>CM076993.1:137586163-138836163 GCA_039090855.1 Macrothele yani | reverse complement strand
ATCAAACAGACAGCAGGGCCTTACGTGGGTGTTAGCCGGCTTTGTAGGTCAACATGGGCTTCTGTTTTGGTCCAACCACTGTTTCTGGGCACTGACATGGTCATACAGGACCTATTTCTCGTCACCTGTCGCAATGCGGTGTAAGAATGGTTCAACTTAGTCGCGTGCTAATAGGGAAATGCACGCACTCATACAATTTGTGACTGCTCAACTGAGAATTGGTGGGGTACCGAAACTCCCTTCTTATGCACCTTTCCAGTTTAACCCAGGTGCATGGTAATGCTCCTGTGGGTGGTCTCCTGTTGTTCGGACCATGCGGATCAGTCTTCAGCATGTTCATATCCACTGTTGTGGGTCTTATGGCTTTGGAGCGGTCTGACAGGTCAAAATTTCCCTTTTGAAACTGTTCAAACTAACAATAACACTGACGACGTGATATGGCATTAGGTACTCATTGTTAACGTTCCTTACAGCACTTGTGGGGGTGCTGTCGTGACAAAACTCATACAGCATGCAATGCCAGATGTGCTCCTTGTCCACTTCCATCTTGGCTGGTGCTTACACTCTTCGCCTTCTGACGGCTAACTGCCACTGACTTAAGCCGCCTACCTACCTACCTACCTACCTACCTGCTGATGTGTTGCCTATGTGCTGTACAATCTCAGTGACCAATGTGCGTCGTTCCCGGTCCTTTGACTTCAGGTACCTCATCATTGGATATTACTTTCTTTTCAATCCAATACTAAATGCCTGGACAAAAATTTCATTAAGACAAGACTTTATATGCAGTGCTGATGAAAATAATAATAATAATAATAATAATAATAATAATAATGTTGTTCACATTGGAAAGGAAATTGTAGTTTTGTAAAATTATACGGGCATCTTGAATCCACAATATTAGTTGTTTAAGAATATTGAAGTGCCTTTATAAGCATTTATCTTATTGAACTACAAATGTATGCATAGTTGCTTTGAAATTCTGTTTTACAAATTGTGCATGAGCATGTTTATATTTGATCAAAGCTAAAGTCTTGCATATTCTAAGGACACTTTTTCTGAGAAATGAACTTTTATCATGGTAAGTTTTTTTCTTAGTTGCTGGTATTCAGTGGTGTCCTCTTGAGTGTTGCAAACCTTGTGGAATGTATTTCCAACCGACCCTTTGCCAAATGGGAGCAATGAGATAAGGTGTTGGTTTGTTGAATAAAGGCATAGTGTGGAAGCAAATAGCCATGAATTGGTGTATGTAAGTGGTGTAGATAGCCATGAACTGGTATATCTGAATAGGTATGAAGAGCCCTCAGGTGGCCCTTGCTGGCCTTTTTTCCAGTGTCCTGTAACTCCCTATTTCGACAGTTCGGATTCATGGCCACATGTGGTCTACACCACGCATGCACCTCCTCATTGCCATGATGTATTATAGTTGGAACCACAATTTTCTTGACCAAGTTGCTCACTTTTAGTCTTCCACAGTCCAGTCTCTCCACAGTTGAAACAGTCGTGAACCTTTGGCAACATTACATATTATTCAAATACATATTCAGAAAGGCTCTTTTAAGGAATGGTGCTTAAATTTACATATGTCTTTCCCTCACTAATTTCTTAATTTCCACTGTTATTTTGATTGATCTTTTTTTCTGAGCTGTGCTAGGCACTTGGTGTGTGTGTGTGCTCAAGAGACGACGCATATAGCGTATATAGCATATTAAATCCGTTTATTTTTGTGGTGTAGTAAGCACAAAGATGCACCAAGCTCTCGCACTCCACTGGGAGGCTTTTTCAAGGCAATGGTAGACATAAAAATGCAGGGAATTGAAACAGTAAGGAACAAAGATGATTTCTGAAAATAACATGGGTGACATCATGAGCATATTACATGAATTTTTATCACCCAATTATACAGTGCATCACTATATGTTTCCATCTTTTAATAACGCATGCCAAACCCTTGGTAGTTCAGTAGAAACTATATCATTGCATGCTAGTTTGCTGGATGAGATTTTGACTGTTTTGCTGATGGCAGTCTCTTTAAAGTTCATGTCAGGGGCAATTCTTCTAATACTATTTATTCCATAGAGGAGCGGACGATAAGTGCATGACTTCTCTGGCGAGGGCTGTATTCTGCACGTCCTGGTTGACACTTCGCACATGCTCTTTACATCTAGTGTCAAGAGAAGTCATGCATTCATTGGCAGTGCCGGTATGGAAATAGTATTGGAAGAATTGCTCCTTATACAAACTTTAAAGAAACTGCCTTCAGGGAAACAGTTAAAATCCCATCCAGCAAACTAGTGTGCAATGATATAGTTTCTACTGAACTATCAAGGGTTTGGCATGCATTATTAAAAGATGGAAACACATCATGACACACCATATAATTGTGTGATAAAAATTTGTGTAATATGCTTGTGATGTCACCCATGTTATTTTCAGAAATCATCTTTGTTCCTTATGTGTTCCAATTCCCTGCATTTTTATGTTTACCATTGCCTTGAAAAAAGCCTCCCAATGGAGTGCAAAAGCTTAGCGAATCTTTGTGCTTACAACAACACAAAAATAAACAGATTTAGTACGCTATATGTGTCTCTTGAGTATTCACAGTATGGTGTATTTATTATTGCTTTACCTGGTGACTGTGTTATATGTTCTAATTGCAGGATTAGGAAACATGATTATTTTTTCACACATTTTTGAAACATCTTGTGTGGTTTAGAGCTTTTAGATTAGTGTCTTTGTGAAGTTTGATTCAGATCCTGAACTACTATATAGACAAGGAATAATTATATTAAAAGGGCTTGATCCCCACACCAGTGCATTTTTACTGTTTACGTTGTTCCCTGCATTTTTTTCTCTTAATTATTGTTCATTCTCTTCTATTAACAGAGCTCATTTCAAATGTGCAGATGTAGAAATACATAATAAATATGTAGACCATTTTGTGAATTTTTGCACTTCAGTTGAGTCCTCAATGTGTTTTCATCCTAATTATTATTTGCCACTTATTTTCAACACACCAATGAGACTCTGGCCTTTGTACATGTTGGATTACTTTTCCATTTGCAGCAGTCTCAGTAGGCTTGAGTATCTGCACTGCTGGCCACCCAAAATGCAACACCAAGAAGAACACGAGATAGCAAAGCCAGATTTACTGGACACATAACAACAGATACAAAGATGAAAAGGTTGAGCTTACAGGCCCGTGCGACTTGCAGAACACGCAGACATCAATAGTTCGTGTGGCCCCCATGGCGGGCAATAACGGCCGCGGCACCGAACGAAAGAGGCTTTGGATGTGGGCTTGGGGTATGTTGGTCCAGGCTGCTTCCACACCTTGCCACAGTTCATCAGGTGTAGCTGCGTGTGGTACTTGCCGAGCCACTCAGTTGCCGATCAGCGACCAGACGTGTTCGATGGGCGACATCGGGAAAACAGGCGGGCCACGGCAGCAGTGACACCTGGTGGGTCGTGAAGAATTGTTGCACGATGCGTTCCACGTGCGGGCGCGCATTGTCCTGTTGAAACTTGGCTGCTGGCAGGTCCTGCAGGTAAGGGAGGACTACAGGCTCCAAAACGTCGGAGATGTAGCGGTGGCTGTTGAGCGTACCGGCGATGCGTACCAGAGGGATGCAGGTGTCATATCAAATTGTGCCCCAAACCATAATGTCAGGTGACGGACCGGTATGGCGATGCATAATGCAGGCGTCATACAGTCTCTCGCCGTGGTTCCGCCACACACGGATCCGACTATCGTGGTGTTACAGGCAGAAGCGGGATTCGTCGGAGTAGACAATGTCATGCCATTCCGTCGTCCAGGTGCGGCGTTAAATGGCCCACTGTCGCCGCACTCGTCGGTTGTGTAACGTCAATGGTAATCGGAGCAATGGCCGCCATGCGACAAGTCCCCGCTCCTGCGGACGACGTCAAATGGTACGTGCTGACACAGGTTGTTGTGTAACACACCCTAATTCCTGCGCTAACGTTCGTGATGTGGCAGTGCGAGCCGTCAATGCCCGCTGCACAACATGCCGGTCCTCTTGTTTGGTGGTGTGCCGCGGCTATGCCAATCGCTCATGTCGGTCCATCCATGCCTCCTGCACCCACTGAATCCATACTCGCCTCACTGTGGCTGGATGTCGTCCCACACGGGCGCCGATGTCTTGTTACGATAAACTGCTGTTGTGATAAGCCACTATTCGTCCTCTGTCGAACTCCAAAATGTGCTGGAAGAATCAACACGCAGAAACACACATCAAGAAACGTGTAAAACTACGCATCGAAGAATTTTACCAACGCGTAAATATACGCTTCGGGACAGCATTTTGCCTTTCAAAAACGGAAGTGAACGAAATAAAGATTTCTTTCGTAATCGTAATTTCGTTTTCCTGTGATGTTGCCTCTGTCGAGTATTGTTGTTATACATAATTTTATTCCATAAATCTTTGTATTTCACTTTGAAAATGGAGGGAAAATTTCTGAAAACGGAAATTCGACAGCTTAAAAATTCCTGCGCAATCTTCGGCTTCGAGGAATTTCTGCTTTTTCGTTGTAATTTGGGTTATCCTCGAGATCGATGCATAACTGAACAGAAACTTAGGGGCAGTTGGTAGTGGTGAAGGATGCTTTCCGCCAGAAACATTCAAAAATGGAAATTTCGTCTTTCAAAACTTTCGTAAACAGTGAAGATTTCTCCCGTAATCGTAATTTTATTTTTCATGCGATGTTTCCTCTGCCTAGTATTGTTGTTAAATTTCATTTTATTTCGTAAATATTTGTATTTCACCTTGAATATGGAAGGGAAATGTCCGAAAACTGAAATCGGACGTAGCAAAGGTTTCTCCCGTAACTGTAATTTTTTTCCCCAACGATGTTCCGAACATGTATCCTGTGTTCTTACATATTCCCCTCAAAAGGTTTGCATTTCAGCTTGATAAAGGGGGAGAGTCCGAAAACGAAAGTGACGAAGCTGAAAAATTTTTTAGAATTGATGCATGATATTCAAAAGCATTCATATTCTCCAAGTTACACTACCTTTTATCTAAAATAGTGAAAGCTATCATGCATTCATGGTCCTCAAACTGAAAGTTCTTTCAGCATGATAGATAAAATTGTCATGGCATCCAAGGGGTTTGTGAAGCCTACTGTCATAGCTGATGGTGAGCTTAATTTTTCAAAAAACAGTTTTTCAAAAAAGAAAAATTAGAAAGCACACAACTGGTAATTGGAGTAACAAACAAGAATTTCACATTGAAGAATGTTCTTATATTCAAGAAAAGATACTGATCTATGATGAATTCTTAAAACATGCAGAAGTAGTAGATCCTTCACTTAGAGCCATAACATCATTTACTTCTGTATTACACATAGTCAAACACCTTCCATTTATAATAACTGAAAATGAACTTGATATACTGGAAGCAGAATTCCTTGTTATCAAGCTGACAAATTAGAGACCATAGCAGTAACAGATAGAATAGATGTCACTTGGTCAGAAATCTCAAAATTAAGAGGCTGTAATGGAGCTGTTAAGTATACTATTCTCTCGAAAGTAATGTTTGCAGTACTTGTACTTCCACACTCGAATGCTGTGAGTAAGAGAGATTTTAGTTTAGTGCGAAAAAATCAAGCCCATTTCCACCCTAATTTAGGTTTAGAAACTGTAGAAGCACTTCTTATTGAAAAAATGAATATGTTCTCCTCTGGGCAAGTGTGTTATGAAAAAAGATTTTCTGCTGAGGAACTCAAATCTGCAAAACACTGTACAGCGAAATCACTAAAGAAAGCTGTTTAATAAATTTTTTGTTGTGTAAAAAAAATGTATCAGTCATGGTGTATATTATTTTCCATGAGGAAAATTTGGAATATTTTGATACAGATTTTCATGTATATAAATGAATAAGTAAGTAAAAAAATGCTAATTAAATTAAAGGAGTTGTTTTCCTCGGTTAAAATTATTCTTTTTGGTATGACTACTGAAAAATGGCCAAAACTACTGAAAATTTGTACGAGTACTACTGAAAATATTTGAAACAGGTTGGCATCTCTGCTTATACTGCAGTTCCATTTATTTTGAGATTTGTTCCTCATGTGTTTCTACATTTTCTGGCAGTTTTGGTATTCTGATCATGTATCAGACATGTTTAGGTTGGATGATAATCAAGACTTTTATAAATATTTCTTTTTCACTTGTGGATTATTATTTATTGAGCCTAGTACTGCTGCAGCATGATAGACTGTATCTTATTTGGCATTTGTAAATGACCACTTCTGTGAGTGCAGTCACACTTGATATAGGATGTCTCATTTTAAATACAGCTTCAGTTTTGTGGCATTGGTAAATACAGCTATGATTTATAGTGTGCAGTCATATTCCTGTAAATGATACATAAGTTTCATGCTGCTATGTAAATAATATAGCATTACCAAGATTTTTGTAAAATGCCTGTATGTGCTTTGGAAAATTTCCATTCTCCAAGTGCAGCTGCTTGGTTGTCAATTTTTATGGTGATAATGCTTTTAATAGAGAGCTGTAAATCATTAAAATGGTTGACAATTTTGGACTCTTGTATTACAGTCCCTTCATTCTTTTTCCGTATATGGCATTTTTTGCTATCCATGCTGTTGTATGTTGAAAATTTCATCAGTGATTATTGTTTGATTAATTATTCATAGTGAATTGGAAGCAATTCTTTATATATAGATGGTCTTTTTCAGTTCAAGAGAAAGTACAAAAGATGGTGTAAATTTGAAATTGTGGAGTTGAAAAAAATAGTTTAAATAGTGAAAAAAAAAAGGATAATATGTTATGTATTTTAGGTTTGTTATCAAGTGTAGTGCACATTATTCTTAAGATGTTGGCAAGGCTTGTTAGTTTATCCTTTATGGCCAACTATGATATGCAGTTTAGCAGCCGAACTGCATGGTATTGATGTTTAAACATATACAGTGAAACCTCGGTTATACGTTTTTTTATGGGATGGCCTTAAAAAATGTATAAACAAAATTTTGTTTATATGTAAAAAACATATAAACAACATTTTAAAATGTTAAATACTATTTTGTTAAATTTATGCCTTAAAGGAGTATAAAATGTTCCTCAATAATGATTTATTTAATCAAATTAGCGGTGAGACCCCCCCCCCCATGGGGCCGAAGTGGATTCACCCATTGTGTTTAAACGCAGAACTATGTATGCTTGGGACAATTCATTTGGGCACTCTGGACATGTGAAGCCATTAAATTTCGACAACGCAGGCACCCGACTGTTCTTCAAGTTAGTTTTGCAAGTAATGCACACCATGAAGTCAGTCATCACAACATCGGGAAATGCATGTCAAATAACTGCTTGTTGTTGCTTATTGAAGGGCCGCAAATCACTCGCGAAACACAGGCGATCACAGATGCCACGTGATCGACCAAACTCGTTGATGATTTTTTTTTTGGATTCTGCTGTTGCTTTTTCATAAATGTTTTTATAAGTTGTTAGCTTTATGTAATCCAGCTGCTTTATTTGACGCCAGTCAATATCCGAGTCCATATGAATGCCTATTGGCTCCGCAGCGTCGACTGGTGCGCTTAGAGGTGCTTGCGACGAGCTTACTTTTATGTGCTCATTTGGCTTTGTGATAGCATTTGCAGCTCTTGGTGTTGGTAATTCAGGGTTTCTTGGGCCCATAAATTTCCTGTTCTGCCAGTCTTTTCAGTTTTTACAGCTCCTTTCTGCGCACTTCGCATTTTCGTGGCATTTTGATGTTGGTTTTTTTTCACTAATTCTACAAATCTGCAAAAGAAAAAAATAAAAAAAATAAAGTACAGTTACATTACCATCTACTGTTGTTGTTAACAGTTGCAATCGTAAGTTTTTGCTAACATTAATTACGTACCAAAATCAATGTTCAATCACCTTTAGTTCAGAAGTATTGAAAACAAAAACAAAAGTATACTTGCGGCACAGATCACAAAAATGACCATCCAGTTCAGTGCTCTATCACAAGCTGCCATTGATCCGCCGGCCCCCACCACTTATAATTGTCACTAATGTCATCTATGCGCTATCAAATGATACTAGCACCGTTGCCATGCCCCCAATAACCCGGGAGTTATTGCAAGTAGAAATCGGTCTTACAATTATGTCGCGTCCACTGCTAAGCTGTATCATACCATAAGACATAGTTCTATGTCAAAAAGGCGTTGCAAATTATATTTTATCGCATTAAAAAAGTCATAAATGCTATGAAAATCAAACCTCTTTTGATGACTGTCTGTAAAAATTTTGACTGTAGATTATTGAAATCCTCACAACTAAGAATCTGAGGCCAGTACTTCAGTTTTGAACTTGTGAATTAACAGCTTTTTTTTTCCCTCTCTGCAGATCCCAAGTACCTCCATTTGAAACCAAATTGGTGAACATTGAGGATACATTTAGGATTCTATTCTGCTTTGCCACAAAGTACTGAAGCCATGATGTTACATCCCAGAGAAATATCAACTTTTAAATACGCATGTGTATGCTAGTCATGAAATGCAAAACCAGTTTTTCATCCAAAGCAAAAGTAAACAACATACGTTTCTCTGATGGGATCACAGTTTAACTTTGGCTGCACCAAGAAAGACTGTCTCTATTTCCAAAGTTGTTATATACCGGGTTGTGCATAAAAGAATAAAAAAACAGTGTGCTTTTGATCATTTGAAATTCAAAATGTAATGTATAATAACAAAAAGCTTATAAATTAATTATGCATACCGGTAATTGAATTGAAAAAGCAATGGAAACTATAGCAAAATGACGGGATTAATGCAGAATTATGTGTAAAAGTGAAAAATGTGTGACTGAGAAACATGTAACCATGTTTCACTGTATATGGTGTACATACCACACACACACACACACACACACACACACAGTTTTGTTCTACATGTCTATTTGTTATGCAAGATATTATGCCAAACGTTATTTATGCATATGTAAGCAAAATCTTAAAATGCTGATAACAAATGCTTTATAAAATTTTATACATGCCTAAGTTATAATCAGGTTCTTTTTTGTAGTGCTTTACATTATTCAGCTGTCCATGATTCACTTATTCTTGCTATTATAGAAGTTTATGCTTATTTTGGCTGTTGACTTCAAGCCTAACTTTTCAATCCAGCTCTTTGTAATTTTCTTGTTTAAAATTTTTTTCAAACTTTGATGTTGTTATGAAATTTTAGATTAGCACCTATAATTGGTGTTCAGGATCCTGTATCCACCACTTATAAGTTGTAAAAGTTTTTATTGAAACTTTCCAACAAATCTCATTTTAATAACTACCCTTTCCAACAAATCTCATTTTAATAACTACCAGGTACAAATTTTGAAGATCACAATCCGTTTTTTGGTGTAAATTGACAAGGATGGTAAGTTAGATAATATTTGAAAACTTGCAAATTTCGTCATCCTGGAGCGAGGAAAGAGGTTTTATTATTGTAGGGTGTAATCCAGTATTTCATTCATGAACTACCAGGTAGTTTGCAACCATTATTAAATTATAAGCATTAATATGTAGTTTCATAACAACTACCAAGTTTAAAAAATGTTTAAAAAAGAAAATTATGAAGCAAGATACAAAAGTTAGGCTCAAAGTCAACAGCTCAAATCAACCTAATTTACTATATATAATGAGATTAAACAAATCACATACATTGAATAATGTAAAGCAGTGGAGGATCTGATGATAACTTAGGTATGTTTAAAATTTTATAAAACATTTTTTATCAGTGTTGTAAGGTTTTGCTTATTTATGCATAATGCCCAGCACGACATCTTGCATAATAATTAAAATGCAGACCAGAATTTTGGGTGGTGTTTGTACACCATACATATGCATTTAAAAAATTTGTTAGGGTGGCCAAACTTGTATTTTTCAGTATTATTTTAACATTTTGTAATTTATTTGGTTTGTGTTATTGTACCTCAGTTTTGAGATTTCCCTGACATTAACTTGCAAAATAATAATAATTATTATTTTCACATTTAATTTAAGGGGGAAAAAAGTCTGAGGAAAACTAGTGAACAAGCATGCAAGCTTGGATCCACTTACAGTTATTCTATAGTAATTGTTTCATAAAATATAGCTTGAAATTATTGTGAAGTACTTTAGATCATGGTTATTAAGTATATTGTGCAAATCAAAGTGTATTTACCGATATGAACTAAATCAAGAGAGATTTAACTTCACACATGCACAAAAAAGTTTTGAAGTTCTAGAACCAACAAGAAGCTGTTTCTATGATTTCTTGTGGGGATTGATCTTCAAAAAATGATAACCTCTATGTTTGAAATCTCAGTAGTGAATTATCACTATAAATTGTGTGTGCTTGAAAACAAGCATGCTTTTGTGTTTATTTATTGCCTGTAGATATCCTTTGAAGTGTATTGCCACACTGACAAACCTTTGAAACTGAATATTATGTTTTTTGCTCTGTGGCATCAAACCTTATCAAAATAAATTGGATTGAAGACATAGGCATAACCAGGGGGTGGGTCCTCCTGTCTGGACCGACTCCGTTCAGGAGGATTGAGTATGAATTTAAAGAAATATGTATGTGCATATATATTAAAACGTTTTTTTTTCTCAGCAATGTTTTTTTTTTTTTTTTTTACTTTGAAAGATTTTGGGCTTATTCCCACTTGCAGTATTTTTTTTTTTTTTGGGTGACTTTCACCGAAGCACGAAATCCATGAGCCTCCCTCCTCCCACCCCCTTAAGAAATTTCTGGCTATGCTACTGATTGCATAACTGTCCACATTTAGCAACATACATTGTGTGTTGAATGAAATGGGCAGTATTGTGTTTCCCTACTTAGTTCCGTTTATTTGACAGAAAAGCAGTGGATCATGATTGGTTTAGGTTTCAATGGAAAAACTGCTTTTTCGAATTTTCTGTTGTATGTACCTGACTTAGTAGTGAAATAATATTTTCCCACTGTCCTTTAGAATCCTTTCAAAATCTGTGTTTGATTTGAGATGCCTTGTTATTTGTATTGTGACTGTATTTAATAGTCAATTCAATTTTTACTTTAATATTCATTTCAATTTTTTACTTCATAGGCACATTCATTGGAGAGTTAAATAAAGTGCAAGGAAAGAGCCCTACACTGCGCAAAATGCTGACTGTTGGAAAGAATTTTCACTTAAACAAGAACACGTTGCAGCTTGTGTGTCATCTTTGTCCTTATCAGACGCGATGGCATAGCCAAATGACAGTGCACCAAAGAAGGCATTCTGGTGAGAAACCGTTTGCATGTGAAGTTTGTGGGAAAAGATTTTCACAGAGGGGTACTCTTACAAGGCATCATACCCTTGTGCATGTCACTGCTGTGCATGCATTTGACTGTGAAGTGTTGTTGTAATGCATACTGTTTTTATTAATTTTGCACTTATTTAAAGAGTGACTTTCGGGGACATTCAAGAAAAAGAATTTTACATCGAACAGATTGGGAAAGTGGTGTTTGTCATATTTATTATTTTATGTATATATGAAGACATGGGGGCTTAAACTGCTGTTATTTCCTTAATTGTAAAGTTTTTTTTTATATTCTCTCATCAGACATAAAGAAAAAAGTTCTAGAATGCTGTTTTTTGAAATTGCCTATCAATTCTGTTTTAAGATCCTGCAATTTAGCATGAAATGTAATAAAAGCATCACTTTATATTTTATACACCTGTCTGTGTGTACTTGCTCTCCAATAAACATTTATAACTCAGTAAATGAAACTTATAAACCTCATTAAATCTTCATTAATGAGGACTTTATTTCAGTGTCCACAAAAAGTTTATTATAATGAATATATCAGTGTGTTGAGCCTCACCTCAAATTGCTGTCATTAAGTTCCATTCCTTGATGAGTGAAACTAGTAGTAGTTGTGCATACTTCTTGATTGTGGTATTTGTTTAGCCATGACTCTTTTTGCCCCCCTCCCCTTTTTTAAATTAAAATTTAACTTCCCCACCGCATGCATCTAGGTACATGCCTCAGGTAAGCCATGGGTTGCATGTTTATGTTTTGGTTCTGTTTCTTTCCCCTTCTTGGAGTATGTAAGATTAAGTTAAGAACAGTTGCTGAAAAAATAATAACTAATTTCTTCTCACCACCCAGGTATTTTGTTTAGCTATTAAAATGTGATTCATAATTTGAACTAGCACTAAGTGTTTACCAGTCAGATCAAAAGCTGGGAGTTGGAAACATACGTAGAAGAAAAAAAAAAAAAAAAAAGATGTGATTTCAGTAATGTTGCAGGTCTGTTTGTTCTCCGAATGTAGCCTGAAGTTTCAGGTTTTTTTTTTTTTTTTCATATTCTAAATCTGAAAATCCAGGCTTTTGAAGAATTTGGAAATCCTCAGTCATATCATTTCTGAAAATGCTGTGGAATGGTAATTAATTAAATTTATTTCCAATGTCATAGCAGTTGTGTGTATGAAAGCAAAGCTACTTTACCACTTTGTGTATGTATAACAAATAATTATTTTTTATAAGATTTTGTGAGTCCAGAGAGATAATTTTTAAAGCTGAATTGGAAATCACTATAGGGCATCATGATAGCAGGACTTTAGCTATACACAGTGAAATTGATCTTGTAATCTGTCTTAAATAACCTGAATTGTAAAATTTGACTAAAAAAATCAATTTTTGAAGGATTTCTAATATCCCAACGTTGTACAAAAATGGAGTGAACTGTGGTTAACTGTTGTGTGTGTAATATATATATCATCATCATCATCATTGTCAACCATTATCAATCCACTGCTGGACGAAGGTCTCCCCAAGTTTCCTCCACAACGGTCTGTCTTGTGCCAGTCTCCTCCATGTCACCCCTGCATACTTTCGAATTTCATCCACCCATCTCCCATGTGGTCTTCTTCTGGGTCTTTTCCTGTCCCTTGGAATCCAATCTAAAATTTCGGCTGTCCATCGATGATCTGTCCTTCTGGCAGTATGTCCAGCCCATTGCCATTTCAGGGATTTAACTCTGATCATGATGTCTTCCACTCTTGTCATTTTTCGGATCCACGAGTTCCTCTTCTTATCTCTCCTGGTTACACCAAGTATGCACCTCTCCATGCTACTTTGAGTTGTCTGCAGCCTTTGTATGTCTCTTTTAGTTATGGTCCACGTCTCTGCACCATACGTAAGCACTGGAAGGATGCATTGATCAAACACTTTTCTTTTAAGACATAATGGCATATTGCTCTTGAAAATTATGCTGTTTCTTCCAAAAGCTCTCCAGGCAAGTTTTGTACGCCGATTAATTTCTTCATCAATGTGACCCTCACTTGATATCTGCTGTCCAAGATAAACGTACGTGTCTGTTATCTCCAGCTTTTCTCCATCAATCGATAAATCTTCATTTCTTGTAAAAGCATTGAACATCACTTTTGTCTTCTGAAAGTTCATTTTTAATCCCACTTCTTTACTCTTGTCAGCAAGTTCCTGGATCATACTCTGCAGCTCTGATGGGCTAGTTGCAAAAATGACTACGTCATCAGCAAAACGAAGGTGGGTTAGATAATCTCCATTAATCTTTATCCCCTTGTTTTCCCAGCTCAGTGACTGAAAAACACCCTCCAATGTGGCATTAAAGAGCTTCGGAGATATGGTGTCACCTTGTCTCACTCCCTTTCCAATTTTTATGTGTGTTGTATTTTCAAACAGCCTAATCTTTGCACTTGCATTTTCATAGATGTTATTAATAATATTAATGTATGCATCTTCAATACCGCAGGTTTTCAGAGCCATTGTAACTGCTGATGGTTTCACCGAATCAAAGGCTTTTTCATAATCGATAAAAGCCATGCACAATGGAAGTTCATATTCCCTCGCTCTTTCAATTAGTTCTCTCAGTACGTGGATATGATCTATTGTGCTGTAGCCACTCCTGAATCCAGCTTGTTCTCTCGGTTGAGCCATGTCCAGTGTTACCTTCAAGCGGTGTGAAAGAACTTTAGTGAAGATTTTATAAACTACTGATAGGAGGCTGATAGGTCTGTAGTTTCCGAGATCCTCAATGTCACCTTTCTTATGTAGCAGGATCATTGTAGCAGTGTTCCAATCCTCAGGAATCTTTCCTTCATTAAGGCATCGAGTGAAAATTTGGGCGAGTACTGTTTCGATTTCTCCACTTGCTTCTTGTATGATGTCTACAGTAATTCCATCTTCTCCTGGAGCTTTTCCCCGCTTCATGTTCTTGATTGCATGTGCAACTTCTGCTGGAAGGACTGGAGGAACTCTGGTACTGGTATCTTTCATGATGTCTGGAGTGCATGTATCATCCCTTTCATATAATTTGGAGAAGAAATCTTTCACTCTTGTCAAAATTTCGCCTCTATTTCTTGTCACAGAACCATCTTCTTTTCTCAGTGCCATAATCTGTTTTCTTCCCTTACTGAGATGTCCCTTTGCTATCTTAAGGCTTTGGTTGTTTTCACTTGCTTTCCTCACTAGTTCACAGTTGAATTTTCTTACGTCTTCAGTGATACTTTTTCGTACTGTCTTGCATAGCTCTATATATTCCACTTTGGAAGTCACATCTTCTTTAGTTGTCCTCATCTCTCTTCTTTTTTGCATCAACATTTTCGTTTTTCCTGATAATTTATTTACATGCAACTTGTTCTTAGACCCAGCTAATTTTGTTGTTGTTTCCATAAGAGTTTTGGTTACTTTTCTGTTAACTTCAGAGATGTCCACTTCTTCTGATGTTAGGCCTTCTAAAGCAGAGAACCTGTTCTTCAGTTCCAACTTGAAGGTATTATGGTGTTTTTTAAGGTTGGTTATGTCAATAGATTTTGTTTGTCTTATGAGCTTGCCACGTTCAAGTTTAGTGTTGAGGTGCATCTTACATCTCACCAACCTATGGTCACTACCTGTGTTGAACTTGTTTAGCACACTGCAGTCTTCTATGACGAATTTTTTGTTACACATAATAAAATCAATTTCACTTGTCATCCCATTTGGATGTCTCCATGTCCATTTCCTGTGTGGCTTTTTCTTGAAGAAGGAGTTCAAGATGAAAAACCCTTCTGCCTCTGCAAACTCAACGAGAGTATTTCCACGCTGGTTTCTGTTGCCGTGACCGAATTTACCTACTGAAGTTTCATTCTGTTGCCGTTGCCCTATTTTTGCATTGAAATCTCCCATAATTATTTTCAAGTGCTGCTTACCTTTATTATTTAGATGACAAATTTCCTCATAAAATTCTTCAATTTCTTCTTCAGGATGGCTTGTGGTGGGTGCATAAGTTTGAATAATCTGAGCCTGGTATCTTTTCGAGAGTTATATTTTTTTTTTTTTTTTTTTTTTTTTTTTTACCCAGTCTCATTACTTAAATGTCAGACCTCTATAGGGCCTCAAAACTACTTCCAAGGAAAGGAATCACCGCACACATAATACATACAAGCTGGAATTCTACCAGAGCTCCCAGTACTTGTATAGCCTAGAAACAAACAGGCCCAAACCAGTGAATCTCAAATAATTTTTTCAAATTTGCTAAAAATAATAATTAAGAGTAACATTTTAGCAACTACAGATGTGATATACAGCCCAATTTTTTCATGTTCTTGTGTCTTTGTGGAGAATATTTCTAGTTAGTTATGTTAACTGCATAGGGCATTTATATATATATATATATATTGACATAACCAACCTTAAAAAACACCATAATACCTTCAAGTTAGAACTGAAGAACAGGTTCTTTGCTTTAGAAGGCCTAACATCGGAAGAAGTGGACATCTCTGAAGTTAACAGAAAAGTAACCAAAGCTCTTATGGAAACAGCAACAAAATTAGCTGGGTCTAAGAACAAGTTGCATGTGAACAAATTATCAGGAAAACCAAAATGTTGATACAAAAAAGAAGAGAGATGAGGACAACTAAAGAAGATGTGACTTCCAAAGTGGAATATATAGAGCTATGCAAGACAGTAAGAAAAAGTATCACTGAAGACGTAAGGAAATTCAACTGTGAACTAGTGAGGAAAGCAATTGAAAACAACCAAAGCCTAAAGATAGCAAAGGGACATCTCAGTAAGGGAAGAAAACAGATTATGGCACTGAGAAAAGAAGATGGTTCTGTAACAAGAAATAGAGGCGAAATTTTGACAAGAGTGAAAGATTTCTACTCCAAATTATATGAAAGGGATGATATATGCACTCCAGACATCATGAAAGATACCAGTACCAGAGTTCCTCCAGTCCTTCCAGCAGAAGTTGCACATGCAATCAAGAACATGAAGCGAGGAAAAGCTCCAGGAGAAGATGGAATTACTGTAGACATCATACAAGAAGCAAGTGGAGAAATCGAAACAGTACTCGCCCAAATTTTCACTCGATGCCTTAATGAAGGAAAGATTCCTGAGGATTGGAACACCGCTACAATGATCCTGCTACATAAGAAAGGTGACATTAAGGATCTCGGAAACTACAGACCTATCAGCCTCCTATCAGTAGTTTATAAAATCTTCACTAAAGTTCTTTCACACCGCTTGAAGGTAACACTGGACATGGCTCAACCGAGAGAACAAGCTGGATTCAGGAGTGGCTACAGCACAATAGATCATATCCACGTGTTGAGAGAACTAATTGAAAGAGCGAGGGAATATGAACTTCCATTGTGCATGGCTTTTATCGATTATGAAAAAGCCTTTGATTCGGTGAAACCATCAGCAGTTACAATGGCTCTGAAAACCTGCGGTATTGAAGATGCATACATTAATATTATTAATAACATCTATGAAAATGCAAGTGCAAAGATTAGGCTGTTTGAAAATACAACACACGTAAAAATTGGGAAGGGAGTGAGACAAGGTGACACCATATCTCCGAAGCTCTTTAATGCCACATTGGAGGGTGTTTTTCAGTCACTGAGCTGGGAAAACAAGGGGATAAAGATTAATGGAGATTATCTAACCCACCTTCGTTTTGCTGATGACGTAGTCATTTTTGCAACTACCCCATCAGAGCTGCAGAGTATGATCCAGGAACTTGCTGACAAGAGTAAAGAAGTGGGATTAAAAATGAACTTTCAGAAGACAAAAGTGATGTTCAATGCTTTTACAAGAAATGAAGATTTATCGATTGATGGAGAAAAGCTGGAGATAACAGACACGTACGTTTATCTTGGACAGCAGATATCAAGTGAGGGTCACATTGATGAAGAAATTAATCGGCGTACAAAACTTGCCTGGAGAGCTTTTGGAAGAAACAGCATAATTTTCAAGAGCAATATGCCATTATGTCTTAAAAGAAAAGTGTTTGATCAATGCATCCTTCCAGTGCTTACGTATGGTGCGGAGACGTGGACCTTAACTAAAAGAGACATACAAAGGCTGCAGACAACTCAAAGAAGCATGGAGAGGTGCATGCTTGGTGTAACCAGGAGAGATAAGAAGAGGAACTCGTGGATCCGAAAAATGACAAGAGTGGAAGACATCATGATCAGAGTTAAATCCCTGAAATGGCAATGGGCTGGACATACTGCCAGAAGGACAGATCATCGATGGACAGCCGAAATTTTAGATTGGATTCCAAGGGACAGGAAAAGACCCAGAAGAAGACCACATGGGAGATGGGTGGATGAAATTCGAAAGTATGCAGGGGTGACATGGAGGAGACTGGCACAAGACAGACCGTTGTGGAGGAAACTTGGGGAGACCTTCGTCCAGCAGTGGATTGATAATGGTTGACAATGATGATGATGATGATATATATGGGATGTAAGGTCAGGTGATGCGTAACATCACAGCTTCTTCAATTTCTTCTTCAGGATGGCTTGTGGTGGGTGCATAAGTTTGAATAATCTGAGCCTGGTATCTTTTCGAGAGTTATATTTTTTTTTTTTTTTTTTTTTTTTTTTTTTTTTTTTACCCAGTCTCATTACTTAAATGTCATAAGTTTGAATAATCTGAGCCTGGTATCTTTTCGGAGACTGAGGGCCAAGATTTAAGTTGTAGAGTCATTTTGGAGGTGTTTGGCCATAACTCACCACGCTGGCCAAGCGGGTTGGTGAGTGTGGGATAGCATTTCCTCTGATCCCGATGGTATAGTTATACCGCTATTGGCGGTCGTCAGAGCCCCTTTAGTGGGAACAGGATGCACCACGGGAAGGCGGGGTTGACATTTGTCAAGGAGAGGCTGTGATGTTACGCATCACCTGACCTTACATCCCATATATATATATATATATATATATATATAAATGCCCTATGCAGTTAACATAACTAACTAGAAATATTCTCCACAAAGACACAAGAACATGAAAAAATTGGGCTGTATATCACATCTGTAGTTGCTAAAATGTTACTCTTAATTATTATTTTTAGTAAATTTGAAAAAATTATTTGAGATTCACTGGTTTGGGCCTGTTTGTTTCTAGGCTATACAAGTACTGGGAGCTCTGGTAGAATTCCAGCTTGTATGTATTATGTGTGCGGTGATTCCTTTCCTTGGAAGTAGTTTTGAGGCCCTATAGAGGTCTGACATTTAAGTAATGAGACTGGGTAAAAAAAAAACCACATTTACTTACACTTTTAATCAACTACAATGTGATCACCTTCGAAGTAGTTCCCTTGAGCTTGCACACACTTATTCCAACGGTGCTGCCATTGCAGGTAGCAACTGTGGAACTCATCAGCTGAGACACTGTTCAAGGCCTGCATCACAGCCTTTTGGACGTCTGCTGCTGTGTCAAAATGGTGTCTTTTCACAACTTATTTCAATTTTGGGAATAAAAAAAGTAGCAGGGAGCCATGTCGGGTGAATAAGGAGGATGCGATGCATTTATTTGGAGGACAAAAATTGGCGTACCGACAGTGCGAGTGTTTTCTTTGGTCTTGGGTATGTCTGCGTGCACCATTGCGAACTTTGCCGTTTTGTCTCTGGGTCATAATGGAAAAACCAACTCTCATCACCATTCACTTATCACATCACACAACTTCACTCACCTGGGCTGTGTTGTCCTCTGTCCATGTTGTTTTTGGTCGCCCACTCCTGTGTTCATCTTCCACACTGGTTCTGCCCTCACAAGACATTTTGTGCCTGCAGAAGGCTTCTGCTCTTGATATTACCTCATTGCCGAAAGCGTGCTGCAGTTTTCCGTACGTTACCGCCACATTTTCTCCAAGTTTCACACAAAAAAAGATGGCATACCACTGCGCAATATTCAGTGAGTCCATTTTCCTGACGAGGTGCACACACACAACTTCACGAGCCAAGCAGCTACTACACACTGAGGCCTTCCAGGGTGCTGCCACTTGGACTATGAGTGGGGGAAGAAACAATGTCACACATATGTGGCGTACGAGGCTGCAGGTTTGCCACAGCGCACGCCACAAAATCAGTCTCATTACTTAATTGTCAGACCTCGTATACAAATGTGATTTAGGAGAAACCCACATTCAGTAGGTCTATGTTGAAATGAGGGAGGTGCTGGTCCTTGAAGAAGCCACAAATGACTGCTCTCAATATTTTCTGCATTTCTTTCATTTTTTTCTTCTAAATTCAGAGTTCATTCTCAAGCTTTACAGTTTTTTAAAGTTTACTCTTTTTCAGAAGATAAATGTGACAGTTTTGTTGTTGTTGGGTTTGACATTGCTTCTTGTTTGTTCTCTGACTTTTGCATTTGTGCTTTTGAAATTATATATACAGAATTAAGGTCAGGGTTTTGGGTTTTTTGTTTACCTTACAATCATTCCTGGGTTACTGCATGTAATGATCCTTTCCTATGTAAAAGCTTTTTAGCAAAATAAATAGCACAATGCAGTAAAGTCAAACAAGTGATATGACTTGTGATAGTTAAAAATAACTTTAAATGGAGAATTTACTACATAGGAGAAAGGAAGTACTGGGTGCTTATAAGTACACATATCATTGAAGATTTCATCATAAGCATGCAGTTCAGCAAACGGAAAAGCATATGCAGTTTTCATATGTTGAACCTTATTACAGTAAAATGTTCTAAGTTTTACTAAGTTCAGTTCAAATGGTTATGATCTAACTTACCTGAATGTCAATATGTGGCTTATAATAATGAATTGTGACGAGAAATCATAAAATCTTGCAATTCTTCTGTTCCTCACATTTTTTAAACAAGGCCGTTAAAAACCACAATGTCAGGACCCCACAGCAATATAATTATTCATTGTGCGTCCAACTGAGAGCAAGTAATACAAAACAATAAAGTGTGAACCAAATACTAATTAACTCTTAAAAGTGAGGATAAAATAGCTAGTTACCTTTTGTCGGTCAGTAGTTCTTTTTTGGCTAGTTGCATTTGGCAAAATTTCACCATTATCATTCACCTTTAACTGACGCACGTTCACCAGGAACAACATGAGACGACAAAAGGTAACTAGCTATTTTATCCTCACTTTTAAGAGTTAATTAATATTTGGTTCGTACTTTATTGTTTTGTATTACTTGCTCTCAGTTGGACGCCCAATGAATAATTATATTGCTGTGTGGTCCGGACATCGTGATTTTTAACGGCCTTGTTTAAAAAATGTGAGGAACAGAAGAATTGCGAGATTTTATGATTTCTCGTCACAATTCATCAGTGTTAAGTTTTCTTTTAGAGTGAAAAGAGATATATAGTTCTGAAGCACATAGATCATAGACACTTTATTAGACAATAATGCCCTCTGCAGTTATCATCCATGAAGCAGCTGAAACAGTTTTAAGCTTCAGGTGCTTTTAAAACCATTATCTATACTCAGAGGAAACTTGGACTCACCCTTCCATCCTTTTAAATTGCTCTTTGTCAGAGGGCACTTTAATTAAAGGTAGGGCTACAAAGTTTTGTAGTTGATTATTATTCTGGAACAACATACTTAGCAGATTCTTACACCAGAAATGGGTACTGGTAATACAAACTGGAAGACCTATGTGCTGACCATCAGGGATGATATGTATAATTGGCTAAGCCAGTTACTCAGTATCCCCTCTTTTCCCTTCCTGAGTGGTGCTTTTGGTTCTTTCCTGTTAGGTACAGAAATATCAGAGGGATGGGCAGCTTTCTGGTTTTTTTTTTTTTTTTAAATAGTAGGTGGATTCTTCAGCCTTCGATGTAATATAACCTCCTTAATCAGCAAAACTCGTATTGCGTTATATCCATGTTTGGATTTCTGATTTGATACTTCTTGAGCTGAGGGCACTCTGGTTGAAATGGTAAAAATGGGTAATCAGTGTTCCCACACAAAACTGGTGGGTGGGTAATACTTCTTTGGATTTGTGCCGCAGCAGCTAGTGTATAATCTTGCAGCAACTGCATTGTTCATAATATAATATTTTTTCTGAGTAGAATTATTTAGTTCTGTTCTATTTTTGGGGCATACCTGACTGGAGGCTTTATACTGTACATACGTATGTGTGTGTATGTGTAAAAATAAATGAATAAAAAAGGTTGAAACTGAGGGAGTAAAGAGATACAAACTCTTTCAAACTGTTTAGTGCTTCCCTACAAAGTTTTCATCAATTGCTGTACTGCAAAGAAAAAAAGGAATGAAGAACAGTTTGTATGGTTTAATTTTGCAAACAGCCCTTCAGAATATCATCATCACATCATGATCCAAGAACTTTTGGAAGAAGTAAAGAGGTGATACTTCTAGAAAATAGGACAAATATTTAAGAATAATCATAAATAAATGGAATTGAATTGAAATTGGTAGATCACTATGTCTAAAGGATGTCTGTGCAGAGTGATATCAAGTTAGAAATTTAAGATATATAGAAAGCTTAGCTGATGTGTTTGCAAGAAAGAAGTGGCTTGATATTCAACAGCAAGCTACCATTTTTCCTGAAGGAAAGCATGTGATTCATGTCTTTTACCATTTATCTTGATCAGTAAAGATGCACAAAGGCTGCAAACAACTTGAGGCATATCTTTGGCATGACCTTGAAGGGCAGGAAAAGACTCGTCAATCAAGGATTTTTAAAATTAGGGCTATTGGCATTATATGTATGAAGACACTCTCGTACCACTGGAATAGAAATATTGTGAGTTAAACACGCCAACACTGGATGGCAGCAGTACTTTACTGGATTCCAAGAGACCACAAAAGGCCCTGAAAAGACCATGTAGGTGATGGGTAGATGACATGACAAAGCATGTAAGAAATCTTAAGGGGGAAGTGCTTAATATAGAGAGTTGTGGTAGGAAATTGAGTGGACCTTCATTCAATAGTGAATCCATCATGGTTGGTGATTGTGTGCTTGTGTGTGGTACTTTAGTTTATTCATAAGATGTATTTCAGGATTTAAATTGTCTGATTATCTGTTAATACTGCAGAAAACAATGAAGAAACATTCTGCAGTTCATATAGAAGTCAGTATTTTGTGCAGTAGAGGTGCTGGAATGAATTTTCCTCCAGATCTTTGAAAAACTTGAGAATTGCGTGAAAGCTAATTCTGACATCTCTGTGTCATAAAATAATGAGTTCCTGTAAATGCTGTTCAACAATCACGAAATTTTTTTTGTGTTCTTCCTTACCCTGCCTGTGGTTTATAAATTCCACTTGTTTGCTAGAAGAATTTTTAAGCCACAAGAAATAGGTTTATAGCAGTTACAGAAGTGTTTTACAAGGAAACAAAAATCCTGGCCATAAGGAGTCAAAGCTGTTCCATGATAGCTGTATCTGTGAACATTTATGCATACTTGTAAACAAAGGCCAAGTTGCATCTTATTGTTCCCAGCATCAGGAAATATGATTTGAGCATGACTGTCTGTTAAGTGCAACATATTTTATAATCCCTTTTTTATTTTACTGGTAAAGAACAATTAAGGGATTTTAATTGAAAAAGTTTCGATGTGAAGTCACTGTAAGGTTATTACTGTAATGGTGCTTGCCATGAACCATGTCTTCAGCATATAGATGTGTTCTTTCTTATTGCTAAGAAAGTTGGTGGTCTTCTTTTGTTTTGAACAGCTTATGTTAATGTGTAAAAATATAGAAAAAACACAATTTTAACAGTAAGGAAGTGCATGGTATCCTGTAGCAATTCAATATATGTATGTGTGTAGAATTCCATATTAGACACCTTTTTTGGTTGTATATTTGTGTTCTACCATTTAAGTTTTTGCCTGTCATCTCTTTACCTTCTGTCTGTTGTACGACTTGTGCACAGGAGCAGATCCAGTGGGGGGATTGGGATGATACCCTCAAGCAGGTTTTTTTTTTCTTTTTAAATGTCCAATGTCTAAATAATTAATGCATTTCTTTTTGTAAAATTATGGTAATAAATCCACAGGTCACCAATTTGTACACTAAGTTTTTGAAACTAAGTATATCTCACTATAGGTTTTTGTAAAAGTTTTAATAACAACTAAGATTTGCTGTAAATTTGGAGATGTCTTTTTTTTTTTTTTTAAGACCTGAGCACCGCTTCCCCTAAGAGATAAGCTTCTAGATCTCCTACTTCCAGCACATATTCTTCATGCTATAGATCACTCTGTTTTGCAGCAACATATTGTTTTCTTGTTTAGAATTTGGAAGAAATCATATTCTGTTATTTAAGCCTCAAGCAGATCTTATTTGAAGCATATTTCTTGAGTTACTAATCAAAAATTTCTATTTTGGGAATTCTTACTAAGAATTTTTTTATTTTAATTGCAAATTTTCGAAGAAAACTCTTCTTCTTCAGGCTGTCTTTTTTTGTCACTATCACGGTTACGGTTAACTTTGACGGTTGCATATTTCTTTTTTTTTTTATTTCCTGGAATTCTTAAAATAATCTTGTGTGTGTGTTTAATTTTATTTTTCTGTTAGTGAGCTTTTTAAATATTTTTTCTTCAAACAATTTAATAATCAATGGAATGCATTTTCTGCCAAAATTAGTTTTGTTATTTAAGCAGAGTTTAAAAAAGAATTTCTCAGCATGAGTCTAGTTTACCAATATTTTATATTGTTTGATCACAGTTGATGAAATAATTTGATGAGGGGTGATAAATGTTGTAATCTAACACTTTACCATTGCTTGTATTTTAATAAATGTTTAAGCTAGAAGTTTGTATGCTTTACAACAGCAGAAGGATCAAGATGATTTAGTTTTGTTCTTCTTATTCTTCTAACATGATCTTTAGGTGATTTTCCAAAGAGCTGAAGTAGGTAAGTACTTTTTCTGGCAGATTTCTATTTTTGCTATCTATGGTGAAGATAAAATCATACATTTGTTTTGCATGCCTGTAGAAGTAACTTTTTGTAAGACATTTTGTTCAAAGTTGTTGGATAGTAATTTTTCAGCAGAGGTACATTCTTGTCTTGTTCTGTATTTGATTCCAAACATTTATTAGAATAGCTAAGTGAAAGGTAGGAATAACTATTCCACTGTTGAAGTTTTTGAGAGCAACTGAAATTCAGCATGTGTGTGTCCAGGTGGCAGTGTGTTATATCTATGCAATTTTCACACAAGTAGGTCAGGAATATGCATGAATAAGTCAGGGAAGTCTTACAAGTCTTACATATATACACAACTCAATGTTCTTAGACACAGACACTGAAATACACTGCTGAACAATTGCTAAGGACGGATCATAAATGGCTATATAGCGCATAAAAAAGTAAGTGTGGTTGGATGCCGAGTGAAATAAAATAATGTCAGAATGCCAGGACATTACAAGAAAGACAATTTATTGTGCTCTGAAA
This sequence comes from Macrothele yani, assembly GCA_039090855.1. Lineage (NCBI taxonomy): Eukaryota > Metazoa > Arthropoda > Arachnida > Araneae > Macrothelidae > Macrothele > Macrothele yani. The sequence goes on along the minus strand of CM076993.1, from coordinate 138,811,498 downwards.
TCCAGAAGGCTTTGGAACGTGTTCAAGGGACAAACAGGCCATTTTGTGCAGAATACGTAAACGTGAAAAAAATGCAATTACCGTCCGCAGGCGTTCTGGCGTAAGATGTCAATACGGGATATGGCCACCATGGAGAGCGATGCAAGATTCCACACGTCATGTCATGCTTTGCACAACATTATCAAGCAGCTGTTGGGATAATTTATCTCATTCCTCTGTCAGTGCACGGATGAGGGTGTCCTTGTTTATTGGAGGGCATTGGCTACCAGCAAGACTCCTCCCCAAAGCATCCCACACATTTTCAATGGGATTCAGGTCTGGAGAACGTGCTGGCCATACGAGGCGTTGAATATCTTCGCTCTCAAGACACTCCTGGACAGCGACTGTTTGATGACATGTTGCGTTGTCGTCCATGAAAATGAATTTATCACCGACAGCACCACGGAACATGCGAACATGAGGTAGCAGAACATCATTAATGTATCGTTGGCCAGTCATAGTCCCAGTTGGAAGCACATAGAGGGACGTACGGCCATTTATCGTGATGCCAGCCCATACCATGACACTACATGTCGGATATCGGTCCCTTTCCTGTATGTTTGCTGGACAATATGCAGTACCACTATCGCGCCAGATCAGTTGTCGTCGACAATCAGACGATAGACTGTGTCTACTCTCATCTGAGAAGAGGACAGCAGACCAGTCGTTATCAGTCCAATTGCAATGTTGATGGCACCATTGCAAACGGGCGGTACGGTGACGTCTGGACAATGGGATGCACACAGCAGGACGGCGGGCGTATAGTCCTCCTTCATGCAAACGTCTGGCAACAGTTTTTCGTGAGATCCGCTTGCCAGTAGCAGCCATAAACTGATTTGCTACCACACTAGCTGTGCTGCGCCGGTGTCTTTTTGTTGATAGCACTATGTACCGATCTTCTGCAGGTGTCGTACTGGCGAACACGACCTCCCCCGTGACGTTTGCTACACTCTCCATTTGTTTGAAATGATTTCCAAAGCCTTGAAACAACACTGTGGCTGACATCGAACTCCCTGGCAACATCTGTTATTTTTCGCCCTTCTTCAATCTTGCCAATAATACGGCCATGCGTAAAATCATCTAGGTGATGTCGGGAAGATATACTGAAACTTGCAAGTTCGTCAATTGATTCTTTCCCTTTCAACTTTGCTTTGAACAACAACGGTCAATACGCGTCAAATCCTTTATATCTCTTATCAGCGCTATGACGTCACGAACAAGTTCGGCAATCCAAAATTTGCATACGCACAGCACGTCTTACTGTATCCCGCACTTATGCTAATTTCCACATTTTCCTGCCTTCCATTTTATGGTTGCTATCGTTGCTATTGTCATCCATCCTTAGCAATTGTCCGGCAGTGTAATAAGAGCATACCCAGGTTACATTGTGATTACGTTGCTCAGATCTCTCTCTCTCTCTCTCTCTCTCTCTCTCTCTCTCTCTCTCTCTCTCTCTCTCTCTCTCTCTCTCTCTCTCTCTCTCTCTCTCTCTCAATGATTATAAGAAGCATGAGGATTCAATTTCAATTTATTGCTATGCTGAACTACCACATGATGTGCTAGATATGGATGTGGTACAGCATTAACAACATGCAGGGTAATATACCCTGCTGGATGAGCAGGTGCAACACTCAAATTCACTGTTGGTAATGGATGAACAGTGGAGGGTCTGTGTGAATTAGCTGCAAAAGTTGATATAAGCCAATTCAGTATTTCTAAAAATAACTTTAGAGAATTGTATAAAATTTCATACTTTTAAAAATAACTTTGAAAGATATAGAATTGCGTATTTCTAAAAATTACTTTGGAAGGTATAAAATTGCATATTTCAAAAAATGATGTTGAAAGGTATAAAATTGCATGTTTCTAAAAATAACTAAAAGGTATAAAATTGCATTATATTGGGCACTCCACTATCTTGCCAATAGGTAAAAATAGTACAGGTATGCTGCTTCTTAAAATTCATCTTGAATGATACGACAATAAAGGGGAGCTAAGCATCATATTTTCACCATTGATGAAACTTAGACACAGTCATATGAGCTTATACGAGGTGTGACAATTTAATTCCCTGAATGCACTTGTAGAAAAGATATGAGCAGCGGCTAGTGTCATCTTAAAAAATATCCTGTCTGCTGCTATGCATTTAGTTAGATGCTGTTGCCATTGCTGGAAACTTACCTGGAACTCTCTTTCTGTAATACTCTTGAGTTCCTTTGTCACATTAAGCTGGATGTCAGAAATGTCTGAAAATCTTTGTCCTTTTATAGCAGTTTTTATTTTTGGGAAGAGCTAGAAATCACAAGAGACTAAGTCAGGTGAATAGGGTGGATGATCTAATTTGGTAATTGATTACTTAGCAAGAATGTCACAAACACTGAGTGCATCATCGCTTGGGCATCGTCATGATAGATCATTCATTTGTCAGGTCGCAGTTCAGCTCTTTTCCTTCAAACATAATTTTGTAACTTTTCAACACCTCTACATAGGATTGTTAGTTAACCATTTGTCCCTGTTCAAGGAATTCTTGATGAAATATCACCTTGTGATAAAAAAAAAATACACAAGCATGGTATTGAACTGCAAGCATGACACACATACTTTTTCCAGCTCTTATCCCACTCAAAGACACTGACTTTTTCATAGCATCCTCATCTACAACACTTTCAATAGCTCTAATGTTTCAGTAGCACTTTTACCCATGTACACACAGAATTTGTTGTTAATGCACGGCTGTAAATTTCTGTCCCTCATTTTTACCTCAAAACTTACACGCAGACTTGCATTGCTCTCACAACTGCTCACTCACAAATGGCTGTACGGGTCTGTGGTTAACTCATGCTCTGCTTGAAACATGTTCAGACATGCATAGGCATGCGATTCTGCCTGCATCGCCACAGGGGTGACACTACGAGGCTGTTCCAGAAATTAAATTGTCACACCTTGTATTTAGACAGTGATGCTATCCAGGTTTTTTTCCCAAAGAAACAACTGAAATCCTACTTATACTGTACTGCTAACTATACTGTACTTATACTGTACTGTTAACTGCTGTGGATTTTGCCTTATGATACTGATGCCATTCTATTTAACACTGTTTCTCAGCCAGTGGAACACCTATTTCTGGGCATGTAGGAAGGTCCAAAATTTGTTAATTTAGACTAGGTGTCCTCCCTTAACTTACCATTTCACTTAGGAATAACTTTGCATTTGATACAGTACATGCTTTTTATGCTTTTTCTGTTTTCATTTTGTGTCTGCAAAATGGTAACTATTAGTGGCTTAATGACATACCATGGAGTTTTATCCCTAGGTAGAGAAGTGGATAGAAATAACAGTACAGAGAGGTATATTTGTTGCTCTCTTTATTTTCCCTCAAACTCCTGGAAAAGTCCTGAAATTTAATTTTGACTACTGAAAATTATTGCACTTCCAGCTTTTTTATTTTTAGCATTGCTCATTTAAAAGGTGGGAGGTGAACTTTTCCACTTTTTTTTTTTCATTCGAAATTCAGAATTTTCTTTAGTGTGCTGGAAGCTATTTAGAGTTCACCTTTCCCAACTGACATGCACAGATTCCTCTCCTGATGTCATGTGCAACAGGAGTGGTTGGATGGGAATTGCTTTGGAGAATGCCCAGACACTTTTTAAGTGCTACATATTTTCCATAGTAACTGCAGAAATTGTTGGTCCACTACAGAGTACAAAAACAAACAAAAAAGGAATATACTACAGAAATCAAAAATTTCAGTGATATAATGATATTCAAAATTTGTGTAAAGGTTATTTTCATGTTTTCAAGGTTCCAACATTTATTAAGCATTTTGGGGATTGTTAATTAAATATCAAATGCATAGGCATAAGCAATAGCCTATGTCATTTGATATTTTAATTTCTGAGGGTATCCTCTCCTGATGGGGTGTGTTCTGAGGGTATGTTAATATGATACTGAAAGGGTAATATATAGTTTCAATTTTGCCCTTATGTAATAAGTGTTTTTATTGGATGTTTTTAATTTTGTGACATTTCTTTGATAGTTTTTCAATGATTTTTGGCTGTCTTCTTGCCAGAAATGTTTGGAAATGCTAGAAATTATTGTTCTGGCAGGAATGAAAATGTTCCACAAGTTTTAGAATTTCAAATTTCTTTGACCAAGCGGTTTTGTTTCCATTTCTCTTCCTTGATTATATTTATATACTTTTTTCTTCAATCTGCTTGTTTTTAATATCTTTGGGAATAGTGAAAAAGAAGCAACTTCATATTTCAAACGTTTTTTTTTTTTTTTTTTTTGATGAAATGCACGTTTTTCTGTTTCTAACAATCTCTTCTTCCAAACCAATCAGTAGAGCAAGCATTGTTGCCCCCTTTCCTTTTAAAAGCAAAATTCGATTTTCAAATTAGTACGTAACCCTGATGGAATCCAAGCAACTTTCATGACCTGAAAAATTGTTTTCATGGTAGAGTGAACAATGTGGTACTGTTTTTTGATATTAATTTTGCTTAAAATGTGTTTTCCTATTCCTTAATCACTTCTTACTATGTCAAGGAGCAGAGCAAGCTTTTAATCTTTTGTCTAAAGTAAAACCAATGTTTAAAAATGCTACTGTGTGCACAGGACTGTAGCTAGATCCTAGAGCCAGGAGAGGGAGGGAGCTGAAGGGGAATGAAGAGTCATCTGGGGGTGGGAGGCTTGGTGTTCTACTACAAACTATATTTTCCCACGAATACATATGCAAGGTTTAGCTTTGTTTTATCACACCTTTTGTTAATTTGCTACTCTGGTGAATAATTTCTCCATGGTAAAAAGCAAAACCTATAGAATAAAATGTAAAATATGAAAAAAGCGGAGAGAAAAATCTGAACTACCATGAAATATAAAAAATAAATTACATTCTCTGAATTTCATTGATGTGGTTGAGTTGCAGGTTTCTTATTCGTGGAGAAAAATAACTCCTGCATAGCACTTAAAAAAATAATAATGTTTTTAATTTACTATTCTGCTTCCTTTCCGTAGATGCATGCAATGGTATAAAGAAGTTGTTTTTGTTATATTTCAACTTTTCCTACCTCACTTCTTCAGTCACACTTTTTTTCTCCAGCTATTATTGCTCATTCGCCTTCACTGGTGCTCGGAGTGAGGCTCTCTTACTATGGCCAACAGGAAAATCCACCTCCCCTCCCCATTCAAAAACCAAGAGCCCTCAGATTCCTGCTAACAAACTCCTTTTCTCCCTCACAAATCACTATAAAACTTCCTAGCAAAGCCATAATTGAACAGGAAGAAGATTAATGCTCTTTCTATCTCTCTCCCTCTTGAATAAAGAGATTTCCCTCTAGCACTATTTTCCAGTGTCTAGAGAGACACATTTAGCTAAAACATCCCCATAACATCACTCTTTTGGAAACAGTTGAGTGCGTGGAAGTTTTGCAAATTTTTAAACAGCAAGCATCTCATAATCACTTACCAAGTGACAAACAGCATTTTGCTCTTTGGCATAACTACACCACCATCTGCACTTTTTTTGGCATGTTCTTCCAAATGTTACATTTCTCCAAAGAAAAAGAATGCATTTTTCTCTTTCCTGACCTTTTAACACTAATCGACTCTGTTCCTATGTTGTAGAGAATCATTGGTGCAACTGCTTCTACTAATTTACATGGAGAAGTAATTTCTTGTAAGCTATGGTTGAAATAAAGGTTCAAAGCACTTACAGCAAAATTCATTTTCTTGGGGGCTTGCTTGCCTTGTGGGGTTGGGGGTGGGGGTGAGGGGTGGGCTTAGCACCATTCAGCCCCCTGCTGGCTACAGCCCTGATTGTGCAGAGAAGAGACTTTACGGAGAATGAAAGATGGCGACTTAAAGTTGAAGTTCCAGTTTTGAACTTTTCTAGACAAAAGGAAAAATGCTTGCCCCTTTTATCTGTTGATATAATAAGGAGTGACTGAGAAATAAGAAACCATGCATTTTCAGATAAATTAAACTTAAAAAGGCAAAAGGAAAAATGCTTGCCCCTTTTATCTGTTGATATAATAAGGAGTGACTGAGAAATAAGAAACCATGCATTTTCAGATAAATTAAACTTAAAAAGGCTTTAAAAAGTTGTGATGTTGTCATTGACTCCTGGAAAATAGGTTTCAAACTTGGAAAACACCTTAAGCAGACTTCTTAAAATTAGTACGAACCATGGATTCAGCACTGTTGACCCGTGAATTCCTGACCTAAGACAAAATCTCAGTGGTGCCACATCCACTTTATCCACTTTATTCACTTAGCCTGGCTGGGACGCCAATACTTCTTTTTGTTTTTCCAAATTGAAAAAATCCCTTAAGAGATGAAGATCTGAGAAAGTAAGCAGTGCCATCCTGAAAGTAGACTTTTGAACGTGATTTATGAAGTGGCAGAAGAAATACTGGGATCACTGCATTAGCTCATAGTATTTTAGAGAAACATTCTTAATTTGCTTACAAGTATTTTGTATTTTGTGTTACAAGTATAGTCCCACTACTTTTTGAACATGTCTCTCTGTCTTTGATGGATAAGCCAGCTAAGTAGATAGTTTCTGATGATGTGAAGATGTGTTAAGCTCTTAATCAACAGTAGATTTTACTCTGATTGCTTTCTTGTATTTGTTTATTTGTATTGGATTATTTATCTGTATGTATTCTAATTTAAAATTTTTTATTGCAGGTTTTGAAATACATGAATATGGTTTGGATGCTGATAGAACTCACCTTTATGAAGATCACTTACACAGACATGAGGTGTCAAAATATTTTTATTGTAATGTTTGCTCGTATTCTACGAGTAAGAAAAGTCACATGATAGAACATCAGAGACGACATTCTGGTGAAAAACCTTTCAGGTGTCCCATTTGTAACCAGTGTTTCTTAAAGAAAAACACTCTCACTAGACACTTGGCTGTTCACTCAAAGGATAAGCCATTTAAATGTGATATTTGTAACCAGAGGTTTTGCCAGAAAAGGACTCTAGTGTCTCATATGATTGTCCATGCTGGGGAATGTCCGCATTTCTGTAATACTTGTGGAGCATCGTTTCGTACGCGCAGTGGCTTGACTCACCATGTGAAGAGTCGAGATTGTGCTGTCGTGGTACAAGAAAATTAGGTTGTATATTTTGAAAACCTTTCTAGGTTTTTTTCTGATCTTTGTACTTACAAATTCAGTAAATTTAGTGATGCTGTATCATTTTATAAATTTTTTGAATGATAATAAAAACTTTACAGGAGCAACAAAAATGAGAATTTTTTTTTAATTATTTTATTTAAGTCCATTTTATTAAAGGAGTGATGTTAAGGTGTTTTACTTTATAAAGTATGAGGGGCATTTAACATATTGTTTGTGTTTGGTAATAACATTTTTATTTGAATAAGTAAAGGGCTCAAACTGCAAGAGTAAATACCCAAACATTTCTGTATGCCAAAATTACTGTTTGAAATAATCTCTTCCACAGGTAATAAGACTTACACCATCTTTCAACTCAAAACCAATATCCTTTTTGGACATATTTTTGAGAACATTGTTGTGTGTGTGTGTGGTTTAATGACCACTATGAGCAACTTGGGTCAATTGCCCATCCCTAATTTAGAGCCATAACTTCCAGGGAAGGGAGAGAACCAGTGCTGTAAGACAAATGCACCATCCACACCTCACCCTGGATTTGAACTAGGACCTATCTCAGATGATTGGTCAAAAGTCAGTGCTTAGACCACTGCACCACTAGGGTGGTTAGCATTGTCTAACTCAATCTTCAAAGAATCTTAGATGGCTTCTATACTTGGCACATGTTCTACAGTAGTCTAAACCTTTTAGCATCCCCTCATCATATTGATATTCTATTAAATATTAAAATGCCATTCATATGTGATCTAAATATTCAGCATTATTACTGCACTTATAATTTTTCTGTTCAGCACGTTTCATCCATAATATTATCACACTTCGCTACCTCATACAACAAAATTTATAGTATTTTGTTTAAAATATGTGTACAAAACATATTTAAACAAAATACTATATAACAAATACTATAAATACTATATTTGACAACATCTATACTCTCTTGTCTTTTAGTTCCACCATTATTAGTCTCAGTGTTGCCTCGAACTCACATCGACATCCTCATTGTAAAACTCAGTTTGTGGATTTATTAATTTACAATATTAAAAGATGGTTGAAAATGAACTAAAAACATGGAACACAGATATACCACATCCAATGTGATATTTAAATAGTAAAAACTTGAAAAACATACAGTAGTTTTTGTCATCAGTATGTTTCCACATCATTATCATTGACAGTGTTTTTATAATTTGCATACTCCTCTTGTTCCATTAAGAAATGCCAAGGCATAAATTTGCAGTACAATTAGGAAAAGTCAGAAAATTCCCCCCCTTTTTTTGTTTTTTTTTGTTATGGGGCTAAAAAAGACTTGGGGGGGGGAAAGAAGTGATAAATGCAAAATGAAATAATTGATGACATGGCCATTCCCAGATTAAATACACTATGAACAGGGGTGATTGTGGCCCATATTCCATATTTTATCCAGAATTCTGGATTATTTTGCCGATTAAACCTGGAAACTCTGGAGAAAATGAGAAATCCGTTTATTTTGTATCTGTTAAAATTATTCTTAGACTTTTAATTTAAAGTAAAGGAAATTATGGTTTTTACAGTATAAACCAGTATAACCAGTTTGTAAAAGTAAAAACAAATCCAAAATTTTAATCTCGTAATCTAGAAATAATGTGCTTATTGATGACAGGTAATCATTGATCAGGCGCTCGAGGAACAATAATACAGAGCGAGTACAAGTGGTCCAAAATACAGTAAATAATTGGGACAATTATAAGAATGATATGCAGAGTAGTATTGAAAAATCTAGTAGCACTGTTTAAAACTGTGGGACTACAAAAGAACAAAAATAAACAAAGAACATTGTGACATTAAAGAGGTTCCAGAACTTAGTAGAAATGAAAGGTGTAAAAGAAAATCTGATTGTGCTGATGTAGGAGGGAAAAAACAGACAAAATTGATATTTTTTAGGAAGACGCTTTGACGTCTGTAAGTTCTGTTTTACACATTCTATAAAGTGGATACAGTCTGCGGTTGTGCATTAACTTATTCAATTAAAATATAAATCGGTTAAAAGTCCTAAAAATTTTACTCACGGAAGTGCGTGTTCAATCCGACATCAGTAGTTATTGAGAGTTTCTTCGTCCAAAGTTGTATCTTGCTTCAATATGGTCAGTTGTTAGGGTTAGCTCGAGAGCCATTTTGTCAAAGTTTGTACCCTACTTTGATTATGTCCAGTTGTTAGGGTTAACTCAGTTCTGGCTGTGTCAACATCATATTGAATGGGTAAAGGTTTCCAGATAATTATTAAAGATTCTTGAGTTAAGAGTTACTATTTACATACCACTTGAAGTTCCACGTCGTACTTGGCCATTAGGGCTATCTCATCAATGCTGCACTCTTGTAGAATTGCCAAAGAAATCATCAAGTTAGGTCAGGTTCATAAAAAATTTAAAAAGCTTTAAAAAATTCCAGTTAAAATCATACCACCTACAGTCTCAATCGCCGGACGCGTGTTTCACCTAGGCTCTACCCTGGCGTTTTCAACGGAGACTTCACACCCTCTGTCAAAGTCTGCTATCTGAAAGTCTCATGTCCACAGTGCACATGTTCCTCACGTAACCCATCGTCAAAGCCATCTAGTGTCAAGTCGCATCAACTTTATCTTCATCTATGCCATTCTCACCCTTCCTTTTTCTCTTCGTCTCTCTCCTCTCGCTATTCAATTTCTTTTCAGTTTCAATCAGGTTCCTCCAAGCATACAAAAGGTCATATGGACTGTTATTATTGCAGTTAAATGGTTTGGTCTTATTTATTAATACTGCTTCTTCCACTTGTATTGTTCTCATATTATTCTGCTGGTTTAATATAGCAATTCCTTCCCAATAGGGTACACATTGATTATCCAAACAGAAATCAATAAGTGTTGTTTTATTCTCTCTTCTGCTCCAGTTCTTCATGTGTTCAGTCAATCTGGTTTTAATATTTCTTTTTGTACTGCCTGTACCCTATTGGGAAGGAATTGCTATATTAAACCAGCAGGATAATACGAGAAAAATACAAGTAGCAGAAGCAGTATTAATAAATAAGACCAAACCATTTAACTGCAATAATAACAGTCCGTACGACCTTTTGTATGCTTGGAGGAACCTGATTGAAACTGAGAAGAAATTGAATTGGGGGAGGAAAGAGAGGAAGAGAAAAAGGAAGGGTGAGAATGGCATAGATGAAGATAAGTTGATGAGACTTGACACTAGATGAAATTAAAGTTCAAAAATGCCTTTTCCTGTTCACTGTGCAGAGAAAACGACTTTGTGTTTCAAAATAGATGGCAACAGACAGTTGAAGTTCCAATTTTGAACTTTAATTTCTCTTCAAACAAAAGCAAAAACACTCATGTTTTTTACTTCTTGACATAGCAAATGCTGACTTATAAATGAGAAAACATTAATTTTGCACAAAATTAAAGTTTAAAATGCAAAATGCCATTTCTGACTCTGCTGTGAAAACAACTGTATAGGAATGAAAAAACCATGAGGAATAACCACTCACCATAAAGATCATGGTAACCTCCAATGGACCACACACTTCCAACACATCATTCATCGTGATGTAACTGGGCTTCCACAGGTTTACAGACTTCTTGCTTACGCTTCTTATTTTCGGGTGTGAAACATCGTTTTTTTCTTTTTCCTTTGCCTTATAATATTATTTGTCAATTCGATAAAATCACACATACATCTCATTCATACAATTCAAGTAAAAACTATGTACATAAACCTTACATTCACAGGTGATTAAACCTTAGTCAACTCTCATTATGGAACTCCTCCTTCTGTTTCACAACCTCTGCTACTCCCACTGCAATTGTCACACCCATTCAGCCCCGCACATCCAATCCTCTAGTACTTTCGACAGGTCCCTGTCATCTTCAGGAGGCAGGTGTGTCTCATCCGCCCACCACAGCTCAAGTGAGCAGAGCCATCGAGGCGTGGGCTCCAGTCGCTATCTCTGAATCGTTGTGTCTCTGGCGCCATCTATTGTCCCTGCTGCTCTTTTTTCCCTCTTTCTTTTTACGCTGCTGTTCAATTTTTATTAGGGCTTTCCATTGTTCGTTTAGGTTATTTGGCTCATTAATGTTGCATAATCTTGATCTGTTTTTTTCAATTAACACTGATTCTGCAATTCTTAACTGCTTTTCGTTTTTACAGCTCTTAATAATTTTAATATCTTCAAACCTTGGACATTTTTGATTTTCCATACAGTATTGGGTCAATGCTGTCTTAGCCTCTTTTTTATTCCAATTATTAATATGCTGGTTCAATCTATACTTTAATTTATTCTTGGTGCTGCCTATATATGACACAGGTGGTTGCTGGTTTATTGGGATTTCATAAATTCCTGCTCTATCTAATTGGCTAATTTTTTCATTTTTAATCACTAAATTTTTTACAGTGAGTACCTGATTTCCTACCTGTATGCCATACTTGCCACAAACTTTATTAATTTCTGCTGAAACATTTTCTATATATGGTATTGCTCCCACATATTTTACAAGATTTTTATCAGTCTTGACCTTGTTGTAACCTTGAGTTACTTCATAAATCCATTTTTTTAATACCTGTTTAGGGTATCCAAAAGCATATGCAATTTTTTCAATATATTCAATTTCTTCCTTTCTATACTGTTCAATTGATGAATGTGTTAAACTTCTTTTAATTAGTGTTTTAACACTATTTCTTTTATGTGTTAATGGATGTGATGACTGAAATGGTATAAGTACTGGGATATATGAAGATTTTCTATGCACTCTGAATTGTAAATTCTCCTCTGTTTTAACAATCAAAACATCCAAAAATGCCAAAGTATTGTCATGTTCTTGTTCTACTGTCAGTTCTATAGATGGATAAATTTCACTATACTTTTTTGTCAAGTCCTCAAGTTCATCATTTTTTAGCCTGGATAACAGAAAAATGTCATCAACATATCTGCAGTATATCAGTGGTGGATCTTCGAGTTTACTTATTATTTTTCCTCAATGTCACTCATTATAATTTCAGCAAATAAAGTTGACAGTGGTGACCCCATAGGTCCACCATGATTTTGTTTGTACATCTTGTTGTTAAACATAAAAATGTTATTTTCATATATGTACAATAAAATTTCTCTTAACTCCTCTATTTGTATTGCATTCATTGTCTGTAGCACATATAATTTTTCAATAATTATTTCTATTGCCTGAGGTACTGGTGTGCTAGGAAAAAGAGCTCTCACATCCATACTAGCCATATGATATTCACTTAAATCTTGTTTAATTACTTTAATTTTCTCAATAAATTCGTATGTATTCTTCACAGTGAACCTTGTCTTCATGAACACAGGTGCCAAAAATTTGTAGATATTCTTTTCTAGTTTTATTAGTGGGGAATTCCTTTTTGATACAATCACTCTCATAGGTGTATCAGGCTTATGAGTTTTTATTTTTGCAATCATTTTTGGTATTCCAGTACCCATTGGTGGGTATGCTTTCTTTATTTCATCAGGCAAGGTGCTGTGATTTCTTATTCTAGCTAAGTACCTTACTTGAGATTCGGTTGGGTCTTTTGTTAGAATGCTGCAATTTAGTTCTTCTATAGCTCTATTCATTTTTAGATCATATTCAGTTGTGTTTAATATTACAATTTGCCCTGTTTTATCAGCTTCACAGAATTTAATTGTTGGGTCATCTCTTAATTTAATCAGTTGTTCTTTCTCATACTGAATTTTATCTATATGATATTTCTTTTTCTTACTTTTTTCATTAAATTTTTTCAAAACAATTCTATACAGTTTACTTCGAAAATTTTCACGTTCTTCTGCTGATACACTGCGTGCCATTTCTTCTAAGTTGGGTATTAATTCCTCCGTCCTCGGCAGGCTCCGTGGAAACGCAAATTTTTTACCTCTCTGCAAAATAGCTCTTTGCGTGAAGCTCAAGGTCAAGTTGGAGTTATTCTGATATACCTCATATATATTCTCCCGTTGTTCTTGTACACGTTGTCTGTCAATCATCACGTGCAACTTTTTTCCATGACTGCTCTTGAGCATTTTTTTTTCGTATTCCACGATGTCAAAAATTTCTCTGAAGGTTACATCCAAAATCTCATCTCTCCAATTACCGTCGAACTTTCTATACTTTTTATAAAATATCACATCGATTAAATGTAAACATTTCATATTCAAGTTAAAAATCAGTTTCCTTTTATTGACAATTTCAGCTCTTAATCTCTTTTTTGGCACTCCTGGATTATTCTATTATCCTTAGCAGTGACTGGGCAATTCCGTATTTTTAAATACTTTGGTGTTATTTCTAGGTCACGGCACGTCACCAAAAATTCTTCTTGATTTTCTGACTTTACTAATTTAATTTTAGCCTTCTTAAACGCCTTAATATCTCTCATCTCGAAGTTGTGAAATTGATTCCTATAGCGCATAATCCCAGAGTATGATAGCGACTGCAAACCCCTCACCTCAACTATCCCAGCTCAGAATTTTGCGTGTAATTCTTAATTATTACACGCAAAATTCTGAGCTGGGATAGTTGAGGTGAGGGGATTGCAGTCGCTATCATACTCTGGGATTATGCGCTATAGGAATCAATTTCACAACTTCGAGATGAGAGATATTAAGGCGCTTAAGAAGGCTAAAATTAAATTAGTAAAGTCAGAAAATCAAGAAGAATTTTTGGTGACGTGCCGTGACCTAGAAATAACACCAAAGTATTTAAAAATACGGAATTGCCCAGTCACTGCTAAGGATAATAGAATAATCCAGGAGTGCCAAAAAAAGAGATTAAGAGCTGAAATTGTCAATAAAAGGAAACTGATTTTTAACTTGAATATGAAATGTTTACATTTAATCGATGTGATATTTTATAAAAAGTATAGAAAGTTCGACGGTAATTGGAGAGATGAGATTTTGGATGTAACCTTCAGAGAAATTTTTGACATCGTGGAATACGAAAAAAATGCTCAAGAGCAGTCATGGAAAAAAAGTTGCACGTGATGATTGACAGACAACGTGTACAAGAACAACGGGAGAATATATACGAGGTATATCAGAATAACTCCAACTTGACCTTGAGCTTCACGCAAAGAGCTATTTTGCAGAGAGGTAAAAAATTTGCGTTTCCACGGAGCCTGCCGAGGACGGAGGAATTAATACCCAACTTAGAAGAAATGGCACGCAGTGTACCAGCAGAAGAACGTGAAAATTTTCGAAGTAAACTGTATAGAATTGTTTTGAAAGAATTTAATGAAAAAAGTAAGAAAAAGAAATATCATATAGATAAAATTCAGTATGAGAAAGAACAACTGATTAAATTAAGAGATGACCCAACAATTAAATTCTGTGAAGCTGATAAAACAGGGCAAATTGTAATATTAAACACAACTGAATATGATCTAAAAATGAATAGAGCTATAGAAGAACTAAATTGCAGCATTCTAACAAAAGACCCAACCGAATCTCAAGTAAGGTACTTAGCTAGAATAAGAAATCACAGCACCTTGCCTGATGAAATAAAGAAAGCATACCCACCAATGGGTACTGGAATACCAAAAATGATTGCAAAAATAAAAACTCATAAGCCTGATACACCTATGAGAGTGATTGTGTCAAAAAGGAATTCCCCACTAATAAAACTAGAAAAGAATATCTACAAATTTTTGGCACCTGTGTTCATGAAGACAAGGTTCACTGTGAAGAATACATACGAATTTATTGAGAAAATTAAAGTAATTAAACAAGATTTAAGTGAATATCATATGGCTAGTATGGATGTGAGAGCTCTTTTTCCTAGCACACCAGTACCTCAGGCAATAGAAATAATTATTGAAAAATTATATGTGCTACAGACAATGAATGCAATACAAATAGAGGAGTTAAGAGAAATTTTATTGTACATATATGACAATAACATTTTTATGTTTAACAACAAGATGTACAAACAAAATCATGGTGGACCTATGGGGTCACCACTGTCAACTTTATTTGCTGAAATTATAATGAGTGACATTGAGGAAAAAATAATAAGTAAACTCGAAGATCCACCACTGATATACTGCAGATATGTTGATGACATTTTTCTGTTATCCAGGCTAAAAAATGATGAACTTGAGGACTTGACAAAAAAGTATAGTGAAATTTATCCATCTATAGAACTGACAGTAGAACAAGAACATGACAATACTTTGGCATTTTTGGATGTTTTGATTGTTAAAACAGAGGAGAATTTACAATTCAGAGTGCATAGAAAATCTTCATATATCCCAGTACTTATACCATTTCAGTCATCACATCCATTAACACATAAAAGAAATAGTGTTAAAACACTAATTAAAAGAAGTTTAACACATTCATCAATTGAACAGTATAGAAAGGAAGAAATTGAATATATTGAAAAAATTGCATATGCTTTTGGATACCCTAAACAGGTATTAAAAATGGATTTATGAAGTAACTCAAGGTTACAACAAGGTCAAGACTGATAAAAAACTTGTAAAATATGTGGGAGCAATACCATATATAGAAAATGTTTCAGCAGAAATTAATAAAGTTTGTGGCAAGTATGGCATACAGGTAGGAAATCAGGTACTCACTGTAAAAAATTTAGTGATTAAAAATGAAAAAATTAGCCAATTAGATAGAGCAGGAATTTATGAAATCCCAATAAACCAGCAACCACCTGTGTCATATATAGGCAGCACCAAGAATAAATTAAAGTATAGATTGAACCAGCATATTAATAATTGGAATAAAAAAGAGGCTAAGACAGCATTGACCCAATACTGTATGGAAAATCAAAAATGTCCAAGGTTTGAAGATATTAAAATTATTAAGAGCTGTAAAAACGAAAAGCAGTTAAGAATTGCAGAATCAGTGTTAATTGAAAAAAACAGATCAAGATTATGCAACATTAATGAGCCAAATAACCTAAACGAACAATGGAAAGCCCTAATAAAAATTGAACAGCAGCGTAAAAAGAAAGAGGGAAAAAAGAGCAGCAGGGACAATAGATGGCGCCAGAGACACAACGATTCAGAGATAGCGACTGGAGCCCACGCCTCGATGGCTCTGCTCACTTGAGCTGTGGTGGGCGGATGAGACACACCTGCCTCCTGAAGATGACAGGGACCTGTCGAAAGTACTAGAGGATTGGATGTGCGGGGCTGAATGGGTGTGACAATTGCAGTGGGAGTAGCAGAGGTTGTGAAACAGAAGGAGGAGTTCCATAATGAGAGTTGACTAAGGTTTAATCACCTGTGAATGTAAGGTTTATGTACATAGTTTTTACTTGAATTGTATGAATGAGATGTATGTGTGATTTTATCGAATTGACAAATAATATTATAAGGCAAAGGAAAAAGAAAAAAAACGATGTTTCACACCCGAAAATAAGAAGCGTAAGCAAGAAGTCTGTAAACCTGTGGAAGCCCAGTTACATCACGATGAATGATGTGTTGGAAGTGTGTGGTCCATTGGAGGTTACCATGATCTTTATGGTGAGTGGTTATTCCTCATGGTTTTTTCATTTATGAATTGCACGTAAACTATGCGCACTTTGCAAGAGGTTAATACCTTAAAAGTGCAAATATAATAACTGTATAGGAAATGGCACTATTCCTAGCATGCACAGGTTAAGTTGTGATTCTCAATATGAATTGTGCTCTAAAAGAAAAAGAAGAAAAAATTGTTTTGTCCTGTGATGGTTATAGCAAGAAGGTACTATAACAGATAAGAAAAAGTTCATTTGTTAAGAAATTTTTTTAAAAAATATGGAGCCACATTTGTCATATTCCAGTGATATGTGGATCAATAGCACAACCACCAAAAGAAAAATGTTTCATCTTCAAGAAAGCAGTTAAACTAGGTATGTTTTTAATGTTTTCGCAAATCATATGTAATTCCTTTTCACCCCCCATCTTCCCATATCCGATGAGGGTTTCAATTCTGAATAATTACCAATGGCCCAAGAATTAGAAGTTCTGAAAACATCCAATTCATATTAGTGTTTAAATAATCATTAGAATATATCATTCAAATGTGTATGACTGATATCTATATGAATTATTAATTAACTCAGCAATCAGATCTCTGAATTGCCTGTATTTACTGTTTATCACATAACATCAATCGCATTAAAAAACTTGAAAATTACATCACAGAAATCAAGCCTGCACCTCAGGAGTTCGATTCCTGCTCCAGGGTGATGAAATTTTCAATTTTTCTGATGTGATTAATGTTACGTGATGAACAGTAAATACAAGCAATTTAGAGATGTCTGCTTGCTGTGTTAATAATTCTGATGTATTTCCATATATTATGAGAATATTTCTCCCACATAATTTATTTGATATCTGTAAATTTTCTTATTTAGCATTTTTTTAAATTGCAGATTTATTTTTTACTAGTGGTGGTGAAGGGGAGGGAGGGGGGTCTCGAATAGTCTGTGTTTTGTCTAGAATGCTGTCAAGTTTTAGGGGAGCTAATTACATGAATCTACACTATCTCATCATCATCATCATCATCATCGTCAACCATTATCAATCCACTGCTGGACGAAGGTCTCCCCAAGTTTCCTCCACAACGGTCTGTCTTGTGCCAGTCTCCTCCATGTCACCCCTGCATACTTTCGAATTTCATCCACCCATCTCCCATGTGGTCTTCTTCTGGGTCTTTTCCTGTCCCTTGGAATCCAATCTAAAATTTCAGCTGTCCATCGATGATCTGTCCTTCTGGCAGTATGTCCAGCCCATTGCCATTTCAGGGATTTAACTCTGATCATGATGTCTTCCACTCTTGTCATTTTTCGGATCCACGAGTTCCTCTTCTTATCTCTCCTGGTTACACCAAGCATGCACCTCTCCATGCTTCTTTGAGTTGTCTGCAGCCTTTGTATGTCTCTTTTAGTTAAGGTCCACGTCTCCGCACCATACGTAAGCACTGGAAGGATGCATTGATCAAACACTTTTCTTTTAAGACATAATGGCATATTGCTCTTGAAAATTATGCTGTTTCTTCCAAAAGCTCTCCAGGCAAGTTTTGTACGCCGATTAATTTCTTCATCAATGTGACCCTCACTTGATATCTGCTGTCCAAGATAAACGTACGTGTCTGTTATCTCCAGCTTTTTTCCATCAATCGATAAATCTTCATTTCTTGTAAAAGCATTGAACATCACTTTTGTCTTCTGAAAGTTCATTTTTAATCCCACTTCTTTACTCTTGTCAGCAAGTTCCTGGATCATACTCTGCAGCTCTGATGGGGTAGTTGCAAAAATGACTACGTCATCAGCAAAACGAAGGTGGGTTAGATAATCTCCATTAATCTTTATCCCCTTGTTTTCCCAGCTCAGTGACTGAAAAACACCCTCCAATGTGGCATTAAAGAGCTTCGGAGATATGGTGTCACCTTGTCTCACTCCCTTTCCAATTTTTACGTGTGTTGTATTTTCAAACAGCCTAATCTTTGCACTTGCATTTTCATAGATGTTATTAATAATATTAATGTATGCATCTTCAATACCGCAGGTTTTCAGAGCCATTGTAACTGCTGATGGTTTCACCGAATCAAAGGCTTTTTCATAATCGATAAAAGCCATGCACAATGGAAGTTCATATTCCCTCGCTCTTTCAATTAGTTCTCTCAGCACGTGGATATGATCTATTGTGCTGTAGCCACTCCTGAATCCAGCTTGTTCTCTCGGTTGAGCCATGTCCAGTGTTACCTTCAAGCGGTGTGAAAGAACTTTAGTGAAGATTTTATAAACTACTGATAGGAGGCTGATAGGTCTGTAGTTTCCGAGATCCTCAATGTCACCTTTCTTATGTAGCAGGATCATTGTAGCGGTGTTCCAATCCTCAGGAATCTTTCTTTCATTAAGGCATCGAGTGAAAATTTGGGCGAGTACTGTTTCGATTTCTCCACTTGCTTCTTGTATGATGTCTACAGTAATTCCATCTTCTCCTGGAGCTTTTCCTCGCTTCATGTTCTTGATTGCATGTGCAACTTCTGCTGGAAGGACTGGAGGAACTCTGGTACTGGTATCTTTCATGATGTCTGGAGTGCATATATCATCCCTTTCATATAATTTGGAGTAGAAATCTTTCACTCTTGTCAAAATTTCGCCTCTATTTCTTGTTACAGAACCATCTTCTTTTCTCAGTGCCATAATCTGTTTTCTTCCCTTACTGAGATGTCCCTTTGCTATCTTTAGGCTTTGGTTGTTTTCAATTGCTTTCCTCACTAGTTCACAGTTGAATTTCCTTACGTCTTCAGTGATACTTTTTCTTACTGTCTTGCATAGCTCTATATATTCCACTTTGGAAGTCACATCTTCTTTAGTTGTCCTCATCTCTCTTCTTTTTTGCATCAACATTTTGGTTTTTCCTGATAATTTGTTCACATGCAACTTGTTCTTAGACCCAGCTAATTTTGTTGCTGTTTCCATAAGAGCTTTGGTTACTTTTCTGTTAACTTCAGAGATGTCCACTTCTTCCGATGTTAGGCCTTCTAAAGCAGAGAACCTGTTCTTCAGTTCCAACTTGAAGGTATTATGGTGTTTTTTTAAGGTTGGTTATGTCAATACATTTTGTTTGTCCTATGAGCTTGCCACGTTCAAGTTTAGTGTTGAGGTGCATCTTACATCTCACCAATCTATGGTCACTACCTGTGTTGAACTTGTTTAGCACACTGCAGTCTTCTATGACGAATTTTTGTTACACATAATAAAATCAATTTCACTTGTCGTCCCATTTGGATGTCTCCATGTCCATTTCCTGTGTGGCTTTTTCTTGAAGAAGGAGTTCAAGATGAAAAACCCTTCTGCCTCTGCAAACTCAACGAGAGTATTTCCACGCTGGTTTCTGTTACCAACAAGTAATTGGACACCTGTGATAGCAAGGGAAAACAAAGTTTACTCACCTTCAATAGTTCGTGGAGCCTCCACGAGCGGCGATTACAGCTATGACCCTCCGGGGCATACTCTCAACCAGGTGTTGTACGGCTCTGCGCAGGCCAGTCCATTCGATTAACCCTATTGTCACCATACCATGCCATGGTGGACCTCGCAACATGATGGGTGACATTGTCGTCCTGAAAGTAACATGGGTCCACCCCGTAAAACTGCCACAATGTAAAATGTAAAAATGTAGGAAGCGCATGGTCATCCAAAATGGTGCAGTAGGTCTCGGCGTTGAGTCTACCAGGAATTGTGACCAAGGGTCCCTTGCCATACCAGGAGAAACACCCCCATAGCATAATTTCACCGCCGCCGAACTTCACAGTTAGCACAATACATTCCAGCAGGAGGTGTTCTTCAGGCAGATGCCAAACCCAGACCCTGCCATCCGAACGGTAGAGGGTGAACCTTGATTCGTTGCTCCAGAGAACCTGTTTCCACTGTTCAACGGTCCACTGTTGACGTTCTTTGCACCACGTTAGCCGAGCAGCGCTGTTGGACTTGGTGATCAAAGGCTTGTGGGCGGCAGCATGTCCATGATAATCGAGCAGATGGGCTTCCTTACGGATGGTATTCATCGAAAGAACACTCCCGAATTCCTGTTGAAACTCCTCGCGGATGTGGCCCATTGATTTGGTGCGATTCTTTCGAATTTGTCTGGCCAGCTCCCGTCCGTCTCTAACTCCCAGTTTTGTGGGTCTGTCGGGTCGGGGCACATTCCGACAGTCACCTGTCATCTTCCACTTGCCAATCACGTAGGCCACTGTCGATTTTGGGTACTTCAACTCGCTGGATATGTCGCGTATGTGATGCCCGACGATTACACCTTCCTTGAAATCGGAGAGCTCCGAAATGCGTGGCATCTTGCATGCGACTGGTTGCGTTGTTGTTTCCCACACGATATTTAACGGCGACGGCCATGTCGTGTATCAGGACCGCAGATATCGTCGATTGCAGGGGCGTCCAATTACTTGTTGGTAGATAGTGTATATTCCTTGTGGCATTGACCAATAAGGCCCAACTCCTCACAGTGAGTGTAACTCAATTTTAATTTTCAGTTTTGACTTGAGCACTGTAGTGGTGCCCATGTATATATAACTTATTATATTGATGTAAATAAATAACATTTTAGACAAGGATTCCAGAACTGAAAAGAGCAACTCAAAAAGTGATTTTTTATACCCCAATATCCAAAATTAAGGTCACAAACACATATTCTGTGATATCTTGAAAACTAAATGGCTTATCGCAATGAAATTTGATACATAGATGCCTCATACTATGAGGCATGCAATAGCAACATAACAAAATGAACAGGAGGTAAATTGCGTGCGATATGCAAATCAGACCCAAAATGGTCCAAACATGATGCATCATATCTCGAGAACGGTCCGGCTAATAGGGAGTGTGGCCACCCCGCACAACTTTACAAGTAGCACGAGCCCCATACTGTAAATGAAGTTGTTGATAACAGCTTGTGGCAACAAATCCCATTCTTCTAAAAGTGCGGATTTTAACGCCTGGAGGGTCTTGGGAAGGGGTTGACATTGTGCAATGGCTCTTCTTAGAGCATCTCAAACATGCTCTATAGGATTTAGGTTCGGCGGCTTTGCTAGCCACACCATACGGCGAATATCCTCTCCCTCCAGAAAATCGTCGACAAGCTGAGCTCTGTGTGGCCTAAAGCCATCTTCCCCCAGAAGTTACAAGCAAACACTTTCTCCCAAAAGTTATAATCAAACCCCTTCCCTCAAATTGACTTCACATATGAGCTGGGAAGACAAGAGGTTAAAGTTTAATGGAGATTATTTAACCTACCTTTGTTTTGCTGATAATAAAATCAGTTTTGGCCCTTAGATTGAGAGTAGCAATAAATTTTTCATACCATGTATTGGCTACATTACAGGAAAGTAAATGATGGGATGTTTTGGTAGTTAACTTCTACCTTCCAACAGAAAGTAGAAGCTAACTATCGAAACGTCTATATAAGGAAGGCAGAAGTTATCTACCAAAACATCCCATAATTTAATTTCCTATAATGTAACTAATGCGTGATATGAAAAATTTATTGTTTATCTCATTTTGTACCATGTTACATGTATTACTGCCATTCCTTTTCATTATGATTTCCCTCAGAGTTGATCCAGCAACTTGCTGACAAGAGTCAAAAACTGGGATTAAAAATGAAGGTACACAAAACAAAATTGATGTACAGTGCTTTTGTGAGAACTCAAGATTTGGCAGTTGATAGCAAATCTGGTGGTAACCAAGTCTACATTTACTTCAAAGAAGAAATTAATAGACCAATTATGCCTTAAAATGAAAGTGTTTAATCAGTGTGTCCTTCCACTATGTACTTATGGACCAGGGACATAGACCTTAACTAAAAAAGACATACAAAGGCTGCAGACAATTGAAAGAAACATGGAGAAATGTATGCTTTTGGTGTAACCAGGAAAATTGAAAGAGGAACTCGTGGATCAGAAAGACAGCAATAGTTGATGGCATCATGATCAAGATAAAAACCCTAAAATGGCAATAGGCCTGACATATTGTTAGAAGAACTAACCACCATCGAACAACTGAAATACTAGACTAGATATGAAGGGACAGGAAAAGACTTGGAAGGAGACCATGTGGGAAATGAGTGATTCAAATTTGAAAGTAAACTGTATGGTGCTGTTTGTGAACCCACTTAACACTAGCACAAATTACTAAGTGAGGAGATTTTCAGACAATTTTTTAAGTGAATAGTTATGGTAAAAGGGTTTTCTCCCTGAAAAAGAAAAAAATAAACACACAAGCAGTAACATCTAAATTACTAAATTTTTATTGTAATAACAGATGTTTCAGGCCCTACTTATTCTTCAAGACCTGTTAGCAATGTTACACAAAACATATTCAAAAGATGGGAAACCAAAGAACAAAAGTTTCTGCTAAGTTATTCAACTTAATCTGAAAAAAATCCTGAATTTTTGACTGGATGATGAAGCCTGGCTATGATGGGTTTGGAAAGACCACTGACAGAACCTAATTTTCAAATAAAAGTTTTTTTAATTATCTTTTTAAGAATAGGTTCAAAACCCTAAATTTGGGAGCACTGCTCCTGATGGGACTGCAAAAACATTTATTCAAGTGGTTCCCACCGGGCTACAGCAGTCTCCCTTCTCCATTGCCAATTGCTGTTGAAAAGTGAGATCATTTCTGTGGGTAGACTTTCCAAATCCATTAATTATGGTTTTGACTGGCTCCTTAAATCACTGATGATGTGGAGACAGAGTTGGGACAGTTCTCATTTTCTAATTTAAAAAATCTCAATTTTTGTATATTAAGTTGTGGTATCTGGCATGGATTTCTGTTAGTTTTGTGTAACACTGGTGACAAGCCCTGAAGCATAGCTAGAGGCCTAAAAATATGTTATTACAGTAATAAAAATTCAGTAATTTTAAGACCCCACTTGTGTGTCTGTTCCATTTTGAAAAAAAAAAAAAAAATGATGCATTCATAGCTGAGTTAAGCCTAAGTAAGTAATTTGTTATTTTAAATAAAACACAGGCATACCAATATAAGCTCTGATGCAAGAAGAAAACATGCCATTTCTAAAAACCAAAAATGTTAAACAAAAACTAAAGTAACGTTCTAATGATGTTCATGTAGTTTTCTGGAGTGTCGGGGAGCGTGATCTGCAACAATATCAAAAATGCCCATTTGTTAGTAGAGCAGTATCTTGTTTCATGCTTAAAGAATACTAAATATTTGCTATTTGCAGTAAATGCAGAGAATTGTTTCCAAAAAAGGTGTTCCTTCGTTTAGTGGGAATGCAACTTCACCTTTTCAAGCTGTTGAAACTGGAGCTGGAAATTACTCCATGCATGTTCTTCAAATCAGTGTATCTCTCAGTGTTTCAGCTGGTATTTTTTCTTTAATAGCAGTTTTTATTGTCATATCAACAAAATTTGTAGCAAAAAAGGTTGCGCATGTTAGCATTATTTATGATTTCATTTTTTTCTGTTTTTATGCTATATATGTATATGATTTTAAGTGCAACTCTGAAACATTAAATTAAATTATGTGCTTTTAAATAGTATAATAACAGATTGATTTTTGCACTGCTGATTTTAATAGAAGTAAATATATTTGAGGGTAGAAACTCTTTTGAAGTCAAAGCCCCCCCCCCACTCCTTTCTTCTTTTTTTTTCAATTAAATTTTTTGTCACAGAAGCCTTTGCATCACTTACATGTGAAAATATCCAGACCATTATTGTAATCCATTTGTAGTCATGTATAGGCTTCATTAGGACTGATTTGTGAGGTTTTTCATTATTTTTCCATTTATGTTTATTTGGCTGGTTTAATTCATTTGAATTAGATAATCCAACCATTTATGTATCTTGTTGTAGTATGAGAAATAAAAGGATATATTAGGTATTTGTTAATTCTAGAGATCCAACTGCTGGAGTAGAAATATGAGATAACTACCATTATTGTTATGATGGGAACAAGTCAACATCTGAAAATTTTCTGGACTGACAAAGTCAGCTGGCCACATGCTTTGAAATTAGATGGGAACAGCATTCTGTTCCTGGTTTGAAGTCAATGTTTAGTGTAACCTAAGGGGCCATTAGAACATTAGTTTCTAATTGACAGTGCTCACCCCAAAATACTATTATTCCATAGCCTGTTAAGGGAAATGTCTCTCTTTGAATCTCCTGAACAGAGACATTATTTGAGCATCATATGATTCATTGTTGGTTAGGAAACCTCGAACACTTAAATAAGTGATATTGAGAAAAAAAAATTCATTTTTCCCTTAAACAATAACATCAAAAATAATTTCTTAAAATGCCAACTATTAATTGATTTTTAATTAACTGAATGTTTTATCACATTTTCAGTATTCACTTTTCAGTCAACTTAGTTGTGACCTCTTACTGCAGGTTTGTTGGTTTAAAAATAAAATCAAGTCATTATCACTTTCTTGGCCTTCTAGGAAAAAAAAAAAAAAAAAAAATACAAGTTAATTATTGTATGATCAGAAAGTTAAAGAAGTAGTGCATACTGGTTGGGAGGAGCAACCAAAGACGTTTATCATAAAATCGCACCAAAAATCCAACCAGTTTAGAAGTAGTGAAAAATAAATCAATATTTCTGTGTGATTCATTTGTATGTGTTTATTATTGAGAGTTTGACTTCTAATAGTGGCCTTAGATTTATATGTGTAGTCCATCAAAGATTGCAGTTTTATATTATTTATTAAACTTTGTATCTACAAAATAATTTCCAAGCAAAAACAAAATGTAATACCTTTTTTTTTTCTTTTTGGGGTGATTACAAAATAAATTCTTATTTGAAAGCTGTTGTAGAATCTATTAAATTCATGTAGATAAAACTTCTTAATTGATCTTTCCTGATTTATTTCCATATTGTTATTATTTTTAGGTTGGTATTTTGGGAAGTATAAGTTATCATTATATGGAAAGGAAAACTTTAGCAAGAATGATGAGACAAAAGAGTTTGTGTGTCATTTGTGCCCATATAAAACCTACAAGAAATCTGATATGATTTGCCATCAGCGTAAACATTCTGGAGAAAAACCATTCAGTTGTAACCTGTGCTCCTACAGAACATCATATGGAAGTAACTTGAAAAGACACTATGCAACACATGTAGAAAACTGATTTCTCTTGAAAATTATGTGATGCTATATTTCATACTAACCAGGGTTTGCAGCAACACATGAAAAGACCATAAGAGTTAGCTCTATGAAGGTAAAGATGGAATCTATGATACATTTGGGGGAAATTCTCTCTCTCTATATATATACCTGTATATATATTCAATTTAGTAGTGTGTATGTGCTGTTAACTGTGTTTGGCATTACCTATATAATTTAAATAACTCTTTAAACTCTTTATTGATTATAAATTGAAATTGGTTTGCAAGAACAATCAAATGAAAAGTTTGTTTTATAGAATTTAACAAATGTTAAATTTTGAAAGAAATATCTTTCTTTGTGTCCTGAACAAACTCTTTTCTTTTGTTGGAATTATAATGTCCTGATAATTTTTTTTTAATTTTAAAATTTCCAGTAGAAATATTTTGGAACTTATTGAAATTGTACAAAAAAAAAAAAAAAAAAAAAAAACTGGTGTAATTAAAATCAGTTTAAATGAACTTTGTTTTTATTTTATTTTTTATTATGGTCCTTACTATTTAAAATTTTTGCTCTTATGCCAAAAACTGGTGTGTACATAGATATTTGCCAAGCAATTTTAAAGGATGTATAGGGTTAATAATTGTTTAACTGCAATACTGTAATGTGTGTAGTTCAGATTTTGTTTCTGTTGTGGACACCACATATGCCTCAGAAATTTATAAATATATTTTAATATATTATTCCCTTCTTCTGTATTACAGTTCTGTCAAATGTATTGTTGTCATTAAGTCCTATGTATATTTTGCATATATACAGGGTGATTGAAAAGTTCCCGAACCCTAATTTGAACAATTTTTATTCGCATTATACAGATACATAAAGTTTACTTGCAGCTGCGATACATCTTCATTCGACTTTTGAACAACTGATGTTGACCTAAAGAAGGTGCTGGAAATTACCTCCTTGTTGCTGGAGGCAAATATCCACGCGGCGACACATGCTTTTTGTAACACGTTTCAGCATAGATGGCGTGATTTCCGCTATAGCCTGAATAATGTTTGTTTTCAAGGACTGCAGGTCATACGGATTGTTTGCATAAACACGGTCCTTTAAATATCCCTACAGAAAGAAAGAAACTTTCTTTCTTTCTGTAGGGATATTTAAAAAAAAGAAAACATTGTTCAATAAGCCATTGTTCAATCGAGTAAATTTACGAGACCAACGGCAATACAGCAGGCACCTATGCGCGTCAGGTGCCTTCAGTTCTTGGACAACTTTCACTCAGTATTCATGAAGCTGCAATCTTCTAGTCACTTTCTGTACTAAGCTGTTAGAAAGTTTCACTTGCTGAGATAAGTGACGACGCAATTTTGTAAGTGACTGTTGCAAACGTTTTTCAATGTCGTTTATCACTTCCGGCATTAACACACTTGGCCAGCCATTTCTAGGCATATCATCAACACTTCCAGTTTTCTGAAATTGTACGAGTAAACTGAGTATCATTGATTTACTTACCACATACACTGTGAAAAAAATCTGAACTCTTCTATACACTTCATTGTAGAACTGCTATATTAAGCAGCGATAATACTATTCGTCACGTATATTTTGTTTAAGTATGCAGGGTGGAGTAGCTAGGTCCATATAACGATATGAAAATACATAACGAACATTAATGGTAAAAAATTTTACTTACTCATAATAATTTTGGCATTTTTGTCACTGTTGCAAATCCTCTGCTCATAGAACGGACATTTGCTTATTTTGATAAGATACTAGATCTGCCTGAACGGAAGATTCACGGATTAAAAATACTATTTCGAGTTAAAATTCTATACCTTTGTATAGGTGTTTGCAAGGAATGATGATTAAAAAATGAAAGTTAAAAACCCAAATGAATAAAAGAACACAAAGGAATAAAAGATGGACCCAAACTCAACTCACCACCGCAACACACTTTCAAACATGTTTCGACAAGAATTTTTCCTTCCTCAGTGGAAACATCAAGGAGTACGTGGGTACCAAGTCCTCGTCGACGATTCTTGAAAGACTGATGTAATGTTTTGTATCGCTCTGCCTTTAACCTTCGTCGTCGCAGACCATGGGCAACTGTGTATCACTGCGCAAGCTGTTAGTGGCGGCATCTATGGCATTGTGTTCTTCTCGGTCTACTTTTGCCATTCCGCTTCTGTGATCTTTGAACCTGTGTTTATTAGCCTTTTGTAATCGATTATTTTCCTGTTCGATCAGATATCACCAGGCGTAAGGTAACTCAATTGGTGAATTAGTGTTGCAGCATTTATCTCCAAATTTCTCAGTGACCACCGCTTCCGATATTATGATCTGTCTATTACTCTTGTGTGATGTTATATGTCTAATATTCTCCCAGTCAGGCTTCGATTGATTTTCTATGCAGTGTTGTAACAGAGCTGTTCTTGGTCTTTTTCACTAACAGCTTGAGCAGTGATACACAGTTGTCAATGGTCTGCGACGATGAAGGTTGTAGGCAGAGTGATACAAGACATTACATCAGTCTTTCGAGAATCGTCGACAAGGACTTGGTACCCACGTACACCTTGATGTTTGTTTCCGCTGAGGAAGGCAAAATTCTTGTCGAAACATGTTTGGAAGTGTGTTGCGGTGGTGAGTTGAGTTTGGGTCCATCTTTTATTCCTTTGTGTTCTTTTATTCATTTGGGTTTTTAACTTTCATTTTTTAATCATCATTCCTTGCAAACACCTATACAAAGGTATAGAATTTTAACTCGAAATAGTATTTTTAATCCGTGAATCTTCCGTTCAGGCAGATCTAGTATCTCATCAAAATAAGCAAATGTCCGTTCTATGAGCAGAGGATTTGCAACAGTGACAAAAATGCCGAAATTATTATGAGTAAGTAAAAAAAAATTACCATTAATGTTCGTTTTGTATTTTCATATCGTTATATGGACCTAACTGCTCCACCCTGCATACTTAAACAAAATATACGTGACGAACAGTATTATCGCTGCGTTTAATATAGCAGTTCTACATTGAAGTCTTTGGCCAAGTAATATCGCGCCATACGTTTTTTGCGTATGGGAATATAAGAATTCATCTATACACTGTTTGTTAAGACTGTTTGCAAATAAGCTTCAAGTAAAAAAATTTTCTGCTCCCTTGTCAAACCCATGCCTCTGCAAATGGCAACGCTAAAGTGGGCAAACTGCGTAGCACACATAAAACCGGTTATTCATTTCTGGCACTCTGCCAATTTCCTTCAGGCATTTGACAAACATAGTATTTGATCTCGACGAGTTGCTGACTCATGTTGCCATATGAATAGGTTAAACTTTTGCTTACAGCATACACAATCATTTTTTAAATTCAGAGTTCGGGAACTTTATTATCACGTATAATTCCTTGTTTGACAAGTCACAGTATCACTATAACTATTCAAAAATTTACGTGCCTACAATTACTTTAATAAGAGCAATGAGAGCAAACTTACCCCTACCAGTAGGTCCGTTCTCTCAGAAAAAATACATTTCTTTGCACGTTAACTTCCATTTAAATATCCACGGTTGGTTTGGGCTGTTGGTGCACGTTAACTTCCATTTAAATATCCATGGTTGGTTTTGACAGTCAAATAAAAGAACATGTTGAAGACAACATAAAACCGCCGCACCAACAGCCCAAACCAACCGTGGATATTAAAATGGAAGTTAACGTGCAAAGAAATGTATTTTTTCTGAGAGAACGGACCTACTGGTAGGGGTAAGTTTACTCTCATTGCTTTTATTATCACTCTGTACATCACCCAAATAAATTGGAATCTGTGTTAAGTCTTCAATAAACTTTGGAAAAAGGTTTTTGGCTCTGTAGTGCAGAAATCAAACCAGTTTATCCCAATTTCAGCTTGTGTGATGTTAGTATTCCTCCAGTCAGGGCAGTGTGTGGTTTTTAA
This sequence comes from Macrothele yani, assembly GCA_039090855.1. NCBI lineage: Eukaryota > Metazoa > Arthropoda > Arachnida > Araneae > Macrothelidae > Macrothele > Macrothele yani. Next base: position 138,781,767 of record CM076993.1, on the reverse strand, counting down.
GCAGTTGAAGTATTTCAGTTGAAAAATTAGTAATTATTAGCAGACTTTCGGTTCTCATTGCTCAGAAAGGATAAAAAATGTCACTGAAACACTTTTAAATATTAAATATGCATAGGTTCTCAGTTTGTAAAATCCAAAGTTGGAAGCAGCTAAAGATATAGAGGGGCAAGCATAAAGAAATCTCAAAGTTTTTTTTTTTTTTTTTTTTTTTTTGATGTATGAGTTTTTGGCATACTTTTACTCAAGAAATTGTGACCTATGTTTATATCCTTGTTACTGTACCAATGGAGGGCAAAAGCAAGAATGTTCTTGACTGGTACTAAAGAGAGATCACTTGGTTTCAAGTTGTGAGTACCAAAGTGTTCAAGCCTGAGTGCTGCAAAAAAGTCACAGTCACAAAGAAAATGCAAGGAAGTCTCCTCTTCCAGATGGCGTCCTGTACAAAGTGGTTCCTCTTTCACCCCAATCAAATGAAGGTGCCTGTTAAGATGACAGTGTCCTGTAAGTAGACCAACAATCAGTCCAATATCCTTTTTGGCAGTTTAAGGAGTTCCTTAGCCCTATGAGGCAAGGGTCTTTGATTAAGTTCCTTTGCCTGCCTCTGACCCCTGGTAGCATGCCAGAGGTCAAGCTGCTTAGTCCTCAGCAGCCTTTTAGTTAGTCCTCTGGCCACACCAGAGGTGAGCCCTAATGCAGGCTCTGGACCAAAAACCTTTATGTCCTGGAACCCAGAACAGTTGCACTTTGTTCCAGTTTGCCAGTTCAGTTAGGGTCTGGAGGCAGTTCCAAACAATTTTGGATGAAATGGGGCACTGACAAAGTGCCAGTAAAGCCGCCTGGCTGTCTGAACAAATCTGGATACGCACATTGTGATACCCTTTGATCAGACATTCTGAGGCGCATGCTAGAATAGCATACACCTCAGCTTGGAACACGGTAGCATGCCTTCCAAGGCTTTGGCATGAACCATAACCTCTGGATAGGCAATATTCTCCTGCTCCAATTCCTACATTTGTCCTGGAGCCATCAGTAAACCAAACAGTTTCACCGCTATACCCAGGGACAAAGGACAATTCCTATTCACTGTGACTGGGAAAGTTCACACTGAATGCTTTATCAAAATGATATTTTACTAGCATATTGTCGATTCCCATTTGAAAGATGGGTTTCTTACAAAAATATTCCTGAATAGGCTTGGTATGGCTGCCAACCCACAACGAGGGTCTCCACATGCCATTGCAGCATAATCTATATGCCCCCACAATAGCCTCACCCTCAATATGAAGGTGAAGTGGCAGAATATCAAGAAGCAACTCCAATACAGCTGTTGGAGTAGTTCTCATTGCTCCTGATATACCTATGCAGGCCAGCCTTTGTAACTTGTTAAGTTCAGCCTGCACTGTGCAGAGGTTAACTCTGTGCCACCACACCGTTGAGCCATAAGTGACCATAGGTCTGGTGACCATAGTATATATCCAGTGCAAGATCCTCGGGTTGAGACCCCAGGATTTGCCAATAGCACCTCTACATGACCAGAACACTTTCTTGGCTCTGGCAATACAGTAATCTAGGTGCTGCTTCCAGGTTAAGCCTCCGTCCAAAATGACTCCCAGGTACTTAACCTGTGTACTGAGAGGAACTGTTTTCCCAAAGAGAGCAATATTTCCAAGGTCTACCAGTTAACATTTCTGATGGTTTTAATACAGACGACTGTTACTGAGACATACATGTACTAAATACAATAGTCTGTGTTGTTTCTGAATATTTGTTGGTAGTAATATATAAAAGAAGAAATCCATTGCGATCTCTTCTGCAGTGTACGATGAGATATATTTTTACTAGACAAAGTTTCATTTTCAAATAAGTATATAAGTTTCCCCATATTTTCCAGTTTGTTTTACAGATGATATGTTTTGGTCATGTGTGAAAGCATGTATAAGAACAAAGTACAAAGTAAACTGTCTAATGAACTAAACAGTGTACAGGTCTTCAAAACCTTCCTGATTGCTTTATACTAAGATAATTAAATAGCACAAGGAAAATATAGCAAAATATAATTTTGAAGCAAGTCTAGTGTGTGACTTATGTGCCCCCCCTTTTTTTAGACAGGAAAAACTGAGTTCATAGAAGCTGTGATTATAAAAGGGTTTAAACTCCCTGTCTGTCTGAGCAACTCACTACAGGTCATTGTGTACTCTTCTAGGTTCTATGTTTTGCATCACTGTCATTTTAGGACAATCTGAATAAGTAGTAAATATATTACTGTCTAAAAAGTGAGTGAAATATCCTTTTGGAAATTGGAATAGATCATCGGACTATTCCTTCACCAGAAAAGTTTCAACAGTTGTAAACCAAATTCACAGAAGCAGTAAGTACATTTTCCTTTTCTGAAAACATGAAAGCAAAAATGGAAGATTTGCAACATAAAAAGGGTTTTAAAATGGTGATGTATGAGGTATAAACTTACCATGTCTCAGTGAAATACACTATTTTGGCTAACAAGTGAGTGCATTTACTCCTTGTAGCTGAAAACTGCTAGGAGAAAAATTTCATTCCTGTTTAATGTTTTTCATTGAGTATGAGATGAGATATAGTTCAGACGATCAATACTATACTAATAATAAGCCTACCTTTAGCAAACACAAAGTTGCTGAAGTCCATTTTATCACATTTCAAAAGCATATGTAGACAGTACTAACTTCTGAAAAGATGGCAGCACAAAAAACAAAGTAACAGGCATTTCTGCACTAAAAACATAAACAATTGAATATGTAATGATTGGCTTTGTATTTTTTACACGTGCAGTCAATATGTGTATTGAATCTTCACCTTCTTGTTAGATAGATGAACATGTACCTTTATGTACCCTGATAGCTGAGCAATGAGAGGCATATCCCTATGACGAATTGTTCAAGTTGGTCTGGATAAGACATGGGTTGTGTGTTTGTCATATGGTGCTGACACTATTCTTTCCTTAAAACTAAGTTTTCTGGCTGAAACAAACAAAGCCACATAATTAGCTAAGGTGTAATGTAGCAAGCAATGTTTATGCATTTAAATCTACACTAACTAGTAAAAATAAATGCTTCTGATAATTGGGGATTTTAATGCAAAAATTAGGACCACTGACAATGATAATAACTTTCATCATGTTGTGGGAAGAAATGGCATTGGAACCAGGAATGAAAGAGGTGAAATGATGCTGGAATTTTGTACCGAAAATGGGCTATTTGTTACAAACACCCACTTTTAGCATCATATAAGTTGCTTGTTCACATATCAATTACCAGATGGACAAACGAGGAATCAGATCGACTATATCTTAACAAATCCCAGGTGGCACACATTGATCAGAGATGTTAAGACATATCCTGTTATGGACTGTGGCAGTGACCACAATGCCCTTATAGCTGAAGTTTGTCTCAAATTTCAAAAGCCCTCAAAGAAAAAGAAAAAAGTCACCATCAGATGGCACCTAGGAAACAATGAAACATTCATAAAGGAAGCAACATCCACAAGCTAGGGAATAATACAGCGGGCACACAACAACTAACCGGCGATGAGCTATGGCAGAAAACAAAATTGGTCCTTGAAATCTCTGGTGCCCAGGCCGAAATACACAAAAACCAAGAAAACCCTGGATATCATAAATTGCTTGGACACTTATGGAGACTTGCCAGATAATTAAAAGCAAAGGGCTAGAAGATGAAGAGAGATGAGACACGTACAGTGGATTAACTGGAAACATAACACGACACTCAGACAGAACAAAATGCATATATTTCATCTATCTGCCAAGAAGTTGATCAGCATTCTAGTAAGTATGAAACCAGAGATCTGTTTCAAAAAGTCAAGCAGCTAACAATACAGTTTCAACCTCTATCTCTGCTGATTAAAAATGAAGCTGGTGAAACTCCCACTAAAAAACAGCAAATTCTAGAGAGGTGGTGACAATACTGTAAAAAACTCACGGAACTGAAGGTAACCCTGATCCAGAAGAGCCATCCGAACAACTGAGAGAGCTAGAACCAGAAATATTAAAAAATGAAAACAAAATAGAGGCAGCATTAGAAAGTAGAAATCTGTTTAATTGGTGTAATGAATATTTACATAAGTAGACAATAAATGCTAGCTTTCACCATCACAGATGCCTTCATCAGGCTGAAGTAACATCTAAGATCGTCACAAAACCCAGGTTTTTTAGAACCTTAGTTTACCTTAGACATTACTTCAGCCTGACAAAGACATCAGTGAGGGTGAAAGCTAGCACTTATTGTCTACTTATGTAAATATTTATTACACCAATTAAGCAGATTTCTACTTTCTAATTCTTCTTGGATTTCTGGTGTAAACTACCCAACTTTATTCTTTATAGAGGCAGCATTTGCTAAGCTAAAAAAAAACACAAATCAGCTGGATCTGATGGTATTGTTACAGAAATGTTAAAATCAGCTAGCGAGCACGGTATGACAATTATTCACCAAATATGCCATAAGATGTGGAAAAATGGGAAGTGGCCACCGTGCTGGACAGAGTCATTATACATCCCAATTCAAGAAGAAGGATCTAAAGAAATCTGTGACAATTACAGAACCATAGCACTAATCAGCCAGGCAAACAAGATTATGCTGTATGTAATACAAGAATGCTTAAAATCCTATCTTTTACCACAGATCTTGCAAGAACAATCAGGTTTTGTCCCAGGCTGGGGAACAAGGGATCAACTCATGATCCCTTGTTCCCGGCCTGGGAACAAGTCCGGTTGCGTACAGCAACCGGACGACAGGTATCCCGGTTTACTGTGGCCAGACGCCTTCATAAGTTTGGGCTATATGCCCGCCGGCCGGAACGCTGCATACCATTGACAGCAGCCCATCGGCGGCACCGTTTACAGTGGTGTCGCGAACATGCACACTGGACACCTGATCAATGGAGTCACGTCCTCTTTACCGATGAGAGTCGTTTCAGTCGGACAAACGATTCTCAGCGCCAGTTGATCTGGCAAGAGGTAGGGACACACTTTCATCCCACAAACATCAGGGAACGAGACCGTTGGGGTGGTCCTGGCGTACTTGTGTGGGGTGGCATTATGCTGAACGGTCAGACGAAGCTCCACATTTTCGACACAGGTTCCGTAACCGGAGCGCGTTTCTGTGATGAGATCATCCGACCCCGCGTGCGTCTGTTCCGAGGTGCCATTGGTCCAGACTTTGTTTTTATGGACGACAACGCTCGCCCACACAGGTCCCAAGCAGTTGAGGACCTGTTAGATTCTGAAGATATTCGCAGAATGGAGTGGCCAGCGTGCTCCCCTGATTTAAATCCCATCGAACATGTGTGGGATGTTTTGGGGAGACGCCTGGCGGCACGATCGTTTCCCCCAGAGAACACCAGACAACTGACACAGATGCTCATCGAGGGGTGGGAACTGTTACCTCAAGAACTGTTGGATCATCTGGTGTTGAGTATGGCCAGACGGTGCCACGCAACCATTGCACTTCGGGGAGGTCATATCCCGTACTAAGGGACTTTGGATTGTTGTTCTCCCTCATGGACTGTCGGTTAGGTGTACGAATGCCGTGCTGTCAATAAACCATTTTCTGCTGCCTGCCTTCGTGTATGCGTTCTATTCATTTGTTTGCTACGCTGCTTTCGTCATCCTTTAGGTACTGCATTGTGCCTCTGTAGTGTGAATTTCATGTCTCACAGGTGAGTTTTCGCGGAATTACGCCAAAATCAGTAAAGTTGCTTAAGTTTTGCACACTAGTGTATATGGAGAATGGATAATCAGGGAAGCTATGAAAAACTGGTATGGTGGGGTGTCAATAGGCGATAAAAAAATATCAAATCTATGCTATGTGCATGACACCACTATAATAGCTAGTTCAGAGGAGATGATGTTGCAATTTCTCAAATGCATCGAAGACTACAGTGTCGAAGCTGGTCTCAAACTAAATAGAGCCAAGTGCTGCCTTATGGTAGTTGACAAGGCAATAGTGCTTCCTTAAAACTTCGAACAAATACCTGATATTATCTGAAAATCAGAAGTCATATATCTACGGCCCAGCATAACCAACAATGGCAATTGCAAAGGTGAGTTCAAAAGGAAAATCGGAATGACCAAATCTGCTGTGGCAGGGCTTACAAACATTTGGAAGGATCGCCTCATCAGCAAAACCACCACGCTGAGGCTGGTCAAGGCTCTCGTGTTCCCCCATCGTGATTTACGGTTCTGAAACATGGATTTTAAATGCAGCATGTCACAGACAAATTGAGGCATTTGAAATGATCTGCTACAGATACAGGCTGAAAATATCCTGGGTTGGACATAGGACTAATGCATCAATCTCGAGAGAGCTCAGTGTAGACACGCACGTGCGACTTCTTCCAACAATCCAACGACATTTACTAACCTTCTTCGGCCACATCATCCGGCAAGACGGTTTAGAAATACTTTGTATTCAGGGGAAAGTTGACGGCAAAAGAACGAAAGGACGCCCCCCCCAAACTGATTCACCAATCAAATAAAAACTCTCACAAATCTATCAGTTGCAGAAATCATGAGAACTGTAAAGAATAAACAGGAATGGTGAACCTTGACTGCTGACAGGATGTGAATTGGGTCACGATGCTTGAACTGAGCAACGAAGAGAGAGAACTAGTAAAATATGTTTTAACTAGTAAAATATGTTTGCATGTATATAAAGGTAGGTAATCTGTTGTTGAGTGGATGGAGTCCTCATTAATCTTCCTTTGTTTGCATGTATTTTATTTCCAGCATATGTACTGTATATAACATGTCACTACCATATTATGAATTTCTCATTATTTCAAAATGTGTTTCTTAGATCATGGCATTACACCACTGATTCTGATATGCTATTTCAAAATATTAAAATCATAGTAGATCAAGAACTTTATGTGACATGAAAACGTATTGTGACCATCAAAATTTGGCACCACATTTCTTTCCTTGTGATTTAAACCTCAAATTTCAGGAGTTTCATATTTCCATGGCATCTGTCTTGAGTGGTGTAACAAATAGCATGGTTAAACAGAATTTGGGAGATGCATGTTCGATTCCAGAACAATGTGATTTTAAAGTTTTCTGATAATGATGTTACATGGTGAATAGTAAAATTAGGCAATTTAGGCTGTTCTGATTACCTTTTTAATAATCCTGAGAAGATAGTGATTTAAAGTTACTGTGATTCTCAGTCTCCCTGTGAGGTGGCAGCAAAGTATTTTTATGTTTTGCACAGATGAACAAATCTTAAAGTTGGATTGGAAAAAGTTTTGCATTCAGTAGCTGGAGTTGTGTGTGAAACTTTCTGTTAATTTTTTTATGCATCCTTCACAATTTACTAGGTGGCACAAATGTTTGTATGAAGTTAAGTGAATCTTTATTTGTATTTGGCAATGTATCTACAGTTGATTGCTAGAAAATTCTTTTTTGAATTAGATTGCTGTAATTACAAGAAAAATACTGTGTCCATAAATGAAGTATACAACTTCAGTATGTTATTCAAAAAAAGAAAAAAAAAACTGCAATAAATAACTACTTACTTTTAATGTCAAAGCACATGGTAACTGTGAAAGTTTCTTTTTTTTATGTTATTTAAAAAAAAAACCTGCAATAAATAACTACTTACTTTTAGTGTCAAAGCACATGGTAACTGTGAAAGTTTTTTTTTAAATGTCAATAGGTCTCCACGTGTGCTGCATTGGTTGCTCTCAGGGTGTCTAAACGATAATCCAGTTCCACCCGTGTACGCTGCAGAATGACAGGTGTAACAAGGCTGCAGTAATGTGTTCTTTGAGCTCATTTATAGATGTAACCTTTGTACACAATGTGCTTAATGAAGCCCCAAAGCAAAAAAAATTGCGTCAGGAGAATGGGGTGGCCATGCCATCGAACCCTTACGTCTAGTCTAATGCTCTGGAAAATGGTGGTCTAAAGATAGAGATTTTTCATTACATGAGACACTGGAGCTACTTATAATCTAATTTAACAAACTTTAACACTTGCCACGTCTATTGACGTTTAAAGTAAGTTTTTTTCTATCGCATTTTTTTTAATAGCATGCTGATGTATACTTCATTTATAGACACCCTGTATTTTGCCCCTTCCCTTTTTTGATGTAAAATATTCTCACCAAACTGGTGTTGTAATCTAAATTCTTAATTAATTGATATCTCCGTATATATTACTTACAGATTGGGAAAATTCTCTTAACATTAGCTAGCTTTGAGTGTGAGCAATATGATAAACATACTCATATATATTTTTTGTTGCTGCATTTTTGTTGTAGGTTGTTGCAGTACATCAGCATTTTGAATTATGTATGTATTTATTATGCCTAGTGAGTTGCTCATGGTGGTCGTTTAACCACAAAACAAAACAACTTTGTACTGTGTAAGCCACAGATCAGCGGATAAAATCAAATCAAGCAAAGGGGACAAATCATTGAATGGACAGATATGAAACGAAAGTGTTTCACTGTATATTTGTGATGCTATATTGAGTTTGTACTATGTTTGCTGTTCTCAGAAGTAGTTTGATCAAAATAAGGTTTTGGCAAAAACATGGTAAAAACTAGTTCTAGGCACACAATTGTTTGGCGAGAGAAGATAGTCTCAGGGGGAAAGACAGGAATGTATATGTTGGTGCAAGGAAGAAGAGACACACTCAGACAGTCACACGGATAATTCAAAACCATGGCTTCAGCTGAGTAGGTCGACAGCCAGCAAAGTCAGGCCCAGAAGGAGCTTAAGTACAGTGGTTACAGAGTTTCTGCACTAGGGAAGCACAGAGTGGCCCAAAGTGATTGGTCAGAGTGGCTAGGCAATGCATATTTAGCCTGAGATGGGGTAAATTTTCACATGAACCAGGAGGAATGGGAAACCTGAACTTCAGTTAGCATTTGTGACTAGCTAGAGCTGTAGAGCAGAATTCAGTTTCAGATGGTGATTACAAGAGTCCAGGGGTCTTATGAATAGGCCTGATCCTTACTTTCATACTTCAGAATAGCAGATGGAAGGTACTAAATTACTTTACAATGAAATATCTGTTATGTCCAAAACTTCTCTGGTAGTTAATTTATATCTATTTCTGTTGAGTAATAAAATGCCTGTTGGCTGCCTTAGTTATCAGTTGAATATATAATGAAGATTAGGTGGCAGTGTACTTATGGAAAGATCAAGTAAAATGAAATTATATAACATAAGTTCTTAAAGAAGATTATGACAAGTGTAACGAGCCTGCTGTAAACCTTTAACAGGGAAGCCAAAGATAATGGTTCTGGTTTTACAGTATGGATTACAGTATGGATCTGAACTTCAACTGATGGTGATTTACACCATCTCTTTTATGAGTAATGAAGTTCAAGGAGCAATGCTGTGCACTGAAATTAGCTTTTGAAGGTCCGTATCAACAATACTCTGTACAGTATTATCTTTATCAGTTTTATGGAGCGTGGATTTTGTCCAGAATAGTGTCATCTCTCTTTAACCCACTTCATGTGAAAGCTGGGATACTGATCTATCAGTAATTTGCAAAGAGTGTTTTACGTTATAGGTTTTTGAGAATGTAGATTAACATTTTTATATCACGTTGATGATGGGATTTTCATTCTGAGCATTGATGTTGTTTCATTCTATTTTAAAGTGCATTATATTTAATTTGAAGAATTCTTATCTTCTTTTTTAGATTTCTGTTCATTTGCAGACATTTCTGGCCTTTTATTGTTTGCCAAGGCTTGTTCCCAATGCCTTTAGTCCTGTTCATAAGTTTTGATGACACTCAATGAAATTTGACATGGTTCGTACACATCCTGGAAAAGTCCTGGAAATGTCCTAAAATTCGTCCTGGAATTTTATCCATTCCGGCCTTTTTGTCCCTGCTTGATGTTTTTTAGTTGACGATTATTCTACTGACATAACTTATGCCTGACAAATTTTCCTCCCCACCACATGCAAAATGCCGGGGTGTGTGTGTGTGTGTGTGTGTGTGTGTGTCTTGTGTCTTGTGTCTTGTCTTGTCTGTTAGGAGGACTGAAGCTGCGTTATACTAGCATTTTTGGCGTCATGCTTATGTTATCACTTTGTCTGTCCGACTGGGAAGACCATATCTGTGCAATTATTAGTTCGATTTGTAAAATTCTTTTTGTATTGGGAAGCTTAAAATGTGAGAATGATGATCTATTTGTTCCGGGTTTTTATCTGATGCACAACTTCGCAGATAGGGGCAAATGAAGATCGTATTGAATTTAAAATGCATTTTATTTCATACATTTGCTTCTAAATATCCAATTGAAACAAGTTATTTTTCCTTTCGATGGCATTGATATCAAAGACTATTTTAGTTACGGTCCCTTTTTCAAATAATGCATAAATTTTTCACTAGGGGCGTAACAGTAAATCGGGATTTTCCCAATATCTCCGCTTCTAACAGTCCGTTTTGAAAATTCTTCCTGCGTTGGATACAACTCTGAGGGGAAATGTTTTGCATATAATTTCCAATTTTTGGGGGAAAATGGTTTGGCCGCCACGGGGTGTAGTGTTTATTTTTGTTTCTGATGTATTTGCAATAACATCTGAGCTTGAAACTCGATTGAAAACATTTCTCTGTGGACCGATACCGGTCACCTGCAAAACCTTTTTGAGGATACCTCCTGCTTAAATAGTGCATAATTTTTCCACCAGGCGGCGTACATGTATATCTTATTTTTGTCCGTATCTCTGTTTCTAGGAGTACGATTTGGAAAATTCTTTCTTTGTTGGAGAACATTTTCGGTGCGAAATGTTTCTTATATAATCTTAGCACACAAGTGAGCCACTAGAGGGCATAAGTTCACATTTCCGTTTACAGCAATATCTACGGGACTAATAATTTTCCATTAGGGGGCGTAACAGTGAATCGCAATTTTCCCAATATCTCCGCTTCTAAAAGTCTGATTTGAAAAATTCTTCCTGCGTTGGATACAGCTCTTCAGGAGAAATGTTTTGCATATAATTCCTCATTTTTGGTAAATAATGTTTTGGCCACCAGGAAGCTTAAGTATTTATTTTTGCTTCTGATGTATTTACAATAAAATTTGAGCTCGAAAATCGATTGAAAAAGTTTATACGTGGACCGATACTGCTCATCTCCAAAACCTTTTTGAGAATACCTCCTGCTTAAATAGTGCATAATTTTCCCACTAGGGGCGTATTCATATATATCTTATTTTTGTCCATATCTCTGTTTCTAGGAGTACAATTTGAAAAATTCTTTCTTTGTTGGTAAACATTTTTGGTGCGAAATGTTTCTCATATAATTTCGAATACTTCTTCACTTCTTAACGCACAAGTGTGCCACTAGAGGGCTAAAGTTCACATTTCCGTTTACAGTAATATCTACGGGACTGATAACCTGATTGACAAATATTCTCTTTCGACCAGATATTACTAACTATGAAAACTCCTTATATTTTCTTCCCAAAGTAATGCACGATTTTGCCACTAGGGGGCGCAAATATTTAATCTATTTTTCTCAATATCTCTACTTCTAAATGTCCGATTCAAAAATTCTTTTAACAAATACCATTTACCTTATGGAACACTAAGTTTGTATTTGAGGAGGTTTGTGGTTCACAATTCTGCTGCCAGGTGGTGTTTATGTACTTCCATTTGCAGCCTATCTCTGCCTCTAGAAACTAATCAGAAATTTCTTTTTTTACTGTATGCCATTCGCTATAATAAAGATGGAGAGTGAATAAGGTTTTTGCTACAATAAGAAGATCCTCTTCAAACAATGTGTACTTTTTCCCTAGTTGTTGTAAAAGTCAAAACGTTTTTCTTGCTATCTCTGCTTTTGGGAGACATATTTGAACAGTATTTTTTCCTTAGCATACATAGCTTTTGCTATGAGGAATACTTTTGGCCTGTTTCAACTTTTTCCATTGTGCAAAATTCTTCTGCTAGAAGGCATACAGTTATATCATGTTTCCTTCTCTATCTCTTCTTTTAACTGTTTGATTTAAAAATCTTTTTGTCTCTAATACCTTTTTTCTGCTATGCGAAACGTTTTTTGCACCATTTGTTAATTTTCATAACATACTTTTTAGCCACTGGTGGAAGTAGCTGATTTTTTTTTCTGTGGGTTATTTTGACCTTTACTGAAATTTGCTAATGAATGCTTTACATAAAAAAATTGCCATAAAATTAATTAGATTGCTTTCTAATATCAGAAACTTAAATCTAGTTGTTTCTTAGTATTTTTTGAGCAAACTAATCACTTTTCATCTTCTATAATTAGTTTTCTAATCATGCCCAGCTAAATCGCCTTGATCACTTATTAATGCAATTGTACACAGCCCTTGGATTTAAGGTTTTCCCGTTATTCTCTTTTATTTCATATTGAAAATTTTTGTGCATACTTTGTTTGCTGGCGAGTACAGATTTAAAACTTAGCTACAGCATCAATATTATGTTGAAATTTCCTTCCCTAAATAAAATGTAACACAATTACTTGCTCTCATGATTATGTGTTTAAGAAATAACAATCTCTTTGGTCCTTTGAAAAGGTTCCAAATATTTTATCTTTCCTTACCCTTAAATTTCCAATGTAAGCATTATTTCAAAATAATTATATATAAATAGTATTTTATGTGTTGATTGTGTGGTATTGAAAGCATTTTAAGAGTAATGCCACATACCTATGTATTTTTGAGTTTTATATTGTTGTTTTTTATTCTGTAATTTGCTTAAATAATTGAACTAAAGTCAAAGTAGAAAAATTAAAGTTTCTCAAAATCAGTGACAGTTTTGGTATTTGGGTATTATCCATGATTCTAAGTTTCTGATTAGCTGCAGCAGACAACATTTTTAACATTCTGCATTCTGTATTAAGTTTGCCCAAGCATGTAAGAAGTTGTTGGTTACAGGTTGAACAGATCTGTGGTTTCATTATATTTTAAGAGCATTTGGATCGTATGTCCTGAAAAAAATTCCAAATGTCCTGGAAAAGTCCTGGAATTTTGTGATTGAAAAAGCATATGAACCATGATTTGAATTATGTTGCAGATTTCACTTTAAAATATTGTTCATGCTAAATAAAAATTGTAGGCTATGATGCTTCTGAAATGTCAGTTGATGTTATTAATTAAATTCTGTTTGAAAATGGGGTTTAGTTTTTGTAGGTTTATTATTATAGATATTTTGTGTTTAATTATATAGTTGCTTGTTTTTAATAAGTCACCAATTGTTTTAGGCTCATGATCCAAAATTTATATATTGTCTTAAGTCATTTGCGTTTGTATATTTCTGTGTGTTTGATTATGGCACCGTTCTGATCTCTTTTCTCAGCTTTTTTCTTCTCTCTAATTCTCTGTTTGAGTTTCTTTGCTGTTTTTCCTACATGCTTTTTGTTGCAGTCTTAAGTGGAATTTTATAAAAAATAAAAAAAATAAAAACCATACACACGCACGCACCAAACAGCCTGAAATATCTATAAATAAATAAATAGAACTCAGAGAAAAAGAATAAAAATTCAGAATATAATTTCAGTTTCTGAGTAAAGCCAAAGTATGTGTTTCGTTCTTTTTTCTTGAAGGTATCTTTGTATTTTGTGATATAGTGCATCATTTGATCGATTTTTGGGGTATGGGTTATGAATGTGACTAATGATGTAGACTTTGTTCCCATGCTCACTCTTGTTTTACCAAATGAGTTTCATGTATAATAATATCTTCTCCCATTTTCATTGAAATGGCTGATCAGTGGATAACAGTTCATTTTATTATCTGGTAGGGAGGAATTTTAAGAATGGTTTTTATTTTTAATTCTGCTCTCAGAAGTAAGTGCTCTATAAGTAACTGGCACATTCATAAAGTATTCACATAGTATCAGAAATGGGTGGGCATGAGCAACTGTGAAATATAAAAAGGAGTTCTTAAGTCGTTAATGTCAGCTCCTTAAGTGTAAGCATTGGTTATTTTATGAACACTTTTTTTTTGTCTAGCATATGAGCTAAAATTTTTGCATTTGGGAATCCCAGAGGGAAAAATGTTGTGCATTAGAAGTCCTTTATTTATTTAATTTTTTTACCCCATGTGTAAACTATGTAAAAACTCAGTCCTTCAGACATACACAAAGGAAAATCACCTTTTGATATTATGTATGGAATCATTTTTACTTCATGTTAAAACCTCTTAAATGATATTGCCTGATCTGTTTGTTTGTTGTTCCTGTTTTTTTAGGTTGGTATGTTGAGAATTATGAGGCATATGATGAATCATTGTATGGAAAAGAATACTTTAGCCGGAATGGTGAAACAAAAGAGTTTATTTGCCATTTGTGCCCATACAAAACTTATAAGAAGTCTAACATGGTCAAACATCAGCGTACGCATTCTGGAGAAAAACCATTCAGATGTAACCTCTGCTGTTATAGATCTTCTAGCACAAGTCATTTGAAAAGGCATTTTGCAGTACATGCAGGAAACTGTGAATTTTCATGTAATTTATGTGGTGCAGCATTTCGTACTAAAAACAGCCTACAGCAGCATGTGAAAGAGCATAGAACATAGCATATTGTTTTTAAACGCCTTCTGCCTATGAGGACCATCGAATAGTTTTTGAGAAACTTTTGAGAGTTGATGTTTATTTTATATTTAAACTTAAGAATGTTATGTTAAAATAAACACACAGTCCGGTCCAAAAATTATGACCACCCCTGATGTAAGAAGGATCTGTAAGTAGCAGCCAGATTGCATGCGTAGCAACATATGCAAATCATGTAAGGCATTTAAGGTATCCCACTACGTTAAAAGGTAGTTTTGGGCCAAATTTCACATTTTGTAAAAATGTGTTCATTTTAAAGCCCCATTCTTTAGGACTCCAAAACTGCTTTTGTTTCAACTAGGATGAATAGATACAGAGTTATAGCAATTGGAATAACTAAACCCAGGTGTCAAATGAACGGGAAGTGACACTTGAAACGTGTTTTTTGCAGGATGAGATTTTCATCCCGAACTCTTAACGGAAAACCTGATAACTGCAAAAAGGTATGTAAATAAATTGATGAAACTCGGTATGCATCTTTCTTACAATGTTGTGCATGCAATGAAATAAAAGTTTTACTGTTTGTCAGTTCAAAGTTAGGTTAGAGCTATTTACATTCACCATAGTGAAGAAATTTGTCGAAAATTCACACTAATGCATGTAGGAATGAGTGTATCTCAGCAGTGTTTTAGAACATCACTTACCTTTTAGTTCACTGCATAGATAATAGTCATGCATATACTGATGCAAAAAATGCCATCATATATCTGTAATTTTTTTTATTTAGAGTGTTTACTGTAAACGACATATTTCCTTAAATTCTTTCACAAATTTCCCAATTTTTTAAAAATTTATATTGATATTTTTTTTTTCAACATTTGTGTGTTTTTGTGTGTTAGCCTTCCTAAAAAAAAAAAAAAAATTGCCCATTTTTGCATTTAAAAAAAAAGTGCCCCCAATGTAGTGGGGTACCTTAAAAGGACACGAACTCGTGGATGGTATGCAGTTTCGTGTGAAAATGGGAAAAGGACGTGATCTAACAGAGTTTGAAACAGCTATGATTGTTGGTGACCAACTGAAAGTTAGTAGCATTACAGAAATGGCCAATATTGTGGGCTTTTCACGTGGTGCAGTTGTTAAAGTGTTCCAGGAAGGGAAGGAAAATGGCAGGACCTGCAGTGACTGGGGTAATAGTGGGCACCTATGGCGCATCGACAACTGTGTTGTGCAGCAACAGCTATCCTGACTAGTACAATCCAACTGACAGGCCACAGCGGAACAACTGGCCACAGCGAAACAATTGGCCACAGCATTTAATGGAGGCACGTCGAGGAGCATATCATAGACCACTGTCCAATGAACTCTGTTTTCTATGAGTCTCCAGAGCTGCTGTCCACTCAAGGTTCGCATGCTGATGGCCAGACATCGACAATTATGGTGTGAATTTTCATACGAGACGAGGCCCTGGACCATCAAACAGTGGAAGAAAGTCTCCTTTTCAGATGAATGGCATTTTCTGCTTTATCGTGTGGATGGTCAATGGAGAGTACGGCGAAGCACTGCTGACGGAAATCATCTTGATGATCCACCACCGATGATTCTTGATAATCTGCAAGAAGTTCTGGTGTCTGCATGGTATAGCATCCTTACAGAAATGTTCAGAGGTCTCCATATATCTGCGATATTGGTAGCATGAGAAGTTCATACCTCATGCTAACAGGCAGTCATAATTTTTTGATGGGACTGTGTATATACAGGAAAAAAGTACCTGTGAGATACTTGAAAGGTGCTTTATGATCTCATTTCTGTGGCAGTAGTGATGGTTATAGGTTCTACATCCATGAATGCATATGGAACTGTTTTGATCAAAAATTAAATCTGTTTGTGGTATTTTATTGATATCAAATTCCATAGTGCAAAATGTTAAATCAAAAAGAAAAAGAAAGAAAACTATTCAAATGTAATGCATAATTTCTCCTCCCCCTTCCCTCTCTCTTAAGTGAATTGTTTTTGCTGTGGCTGCTCTACACCAGAAATGTTACCATCTAAACATTTTTATCATTTCAAATTTTTAGGAAATTGTTTTAGAAAAATTATCCAATTCACTTTTGGAAGCAAATGGAATCATAAAGCAAAGTGACATTATTATTTTGTAATATTTTTTGTTGTTTTTATTAAAATGTTCTTATGTAAGTAAAAACATTGCAAAATTTTAAGAATAATTTTGAGAATTATTGATAATTTGCTAAACCGTATCTTCAATTTTGTTATTTACCTAATATTGCTTTTCTATGGGGCTCATCACAGTTGTGGATTCATTGTGCTTCAGTTTAATTTACAGGCTCCAATTTTCCTGAGACCATTGGAATGTTTCCTACATATTTTGAAGAATAAGTTGGAGAAAGAAATCTGTTACAGATTCTCCAGTGGTGTATTATGTGTTTTAATGAGAGTAGATATAATTTCATGCTTAAATAGTCATGAAAGCTCATGTTTTCTGGTTTGTACTGTATTTATCACATATGACAGATTGGTCAGACATGACAGCTCACATAAAGACATTGCTGGAAATGGTAATAAACTATTAGTTACTTTCCATCTCTTGAAAATGTAATTTTCTTTCTCACTTGTTCAAAGTTTACCATTAGTAATTGTTTTTCTTTGTAAGACAGTGTAAACAAAAATAAATAAATAGTTCTTTCTTTCTTCAACAGGAGTCTAATCCAGATATTTGTATAAAACTAAATTCTACATAATAATGGCTGTTTGTGAAGTAGTGGACTAGACTGTAAAAGCAAAATTTTTAAATGCACTATTTTTACTCAAGAAACACATATGACATATCGTTTTATTACGGAGGGGGGGTAATGAGCAGAAAGATTCATCAACCTTTCACACCCCACTGGGAGGCTTTTTTAGGGTAATGGTACTGCAAAAGCTAGGTGAATTGTGAATTTTTGTGCTTATTACACCACAAAAATAAACGGATTTAATATGCTATACACGTTTTTAAAGTATTCACAGTCTGGTGTATTTAAAATAATGTTACCAATACCACTATTTCTATTTTATAGTTCATGTGATCTTAACAAGTTATGTACAGTTTTGAAGTACTTAGATGGTTACAGAACATTAAGTTAGTTATACATAATGTTGTGTGATAGAAAAGCATATGATGCATTTCCAAGAGAAGTGTGTATTTCAATGTGTGTGCGTGTGTGGGGTGGGGGGGGGGGGGGGGGGGCTGTTGGCAGTTACAAGAACTTGAACTTGAAATCCTGTAGATCTGTGTGATTCATTGTTGTTGTTATAACTATTAATTGACCATTTGTGAATGATTTGTTCACAGTGAATGACTCTTCACTATGAATGGTTTGCTCTCTCCATTGTGCATGGTTATTCAATCCACCATTGCCGCCCCGGTGCGGCAGTGGTCTAAGCGATGGCCTCTGATCATTCGTCCGAATGGGGTTCGAATCCCGGTAAGGCATGGATGTTGTGTTTGTCTTACGGCACTGGCTCTCTCCCTTCCCTGGAACCAGTGACCCTAAATTAGGGACGGGCGACTGCTTATAGCCTATTGAGTTGCTCACGGTGGTCGTTAAACCTCCAATAAAAAAAAAAAAAATATATCCACCATTACTGCGATACATACTAAAGTCGCAGCATGTTTAACTTTCTTCTGCCCTCATGAGTTTGGTAAACGAAATCCCAATAAAAAGTAAAAACATGCTGCAACTGTTTTTACTTTTATTGAGAAAAAAGAAGAAAAGAACTGTCAAAAAGTACTGTGCTAGTACTCAATAAGAAAAGCAGTGTCGAGAGTTAACAAACGTCAACCATTTTGTGAGAAATGAGCAGTCATCTAGGAAATATGATGAAACTTAAAAATGGGGAATTATACATGAATACAATTCATTTGAATGGTGTGAGTGAATTGCTCTTGGTGAGCAGAGATTAATTCATCAACTTACAGTGAATGGTTGTCCTAAGCTCTTGCTCTTTTGGGTAGTATACCAAAAAGAGCTGTGAACTTGCTTGTTATTGAATCATTCCATGTGAATGGTGGAGATCTCCTGCTCTTTTGGGCAGCTGACCAATTTCTGCCCTTGCATCACATCACAGGCACTTAGGAAAGGTTGGACAACCGACCTGGAGCCTATGCAAAGTGAATGAGCATTCCTAAATGACTTTTGCATGAATGACCTCCCAAGAATGAATGACTTATGCCATCATTAATTAAAACATAAGACCTGCACCATAACTTTCAGCAATATTTGTTCACCTGTGTGTGAATTATTCATATCTATAATTTTTGGTATTTGCTGTGCTTCTTCATTGCTTCTGACATTTGTGGTCATCTGTTCAGTGATCATTCAAAATATTCTAAAATTTCGCAGAAAAATTTGAGTAGTCTGAAAATATTGCATTTAAGGTAGCACTGAGAAATGATTGTAATGTATCATCTGATCAGTATTGTTAGAAATTTTCATGATCCACATTTGTACAAAGAACATGAAAATCTGAAGTGTTCATGATTTTTTGGATATCTCAGTTTGAAGGTTATGTCTATGAAGAAGTCCATATCATCATTCTACTGATATTAAGTGGCTTTGCACTAACAGCTGAATGCTTACATAGTTGTGCAAAATATGTACCAGTTGACAGACGTCATGAAAATGACTGTTCTGGCAATTGCCAGTAGCGTTTATCTTAGAGGCAAGAGAAGTGGAAACAGCTGTAATAGGTGACCATAGAATGGTTTTCTTTTTTAGCATGTTTCCATGTTTGATGGGACAGTCAGCATACATGTGTTGATGGACAGATCACTTGAACCTGAAAAGGGTTACCACATGATTGGTTTCCTGAAAGAAAGCTGACAAGAAATCCTATGACTTGAGAACATTGCCAGATGTTGTAATACAATTACGGAACTTCTTTTACTGCTTTTAACACTGCAGAGAGACGTGCATGTGATCTTGAACTCCACTTGAAGAACTGAAATGTTATTACCACTAGCATGTCTTTAGTTCTTAAGAAATTATTTCTGCAGTCAGTAATTTAGGTGGTGATTTTCATTTTGTAGATGTTTAAGGAAAATGTGTGTTCATATTACTTTTGCATGGAATGTCTCACATTTCACTACTGTGCATAGTAGCAGTGGTGAGGCGTGACTTTTTTTTTTATAGTGTAATCAGAATCCTACAATAAGGAATGTAAAAGGTAATAAAATGCTATTAAAATTATGCTTCATCATCATGTTTAATTAATTTTTTTCTTTAATCATATTCATTGCAGAAATCATCTGCAGATTTTTTTTGTTGCTTTTGTCACTGGTCTTTTTTTTTTTGCATTCTTAAGTACAAATTTCTTTCTGTTTTATATTTATATTAAAAAATACAATTTTTTTATATTTTAATTTTTAAAAACTTTGTCTCTAGAAAAGTATAAAACACAACCACACAAGCACTTTCACTCACAGCATTAGTGTGACATAGATAAAGCACTGCTTTTGCTCCTAAAAAATTTCTTGATAAATCTTGGGTACCAGTTTTCTGTGAAAATCTTACAGCATAACAGTCAAAAAGTAAAGAAACAACAAACAAACAGAAAGTTGTTATTTTCACTCACTGCCTCAGACTAAGTGAGTCCTTTTGTGTTTTGGTTAATGTGACTCATCTCTCTCTCTCTCTCTCTCTCTCTCTCTCTCTGTGGCAAGTTCACACTAAAAATCTTCACAAGGAAGATTTTTAATTTGAACTTGCCACAACCCATCAAAAATGGTAGGTTTAAATTAAATTAAGCCGCCCCGGTGGCGCAGTGGTCTAAGCGATGGCCTCTGATCATTCGTCCGTAAGGGGTCTGGGTTCGAATCCCAGTGAGGCATGGATGTTGTGGTTGTCTTACGGCACTGGCTCTCTCCCTTCCCTGGAACCAGTGACTCTAAATTAGGAACAGGTGACTGCTTATAGCCCATTGAGTTGCTCGCGGTGGTCGTTAAACCTTCAAAAAAAAAAAAAAAAAAAAAAAAAAAGAAATTAAATTAAATTCAGAAACTGCTTATTAATCACTGTTTTTTTTTTTGTAAATTGTTCATACACACCACCAATATTAGTAACCCCACTGATAGTTAAATATTTTGACGTCATGCTTAGTTTGTCATGTTTTCGGGCAGGTGTTCGTGACGAAAAATTGCTTCTGAGATGAAATTATGCCAAATGTGACATAACAGCTGTATGATGCAGGTTAGCTGATATGTAATGTATATTAGGACAAAGTCCTCTAGTCCTCTGATATGTTTTGTGTTGACAAAGTCCTCTGATATGTTTTGTGTTGTTATTACCAGTGGTTATAATTAAGTGAAAGGAATCATATATGCTATTAGTGTATTCAAAATGAATTATTACACATACTTAAGTAAATAAAGTACAGGAAACCATGGATCAGCATGTTACAATTAAAGTAATAAGATATTATTTCAATATATCCAACTTAATTTAATGCACAGATAAATAAACAAATACAGGAAAACATTGATTAGCCTTGTGTCATATCACTTTTAAATATTCAGTTCTCAGTGAGTGAGTTGTGATTTCAAAATAACATTAATAAAAGTAGCACATGAGCCTTAATCTATCATATTTATTAATCCCCACCCTCATGTGCAACGACAAAAAATGTAAAAGGAAATATGCTGTTTAATTATTTATATAAATCCGTGTATATGTTCCTCAAAGGTAATTTATAAGCAAAAACTTGAATAT
This sequence comes from Macrothele yani, assembly GCA_039090855.1. Lineage (NCBI taxonomy): Eukaryota > Metazoa > Arthropoda > Arachnida > Araneae > Macrothelidae > Macrothele > Macrothele yani. The sequence goes on along the minus strand of CM076993.1, from coordinate 138,760,460 downwards.
TCATGTTCTTATCCAAAGTAGTTTTAGTTTTCTTCAGCCAGTTTTGTACTTACCTACCAGTGGATCCACTTGAAGTTGAAAGTTCCAAACTTTGAAATTGTTCTTCATAATTTCTATTTTTATTTGCTTCTGTTTTATGTAAACATCTTCTAAAGTTTTAATTATTTTTCTTTAAGAATTATTTGGTAACAATTCCTAATTCAACAAATGTAACCAATGATACTACTTACATATGCAACATAGCCCATTGTTCCGCTTCTTACATTTCAGGCACGTGCCAAATGTAAGAAGCGGAACAATGCGAAACTCTGTGTGCCTGAAACGTAAGAAGCGGAACAATGGGCTACGCTGCATATGCAAGTAGTATCATTGGTTACATTTGTTTAACTATACTGAGCATGTTTTTTAGCGAAGTATTTGCATGGGCTTTTGAGCTCAAACTGTACATTGCATATTGTAATTCCAATTCATGCTGATTATTTTAAATGCAGGTAAGAAGCTTTATGTATTTCTTTTAATTTTTTCAGAAAAATAATGGGTATTTCTCTCTTTTTAGTCTGCATCCAGATTTCTTGAACTTTTTAATGACATTCCATAAACTGACCATGTTTAAATTTAATCACATATAATATATGGCTATCCACAACATTCGTAGTCAGTAAAAAATATTTAAAGTATATGCTTACTTATCAGATAAAGTATTCAAATATTTTTTTGGTAAATATTCTGTCATTACAAAAAACATGTTTTTAGTAATTGTTATTAAAGTGGAATATCAGAAACAGCCATGTATTTCATAATTATGATAACTAAAATTAAGAGGTTGGCTTACCAAGAGTAGACAATAAATAATTCACCCAGAAAAAATACAAGCATAATTATTCCTTATCTCTGGGCTGTTTAAATTATCTGCAGACCTTTCGTGTCCCTTGGTCACGTTATCAATGCTGTACTGATGTTAGTTGTCCCAGAAGGTTCCTGAACTGACCGTTCAGGGCATCAAGGGACATGAAATGTCTGCAGATAATTTAAACAGTCCAGAGATAAAGAATAATTATAGGCAGGGCTTGAAAAATGCAGTCGTCTGCTCGTCTGTGACAAGTGAAATGTTTTTAGTTGATGAGTAAAAAATTCAGTAGAGCAGTTTAATCGGCAATTATTTATATATTATTATGCCTATTGTTGGATACATAAAACATCAGTTTCTTAATAAAGCTTATTTTAATTCACAGAAGTGATTCGTGATTGTGTTCCAGCATGGGAAACCAATTTCTGCGTAAAAGAAATTGGACAACAAATGCTGTGAGTGAAAACATCAGGGCACGGCATGCTTAACAAGGAACATGAAGGAAGAGAAGCATCAAGCCAGGTAGAATGATTTCCCCAAACAATGTGTGAAAAGGTGATTGCAAATGACAATGAATTGTAGCCCTTTGTACTGGGACAGCTAAACCACCGGAAATTTGATGTAGAGATTTATTTTGGCTAGAAGCTAATCACAAATTCTCTCTGTTATCTTGATTAGTAGTCTTCTTTGGACACCCAGAGCATTGCTTCGTGATACATACTGGACCTCATGTGATACATACTGGACCTACTGTGATTCATGTGTCTTGGAATACTTTAAACTTTCATACCTTGGGGCAGTGTAGGAGTCGCATGTGCCTTGCAAGTTGCCGCTTAGCCAATTGCTATTATAAATCAAAAGACAAACACGGGAATCCGTGTTTCCACGGAGCTGTTCGGAAAGTTCTAAAACATAGCAGGATTCCTGCATCATCTACTCTGAGGGAGAAAACTGAGTTGGGTTATTACACTGCAATTGCTAAGGACAGATGACAATAGCATCTGTCCTTAGCAATTGCAGTGTAATAAACTGGACAATTGCTAAGGACGGATGACAATAGCAACAATAGTAACCATAAAATGGAAGGCAGGAAAATGTGGAAATTAGCATAAGTGTGGGATACAGTAAGACGTGTTGTGCGTATGCAAATTTTGGATTGCCGAACTTGTTCGTGACGTCATAGCGCTGATAAGAGATATAAAGGATTTGACGCGTATTGACCGTTGTTGTTCAAACGCAAAGTTGAAAGGGAAAGAATCAATTGACGAACTTGCAATTTTCAGTATGTCTTCCTGACATCACCTAGATGATTTTACGCGTGGCCGTATTATTGGCAAGATTGAAGAAGGGCGAAAAATAACAGATGTTGCCAGGGAGTTCGACGTCAGCCACAGTGTTGTTTCAAGGCTTTGGAAATCATTTCAAACAAATGGAGAGTGTAGCAAACGTCACGGGGGAGGTCGTGTTCGCAGTACGACACCTGCAGAAGATCGGTACATAGTGCTATCAACAAAAGACACCGGCGCAGCACAGTTGGTGAGGTAGCAAATCAGTTTATGGCTGCTACTGGCAAGCGTATCTCCCAAAAAACTGTCGCCAGACGTTTGCATGAAGGAGGACTATACACCCGCCGTCCTGTTGTGTGCATTCCATTGTCCAGACGTCACCATACCGCCCGTTTGCAATGGTGTCATCAACATCGCAATTGGACTGATAACGACTGGTCTGCTGTCCACTTCTCAGATGAGAGTAGATACAGTCTATCGTCTGATTGTCGACGACAACTGATCTGGCGTAATAGTGGTACTGCATATTGTCCAGCAAACATACAGGAAAGGGACCGATATCCGACATGTAGTGTCATGGTAAGGGCTGGCATCATGATCAATGGCCGTACGTCCCTCTATGTGCTTCCAACTGGGACTATGACTGGCCAACGATACATTAATGATGTTCTGCTACCTCATGTTTGCATGTTCCGTTGTGCTGTCGGTGATAGATTCATTTTCATGGACGACAACGCAACATGTCATCGAACAGTCGCTGTCCAGGAGTGTCTTGAGAGCAAGGATATTCAACACCTCGTATGGCCAGCACTTTCTCCAGATCTGAATCCCATTGAAAATGTGTGGGATGCTTTGGGGAGGAGTCTTGCTGGTCGCCAATGCCCTCCAATAAACAAGGACACCCTCATCTGTGCACTGACAGAGTAATGGGATAAATTACCCCAACAGCAGCTTGATAATGTTGTGCAAAGCATGACACGACGTGTGGAATCTTGCATCGCCCTCCATGGTGGCCATATCCCGTATTGACATCTTATGCCGGAACGTCTGCGGACGGTAATTGCATTTTTTTCACGTTTACGTATTCTGCACAAAATGGCCTGTTTGTCCCTTGAACACGTTCCAAAGCCTTCTGGATTTCAGAGCACAATAAATTTTCTTTCTTGTAATGTCCTGGCATTCTGACATTATTTTATTTCACTTGGCATCCAACCACACTTACTTTTTTATGTGCTATATAGCCGTTTATGATCCATCCTTAGCAATTGTCCAGCAGTGTATAAATGGTTAATTGTTTAAATTAGGTTAGCGATAAAATATAATATGTGTATAGATTTTTAACAAATCAAATTTAAAACACAAAGCAAAATCGACAGTCCTACGTCATTGTCCAGCTGGCGAGTGAGATATTTGCGTGACATGAGGGAACAACGTGAACATAGAGAACCAGCATGAAATATTTCAAGACCTGATCCCATTGAAAATGTGTGGGATGCCTGATTATATAGGTGTATTCAGTGATTGGAAAGCTACTTTTTGAAGGTAGTTAACTACTGCTATAACTACATTCTTGAAAAAGTTGCTTGCTACAGCTACAACTACTTTTTCTGAAAAGCAGCTGCTTTTTAGCTACTTTTTCTTCATTTTGTATTAAGTTAAAAATTCAAGTTGTGAAGATGATCTTTATATGTACATTCTTACATATGTCATTCAGAGATGAACACAAAGATAATTACACTAGTAATTTATCTTTTTGCTAACCTCAGCTCTGATCATCATGTCCAACACATTTTAGCACATTCAGTGGCTTATATTCCTGGCTAGCTGGTATTCCCAGGGAATTCATATAAAAACCCTTTCAGCAAGCATCTGCAAATTCATTGGTTTTACTAAGAGATTTGAATTTCGTTATCAAATGTCATCAGCAAAATCACTAGCTCGATCATCTCGTACGCGCTGTCTTTTCAGGCTGACTGAGAAGACTTCCTTGTAAGTAGCATAAAGTAAGAAATATAATATTTTATGATTATAGTTTGGCTACTTACATAATGCAAATCAGGCACGTGATTTGATTGTATGCAGGCCACTTGACTTCCCTGTACTAGCCAGTAATGTTTCAGGAAATCTGGAAATATCACATGATTATCTGCAAGTAGCATAAAGTAAGAAATATATTACTTTATGATTATAGTTTGGCTACTTTCATAATGCAAGTCAGGCACGGGATTTGATTGTATGCAGTCCACTTGACTTTTCGATACCAGCCAATAATGTTTCAGGAAATCCGGAAATATCACATGATTCCAAGAATTATTTTTTTACTTTTGCTTTTCTTTAAAGTAGCACAATTTGAAGTGTAATTTTCTACCACAAGCTACTTTATTTTATAGTGTGCTACTGCTATAACTACATTTTTCTATTTGTAGCAATGCTACACACATGCTACTGTGAATGTAGCATGCTACAGTAGCAGCGCTACATGTAACAAGCTACTTCTGACCACTGGGTGTATTATGTATTTCTGTTGTGAATTATTTAATAATTATTCTAAATTTATTGAAGTGATATCTGCATATATGGCAGTTGTCCATGGCATTGCTGTTTCTTGCTGTGCCAGAAATACTGATCTGTGAGTTACTGTGTTTAGTGATAAATATGCGTTAATTAATTTCCATAACATTTTTCATTTGAGGGATTATAAACCACATTTAAGTTTCATTAAAGTCGAAGTATACACGAAAAAAAGAAATTAATAGTTTCACTTAAATCTCAGTGTAAGATCCTGAATAATTTTGTATGTGCTTTTTTAATCATAGTGTTTCTTATGGTAAATAATAGATTTTAACTTTTTTATAACATTCATTTGTGTTTTTTATGCTTTTCTCAAGTATGTGTAACTGTCAGTGACATTTACATTGTGTCTTCATAATGATAGGTAATAAACTAAATGAATGTTATGCTGGAGAATGTTTTGATATTCAAACTGTAGAGATTACAATGTTTTGTTCTGTGTTAAATTTTCTTTTTTTGACAAGCAACTTAAGAGAGAGGTAGGTCTTTGAATTTGCTAGTTGAAGAAATATTCTCTGCATGACAGATTAAAATTTTGTAAGGAGGGTCTGTTAATTTTTGACATGTTAGATGTTACAAATGAAATGTACATGCATTAAGTAATGCTTATACACGGTCGAGTCACATTATTGTGACCACCAGCTAATATCCAGAGTAACTGCTTTGTGCAGCGTGGACAGCAGTTAGACGGGCTGGGAATGACTCAGTAAGATTCTGAAAGGTGTTCACAGGTATGTGGAGCCATGCTGACTGCAGTGCATCTGACAGCTGCTGGAGGGTGCGTGGTGGAGGATCCATAGAGCGAACATGATCGAGGTGGTTCCACAGATGCTCAATTGGGTCTAAGTCTGGGGAATCAGGGGGCCAGGGAAGTACTTTGAAGTCTTCATTGTGCTCTTCCAATCATCCTCTGACGTTTCTAGTTGTGTGACATGTCGTATTGTCATGCTGGAATATCCCATCTGCCCCAGGGAAGACAATCAGCATGTATGGGTGTATGTTGTCTGCAAGGATGGATTCATAATGAATTCGGTCCATAGTGCCTTCCACATGTATGAGTGGACCTAGGAAATGCCACGAAAACATTCCCCAGACCATAATGCTGCCCCCACCAGCTTGTGTTCTTCCAGCAATGGTTGAAGAGTGTTCTCTGATGTTTCTCGCCTTATATGCCAACATCCATCCGTTCGATGAAGCAGAAAATGTGACTCATCGCAGAAGGCTATACTTTGCCAATCAGCGGAGGTCTGATTCTGATACTGCCATGCAAATGTAAGCCTTTTCTGCCGATGCACCTTTTTTTAGCATAGGTGCAGTGATCATCCATCTGCATCGCAGCCTCATACACAGCAGGGTTCACGGAACTGTCGTTTTAGACACACTTCCTGTAGCCCCCTGGTTCATTTGGCCAGTGAGTTGCTCCACTGTAGCGTGTCAATTGGCCCTCATGCACCTTCAAAGCTGACTTTCACCTCTCACATCAGTGGCACATAGTGCTCCACAGTTTCCGCATCACTTATTTACAATGGTGGCATTTCTCCAGTCACGATACACTTTAACCACAGCAGCACGCGGACAGTTCACAAACTGCACTGTTTCAGAAATACTGCCACCCTTGGCCTGAAAGCCAATAATAATCTCTTTTTGAAAATCTGATAAATCGCTCCTTTTATCCGTGACAGCAACAAGTGATATGTTTTCAGGTTGCCTACAGCACACCTTATATACACTCCAAGCCAGCTTATGACACGTGCCTTCTTTCATCGGCTACACGCTGTTGACGTCAAAGTAGGTGGTCACAATAATGTGACTCGACTGTGTATATTGTAATGTGCTATCATTTAACATAAAAATCAGTGTCATGTACTTTTTGTACTTAGGTGCATAAAACCATAATACTTTATGCCAGTAGCAAGTCCAGTGGGGGTGACTGCTGTGATCCCCCCCCCCCAAGACAGGCTTTTTCTTTTTAAATGGCTAAGATTGTGAATAATTAATGTATTTATTTTTGTAAAAGTTTTTATAACAATTAAAATTTGCTGTGAATGTGGGGACTTAAATGTTCTGTTCACGCTGCAGAGAGAGTAAGAGAACAGAAAGAAAAAAAAAATCTAATTTCAGAAACAAAGGAAGCTGAAGGTGGAAGGGAAAAATATTATGCCTGATTATGAAAAGCAGTGGGTGTGCTTTGTTTGATGCAACATTTCCACAAACTACCAAGAGCAAATTTTAAAGAAATGACTAGATGAAGTGAAGTAAAATGAAGTTCCTTTCAAAAGAGGTGGGAATTGTGCATCACAGAAGAATAAATAAGTATTTTTAGACAGAATTAATGGTATATTGCTTTGGAATGATTTGATGATTCAAGCTGTAAGTTTTTCTATTAAGAAGAATTAAAATTTGTTTTGAAAAATTCTATCCAGGCTTGATATTTAAAAAGCACGATGCTCGTTTTCCCTCAAAGCAGGAAATTGAATGCCAAGAAAGTAGTGTTAATTTTTCAGTTTTTTTATCCCACTTTGCGATTTAAAAATTTAACATAATTCTTATTGATGGAAAAAGTTTTTAAAAACCTGTGCAATTCTAGTGTGGGGCATCTCTACTACTGTGTGTATGAGAGAGAGAGAGAGAGAGAGAGAGAGTGACACTTCCACGAAGTCTCTTTATCAATATTTTTTTAGACCAGAGCAACCACTCCCCTCCCTAAGATAAACTTCTGGATCTGCCAAGGCTTTACGTTTCTGATGATGTATTCATTTTTGCAACTGCCCCTTCAGAGCTGCAGAGTATGATCCAGAAACTTGCTGACAAGAATAAAGAAGTGGGATTAAAAATGAACTATCAGAAGACAGAACTGATGTACAATATTTTTTGCAAGAAATGAAGATTTATCAATTCATGGAGAAAAGCTGGAGATAACCGATACCTACATTTACCTTAGACAGCAGATATCAAGAGAGGGTCACATTGAAGAAGAAATTAACCTGCATATAAAACTTGGATGGGGAGCTTTTGGAAGAAACAGTACAATTTTCAAGAGCAATATGCCATTATATTTTAAAAGAAAAGTGTTTAATCAATGCATCCTTTCAGGGCTTACATATGGATTGGAGACATGGACCTTAACTAAAAAAGACATCCAAAGACTGCAGTAAACTGAAAGAGGCATGGAAAGATGCATGCTTGGTGTAACCAGGAAAGATAAGAAGAGGAACTCATGGTTAAGGAAAATAACAAGAGTGAAAGGCATCATGATCAGAGTAAAATCCCTGAAATGACAATGGGCTGGACATATTGTCAGAAGGATGGACCACTGATGGACTACCAAAATTTTAGACTGAATTCCAATGGACAGAAGAAGACCACACGGGAGATGGATGGATGAAATTCAAAAGTATGTGGGAGTGATAAGGAGGAGGGCTCAAGACAGACCGTTGTGGAAGAAACTTTGGAAGACCTTCATCCAGCAGTGGATCGATAATGTTCGACGATGATGATGAAATGTGCATTCCATATCACGTTTTATTCATTGTTGTCATTAGTTGTATGTTTCTTTGCTGTGATATTAAAGTATCTGAATGTAAAGTAAATACCTACTTTACTTGCTTTATTTTACCATGCAGCAATTAAAAAAAAAAAAATGTTAGAACATTGTACTTATTTTACAGCATGATTTGGACACTGGATTCTGTTGCCAAGGTTGAGAATTCAAGTCTTAGATTTGGTTGATGTATTTGTTTTATACTTCTAGTTCACCCCTCTTCTTTCTCACAGTAGTAGTTTGAGTCAGAGATGAGAAACATTTAGCTGTTTTACAAGTGCATGTTAAATTAATTATAATTAGAAAAGGGAAATGCTGCTTTAGTCATGGAGCTTTACCATAGTCCTGTATTAGCTTCAGTTCTTCTCTTCACTTATTGTGACCCAGAAAATAATTTTTTTTCAGGTTATTACTACTGTATTATGCAAAGTGAAATGTTGTACACAGGGTATTATTATAACAAAGGCCTAGACTTTGATGACTTTTGCATTTTTTTTTTGAATTTTTTGCATTTTTAGGACTTTTTGCCTTTTTAATGCCTTTTTAGGTATTTTTAGGGCATTTTGCAGCCTTTTCTGGAATTTGGTTTGCATTTTGGGAGGATTTTTGCAATTTAGCACATTTTTTGTCACTTTTCTGCATTTTCTTTCTTTTTTATGTACAGTCCAGAAACGGCCGACACGGCCCTTAATCAAACGGCTGCAGCATTTCTTCACCCCTTGAGACTTTGGGAAGGTCATACATAGTTGATTGTGCTGATAAGACTTAGAAGCTGCATGTTCTCCTCAAAAGAAACAGATGTCTGACCTCCTCAAAAGAGCCAATGGCCTTGGACACGCCCCCGACAAACACCGAGTTGCAAAGATGGGAGAGAGAGGTAACCGATCAGTGCTTGGATGTGAGCGATTCGGCCTGTGTACCATAGGAGGTATTTCGTCCTTGAAGCAACGCCCACACACCTCCCCCCGCTCATACTCAACCTTCTTCCTCAGGAAGTGAAAAGATTTCCCCCAAGAAACAGGTAGCTCAAATTATAGAAAGCATTACTTTAGATTAGGTGTCACTCTCCACAGGGACATCTGAGAGTAATCCTCATTTTGTTGGGTCTTCAGAAGGGAAGGAAATGGAATAGAAATATTTGTGCCTAAGATTTTTGGACACTGTTCGTGAAAGGGTTAGGTAGGATGTTTTCCCATTGCCCCTAACCTTCTGGTACCAGGCAGAACCTGTTCTGAGTGTTTGAGGGGTTACACTTAAAGCATCTGGAATTGTATGGAAGCTGTTAGTATATACTCCAGTCATTATTTCCAGTCTGAAAAGAAAAGTAGCAGTTTATTTCCAAAGATGCCTAAATGCAAACCTTCTCAATCTTGTTTTTTACGCAAGTTTGTTTCGGAGTTCGGAGAAAATGTTTTTTCTACTGATAGAGTAATTCTATTTTGCAAACTATGTGAAATTAAAGTTGCAGCACAGAAGCAATTTACAGTCGTGCAGCATATTGGACGGGAAAAGCATATTCGAGCTTTTGAACTTGCAAAGAAAAAGTCGCAGGCATCTCAACGTTTACTTATGGAAAGCTGTTCATCGACACCATCCAAGAAGTCACCATTTTATAAAGAGTTGTGTGAAGTTTTTGTTTCTGCGAATATTCCACTGGAAAAGTTAAATCATCCTAAATTTCACCAGTTTTTGGGAAAACACACTGGTCATGTCATACCTGACGAGTCTACACTATGAAAAAACTACACACATGAGTGTTACACTGAAACAATGGACAAAATTAGGGACAGTGTAAAAGGGAAAAAAATGTTTGTGTCTATTGATGAAATGAATGATGCTCAGGGTCGTCCTGTTGCTAACGTCATAATAGGGACACTTGAGCCAGATTGCCCGGGGAAAATATTTTTGCTGAATATGGAGATCATAGAGAAAGTGAATCACTCAGTGATCTGTCAATTATTTGACAAATCCTTATTTCTTTTATAGCCTGGTGGTATACAACATGACGATATCCTTCTGTTTTTGACTGATGCTGCCCCATATATGGTTAAAGCCGGAAAATCAACTAAAAGATTTTATCCCAAGTTGGTGCATGCCACTTGCCTTGCCCATGCTTTACATCGCACTGGCGAAGAAATCCGTGCAAATTATCCTAATATTGATCGACTCGTATCCAATGTCAAAAAATATTCCTAAAAGCACCATATCACATACAATGTTTCAAATCTCAAGCTCCTAGCCTAGCCTTACACCACAGCCAGTAATAACACGTTAGGGGACATGGCTGAATGCATGCATATATTACAGTGACAATTTCCAGCCTGAGAGTAAATGATTTTCAAACTGGTGATGCTGCTTCAATTCAAATTGCCCAACACGTGTTCTCGGAAGATAAAACAAAAGGAAATGTAGCATACATTAAATTAAACTTCAACATTTTGGCCACAATGATTACGTGTTTAGAAAAACAGGGTATGGAACTCATCAATGCAATCAGTTACGTTGAAAAAGCAAGCTAAGTTCTTAGAGGAGCCAAAGGCAAGGTTGGACAATCTATCTTTGCCAAATTGAACAATGTTCTGGAAAAAATGTTGGATTCCAGACTTTGAAGAAAATCTCACATATATTAACTGGAGAAACACACAGTTTTGATATAGAAGAAGAACTAGCTGTAAGTGAAGTTTTTTTTTTCAAGTATGCCCCTGTCACATCCATTGATGTCGAGAGAAGCTTCTCGAGATATAAAAACCTACTTACAGATACTAGACGTTCATTAACCTTCAAAAACATTAAGATGCACCTTATAATTCAGTGCAATTATGATGCATTTACACGAAGAAAGACTTTCAGGGTACAAGCAAATAAAATTCATATGGGATTGGTATGTACTGTTCTTTCTTTTTCTTATGCAGTTACTAGTTATTTTTTTTACGATTAATATTTATTTTAAAGAAAAGAAATATAATTTATCAATTATTTTAAGACAATATAACAATTTTTGGCAAAATTTACTGTAAGAGCTGTTCTAGGTAGATTTTCTTTTAAAACTTTTTAGGGCATTTTTTTTTTCATTTTATGGGCTTTTTTTTTTTTGCAATTTTTAAGGGCATTTTCTGTTACTTTTAAATGTATTTATAAGGAATTTTTCGGTCATCAAAGTCCGGGCCCTAATTATAACACACTAATGCATAGATGTAGCATTGGCAAAAAAAAAAAAAAAAAAAAAAAAAAAAGGTGGGGGGGTCTAATGAAATCAGATTTTTGCCTCTATGATCACAAGAAGTTTTCATAGATTTTGCTCATTTGAATAAAATGGAATTTTAAATGTATTTTTGAATGAATAGGAATTCTAACTAAAAGGGAAGTTTTTTCTGTTTTTCTTTTGAAACTGTGGAACAATAAAAAGCATGCAGATAAATGGGTTCTATCTCATGTAATGTTACATTGCACATTCACTGTTAAAAAAGTAAGTTAAATCACCTCGTTTGAAGACTTATGAAACACTCCCAGTAAAAACTCATTTGCATTAGTATAAAGCAGTTTGAAATTAGCAGTAATGACTGAAAATTTATAAAACCAAAAGTTTTGGGGTTGTACTCTTTTTAAAAAAATTTACTGATTACTTCCTAAGTGTGTTATTTGAGTTGTAAAATACAGATTCGTGAAAGTTCACGTATAAGTGAGAAAATGAAGTGTCATTTCTCTGTTCCCTTGAACCTTATTCCATTTCATGCATTTTGGATCCTGTGTTAAATACAGAAGATTTGACTCCTGAATTATGCTTTGAAGTTCAGCAGAAAAACCATTTCTTCATAACAAAATTTGTTAAATTATTTTGTTCAAGTATTGCTTTTGTTTATCTGTAGTAAGGGTTAGCAAGAGAATGAATTAAATTGCATTTACCTTCGAAAACATTAAGATGCACCTTATAATATGAATAGGAATTCTAACTAAAAGGGAAGTTTTTTCTTTTGAAACTGTGGAACAATAAAAAGCATGCAGATAAATGGGTTCTATCTCATGTAATGTTACATTGCGCATTCACTGTTAAAAAAGTAAGTTAAATCACATCGTTTGAGGACTTATGAAACACTCCCAGTAAAAATTCATTTGCATTAGTATAAAGCAGTTTGAAATTAGCAGTAATGACTGAAAATTTATAAAACCAAAAGTTTTGGGGTTGTACTCTTTTAAAAAATTTTTACTGATTACTTCCTAAGTGTGTTATTTGAGTTGTAAAATACAGATTCGTGAAAGTTCACGTATAAGTGAGAAAATGAAGTGTCATGTCTCTGGTCCCTTGAACCTTATTCCATTTCATGCATTTTGGATCCTGTGTTAAATACAGAAGATTCGACTCCTGAATTATGCTTTGAAGTTCAGCAGAAAAACCATTTCTTCATAACAAAATTTGTTAAATTATTTTGTTCAAGTATTGCTTTTGTTTATCTGTAGTAAGGGTTAGCAAGAGAATGAATTAAATTGCATATATATCTTCCGAATTATATGTTAAAAAAAGTTATCTGTAGATTTTATGTATGGAAGCACTGTAAGTAAGCACCACCAAAATGTTTGTAAAACTGATTGTATGCAGCTAGCAGATAAAACATTCCTCCCCTTTCCTGCCCAAACATTTCAACCTGTCAGTCGAACTTCTTTAGAAAAAAAAAACAAGTATGCAATACACATGTAATGAATAACTGAAGGTAGTTGGTAAAGCATGCTAGTTATATTAAGGAAAAATTTAAATTTTCTTTAGATATCTTGCAGGTTTTACCTATTCGGCTATGCTTGAGAATATTTAATTTGTTATTCAGATCCTTAGTGGTCGTTATAGGTTTAGAAAATGTTATGATTTCAATCAAAATAGGTGTTGTTTGGGGTTTTTTAGGGGGGGGGGGGGCAAGGGCTGGTAATACATTTCTGGAACTTTCGTATTAGAGTTTTGCTTCGTCCATAATGAAAAGGATTTCAATTGCTCCATTGCATTCAGGCTCAATACAGGAGGTGTGTGCTACCATAAGAGGGAAAGGGAAAGACCTGCTCTAAAGATGTTTTGATTTAGGACAAAAGGCCTCAGCAAGAGTTAAGGTTTTCCAACAAAAATCCAGGCTGTATGGTTTTTTTATATTTCAGAATTTTAAGTATTAGAAGTTTTATGTTTTGTAAATAGTAGATACAGTTTTAAATTTCCAACGTGTGTTTGTGAAATTTTTTGACTTTGATTTTTTTACGCTTTCCAACTGTAAAATGAAGAAGCGTATATGCTCCAGCTTTGTCTGTCCGTCTGTCTGTCTGTCTGTCTGCACGATAATGGGTGTAAAAATGGTTCGCTTTCGATGAAATTTTAATATGTGGTAGGGAACAACCTGGGGACGAACCCTATTGGAAATGGGGTCAAAGGTCCGGACATAGGAGTGGGATCCATTCCATCGCCCTTATGCGCCATAACTTATGTAAAAATGCTTCGATTGTGACAAAACTTTATCATGTTGTTCCAGAGGTATACTGAACCGGTTCTGTTGAATATCATCAAAATGGGGTCAAAGGTCAGGGCACAGGGGCAAGATTTATTCCACAGCTATTATCCTTATAACTTGAGTAATAAATTGCGTAAAAATGCTTCGATTATACCAAATACAATATGTTGTTCCGTAATGACTTTGGAAGCAGTTCCGCCAAAAATGTTTTCTGTCGGCAATTGCGGACAGTGCACATGCGTGAGATTCGTTAGCCATTATTTTCGCACAATAATTTCCGTGAAAATTGCCTGATTTAAATGGGATTTTTAATTATAAAACAGCTTATGTGTGGCTGCTCTTGATAATAGAAATAGGAAGCATGAGCACAAAGAGATTTAATTTTGATATATGTGAACCTCAAACGTTATACCATAGTTTAGTCCCCTCAAAACCAAGGCATTTTCCTATGATTTCTGGTATGTTGGAAAGCGTATCATAAATCAATGCATTGCATGATTTCACTAACTTGTTTTAATAATAACATGCTTTTAAAGTCTTAAATGTTTTTATTATTATGAGTTAGTACATTAAGTGCAGTTGAAACAGTCTGGAGGATCGTTGAGATATATGTGCATATATGTGTCAATTTGAAAACAAAGTTATGGTTTATGAGCAAGGAACTGTTTTAATACTGAATGCAAGATCAGTCTAAATAGCACAGAGATAGACAAGATGAATGGATTTGTATACTTAAGAAGCCTGTTTGGCAGAGAAAACAATTTAGATGGTAAAATTAGTAGGCGAGTAAATTAGTCTTTGAAAGCCATTGTTGCATTAGGAGGATTTCACAGAACTGATGGGTTCTCAAAAAAGTCCCAAATGAATGTACATGATGGCATAATAATGTTCTTACTCTGATGTATGGTAGTAAAACCTGGGTACTACAGAAGAGACATAGATGTCAGTTGTGTGCTGGAAAGATTCGTTACTTGCAGGGATTTGTGGCAAGACACATTCTGATCATGTCATGAACAAAGATGTGTTGCAGATGTGTAATTTGAAGCAAAATACAATGTATTGTCAGTAAGGTAAAGACAAATGTTCTTAGGTGGTTTGGCCATGTTGAAAGAATGAGTGGTGAGATAGTTAGCAAGTGAATTTATTCAACACAAGTAGCAGGAAAGAAAGAGGAAGGCAAAGGAAATCATGGGAGGACCAGATTCAGGAATGTCTGCATGAGAAAAAGATAATAAGTGTGAAGTACAGAAGCTCTTGTGAGACGCGAAGGATATCATTAAAGCTTGAGTTGTGTTCAATGATTGCTGTAAATGGAGATATTTGATACATCAACACTAAGTAGAATCTAGTTCCATCAGTTTTACTTTAGTCTGGCAGATGAGCTTTCTTTGAGGTGGTAACTTCTGAATCTTAGAGAACAGCTTTGTATATTCAATTTAAACACCAATAATCATTATCAGGTAGAATTCAGGCCATTTGTTTCCCACACAGAATCTGTCAGTGCAATTTTCAAGAGTTTAGATTTTTTTTTTTTTGATATTGGTTAGCAATGGCATTTTTAATGAAAAATTATGCTTCTTAGATTACCATATTCCCATAATATTTCACACCAGTGTTTAGTGCATAGTATTTGATATTCTGATTGCTAGTTAAATTGATGGCAGTTGAGAACATGCTAAGTTACATATAATAGTTTTTAAGGCAAATATATTTCAGCCATTACTATGGCCTTCATCAGTGCGACTACCATCAACTTAACTAGTTGCACTGATGAAGGCCATACTAATGGCTGAAATATATTTGCCTTAAAAACTATTATACATAACTTAGCGTGTTCTCAACTACCATCAACTTAACTTGTTTGTAAGTTACGTGCATTGCCTACCACTAATTTATTCTCATTGCTATTAGTAAGTGAAATGTTCACAATTTGCAGTTTTCTTTGAAATTCAGATAAGACTTTTTTATTCTTACTGCAGTCTGTACTGTTGGTGAAGCCTACTTCCCAATGTAGTATCTTTGCAAAGTTATGTAGCATACATTTTTTCTGCTGCCAGTTTTGACCAAATATTGTTAACCAACATACCTGGAATTATGCATGTTTTTAATTCTATTTATGTAAAATTTTTCAGTTGTAGTGTCTTGTTTCACATAAAATTGTTCAACAAAAAATATTTTGTTTTGTTTTATAGAGCAAGAATGCCGTATTAAACAGACTGTATCACAAAAGGGATCATCCTTTGTAAAGGAAAACTTCTCACGAAGTGAAGATACCAAACTTTTTCTGTGCCACCAGTGTCTTTATTCAACTCCATACAAGAGTCACATGATACAGCATCAAAGAACCCATTCTGGAGAAAAACCATTTAAGTGTAGAGTTTGTAATAGAAGGTTTTCTCAGAGAGCCAGTCTCTCAAACCATATGCCAGTGCATGCTGGACAGTGCAATCTCTTTTGTAACATATGTGGTGCAGCCTTTCGTACAGCTGTTGCTCTGAAATATCATTCAGAAATCCATTCTTCATAAAATAATAGCAGGAACTTGCCTGTGAAATGTCAGAAGCAGCTAGCTCTTTGGTAGTAAAATTGACTTTTAACATGCATAACAGTAACAAAAAATAGAATGATGCAGTATATGGTTTTAACACTTGTATATGTACTTGTTGTATAAAATTTTGCTGATGCCACTTTTATGTAAAGAGTTATTGTGTGCTGTTTCTTTTAAATTTCAAAGTTATTTGATCATATTTTAAAACATTAACATTTTGTATTTTAGACCAATTTCTGTGAAAATATGAAAGTTTTACCTTGGTTTAATTTGTGCGGTAAGAGACAAAATACATATCGAGTATAGAAACATTTAGGAAATATACCATTTAAATCCTTGTTTTGCTATTTTTGTTTCACTCACAGTGTGGGTGCACATGCTTGAGAGAGAAAAGAGTTACGGTTGCTCTTGTTCCATATCATGCCAATATTTTTAGTGTACATTTCTCCTGATGTTTCACTACAGGAGTTAAGCTATTAATTTATCTTTGGCATACCATTCTTTGAAATCAGATTTAAGAGTCTGATGTATTCTTTCATATCTGAAATATCATTCTTATGTTTGTTAAGAAAACCATTAGCCAGGGATATTATTGGCTCGACATTAAGTTGGCAGTTGGTTGCAAATGCTTAATGCAGGTCATGACATGTGGGAAATGCATTGAGTGAGTAATGGAGAGTTGTTGCAGCATCATGAAAGTATTGTACATGCTTAAAATGATTTTTAATGGGTAAAAGTAAAATTCCAAGGACTTGAATGCAATTTTAAGTAAGGATTTTCCCAATAAGGCTAGCACTAAAGCTTAGCTGACTTGCACAACACATCTTCTTTAGTAAAAAGTGAAAAACATGCAATGACAGTGTATACTTATATGCAGCAATCACAGTAACATGTATGCTTGCACAGGAGTAAGGGCAGAAACTGTTGAACAAAAGTTATACAAGGTAATCCATCTTTTACACTTTTTTGTCATGTTAATTAAATTGAATTACTGTTTACTAAAGGAAACTCCCCCCCCCCTTCTTCTGTGCCCTTTGTGATGTAGTTCATAACTCTGAAGAGTCCATGCACACTTTCTGTTTGACTCTTTGTATGATGATGTCACATAGCACATGCTTTCTATTTAACAGATAGACTTTGTATGATTTTATCCCATGGAGCTCATCATCTGAATGTTTATATCCATACTGAATTATTCCTGATGATGAAGGTTATTCTGCATTGTTTTTCTCATCGTTGAAGCATGTGTGGATGGACTATGGAAGTTATTTCAAGTATTTTGTGGGTGCACAAATATTTCTTTTCTTGCTTCTCTAAGCCTTCCTTTCTCCTGTGATGTTGCAAAATTTAACACACTATGTTAATGAATATCTTAGGCAGCCATGCTGAAGGTGATCACAAATTGTGAGATTGAAATATATACATGTAACTATTAAATCTTATTTTAAGGTCTGTGTGAGACTGCTGTTTTGTATCCTGCACCTGAAAGGAAAATTAAGTTGCTAAGCACTGGAAAACTAATTTTCAGTGTTTTAAATGTGTCAAAATATCTGCTAACAAAGTATAGCTTTCAGGAAGCAATGGACAAACCAGTGCTCTCTTCAAGTTTGGGAACTGTAATGGGAAGAACACTGCAATTCTTGAAATAACTTCTTCAGTCTATCCACACATACTTCAAAAGTAAGAAAAACAGTGAGCAATACCTTTTATCTCTTGGGATAATTCGATATAGATATAAACATTCAAATGATGAACTTTCTGTGCCAGTGTCATACAGCGAGTTAAACAGAACGCATTATGGACTCTTCAGAATTATGTATGGTATCAAAAAACACATTGAAGAAACCTTAAAACAACATAAATACTGTAAAATTTGTTGTATAATGTACAAATTTTCTGATAAAAAATCTAAAAATTTCTCTGCATAATACACTGCTTTGAAATAAACAACAAAAAAATGCTTTTTTGCAGCATTTTGATTTGTAAAAAAAATCCATATGCTCATTGTGCAGGAGAGATGGTATAATTGGAAAAGTAAGAAAGACGTGTTTATGACAGAAAAAATGTAATGCAATATAAAGATAGAGGTTTGTAAAGAGTTGAGAAAAAATTTTCATTTTATTTTTTACTCACAATCATTTTGACATAAAATATGATGCAACGAAAGCGTTATTATTATCTCTCATATAAAATTATGTGCCGTGGGAAGCACAGTGGCACCCCTGAATGCTGTGTTATTCCACAGTATGTAATGTTGCTGTTCTCTGATTGCTTTTCAGTTGAAATATCTTTGGTGATACGGAAACATTTTCAAAGTACAACAAATTGTTTGTAATTTCGAAACTACAGTAACACTAAAAAAACTAGGGAGTTGTGCTGTTTATTCACATTCTAAAAAAAAAACCCACTACAAATCTTTATTCAATTTTTAAAAAGAACTGCAGAGTTCTGCCTACAGTTACCTTATTTATAATCTTTTTACCTTACTTCTTTCTGAATTTTGGCATGTGTGGGTTATGCAAAGAAAGTATGGTACATACAGTATGCAATGAACAGAAAGCTGATATATTTTATATGTTATTATGGTGTTATATTTGTGATGTAGGGGTCTAAGTTTAAAAGCCTCAAACATTATTGAACTGACATTTTTTTTGTCATGTAGCCAATGCTCATCATATTCTTCCTTATATATATATGTGCGTGTGTATGCATAACAGTTCATGATGTGAATTAATGAGCAGGGAGCTGATAAACAGTAAACAAGAAGTAACAAAATAGTTAGGGCTTAATAAGAAAATTAGGTGCCGGATTAAGCTTGTAATGTTTTTATAAAATCTGTTTCGCTTTCATGACACTGTTTGAGAATGAAGAATGTTCAGAATTTGCTACTAAATGCATCTCGTGTCATTACAGAGATGTGCTCATCAAATCATTCTAAAAGCACCCTAGAGCTAATGGTATATTTCAGTCGGGTTGTGTGCTATTGTGCTGAGTTAATTCATTTATGCTGCTTGCTTGATATGTGGGTAATGCTGATTGATCCTTTGTGTCACAAAAGTCAGTTTAAAAGTGGAATTTTCTTTGTGTTAGGAAATGGTGGGGTACTTTAACTGTCTTATAGCTTTCTTAGTTGGCTAGATTGGTGCTAGACATTCCTATTGAGAAGTTCTTCACAGAAATTCTGAAGACTTTCACTCCTTCTCTCACCTATATCCTCCCTTGTGTCTATTAGATTACAAGATTTAATTATCAATTTTTATTTGATTTGTTCTTGATAATAAAAACAGATATTTAGAAGGTGGGTAAAATATTTTGCATTTTTGTCTTAAATTGAAATGTTGTGCTTTCATTATATTATGTTGAAGTAAAACTTGATGCTGTTCCTCAAATAATTAAAAATAATTTATTTTAATATGCATACAGGGTTTTAAATCTTTCTTTAGTGTCCATAATTCATTCATTAAGTAATTGGCAACTGGTGCAAAGATTGTAAGTACTTGCCACTAATGTGACATAGCTTCATATTGATTTATATTTGCATACAACTATGGTAGGTTTGTTAACAGTAGACTATGTATTGAGTACAAATGCAATCACACTCTTAGTGCAGAAAGGAATGTCATATATTCTGTAAGAATTGAAGGAAAGTATAAAGGTTGTGCAGGCTTAGAGAAGCAATGCCAGTGTCTGCGGAGAAGCCTGTTTATCAGAAATAACTTGATGTAATTAGTAATAATTGATGACATGGCTATTCCTAGAATTAATAAACTACAATTATCTCAAATTATGAGTTTTTAGTAAGGAATAAAAAGAATATTTACTGTCAAATTTTTGGGTAGTAGTAAGTACCCGTACCCTTCCTCAGGACTACAGCTGTAGTAGGTGTTGCTATTCAAGTGGCAAATTCCAGCCTTTCAAATCATTTAGTGTTGTACCTCTTCTTCTTTCTCTCTATTTTCAATGATTAAAAAATTAATAATAAATTATTTGAAAGGTTGGAATTTACTATGTGAATAGCACCACCTGTAGTCCTGAGGAAGGGTACGGGTACTACCTGAAAGTTTGACAGTCAGTATTTTTGTTCCTTAGTAAAACCCCATAATTTGAGATAACTGTATTTTATTGATGTAATTAGTTAAAAATTTTGATCTGGTGATTGCAGCCTCTTAGTTAAGTTGTGTTTTGGTAGGTCATTAGTCCTATAAGGGAAGACGTGTTGAAGGACATGGAGGAAGTTAATTCCATCTTGTGGGTAGAAGAAATGGATGTCTTTTTTTTTTTTTTTTCAGATTGACATAAATCATCTTGTGGCAACATGAAAGGTTTGTGTGTTCAATCAGTGGGTCCACATGGTTTTGCAACTGTTCTTGGAAAACTACATGTAATGAATCAGCATATGCCTTGATTGCAAAGTTACCAATACATTTATCATGTTTAGGGTAAAGTTCTCACATGTAAAGAAACAGAAACCTTTACCAATACATTTATCATGTTTAGGGTAAAGTTCTCACATGTAAAGAAACTTACCTAATGATCTTTTAGTTGAAGACATAAAATCAGTTATTATTATAATTTTTAATTAGTTTTGAAGTTTTTAACATACTGAAAATATTAAGTTAAATAAAATATGCTAAATTGTGACTATAATGTCTATTCTTCATGTGTTGGATGTGGCAGTCATATGTTTTCTTATGGTCATTTTTGAATAAGGCACATAAAAAAACGTGTTGATGTGAGGATTGAATGGTTCATTTTCAATTCTGGTATGCTTAGCCATTAGTGTAGTTAAAGTGTTTCTGGACTGCATTGTTATAAAATATAAAAAGTAGGTATGCCAGTGTTAAGTGCAGATGGCATAGCACTATACAAAGCAATTCTTCTGTCTTGTAAGGTCATGTTGACTGTTAGGTAGGAAATTGGATAATTTTTTTTTTTTTTTTTGAGCTGCAGCTACCAAAGAATTTGTTACTAATGTGATCACTTGATCCTTTGAAAGCTACGTCAGAGCATTATATAACAAGAAAAGACTTTCTGAAACATCAATATTAATGCTATATCCACAGTTTTTGTCAGTTCCCTCTCCCCATTGGATTTTCACTTACCTTTGGTTTTTCAGCACCACCTCAGTGGCAAAACTTTTCAGAAAGTGGAAGAACCCTGGAAAGATGTCCCTTTGATTTTTTTTACCAAATCTGCAAACTTTTATCATGCAGGAATTAAAACCTCAGTAAGGTGGCCAAACATAAATGGTATTCAATTCAATTAGAGATAAATTGTATGTGCTGTGTGATGTGATGTTTATTGTTCAAAAACAGCATGTATTTCTGGAAAAACTGAAAACTTAAGAGTTGATTATGTAGAAGTGTGTCGGATGTGATATTAAAGTATTATTGAGGACATTAAATGAACTGTGAGTCAAAAAAATCAGAGTAGTGTGTGGATAATGAAAGTTCCTCTTAAGAAAGAAAAGTAGAATGTCCAGAGAAGATGGTTTCAATACCAGAAATTGTGTGGTGATATTCAGAGTTTTCACATACTTTTTTTTACAAGTATGTGAAAATTTGCAGTTTACTTTTAAAAGTTCCAGGTTTTCATCGTGTTTGCTGTAAAAGTATGTGTGCTGCAGACATATAATGAAAACATCAGTTATAAACATAGTGTTCCACATGTTAAGTACATTAAAGTATTTGAAAATATAAATATATTCGAGGGGGGGGGTGTCTTTATGGTACTTCTTGCAGCATACATCATCAGTAAAATCAACTAGACTAGTTGAGCTGATGTATAATGGTATCAAATGTCATTCTATTTGAATACAAACTAAATCATCATGGCATTTTTAACTACTTGCAGGTAGAAAAAAAATATATCTGTTTAATAATATTTGGTTAATAAATTCATACTTAGATATTACCTAATTCTTAACCTGTTTCATAAATGAATGTTACGTATATTTTTTATACTCCTGGCACACACAACTGGCAAAATGCAGAATAGCATGTGAAACAGTAGTACAAGCAATAGTTGACCTATTGTTCAGTCATATATCACATAAATCTATTTACTTCCTTTCTGATTCTAAAGAAAGCTGTAACGGATCTGATATACATTTTACGTATGTGTTTTTCTTGGCAATGGTGATGTGCCATTGTGGTCATTTATGATTTTTTTTATTGTATTATGAAAATTGTTTATTTTATTTTTAAAAGTATTTTTGTCATTTCCTAGCAAGCAACAAGAACTTTTTGCCTCACTATCTTTTGTGGAATGAGTATCACAAACTTTATTATTATTCATATTTACATTCACCTCATGTATCTTTCATCTACAGATATCATATATTCATACAGCATTGCTGCAAATGTCAAATGTCATCTAGCTGCTTAGTTATTCACGTGCTATTTAGACATAATCTATATTTTGAGGTTACTCACCTTTATTCCTAAAATCTTTTAGGAGGTTTTCGTCTCTACACATTTCCAACACGTATTTTTCTTAAACTATACATAATATCTAAGGTATTTTACCTGATATTGTAAAAGTATTTCTCACATTGTTTGCTCTGTGAGGCACGTGCTCCCGGTCTCGAGAGGTCTCTTATGTTATGGACCTTTGGTTAGTTATAAACATTTTTTTGAGAAATAAAACAGTTAGGTTATATATTTTCAGTTCCACGTTCATTCACTTGCACGATCAAACGTTTAAAATTTACTATTAATTAAAAGATTTTAGTAGAAAGAGTTATACTCATCAGGTCAGGAGACGTCTCACACAGGGTTCCTTCTCCTGACCTGATGAGTATAACTCTTTCTACTAAAATCTTTTAATTAATGGTAAATTTTAAACGTTTGATCGTGCAAGTGAATGAACGTGGAACTGAAAATATATAACGTAACTGTTTTATTTCTCGAATTTTTTTATGACTAACCAAAGGTCCGTAACGTAAGAGACCTCTCGGGACCGGGAGCACGTGCCTCACAGAGCAAACAACGTGAGAAATACTTTGACAATATCAGGTAAAATACCTTAGATATTATGTATAGTTTAATTAAAAGCACGTTTATAACATAAGACTACCGATAAGGTTGTCTCATGAATTGCATTTTTCGTAAGTATTTTTCTTAGTTACATCATGGTTCAAGGCCACACACACAAAAAAAAAGTTTTTTAAAGTTTGCGTGAGTTGAAAAAGATTTTTTTTATTTTTTTTTTATTTGCGGCTTTGAACCACAATGTAACTAAGAAAAATACGTGTTGGAAATGTGTAGAGACGAAAACCTCCTAAAAGATTTTAGGAATAACGGTGAGTAACCTCAAAATATAGATTATCTACAGATATGTTCATCCCACATTACCATCTATTTCATTGCCCAGAAACATACGTTTTTATTTTGTTTGTAGGTTGTTTTTATTTTTTTAGGAATGTAGTGAATTTTTGTTTATTATAAATGTGCACTAAACTTTACTATATTTCCAATGTTTTCCTGTGTGTCTTGGGCATATAATTTGCTTCTCTGTGACTTGCAACCTAGCACTTTGGTTTTAAACTTTACTTTAAATTTTTTTTTGCTGTGGGTATTGGGCATTTACCTTGCCTTTCTGAGACCTGCAACTTGGTTATTTGGGTTCACTCTCGGGTTTAGCAGCTGTACTTTGTGCCTTGTACCCTTTTTGCTTCTTTTTTTCCTAAATTTGTTGATTTGAATTTGCCTTTTTCTAAATTGTAAAGTTACTCATTTTGTTTAAATTTATTATTTTTTTGTATTATTTTTTTCTGTTTTATGCTTTTCTTTTTTATCTGGCAGGCTAAAAGTTTTCATTTTTTCTGTGACAAGCTTAAAGTTATCCTTTCTGTACCTTTCTTTGGTTAGTTTTTTTCTTGATATCTTAATTCTAATTTCTTCCCTGGTTTTGCCTTTTTGGGGTGCTCAGCTCCCTTCTTTTTCTTTTTAGTTATGATTATCTTGGTTGTTGTGCGGTCGGGCAATGTTTTTTGGTTTGCTAAGTTGGTTTTTTTTAGAAATCCCTTTTTAATTTGACAATTTTATCCCTAAATTTAATCTGTCCTTATAGCAAACTAAAATATCAGAAACCCACAATTCTCTGGTCTCAGTAGATTAATGAGTGTTTTTCTTAATTGTTTTTCCTTGACGAAGCTATCAGAGAATCAGTCATTGATATGCTTCTCTGCGTTGTTCTGTTCGTTAATTTTCAATCGTTTGAAGCTTGCCTGCTTCGGGCAGTTGGAGATTGGTGGTTGTTGTTCTGCTCATTCTCGGAATTTTTTGTTTTATTTTTTCTTTCTTTCTTTCAAAATTTTCTCCTTGGTTTCACATTTCTATTTTGTTTTGATCTTTCTTCTATGCAGCCTCTGGCGCTTTGGAATTTCAAATTTGTACTTGGCTTTTG
The DNA here is from genome assembly GCA_039090855.1 of Macrothele yani. Taxonomy (NCBI): domain Eukaryota; kingdom Metazoa; phylum Arthropoda; class Arachnida; order Araneae; family Macrothelidae; genus Macrothele; species Macrothele yani. Next base: position 138,735,778 of record CM076993.1, on the reverse strand, counting down.
CTTTTTTTCCTTTTATTGTTTTTTGCTATGTCTTTTCAATTTATCATTTGCAACTCTGCACGATTTTAATTGGAAATTTGTTCTGCTAGGTTTGGTTGTGTTTTTTTTTCTCTTTTTTTGTGTATTTTTTTATTTTTTTATAATTTTTTTATTTTATTTTTTGTTTTTGTTTTTCAAAAAGTTAGTTTTTTTCTTTCTTTTTTTGTTCTGTTTAAGTTTTTCTGGAGCTGCAGTTACCTGTAACAGAAGTTGAGTGTAGGGAGAGTCATTTGGCTGGTCCTTTGCTGGCAGAATGTGTTTTTGGCTTTTGACAATGATAGGGGTGGAGTCCGAGTACATCTTAATACTCCCACTTGTGCAGGCTAGCTCCCTAACCCTATGTGTACTCAAAAGCTGGCAAAAAGAATCTTATTTTATGCAAAGATAAAAGGTGCCTCACCTGCAAGTCGGCGAATCTTAAGCTATTTGAGAATATTCAACATGAAACAGGTTTTAAATTTTGAAAAGTTTTTAATTCCATCTATAAACTTACTTGCATCATTTGTGATTTAGTGTACATTGGGTAATCCAAGAACCTCTTGCACCTTAGAATAAATGGGCACAGGTCGCTGGTTAGCAAGTTTCAGCCTGATAGTGAAAGTGGGTATCAAAGTGATTCGAGAATTTCCACCCATGAACTCGAACACTTCCACCTTCATAGTTTTGATAATGTGCAGATTGAGGTGCTGCACATTATTCCTAACTTGCAAGACAGGCTGACCACGGAATCAGTTGAGATTCTTAAATAGCAGGCCTTGTACCCATATGAGTTGAATTCTACCATTGCAGATAATAAACACTCTCGGCTTAAAGTGGCCGTCAGAAAGCTTTTCTCCTTGTTTCCACAACAAGCATGCAGCAGAGGAAATAGAGGGAAGAGGCTAGTTAGGTCTTCCAAAATTGTTAACTTTTCTATATTAAAACACTCTTCTTGAATTCAAAAATAACAATTTTGTTAAAAACTCTTTATCCCTTCTTAAAACATTCAAGCACACATTGCTAAAAGCCTTCATTAGCTTCTGGAATTCTCAAGCTGGTAATATAGATGCTCATGTTTTCTCTTTTGTTTTAGATATTTTGAAATTTATTCTTAAAGATAAAATTACCCCCAAGTCTACCTCCAAAAACTATATTACCATTAGGTTCCTTAATAAATGCTATGACTCTCTCAAAATTAGAAAATTGTTCTACAATAATTCTAGCAGCTTCCCTATCACCAAACTGTAGTAAGTTTCAAATATGTCTAAATGTTAGGTTCTTACGTTAAGAATTACAAGTCCCTTTCCAACCTTACCACCTTAGCAAATATCAGCTGTAAGTGTTGTGAATTTCAAGATGCAGTTTTTTATGATGACTTTCATAAGCACATAATTACTGGTAATTTAGATTTCATTGAAACTCCTTATTTAAGAAGGATCTTAGGTTTTGGGGCCAAGTTCAGGCCTTCATTCTACCTCTCGAAAGGTAGAATCAAGTATGATTTTTATCAAAACTTAAGTAAATATATTGTTAAAAGTAGCTTAGCCTAACAACATGCCAATCGAAGCCTTTACTGAATGGAAATGCAAAACTGTTCAAGAATTTAAACAGAATTTAGCCATTCAAAATATTTTTTACAATAACAGCCTTACATTATCTCCTGATTTAAAAAAATCACATTCTAAATTACAAATTTTTTTTTTATCTTTACCATGACAGACAAAGCAAACAATAATTTTGCAATTATTTGAAAAAAATTCTACTTTGAATTAATTTCACAAGAGCTGCATAATAAGGTCACCTATATGCCTACTTCCACTTCCTGTAAGGAACTCGCCAATAAATTTAAAGCATTTCACAGACAGTTGTGGCTTAAAACGGCAAATAGTTATGAGCCTGAATTTCCTTATCTTTTTGCTATTGCAAAATTTCATAAGGAACTGGTGAAATTCAGATTCATAGCTAGTGGTACCAAAAGTCCTAAAAAGTAATAGATCAGTATTTTGAATCAGTTTTAAAGAAGGTTTTAAACATTATTAAATCCAAAGTAAACCTAACATGTAAGAACTTCTGGATTATTGAAAGCAATGCTGAGGTCATTTCAGAAATTCTTTATAACACGCCTGCTGAGGCCAATTGCTATGACTTGAAAACCTGTGTACCAACCTTCTGCTAGAAGACATTATCAGTACCCTCAAGTTACTCTTTAATGAATTTCAAATCTCCAGCGTCATTTCGGAAAGTTCTTGGCATACACTTCTAAATTGCTGTATTAAAAATAACTTTATCCTCTACAATAGCAAGTTTTACAAACAGGTTAATGGAATACCTATGAGGTGTTCCCATTCCGCAAGTGTATGCAATTTGTTCTTGTTCTTCGAAGAATTTCAGTTCATGAAGTTAAATTCATCCAATCAGGAAAAGTTACTCTCATACCTACAGATACATTGATGACCTACTTTGCTTTAATAATTCAGGAAATATCAAAAAAGACTTTGCAGCTATTTTTCCTAAATGCCTTAAATTAAATGAAGCCAATGATAATTACCAAGTTCTTGAATTTTTGGATTTAGCTATAAATCTCAATGCAGGTAACCCAATCATAAGCCTTTATGATAAGAGAAATCAGTTTAAATTTAAAATTATCAAATATGGTATGTGGTGGAGTAATATTTCCAATAAAGTAATAGAAAATATATTTATATCACAAGTCCTAAGGCTTTCTAGAATATGTAACTAAAACTCTGAACTAGAAAAACATGTTATCATTTTAATCAAACAGTTTCTTGAAAACCAAGTACCTAGAAGCTTCTTAAAAATTGCATTAAGAAAAATAGTTCTCAAGCATAGAATTAGAATGGAAGGCTTAATTTAAATCTTGTTGACCAAATGAATTGTCTAAATTAAAGTTAATTTTTAGAGGTTTTGGTAATGATGTGGTCAACTCAATTAAGGAACCTATAATACAATATTCTATCCCTCTCTTTTGATTATCAAAAAAAGGTTATAATTAAAAATTTTACACACACAAAAAAAAAAAGCATAAAACTCCTAAGAAAATATTTTAAAAATGTTTATGAAAATAAAAGCCCCTCCCCCCCCAATAGTAATACTTAAATTTCAAAGGTTTGGGAAGAATGCTGCTAATTAGGTTATATAATACATTTTGAACTCTTGGGAGCAGAGATACATTTTCCCTACTCCCAGGAAGAGCATTTTAGTATTTTGGTTTGCTCTGAAAACTCGTAGCGGCTTTTTCAGAGCATTAAATCTGCTGTTTGAAGTTTACTCTGAGAAACTTCACTGTTATCATCCAAGGAAGGTTTTAAAGTTGGCTACTAGATGGCGCTGTGATGGACATGCCCCTGCAATCCACCCCAGAGGAGGTGAAGGAAAGAACCCATGCACTTCTCAGGCATGGTAAGTCGTTTTTCTGTTTTGTATGTTCATTCTTTTATTTTAACTTGTATTTTTTTTTCTTGGAATTAATTTTTTTGGGCTGTTTCACACTCATTGAAAGTTGGTTGTTTGCTTTGGCGTTTTCAGCGGAACTTTGGTAAGCGTTTTGTGTCCCTTTGTTGGTTTTACAAAAGATCATTTTTCGTAGGTTTTGAGCCTTCCTGTGGGCTTAATGATTAGTACAATATTTTGTAAATATTTTAACTTGTACCAGCAAAACACCACCTCACATGTAATTTCATCTTTTAATTTGTTTGTAGGTTTTTATTCCTTTAGGAATGTAGTGAATTTTCATTTTTTATAAATGTGCACTAAACTTTACTATATTTTCAATGTTTTCCTGTGTGTCTAGGGCATATAATTTGCTTCTCTGTAACTTGCAACCTAGCACTTTGGTTTTAAACTTCACTTTAAAATTTTATTTTTGTTTTTGTTGTGGGTATTGGGTATTTATTTATCTTGCCTTTCTGAAACCTACAACTCGGTTATTTGGGTTCACTCTCGGGTTTAGCAACTGTATTTTGTGCCTTGTGCACTTTTTGCTTCTTTTTTCTTAAAGATGTTGCTTTGAATTTGCCTTTTTCAAAATTGTAAAGTTGCTCTTTTTGTTTTAATTTATTATTTTTTTATATTAATTTTTTCTGATGTTTTCTGCTTTTCTTTTTATCTGGCAGGTTAAAAGTTTTCATTTTTTCTGTGATAAGCTTAAAGTTATCCTTTCTGTACTTTTCTTTGGTTAGGTTTTTTCTTGATATTTTAATACTAATTTCTTCCCTGGTTTTGCTTTTTTGGGATGCTCAGCTCCCTTCCTTTTCTTTTTAGTTATGATTATCTTGGTTGTTGTGCGGTCGGGCAATGTTTTTTGGTTTGCTGGGTTGGTTTTTTTAGAAATCCCTTTTTAATTTGACAATTTTATCCCTAAATTTAATCTGTCCTTATAGCAAACTAAAATATCAGAAACCCACAATTCTCTGGTCTCAGTAGATTAATGAGTGTTTTTCTTAATGACGAAGCCATCAGAGAATCAGTCATTGATATGCTTCCCTGCGTTCTTCTGTTCGTTAATTTTCAATCGTTTGAAGCTTGCCTGCTTCGGGCAGTTGGAGATTAGTGGTTGTTGTTCTTCTGCTCGTTCTCGGAATTTTTTGTTTTATTTTTTCTTTCTTTCAAAATTTGCTCCTTGGTTTCACATTTCTATATATACACTGAAGAGCAATTGAATTAGAGGCAGCTGGCGTGGGCGGCCCTGTAAATGGAAACGACATGATGTATGCAGCGATCCGATAATATAAGGAGAGATGCGACAGGAATCAGTAAGAGTCGGATGCAGTATTGGTAAGACGAAGGATCTAAGCACATTTGATCATGTGCAAATTATCGGGGCCCAACGTATGGGCCACTCCATCTCGGAAGTCGTGCGGGCACTGGGGTTTTCATGAGCCACTTTGTTACGGCTGCACCGTGAGTACATCGAATCCAGTAAAACCATCCCTGCAAGGGCCAACTGCCATGGACAACAGCGTGTGGATGAGCGGGGTCATTGTCAGCTAGCTCGCGTTGTAACAGCTGATAGACGGGCCACAGTGCAAGAAATCACTCGGCAATTTAAAGTTGGTGCACAAAAACATGTAAGCAGCCACACCATCCAGAACCATCTCCTCGCTATGGGGTACAGAAGCCATCATCCCAGGATAGTACTGCTGAACGCACATCACAGGGTACAAAGATTGGCATGGGCGCAGGAACATCGCCACTGGACCCTAGACATGTGGAAAAATGTTGCCTGGACTGATGAGTCGAGATTCATGTTGGTACATGCAGATGGCAGGATACGAGTACGGCTCAAACCACATGAAGCGATGGATCCTTCTTGTCAGCAGGGTGCTCTTCAAGCTGGTGTGTGTGTGTGTGTGGGGGGGGGGGGGGCATTCTCGTCTGGGGACTGTTTACGTGGACTGAAATGGGACCCCTGGTACGTGTGACATCGTCCCTCACAGGTCAACGTTACCGGGATATCCTGGACGACCATTTGCTCCTGTTTGTGCGTCTTCAACATCCCACTGGGGACCTCATCCTGCAACAAGACAATGCATCATGCCATCACTTCCGAATTATATCCGAATGGTTGGATGAGCTCTCCACCAACGTGACCTCGCTTCCTTTGCCAGCTAGGTCACCTTACCTCAATTTCATCAAGCACATCTGGGATGTCATCGAGAGAGATGTTCGAGGCTCTGACCCCCTCCATCAAATCTTCGTAAACTGTGGGAGCTTGTTCAGGGGTCGTGGATCCGTATGGCTTCCCAACGCTTCCGGTGTCTTGTCGAGTCCATGCCGAGATGAATCGCCGCCGTCATCAGGACGAAAGATGGTGCTACATGTTACTAGACAGGTATCTCCAATTCAATTACTCTTCAGTGTATATATAGAAGTATATATATATCATCATCATCATCATTGTCAACCATTATCAATCCACTGCTGGACGAAGGTCTCCCCAAGTTTCCTCCACAACGGTCTGTCTTGTGCCAGTCTCCTCCATGTCACCCCTGCATACTTTCGAATTTCATCCACCCATCTCCCATGTGGTCTTCTTCTGGGTCTTTTCCTGTCCCTTGGAATCCAATCTAAAATTTCGGCTGTCCATCGATGATCTGTCCTTCTGGCAGTATGTCCAGCCCATTGCCATTTCAGGGATTTAACTCTGATCATGATGTCCTCCACTCTTGTCATTTTTCGGATCCACGAGTTCCTCTTCTTATCTCTCCTGGTTACACCAAGTATGCACCTCTCCATGATCCTTTGAGTTGTCTGCAGCCTTTGTATGTCTCTTTTAGTTAAGGTCCACGTCTCTGCACCATACGTAAGCACTGGAAGGATGCATTGATCAAACACTTTTCTTTTAAGACATAATGGCATATTGCTCTTGAAAATTATGCTGTTTCTTCCAAAAGCTCTCCAGGCAAGTTTTGTACGCCGATTAATTTCTTCATCAATGTGACCCTCACATGATCTGTCTCTTGTCTTTAGTATATTTTGGGGCTGTTGCCTTCCACTTTATGCTTTCTTACTTGGGTTTACTTTTTTGTGCATTTATGGCCTAGGGAACTCCCCAGCAGGTTTTGACAATGTCTACCTTTGCTGTTGTTTTGAAAGGCCATACATTTAGCTGGGGTTCTCCTGTCTCCTGATGATGACAGCTAAATATCTTGCTATAATTTTTGGGTTTTTTATACCTTATCATTGAATTAGCATTTATATTTTGCTTGATAAGGTAAGTGCGTTATATATTTTTGTATTTTTATTTTTATTATAAGTTGTAATTTATGTATATACACTGGCAGAAAGTGAAAAAAGAACACCAAGAAGGAATTGGCAGACGATCATGAAATTTACATATGTTAATTGGGTCAAGTTTATGTAGGTGTGATGTTAATTTCAGGACCAACCGGTGAGCACTTACACCACAGCACGGCATAATATGTAAATTATCGTCGGTGGTATTAAAGAGTACGGCGAAGTGAATGTAATCACTTGTCGGCGTACGGACACGTGCAAAGACCCTGAAGAAGCTGCAATGCCTGGACATGGAAGACGTGTACGATTTCAGCAGTTATCAAACTTTAGCGAGGCCGTCTAGTCGGATTCCGCGAGGCCGGGTGGTCGTATTGCGGAGCGAATTGGACGGGAAGTATCGGTGGTGGTACGATGATGGCGTAGATGGTCCGAGGAACATTCCCACTCGAGAAGATGTGGAACCGAGAGTCACAGACAGACTGATGAGCGGACCGATCGACACATAAGAAGAGCGGCGTTGTCAAGCAGAACATCCACTGCGACGCAAATCCAAGCTGCCGTTGCACCTGAGGTGACTGTGCGAACAATCCGCAACCGTTTACTGGATGCAGGACTACGTGCTTGTGTGCCTCTGGCATGTGTACCTCTGACTCCAGCCCACCGTCAGGAACAGCTGCAGTGGTGTCGCCAACGTCTGCACTGGAGAACGCAATGGCGATCTGTCGTGTTCCGCGATGAAAGCAGATTCTGCTTGGGAGCCTCCGATGGCCGTATGCGTGTTCGCAGACGCACGGGGGAACGTTTTCACCCTTCTTGCGTCCGCCAGCAACACACAAGACCTACACCTGGTCTCCTGGTGTGGGGAGCGATCAGCTATCACTCCCGTACACAACTAGTGTTTTTACCGGGTACGTTAAACAGCACCTCCTACATCAACAACATCATTCAGCCCGTTGTTGTGCCATTTGTAAGGTCGGTCCATCGTGGTGTTTTCCAGCAAGATAACGCACGCCCACACACGGCACGTGCAACGCAACATGCACTTCAGGGTGTGAGAAAACTTCCATCACCTGCACATTCACCGGATTTGTCCCCCATTGAGCACGTGTGGGATTTTATGGGACAAGGACTTGTCCAGTTTCCACGGCCAGCCGCGACCATCCCCGATTTACGTGTCCAGGTTGAGGATGCTTGGAACTCAATACCCCAAACTTACATCCAACATCTGTACGACAGACTCCATGCCAGAATTGCACAGTGTGATGCAGTTCATGGCGGTTCAACCTTGTACTAACCATGTTACATGGAAATGTTATTTTTCAGTTTACCAGCAAATACAGCTGTATTTTGCCATAATTTTTTGATCACATTATCCTCTGTATTCCGTTATGTATAAATTTCGTTGGTATCAGACGTCTCCTTCTTGGTGTTCTTTTTTCACTTTCCGCCAGTGTATATATGCCGCATTAATGTGAAAACTGTGCCATGATGATCAGACCAAGTATTGTACCATAAAACTGTAAAGTGCATGAATCAATGAGATCCTCAGGGTTATCGTCTTGCTTTTTAATGTAGAAAATAGTCTTCCAAATGTGGTGCACCCACATTTTTGGAGATATGTCTTATCAAGGGAAGAATGTTGGGCAGAGGTGGAATGTCAAAGTCACAACATAAGCGCAAATTTATTTCAAAAGATGTGATAGACAGCTAGAATTGATGTATTAGAAAACAAACTGATTGATAAACTAAATGGTATTCTTTAGCTTAAACATAGAAAATGAGCGAAAAAACACAGAGTCACGTATGGTAAAATGTTCGTTTAGAAACTAAACAAACCTTTTACCGTGCGCGACTCTGTGTGTATTTGCTCGTTTTTCTATGTTTATGTGTTATTGCCGCGCGAAGCCTGAGTTTTAAACCATATTCTTTAGCTTTTCTGAAAAGTGTTTTGTGAAAGAATTTTGTGTAAGAATATTCATGTTTGTTGGTATGTACATACATTTGCACATAGGTGTGTTTATGTGTGTGGATACGTATACAGTATATGTGTGTTTGTAACATTATTTGATTAAAAATGTTCTTTGTTGTATAGGAAATTTGTATTATGTTTGCAGCAGATAATGTGTGCTTATTAATTTGGTACTTTGATTAATGTAAATGCTAAATTTGGTAAAGAGCTCATTTTCAGATAATTATCTGTTCTCCACTATCTCAGTGTTGAGGTGAGGCAAGTGTCTAATGGAATTCATGAATTTTTATTTTAGGCAAATGTGGTGTTGTTGGTATTCTTTGTGGTAGAAAATCATCATCTGATAAAGAGAACTTCAGCCGAGATGATCAGACCAAACATTTTGTGTGTCATCAGTGCCTTTATACTACATATAAAAAGAGTGATATGATTCTACACCAGAGAAAGCATTCAGGAGAGAAACCATTCAAATGTTCTCTTTGTGATCATAGATCCTCAAAAATGAGCAACCTCAAGAAACACTGTTATGTCCATGCAGGCCAATGTAGTCTCTTCTGTGAAGTATGTGGGGCAGCATTTCGCACTAGTAATAGCCTCCGTTTCCACATGAAACTTCATGGAATGTAGCGACTGCTTGGAAGATAAAGGAAGTGCTTAATTTCTTCGACTCTTGTTCAAACTGCTATATTAATTTCTGTTTGAGTTAATTCCAAACTGTGTACAAAGACACAGAACATAACCAAGCTCTCAAAATGCATGCAAAGCATGTATACTCCCCCCCCCCATTTTGTATCAATTCATACATTGTTTGTGTAAATTGTTGATATTTACGTGTGTTTTTTTCATAACAAATTACAGATGTTGATGATTACAAGCTTAATGGAAAATGTTGCAAAATCTTGTATTTCACAAATTTGAAAATGTATGAGCAACAACCTGTTGAATTCAATAAATTCAGTTTCATCATTGTTGCGTATTACAATTTTTCACCTCATATGGCATGCATCAATGTTGCAACACTGTTATAGGATTACCTATAATGCAGTCGACTCTTGATAAGTCAAATCCAAAGGGAGCGTGAAACAAATTTAAGATGTCAAGAAAACACTTATCAAAGTTTGTTGAGTTATCAAGAGTCGACCGTATTTGTATATAACTTAAAAAAATTATGTGGACACAACTTTTAAGTGTTAATAGAATAATTATTTATTCTTGATTCTAGTGCATGCAGTAATAATTTTAATAGGTTGGAAAGTTACATCATCGCAGCATTAGATTTTTTAAACTAATGAATTGTGCTATTATATTGCCAGATGAAGTGATGGAAGTTCAAACACAGGTATGGTTATTCAAAGTTGAGCAATCTGTGAAATTGTTTGGAATGAAAATAACTGGTTTGGAGATATTGTGCCTTTTAGGTTATCAAATTGAGCACAGACATTCGAATTTTCAGGTATAAAATTTCCTGGGATGTAGAATCTAGGGAAAAATATCTGTTTTTACAGATATTTCATGTTGGGTGTTGGATCCCTACTGTTCAAACTTACAGCAAGATAGATATATATATTTTTTATATGTCAAATATCTCCTATGTGCATAGGTGTGGGCACCCATAGTTCACTGACCAATTGAGTCTTAGGACTGTAGTTTCATGTCCTGTTTGTTAGAATTTTTATTTGTGTAAAAAGAAAAAAAAATTATTTTGAGTTCTTGGTATCATTTACTTAACAAAGTTTGTGCATTGTATCATTAAAATATTAAATACATTTTTTCAGCAATTATCAGCAATTTTCTTAATTTCTTTTGTAAATTGTATTAGAGAAAGGTGCCCACAGAATAAAACCACTCACTCGTGCACTCTTGATAAGTATAAAGGACACCATCTCTGCACTGACAAATAAATAAGAAAATCAAAAACCGATAAAATTAAAAGTCGTAAAAACTTTTAATCCATTAGTTTAATCCAAAGATACCCATTAGTACTTTCGGGCCACTTTGGTCCCGTCTTCAGATGTGAAATGAACATTTGAACAGTGCTATTTCTATAAACCAGTAGCAGTATGGGTAAACATAGTATGTGCATATTATGTCAGCGATGTGTAAGGTGGATCCCCCTGTTTTGTTCAATCTCTTCTGGGTTACTATATAATATTTTCCCATATAGGTAGTAAGTCATATGGTACATAGTCATTACAACATTCTTGATGAGCTTTATAAATAAATGGGCTTTCAGTCAGTAACAGCATAGAACAGGATGTTGGTGTTACTAGAATTCTTGCATCATCCCAATCTGGGTAGATAGAAAATTCCATCGACAGTTCGTGCTAAGGTGGTGTTTTGAAGTCCTGCTTTGTTGTTGTATTTGTGTTCCCAGATTCTGCAAGCAAGACTCCAAGCTGTAGATCCGATGTAACGAGAACAAAGCTGGCCTGTCCCCATTAAGTAAAGTGCCCACAAAATTGTTTTGTGCATGCCAGCTTTATGAAGGCCTTCTCTTTTTTGCTGTATTTGTGATAAATTTATTGGTGGAACAAAATAGGCGATTCAATAAAGACGAGGCACATCATAGGGAGGGAAATGCATAGATGATTTGCAGAATATTATCTTAACAGAAAAACTATAATAAAATAAAAATGACAGTGTATTTGGTTATTATGAAAGCAATAAAAAATTGTTCAAAGCTGCATTATTTTCAGCACCATAATTAAAGTATGTATATGTTTCAAATATAAGTACTGCACTAAAAAAGACATCAAATATACTAAAACATATTAGTTGGTAAAATGAATAAAACAAAAGTCTTTCAGGATTTTTAGAGGGCAATTTCTGGTGTTTAAGTTAAAATTGAAACATCCTGCAAAAGCTTTGAAATTAAGTGAAACATGTATAAAAGTTGTGCAGTTTAGCCTATGAAGGAGTAATACTGTGTGGCTTTAGAATGTAAAGATGGGCAGCAGAGGAGAATAAGCTTAATTTTGTGGGAAGTATTTAAGCTGTAGGTCACACACTAACTGGTAGGTTTAGGAGAGGACTTGTGTAAAAGCAATGCTACATTTTGGGAATGCTAAAACTGCATGGGAAAAAATTCAAAAATGGCTCACAGTTACTTTTAGGTATTTCAGAATGTCTGAGAAGGGACAAGTAAGCCTGCAGCACCAGGTTTACTTGACCAAAGACAGCCAACTTCTAATATCTTAGAGAAACATATGGAACATATAACGTAGAATGCACATTCAAAGTAATGTATGAAAATTCAATAAACGTATAAATGTTAGCAAAGAATATGTGAATTTGATGACCATAGGTATTTTTTTCAGTAAGAGATGTTGTTTTGACTCTGGAGTTGGTAAATCTTGAAAGTTTTCATAAAATTGATCTATAATTAGTTAAACATTGAAGTAATAGTGGTTACACAAGGTCATTCAATTTGCATGGAAAGCCAGTTTCTTTCCTGATAATTGGCAAAATTTAGCTATAATGCCAATTGATAGGAAAGAGAAGGGAAGGGATTGTAGTAACTACTGTGGCATATTTCTAATTGGTATATTATCTGAAGTATATAGAAGGGATGTAAGGTCAGGTGATGCGTAACATCACAGCCTCTCCTTGACAAATTTCAACCCCGCCTTCTCGTGGTGCATCCTGTTCCCACTAAAGGGGCTCTGACAACTGCTAATAGCGGTATAACTATACCATCAGGATTAGAGGAAATGCTATCCCACACTCACCAACCTGCTTGGCCAGCATGGTGAGTTATGGCCAAACCCCTCCAAAATGACTCCACTACTTAAATATTGGCCCTCAGTCTCCGGCAGCTGGAATGTACCTGGCCAAGGCAGCGGCCAATGCAACATGAAGGCAGAGGGTGCTAAGAATCCCCAGAGGACCGGACTAGGCTGCCATTTGATGCTGACCTTGGCTACGTATAATGGACGCTCCCTATCTTCTGATTCAAGGCTTCTTGAATTGGAAGAGGAACTACAAAGGATCAAGTGGGACATCGTCGGGCTAAGTGAATTAAGGAGAAAAGGAGAAGATCTCATTGAACTGAAAAGTGGACATCTCTTCTACTATCGTGGGACAGATACTGGCAGAACTAGTGGTGTTGGATTTATAATAAACAAGAAAGTGAAGGATAAAGTTGTAGAAGTTGAAAGTTCCTATGACAGAGCTGCACGACTCGTTATCCAACTCTGGAGAAGATACCAGGCTCAGATTATTCAAATTTATGCACCCACCACAAGTCATCCTGAAGAAGAAATTGAAGAATTTTATGAGGAAATTCGTCATCTAAATAATAAAGGTAAGCAGCACTTGAAGATAATTATGGGAGATTTCAATGCAAAAATAGGACAACAGCAACAGAATGAAACTTCAGTAGGTAAATTCGGTCATGGCAACAGAAACCAGCGTGGAAATACTCTTGAGTTTGCAGAGGCAGAAGGGTTTTTCATCTTGAACTCCTTTCTCAAGAAAAAGCCACACAGGAAATGGACATGGAGACATCCAATTGGGACGACAAGTGAAATTGAGTTCCTATGACAGAGCTGCACGACTCGTTATCCAACTCTGGAGAAGATACCAGGCTCAGATTATTCAAATTTATGCACCCACCACAAGTCATCCTGAAGAAGAAATTGAAGAATTTTATGAGGAAATTCGTCATCTAAATAATAAAGGTAAGCAGCACTTGAAGATAATTATGGGAGATTTCAATGCAAAAATAGGACAACAGCAACAGAATGAAACTTCAGTAGGTAAATTCGGTCATGGCAACAGAAACCAGCGTGGAAATACTCTTGAGTTTGCAGAGGCAGAAGGGTTTTTCATCTTGAACTCCTTTCTCAAGAAAAAGCCACACAGGAAATGGACATGGAGACATCCAATTGGGACGACAAGTGAAATTGATTTTATTATGTGTAACAAAAAATTCATCATAGAAGACTGCAGTGTGCTAAACAAGTTCAACTCAGGTAGTGACCATAGATTGGTGAGATGTAAGATGCACCTCAACACTAAACTCTAACGTGGCAAGCTCATAAGACAAACAAGATGTATTGACTTAACCAACCTTAAAAAACACCATAATACCTTCAAGTTATAACTGAAGAACAGATTCTCTGCTTTATAAGGCCTAACATTGGAAGAAGTGGATATTTCTGAAGTTAACAGAAAAGTAACCAAAGCTCTTATGGAAACAGCAACAAAATTAGCTGGGTCTAAGAACAATTTACATGTGAACAAATCATCAGGAAAAACCAAAATGTTGATGCAAAAAAGAAGAGAGATGAGGACAACTAAAGAAGATGTGACTTCCAAAGTGGAATATATAGAGACAGCACGAAAAGGTATCACTGAAGACGTAAGGAAATTCAACTGTGAACTAGTGAAGAAAGCAATTGAAAACAACCAAAGCCTAAAGATAGTAAAGGGACATCTCAGTAAGGGAAGAAAACAAATTATGGCACTGAGAAAAGAAGATGGTTCTGTAACAAGAAATAGAGGTGAAATTTGGACAAGAGTGAAAGGATTTCTACTCCAAATTATATGAAAGGGATGATACATGTACTCCAGACATCATGAAAGGTACCAGTACCAGAGTTCTCCCAGTCCTCCCAGCAGCAGTTGCACATGCAATCAAGAACATGAAACGGGGAAAAGCTCCAGGAGAGGATGGAATTACTGTAGACATCATACAAGAAGCAAGTGGAGAAATCGAAACAGTACTCGCCCAAATTTTCACTCGATGCCTTAATGAAGGGAAGATTCCTGAGGATTGGAACAACGCTACAATGATCCTGCTACATAAAAAAGGTGACATTGAGGATCTCAGGAACTACAGACCTATCAGCCTCCTATCAGTGGTTTATAAAATCTTCACTGAAGTTCTTTCACACCGCTTGAAGGTAACATTGGACATGGTTCAACCGAGAGAACAAGCTGGATTCAGGAGTGGCTGCAGCACAATAGATCATATCCACGTACTGAGAGAACTAATTTAAAGAGCGAGGGAATATGAACTTCCATTGTGCATGGCTTTTATCGATTATGAAAAAGCCTTCGATTCAGTGAAATCATCAGCAGTTACAATGGCTCTGAAATCCTGCGGTATTGAAGATGCATGCATTAATATTATTAATAACATCTATGAAAATGCAAGTGCAAAGATTCGGCTGTTTGAAAATACAACACACATAAAAAATTGGAAAGGGATTGAGACAAGGTTACACCTTATCTCCGAAGCTCTTTAATGCCACATTGGAAAATGTCTTTCAATCACTGAACTGGGAAAACAAAGGGATAAAAATTAATGGAGATTATCTAACCCACCTTTGTTTTGCTGACGACGTAGTCATTTTTGCAACTACCCCATCAGAGCTGCTGAGTATGATCCAGGAACTTGCTGACAAGAGTAAAGAAGTGGGATTAAAAATGAACTTTCAGAAGACAAAAGTGATGTTCAATGCTTTTACAAGAAATGAAGATTTATCGATTGATGGAGAAAAACTGGAGATAACTGACACGTACGTTTATCTTGGACAGCAGATATCCAGTGAGGGTCACATTGATGAAGAAATTAATCGGCATACAAAACTTGCCTGGAGAGCTTTTGGAAAGAACAGCATAATTTTCAAGAGCAATATGCCATTATGTCTTAAAAGAAAATTGTTTGATCAATGCATCCTTTCAGTGCTTACGTATGGTGCAGAGACGTGGACCTTAACTAAAAGAGACATACAAAGGCTGCAGACAACTCAAAGCAGCATGGAGAGATGCATGCTTGGTATAACCAGGAGAGATAAGAAGAGGAACTCGTGGATACGAAAAATGACGAGAGTGGAAGACATCATGATCAGAGTTAAATCCCTGAAATGGCAATGGGCTGGACATACTGTCAGAAGGACAGACCATTGATGGACAGCTCAAATTTTAGATTGGATTCCAAGGGACAGGAAAAGACCCAAAAGAAGACCACATGGGTGATGGGTGGATGAAATTCGAAAGTATGCGGGAGTGACATGGAGGAGACTGGCACAAGACAGACCGTTGTGGAGGAAACTTGGAGAGACCTTCGTCCAGCAGTGGATCGATAATGGTTGGCAATGATGATGATGATGATAGAAGGGTATTGGGTAAAAACTTAGAATTGTGAGGGATAATCAGTAAAGTGAAGATCACAATGATTTTTGGTGTGGCACACATACATTAAGCTTGTACTACATGTTGTGCTGAATGGTTCCAGGTTATTGTACTTGTACTTATGCTGACATAGCTTTATCAGAGGTTTTATGAAGTAAACCAGTATTTGCATATGGTGTTTGTTGACTCTGAATAAAAGTTGAAAGGCTTCCTAAAGAACATCAGTGTTATTCTGCAGTACTCAGTAAATGACGGAATTAGTTATTATGTGAGAGGGATATGGAAAAGAAGTGAATGTGTTTTAAGAGCTGTGTTGTCACTGTTGTTGAAGAGGTTTGTGGTACTGTAACAGTGGGTAGTATTAAATATGATGTTTGGTGGAACAGTGAGTTTCAAGAAGCTGTAAAGAGAAAGAAGGGAGCATATTTGGGGAGGTAGCAAGGTAGAGTTCTTGAGGATGAATATTAAAATAAAAAGCATGAAGCAACAAAATTGGTTTGTCAGAGTGAGACAAAAGATAGGAAAGATAAAATGGAAAGGCATGAATTGGCTCAAAAGATAGGAAAACATTCTGGAAGTACACAAGATATAGAAAACATAACAGGAAATAAAGTTGTATGTTTTGTGAAGAAAAATGATTGGGGAAATGATAATGGGTGCTTAATGAGTTATGTAAAAGATGGAGTGAATACTTCTGTGAGTAATTAGAACATGAAAGCAAAAGTTATTTTGAGGCAGAAGCAGGTGATGCCTTGTGAGATAAGGAGGCACAACAGGGATCTCAAGGAAAGAGGTTTGTAAAGCTCTAAAATCTCTTCAGAATGGTGCAGTTTGGGGAGTAAGTGACTAACTGCTGAGATGTTAAAATATGGTGATTACTCTATTATCGGCCAATTAACTGAAATTTGCCAGTTATGGTGGGAGTTAGGAATGGTCCCTCGGGATTGGAGGAATGCTATCATTGTTCCTTTATACAAGGGAAAAGGTGATATGATACACACACATACACAGACTGAATGTAAGAACTGCCTGCTGAGTGTACTAGAGAAAGTGTTTGGAAAGATTTTGTCACAGGTGTGGGATGCACAGAGTGGTTTTATGCCTGGTAAAGGCTGAACCAACAAAATGTTTGCATTACATGTGATGACTGAAAAGTATCTGTTGGCAAGAAAGTTTTTGCTTCCTTTATAGATTTACAGAAACATTATGAGCAAGTAAACAGAATACTTCTGTGGACGGTCTTAAATAACTATGGTGTAACTGAGAATCTGTTTAAAAGTGTGACAGCTCTATAGCACTATGTACAAGTGAATGATGTTTTATCAAAATGATTTTTTATTAGTGCAGGAGTCAGGCAGAGTTGTGTAATGTCACCATGGCTGTTTAATATCTATGGATGCATGCAGATGTGATACCAAGAAAGGCAATACTGGTTTATGTCTTGGTAATTATTATGCGTGTGCAGATTGCTGTGTGCTGGTGACACAGTCCTTTTGGTGTAGAGCAAAAGAGAGTTGTAGGGTGTGTTGTCATGCTTGTACCAAGTTTGTGAGATTCACATGGAGTATAATAAATAAGGGAAAAAAACAACAAAGTTATGGTTTTTGAGTGTGATACTGTCAGTACTGAACACAAGAGCAATCTAAGTGATACAGAGAGAGAGAGAGAGAGAGAGAGAGAGAGAGACCAGGTGAATGAATTTGTATAATTAGGAAGCATGTTTGATAGGGAAAATATATTTGATGGCAAAATTAATAGGCAAGTGAATTCATCTTTGAAAGTCATAGCAGCTCTAGGAGGATTTCACAAGAGTGATGGGTTTCTGGAAAGGTCCCTAATGGCTATATGTGATGGTATAATTGTTCTTACTCTGATGTATAGTAATAATACCTGGATACTGTAGAAGAGGTATTGGTTGTGTGCTGGAGAGATACGTTACAGCGGTTTGTGGAAGGATATGTGTGTTCTGATCAAATGAAGAATGAAGATGTATTGTAGAAGATATATAAAGTGAAGCAAAATATTGTTAGTCAAGTGGTGACAAATATACTTAGATGGTTGACCATGTTGAAAGAATGAGTGGTAAGATTCTTAGTAAGATAATTAATTTAACCCCATTGGCAGGAAAGAAACATAGAAGGTTAAGGAAATCACGGGAAGACCAGATTCAGGAATATCGGCATGAGAAAAATATAAGTATATGAAGTACGAAAGATCTTGTGTGAGATGTGTGATGGATATTATTAAAGCCTGAGTTGCTGTAAATAGAGATATTTGATACACCAACAGTAAGTAAATCTAGTACCATCAGCTTTAATCTTTTATCTGGCAGATGAGCATTCTTTTAGAAGCTGACCTTTGAATAGAACAGCTTAGTGATTTGTTGGTATGCTTGTTGACTCTGAAAACGATTTTGACAGGTCTGCTTGCAAGAAGTTGTTCAGTGTTTCTAACAAGCTGTACAGCAAAATATAGTTTTTTTCAAGTCAGCCAAAAGCCTTTAGTCCAAAAGCATTGTAGCATTCAAGGTGTTGGCAATACTGGTAAATGGTTAATGATTAGCTTTGGGATAAACCATGGATGCAGATTGTTCCCCTGTGGTTCCCAACTCTAAATCTTAAACCATTTACCAGTATTTTGTGTGACTGAATAATGTAAGTATGTGCTTCATCAAACAAATCATGTATTTTAGAAAAAAAATTATTTTTTGTTTTTTCAATTATTTGTTTGTTTTTCTTGTTTTTGTCTTGTGCTTCACCAGCTTAAACTTTTTTGAGTATACAGGGGTGAAGGGATATATGTGTATGTGTATGTGTGTGTGTGTGTGTGTGTGAGAGAGAGAGAGAGAGAGAGAGAGAGAGAGCATGCACACAAGCAGCAGAACACTTCATAGTTTGGAAAAAAGTAAATACAAAATATCCCTAGTCTGAATCTTTAGGGTTTTTTTTTCACAAACTTTATACAAATTTATTTTTAAAAGATCACACGACAGTCTGTAAGCAAAAGTTTCTGTATGAGTAAAGTAACTAAATACTAGTGTGAAGTTCCACAAATATATGATAAGTATTTTTCACTAATTTTTATGTTTGCCTTTGTTTTTGGTTCTATGGGTTCTCCCAGCAGTTTCCTATATGTGCACTGATTGGCTATTTTTATTAGTTGATTATTTTATGCAAATAAGTTGATGTCATTTGTGGTCATCACATTAGTGCAGGTATATGTGGTCATTACAGAGTATATGGCTGTTCATTGCTGAGGGAGAGGGGCAGCTCATCTGCATTGTTTAGAACAATAGTTGTGCTACCTTGACACTGCTAACTATGGTCTGCAACCAGAAGCACAGAGGAATGTATCCAATAGCTACAGTACAGTGATCCCTCCACCTATGAACTTATGGTGAAACATGCAGCCTTACCACAGTACATCATTGGTGACAATGACTGGAGTTTGCCAGAAAACATCAGGAGTGTACAGTGGAAGGTTGGAAGAAAGTTGCCTTCTCTGATGAATCCTGTTTTATGTTGCATCAAGTGGACAGGTGGTGGTGGGTAAGGTGGTCAGATGAAGAGAAGATAGTACAAGATGCCATCACCCCATGGGTACAAGCAGATGGTGGGAGTGTAATGCTGTGGGGAATGTTTTTGTGGGACATTCTCAGTCCTCTTATAGCACTGGTTGACCTCCTGAATCCCACTAGGTATCTGCTCATCATTGCAGACCAGGTTTATCTGTTTATACTGAGTTTCCATGCAGATATGAACACTGTCCTGTTCCAACAAGACAGTGTTCCATCATAAGGCCCATATTATCCGCTTGTGTTGACAGCAGTTCCATACCAGCATTCCACCACTTCCCCGGTGGTGCAGTGTTCTAAGTGCTGGCTTACGCTAATTTGTCAGAGAAAGGTCGAGGTTCGTATCCCAGTGTGGCATGGATGTTATGCTTGTCTTAAAGCACTGGCTCTCTCCCTTCCCTAGAACCAGTGGCCCTAAATTAGGGATAGGCAACTGCTTATAGCCCACTGTGTTGCTCATAGTGGTCGTTAAACCTTCAATCAAAACAGGAAAAAAAAAAAAAAAAAGTTTCACCAGGAGAACATGCTTTGGTGAGGCTTGTCTCATCTGGAATGGTTCAAGGAACATGAGGACTACTTCCATCTTCTCCCTGGCCACTCATATCACCCAACACATTCCCAATTGAACATTTTTGGGGCCTGATTAAGATAACCAGGAACCCAGGCCTATTAATATGGCGAGGCCCCCCATTGAAACAAAACTTTCACCAATTGTATAACACTGGAGATGACACGTGATCATCATCATTGTCAACCATTATCAATCCACTGCTGGACGAAGGTCTCCCCAAGTTTCCTCCACAATGGTCTGTCTTGTGCCAGTCTCCTCCATGTCACTCCCGCATATTTTCGAATTTCATCCACCCATCTCCCATGTGGTCTTCTTCTGGGTCTTTTCCTGTCCCTTGGAATCCAATCTAAAATTTGGGCTGTCCATTGATGGTCTGTCCTTCTGGCAGTATGTCCAGCCCATTGCCATTTCAGGGATTTAACTCTGATCATGATGTCTTCCACTCTCGTCATTTTTCGGATCCACGAGTTCCTCTTGTTATCTCTCCTGGTTATACTAAGCATGTATCTCTCCATGCTGCTTTGAGTTGTCTGCAGCCTTTGTATGTCTCTTTTAGTTAAGGTCCACGTCTCTGCACCATACGTAAGCACTGAAAGGATGCATTGATCAAACACTTTTCTTTTAAGACATAATGGCATATTGCTCTTGAA
The DNA here is from genome assembly GCA_039090855.1 of Macrothele yani. NCBI lineage: Eukaryota > Metazoa > Arthropoda > Arachnida > Araneae > Macrothelidae > Macrothele > Macrothele yani. The sequence continues at coordinate 138,715,100 of CM076993.1, read as the reverse complement.
AATTATGCTGTTTCTTCCAAAAGCTCTGCAGGCAAGTTTTGTATGCCGATTAATTTCTTCATCAATGTGACCCTCACTTGATATCTGCTGTCCAAGATAAATGTACGTGTCTGTTATCTCCAGTTTTTCTCCATCAATCGATAAATCTTCATTTCTTGTAAAAGCATTGAACATCACTTTTGTCTTCTGAAAGTTCATTTTTAATCCCACTTCTTTACTCTTATCAGCAAGTTCCTGGATCATACTGTGCAGCTCTGGTGGAGTAGTTGCAAAAATGACTACGTCATCAGCAAAACGAAGGTGGGTTAGATAATCTCCATTAATCTTTATCCCTTTGTTTTCCCAGTTCAGTGATTGAAAGACATTTTCCAATGTGACATTAAAGAGCTTCGTAGATATGGTGTTACCTTGTCTCACTCCCTTTCCAATTTTCATGTGTGTTGTATTTTTCAACAGCCAAATCTTTGCACTTGCATTTTCATAGATGTTATTAATAATATTAATGTATGCATCTTCAATACCGCAGGATTTCAGAGCCATTGTAACTGCTGATGGTTTCACCGAATCAAAGGCTTTTTCGTAATCGATAAAAGCCATGCACAATGGAAGTTCATATTCCCTCGCTGTTTCAATTAGTTCTCTCAGTACGTGGATATGATCTATTGTGCTGTAGCCACTCCTTAATCCAGCTTGTTCTCTCGGTTGAACCATGTCCAGTGTTACCTTCAAACGGTGTGAAAGAACTTTAGTGAAGATTTTATAAACCACTGAGAGGAGGCTGATAGGTCTGTAGTTCCTGAGATCCTCAATGTCACCTTTTTTATGTAGCAGAATCATTGTAGCATTGTTCCAATCCTCAGGAATCTTCCCTTCATTAAGGCATCGAGTGAAAATTTTGGGCGAGTATTGTTTCGATTTCTCCACTTGCTTCTTGTATGATGTCTACAGTAATTCCATCTTCTCCTGGAGCTTTCCCCCGCTTCATGTTCTTGATTGCATGTGCAACTTCTGCTGGGAGGACTGGAAGAACTCTGGTACTGGTACCTTTCATGATGTCTGGAGTACATGTATCATCCCTTTCATATAATTTGGAGTAGAAATCTTTCACTCTTGTCAAAATTTCGCCTCTATTTCTTGTTACAGAACCATCTTCTTTTCTCAGTGCCATAATCTGTTTTCTTCCCTTACTGAGATGTCCCTTTGCTATCTTTAGGCTTTGGTTGTTTTCAATTGCTTTCCTCACTAGCTCACTGTTGAATTTTCTTACGTCTTCAGTGATACTTTTTCGTACTGTCTTGCATAGCTCTATATATTCCACTTTGGAAGTCACATCTTCTTTAGTTGTCCTCATCTCTCTTCTTTTTTGCATCAACATTTTGGTTTTTCCTGATAATTTGTTCACATGCAACTTGTTCTTAGACCCAGCTAATTTTGTTGCTGTTTCCATAAGAGCTTTGGTTACTTTTCTGTTAACTTCAGAAATATCCACTTCTTCCGATGTTAGGCCTTCTAAAGCAGAGAATCTGTTCTTCAGTTTCAACTTAAAAGTATTATGGTGTTTTTTAAGGTTGGTTATGTCAATACATTTTGTTTGTCTTATGAGCTTGCCACGTTCGAGTTTAGTGTTGAGGTGCATCTTACATCTCACCAATCTATGGTCACTACCTGTGTTGAACTTGTTCAGCACATTGCAGTCTTGGATGACGAATTTTTTTTGTTACACATAATAAAATCAATTTCACTTGTCGTCCCAATTGGATGTCTCCATGTCCATTTCCTGTGTGGCTTTTTCTTGAGAAAGGAGTTCAAGATGAAAAATCTTACTGCCTCTGCAAACTCAATGAGAGTATTTCCACGCTGGTTTCTGTTGCTGTGACCGAATTTACCTACTGAAGTTTCTTTCCGTTTTGCTCTATTTTTGCATTGAAATCTCCCATAATTATCTTCAAGTGCTGCTTAGCTTTATTATCAGCTAACGAAGGAAGCTACTGGTAAAGATGACATAGATTTTCAGATGCGAACGCCGCTGCAAAGCGTGCGGACGCAACTGAAATCAGCCACATTGGTGGAGTGGCAGCAGAGATGGGATGAAGGGGATATGGGCAGAAGGACATGCCGTATCTTCCGCCGAATCTCGATAAGGCGCATTGAGAGTAATGGCTTCCTCAACCAAGTACTAACCGGGCACGGAGTTTCGCCGGAGTACTTCCGCAGATTTGCGGTTAGGGAGCGAGTGTGCATGTGTGGTGCCCAGACTACAGATGTCGCACACATGATTCTAGAATGTGCTTCTCTGGCAGGGAAGAGAGCAACATTAGTGCCAGAATTGGCAAAGACGAGGGACCTCTCGATCCTGCTCGCGTACCCAAGAGCGAGACAGGGGCTCATCGAGATGGTCAAGTACCTCAAAGAGGAACAGGCGGTCTACCTAATACAGGGGTGACCGAAGAAGAAAGAAGAGGGATGAAGAAAAGAAGAGGGAAGAAGAATTGAAGAAGAGAAACCGATAACTCGAGCCCAGAGTCATCACCACAGATCCGACCCTAGTCCTGTGGCAATGTAAATAACAATGTAAATATTTTAATATTTCTTAGTGTGAGAGGGCCCATTGAGCAAAGGACTTGTTTCCTACGCAGAGATGGGTTCCTCAGTGTAAATAAATGTGTATGTACTCTGTTTGAATAAAGGGCAGACGCCCCAAACAGTTCGCGCCAGCAATTATTCTCCCAGTCAGGGGTAGAGAAATTTCTTTTCTAGCCCCTGCCCAAATGGCACGCACACCCGGGTCATGATGGAGAGGTGGGAAGTGCCGGCAAACGGGGGTAGCAGCGCGCTGCAGGTCTACGGACCGATTCTGTCCGGATGGGAGAATGTCGGATCCTGGCAGGATTACTCGCAACGCCGTCACTAAAAATCTTTTGAGAGAGTTCTTTTAACCCTGTGGAGTCCGCAATTGGACGGTACAGGTTAATGGTCATCAGCTAGTCTTTACCTTTATTATGACCGGCGGATCGGAGAATCCCCGTGGAGCAAGCAGGCAATAATTGACAGTGGTTCGAAAGTGCTGATTGAAGCATAAGAGGCACGAGAAGGTTCGCGTGCAAAGCGAGCCTGCTCCCACAAAACTCGTTTGAAAACGAGAGCTCATTTCAGAGCTACTTGCTCCAACCGATCCACGCTCTGCCTCGTTGTCGTCGGGCCGGTCCTACCACTCACCATGAGTGGTTCAAGTGCAGAGCACAATGAGCATACACCATCATGCTCGGGTCTTGAGACCCATTCTCCGGGGGATGTAGATACGGAGAAACCAGAGAGCGCATGCCCAGATGCGATCTTGGGGCTGTTCAGGCAGATGAACGAGCTGCTGGACAGTCCCACGACGAAAGTGTCCCACAATGTGAGGGGACAGCTGCATGCAAGCTGCTCTCTTCAAACAGCAACTTGAAATTGAGCTGTTAAAGGGAAGACTAATGGAACACCAGCAGAGTAAGTCCAAGCAGAAACCTCAGCGCACCTTTGCTGAAGCAGTGAAGGAAAAGCCGAAGAAGGAAGGAATACCCAAATTCCAATCCGAACACGTGATCCTGGTCTATCCAAAGGACCCGGATGCACCCAAGGAGGATTTCCGGGATGAAGTAGCCCTAGACTTTACGCCCTGGAGAATTGGTATTGGTGTGAAAGGATTTAAACGAGTGAGTGAGGGTGGAATGCTCATTTCTTGCCCGAAAGCAGAAGGGATAGAGAAGGTGATTGAGTATTACCAGGACGATGAGAATTTGACATCAACATACAAGCTGTGCACGATACAGAAAAGACTCCCTTGTATCATAGTGTACGGGGACGATAATGACAGAGATAACCCGGAGGCGATTGAGCTACGCATCCGGAGCCAAAACGATCTCCAAGTCCCTGAAAAATGCAGGGTGCTCTTCCCAATTACGCCAAAGGGAAAGAGTGGAAAAGTCCACTGGGTGCTCGAGATGGCCCCAGAGGACTTCAGAAGCACACTGAAGAAAGCCCGGATAAACCTAGTCTGGCGAATCCTTAGCTGCAAGGAATTCATCAGGGAAGCCCATTGCTTTAGGTGCAACGGGTTCGGGCATCGCAAGGCTAGATGCTCGGAGGAAGAAGAGACCTGTGCCCGATGTGGCAAGGCGGGTCACAGGCACCAGAATTGTACCAACAAAGCTCAATGTCCCAACTGCAGAAAGGCCAATGAGCGTTTCGGCCTCAAACACAAGTTGGACCATTCCAGCCTGGCTGCTGAATGTCCCAGTCTCCAGTGAGAAATCAACCTCCAAAGGAGAAGAATAGACTACGGCTAAACTTTGCTGCTCATCGACGGGTCAGTGTACCCAAAAGAAATGACTGTAAATGCTGACTGAGCGTATATCTGGGCTTGCACGCCAAATTCACCATGTGTTTTCAAAAGAAATGTGTTTTTTCCATGTGATTTTAATCTGTGTTTTGTTTGTGTGTTGAAAAAGAAATAAAGGCCAAAGTGCCCACCGTTCGGGTGGCGATCGAATCTCCCAGGTACGTCTCAACGGATACATGGTCCGCTTGAGTACGCGCCCGCTTCGCGCCACCCGTCCAAGTGTGCGGACTTGCGATGACTCCGACCTTCTGAAGAGAACGGCGACGTATCGTTTGCGGAACGCAAACGCGCCTAGTGAGTTCCACCGAACCCTGTGGAGTCCGCAACAGGACAGAACAGGACGATGTTTCATCAAACGTTACCTTTATTATTTAGATGACGAATTTCCTCATAAAATTCTTCAATTTCTTCTTCAGGATGACTTGTGGTGGGTGCATAAGTTTGAATAATCTGAGCCTGGTATCTTCTCGAGAGTTGGATAACGAGTCGTGCAGCTCTGTCAGAGGAACTTTCAACTTCTACAACTTTATCCTTCAGTTTCTTGTTTATTATAAATCCAACACCACTAGTTCTGCCAGTATCTGTCCCACGATAGTAGAAGAGATGTCCACTTTGCAGTTCGATGAGATCTTCTCCTTTTCTCCTTACCTCACTTAGCCCCACGATGTCCCACTTGATCCTTTGTAGTTCCTCTTCCAATTCAAGAAGCCTTGAATCAGAAGATTGGGAGTGTCCATTATACGTAGCCAAGGTCAGCATCAGACGGCAGCCTAGTCCGGTCCTCCGGGGATTCTTAGCACCCTCTGCCTTCATGTCGCACTGGCCGCTGCCTTGGCCAGGTACATTCCAGCTGCCGGAGACTGAGGGCCAAGATTTAAGTTGTGGAGTAATTTTGGAGGGGTTTGGCCATAACTCACCACGCTGGCCAAGCAGGTTGGTGAGTGTGGGATAGCATTTTTTCTGATCCCGATGGTATAGTTATACCGCTATTGGCGGTCGTCAGATCCCCTTTAGTGGGAACAGGATGCACCACAAGAAGGTGGGGTTGACATTTGTCAAGGAGAGGCTGTGATGTTACGCATCACCTGACCTTACATCGATGATACACACAGTAATATATATGAATGTGCAATGATGATTTTTGGTAGTCTTAGAATTTGAAAAGAAAACTGATTGTAATCTTGAAGTGATTAAAAAATTTCAGAGAAGGGTAATATAGGGCTTTGTTAAAATTGAAACTGCTCCTTCAGTGATTGATTGATAAGAGTGTATAACAAAAACCCACATAAAATATTACTTTTACAATAATATCAATAATAATAATAGTAACAATAATGAAAAGAGAAATTCAATGATTATTAGGTCATTTCTAGAAGCAATTTTTAAAAAGGAACCCTTATTAAATAGAAAGCCCTGGTCTTCCAGGCTCTGCTGGCCTGTGCACATTAGAATTCAATAGAAATAATTTGAATGGTGCTCTGAAGATATTCGTTTGTGAAGGAGGATTAAATTGCTTGAAGCCATGGTAAGCTATGCAGTTGGAATGGACTTCTTGACACCAGGAGATTAGGTTTAAGTATCTTGTGTTTATTCTTTGATTTGGTTCTTGGATTTTCATTTTGACAATGACAATGAAGTGGCTCTGAGAATTTCCTTGCAGTCTTTACAACTCTCCACAAATTTTTAACACCTGCCACATATAAAAAAAGTGTGTGTGTGTGTGTGGGGGGGGGGTCTTTGTGTAGTCAACTAGATATGGTCCATCATATTATGAACTCCAAGAGACTGTCATTTGTTCCTTTTGATCTTGAGTCTTCTTTTATTATTGTTGGGATTTTGAGTAAGGTAAGTAATGTATTGATATCAGTTGTTTGTTGATTAAGATTTGAAAAATATTTGCCGCCCGGGTGGCGCAGTGGTCTAAGCGATGGCCTCTGATCATTCGTTCGAATCCCGGTGAGGCATGGATGTTGTGTTTGTCTTACGGCACTGGCTCTCTTCCTTCCCTGGAACCAGTGACCCCAAATTAGGGACGGGCGACTGCTTATAGCATATTGAGTTGCTCACGGTGGTCGTTAAACCTCCAATAATAATAATAAAAAAAGAGATTTGGTTGCTTAACAGGTAGTAATGGGCAACTCAGGCCACATTTGAGAAATCAAATTTTTACTTATTTATTCATATCAGCTTTTCAAAATCATCATTCACCATGCCTATATATGTATATGATACATCAAAGAATCATCTGCAAAGTAGTCACAGGGAAGACCTTTTACCAAGATCCTCTGATGACCTCTTTTTGCTGCTCGGGGAATTGCATAGGTCTTAAAAGAAAAAGATTCGAAACACTAAAATCAGCTTTATTTGGAAGCTTTTATTAAAAAAAAAAAAAAGAAGGGCTATATCAGCTTTATTTTTTGCTTTTATTTTATACTACTTAAATTATAGGTGCACTCACTTTGAGAGCACTTTCTGTGATCTCACACTGTGTGACAATTGAAACAAACATAAGTGAAATGAAATGAAAAAACAAACAAAAAACATTGTGGTTCATTAGATTTCTTTTGTTATCATGCCATAGTGCAGAACAGTCAAATGTAATTTTTCTTGCATATAGCCCTAGAAAATTATTACCAATGAAAAAATTGATAGTTTGCACTTATCAGCTGTCTTATTGGTAATGTTTTTTTTTTTTTCATTAATATTGTTTGTGTTTTGAAAAGATACTGACATCAAAGTTTTCAGTATGCAAAGTTACAGGGGTTGATCAAAATAATGGAAACACCAAGTGACTGGAATATACACAACACACCATATGCTAATCTCAGGGATGATGTCACATACAATTAAAGGTGAGTAGTACAATGTTGGCTGTTGCGTAATATTAGGGGTATGCAAAAGTTTCCGCTGCCCCCACTAGCAGGCGCTGTAGGGGTCTAACCGGCCGGCGACCCATGCTTCAGTTCATACATGAAGCCAAGCATGGCGGTCGATAAAGTTCATTTGTGGCACTGTTTGTTATTCATGTTTAATTTCGGGAAAAGTGCAAGTGAAGCATACGGTTCAATATGTCAGGCATATGGCAAAGCAGTCATGGGTGAGTGGACATGTCAAGAATGGTTTGCCAGGTTTAAGAAAGGTGATCTAAGCTTGGAAGACAAGCCACGTGCAGGTAGACTGCAGGAAGTCTCAGACAAGGAGCTGGAATTGCTGTTGCAAGAGAAGGCCACACAATCAACCACGCAACTGGCGAAACGTTTGAAAGTGGCTCAATCGACAGTGGTATGGTGTCGAACAGGCCTTGGGGAAGATCCAGAAGATTGGTAAGTGGGTTCCACATACTTTAACAGAGCATAATATTAGTCAATGATTGGGCATCTGCATGTCTTTGCTGAAGAGGTTTCAAGGGAAGAATTTCTTGTGGAAGGTTGTCACGGGATGAAAAATGGGTCTATTGTGACAACCCCGTATGTAAGCGATCCTGGGCCAGCCATCAACATCCACTGCAAAACAGAATATCCACGGGGAAAAGGTGCATTTGTGTGTGTGTGTGTGTGTTGAGATATGCCTGGAGTGCTGCACTTCAAACTGTTGAAACTGGGCAAAACAATCACTGCACAACAATATAGCGATCAGTTGATGAAACTGAACACCACAATCGATCAAAAAATGTCCTTGGACAGATACAGGACACCACCGAGTCATCCTGTTACACGATAATGCCAGACCGCATATCGGTTCCACCACGAAATCAACCCTTAAACAGTATTACACTTGGAGGTTTTACCGCACCCAGCTTACTCCTCAGACTTTCATCTGTTTTGTTCTATGCAACATTCCCTAGTCCAGCAGCGGTTCACCACAGTTTCACAGGTGGAAAATTTCATCACTGTGTTTCTTCAGCTCAAAACCACAGTCCTTCTATCACAGGGGCATTCATTTGTTGCCTGAAAAATGGCAAAAGGTCATTGATGCTAATGGCCAATATTTTGTTGAATAAATGTGTACTGGTTTAATGATTGTTCCTGTCTCCTTTCTCCTTAAAACGGCAGAAACTTTTGCATACCCCTAATAGTACCACAGTCGCAGGTGAAACAGCTGTTGTTGAGTAATTGTTGACAACACCAGATCTCAGTGAGCTAAAAAATGCATGATCATTGGTGCATATATTGCAGGAGCTTCAGTTATTAGAATGGCAGAAATAGTTGGTGTAACACAAAGGAACCATATCGAAGATTATGACTACCTGTCAAAAAGGACACCACATTTCCTCCAAATGTGCAAATTGTAGATGCTATATGAAGATGTCATATAGGGATAGGTGAACGTTGCCATGAATTGTACGATGGAAGCACAAGACCACTGCACCACAATTAGCAGCGGAGTTGAACATCTTAACAGTTCGTCGGGGACTCCCATCACATTGGTATTTATGTCTGTGTCACAACACACAAACTTCTGATTACCAACATTAATGCAGTAAAATGTGTAAGGTGATGCAAAGCACATAAAAACTGGGATGTTAAAGATTGATAAAATGTCATCTGGTCTGTTGGATAGTGCTTCACATTGTTTCCCACCAGTGGTAGAGTGTACATCTGACAAAAACCTACAGAAGCGTACCACCCTAACTGTGAAGCATGGAGGTGGATCCCAGATGCTGTGGGGTTTCATATAATGGTATTCCTTAGGGCCATTGGTTATTCTGCAGGAGTGTTTCATATGTGCAACACACAAATCCATTTGTGGGGATCACCTGCACCCAATATTATGCAGGCATTATTTCCTAATATCCGTCTCTGCTTTCAAGCAGATAATACATCCGTGCAGTGTGCGAAATGTGCCAAGTTGTGGTTTGCAGAGCGTGAAGATGAGGTACGGCAGCTACTGTGGCCACCTCAATGTTATTGAACATTTTTGGAAATAACTGGAGTAAAATCAGATCACACTTTCCACTTCCAATATCTGGCACAGTTGGGACTAATTTTACAGGAAGAAAGTCCTAAATTCCATTTTTGTGTGTGCAGGACTTGTATAAGTCTATTCTAAGTCAAATTGCTTCTGTTCTAAAAGCCCAAGGTGGGCCTACAGCTTATTAATAAAAAGTTCTCCACAAACAGTAAGAGTTTATATTATTTTGACAAACCAGTGTAATTTCAGATATAAATCTGCTGTGAATTCCTCTAAAAAGGCATATGTTAAGCCATTTTCTGGTAAACAGCATTCATATTAAAGGTTAGACCATTGGCATAGGTAGTTCAATGAATTGTACATCACCAATAAAGATTTGTATAGAAATTAGGCTTTAACCATGGTCTAAAACCAAGTAAACCAGGTTTAATTGCCAATCAGTTTGAAGATTTACAGGATTACTTGCAAACAATTATGAAAATCTGGTTCTTACTTTCACACAAATTCAGCTATTAATTGTGTGTGTATATATATTCTTCATCAGGAATTTATATCACCAAGCAGAGAGTATAGTTTGTGCATAGACTTTCATTAAACGTTTTTAGTTTTAGGGAGCTATGTTGTAGTACATTCTATACTCCAGTTCACCCTAAAAGTGTACTGTTGGTAAAGGTGGGGGAGCCTTAGCATGACTCGTCGTGGAACGCAAGAACAGTATCCATCTGCATTAATGTGCTCTTTTACTATTTCCTTTCTGATCCCCCCACCCCTTACCCACCCATACATCTCACAAGCAGTGGGGATTGTGAGTGGGGATCTGGTGGAGGCCAAACTGCTTCCCCTACTGCCTGTTTAAGTAACGTACCCTTCGAGTTTCACCGAGTGTCAATTTATTGTCGCTGTGTTGTTAATGTTGGGAGAGGTCTTCCACCCCTTCCCCCTGTCCGAGTTGTATCCTGAGTGGGCAAAAACAGCCAGAAGTGTGAAGCTCTTGATTCAGCAACTTCTCATAACAATTTTTTTTCCAAAAGTGCACTGACTTCTGGAATTTTTTAGATGGCCATTTTGTTTGATAAACTGCTGAAAAAAAAATAAAGAAAATAAAAAGGATTCTGAGCAATAATTTTACTGGTTTTCACTCAAAACTATAGGGACCACTTTTTGTAGCAGAGGTAGCTGTTTTGCACTCTATATAGTGGCACATTCTTAGATTGACTCAGAGTATAGATAAGTTTTAGGGATCTAAGAGTACTACTGCATTATAGAATAGAAGTGGGGAAAAGATGTGTGTAAAGAACATGAAAGAGGATTTAACAGTATCAGATCTGTTGAAATTGCCAAAATTTTAAGCTTTAGTGGATTTTGTTACTATCTTATCTTATATTGAGACCTTTTTATGCATTCTTTTAAATGTAGAAGTAAAATAGCAGAGAGTTTTCCATAAAAGTTATTTAAGGTTAATAGGTAAGTGGTTTTTTGTCTTAAAACATTTATAGAAATTTGATGTTTCGATTTCTTTTAAAAACTTTTTTTTTTTAGAGTTATGTTCTGCTTAAAGGATATTTGACATGTGTTTATAATGAACTCAATGTTTTCTGTGGAAATATCCTTCAAAAAACATTTTTTTGCTGGCTTTAATAATTGTTTTGGTCTTGACATTGTCACCCTAGAGATGTACTTGTGGTTGGTGCCAGTGTAACAATGTTCTAAATTTCTAGGTAGTTGAAATTGTTCAGCCATGTGTAATTTAAATAGTGTACATTTTTATAGTTTTTTTGCAATTTCTAAGGAAGTAATGCCTTCTTTACATTATAGGTTTGGAAAGAACAGACATTGGAAATGTGGTGCACCATGAAAGAAGTTTTTATAAAAACTTGAAAACAAAACATTTTATGTGCAAGTTGTGTCCATACTCTAGTTTTAGAAGGAGCAATATGATTCAGCATGAAAGAAAGCATTCTGGTGAAAAACCATTTAAGTGTAACATCTGTAATCAAGGATTTTCCCAAAGTGCTACTCTGTCATATCATATGTCTGTTCATGCAGGGCTGTGTAGTCTCTTCTGTGACAGATGTGGTGCTGGGTTTCGAACCCAGGCAGCTTTGAGATATCATTTGAAGAATCATAGTGCCTGAAATTGGTTCTATCACAGAGTGCCATTTTGATATATTTATCTTTTTTTTGCAATCATTCATTTGCAAATGTATATTCCAAATTTGATACTTATTCTAAATTTCAATAAAAATATTGTTATTAGCTAAAATAAATATTGGAAGGAAAGAAATTATTTCTGTATCAGTGATTTATGTTTTTTTATGTAATAATTACATGTGTAAAATTGTGGTCCCCCAGAAAAGGACTAAAATAATATATTCATTTCTGTGTTACTGCTGTGGTTTACACACTCCAAGACAATATTCCTGGTAATATTTTTCGTTACATTCCAAATAATTTGGCATAAATTTAGGACAAAAACTGTAGTCATCTTTTTAAATACATCAATATATATGAAATCCTCTGAAGGTCATAGTAATAATTTTAAAGTATTTTCTAGTTATGTTTAATGTTGATGCTTTATGTTATTTGCATTTTTGAACTTCACTTTTAGTTGGTAAAGTTCGATGAACACTTACCGCACGTGGGGCTTGGCTTTCAATCCATATTTCCGTTACGTGGATGCGGCACGGGATTTTTCATTTGGCCACGGGTCCGCTTCTTCTTTTTTTTTTTTTTTTCTCCGTTGGAATTTATTTTGTCTCATCACCAAATGAGTTTTCCTTTGCTGCATCCTCATTTACTTCAATATTTATTCATACCCGGTACTTTCGGTACTACTACTATACCGTCTTCGAGGGGACATTTTGCTCAACTAGCACGGACCGTGTCAGCTGGGCATTTCGGTGGTTCTCGCGGGCTGCTTCTGTCATCTGCTATCGCTTCTTCTTGGGCGTTGTGGCGCCATCTCTTGTTGGTCAGTGATCTCCTTTTTCGAACTTTTCTTTTTTTTGCTCAATTTTAATTAAATTTCTCCAGCTGTTTCTCAAATTATTAGGGTCATTGTGGTTGCAAACTTTTGTCCTATTTTTTTCAATCATTACCGAAAAATAGGACAAAAGTTTGCAACCACAATGACCCTAATAATTTGAGAAACAGCTGGAGAAATTTAATTAAAATTGAGCAAAAAAAGAAAAAGTTCGAAAAAGGAGATCACTGACCAACAAGAGATGGCGCCACAACGCCCAAGAAGAAGCGATAGCAGATGACAGAAGCAGCCCGCGAGAACCACCGAAATGCCCAGCTGACACGGTCCGTGCTAGTTGGAGCAAAATGTCCCCTCGAAGACGGTATAGTAGTAGTACCGAAAGTACTCGGGTATGAATAAATATTGAAGTAAATGAGGATGCAGCAAAGGAAAAACTCATTTGGTGATGAGACAAAATAAATTCCAACGGAGAAAAAAAAAAAAAAAAAAAGAAGAAGCGGACCCGTGGCCAAATGAAAAATCCCGTGCCGCATCCACGTAACGGAAATATGGATTGAAAGCCAAGCCCCACGTGCGGTAAGTGTTCATCGAACTTACCAACTAAAAGTGAAGTTCAAAAATGCAAATGCATTAATGCACGTTAAATAATTAACCTCCAATATCGGAAGTAAATTGAAGCTTTATGTTATGTTCTCAAAGCATAAGAGCTGCTCTTATTTAACTTCCAGATTCTTTTTTTAAATGATTTTCTTTCTGATTTTATCTAGCTAGTTATATTAGGTTTATACATAAGTTTATAGTGGTCTGTAAAAGTGAAATGGTTGAATTTTAGTCAGAATTTTGTGCTGTGGGGGTAAAGTTCCAACGCTGCGTTGAACAACATGTGTTGGGGTTACAATCAATGCTGTGTCTCCGACACATGCGCTTAGTTGAGTGAGGACATGGTTACCTACAAGGTGTGTATTCATCATTGTCTGCCGTTCATGTTTAATCTCAGGAAAACCATTGTAGAAGCATGAGAGTAGATTTTTTTGTCATAAGGCGTGAAAGCTGTAGGTGAAAGTATATGTCATGAGGGGTTTGTGAAGTTTGGGAATGGTGATTGCAGCATGTAGGACATGCAGCCTTGTGCACAACTGAAAGAGATGCAGAATGCAGGTTTGCAAACTCTTCTGAATGAAGATGCCTCTTGGTTGACCACAGAACTGGAAATATACATTAATCAGTCGACTGTGGTTCAATGATTGCATGCCACGTGAAAGATTCATAAAGTGGGAAAGTGGATCTTACTATGCGCAATATTGGTCATCATCTGAACACATGTTTCAATACTTGCCAGGCACAGAAAAAAGACCTTGAGAAAAATCATTATGGGTGATGAAAATATGGGTTCACTATAACAACCCACTGCACAAAAAGGTCATGGGTACACCCAGGCCAGCCAATAGCATCAACAGTGAGCCCAGCATCCACAGCAATAAAGTTCTCGATGTATCTGGCAAGACATCTAGGGTTGAAAATTATATTTTGCCCATTTGGTCCCTGACCAGCTAAAAGAATTCACTAGTCCCAACTTAGTTTTGTGTAGTCCCAAGCAAATTTGGATAAAGTAAAGTTCCATTTTAGGAAGTACTGAATATACAAATTATGACATGTGGACAAAACACCCTTCCTCTGGCCCTACCAATAGAGTCTACCCACATCTAACCCCAGGGGCTGTTTGTTGACCAATACCGGAAAGCAGGCAATCTCGATCAATATATTTTTTTATCCTGACCCCCATAACACTCTACACCACAGCAGATGCCATTCCTGAAATAGTAATGTGGAATCTCAAAAAATGCAAAGTTCAACAAATGTACTCATATATATACCTTATAAATGAGAAAGAAAAAAATCTGAGAAAATACACTGGCTTAAGCACCACAGCTCTGGAAAAGCAAACTTTTAAATGGTGGACCAGGGCTAATAAAAAATATTTGTTATAATAAATCAGAGCAAAAATTGCTAATGGCATTTCATTATACTTAGATAGATTTTAAATCAAAGATTATACTTGTTAAAATGCCAGTGAAGAAACTATTATAGGACCATGGTTCAGCTGCTAGTGCTCTCGTCAGCCATCAGATTGTGCAATCTGAGCCCTAGCGACTGAACCATTCTCCCATAATAGTTTCTTCACTGGCATTTTAATAAGTATAATCTTTGATTTAAAATCTATCTAAAAAATATTATGCCGTAGACTGAACATAAAAATCAATAGTTCCAGGCTTCATACTACCTAATTTTTTGATCCCTGGACATGTTTGGTGTATCATAAGCTTGTGCCACCAGGTCTAACAGTGGATGCAGAGTGATACAGTTGTCAACTACTGCTTTTGAGCAAGGAGCTGTGATAATAAGTACCAGTTTTTGGACATGGGCTTCAGAAGGTCATTCTGTTGAATAACAATGCACAGCCTCTTGTTGGGGCAGTAACCCAGGATAACATCATGCAGCTAAGGTGGGAGTTTCTAACTCATGCGGCTTCTGCTTGTTCGTTTGATGCAATACTTCTTGGCCACCCGGCTGTTCTCCAAACAGAAGGATCTCCAAAAATGCATCGACAACTTCATCGCATCAAAGCTGTCGTTGTTCTTTCATGAATTCACCAGTTATCAGATAGATGTCTTAAGGTTATAGCTGATGTGGGCACATACTTTGATGATGATAAAAGTAATCTTCTTGTGTAAGTATAACATCTGTTCAACTATAAAACTCTGGAAACTTATGCATCAACTGAATAGTATACAGAGCAGAGACAGAATTTTTAAATTCATTAACCCCTTGCCATTGTGCGTGGTATATTGGTAGGTATGGATACAGAATGCAATCATTTTTCATTCAGAGAATACTGAATCAAAACATCGAATTTGGTAGCTATAGATTCATATGCTCTTATCTCTTAAAATCCATGAATAGTTCAGAAAATATGAAGTTAAACAAGGATTCAATGTCATGGCAGGTTTTTTACTTCTGCCATGGTTAGTTTATTTAAATAAACTATTAAAATTATTAAAATAAACTAACCATGTGTTTTTAAAACATGGTTAGTTTATTAAAATAAACTAACCATGTTTCAAAAAACATGGTTGCGTTAGAAGTAATAAATTTGTTATTGACCCCTACTATCTCATCTATCATGGATATGTAAGGTCTTATAATGTGAATTAAAACAAACTGGTTCTCTACATATTGTATTGCTTTTATCTGGATGTGGTTTTGAGAATTAATTTCTCACCCTTAGTACGGTTATACTCAGCAGATAAAGAATCCCAAAGTTATGTTTAAAAGTTTCCAAAATGTGTGTCAACAAAAACATTGCGTATTTTGAATTTTTTTTTTATAGTTTTTATTTTTCAAATATTTTTTCTCTTGTTTTTATATGTTTCTATTTTGTTCTTTACACATTTAAACTTCTTTGAGTACATGAGAGTGAGAGAACAGTTTGCATAAAAATAAATAAGAAAATTCTTGTCTTATAGCTTTAATCTTTAGCTTTTTTTTTTTCTTTGTTCACATGTCTTATACAAATTTGTTTGTATAGTTTCACAGTGACAGTCTATAAAACAGATGTTTCTTTGTCAGTAAAGTAAAATAACTATAACTAAACATTAGTATTCATTTCCATAAATGTGTGGTAAGTATATTTTATATATACATATATATATATATTTTTTTTTAAATTTTTTGTTAAGTTTCATGCAGTTCCTGGGCACAATAGATGTACTTGATTTTTTAGAAATTTCAGAGAAGCTCTGTAGAGCAGATTAAAAGTTACAGTTGCAGAAAATAATTATCCTTCTGTAGTAATTAAAATATTATTTAATAAAAAATCTAATTAAGCAAAAACAGGGAAGCAGTAAGTTAACCATAAAAGTTACATGCCATAAAGATTTATTTTTAAAAGAAGGCATCAGAGAATTTTCAAAAAATTCCAAGTTCGATTTGCTCTAAACTTAAGCAATAAGAAATTCTTCTCTCTCATTAAGCAAAAAGAAACCAATGCCCTGCTACAAGGGTCATGGTAGCTGATTGGCTAAAGCAATCAGCTTCCAATGAAATGATTGTGGCTTCTATCCCAGCCTGACTGCTCTGAATTATTAAAAACTCACTGTGCTACGTAAAGCTGGTTGACCAAAGTTATTGGACTTCACATTACAAATACTGTCATCTGTTCCTTATCCCCCATTCTGTTTTGTTCTCTCACCCCAACATCTGGCAACGAGATGAGACCCATATGTGCAGGTGTTGTTCTGCTACAATGTCATTCTGTCTATCTGGCTTTCTACTGTATGTCAACTTGTCTGTCAACTTTCCTATCCAGGTTTACTAAGCTGCTCGTACGTCACTTCCTACTCCCTGCATTGCCCAATAGATGCTCTAGTGGCCTAGGTGGTCACGACACTCTAAACATTATCTTTAGTAAAGAAGAACCCCTATGTAAAAATCAATAATTACTGTACGTCCGAAGTGGGTACCAGTTCTGCTATGAAAAATTGTTCACAGTTCAAACTGCAGCTACAGGAGAAACTGAAAGACAGCTTAGAACCCATGTAGTTGAACATAAAGTGACTGGAAAAGTAATGACTTGAGAGACATTTAAAGCAGTAGACATTCAATTAACTGGGACTCCATAGAAATTCTTTCACATCAATAGCACTTTGTGAAAAGAAAGTTGGAGATGAAATTGAAGGAAGAGGAGTAGCCACAATTAATGAACAGAAAGGCTGGATGTTGCCATACAGTTTGTAACACCTATTCTCTTAAGTCAGCCCCAAGGACGTGTTCGAGTTCAACTCAAAAATTTGACAAACCAGGCTAGAATTTCTTTCTGTTGGGGGTTATGATGTTGATAAATGCTATACGAACAGTACACCAAGAATTTGCATGTAATATTGGTATATTAATGATATATTTTGGGGAAAAATTGTTTTTGCCCCAATCAGTATTGGTATTATAAAAAAAAATATCATTATTGAGAAAATTAAAGTACAGAAACTAAAAAAGTAATTTATAATAAAAAAGATGAAATAATTCCATTAGGAATAATCAGATAAAGATAATGCAATACTCTATCATAAATGTAACTATAACATAAAGGCTGAAAAAATGTCTTTTCTGTCTGCGATATCTCCTGTTGTGCATTTTATTTTTATTATTCAGGTGTTGTGTTTTGTTGAATGTTCAATTACTTCCAGAGAAGGAGAAATGTTGATCATGGACTTGGAAGCCTTGGCTTCAGATGTCCATTTTGCCAGATTAATTTTAGTGCTGAGTGGCCAGTAACAGAAAATCCTTAAGTCCCTTCATCCTTGGCAATTGAACAGCTAGCAGTAGGGGGTCATTCATACCTTGGGGTTATACAAACTTCAACCATGAACTGTTAGTTGGCTTTACAAGGAGAAGTTTATCCCACTTTTTGTCTTAATGGAATGTGTGGGCAGTAGAAAAAGTTGAGTAATTGTGTTGTCTGTGCTCTAGGGTCACATTACGGGTAGAAAGCCTGACAATGTGGGAATGCAAAATGTGTAAAAATTTTTCTTAGA
The DNA here is from genome assembly GCA_039090855.1 of Macrothele yani. Taxonomy (NCBI): domain Eukaryota; kingdom Metazoa; phylum Arthropoda; class Arachnida; order Araneae; family Macrothelidae; genus Macrothele; species Macrothele yani. The sequence continues at coordinate 138,697,240 of CM076993.1, read as the reverse complement.
AACACTCAGTGTAGAGAAAAATTGAATCAAACTGAGACAGACAGGCAGGCACAAGCACTGCTAATGCAAATTGTAAAAGGAAGAACAAAACAAAAAACTCTGGGCTCTGAAAGAGGTTTTAACCCTTAAAACCTTATCCTAAAGTTATGCCCCTGTGACAAATGATAATGCAATTAATCCATCCTAGTAATCACCATAAAATTAAATGTTAATACATCACTAGGATTTGCCATGACTTGACTAATACAAGGTAACTTTTATGTTTGTCACTGTTTCCAGTTCTATGGATGCTTCCAGCAGCTTTCTATAGATACACTATGTGGCAAGTTTATTAGTAGACTGCTTTATGCAAATAGGCTGATATGTCATCTGTAGTTATCACATCAGTACAACTCTATAGTCAATTGAACAGGGACACTCCTAGTAGCAGTTCGAATATATTATTAAGGGTTTATTGAAAAAAAAATGCCATTTAATGGACTTAAAGTGATGGTGGTATCTTGCTGCTCTGTGCAATGTGGAAGAACAAAAGTAGTTCAAGTATACAGAGAATAGCTGACCCAGCAAAGCACCAGAAGTAAGTGCACATCTACCATCTATAGTCAAGATGAGCAGAGAGTATTCATATTTATGTGGGTCAATTAATGTGCAATAGTGAGTCAAATAGCATGAGATTTAAATCAAGTGCAATGCTAAATGTCATCATGCCTTACAATGTGCCATACATTACAGGACCTGTATTCCTACTGCAGATCTTCCAACAGCAAACAAGACAAATAATTTCTTGTGGGCTTGGGAGCACTGACAGTGTTAAGTTGGACTAGTGATTCTCACCGTTCCAGCAGCACCATGCCAATGAAAATGTGATTATCTGGAGACACAAGTATGAGGGCATTGATCAATCTTGTTATGGTCACCAGCAGCGTTCAAATTACCCACTTGTCTGCTGGCCATTGGCCAGTAAAACTTCTGTCAGACCACTGAACTATTGGTTTTACTGGCCCAGATTGCCAGTAATTTTTTTTCTGATTTGTCAGAAATTAAAAAATGTATTTCTACTTCTTTTACCTTGCTGTATGGTTTTCTTTTTAGGCTGCAAACCAATGATAGGTTTAAAAACAAATATTGGAGACAATTCCATTGAAATGATACGTTATTTTCTACATATATTATAAATATCTTTTTTTTTTTTTTTTCACGAACCAGTGGGCATTTTGGTCGACCAGGGGCTTGTATATTCTAGTGGTCCACTGGGCCAGTAGAAGATTTATTTCTAATTCTGTCGCTAGTTACCATTCACTAGGCTGGAAAAGGCTGTGTAATGGTATGGACCATTTTTCGTGGGAGGCTTTACAATCTTCGATCTAAATGGACTTACCCATGAAATCCCAAACATATTTAAACATTCTTGCTGATTAAGTTCATCCAACCACAATCACTTGTACTCATGTTGTGATGGATACTTCTAGCAGAATGAACCATACCATATGACTACATTATCTCAGAGCAGTTTCATGACTGGATACAGCAGTCTCCAAACCTCAATCCTGTGGAGCATTGTGAGATGAAGTTGAATGGAACATTAGATATCTGTGTGTGTTTCCACTGCCATCCAATGTGCATGAATTGGTAGATGCAATATGACAGGCATAGGCCAGATTTTCACCTGAATGGTTCCAAAACTCAGTTGAATCAGTGCTGAAATGAATTATTAAATGTTCTGAAAGCCAAAGATTATGCAGCACACTAGGTAGATGACCCTAATTATTTTACTGTGTAAATAACTATTTTACGGGTCTTGTAAAGGTAATTATTTGAAAAATTGGTAGTCAAATTTTAGAACTAGAATCTAGTTCTTCATCAGGACTACGTCACTGGAGTAGTTGCTGCCTCTCAGTCAGAAGTGTCCAACCGCAATTATCTTTAATTGTTGTACTTCTCGCTATTTCCATCCCTTTTTCTACCTTCCTTTTTACTAAGTATGATTGGTAGGTGATTATCTTTACTGAGTCCCAAATTATGGAGTGTCCACTTTAACAGGATTTAATGGTGTTACGTCTTTAGATCTGTTGTTAAATTTTTCAAAATTCTAAGCTTTTACCCCATTTTAATATCTCATCTTGTATTGAAATGTTTTCACACAGTCTTTAAAATGTTGAAATAAATAGGAGAGCTTTCCTTGAAAACTATTCAATGGCGGTAGGTAGTGATTTTTTTTTAAAATTTTAATTGAACATTATTGAAAATTTTATTTTGCTTTGATTGCTTTTAAAAACTTTTGTTTGGACTTCTTGTTAAATGATATTTGTCATGCGCCACTTATTGAAAATGCAACACCAGGAAAAACGGAGTAGAAATGACTGAACCATGCACGAGTGATAAGTCATGGTTGGAGGAGGAAAGGATTGCAATAGCAGCATACAGGCATGATGTGTCGTCAAGCTGTGCTATGCTCTCTGAAATTCAAATGGAAACCTACATAGAACAGCAGCACATAGTTAAATCATTGGTTCTTGGGCAATATAGCTTTGCTAGTGAAAGATCATGCCACACCATAGAAGATGACACCATGACGATGATGGGCGAAACACATAACAATATTAGCAAATAAAGGTAACTTGTTCACGCTAGTTATGTTAAATGAAAACTTTTACAAAAAAGTTCCTAAGTTGGAAGCTTTCGACCTTATCTTAGGTCTTCATCACGCCAATGGAGGACTAAGATTGTTACCAGATTCTACATTTGAATTTTTCCTATTTTTGTTGCCAAAACTTAGAATTGATCTCCAGATCATCGGAATGTAGAGAGGAGATTTGGAATTGCAAGTCATTGAGTTGAAAATAATTTCCAGGCTTTCACGGTAACAGAGGGCAAAACGATTGTCAAAAGAAGTAATTCGTTCCAGTGGGGAACTGCTCACCCTGTGATCATGATCACTTTTGCTTGTGCTCTCAGCAGACCTTTTGCTGACTGAACATGTATGGGACATGATCACAGGGTGAGACTACTGTTTTTTCCAACTTACAAACTTTTTTGTAAAAGTTTTCATTTAACGTAACTAGCGTGATCAAGTTACCTTTATGTGCTAGATGACACCATATGGGCAGATGTCATACTCTTTGACCACAGTCACATTTATGCATCTATTGCTCTTGTAGACCAGTGCCAACATTGTGCCCTATATACTACAGCAGTGGAAAGAAGGTGTGACATTCTAACATGCAGGGTTTTTGACATGCTACCACACAAATCACTGCAAGGACTGACACCTGCTGTGTATCGCATTGGCCAACCTCAGCGACATCCCAAGCTTAGCTTTAGCACAACAATGGTGGCTATTAGCATGTCAGCTGCTGATTGCAAGCTCTGTTCAATATCATATGTTGGAGACTAGAGCTGCAGTGCCATTTGTTATTGAGATCCTGACATTGTGGCACCGATGGCTCAGTTTTCAGTGGTGCCAAGAACACTGACATGACAACAGATAGAATATAGTGTTTTCTGATGAATTTCATCTTGATGGCTAGGTCCTTGTATGGGGATGGTGTGGTGAATGGCTGCAGGCAACATGCATTTCAATGCATTATGGTATGAGGTCCTATTGGGTTCTGTTCATGCACCTGCCTAATACACATGTTAGGACTTTGAACATTCTATTGATGGTGTTTTGCAGGCTGACACACTACCTTTCCTGTGGATTGTTTCCAGTGGCACCTTTCAATAGGATATGCCTGGACTCGTGTGGTTTGCACTGTGTAACAGTACCTTAGTGTCCATGGAGTTTCACTTTTTGCTTGTGCTCTCAGCAGACCTTTTGCTGACTGAACATGTATGGGACATGATCACAGGGTGAGACTACTGTCCCATCAGGCTCCAGAACCGAATATGTCCTCTGGGCCTAGATAGAGGCCATATGGAATGGCATTCCTCTGGCAACCATCGGGAGCTGTTAGTTCAGTACTATGCCTCACACAAGCCTTTATCACAGCTCATGGGGTTATGCTCCATACTAATTATTATTGTGTGGACCACTTCACTGACATCTCTGTAAGTGTACTCATTTACTTCCTGTGTCATTCAAGTCTGGATGCTCAAGCAAAATGCTTATTTTTTTGCACATTTAGCCAATTTGAGAAATAAGTACATAAGATTCTTAATGCTGTTGAGACATGATTAATAATGGAAATAATTGCAACTTTTAAAAGACGATACTTTTATTTACAATTAAAACCAGCTAAAAACAGTAGCAAGATCTTTCAAACCCACTATGGGTTCGTCATCAGACACAGTGAGGGTGAAGCACCGTGGTTATATAGCCGAAAGCAATCACCCACAATGCATCAGCATGACAAGGTGTTGCTCCAACCCTTCACGCACGTGCATTTGACATGCATACAAATAATGCAAATAAACTACAAAACACGGTTATGAGTTCTGATGGTGTGTACAATGATTTGATATAAAATATTTCCATGAGGTCGGTAGAATCCATGGCATGTCATCGTTACAGCAGTGGTCAGCGAAAATATTTATTTACAAACTTTCTGTAAACAATGTCAGATTTTGTAGTAGCTGGTGCAATTAACGAGGTGTTATTCCACTCCAGGACATGATTATCTTGATTAACTAACCTAGATAAAGCTGTGGCATTCGAACCAGTTCTAACATTATATTTGTGTTCAGATACATGTGTACCAATTCTCCAAAGTGTGGATCCCACATACTTAGTGTCATGTGCATTGGGGTCGGTAGCTTTAAGCGGGATGGAATAAACACCATGTCTGTGAAGCTAAGTATGTGGGATCCACACTTCGGACAATTGATACACGCATATCTGAACACAAATACAACATTAGAACTAGTTTGAATGCCACAGCTTTATCTAGGTTAGTTAATCAAGGTAGTCATGTCCTGGAGTGGAATAACACCTCCTTAATTGCACCAGCTGCTACAAAATCTGACTTATTATTTACAGAAAGTTTGTACATAAATATCTTTGCTGACCACTGCTGTAACAATGACGTGCCATGGATTCTAACGCCCTCATGGAAATATTTTATATCAAATCATTGTACACGCCATCAGAACTCATAACCGTGTTTTGTAGTTTATTTGCATTATTTGCATGCATGTCAAATGCGCGTGTGTGAAGGGTTGGAGCAACACCTTGTCATGCTGTTGCATTGTGGCTGATTGCTTTCGGCTATATAACCAGGGTGCTTCACCCTCACTGTGCCTGATGACGAACCCATAGGGGGTTTGAAAGATCTTACTACTGTTTTTAGCTGGTTTTAATTGTAAATAAAAGTATCGTCTTTTAAAAGTTGATGTTATTTCCATTATTAATCGTGTCTCGACAGCATTAAGGATCTTGTGTATTTCAACTGGCACGACTTGAAAAGGAGCCTTAAATAAAAGCATATATTCACATTTAGTGCATATTTTTGCATATATCCAGGAAATTTTCAAGAAAAACCCCCTTTGATAAACAAAATTGTTTTTTTATACTTAACTCACAATATATATCATCATGATACAACAGTGAAACTACTTGTTAAAATTTTCCTTTCCACCACAAAATGGTGGTACCCAATATCCACTTCCAATCAAAAGAGAAGCATTTAGTGTACTCCCCATTAAACAAGGAACAGAGCCTGCCCTGGAGCTGTTTTTTTCATGGTTTGGGCTGCACCTCTAGTTCCAGTGCTCGGGAATCTTAATGCTGTGATTTAAAATTTAATTCTCAAGAATTCTGTGCTCCCAAAATTATGGCAGTAGTTAAGTGAAGACAGGCCCATAACCAGGGAAGGTCCATATTTGGCAGCACCCAACCGGTGTTTCTTTTTTGCCCATTATAGCGGTTCACATTAGTGTCCAATGTGTGACCTCTTATTTTATCTTTTGCCTGATATTTTTCATCTGTCACCCTTCCTAACTTCTTTGTCTGGCTACAGATGCAGGTGATGGCCCTTCCAACAAACCAATGCACCACCTACAAAGGTCCATACTGGAATAGTTTGATGAAATGAGTGTGTAAGAACTTGACTGTCCTGCACACAGCCCTGATCTAAACCCAATGGAACTCCTTTAGGATGAATTGCAGCGTGACTGTGAGCCAGGACAAACCGACCGACACTAGGCAATTCTCACTGTGACATACCAAAATCTAGTGGAAAGACTTCCTAGCAGAATGGAGGCTATGATAGCAGCAAAGCAGTCTGCACACTTAGATATTTATCTCTCCTTGGTGTTGCCTTTTCAATAAACAGTAGTGTGCTTTTTACTTAGCTCAAAGCTATCTGTAGAAATATCGTTTAAAACTTTTTGTTTGTTAATGCTAGTGTAACAGTGTTCTAAATTTATAGGTAGTTGAAAACTGTTCAGCATTGTTTGATCCAATGTACATTTTTAAAAATATTTTTAAAGTTTCTAAAGAAGTAATGACTTTTTTTTCATTATAGGTTTGGGAAGAAAAGGGGTTGCAAATGTTGTGCACCATGGAAAAAGTTTTTATAAAAACTTGAAGACAAAACATTTTGTGTGCAAGTTGTGTCCATACTCAACCTTTAAGAGGAGCAATATGATTCAACATGAAAGAAAGCATTCTGGTGAAAAACCATTTAAGTGTGTTATCTGTAAACAAGGATTTTCCCAGAGTGCTACTCTGTCGTATCACATGTCTGTTCATTCAGGGCTGTGTAGTATCTTCTGTGGCAGATGTGGTGCTGGGTTTCGAACCCAGGCGGCTTTGAGATGCCATTTAAAAAATCACAGTGCCTGAAACTGGTTTCATCATGAAGTGCAATTTTCAGCTGTTTATCTTTTATGCGGTCATTTATAATTCATTTGTCAGTGCATATTCCAAACTTGATAATTATTCTAAATTTCATAAATTTCAGTGAAAATTTTGTCATTATTAGCTAAAATAAATATATATAATGAAAGAAATTATTTCTATATCAGTTATTTATCTTTCTTTTATTTTATTTTTGTCTAGAAATAGTTATTTGTTTAACCTTGTGGGTGTCCTTCCAGAAAATGACTCTTATTTATTAATTTCTGTACTTATTGTTGTGGTTTATGCATTCCAAGATAGTACTTCTGGTAATCTTTTTGTTGCATCTAGATTACTTTACAAGAATTCAGGGCAAAAAATGATACATATCTTTTCAAATACTTAAATTGATATGAAATTCTCTGATTATAGTAATAATTTTATATTTTTAGTTTTGTTTAATGTTGATGTTTCATGTTACATTCTCTAAACATAATAGCTGGTTCTTAAGTTTTTGGAAGAACTTATTTAATTTTAAAATTATTATTTTTTTAAAACATATTTTCCTGCTAAAAAGTAAATGATTGTTTTCTTTTTGTGAAAACTTCTAGTTTTCTGAATGAAGGGAACGTGGTGTACAGCGAAAAATATTAAAAGATTTATATCCCGACCATGTTATTTAAAATATTTCTTCAGGAAAATTTGTTTCCCAATCCATCCAACAGAAGAAATATATGACGTGAATATATAAACATATCGTTATCCATTTTGTCTTACAAGAAAAAATGTTTAATCAATGCATCCTCCAGTTCTAACTTATGGATCACAGGCATGGACCTTAACTAAAATGGACATTCAGAATCTGCAGACAACTGAAAGAAGCATGGAGAGCTGCATGCTTGGTGTAACCAAGAAAGATGAACTCATGGATCAGGAAAATGGCAAGTTGATGATATCACGATCAAGGCAAAAAACAAAAAAAAAAAAAAAAAAAAAACCATGCCATGCCAATGGGCTGGACATATTGCTTGAAGAATTGACCACTGTTGGGCAACTGAAACACACCAGATGGGCTTTGAAGGGACAGGAAAAGACTCGAAAGAAGACCATGTGGGAGATGATTGGATGAAATTTGAAAGAAAGTTGTGAAAGAGACTTGAGGCCTTCATTCAGCAGTGGATTGATAATGGCTGATGAAGATGATGTATCATCAGTCATTCTGAATCCACTCCATCCAGCAGTAGATTTATAATGGTTGATGATGATCATGATATATCATCAATCATTCTGAATCCACTGCTGGATGAAGGTCTTGTCAAGTCACTTCCACATGGTCTTCTGGATCTTTTTCTGACCCATGGTATCCAGTCTAATATTTCAGTTGTTCAGTGGTGGTCAGTTCTTTTAACAATATGTCCAGCTCATTGCCATTTCAGATATTTTACTGTAATCATGATGTCATCAACTTTTGTTCGTTTTCCTGATCCACGAGTTCCTCTTTCTATTTTCCTAGTTACATAAAGCATGTATTTTTCAATGCTTCTTTGAGATGTGTGCAGCATCTATGTGTCTTTTATAATTAAGTTTTATATTTCTCCGATTCATAAGTTAGAACCGGAAGGATGCATTGATTAAACACTTTTCTTTTAAGACCCAGTGGTGATTTACAATTGAAAATTGTTCAGTTTCTTTTTAATGATCTCCAGCCAAGTTTTACACATCTATTAATTCCTTCTTCAATGAGGCCTTCACCTGGTATCTTCTGTTATCTGGGGTAAATGAGGCATCAGTTACCTTTATATTTTGCCTATCAACATCTTAATCTCCACATTTTGTAAAAGCGTTGTACTACAGTTTTGTTTTCTGTAAGTTCATTTTTAACCCACTCCTTTGTTTTTGTCAGCAAGTTGCTGAGTCATACTCTGCAGCTCTGAGGGTTACTTTAAAAATTGAATGTGTCATCAGCAAAACAAAGTTGGGTTATGTGATCTCCATTAATCTTTATACCTTTGTCTTGCCAGCTCAGTGATTAAAATATATTCTGCAATGTAGCATTGAAGATCCATAGGTGATATGGTGTCACCTTATCATCAAACAGTAGTTGCACTTTCATAGATGTAATCTATAATATTAATGTGTGTATCTGAAAGTACCACAGAATTTCAAAGACATTATAATTGGTGTTGGTTTCAAGGAATAAAAAGCCTTTTTATGATTTGAGAGAAGCATTAAAATTCTCATATCACACATTGGTTATGTTACAGAAAAATAAACGGTGGAACATTTCGGTAGTTGACTTTTACCTTCCTCAGGCATGGAATGAAACATGTGGTATTAGCATTAGTTGTTGCCACATTTCAAAATCGCTTTCCAAATGATAGTGATTTGAAAAGTACGTCTGTGTTACAAGTGTTAGGGTAAGGTAAATTTCACTGCTTTCACAGTACCTAAGGGATTTCCACCTACTTTATGAAGGAATACGTATTACTTTTTGCCACACAGAAATTGCACACAAATTGCTGATACTTTCATAATCGATAAGAGCCATACAGAAGTTCATGTTCATTCACTCTTTCAATTAGCTCTTTCAGTGCATGGATATGATTTATAGTTGTGTTACCACTCCTGAAACCAGCTTGTTCTTTTGGATAAGCCATATCCAGTGTCTCCTTCAGGCAATGAATACAAAAATACCTCTGTGAAGCTGTTCTAAACAGCTGAAATGAGGCTAATGAGTTTGTAATTCCTAAGATCTTTGAGGTCCCCCTTTTTAGGTAGCAGGATCATTGTAGCGTTATTTCAGTCATCATGAATCTTCTCCTCATTGAGATATCTAGTAAAATCTTTAGCAAGGGCAGTTTCTGTTATTTTTCTGGTTTCCTGTACAATGTCTGCAGTAATTCCATCTTCTTCTGGAGCTCTTCCCCATTTCATTTTCTTGATTGCATAGGAATCTTCTACCAACAGGACTGGTGAAACTTTGGTGTTTTTACATTTCTTTATGTCTGTAATAGGTGTACATCCCTTTCATGTTACTTTGTGTAGAACTTTTTAATTCTCCTTAAAATTTCACCTTTTGTTTCTTGTTGAAGTGCCATCTTCTTTTCTGAGTGTCATACATGATGTTTTTCATTCTTTAATGTGTGGTTAGGTAAAAGTAATAACAGATAGGGTGCTTGTAAGAGTTCCCAGAAGTTCCAGAGATGCTTTTCTCAAGTTTTTGTGACATATAAAATAATATTTTGCCAAATGCTGTGTCTCTGTGTAAAAATGAGAATTCAATTTGCGATAAATTGTTTTTGTAACCAAAACGGATTTCTCTAAAAATGAAAAACGCCGCCCCGGTGGCGCAGTGGTCTAAGGCGTTGGCCTCTGATCATTCTTCCGAAGGGGTCCGGGTTCGAATCCCGGTGAGGCATGGATGTTGTGTTTGTCTTACGGCACTGGCTCTCTCCCTTCCCTGGAACCAGTGACCCTAAATTAGGGACGGGCGACTGCTTATAGCCCATTGAGTTGCTCACGGTGGTCGTTAAACCTCCAATCAAAAAAAAAAAAATAAAAAAAAATGAAAATATGATGCACATTAATAATTTTGAAATGTTCCTTGAAATTTCTTTAAGTGATTGATTCTAATGATTTAGTAATCATTAAATACCGTATCTACTCAATTTTTGTCTCTCAAAAATTACTTAGTCTCATTTGATCTAAGAAATTCAGGTATTTTGAAATACAAAACCAGTTGTTTATCACTGATAATAGTCTGAGCAAAACTTATAAAATATTCCTTTCAAAGCTATTTCTGTAGACAAAATAAGTATTGGTAAAAGGAAGACTAATTAAAGCAACATGTGGTTATATAAACATAGAAATTGAGTGAAAACACACAGTGCCACGTATGGTAATGAAGTTCGTTAAGCGATAGCTTTAGGCCATTCTATGGCCTTGATAACCTGCGATAAACTGAATCTGAGGACTGGTTGCCAGAACTATAATGTGAATTTGAGGTGCAGGAACTGTTGCAGAATTTAGTATAGAGACCCAAATAAATGGGATCTAGGGAAGGGTCTCTGAATTGCAATTGTTGGTGAGCAAAATTTCAAGCAAAAAACGTTACCCTATTATCAACAAAGCATATCTATGTTTCCAAGAAAGGCATTGAAATTTTGCTTACCAAGAATTGCAATTCAGAGACCCCTCACCAAATCCCATTTATTTGGATCTCTATACTAAATTCTGGCAACAGTTTCTGCACCTAAAATTCACATTATTCTGGCAACCAGTCCTCAGATTCAGTTGATTGCAAGTGATCAAGACCACAGAACGACCGAAAGCTGCCGCTTAACGCACTTCATTACCTTATGTGAATGTATGCTTTCACTCAATTTCTATGTTTATGTGATATTGTTGCATGAAGTCTGAGTTTTCAACCATGCAACATGCGTTTGCTTTGTAAATAGCATGAGTACTGCGAAATGCTAAAAGTTACTTCTTGAGATTTTAAAAACTACTTGCATTCTAGGGACAGTCATTGCTGCTACTTTTTTCTGTGCATGTTTTATAATCTTTACAGCTTAAGTAAATGCTATATATAAATGTGTACAGCAGACATAAAGGTAAGTAAATCATTCTAGTTATGTTAAGAGGTTAGAACTTTTACAAAGGAAGTTCCTAAGTTGGGAGCTTTCAACCTCATCTTAGGTCTTCATTATGCCAATGGAGGGCTAAGGTTGTTTCCAGATTCTACATTTGAATTTTTGTTGTTATTTTTGTTGCCAGATCTTAGAATCGATTTCCAGATCATTAGAACGTAGAGTGAAGATTCTGAATTTGCAAGTCTTTGGGCTTTTCAGCCCAAAGACTTGCAGTGTCCCAAATGCAATGTGTTTTCAGCCCAAACACTTGCAATTCAGAATCTCCACTCTGCATCCTGATGATCTGGAGATTGATTCTAAAATCTGGCAACAAAAATAACAACAAAAATTCAAACATAGAATCTGGAAACAATCTTAGACCGCTGTAGGCGTGATGAAGACTTAAGACGAGGTTGAAAGCTCCTACTTATGAACTTTCTTTGTGAAAGTTCTAACCTCTTAACATAACTAGCGGGATCTACTTACCTTTATTTGTTATTTCTTGTTACGTGTTTTGCCAATCATTGTCATGTCGTGTACAGCAGAAAATATTGTCATTGAAAAAACTTCTAAAATAAACTGAAACAACAGGAATCCAAGTGAGCTCTCATATACGTGAAATAATCTAACTAAAAAAAGTATAAAACATTAAAAAAAAACATAACTCAAATGGAATTCCAAACCAAATGGGAACAGGTGACAGCACAAAAAAAAGACAACATAGGACGAACAATTGTATTTAGTTGCTGTTTTATGATAGTGTAACTGTTAGCTCACAGGTCAAAGTTTGTACTGCAGAAGTATGTACTATAATTTTTGGCATACATAATCTTAAAGGACTAAGAAATTAGCAAAAAAGGAAAAAAGTATGATTAATCAAGGAAGGCATATTTGTTGGACTAGACATAAGGAAACTAGTTCAGAATGTGAATCTTGAAAGTTCACTGCTTGGCATTGAAAAATAAGCACAAAATGCCTTTAAAGATGTCATAAAACTGTTCTTGTGTAACTACAAAAACCCAAACTACAAAAAAAAAAAAAAAAAAAAAAAAATCAGGAACGATATGTTGGAAAAAATCAATGCATTAGGACATAACATGTATCACAAGGTACATTTCCTGGATGCACGCATGGACCACTTTCCAGAAAATCTGGGAGATTTGAAGAAGAGCAAGGTGAAAGGTTCCAGCAGGATAGAAAAAGGATGAAAAGGTGCAAATTGAAATGAGTGTGAGCACAATTGGCATTTACTGCTGGGTAGTGCATAAAGATTTGCTGCAAGAAGCCTAGATAAACATTATTCTAAGAATGTTTTGAAGGGAAAAGACAGATTTTATAAGAGTCTGAAACATTTTAGATGTCAGGACAAAATATTTGTATAAATGTTATAAATTTGATGAGTATATTTACCTTCAATAATTAAAATTATTTTTTCATACAGTTTTCCCTGTCTGATAATTTACTACACTCATATTGTGCCAAAAGTGTTACATCTTTTTCTTTTTTTCTTAAAAAAATCCCACTTAAATGATAGAGTAAGACTAGAACCCTACTTGTAAACAGCACCACAAATGTGTGCAGCATCAGCCAAAATAACTCAAAAACTTCTTATTATGTAGCATTTTGTTTATCTGTGTTATTTCTTGAAATGTATGATAATTCTTTGATTGCTATATATTCAGTTTTAAACTCATTATATTCTCTTTTATATAAATTACTACAGGAACAGGAACATTTAGGAACAATGGCATTATGTCTAAATTGGCCATGAAGTGCTTGTTATTAATTTGTAGGCTTTCAACATTATTTGACTTTTATGGAATTTAATTATTTTATATTTTCCTTAACTGCAATATTGTTTTAATTATATATGTTCTTTTGGAAGTAAAATAAAAATACATGGGTAACCAAGGAGCTTTTTTAGTGACTGGCTTCAGAATAAATTAGTGACAGAGGTTGTGTGTGTGTGTGTATTTATCTTAGCAAAATTTTGCTGTTTACCATAGCAATATTTAGGTTTTAAAGTGTTACTTCTGCTCGATAATACATCAGGACATGATGTGGGAACTTGTACTATTTTCCATCTTAATGTAGGAATTTCATTTTTGTTCCCAAACACAACATCTTATCTGCTACCAATGTATCAAAGCATTGTAAGAACTCTTAAAGCTTATACTGTAAGGCATGTGTATGACAGTGCTAAGAAAGTTGTACATCCTGGTCAATAAGTCATATATGAATTTTAGGAAGAAATTCACCTTAAAGACTGCATTGACATCATAAAGACAGCCCAAGAAGTGAAACTATCAGCAGTGAATGTATGATGGCACTAACTTTGGCCTGAAATCATTAATAACTTTAAAGCAGGCATGAATGTTTTCTGCGGATTCAGGGAATTCCAATTTTTTCATCGTTATTTGCATAACTCTTGACTTTGGTGCAAAACTGAAGAGAAATTTTGGGAGGATTGGGTAGAAGACATTGGAAGTTTGTTCTACAGAAAAATTTGAGAAATGGACCTTGAATGTGGGAAGTAAAGAACATGTGAATAACATACCTGCCAGTCATCCCGATTTAGGCTGGTACTTCCCAATTTTAAGTCATTTCTACCAGCCTCTCATTTTTTTTTATGATGTGGCATTAAAATGGTGAAATTTCTTTGGTTACTTTTGGAGGGTTACTGTTGTTGTTTTAATCCTCTTTTTTTCTGATGAGTGTATGTATTTTTTATCCATGAGTGAAAGTTCCGAATCATTGATGAAATAACGTCTTTTAAAAATTTCCAAGGACTTATGGGACAGAGCAGAAATTTTACCTGTAATCTTAATTGTTTTTTCTCTGATGTTTCCCTTTGATCTGTATTGTTTTGAAATTTAAATATTTTAGAAAATGTTTGTATTTCAGCTTGTAAAAGTTGGCAAACATTTCTCAAAATGGGAAATTGATGATTGAAAATTTCTCAGTCAAAGTTTATTTTTCCTTCAGTGCCTTGCATTGTTGTTAAATGTCACTTTTCCATAAATGTCTGTATTTTAGCATGTCCAAGTAGAGAAAAATATGTAAAAGTGAAAGTGGGATGAAAGGAATATTTCCTTCTAGGTCGAAATTCATTTTCACGTGATAGTGTCACTGCCTTCCATTGTTCTTAAATATCATTTTATTACATAAGTGTTTGTATTTAAACTTGTAAAATGAGAGTAAAATTCCTCTAAACAAAGTTTAAACAGAATAAAAATTTCTGCCATAATCCCCCCCCCCCCCCCCGTCTTGAAGTTTCTTTCTGTTCCTGTATTGTTATTGAATGTCTTTCTCTCCCCCCCCCCCATAAATGTTGGTACTTCAGCTTGAAAAAGGTGTCAAAAAGTTTTGATAATGACAGTCAGATGGAGTGGAAATAATTTTTTTCTTGATGTTACCTCTGTTCTGCATTGTTGTTAGATGTTATTTCCTTCATAAATGTATGCATTTAAGATTGAAAAGAGAGGCAAAAATTTCTAAAAACAGAAATGCTGAAGTTCGAAACTTTGTAGGAAGTGATGCATGGTGGGCAAAGGTTTTCTTCCTCTCTAAGTACACCATGCTGTTTAAAATAGTGAAATCCTTGATATCGTCATAAACTTGTGTTTCAAAACAGTTTGTTTAAAACCACACCCCTACTGTCTTTTCAGATTTTTACCTTCACATCAATTGGAATGTATGTTCAAATTAATTTAATAACATTATCAGTCAATTTTACTTACTTGTTACAAATATTATTACTATTGGAACATACTCAGGAAACTTTCATTTCTTAAAAGATTAATTTATTGAAGTGTTACTAAGCTGACTTTTCACCTGGTTCTTGTATGTGGTCATTTTTGCCAGAATGAAGTATTTTTTATGAAATGTTTTAGGGTCTTTCTCCGCATACACGAACATTTTCCGCTGATTTGCGGAACTCCATTTTTTTTTTTTTTTTTTTTGTCATTCTCAAGATTGATGCAAAACTGAAAAGAAATTTTGGTGGGATTAGTTTGAAGGGTAGGGGTTGTTATCTTGCCTGGGGACAGTATTTCATCTTTCAAAACTTTTGAAAACGGAAGTTAAATGGAGTGAAGATTTTCCCCGTAATCATAATTTCTTTTTCTCATGATTTTCCTTGTGCCCAGCATTGTTGTTAAATATCATGTTATTCCATAAATATTCATGTTTCAGCTCGAAACTAGGAAAATTATTTGATAACGGTCAGACAGAGCAAAGATTTTCCTGTAATCTTCAGGCATGAGATTCATCCATTATTTGTGCAGTTCTTGAGATCAGTGCATAACTGAACATAAGTTTGATGTAGAGTTCTTTTATGTGAGAGGATGGAATTCCGACTTTTGAAAACCGAATTTAGACAAAGTGAAGATTTCTCCCATATTCATAAATGTTTCTTCTGCACAGTATTGTTGTTAAATATCATTTTATTCCAAAAATATTTGTATTTGAACTTGACAATTTGAAGGTGTGGCAGGGGTTCCGAAAATGGGAGTCGGACGGAATGAAGATTTCGCCCACAATTGCTATCCCCCCACCCCCAATTTTCCTTCTATCCTGTGTTGTTAACTGTCATTAATTTATACTTTAAATATAGTGACGTGCTTCTGTCTAATATTTATATAAATAAATTTATAAATTTCAGTAAGCAAAACAATTCTGCTGTGCTCATGTGTTACATTCACACCATTTTTTGCTGCATGTTCTGATTTTTTCATCCAGTTAGAAAGTTCAGCTTTTTTTTTTTTTTTTGCCAGTCTCATGTATGTCCCCAACATATGATGTGATACAGATTTATACCAAATTTTATAACATTTTGTCATGTATTTTTTAAGTTAATGTAATTTTTGTTTTTTCCTTAAATTATGGAAACCAGCTTATTTTGCACTGGCATGTGAATTTTGAAATACAATGGCCAAAGGTGGTAATTAGATGATTATGTAATTTTGTGATGAATAGGAAGATACACTTCTCTCTTTGCACAGTACTGAATATAAATGCCTCGAAACCTGCTAAATCAGTTATGCCAATAAATTTCCCAATACATAGACCTTTGTTTATAAAATGATTAAACAAGGATTATTATTATTTTTAATAATTTTGGCATGTCACATCAACAAAATTTTGTAATTGTTTTCAGATGCTACTTAGCAGGTGTTATTAAAATAGTGGTAATACATTTTTCATGATTTGAATTTCTTACAATATTACATAAATTTTTTATTTTTTTTATTAAAATTATATTTTTCAAAATGTACATGTAATGTGTATATTTTGATCAATGATTTTCTTCTGTTAAAAATGTTTTTTTAAGAAAATTATTTCGGTTTATATTTTTGATAAAGCTGTTAAATTTATAAGTAAACAAAATATAGCACTGGGCAAAATACACCAAAAACAGTGAATGCAATAGTACAGAAACTCTGTTTATTAGTGTTAAGTTATGTTTATTTAGTGTTAAGTGTGTATAAACATAAACATGCGAGCTTTCACCACCAGATGGGTGGTTTCATCAGGCAGCAGTTCAGTCTGAAGAATGAGAGGCTCTTATTTTTCAGACTGATTTGTAACATGGCTATGATTTGTACATTGGGGTAGGCCGAATTTTTTTTTTTTTAATTTGCATATCGCCTAGTGCGGAAAAGTTGCCATTTGGGTCAACAAGAATTTTTTTTGAAATCGACGAATATCTTACGTCTCCTCACGGCACACTAAGTTCGCGTTTTTCCGACCACGTTGGGCCGTAAGCAAAAGCGGATGGATTTTTTTGTAATTGAAATCGAGTAGCTCCTAGTGTGGAAAAGTGTCCTTTAGTGTTCCCAATAACAGTGAAAAAAAGTTTTGAAGTTGATCGATATGCTGTCTTCGCACTGCGCGTGAAGTTCACCACTTTCTTCCCACTTTTGGCCAGTAGGCGTACACTAGATAAAGGCATCCTGGCATGTAGGGCATCAGAAAAATCCGTAGGAAATTGCACTGTTATGAGTGCATCATGCGTGTGCATGTGTTGTACACTCAGTTTACTTTGCAATTTGTAGCGTGTAGCTCTTCGCTTGCTTCCAATGTCACATATGGAAACAACCCAGAACTCACCAGGAGGAGATGGCTACACTTCGAGTTCTGCTCACCCTCCTTTCAGCTCAGAATTTTATTTCTACATAATATATCTTGTTTGGTAATCTGCTTTACTCGAAAAATGTTGCAATAATTGCCGTGATGCAATTGTTGCCCTTATGAACGAATCTCTAGCTTCAAATCCACATACTGAGGCAGCTGCTTTGGTCACCAGTTTCACGCAACGTTCCACAGCTTGCGTGTGGCAGGGAAACTTGGTTATTTCATCGCCAGCTGCTGCAGAAGTTGCGATTAGTCGATCCAGATCTTCATCTGAGATGTGGTTTGAGGGGGGTTTGGTAAGATGCATTTTAGTCCAATCGATCATCTTATAATATTCATTAGCATCCAAATTTTATTGCAGCATTTCGAATTCTCTTATGACATCATTCATTTGTTGTTGTCTAGCTTTCTTTATTCTTCTTCATCCAAAAGCTCTGACATGGGTACCTTCGTCCGCAATCGTACTTAGCAATATATTCTCTGGGTGACTGAAGAACGCGTTTCTCTTGATCACTGCATCAATGATTACTTTGCAATTCAAATCCATGAAGCGCGATAAGTTGATCAGTTTCCAAAAGTGTTTGGCCCCTTCTGAGCACGAAGGCTTCTTCTTTATGGAAAACCAGACCGGGACATATACCTTCATTATGTAGTTCGCAACACAGATCAAAGTTTGCAATAGGTTTTGAGTGGCGACATAGAGGTGCGTGACTCTGTTAGCTGTCGTCAGCCATCGCGAATGTGACAGTGGTCCTGGATTTCTTCTAGAAAAGCTAACATCACAGTCTCCCTGTGACATGGCGCAACAGATTTCCAGTAAATACTGCTGGTTGGTACTAAGTTCAGGTGCATCCTGCAATTCTTTCATGTGTTCTGTCCATTCTACATGAATAGCTGCAAAGTCAACTTCTGGGAGGTTTTTACAGCCGTCGAGAGCTGCCCCAATCTCTCCTGAACGAGTTGTAGGACCTGTTGATTTACCATCGAGTTCAATCAAATGGCAAAATGGAAGTTCATTGAAATGGAACACGCACACTAGCCACTGCAAAGAACGTTGCAACTGAAGTTTCAGTTGACGTATAGCACCATTTTTCCTGCTGGCATTTATAACAGTTCCATCGCACTCTAAAACAATGAGAAAACTTGAGTCAATGCCATTAACTTCTAAAAAATAGTGATGCTGTTTACGATGCTTCTGCTATGACCAAAAGTGGGGGTCACATGGCCGAGGTACTTCGATCCAGGCTCCTCCAAGAGAGTAATGTGCTCTTCTTGAAATGATAATACCTTCCATCAAAATAGAGTCCGCAAATGACTTTTCTGTCTGTCTGGGCTTTTTCCTTTACATCCTTAGATAGCCTAATTTTTTCACGGATAATTTTGTTTTTATCAATGACCTTCTCGAGACTCAACTGTAATGATGCCCATGTCTTCTAGAACAGATGTTGTAATAAGAGCAGCTTTTTTCGTTGGGACTGCAGTACGGTAGACTGCTGACACTAAGCTAGGGAGAGCTACTCTCATTTGTGACTCTGAGCGTGATGTCGAGGGTCCTGCTGGATCAAAAGTCGAGTCTTCAACATGTCTACAGCTACGTTTTTCAGGAGATGAACAAGAGGCTGTGTCAGAATCGTCCAAACGTGCCTCCGTCTCATCAGAATCTGACCCACAGCTTTCCCTTTTTCGCTTATTTTTCCTTTCCTCTCTTTTCCTGAGTTTTTCTGTCACTATCTTGTCTACGTTTCTAATCACTATTTTCCTTTCAGTTCTTTGATCTATCAAAAAAGGATCTTCTCGAGTAGTATTTTCCATGAACGTTCACAAGAGCATGAATTATCCAGTATATTTGGACTTTCTCTCCAGGGTCATCTACTGGCACTGGTCCAACACAGTAAGAAAATGGTGAACTTCGTGTGCAGTGCGGAGACATAGCATATTGATCAACTTCAAAACTTTTTTTCACTGTTATTGGGAAGACTAAAGAACACTTTTCCGCACTAGGGGTTACTCGATTTCAATTACAAAAAATTCCATTCGTTTTCGTTTATGGCCCAATGCGGTCGGAAAAACACGAACTTACTGTGCCGTGCGGAGACGTAAGATATTGGTTGATTTAAAAAAAAAAAAAATTGTTATTCTTGTTGGCCCAAATTCTTGTTGGCCCTAGTTTATATGTTGCCACTAATGAGGTACGTGGACCAAAAAGTAGTGATGCTGATAAGAATGCATGAACTTCATATGACTCATTAAGATTGGGATTTGTGGGGTGGAGATACATGTTGCTAAAGTATTATTCCCTAAGATTTTTTTATTTTATTAATTTTTTCTGATTGAACAGTACATCATTTTAAGTTAACATTTCTGACAACAATATGATATTGACGTTGGTTTTGCAGAATGTTGTGGTGAACTCTAAAACCAACACATGGTAAAATATTTCAGAATAAAGAAACCAGAATTAGAAACTTTTTCCTTGTATTTAAAATGCATGTGGCACTCTATTTTAATTATAAGTACAGCATGGCCAATACAGGGAGCCTATGTGATATGAATAGGGATCATTCCTATTTAGATTTAGCATAGCAGCAGGTGTAGCACATTGAACCCTTTGCTGCTATGTTATATTGGAGAAAACTGCATGAGAATATATTTTCCCCCATAGGTAACTTTCTGGATATTTCTTTACCGTTTTTATATCAGAAATATGAATAATGCATGTTCACATAACATTTGAAATTATTTTAACATAATTTATGCTGGTAGATCTGATGACCTTGTGAGGTCATTTTATAGTCATATCTTCACTGTTAAGTTTTTGAATGTGAGAAACTAAAAATGTAGAAGTTTTTAATCCTGAAAATTCCAGGGGGTATCTGGAATCTCGCTTGAATACAGTATAACAAAATTAGCACAGGTGAGCAGTTTCATGTCATATAAAATCAAAGATGTTGGTAAAATTTCAATTTTGACCTAACAATTTTGTTGATGCACATTCTCCAAGTGTTTAGAAATCAGTGAAAACTTAATGGTGATGATGATAAATCCCCTCTAAATGCTACGTTTTATCAAAGTTTGTCAACATAAATATATAACTTGTCAACTTCAGGGGGAATTAAGCGTAGTTTAGTTTTTGTTTTTCTTTTATGTCACTATTATTTACTGCCATTCTGTTATTGGTAGTGATGGGAAGTGGCATTGCATGTAGCATTGCTACAAATAAAGAAATGTAGTTGTAGCAGTAGCATGCTGCAAAATAAAGTAGCTTGTAGCAGAAATTTAAGCTACAAATCTTTTTACTTTGAAAAAAAATTAAAGAAAAGTTTCATGTGACATTTTTGCACTTCCTGAAGTGTTATTGGATGAAACAGCGACTGAATGTTCCCTTCCTGCAATCACATAGCTGACTTACATTGTGAAAGCCAGACAAACCATTGACCATTTTTTTACATATACTCTTTTGCCTGCTGAACATATACAAGGCCTGTTCAAACAAAATTTCTGAACTTTTTATTTTTTGTAGCTTACCTACATGCTATTCACTCTTGTCTCTTTTGAGGTACATGTCTTTGCAGTTGATACATTGCTCCCAGCATTTTTCCCAGTTCAGGAAATGCTGCTTGAAGGTGTCTCGAGATCATGCGCAACTCTGTCAGCGAATTTTCTTTTTGTCATCTAATGTGGAAAATGCTTGACTTTCAGCAGAATTTTTAATTTAGGAAAGAGAAAGAATTATTCAGGAGCAATATAAGTCTAAATGGCACAGTTATTGACTAGGTGAATGAGTGTGTGTATTTAGGAAACATGTTTGACAGAGAGAATAGATTGGATGGTGAAATTAGTAGGTGAGTGAATTAATTGAAAGTCATGGCTGCTTTGGGAGGTTTTCACAGGAATGATGGGTTCTTAAGAGAGTCCTGCATGGTTGTGTATGAAAGTGTAATTGTTCCTACTCTGATGTATGGCAGTGAAACATGGGTACTACAGAAGAAACATATTAGTCATTTGTGTGCTGGAGAAATGCGTTACTTACGGTAGGTTTTGGCAAGACACGTTCTGATTGTGTGAGGAATGAAAACGTGTCACAGTTGTGTAATGTGAAGCAAAATGTTGTTAGCAAGGTGGAGACTAATATACTTCGGTGGTTTGGCCATGTTGAAAGAATGAGTGATGAGATGCTTACTAAGAAAACCTTTTTAGCCCAAATATCAGAAAGAAAAGGCAGAGGAAGGCCAAGGAAGTCATGGGAGGATCAAATTCTAAGAGTGTCTGCATGAGAAAAAGATTATCAAGATTGCTGTAAATGGAGAAGTTTGATACGGCAATAGTAAGTAAAAATTATCTGGTAGTTTGTATTTCTTTGTGGGGCTAACCGCTGAATCTCAGAGGGCAGCTTAGTGATATGAATGTATGCACATAAAGTCCGGTGAATAGGGTGGCATAGGAAAGATTGCTGTGTTGTGTTTTGCCAAAAAGTTATGGATCAATAGCGAATGCATGTGCCAATGCATTGTCATGGTGAAGCATCCATAACTTCTTTATCCAAGCCTCAGGCCAATTCCCCTGAACACTTTCATGCAATTACCGAAGAACATGGCAGTAAAATTCTTTAAATTTTACGGTTGAGATATTATTCTCATCATACTTAGAAATCGGTCAGAATTATTAACACAACAATTGGACATCTCTTAATTGCTTGTATTTACTGTTCATCAAGAAATAAGCATATCATGAGACATATCCCCAGGGATAATTTCATGATAAAACATGCTTCAAATTAAACAAATGAAATATTAAAGGTATTGCATACCTAATACTGAACCATATATCGCATGTTACACGCTCAGTGAGACATGTGCTCCCAACCCGAGAAAAGCCGAAATTATGCAACAAGTCTTGGTTAGTTAAAATATATTTATGAAAACGTTTTATTGTAAAATCTTTTGTTTTATTGTAAATATCACTAAAAGTTTTTTTTGTAAATATCTTTTAACTAACCAAGACTTGTTGCATAATTTTGGCTTCTCTCAGGTTGAGAGCACGTCTCACTGAGCGTGTAACATGTGATATATGGTTCAGATGTAAGGTCAGGTGATGCGTAACATCACAGCCTCTCCTTGACAAATGTCAACCCCGCCTTCTCGTGGTGCATCCTGTTCCCACTAAAGGGGCTCTGACGACCGCCAATAGCGGTATAACTATACCATCGGGATTAGAGGAAATTCTATCCCACACTCACCAACCCGCTTGGCCAGCGTGGTGAGTTATGGCCAAACCCCTCCAAAATGACTCCACAACTTAAATCTTGGCCCTCAGTCTCCGGCAGCTGGAATGTACCTGGCCAAGGCAGCGGCCAGTGCGACATGAAGGCAGAGGGTGCTAAGAATCCCCGGAGGACCGGACTAGGCTGCCATCTGATGCTGACCTTGGCAACGTACAATGGACGCTCCCTATCTTCTGATTCAAGGCTTCTTGAATTGGAAGAGGAACTACAAAGGATCAAGTGGGACATCGTCGGGCTAAGTGAGGTAAGGAGAAAAGGAGAAGATCTCATCGAACTGAAAAGTGGACATCTCTTCTACTATCGTGGCAGAACTAGTGGTGTTGGATTTATAATAAACAAGAAACTGAAGGATAAAGTTGTAGAAGTTGAAAGTTCCTCTGACAGAGCTGCAAGACTCGTTATCCAACTATCGAGAAGATACCAGGCTCAGATTATTCAAACTTATGCACCCACCACAAGTTATCCTGAAGAAGAAATTGAAGAATTTTATGAGGAAATTTGTCATCTAAATAATAAAGGTAAGCAGCACTTGAAAATAATTATGGGAGATTTCAATGCAAAAATAGGGCAACGGCAACAGAATGAAACTTCAGTAGGTAAATTCGGTCACGGCAACAGAAACCAGCGTGGAAATACTCTTGTTGAGTTTGCAGAGGCAGAAGGGTTTTTCATCTTGAACTCCTTCTTCAAGAAAAAGCGACACAGGAAATGGACATGGAAACATCCAAATGGGACGACAAGTGAAATTGATTTTATTATGTGTAACAAAAAATTCGTCATAGAAGACTGCAGTGTGCTAAACAAGTTCAACACAGGTAGTGACCATAGATTGGTGAGATGTAAGATGCACCTCAACACTAAACTTGAACGTGGCAAGCTCATAAGACAAACAAAATCTATTGACATAACCAACCTTAAAAAACACCATAGTACCTTCAAGTTGGAACTGAGGAACAGGTTCTCTGCTTTAGAAGGCCTAACATCGGAAGAAGTGGACATCTCTGAAGTTAACAGAAAAGTAACCAAAGCTCTTATGGAAACAGCAACAAAATTAGCTGGGTCTAAGAACAAGTTGCATGTGAACAAATTATCAGGAAAAACGAAAATGTTGATGCAAAAAAGAAGAGAGATGAGGACAACTAAAGAAGATGTGACTTCCAAAGTGGAATATATAGAGCTATGCAAGACAGTACGAAAAAGTATCACTGAAGACGTAAGAAAATTCAACTGTGAACTAGTGAGGAAAGCAATTGAAAACAACCAAAGCCTAAAGATAGCAAAGGGACATCTCAGTAAGGGAAGAAAACAGATTATGGCACTGAGAAAAGAAAATGGTTCTGTAACAAGAAATAGAGGCGAAATTTTGACAAGAGTGAAAGATTTCTACTCCAAATTATATGAAAGAGATGATACATGCACTCCAGACATCATGAAAGATACCAGTACCAGAGTTCCTCCAGTCCTTCCAGCAGAAGTTGCACATGCAATCAAGAACATGAAGCGGGGAAAAGCTCCAGGAGAAGATGGAATTACTGTAGACATCATACAAGAAGCAAGTGGAGAAATCGAAACAGTACTCGCCCAAATTTTCACTCGATGCCTTAATGAAGGAAAGATTCCTGAGGATTGGAACACCGCTACAATGATCCTGCTACATAAGAAAGGTGACATTGAGGATCTCGGAAACTACAGACCTATCAGCCTCCTATCAGTAGTTTATAAAATCTTCACTAAAGTTCTTTCACACCGCTTGAAGGTAACACTGGACATGGCTCAACCGAGAGAACAAGCTGGATTCAGGAGTGGCTACAGCACAATAGATCATATCCATGTGCTGAGAGAACTAATTGAAAGAGCGAGGGAATATGAACTTCCATTGTGCATGGCTTTTATCGATTATGAAAAAGCCTTTGATTCGGTGAAACCATCAGCAGTTACAATGGCTCTGAAAACCTGCGGTATTGAAGATGCATACATTAATATTATTAATAACATCTATGAAAATGCAAGTGCAAAGATTCGGCTGTTTGAAAATACAACACACATACAAATTGGAAAGGGAGTGAGACAAGGTGACACCATATCTCCGAAGCTCTTTAATGCCACATTGGAGGGTGTTTTTCAGTCACTGAGCTGGGAAAACAAGGGGATAAAGATTAATGGAGATTATCTAACCCACCTTCGTTTTGCTGATGACGTAGTCATTTTTGCAACTAGCCCATCAGAGCTGCAGATATGATCCAGGAACTTGCTGACAAGAGTAAAGAAGTGGGATTAAAAATGAACTTTCAGAAGACAAAAGTGATGTTCAATGCTTTTACAAGAAATGAAGATTTATCGATTGATGGAAAAAAGCTGGAGATAACAGACTCGTACGTTTATCTTGGACAGCAGATATCAAGTGAGGGTCACATTGATGAAGAAATTAATCGGCGTACAAAACTTGCCTGGAGAGCTTTTGGAAGAAACAGCATAATTTTCAAGAGCAATATGCCATTATGTCTTAAAAGAAAAGTGTTAGATCAATGCATCCTTCCAGTGCTTACGTATGGTGCAGAGACGTGGACCTTAACTAAAAGAGACATACAAAGGCTGCAGACAACTCAAAGAAGCATGGAGAGGTGCATACTTGGTGTAACCAGGAGAGATAAGAAGAGGATCTCGTGGATCCGAAAAATGACAAGAGTGGAAGACATCGTGATCAGAGTTAAATCACTGAAATGGCAATGGGCTGGACATACTGCCAGAAGGACAGATCATCGATGGACAGCAGAAATTTTAGATTGGATTCCAAGGGACAGGAAAAGACCCAGAAGAAGACCACATGGGAGATGGGTGGATGAAATTTGAAAGTATGCAGGGGTGACATGGAGGAGACTGGCACAAGACAGACCGTTGTGGAGGAAACTTGGGGAGACCTTCGTCCAGCAGTGGATTGATAATGGTTGACAATGATGATGATGATGATTAGGTATGCAATACCTTTAATATTTCATTTGTTTACTGTTCATCATATAACATTAATCACATCAGAAAACTTTAAAATTACATCGCCCTGGAGCCAGAATCGAACTTGCATCTCCTGATTTCTGTTCGACAAATAGGTGTAATGGATAGCGTGCTGGAATGGAAATTGGGAGATGCGGGTTTGATTCCCACTCCAGGGTGATGCAATTTTCAAGTTTTCTGATGTGATTAATGTTGCATGGTAAACAGTAAATGCAAGCAATTTGGAGATGTCTGATTGCTGTGTTAGTAATTCTATAAAATTCTTTGTTGACTGTTTGTCTTTGAGGGACAAACTCATGATGTACCACACTGTTACAGTTAAAAAACAGGTTCAACATCACTTTGACCTTTGATCTGACTTGTCGCACTTGTTTTCAGTCTTGGCGAACTTGTGGAAACACACTGAGAATATTGAGCCGTGGTTTCCATATCATATCTGTATACTCAGGTTTCATCGCCTGTTATAACGTTTAAAACAAAAATAAAAAAAAATGTCATCAGCATTAGGCATTAGTGCAATCCAAAAGTTCTTGACTGATGGTCATGCGTTGTTGTTTCTGCTCATCAGCAAGAAGCTGTGGTATGAATTTTGTTGTTATGTGATGCATGTTCAATTATACAGTTAAAATTTGATTATGTGAACCAATAAAGATGTTGCAATGCTCCAAGATCTCTCTGACAGTAAGACAAATGTAAGAACTTGCAGTCTGATGCACAAAGGTGATATAATCGTCATCTGTTAAAGTCGATGACCGACCTAATTGTGGGTCATCCTCTGTTGACTGCTGTCAACTTCTAAAGCATTGGTACCGATCATAACACTATTTATGACTCACAAACTCATTACCCAAACTTGCTGTAACATTTCGTAAGTTTCAGTGAATGATTTTCCACGCCTAAAACAAAGTTTAACATTCACACGTTGCTCACGATGATCAGCCATTTTGAAAAACCATGAACCGCACATCACACACAGACAACTGAACAAAAGTTAACAAGACAGAGTGTTGTTACTGAACAAAAAGTTAACAAGACAGAGTGTTGTGCTTAGTGTCTACTTATAGAACAAGAACCCCGCTGTCACATGACACCTGTAAGATTTTGATACGACTTCAAATTTCCACCTACAACTGGAAGTTCGGAAAATTTCTGAACAGACCTCATATATTTACTATTTACAAAGACATCCTAACAGCAATTGTGGAACCATACCTATAAATTCATTCGTGTGGAAATGAAGTAAATTTTTCTCTTTCTGAATGGGGGAGAAAATTTTTCCTTCACCTACAGGCAATGTAATAAAGCATCAGTAGGTGCTGATGCTTTGTTATACCATTTGCAGGGAGAGGAAGAAATAATTACCTTCCTCTTTTTCATTTTGTTCAGAAATGTGTATCTAATACATGTTGCACTTTAAAGTGAATCATCCTTTTAAAAATGCAGCATTTTTGTTTGTAAACAAGAAGTTTTTTTAGGGGGGTGATTAATGACCATTATGAGCAACTCTTTTTCTGAGCATTTTCCATCCGTAATTTGAGTCTATGGGCTCCAGAGAAGGAAGAAAGCTAGTGGCATCAGACAAACACACCACCCATGCCTCATCCAAGACACAAGCTTCTGGGACAACTGTTCTGAAGATTGGATTTCAGATCACTGATACTCTGGGGTTGCATTATAAATAAGAATGCATGTGTATGTACAGAAAAACTGTATGGAGTAGATGATGGATAACTTAATATTTAATGTTCAAAAGATATACTTTCCTATCAATAGTTTTACCCCCAGAAGGCTGCAGTTTTGGGATTATTGTATTAAAATACACAGTCATATCAGAATAATATGACCACCTACCTAATAATGGGAATAACCACCTTCGGCCCGGATGACAACAGCGAGACGGCATGGCATGGACACAATGAGGCCTTGGAAGGTTGCCTAAGGCACACTTGCCCATTCAGACTACAGCAGAGCACGGAGATCCTGAAGATGATGTGATTGTGGGTCGGTACGTCAAATCTGTCGATCCAAATAATCTCACAAGTGCTCTATGGGATTGAGGTCAGGCAATTTCGCCGCCCATAAGAGAACGTCGACATGCCTGTCGTGTTCCTGGAACCAGTTACGCACACCCTTAGCGACATGGCAGAGTATATTGTCTTGTTGGTAGACATCATCACTTCCAGGGTAAACGTCCAACATGAAGGGATGCATGTGGTCAGCAAAGATGGACAGTCAGCCATTGGCATTCAGAGACCCATCCAGTGATACCAGTGATCCCAGGTTATACCAGGAAAACGTCCCCTAGACATGCACACTTCTATCACTGGCCTGTACTTAACCAACAAGCGTGTCCATGTGTTGGTTCTCGTGCATCTGATGCTGTATCTGCCACTGCCCATCACTTCTGTGGAGTAGAAACCTTGATTTGTTATAGAAGGCAACTTTTCCCACTCTTCTTCTGTCCAGTGACGGTATCCCATGCGAACTGTGGGCATGGTTGTTGATGGACCTGGGTTAACATGGTCATTTTGATGCAGCATGGACTCTTAAGACCCATGCATAACAGGGTTTGCTCTATTGTTATTAGGGACCTGTACCTGGGTGCTCCAGTGTTCATTTGTGTGGTCAGTTGCTGCACTGTTGCATGTCAATTGCCCTTTACCCTTTGGGGCTCCACAGTTAAGGCGTCGGGAGGTACTCGGTGTGCCAGCAGTCCATTCTTGGTACACCCTTACTTCAGCATCTTGTGAACAGCCCACAAAGTTTGCTGTTTCTGAGATGCTTCCACCCTTGGCGCGGTAGCTGACGATATTTCCTTTTGAGCGTCCCTCAAATCACTACCTCTGCTCATTTTGCTCATGTAACGCACTATGGCTCATCTGTCCTGGCCAGCCGCTTATATCTCCATGTAGTCAACTTTGTCACATGCACTCTGTGACATGCCCGCCTGGGCGGGTACACTGTGATTCCAGGGGTGGTCATATTATTCTGATACGACCGTGTATGTTACAAATAATGATCAGAGCTGAGTTGTAAATGTGAAGATAAATTGTTTGTGGAATTTGCTTTGGTATTTGGTCTAAATGACATATGGGAGAGTATAAATACAAAGATGATCCTCAGAATTTGTGCTTTTAACTTACACCCAAAATTAAAGACATAGTGAAAGTAGTGTAGCTAGCTACTTTTCTGAAAAAGTAATTGTAGCAAGCTACTTTTTTAGAAGAGAGTAGTTGTAGCAGCAGAAAACTTCGTGTAGAAAGTAGCTTTCCAATCACCAACTATTAGTACTGTTGAATGTCCTAAGGTATGAAAGAAAGAGGTTTGTATTTAGAGGGGAGCCCAAGGGGCCTTGCCACCCCCCCAAAAAAAAGTGTTTCATTTTTTAAAATGTTTTTGAATGGAATGCGACTTATGTGCATAAGAACAAAGTGCTTTAATTTAATAAAAATGCATTAACTTACATAAAAAAAAATGTTTTAACTTTTTTTTTCTATTTTTCATTAACCTTTATTTTGTTCAGGTGTATTTCGAAAACTTTCGTTTTTCATCAAGCACCCCCCCCGAAAAAGTATTTTTTTTTGCCCCAGGGAAGAAACATTAAAATTCTTCTTGTGGTCAATTTATTTCTTTATTTCAAAGAAGAATGACGATGCATTTTTATATAAAGTGACTTTGCATGTTAAATTTTCAACTTAGTCCAAATCTAGTAGCATATTAGAATAGATATGAGCTGATCATGTACATAGTTGAATGTAATACTATCGATTTCTGCATTTAGGATGGAAAATTGGTGATACTGAACTTGAAATTGACTTAGTTCCTGCTGGTGAGAACTTCTCCAAAAGTGACCAGAATGGATGTTACTCCTGTCATCAGTGTGTTTTTATAACAGGTACAGAGGATGAAATGAAACAGCACCAGTCAAAACAGCATGGGAAAAAACCTTACAAGTGTAGCTCTTGTGGCCAGGAATTTTTTGGAAGAACAGCTACAGGAGACACATTTCAGTGCATTTTGGACAGTGCAATTTTGTTTGTTTGGTGTGTGGTGCAGCATTTCGTTCAGCTATGCCTTTGAAACTTCACTTAAGACTTCATAGTCGATAAGTAACACAGAACCTATAGCACAAAAGATACTAGCATTTTAAAGTATTAATATAGGAAAAAATATATATGCTTATACATCTTATTAGCACTGCAAAATGTTAATGTATTAATGTAACCCATGTGAATTAGAATACATGTGAAGCTGATCATTTATCTTGTAGCCAACATTTCTTGGCAGATCCATAAGCATTAAAAAAAAAAAGCAACTTGTGTTTTCTTGTAGCCTTCCAATTGCCATGGTCACAAGATGCAGTGATGTACTGAGTTTTTCATGTAATTATTGTTGACAGTCCAATGTGTTTCAGGTGATGTTTGTTTATTGTACTTTTTCAACTGAGTATCTGACCCAATATTGTAAGTATATTATTATATGGTACTGTGCCTCAGTATGTATTAGAATTTCTTCACTGAGTTTGATATTTTGCTTTGCTACTTGGTGGTTCTGTTCTGTTATGTTATTTACAAAACTTATTATTACCTTAATGACCGACAACAGCATCTGATCGTAATGATTTTTTCATCAAATTATTTTTCATCCAAATTCTTTAGAGCATTGTTGTGCTTAAAGTACTGATGTAGGACTCAATCTCTAGATCATATACATAATTGGTTAGATATTTGACATAATATGGTTACATGGATTCAGAAGGGCTTTGATCAAAAGTTATGCAGTTAGTTCACTATCTGGTTCATTGCTATTTTTGTCAGGAAAAAATTCTTAGTGCAAGGCATTGACCAGTTGCAATACACAGAAAAACATTTTACATTTTGTCATCTGTAATATCTAGTCTTTGCCATTTTGTATAATATATAGCCTAATACTTGATTAATTGTAAAGTATACATTATGGTTATCTGTACCATATTTACTTCTGTTCAACATCATGTTTTTCACGATCTTATATACCTTTTCGTGTCTAGTTGATGTATTTAAGAGTTACTATTTTAATGATTTTTACATACCTTACTTTCAGAATGGATTTCAAAATAAGGTATGTGAAAATCATTAAGTAGTTACTCTTTTAAGTATATTAACTGGACTCAAAGGTGCTTACAAGATCCCTGAAAACTTGTTGAACAGAAGTAAATATGGTATAGATAACATGTTTTTCTGTAGAGTATACATTATGGTTATCATCAAGTTTACACTAGCAGAAAATAGTGACACATTTTGAATCGTATAGTTCCACAACAGGTGGTGTAAAAATTTTGTCGAACTAAACTGTGTTTGTATTTTGAAGGCAGTTTATACTGTTTTTAATTAATTAATCTGAATTATTACATTTCTAGCTAGTGTAACTGATTTGTCTTACATTTTCATGAATCGGTTCAAGGGTAGTTTATGCTGTCATGTGCGACTTATTGTTATGCTGTGTATGGTTATGCTGCCATGTACGACTTATCTTTATCTTTGTTTATTTTAGTTTTTATGAAGCAATTATATGTCAGTAGTATGTATAAAGTAATTAATTGAGAATTTTCATCCATCTACCAAAAACCACATAAATAAATTTTAACATTAATTTTATTTTATCATTCATGATGAAATGATATTACTATTCAACTTCTCTGAGTTTGAAGGGAATACTTTTTACTTTGTATGTATGAAGTGCAGTGTACTTTTTAATCACAGTGCCATCATTACCTATCAGTTATTAATTTATAACTATTCAAATTAATATTAGGTTTACTTAGGAGTCAATCCTTTTATTCACTAGCCAGATTTTTGGACAGTGTACGCCCTTCACTTCTTCAGAATTCAGTAGGTGTTGCCACTCATGAGACAAACTCAAACCTTTCAGATCATTCAGTGTTGTACTTCTTCTCTCTATTTCCAGTCCTTCTGCTAATTTCCTTTTAAAAAAGTGTTGTTGGTGTATCCCAAATCACTTTATGTCATGCATTTTGTATATGTCTGCTCAAACCTGTTTTGTTTGTCATATTTTTAATTGCAGTATGCTCTCCAGTCTAGTTTCAAGCTGTCTGCCTGTCTCTCCCACATAGCTGAGACCACACTCACATTTTATGTTGTGGAACACACCTTCTGTTAAATAAAATGTTTTCTAAATGAATGTTTTAAAATAAATGTTCCCTCCTTTTTGCTTTAAATTTTGGAGATAATTATGAACTTTGTGTTTTAATCTTGGAGCTAGTCTGACTAGAAACTTCTCACTTATCCTTTGAAGTTTTTCAAATAGTCCTTTATGACTGGTAATTTTTCTAGTCGAGTGAAACCTTGTTTTTGACTTTTCCATTTTACTAAAGATTTTTGTGACTTCTACAAAAGAGTAATTATTTTCTTCCAGAACCATCTTTAATTCATCCATTTGTGCATTTTTAAAATATCTGAAGAATTTAGAGCATTTAATTTTTCCAAAAATTATGATAAATTATTATGATAATTCTTATAAATTACTATGTAGGGAAACTAGAAGAACAGATACTAATTACACCTTCAGTCCTCTGTCTTTATGCAAGACATATGGGTGATATTATTATCATTTTAGACAGTGAAAATATCTCTCTTCCTTATGACATACTAAACTTTTTCAACTCTCTTGGTGGAAATTTGAAGTTCTCTGTGAAATTGCAAAAAGAAAAACTGCCTAACTACTTGGACTTGGTGCTATAAGTAAAAGAAGGAAAAATTGGAACTTGTTTGTATAAAAAAAGGACTAACAATAACAAAACGTTAGGGTGTCATTCAAATCATCCTAATTACATCAAAATAAATGTGGCCTCACAATTTTTGGAAAAATAAATGCTCTAAATTCTTAAGATATTTTAAAAAGTTCACAAAAGGATGAATTAAAGAAGGTTGGGGGGGGGGGTAATTCTGCACAAGCCACAGAAATCTTTAGTAAAAAGGAAAAGTCAAACACATGTATTGACCAATCATACTGTTGAAGCATGATTCAGAAAAACATTTAAGCCCTACTTTAGAAGTAAACTAAAAACAAATTTATTTACGCTCTAAAAAGCTAAAAACATTAAAAGGCAAGATCTTTCGCAAGCCACATTGGCCTCATCACATTGCGGCTTAAATGTTTTTCTGAATCATGCTTCAACAGTATAATTGGTTAATACGTGTTTGTCATATTAGCATGAAAACTTAGTTATTATGATCCTTTTACTGTGCAAGTTGAGTGGCTAGCATGTGCTAACCTTTTACTATCTTATCGTTTGCCATTATGGAGCATGCTACCAGGATGTTCACTTGGTTCCGACGTAAGCTCAAAGTTGAAAGTGCACATTTGGCTTTTTTGATTAATTGCAAATTGTCGCAGGTAATCCCTAATTTCCTATGAATTCACACCACACCATTATCTTGATGTGATGCTGCTGTTCTTTGTCATGCTTAACAAAAAATATTGCTTACTGCTATTCATTTGAAGCAAAGTTTCGTTGATTTTTTAAACAGGAAATCATACCTTGCTTATCAACACCTAACTTTCCTAACTGCATCAGTTCTTCTGGACAGGCAGCTTTTTATTTTCTTTAGTAAAACTCAAGCTGAGGTGGAGTCTATTCAAGCAAGACATATTTTTAAGCTTCGTAATTTAGTAGCATAGGAATGTGACCTACGTTCCCCATGCCATGGCGACTCTGCTCAAGCTTGTGAACACCCACCATTTTTAAACATCAGTTCGTACTCTTTAAATGACCTGCAGATGACAGCTTTACCTTGAGAGTCAAAGTTCTGTTACCCACATCTCAGGACTACGCCTTTCCATGTTGTGCCGCAAGTCGAATGTATTATTTAATCTCTTCCTCGAGCTCTTCAAGATCCTGTTTGCCTGCCTACTGCGAAAGCTATCAGAGGTAATCTCAACCAAACTTCTTCAATTCCTGCTCTCCGTTATGAGCAGAAGCAACTTTTACAGTTGTCTAAAAATCCTTCTTTAGCAATAATTTCTGCTGACAAAAGCAATGATATTGTTATCATGGATCAGGAGGAATATCATTCTAAGATGCTTTTGGCTATTAATGCTATTCCACACTCTATAGTTCGGACCAACCCTTTAAACAGTATTATTTCAAATCTAGGTAAGCTTCGCAAACAGCGCCATTTACTCCATACTATTGCAGAAAGTTTACACCCCCTCCGGGCTCTCATATTCCAGAAGCCTATGGTAAAATCAAGATGCATAAATCTATAAACTCAGTGTATGTCCTGATTTCGAGGTATGCTGCCCCAACCCAACTTCTAGAGAGGGCCCTAGCCAATTTTCTTTCCCCATTCACCAAAGATTCCGTGGTGTCCATTTGTAGTTTTTTGCAAGCCATTGAAAGGATCTTCCCCTTCGCCTCAGGTTCTACACCTTTTCTCATGGCTTCCCTTGATGCGGCGTCACTGTTCCCCAGCCCAGTGTTCCTGTGGAGTGTGTACACCAAATCGTTGAGGAAAGGTTATGCTCTCTTCACGCTTATTCACCTTTAGGAGTTCAGACTATTTTGTCTGCCCTCAAGCTAGTGGCCACTAAATATTTTTTCTGCTACGAAGGTGTTTTTTACCAGCAGAAATCCGGAGCACCCATGGCATCGCCATTTTCCCCAGTTTTAGCAGAACTTCTTTTACAGTCTTCAGAAAATCAAGTCTTAACCTCTTTTCCTTTCAAACCTCTGCTTTTCATCCACTATGTGGATGATGTTCTGGTCTTTTGGCAACATTCGCCAGACCAGTTGAATTTACTGTGTCGCACTTTATCTTCTGTTTACTCTACCGTTAATTTTTCCCTTGAGGTGGAAGTGGGAGGCTCCTTCTCTTGCTTAGACATTTTACTCTGTAGGAATCTTCAAACCCATTCCTTACAGTTTTCGATTTATAAGAAACCAACAAATACTCTTTCAATTATTCTGGCTTCCTCTTTTCAGCCTATTACTTATAAATTGGCCTCTTTGAGGTTCCTGGTTTCTCATGCTTTTACCTATTCATCATCAGTGAGGAATCGCACACTTGAATTAAGGAAGGTCAAACATCTTGCATGCGAACAAGGTTATTTGGAGGAACTATTAGTACCTTTATTAAGAACTACAAGCACAGAAGTTTGACTAACCTAACCCGTGAATCTTCTAATCTGTATTTCATTGGATGTATTGATTACATTTCCGACATTACGAACATCTTGAAGAGGATCTGCAGGACTAATTCATTTGGATTTGGTGTTCGGCTAATAATTTTAGCCTGATACGGAGGAATAGAGATACCATCCCACTTAGATCCAGAATGGGCATCTACTGCGTTCCTCTTATCTCAATCTCACCCAACCATGGAAATCTCGTGTACATAGGTTCTACGTCTTGAAGCATTGGGACTCGAGTTTCTGAACATTAATATTCAACTCGGTCTACTACAGTTACCGCAGCACTTACTAAAGTGTTATCTACTGGACTATATTACGCTCTAAAAAGCATATACACATTTCAACAGCATAACTTAGTTGCATGTTTCATGCTATTTTGATAAGCTGGCAGAATTAGAAAGTAAGAACCAGTCGGTAAATCAGAAAATAAGAATTTGTTGATAGTTTGGCATATTATAATTTTTATAATAGATGAATATTATATATTAATAGTTTGGCATATTTTCTATGGGATATGTGTTTTTCTTGACTTATCTGGGGATAATATCAATATATACATCTGTGAGAAACCCATCTGAATAAGGTTTATCTCACCATGTGTTTCAGTTGGAATTATTAATAATTTAATTGAAGAGTATACTTCAAAAGATAAAATAAACCTTAGAACACCAAATAAAAATAAATATAAAGATTGTGGATCTCTACCATTCGTGCCAGAAGTCAACAGTGTATTGAAGAAAACATACTTAAAATATAATCTGAATTTTGGTACCCATGTTCCAGACATTAACTCTTTACTAACAATGAAAAATCAACATGAGCCATGTTGATTTTTCATGAGCCATGAGCCGCCATTCTGAAGAAAGTGGGTGTTTATTTCATTCCAATCATAGATCAAAATAATTTAGTAGTTTCACAATATATAGGAAGTACAAAAAGAAATATTATATTAAGAATAATGGAGCACCTTTCAAATTGGAACAAAAAAAGAAATAAAAACATCATTAATAGAATTTTGTGTGAAAAACAAAACTACACCGTCTTGGGAAGATGTACGCCTCCTTGCTCAACAAAAAAACAACAACATGGAAATCCATATTAATGTCAAAAGCTTTATTTGTAGAAAAAACAAAAATTTCAAATTGAAATAGTAACAGCCCAATAATTTTACCAGATCCATGGAAAAATACAATAACAGTAGAAAAGAAATTAATGCAGAAAACTAAAAATAAATATAAAAAAGAAATACAACACAGAGCCAACCATTGAAGATCGCCACCAGATGGAAGCAGAGGATGGTGAACGAACAGAACCTCATGCGCAAGAATACATTGTTGGATTTGAACTCAGCAGATGTAATTAGGCACCAGTTCTGCTGATGATGCCGTGATATTCACACAGTTGAAACACGTTCAGTGAATGACACTACATAAGCCTAAACTAGGGGAGCTAGCATGCAGTAGAGTAGAGATTGAAGTGCACGAGTCTTTTTCACTTACTGAAAATAGGAATTTTATATTGTACAGTTTCTAATGGATATTTTTAATTGACTTTTAATGGCAACAAAGTCTTAATCTCAAGGAGTTCTGTGGTTATTGCCTCAACCTCGACATGTGGTGTACAGTTTGAAGATTTTAATTACAGTGTGAAGATTTTAATTCCAAGTTGGTTCATTGTTTAGTGTTTACCAGATGTTTAAATATTTTTTTCATTCAACGCTCTTCTATTTTTGTCATGTCATTAACCTACATATATGAAGTCACCTAGGAAGACTCAAAATATACTTACCACTTGTAAACTATTAAACACATCAATGATGCAGCAACATGAGAATTAAACAACAAGACTCAAGGTAAAAAAAAATCTCTTTATTCATTAAGTAACAACATAGAGTTATAGCAATAATAACTCGTAATTGAATAATGCCTGTGGCAATGGTGTAACAATGTGTTGAACAGAATATATGTAACAGATTTATTACTATACCATATTTATGTGGGGATTTTCTAAGCCTTTCCTTATCTCTGAAATTTCAACCCTCTACAAGCAACCAACCTTAGTTATACTAAGAGATATTAAGAATATATGACCAATGTTAAAACATCATCCAGTTCAAAATTAGTCAGAATACCATACATGTATTTTGTAGAATCTTTTAAAAATTTAAATGCAGCTGCAGAAGTTTTTTTTTTTTTTTTTAATGTGGAAGAAGAGAGAGTTGACAGGAGAGGATTTTGGCTATGGTAAATTGGCCACATCTAATATGAAAATAGAAATGCATGACGATTTTTTTTAAAGATGAAAAAACTGTTGTTATGCAGGACTTCTGGTTCTTGTTAAACGAAAAAGCAGATGGGTGACTTATTACTTGAATCTGCAGTCTCTTGGGTACAGTTTATTTAATATATTCACTCATACTATATTGGATTTTTACTTCAAATGAGTTATTGGACAAGTATAGTTTGAAAAATTCAGGATATTGTTCTTATTCTCTCAATTACTCACTTGTTTGTTGGCATTCTGTGCTATTTGGTAGCTTTCAGGCTTGGTCCTCAGTTGATTTCACACGTATATCGCAGTTTAAAAAAAGATTTCGTTGATGATGCTTATGGTATTATCATTCTGTAATTTGTCAGGTGTTTGAATTTTACCACATTCTTTTTGTCAGTGTACAAAATGAAATTTTGTGATTCCAGTATTCTGTTTTTTTCATTCAGTGCTTTTTTTTTTTTAACATCATTCCACTGCATGCCAGAGTGGTTTTCAAACTAAGGTAGATCACTAACATCAGCTCCATTATTAAGGTCCAACAACTTTTCAACATCTTGTGTAAGCTGATGGTATCATTTACATATAATCTTCGTTTGGAATGTACCAACAGCTTGTGGTGAGACCTAAATTAACGCTAGTCATCAAACTACAATTATGAGCCTTTGGCAATACAGTTTTGGACAGATGGATTTTATTTTATTCTCTTAAATTGGTTGTTCATGTATCTATCAGAAGGTAGGATTTTTGTTTTTAGTTATTACGGATTTTAGCTTTCATGAGTATTTTAATAACGTCATCAGTTGTGATTCATAGCGAATTATCTACCCCCCCCCTTTTTTTGGTTATATACTACCTGAATGATACTTCAGGTTCATGAACTCTCATAATTACTCAGGTTGCTCCTGATGAACATGCGTCAGTTGAATGTGAATGGTAATAGTGAAATTTCGCCAATAGGGACTAGTCAATAAAGAACTTCTACTGACCAACAAAAGATAACTTTCTATTTAGTCCTCACTTTTAAGGGTTACTTTATATTTGGTTCTTATTTTATTGTTTGTATTACTTACTCTAAGTTTGACGCCCGAGGAATAATTATATTGTCATGGGGTCCAGACATCATGATTTTCAACAGCCTTGTTAAAAAGTGTGAAGAATAGCAAGATTTTATGATGATTTCTCGTCGTAGTTCATTAAGGCATATCATCTGCTGCACACAAAGAAACTTTACATAACAGTTAAAAGAGAGAACTTCTTCTGTCTCTTATGGTTTACTTTATCATCTTTTACTTGTGCTACCACAGAAAGCTGATTTCACAAAATCAATCCATGGTCTAGTTCTCCTTACTGATTTAAGCATGTAACCTACAAATATGACATCTGCTCAATGTAGACTTGTATCTTGATTTTAATTTATATGGTAAGAGAAAAAAAAAAAAATGTGCCGCGGAAGTGATGTAAAAGTTGGCTTGCCTTCTACATTGTAGTTTTACTGTCTATTTTGAATGCTTTTTTAGTGTGGTTCAATATTTTTGCATAGTTGAACAATTCACTTTTGAGACAGGCAGGTAGTTTAATGCTTGTGGATTGGGCAACACTGCCACTTGGCATACCGATAGAAGGCATCACGTGCAATTTTGATCTCACAGCATGCTGCCATTTTCTAATTATGCATCATGAATGTAGGTATCATATTTCTTATGACCAGAATGGAGTGTACAGTTAAGCAATGTGTGAGCATCAAATTTTGTTCACAGCTGGGTAAAATGCCTACAGAAGCCTTACAAAAAAAATAAAAAATAAATTGTGATCCATGTGTGGTGATAAAACTCTATCACAAGCTAATATTTATTTTTTTTTTTTTTTGTGACACGAGGTGTCATGAAGAAAGAGAGGATACACATGACAATGAAAGGAGTGGATCACAAATGAAAGGGCATGCATGACAATGAAATGAGTAGCACATCCATAACAAACTCACTTGACAGAATGTTGATCAAATGCGACAACTGGTGGACTCCGACCAAAAATTAACATGCAAAGCAACAGCCGATGAGTTGAATATTAGTTGCAAAACTATTTTCAGGTACTCCCAGAGCTGGCCATGTGCATAATTTTTGTCTTGAAGGTGCTGTCATTTCGAGTGACTGTATGGAACAACTGGTGACTAACAATTTTCCTGAGAGAGTAATTACTAGTGATAAGCCTAGTGTTTGCTACCTGTATGACCTGGAAATCTAGAGGCAATTGGGAGAATAGCACAACTCAATCTTCACCCATCAAAAAATGGCACAACTTCTGAAATCCCAAGGTAAAACAATGTTCATTTGTTTCTTTGATGTGCATAGAATCATTCACTCTGATTTTTTTACTTCAAATGCAATTTTAAACTTTTGCTGTGGGGAGTGGTTGACTTCAGAGGATTGCATTTTGTGCTGTATATGGTTTCACTATGTTTTAGGTAATTTAATGCTTTTAAACATCAGATTATATACAAAATTAGTACATACATAAAGTGAGAGTCAAAATTTGTTCAACTACCATTTTCTCCCTAACTTCATATTTTGACCATTCAACAATAAATTCTTGTCAAAATTTTGTTTTTTAAATGTGTTATTTAAAA
The DNA here is from genome assembly GCA_039090855.1 of Macrothele yani. Lineage (NCBI taxonomy): Eukaryota > Metazoa > Arthropoda > Arachnida > Araneae > Macrothelidae > Macrothele > Macrothele yani. Next base: position 138,657,323 of record CM076993.1, on the reverse strand, counting down.
GTAGTAAAAATTTTCAATTTACTTCCGATATTGGAGGTTAATTATTTAACGTGCATTAATGCATTTGCATTTTTGAACTTCACTTTTAGTTGGTAAAGTTCGATGAACACTTACCGCACGTGGGGCTTGGCTTTCAATCCATATTTCCGTTACGTGGATGCGGCACGGGATTTTTTCATTTGGCCACGGGTCTGCTTCTTCTTTTTTTTTTTTTTCTCCGTTGGAATTTATTTTGTCTCATCACCAAATGAGTTTTTCCTTTGCTGCATCCTCATTTACTTCAATATTTATTCATACCCGAGTACTTTCGGTACTACTACTATACCGTCTTCGAGGGGACATTTTGCTCCAACTAGCACGGACCGTGTCAGCTGGGCATTTCGGTGGTTCTCGCGGGCTGCTTCTGTCATCTGCTATCGCTTCTTCTTGGGCGTTGTGGCGCCATCTCTTGTTGGTCAGTGATCTCCTTTTTCGAACTTTTTCTTTTTTTTGCTCAATTTTAATTAAATTTCTCCAGCTGTTTCTCAAATTATTAGGGTCATTGTGGTTGCAAACTTTTGTCCTATTTTTTTCAATCATTACCGACTCTGCTATTCTGAAGTGTTTTTCGGATTTACAGCTTTTAATGATTTTTATATTTTCGAATTTTGGATATTTTTGGTTATCCAGACAGTATTGAATCAGTGCTGTTTTTCTTCTTTTTTCTGCCAGTTTTTTATGTGTTGTTTTAATCTGTGTTTAAGCTTATTTTTGGTACTTCCTATATAAGCCATTGGAGGATTTTCAGTAATAGGAATTGAATAAATACCTGCTTTTTCTAACATTCTTATTTTATCATTATTTTTTGTTACTATATTTTTGATGGTATTTACTTTTCCTCCAATTTGAATGTTATGCTTTTTACAAATATTATTAATTTCATTGGTAGTGCCTTTAATGTAAGGAAAACCATTTAAATATTTGATTTCTTTTTTAATTACTACAGCATTATTTTTTTTTTATTTTCTTTATTACTTCTGTGTCCCATTTTTTTATTAAATGGTTAGGATAACCAAAGCTGCTTGCAATTTTTTTTATGAATTTGATTTCTTCATTGATGAACTGACTATTTTCAGAATGCGTATATGCTCTTTTAATTAAGGTTTTTATACTATTGCATTTTTGAGGATATGGATGTGCTGAATTGTATGGGATTAGGACCGGAACAAATGAACTTTTCCGATAAACTCTGTATAGTAACTTATCTGTGGATTTGATAACATGTACATCCAAAAAGGCTATTGCATTATTTTTTTCCATTTCAACCGTGAGTTCTATAGTTGGATATAATGCGCTGTAACGTTTTGTTAATTTTTTAATTCTTCTTCGTTCAGTTTTGATAGAATGAAAATGTCATCTACGTATCGACAGTACACTTCTGGTTTTTCTTCCATATGATGTAGGACATTTTCTTCAATTTCGTTCATCACAACCTCAGCATATAGAGTTGATAATGGTGAGCCCATTGGGCCTCCTGAATTTTGTTTGAATATTTTGTTCTTGTATGTAAAAATATTATTTTCATATAAATAAACTAAAACTTTTTTGAATTCTTGAATTTGTGTGTTATTTAAAATTTTAAGATTTTGCAACTTCTTAATGATGATTTCAATAGCTTCTGGAACTGGAGTGCTTGGATATAATGCTTTAACATCCATGCTTGCCATGTTTAAGTCCATTAGGCCAGTTTTTACATTTTTAATTTTCTCTATAAACTCATATGTGTTCTTGATGGTGAACTTGTTGTTCATGAAAAAGGGTGCTAGGAATTTGTAAATGTTTTTCTCTAATGTTATCAAAGGTGAGTTTTTTTTTTGAAACTATCAGTCTCATTGGAGCACCATCTTTGTGCGTTTTTATCTTTGCAACGATACGTGGTATGCCTGCTCCCATTGGTGGAAACGAGCGTTTGATTTCATCAGGTAATGTGCTATGATTTCTTATATCCGCTAAGAATTTAATTTGATTATCAGTTGGGTCTTTCTTAATTTCAGTACAATTTAATCCATCAATTGCTTCTGTCATTTTTTGTTCAAATTCATCAGTGTTGAGAATAATGATTTGGCCGGATTTATCTGCTTCACAAAATTTGATATATGGGTCATTTTTCAATTCCAATAGTTGTTTTTTTTCATATTTTAATTTTTTTCTCTATATAGAAGTTTTTGTTGTTTTTGGCATTATATTCTTTTAGAATAACTCTATATAATTTGTTCTCTACTTCAGTTTTATTCTCTGCGCCTGGTATATTTTTGAGAATATCTTCGAGGCAAGGGATGATTTCTTCAGTTTTAGGGAGGCCTTGTGGAAAGGCAAATTTTTTCCCTTTTTGTAAAATTGCTTTTTGTGTAAAGCTTAAATTCTTATCAGACCGATTTTCATATACATTAAATTCATTTATGGGTTCTTTATTTAATTTTTGTTCATCAAATAGTGCATTTAATTTTTTATCTACCGTAACGCTATTGGAGTTGGCTTCTTTGTTAGCAATTTCGTTAATTTCGATGAACGTAGTATCCAAAATGCGATCTTTCCAAGTGCCATCAAATTGTGCATATGAAAAAAACAACTATTGGAATTGAAAAATGACCCATATATCAAATTTTGTGAAGCAGATAAATCCGGCCAAATCATTATTCTCAACACTGATGAATTTGAACAAAAAATGACAGAAGCAATTGATGGATTAAATTGTACTGAAATTAAGAAAGACCCAACTGATAATCAAATTAAATTCTTAGCGGATATAAGAAATCATAGCACATTACCTGATGAAATCAAACGCTCGTTTCCACCAATGGGAGCAGGCATACCACGTATCGTTGCAAAGATAAAAACGCACAAAGATGGTGCTCCAATGAGACTGATAGTTTCAAAAAAAAACTCACCTTTGATAACATTAGAGAAAAACATTTACAAATTCCTAGCACCCTTTTTCATGAACAACAAGTTCACCATCAAGAACACATATGAGTTTATAGAGAAAATTAAAAATGTAAAAACTGGCCTAATGGACTTAAACATGGCAAGCATGGATGTTAAAGCATTATATCCAAGCACTCCAGTTCCAGAAGCTATTGAAATCATCATTAAGAAGTTGCAAAATCTTAAAATTTTAAATAACACACAAATTCAAGAATTCAAAAAAGTTTTAGTTTATTTATATGAAAATAATATTTTTACATACAAGAACAAAATATTCAAACAAAATTCAGGAGGCCCAATGGGCTCACCATTATCAACTCTATATGCTGAGGTTGTGATGAACGAAATTGAAGAAAATGTCCTACATCATATGGAAGAAAAACCAGAAGTGTACTGTCGATACGTAGATGACATTTTCATTCTATCAAAACTGAACGAAGAAGAATTAAAAAAATTAACAAAACGTTACAGCGCATTATATCCAACTATAGAACTCACGGTTGAAATGGAAAAAAATAATGCAATAGCCTTTTTGGATGTACATGTTATCAAATCCACAGATAAGTTACTATACAGAGTTTATCGGAAAAGTTCATTTGTTCCGGTCCTAATCCCATACAATTCAGCACATCCATATCCTCAAAAATGCAATAGTATAAAAACCTTAATTAAAAGAGCATATACGCATTCTGAAAATAGTCAGTTCATCAATGAAGAAATCAAATTCATAAAAAAAATTGCAAGCAGCTTTGGTTATCCTAACCATTTAATAAAAAAATGGGACACAGAAGTAATAAAGAAAATAAAAAAAAATAATGCTGTAGTAATTAAAAGAAATCAAATATTTAAATGGTTTTCCTTACATTAAAGGCACTACCAATGAAATTAATAATATTTGTAAAAAGCATAACATTCAAATTGGAGGAAAAGTAAATACCATCAAAAATATAGTAACAAAAAATAATGATAAAATAAGAATGTTAGAAAAAGCAGGTATTTATTCAATTCCTATTACTGAAAATCCTCCAATGGCTTATATAGGAAGTACCAAAAATAAGCTTAAACACAGATTAAAACAACACATAAAAAACTGGCAGAAAAGAAGAAAAAACAGCACTGATTCAATACTGTCTGGATAACCAAAAATATCCAAAATTCGAAAATATAAAAATCATTAAAAGCTGTAAATCCGAAAAACACCTCAGAATAGCAGAGTCGGTAATGATTGAAAAAAATAGGACAAAAGTTTGCAACCACAATGACCCTAATAATTTGAGAAACAGCTGGAGAAATTTAATTAAAATTGAGCAAAAAAAAGAAAAAGTTCGAAAAAGGAGATCACTGACCAACAAGAGATGGCGCCACAACGCCCAAGAAGAAGCGATAGCAGATGACAGAAGCAGCCCGCGAGAACCACCGAAATGCCCAGCTGACACGGTCCGTGCTAGTTGAGCAAAATGTCCCCTCGAAGACGGTATAGTAGTAGTACCGAAAGTACTCGGGTATGAATAAATATTGAAGTAAATGAGGATGCAGCAAAGGAAAAACTCATTTGGTGATGAGACAAAATAAATTCCAACGGAGAAAAAAAAAAAAAAAAAAGAAGAAGCAGACCCGTGGCCAAATGAAAAAATCCCGTGCCGCATCCACGTAACGGAAATATGGATTGAAAGCCAAGCCCCACGTGCGGTAAGTGTTCATCGAACTTTACCAACTAAAAGTGAAGTTCAAAAATGCAAAAGTAGTAAAAATGTAATTATTTGGGAAGGTAAAAAATATTAGAGGGGAATTTGCACCCCTTACTTTCCAAGTTACAGTGTTACACTGTAGCTTTTTTGAATAAAACGTTTTTTCACAGCAGCACACAACATGTCTGTTAAGGTGTTGAAAAAACATGACAGATTGAACATGAACACTGAAAAGTGTTCATTCTTTCCCTATATTTAAAACTGGTTGAAATTTTTTAATGCAAATACATAACCAATGTGACTTGTCCATATTGTTTTATGTGGAAGTCAAACTATGAATGGCAAAACAAGCAGTGACTGGAAGTAGTGCCCCTACTGTGGCACACTACTTTTATAGTAGCATGGCATGTAACATTACTACAAATATAAAAATGTAGTTATAGCAGTAGAACGCTACAAAATAAAGTAGCTTGTAGGAAAAAATTATGCTACAAGTTAGGCTACTTTGAACAAAAAGTAAAAGAAATACACTTTAAATCATGTAAAATTTCCAGATTTCCTGAAATGTTATTGGCTGGGATGAGAGGCTAAGTGTGCCCTGCTTACAATCACAAAACCAACCTGGACCTACTTTATGAAAGCTAGCCAAACTTAACTGGGAAATATTTTCAGTCAGCATGCGAATATACACTGAAGTGCCAAAAGTCACGGGATACGTATCTAGCATTGTGTAGGACCTCCTCTAGCCTTGCAAAGTTCAGCAACTCGATGTGGCATTAATTCCACAAGTGGCCGGAAGACTTCTGGCGAGATATTGAGCCATACCATCTGAATAACCACCCACAGTTCCTTGGTATTTGTAAGTGCAGGATCCTGGGTGCGAATGGACCTTTCCGCCATGTCCCATAAGTGCTCTATTGGGTTCATGTCGGGAGAATGTGGTGGCCACATCATCCATCGGAACTGTCCAGAATGTTCCTCAAACCAATTTTAGACAACTTGGGCATGATGACATGGTGCATTGTCCGCCTGGAAAATCCCATCGTTGTTGGGGTACATGAAGTCCATGAAAAGCTGCAAATAATCATCCAGCAGAGCAACAAAGTGATTACCAGTTAACGACATGTTTACTAGGGCCAGAGGACACAAACCATGCCATGTAAAAACACCCCACACATGTATGAAACCTCCACCAGCTTGCACAGTGCCTTGTTGACAGCTTGGGTCCATGGGCTCATGGAGTCTGCCCCACACCTGAACCCTACCATCAGCTAATAACAACTGGTAGCGTGACTCATCGGACCACGCCACATGTTGCCAGTCTTCCAGGGTCCAATTATCGTGTTCATGAGCCCAGGTGAGGCGCTGTGTCCGATGTCGTGGTGTTAACAAAGGCACTCGGGTGGGTCTTCTGCTCCCATACCCTATGGATGCATTCAATGCAGAAGGTGCCACAGATATACCATCAGGTCAGTGCAGCATAATTTAGCATCCATGGGGTATGGGACCCAAAAGAAGACCACACAGGAGATGGATAGATGAAATTTGAAAGCATGCAGGAGTGACGTGGAAGAGACTGTTACAAGACAGATGGTTTTGGAAGAAACTGGGGAAGACCTTCATGCAGCAGTGGATTGATAATGCTTGACAATGATGATGATATATATATATGAGGAACTCATGGATAAAGAAAATGACAAGAGTGGAAGACATCATGATCAAAATAAAATCCCTGAAATGGCAATGGGCTGGACATGTTGCCAGAAGAATGAACAACTGATGGACAGCCGAAATTCTAGACTGGATTCCAAGGGACAGGAAAAGACCCAGAAGAAGACCACATGGGAGATGGGTGGATGAAATTTTGAAAGAATGTGGGAGTAACATGGAGGAGACTGGTGCAAGATAGATCATTATGGAAGAAACTTGGGCAGACCTTTATTCATCAGTGGATTGATAATGGCTGATGATGATGATATATATACATACAGTATATACAATATATACATAGTTATAAGAACTTACAGCACACACCCACATCCCTCCAAGAGAAATAATTGCTGTATTAAAACATTTTTTTTAAATGTGCTTTTCAGGTTTAATTATGTAACATTACTTTATGTATTATGTACATATAGACTAACAGGTTGTTGAAAATCACCAGGGTAATTATCGAACTTTTTGCATGCTCTTGTCTTTGGAATCAATAAATTTCAGTGCTATTTAGGCTGGCCTTTTTAAACAAGAATGAATGATTGAAATAGTAATTTGTCGAAGGAACTGTACATTAAAAATGATAGCATGACTTGATTGTTTACTTACAGCTGACAGCTGGAGGGCATAGAAGTCAAGCCAATCCCAGCGTTGAAATCGTCTGTCAGAAACCATGATGACAAAGGAATTTCTTGATGAACGAACTTCTTGTGGCGTTTTTTACAGTTTCTTGAGAAATTCCTTTATCGTCATGGTTTCTGATAGACAGGTCACTGCTGGGATTGGCTTGACTTCTATGCCTTCGAGCTGTAAGTACCCAACCAAGTCATATTATCATTTTTAATGTTCAGTTTCTCCAAGAAATTGTTGTCTCAATCATTTATTCTCATTTAAAAAAGCCAGCCTAAATGGCACTGAAATTTATTGATTCCAACGACCAGAACAAGCAGAAAGTTCAAAAGTTTGATAATCTCTTTGGAGATTTTCTAAAACCTGTTAATCTTTGTGTTCACATGTTATCAGCTCATATAGACATTTACCTCAAGAAACCTATCCACTGCATTACAAGTAATTAAAATATTTCATAAGATGTTATTTTGTAATGAAATTACGATCTCTCTCTCTCTCTCTCTCTCTCTCTCTCTCTCTCTCTCTCTCTCTCTCTCTCTCTCTCTCTCTCTCTCTCTCTCTCACACACACACACACACACACATTATTTGTTCTTGATTGCTTCAAGTTCTAAGTCATGACCTTCTAAATGGCTCAAATGAATCACTGTGCAACCTGGTTTCAATTATTTTAAGGTAATTGAAACACTCAATGAAAGACTCCTCAGGAAGACGCTTTGACGTCTGTACGTTCTGTTTTACACGTTATGGTAAGTGGATACAGTCTGCGGTGGTGCATTAAATTATTCAATTAAGATATAAATTGGTTAAAAGTCCTAAAAATGTTACTCGCAGAAGTGCGTGTTCAGTCTGACGTCAGTAGTTATTTTTACGTTAGAACAGCACTTCCGTGAGTAATATTTTTAGGACTTTTAACCGATTTATATCTTAATTGAATAATTTAATGCACCACCACAGACTGTATCCACTTTACATAACGTGTAAAACAGAACTTACAGACGTCAAAGCGTCTTCCTGAGTAACCTTGTGGTCACGTAATGGTATGTGGACTTTATGATAGAATCCAGTCAATGAAAGACTTCTATTTGCAGATTAGTTTTAAAAAATTGTACTTAACTTTTTATTTTCAGGTTGCTGTGAATCACTCTTAATGGCAAGACAGCACTTGGTTGCCTCTGGCTAAAGTTAGTTACTCCTCATTAAAATTCTGCATGCTTAATAAAATATGAGGATGATAAAACTGTAATATTCACATATGAAAATCACTGTAAGTTGATCAAAAATAGTCCCTGTATTTCAACACATTTCAAAAATTTCCCTCATTTTTGTCTTCATGTGTTGTGATTGCTGACATCACACTGAATGAGTTGCTTCTCAATACCTCACACCCTGCATTTTCCCTTCTTTTTGACTGGTTCTTCAACTTTTGTTGACTGTTCTTGTGGTGCCATCTACTTTATGCAATTCTTAACTATTTTTATTTGTCTTTTTGTCTTTTCTTTTGATGTTTTTGGCATTGATATCTTGAATTAATTTTTTCTAGGAGCATGGTATGTTTGTGCTATTATATAACTGCAGTTCTATTGTTTTTTCTTCAATGTGGATTGTGATACTCATAATCCTTTTTATATTTCCCTTGCTATAATATTTTTCAAAATCTGGATTATTATTATATTATTATATCAATGATGCCTATGGTTCTTTTTCAATCCTTTTAGCAATACTTTGTGGCAATCTATTTTTTGTACTTACTGTATTCTTTTGATCTTATTTTCAGTGTTCACTATGGGAATACTATTAGTACCTGCTTTTTTCAAATAAATGTTGGCTCTTTGCTTTTGATAAGACCTCTTTGATTCTGTTCAGTTTGCCCATTGTTCACATTCTGCTTTTTAAGGTTCTTAGTTGTTATTTTTATAACATTTTTAATGTAATGAAAACATCCCATAAATCCTATGAACAGAAAATTCTTATTAGCCCTTTCCAGGAAAAAAGAAACTCTCTGCACTCATTGGGCAAAGCATGAAAAAATTATTTTACCATTGGTGATGCCCAATTGATGGCTTTTCTGCTCCTCAGAGTGAATGTATATGACACAGACAGCATCATTTATAAGGAGGAAGCAGAAAAATTGCCTTCCAAGTTTTCTTCTAATCTTAGAAAAGTAACCTGTAGTGCACATATGCTACTACTGCATCTTTTTAGTTTAGAATCACACAAGAATAACCCTTTCAAGACCAGGTTACCTACATGTAGAAAGATATGCAGCCTTGACACTCGTCCAGCTGCATGTTGAGCTGATGCTATGTAACTACAATGGAACCAGGTCTTTGCCCCTGTGATGCTTCTATGTAGTGTGTACATCAAGAAAACTGTCATTTTTTACTTCTTGAAACTGTCTCAAGTGTAACATTCCTGATAATATGCATGGCTAGGAACTGAAATTTTACTCAGCTGGTAGGACATCCTGAGAGAACCTGCAGATCCCCTAGATAAAATGTGGGAGCTCATGGTTGAGAGATACTGCTTTAGAATTATAAGGTAACACTTAGTTTATTATTTCATCTGATACTGCACTGCTATATCTTCTGCTTCAACTTTAGTGCACATTTACTTGTGAGTTTGATATAGTTTTGATAGTATTCTGCAAGGCATTACACACAAAGCATGTACTAGATTTAGACAATAAAATTGAAGTAACCAGAGCAAAAAAATAAATGAGGTTTTTAACGTTAATCAAGTTGTGGAGAAGTTTAAAATTGTAAAAACACAGCTACAATGTTAGATTATTTAAAAATATAAAAGTTTTTGATTTTTAGTTGATTGAGATATGTATGAATGATACATCCTTTTAAGTAATCACAAGCTATGTACAGTATTTTTAGCATGACAAAAATTTGAATGTTCACATTTCAGTTGCTTCCATGAATGCACCTGTATTAAGTGGAAACCTCTCTAAAACAAAAAATAGTTGTGGCCCTTGGAATTCTGTCTTAGACAGGTTTCACTGCATATTGAAAAAGTGTAAAACTCAAACTGCAACTATAATAACAGCACAAACATATCATATGCTGGAAGGAAATTAATTCAAGAAGATATCAATGCCAAAACATCAAAAGAAAAAAAGAAAAAAGAAAAAAAGAGCAAATAAAAATGGATAAAAATTGCACAAAGTAAATGGTGCCAGAAGAACAGTCAACAAAAGTTGAAGAACCAGTCTGAAATTAGGGAAAATGCAGAATGTGAGGTCTTGAGAAGTAAATAATTCAGCGCAATGTCAGCAGTCACAACACATGAAGGACCCCCCTCCCCGAGACCAAAACTAGAGAAATTTTTGAAATGTGTTGATACACAGATACTATTTTTGATCAACTGATGATACCTGCCATTTAACTGTACAGAGATTTTAATATGTTTTTATTGTTTTAATATTTTATTAGCATATAGAATTTTAGGGAGAAGAAACCAACTTTTAGCTAGAAGGAACTAAGTATGGTCTTGCCATCAAATCAAGAATGATTAGCAGTGATCTAAAAAAAAAACATCAATAAAAGGTTTGGAAAATAATCTACAAATACAAATTCTTATTAAAGTTTTTGTAAATCTCGTGAAAGAGATGCTAGGTTCTGTAGTGATTCGGTCAGGCCATTTAGGAGATCACGATTTAAAACTTAAAGCTATGAAGAACAAATAAGTGGGGAGAAAGTAATTGTACAAACAAAATGACATCTTAGGTGATATTTTAATCACTTGTAATGCAATAGATAGATTCATTGGGCCAAATGTGTATGTCTGTAATTCATTAGCAATATTAGACCTCCAAATGAGGTTAGAAGTAGACTTATAGGTGTTGCTGCTTATCATTGTTATTTTTTAAAATTATTTTACAAGGTCAGTTTTTGTTATACTGCAAATCAAATGATAATGTGACTGATTAATGGTTTACGAGTTATGAGAAATATTCTTTTGTGATTGTGCTGTGCTCAGAAGCTACTGTCTCAAAATTTACTTGAATCCACATCTCAAAATTTATGTGCACTCATCAAATCCTGGGTGTAAAATGGTTTAGGTATAGCAAAGAGGCAGAAAAAATGAGCTTTCCTTTAGATTCCATAGAAGACTTGTTTGGTGTTAGCCAATCCATAAGAAATAGATTTTCTCATGCATAACACAGGATATCTGCACCTTTTTTATTTTTCTTGCTGATTGCCGCTTGTTCTCCAACTTACTTGATCTTATCGTTAAATGATGGAAATTCAGCAGTGCAATTTCAAAACCCTGCCATTCCTGAGCTGGGTTCAGCATGAATTACATGTTAGAGTTACAAATGCTGGCAGTGAAGTTTGAGAAGCACTTGCAGAGGCAGAAATTTGCTGCACAGCATCACTACTGTTAAACACTAGTTGACAAGTGCTGCAATATGGCACACTCAAGCACTGTTTGTTATATAAATGATTCAGTTACATATTAAACTACTTGTATATCTGTAGGTTAGTGAAATCAATTGCTATGTGCATTGTAGTGTGATTTGAATGCTTAGCTTGTCATTGTCACTGTACTGTCATGAAATGTCAGCAATTTTCAATAATTGCAGCTCTTAATTTTCAAATATATAGAAAATTTGTAAGCTGAGTTGTAATAAGGGAAGTATCTTTAAATTTTGAAACATTCATAAGAGAAATTTATTTTTATTGCTTTTCATAGTTATTTATGGAATTACAGTAATCTCAGTGCAGTTTCCATGACAAAAATTGTATAAATGACAAATATATAGTATCAATAAAATATTCAATCATTCCCAGTGGATGAAGTTTAGTACTCATTGATTTATGACAAACATTTTATTCTAAGATAATCATTGTAGCTTCTCATGCCTTCACCAGGATTAGTGATGTATATTTATATGTCACTAGTATGAAAACAGTCTTACTGTGCAGATGGAGACCATGATATATGTTTTCTTGGCAAGTATAAAGCACTATCAGAGCATTCAATTTTACATGTGGGGTATTTTTTTTTTCAATCAGTATTGAAATCAATATCTGCATGAGAGAAAGTGAAAAAAAGAAAAAGAAGGAAAAGAAATAAAATTCAGAATGTCATTGTATTCTTTTCTTTGAGAGATGTGTGTGTCCTATTGTACTACATTTTATTTCATTTTTCTTAAAATACTGAGGATCTCTTCAAAAAATTTTAAAACTTCTATCATTTTTTAGTTTGAGCTGTACTTGAATCCATCTCAAAATTTTTGTGCAAGCATATTAGAACTACAACATGTCAGACAAAGCATTTGTAAAGAATTGGACTATGTAAGTTTTTTAGTGAGTTATTAAGTTTTGCTTCTGAATTCATGACCTCAGAGGCTCACTTTTATGTGATTAGTGTGTTGGAAGTTGGTAGGGAAATGATAGGAAAAAGTTTTTTAACTTCACAATTAAACTTAAATTGTGAAATTTGGTGTAGCAGTAATTGTAATCTATGTTGAAAAAATTGTTATGCAATTTTTTTTAATCTGATAACGGAAACCAGTAAGAAAAGTTGTATAAAACCATTCTTGGTTTTCTTTTTCTTTTTATGAAATTCAGTTAGTGATTTCAAGACTTATCAGGATACCATTGACATGGAATTAGTGGCTTGATTCCATTAGTAGCTTGATTCCATGTTTAATCTCCATTATCATATGATAATGTGCTTCCATTATCATGCGATAATGGAAGCCCTTCGAATAGTAGCACATCAAACATATTTTTAATTCTGTGACGTTATATATCAACAAGAAGGAGGAACGCCTATGGGTTCCCCGCTTTTGGCTGTTTTGGCTGAAATTGCTATGCAAACACTAAAAAGTTGGGTATATGCACAAACAGAAAAAAAAAAAAAAAACCCTACTTGAGATATATAGATGATATTCTTATGTTCTGGGCACATGCTGTTGAAGACTTAACATTATTTGCAAATACTATGGTAGCACAATTCCCCAGCCTGAATTTCACCATTGAAGTTGAAACTACACATTCTTTGCCTTTCCTAGACTTCATTATACAGCACAACCCGGGCACATTAGAACTTACGTTTGAGGTTTATCGAAAACCAACTTTTATACCAACTTTAATACTAAGGCATTCCTCGCAACCCAAACGGCATAAATTAGCAGCAATTAACTACTTAGTTCATAGGGCATATTCCCATTCCACCACAAAGCATTCTCGACAAACAGAGATAAAGAAAATTAAGGATATCACTTGGGGATATGGATATACTACCCAGTGTGTCAACCAAATACACAGGCAAGTTCATGAAACTGCACAAACAACATTACTTAAAGAATCACGACCAATAAAATATATTGGCTCTATGGCTTTTATTCCTCCTATATCCTCTATCTTGAAGAATTTTTGTGCAAGGCATAATTTGGGGATTGGTGAAAGTGCACATACTTTATTTGCAATTGTTAAGCAGGATAGAGATTTGGTCCCCGAGGACAAGAGGAGTGGAGTATATGCCATCCCCATGATGAGCCATGACCCAGCTATTAAAGACAAAGTATATATCGGCTCCACCACCCGATCTTTGGGGGTAAGATTGTCTGAGCACAAGTATAATGTTAGATGTTGCTCGACTAATACAGCGTTAGCCAGACTTGTCGCCGCTGGAACACATTACCCATCATGGGATGAAGCGGGTGTATTTATAAGCCTTAGAACAAAAAGACAGACCCTTATTGCCGAAACTCTGTATATTTGTAGATATGCAGACCAATGCTGCAACGACAACATGCCATACTTTCTCCCTACGGTATGGAGATCACTTATACAGTCATCAACCCAGGATATGCCAGATGGTTGAAATATAATACTTGATGTAACAGAATAAATGTTTACACATTGTACGAACTAGCCCATTGGGTCGATGAGATTGCACAGAATCCATGTAATTTGTCGTCATACTTTGTTATCTTGACGATGTATATATACAACACCGTTCTTATGTCTCATTTGGCTTGTACTACCTGAAGATGGGTGGATGGTCCACCGAAAAGTACTTGTAGGACTTTTAACCTGTGTATATTTTAACGTAGAATAAATTTGATGTATTTTTATGAGTTGAAGTATACACTTGTGTTTTTATGTCTGATTTTTCAAGATCGTGCTTTGACAGCTTTACCTGGTGATATAGTTATTATTAGCACAAACGCTTTCACCTGATACTCACAGTAATTCCAATTATCTGCACATAATGCTCACAGCTTGACATGAATAGCTCAGGTTTGTGGAAATTTATGGTATTATTGGTGGCCTAATACAACAGAGATTGAGTTTAGTTTAAGCCTGTCCCAGGACTTTACAAGTTTTTGTTTCCTAACCCACGAAGACATGCAGCTAGCCTTATCAGCCCAGACATTACCAAAATAGACCGTAGAAACATCCCCTTCAATGAAAGTAAAAGTAGTCCAGTTCCACAGGAGCTGTAATCAAGGTCATCAACTTTTCAATAATAAACATTATAAGCAGTCAGAACCCATCTGTTCTGAGAAAAGTTGCTGTACAAGTCGTTTATAAGTTCATTTATTACATTTTTGTGCTACTTATTGAATGGCAAGAATAAGCAACAGATGGCCATGGTTGTGTTTTTCCCTCACGGATTACATTGTCTACACTTATTTGGAAGATTTTCACTACTGCAGCCATAAATGCTCGAGTGCTGTTATTATCTGCCAAACAACTGGCTACTCAATATAAAAAAAGATCACTATTTTTGAAAGAGCTTGCTCAGGAACTTCTCAAGGAACACATACAAGAAGGAAGTTCACACCCATCAATTACTCGAAAATTGCAAGACGATTAGCAGCGCATCATTGTTCTACGGAAAACAAAGATCCAAAAAAGAAGCTAAATTGTGCAACCAGGTAAAACAATGTCATATTTGCCCCAGTGCAAAAGACAGGAAATCAAAAACATGTGCTAAGTGTGTGAGAAATGTAGGCAGCAAATATGCCATTTCTGTGTGCAGTGTATGTTATTAAATTGTAAATGTTTTTCATTTTATATAATATATTTGTGTGGAAACATTGGCCAATTTGTCTAATTTCTTAGTAAAAATATTTCATGCATTAAAAAAAATCATTGATTACTCTCCTATATGACGAATAATGTTGATCAAGCCTTTTCGAACCGCTGTGCCTCCTCGGGCAAGTACTTGTAGTGCATGTCTTCATGGGTTAAAAGATTTCCATCAGGCATATTACTGTTGTGAGCAGCAGTGCTGTGTGAATTATTCATGTTTGTGTATTTATATACAACATAAAACAAAACAGAACATAAGGCTGTAATTTGGCAAAGAGTAAAAAACAAAGAGAAAGAAAAATACATGTACAAACAAATTTCAACAATCTTTTCCCTATTACATCAAATTAAGTAATTTGTGTGTTCTCAGAATTGCAAAAGGAATTTATCTTGAAAACAATGGGGCATGAAACTGAGTATTGTTATGTAGGTTCAGTGTTTTCTTTTGTTTCTTAAGTAACCATCTAAAACAATGGGGCACGAAACCAAATATTGTTACTTAGACTCAGTGTTTTCCCCTATTTCTTTAGTAGCCATCTAAAACAATGGGGCACGAAACCAAATATTGTTACATGGGTTCAGTGTTTCCCTCTGTTTCTTACATTGTCATATATTTTTCCTGGAACACCTGTACATATTTCTGTGAAAAAAGTGGTAGACAAACCATGTTAATCAATGAAAAAACAATTCTGCAGTAATGAGGCTTGGCTGCAAAAACATTGCACTGCGATAATCTATCCAGCAGAATTGTTTGTCATTACTGTTATCGTAAAATAGCTAATTGCAGTTATTCATATTGTGGACTGAAAATATGCCCTGTTTAATTTTGTCCTCACATTCTTAAATTATTCACAAAGTTCACGCGAGGCTCAACACAGTCAGAATTAGGTACATTGAAGCATAGATCAAGTATTCATATTTTGACTCACCTTGTTGTAAATTTGAAGTTTTTAGTTATCTGATCATTTTGCATTTACTTCACCATTTGTATTGTCAAGTTGACACTTTTTCATGTGAACAACATCCTTCAAGGTAAAATGGTTCCATTAAAATAAATTTGGTAATTGTTAAAAAAAAAATAATTAAAAGTTGTGGCAAGGTTTCAGTGTAAGTCAAACTGTGCTATTAGTTTTAGTTCTTAAAGGTCTCCTTGTTCTGATTTGCATATGCCATCCCTCATCGCACTTTGCCAGCAGAATGCATTTCATCCATTTCAGTTTACACAGACATCATCAACCCTTCAAAGCTTATTGCTAAGTATCATCCTGATTGTAAATGATTTCATCATCCCAGTGGTTGCATTTTATTGGTTAGTTTATTCTTGTATTCAGTGCATCATTCATTGGGTCAGTATGCTACTCCTTGGGTAGATTGTATTGGTTTGCAAGATGATTTTTATCTTCAGGTCTTTGGTGTGCCCCCTGTTACCTGAAGCTCTGGAATCACAGTTTTCATACTGTATTTTTTCTTGTTGTTCATGAATTACGTCTTTCCATGCCTCTGATAATTCATATGGATTATTGTTGTCACAGTTAATACTTTGCATCTTCTCAATTAATATTGCTTCTAACATTAAAAGTTCTGTCAATCTTCAATGATCAGATAGCAGTTCCACTTTTTCCCAATTAGATGAGCAACTATTCTTAATACAGTATTGTGTCAATACAGTTTTTTTTTTATTCTGTTCCAATTTTTTAGATGATCATTGAAACTCTGATTTCAATATTTCTTTTCATGTTACGTATATAACACTTTTTCATTCCCGGTTGTTTTTATTTTATGAAAATTTTTTATACACACCCACTTTTTGTTTAAATATTTTGATTTTAAACATTTTGATCTGCTACATGCTTTCTTTTTAAATGTTGGTAATTTGGTTACTAGGTTAGTTTTTTACAGAATTATTTTTTAATATCCTCCTTTTTGTTTTGTGATATCTCTACTCAGTTTAAAGGATTCACACATTTTTTATTAAATTTTTAATCTCTCCTATTATTTTTTTATATATCTAAAATCCACAGCTAAATTACTAATCCATCTTAACTCCCTCACCAGTGCATCATTGTTAGACTAGTGTGTATACATTCTCATTATTTAAGTTCAAAAAGCTACAAGTTTATGATTTTTAGGATGGTTGGATCGCGCAGCAAGTGCATATTGTGCTCTGTTGGTGTGTATTAAATAAATTCACAACTTTTGCTTACTCATATACAAAGTTAATTTGTCTTGACAGCTATAAGTGGAAAATGAGTTTCATGCAAAATATTGTAGCCTCATATGTTTTGAAGAGCCATAGACTATATGGTTTTTCTTTTGTTGCTCACTTGAAGAAATTTGAAACATTTTGGCTAATCTTCATATAGAAAAACATTCACGAAGTTTGCTCATTCATTCTCAAAGAATAAAAAGTTCTTAATCTCTCTTGAATTTCAGGTATTTTTTCTAGCTTCCTTTTTATGACATTGGCTGCCTACTTGAGATTTTGTGAACTCCAGTTCATCTTATGTCAGGTTTTTTAAACACGTACGTGTGAAAAAAAAAGAAAAAAAAACTTGCGTAAGATGAACTGAAATTCACTTAAAATCATGAGTAGACAGCCAAGTGTTACAAAAAGTAGGTTTTTGGGAAATTAAGAAGTGATTAAGAGGAACCATTAACTTTGAAAAAAAAAATCTATAAAAGTGTCATCACACTTAGTGACATTTGCTTATCTCCATGAACACGAGACCTCTTCCTCTGGATGAAGCATTTTCAATTTGATGAAGTATTTGCTAACATCCCAAAAAAGAATCACAGGAGGATTGTTTTGCTCACTGCTGTGTCGTGAGTAATATTCTTTGAACTGGGTATTGTACACAGATACGTTAGATAGGGCATTTCAGAATGAATGTTTCCATTCTGTTTTAAAGTATGGAAGAGCTTATTTTTGAGGTACATGCCTTGTTACCACTCCAATGGGAGCATCCTCATGTTACATTTATGGAAAGGCATTTTTTTATGACATGCACTTTATGAAATTACATTTTTTAGAAAAATCCTTATAGTGAAAAAATCGCAGGTGATGGAAGCTCTTACACTCAGAATCACTATCTTCAGTGGCTACATTTTGTGCTTAGATTCCGATTAAAATCAAAAGTGTGCTAATTGCATGTGTGTCTTTAACATTTAATAAATTATCCTGGCTAATAAATTTTAAGTTTTCTTCAAAATTTAAACAAATTTGTTCAGGTAAACTGCAAAATCAAGGATGGTTCCTTTATTTTGGAGTGTTCATATGCTTAAAATTTTTTGACACACAATATGCTCACTAAGCAATGAGACTGATTTTTTATGGAACAGCTCTATGAATGAAAGTAACAAACATGTTTATAGTTTTGACTGCTAGAGTATGCTGTAACCACAGGAGCAACTTTCAAGTTTGGTGACACTGCAGTTTTTGTGTGGCCACCATCGAAGTAAGACTGTGTGAGTGGAGCGTGTCGCGGAAGTTGCATAATGGAGCAAGAAGCTGTGATAAAATTTTACTGTAAATTTGGGGAAACTGCCAGGGAAGTGTACTAAGATCTAAAAAAGTTTACGGTGATGACTGTCTGAGCTGTGCACAGGTGTTCCTCTTATTTTCAACATTTAAAGATGGGAGGGAGTCCCTCGAGGATGAACCACGCAAAGGACATGCAGTCCTTTCCGAAATTGTTGCCCATGGCAGGCAAATGAATAACCACTAGGCTACTCACTGAACAGATTGGTGTTGATAAGGAAACGGCCAAGGTAATAGAAAAAGATCTACACAAGAGGAATATTTGTTTGAATCTTGTGCCACATTAGTCAGCATGCCTGAACACTGTGCGCTGCCCGTGAAGCAGTTTCTGGCTTTGAAGTCAATATGTGTGTGATTAAACATCCACCCTACTCACC
Source organism: Macrothele yani (assembly GCA_039090855.1). Classification (NCBI taxonomy): domain Eukaryota; kingdom Metazoa; phylum Arthropoda; class Arachnida; order Araneae; family Macrothelidae; genus Macrothele; species Macrothele yani. The sequence continues at coordinate 138,638,351 of CM076993.1, read as the reverse complement.
AGATTTAGCTCTCACAGGCTTATTCCTCTTCCCAAAGATGAAGCGCATGCCTTGAAAAGAGAGTGCTTCAGTGACATTGAGGGCACCCAACTAGGTGCAACTAACAGACTGAAGGATGTTGTGGTTCAGAACTTCCACAGTGCTTTCAAACACCTGCATGAAAGATCTCACCATTATGTGGAGTTGGAGGGAAATTACTTTGAACCTATGTAAGTGAAAATTCAAAATATAATTTGTTGTTTTGATATAATTTTTGTCTCATTACTTAATGGGCATACAGTGTATGTAACAATAAATTTTAGTTGTTTGAATGAAGCTTATGTTGAAAATTGGCTTCCTAGTTTCTTAATTCAATTACTAATCAAAACTACTATTATGGTAATTTTTTACTAGGAAAATTTTTATTTTAATTGCAAACTTTTGGAACTCTTCTCCTTCTTCAGGCTGTCTTTTGTTGTCACTTTCCCCCGTCACTATTGCAGTTATGGTTAACCTTGACGGTTATGGTTATTTTTCACCAAATCCTGCCAGATTTCAGGCAGGGATAATCCTCTGCAGTCTTTGATGATGGAATTCTGATTTTTCTCAATTTCTATCCCTTCTTTTAGCTTTCTTTTTTTTTAAATTGCTTTGGAAACTGATGGTTTTAAGGGAATTCCAGTTAATGTGGTGACCAGTTTCTCTAACATGCCTATCTAAGGCTGTCTAGACAGGTTTAGATTATTTAGGTTTACCTAACCTATCTAGACAGGTTTACATAGGCATGTTAGAGAAACTGATCACAACATGGACTGGAATTCCCTTAAAGTCGTCAGTTTCCAAACCATTTTTCAAAAAAGAAAGCTAAAAAAAGGAATAAAAATTGAGAAAAATCAGAATTCCATCATCAATGACTACAGAGGATTATCCCTGCCTAAAATCTGGTAGGATTTGTTGAAAAATAACCGCAACCATAATGGGGGGGGGCAACAAAAGACAGCCTGAAGAAGGAGAAGAGTTGTCCCCAAAAATTAGCAATTAAAATAAAAAATTCCCATAATAGTAGTTTTGATTGGTAAATAAATTTTTTTGTTGAAATATTGTTGTAACAGTTGCCATTGCTTTTAGTGTGTCTTTCCATATACTTAACATGAAAGTATTTGTGCCAGTCTCCATTTTTAGCTGCATAATATGTCATGCTGTCCTTAGATTAAAAAACTTAGGTCACATGCAGTGAGTGCATTTATATTTGAAATGGATAGTTTACCTGAAAAATGGATCAATATGATTTATAGGATCCTGGAGTGTTGTCAACAGCAGAGGTGTCAAAATTTATTTCCCTTTCATCATAGTTTCTTTCTGTAGAGCTGATTTATTAATGATCATAAATTATGTAATTTTTTACATGGAATCTTTGTACATGAAAATATTTTCTTTTTGATTTGTAATTACAGAAATTTACAAAAATATCTGAAATTGCTGGTAAATATTGTTTAAGCATATTTTACTGTCTTATAACACTAAGTAAATAGGCAGCACTGATGTTGCCTTTTGCAAGTTTTGTAATTGTTGCCACTATTTACATTATAGCTCTGCTGAACATAAAAAAAGTACAAATAATGTGTAGGTGAGTTATGAAAAAATGTTACTAGTAATTTAAAAAGAGTAAAAACAGTATTAACAGATATTTGTGTGTAATTCAACTTGCTAATGCATTCTACTTTTCATTTCATGTCTGGAGTTTTTTTCAGCAGGCATGAAAGTTTTCTTTTAACAGGTTAATCAAAAATTATTATGTTGAAATGTAGAACATTTCTAATTGTGAATAAACTAAAAATAGCTAATTATTTTAAAGATTATTCATACTTATATTGTGTTGTGTTTTGATTGATGTCTTATATGCAGAAAAAATGAAATTTTGCTGCAGCTTAGTTATTTCTGAACTCAATTTTTATAGTAAAATACACTGGCGTACAAAACTTAAGGATGAGACGGTTTTTCGAATGTAACATCATGCAGAAGTGCTCCACATCGACTCAACTCATACCATAAGATCCCCAAGATGTAAGAATATGAGACAAGTGAGCAAAACCGTCCAAACAAGGAATCCAAAGGATACAAAGGCACTTTATTGAAAAGGTAGCTTCGAGCACAACTGAACAGAAACGTCCATGTGACAAGCGGCTGCCAAGAAAAATCCAGTCTTTAGTAGGGGATATGATCACCCCTCACTGTGTTGCAGGATTTACAATGTCTGTCCATGCTGAGGACGAGGTTGTCAAGGAGCTGTTGAGGCATCGCGGCCCATTCCTCTTGTAGTGCCAATCGCAGCTGCAGAATCGTTGCTGGTGGCTGGTGACGTGCTGCCAAGCTTCTCCTGAGAAGGTCCCACACGTGTTCGATTGGATTTAGGTCTGGGGACCTTGCGGGCCAATCCATGCATTGAATACCTTCACTCTCCAACAGCTCTGCGACAGCCACTGTACGATGAGGTGTAGCGTTGTCGTCCATGAAGAGGAACTCAGGACCCACAGCACCTCTAAACAGATGCACATGAGGCAGGAAAACCTCGGTATAATAGCGGACACCAGTGACTGAACCTCCTTGGAAGATGTGGAGGTCAGTACGGCTACCAACCATGATAACGCCCAAAACGAGAACTCCGCCACCTCCAAACCGGTCCCTTTCGATGATGTTGGAGGTGTAATTGCATGTTCCCTGCTCTCTCCAGATGTGTATACGTCCAGAATCGCTCGTCAGACTAAATCAGCTCTCATCCGTAAAGAGAACTCGACCCCACTGCTGATGTGTCCAGTTCTTGTGTTCCTGGCACCACAGAAACCGCCGTCCCTGATGAGCAGGCGTTAATGGCACACACCGTACTGGTCGTCGCGCAAATAGACCACCTTTGTGCAGCCTCCTGGCCACGGTAAAACACGATAATGGACGTCCTGTTGCCTGTTGCATGTGCCTTCAGATTTCTCCCGCTGTCTGCCGTCTGTCTCTTCTCGCCTGTAGGACAATATACCGGTCGTCCGCCGCCATGGTTGCTCGTGGACAACCACGGCTAAACTCTCGGACAGCTGTTCCTGTCGTTTGAAATGCTCTCCAAGCTCGTGAAACGATGCTGTGAGCGATACCGAACTCCTCGGCTACACTAGTCACACTTCGCCCTTCTTCCAACTTCCCAATGATGCGACCTGCGGTAAAGTCATCCAGATGTCGTCTACTGGATTGCCTGTTGGCCATATCACACGGTGGCAGCAAGTCGACGTCGTTCAAACCGATGTACACCGTACAATAGCTTTCACTGAATTGCTGAGCATACCCTGCCAGTGTGCTTCATACCCCCTCCCCCTGTCATGCTCATGCTGCATATATGCGCATGCCCTACCGTACCGGACCCTAGTCTATCTCCTGAGTGGTCTTTCGGTCCGTCCTGCGTGCTCGTTCCGCTGTTATGCCAATTTCTCCTCTTCGTCCTTAATTTTTGCGCATCAGTGTATGTTGGTGCTGCCTATTTATTTATGACTAATTTTTTCATCTGTGTAAATTAATAATCATGAAGACTATGAGGTCAGCCTATTTTTTCATTCCTCATGAATGTATGTGTGTGTGTGTGTGTGTGTGTGTGTGTGTGTATTTAATGGGAAAAGGGATAAAAAGATTTCATCAAGTTGTCAAATTGGGATTGCCAGTTTTATGAAGTCCACAGTGTCATACTCATTGGACTTTAGACATGATCAGAGAATACGATTTTGGCCATATCTCGAGGAAGCTTAACAAAAGCCCAAGTATATTTATGTAACCTTAGGTTAGTTTTGTTTTTATCCTTCTTTTCTTGTGTTTAGTCTTCTTTGTTTTGTCTTTCCTTGGGAAGAATACAGTCAAACCTGTTTATATCAAACACAGATACATCATTAATCCCTTTATCAGACTTCAGAAAATCACAGGGGAAATTGCATTAAAAAGTGTGGGATGGTAAAAGGTTATATCTTATCTTACAAAACATAGCAATCACAATGTATTATATATGCATTGTGATATGCTGCTAAGAATTCACGGAATCTGGTCTTCATCTGTAGCATACCACCTCAGACTTCAAAAATTGATCTGATCTTCTCCCAAAGGGGAACAGCATTTAGGGGCCACAGATGGCATAGTGGTTAGCGTTCATGACTGCCACGGAGAAATCTCGGGTTCGATCCTAGGCAAGTACAAACACTCGAACCACTAAATATCCGTCGTGCGTCGGATGGGCACGTTAAGCCATCGGGTACTGGGCTCCCAGTTATAAATAAGGGTGTCTTCCTCCCCCTTTCTACCTCACTTCTGTGTCACTTTCCTATCTGGCACTCTAGCCCAAATCTGCTAACTTCCTATTTCTAAGGGTTGTTTAAGATCTGGTGTCAGACACTCCCTTCCTAAAATCCTCTACATATAATCTGACTTCAAAAATCTTGCATCAGGTGCTTATTCAAGGCCTCATACAAATTCTTTATTGCTGAGGAACATCCGAATAAAATGAAAGGAGATCAGTTAATCCTAGTAATCTCCAGAAAGAGCACTAAGGCTACTGGGGAGGATTATATAATTGAAAATGCTTTCTTCAGGATACTGAAGGTTGACCACTTGACTGACTGCTGGAAAGAAAAATTGGGATAATGGAATAACTTTTATCTTGCTTAACCCTCACAGGTGCATTACTGTTTTATGAAATGGCAACAAACCCTAGTGAACATCCAAACGCTCATGATACTAAGTGTACATACGACAAGGTGGGAAAAGCCTTTCACGAATGGTTTATTGAAGTCAGAGCTGCTAACATTCCAGAGTCTGACCTAGTGAACATCCAAATGCATAACCGGATACTGGGAAATAGCTACAGTACAGTGTGCACAGTGAGTGTATTGAGTTGTATGTATCCAACATTTTGCATACATTGAACTATTAATATTTTGTATATCAAAAAATTGCGACTGTCCCCTTAAATTTGATATAAATGGGTTCGATTGTGTAGTTCAGACATTCTTCCCATCTTGCTAGTTCCATCATACATCAATTAAGAAAAGTCTTGCTCTTTTTTTTTAAACTCTGATAATTTTTTCTATAAAGAACTGTTTTTTTTTTTTTGCAATGGCATTTTCGCTGTATATTAGCACTTTTCGTAACTGTAACTTGAAGCAGATCGTAAGGATGCTCTAATCTAATCACGAATTGGTTTTTATTCCTTACTTTATATCATTACATATGTCATTCATTTCTTCAGAAAGAAATGAATGACATGTAATGATGAAGATTTACCATCCACACCACAGCACAATTACAAAGATGGTGAATTATTTAATTTATTTTTAAATTGTTTCTGTGATATTGGATTCACAAAGTTAAGATCTGTATGTGTGATACTTTTCCTCTCTCTCTCACATACACAGATGTTTTTCAGTTAAAAATAACTTATAACAAATCTGATCACTGTTGTGCCTAAAGTTGCAATTTAAGGCATTTAAGATTCCTACCGCAGGAAATGCAAAACTTTGTGCCTACCATTTTAATTGCTTTCGTGAACTGTACTGCATGCCGTATTAGATTTTTCTATATGAATTTCAGTCTTGTGGATTTGAAGCTTTAATCTCAAGGTTAAACTTTTTTGTTTTTTCTCATGATTCTTTAACTTCTCATTTATGAAGTATGTAATATATATATATATTTTTAAATTCAAGTCATCTTGAATTTTTTTTTTTTTTTAAATTGCTGAATTCAGTTTTTTTATATATTGTAAAACTTTTGAATACAAAGTGGAGATTTTCTTTTTTCTGTTTACAGGTTGTGGAAGAAATCTGATTTTCTATGCAAAAGAGAAAAGTGAAACCTTCCTATAATTGAACATAAAATAAATTTTCAGATTTATAACCTGCAAGGGAAGAATGGTTGGATGAAGGCCAAAAGTAACAATGATCTTATTGACTGATTGTAGACAAGCAAAATCATATCAGTTTTTAGGGAGTTGAATTTCTTTTAGAAGTCTTATGATAATATCCCAAAGTTTTGCTGACTGCTTTTTATCATCTATTTGTACAATCTGTGAAATTTTGTGCAGTCAGTATCCACAAGTTGTGTGCAAATTGGTTCTTTAAGAACTAACTGTTGGATGAAGGCCAAAAGTAACAATGATCTTATTGACTGATTGTAGACAAGCAAAATCATATCAGTTTTTAGGGAGTTGAGCACTTAAAAATAAATTTTAATAGTTTCGTAATTCTTGAATACGTTGTAGCAGTGGGCAGGTGAAGCTAAATATATTTTTTCAGATTTTATAGAGAAGTTGCAAATATTTGGCACTTATGACAGTGGTTGTGTATAAGAGTAAATATAAGTTTTATTGTGTAATGCTGAACAAAAAGAAAAAATGTGAGCATACCAAGAAGGGAGTGCAAAGAACAAAAATAATGCATTTCATTAGGAAATTGAAAAAAAGGAACCATACTTCTGTACTGTTACCATTTCTCCTAGTCATGCTCAATAATTCCACTCCTCTGCTTTTAATGGGGTAATGTTTTGTATCCCAACCCACTTAATTTATTCTCTTTGTAATCTACTTCCATGCAGGCTACAAAGCTTACTGTTCCTCCTTTTTCTTCCTTTCAGACTGTAACAAAATACCTCCCACCCACTTATGTTTGTAACTATAGGGCAGCTTTACAACTTGTTACAGTTACACACTCCACTCACAACCCATCTTTCTGACCCAGGTGGTTGTTTTAATCACAGCTGCTTGCAGGCGAATGTTTTTTCTTTTCTTTGCAGTGATCTGTTTTGCCATTCACATCTTCTAGAGCAATATAATTAGTAATCCTGTAGTTTTACTGTTATTCATAGACAAGTAAAGAAAGGAGATCTCAACTTCTTTCATTTTCATATTTAATTGCTTGCATGACACATTATCCTTATTTTCCTTTTCTGAAAGAGTAATTCAAGACACATTACAGATAATATTGTTAATAATTGCCACAAATGAGAGAATCCGACAGTTAAAAACAAACATTAACAAAGACTTAGGGTTAGAGATGTGGCACATTTGTTGTAGTGAAGTGTCTGTTCTTCCCAATTTATCAGGAAATGGTTGTGCAAAAGCTACTGAATTCAGTTTAAGTTTGGTATTTCCATGGGGTGACCAGTGACTTCATCACTTTAACAATATTGTTGTTGAAGTGATGGATGGAGTTATACAGCACGGTATAGGAATATGATAACATAATAAATACGGTCATTGGAATGGGGCAAGAACTTGCCTTCATGCATGAGAAGTTTTGTTGACAAACTGAATCAATCTGATTTTTCAGATGCCAGTACATTTAACATTCATTTATTAAAACATGAACTTTGGCTTATGCTGAATTTATCTGCTGGTCACAAATTCCAATAAATTGTACTTTTGAAGTTGTGACTTTGATTGGATCTGCATTTATCAGAGGGTAAGGTATTGATTACCCAATGCTTTTTATTAAACAAGTTTTGAGGGATTTCCGTTCGGTGTCGTACTTATTACTGCTCGCATGTATTTTAAGGTGGCAACACTGCGATATCGCAGTACGAGATGCCAGCTGTCAGAGTCAGTATACGACGTTTGATTGAGGTGCAAAGACATATTTGTTTTACTCTATGGAAAATGGCAACTTTCATCCCGACAAAACAGCATTTGCGGGAAGTGTTAGTGCATTACTTTATTGTCATGAAAAGTGCTGCCGACAGCTATCGCATAATGTCAGAAATCTATGGTGAACATTCCCCATCCATAAAAACATGTGAGTATTGGTGTAGATGATTCAAAAGGAACGATTTCGATGTCAGTGATAAAAAAACGTTCTGGACCACCCAAAAAAATTGCTGATGCCGAATTGGAAGCTTTACTCGATGAGGATCTGTGCCAGACCCAAAAAGAACTAGCAGCAGCAATAAATGTTAGTCAACCATGCATTTCACAATGTTTAGCTGCCATGGGAATGGTGCAAAAAGAAGGGAATTGGGTTCCACATGCTTTGCGAGAAAGAGACCTTGAACGTCGAAAAACCATTTGCAAATTGCTGCTTCAAAGGCAAAAAGAAAGTTTTTTTTGCATCGTATTATTACTGCCGACGAGAAATGGATATGGTACGATAACCCTAAATGGCAGAAACCATGGGTGAAGCCAGGTGAACCAGGTCCTTCAATGCCAAAATGCAATATCCATGGTTCAAAGGCAATGCTGTGTATCTGGTGGGATCAGAAGGGTGTGATCCACTATGAACTGCTAAAACCATCAGAAACTATTACTGGTGATTGGTATCAAACCCAATTAATGCGTTTAAAACAAGCTCTCATGCAAAAATGGCCGGAATGGAAGAATAGACACAACAAAGTCATCTTACAGCATGACAACGCAAGACCACATGTTTCTCGACCTGTGAAAAAGTACTTAAAAGGATCCGACTGGGAAGTTTTACCCCACCCGCCATATTCACCAGATATTGTGCCATCGGATTACCATTTGTTCCGGTCAATGCAGTCAGCACTTTCTGGAGAACGGTTTAGTTCTTATGAAGACATCAAAAATTGGCTGGACAACTGGTTCTTTTTCAAGAAACCGGAATTCTTCCTTCGGGGCATACATTCACTGCCTGAAAGATGGGGTAAAGTTGTAGCTTCAGAGGGAGCATACTTCAACTAATATTAAAATATTGTTTCTGTTCTCCAACAACATGTTTTGTTTACCTCAAATCCCTCAAAACTTATTTATATACCCAATAGAATGGTAAAAATTAGAAAAACAGTAGCGCTTTCAACCCCACTGGGGTCTGGATCACCTGTAAACAAACGGAGCAAGATTGGTTAGCAATATTGCTCCATTTGTTTAACTTTTTGGTAAAAAAATTCTTTTGTCAGCTGTTGGTTAATCTTTTGCCAAATTTAGGTGTATATCTACATCTCTAAAATGTAATTTGACTCTCCTGTGGGCATTCTGAAGAGAATTTGAGAAGGTTTCGATATGAAGTATAATTTGGTTTTTAAACTCTCTAGGCTTCATCATAAATGTTAAGAGATGTGTGTGAAGTTTGACCTTACCTTCATTCATGAAAACCTTTTTTACAAATTGATGCTAGCTGACTTCTCAGCCTTTGTGTTGATGCCAGGTGTGGTAAAGTACTTCCCTTGCCTTTGAAGGCTGTTTACATTAAAACTGTGCCTGTAGAAGTGGATGGCTTGTATGATTTGTAGTGCCTTAGGGCCATGTGAGTGTATTAAAAGAACCAGTAAAGTAGAGGAACATTCCTCTCCTAGAATTCTTATTTCTGAAGTTTGGGACATGTATCATGAAGCTCTGTCAGAAGGAGGAAGTGTCAAACTTCTTGTAGGTGGGATTTTATCAAGTGAGGATTCTATGCACTGGAGTTGTGAAGGCTAGCTGAAAATGTACAAAGCTGGGACACAAGGGTGTGGCTTGTTTTTCAACCTTGCATCTGGCTGCCACAAAGTGCAACGTGCACTGGAAGGCAAGCACAGCAGTCATTCCTTTGTTTGACCAGCATGATGTATAGTGTGCAATGTGGAGTGCTGTACATGTTTCTCCATCTGACATTCAAGGAGATAGTATGTGTACCTGACATTATAGAACAAGTTATTGTGTCTGTTAAAAAGAAGATGCTTAAGGACATAATATCATGATGGGTTTGAAGAAAATTGACTGTTCACATTCGTCCTGCACATTCGTGTGCGTATGTCTTGTGGTGCTAATGAATTGCATATTGACTTCTCTTCTGTAAAACTTGCAGCAGTTCAGTATTCTACAGGAGTTATATGGATATAATCTCACATGGAATTGTTGAATTCGGTAGTACTGAATCCTCTTCCACAGACCCGCATGGGGATAACTGGTTTTCCAGTTATTTGGGGAGTAGTGCTCCCACTGCCTGAGCTGACCATGTGATGGACCATCTTGTCTTCTCTTTTTCACACGATACAATCACTGCAGGGATGGCTGTTCAGAGGGAGTGATGACTCCACAGCCAGAGCCAACGTGCAGTGTATTATGTTCTCCCATTTTAAACTTTTGTTTTTCTCTTGCCACACACCCGCCTCAGTTGTAGGTTGCTGAGGTTGTGATTATGTGCCAGCTGTGGAGTTTAGTTTCTCATTCTCTTTCCTTTATTCCCCATTTTATGTTTCCCTCTTTATTTTTCCGGGCTGGTTAGCTAGACGTACCTGCATGCTTGCTGTGTGCGGTGACTTGTAAGGTGGAAAAGAGGATGCTGGAGGCTGAGGTTTCTGGGGACCAGGGTGTAGTTGTCGCCAGCTAACAACACTCCTCTTTGCCCCCTGCTTCACCCTAAACGAGCGGCTGGGAACTAACCCACTCCTAGTCAATGAAGTCAGTGGCCAAGTGGAGTCCTGTCTTCTAATGGCTTGTTACGTATGACAGAGTGAGCCTGGGGATAGTGTGATCGCGCTAAAGAGGTGTTACTGCGACACAGGATTGTCAAGGTACACACCAAGCACTTGCCTGCACTATCAACTGACTATATCCACTGCCTATCCCCGGAGCCGTGTCCTGCGTCCTTTGGGGCTTACGGACCTCCTGCTTTCCCTAGTTGGGCTCTGTGGTGGGTGGGGAGGTTAGCGGGCAAATTCTCTTCCATTATTTATGGATTCTTTTCACTCTTCCCCTTCTGTGAAACAGAAGTCTTTGGACAAGGAGCCTAGCTCCGTAAATAAGAAAATGCGTACTTTGCTGATTCACACTGCCTGCTTTTTTATGATTCACACGCGGGAAGACTGTGACAAACTTAGCTTAAAATTCCTTTTTGGATTCAGAAAGCCCTGCAGTGAGCTGTTAGGTCACCAATAAGTGTGAAGAAGTACAATGGGGGGGGGGGGTCTCTTGGTGGAAATGTCTACTCCATGCCATGGTGAATTGCTCTTAAATGTTACCAACTTGGGTGGTGTCCTTGTGGATATCAAGCCTCACCAGTCCCTAAATTCATCCCGAGGTGTCTATCTCTGAACGTGACCTTCGTGGATGTTTCAGAGGAGGAACTTCTTGAAGAGCTTGCTCACCAAGGTGTTACAGCAGTGTGTCGCATCAAGTTTCAGCAGAACAGGGACCTGGTTAACTTGAGGACTGTCATTCTGCCATTTGATCACCCAACTCTACCGCCCTCCATCCGTGCGGGCTATTTGAACTGCTCTGTGCGTCCTTACATTCCCAACCCCCTTCGTTGCTTCAGATGCCAAGTGTAAAGTCATCGTTGCTTCATACTGCAAGGAGTTAATTCATGGTGAATCAGATGTTGCCAGATTTTAAAGTAGATTTCCAAATAATGAGAATTTGATAAGGTGAGTCCATATTACAGGCATCAGAGAAAGAAAAATTCCTATACTTTCCTGATACCTGAGTGATTTTCTAATAAATGGAACAATGCATTTAGTGTTTTTTCAATCAAGAACAGCAGAAATATTGCTTATGATCAATAATGAAAGTATAGATGGGCTGCTGATGGGCAGTTGAAAGTTTTGGAAGTAGACACCTGATCTTTTTTCGTGACTCAAATTTCTAAATCAAACAATGGATCAAGAAGGGAAAGAAATGTGATTTGCCATTATTTAAAATATAAGGTTAACTCTGTAAAAGCTACCTTATTTATAATAGCCCTCTGCCATTTCAAGAAGAATATACTGATGAATATTTTAAATATTGGCAAATCACATAACTTTAACTGTCTCCTTTATTCATAGTTTAAGGCATTTGAGTTACAAAAAAAAAAAAAAAAAAAAAAACTTGTCTGCTTCCAAAACTTTCAACTACCCATCAGTTTGTTGGTTAGATTCTTTTCAACCTTTCCCTTTCCTACAAGCTTTGCTCAATTTTCAAATCCTTTGGTTACAACATTGCAGTTAAGCTTCCTCCACGACTTATCGAAATATTTGTTTAAATATAGAGATTCAAACACATCCCTCTACTTACCTGGTGTTTATTCCATACCAGTCAGCACCTCAGCAGGATTTATCTACTATATCGGTAATGCTAACTAACCATAGTGTAAATTGGTGTCTGGTTGAGCATATGTCTGATGTTAAGAAAAGTAGTGTATCTTCTTTGCTTTTGTTACTGACCATAAGCAATATTTCTGATGTTCCTGATTGGAAAAACACTAAATGCATTGTTTCATTGATTAATAGAAAATCTTTCAGGTATTGGGAAAGTATAGGAATCTTTTATTCCTGTGATGCCTGTAATACGGACTCACCTCATCAAATTCTAATTTTTTGTAAATCTATTTTAAAATCTGGCAACATTTAATATACTATGTGTTAACCCCTTTTGGTTTTCCATTCTGTCCATGGCTGCCAAAGGCACAAGTAGGTACTGAAAGGTCCCTGTTTTATAAATTCTCCTTTGTTCGTAACTGTAGTGTTGTTTCTACAGCAATACTTCTAAAACCATCATGATGTTCCCCAAGAAACATCATTAGGCCATGAGGATGACTACCCTTAACCAACAAGAAAACTATCTGACTCTTGCACTTCAAACGTGTACATTATGACAGCTATGTCCACTTATACAACACTTATTTAACTGTTGAACATCACTTTTCCAAAAGTGATAGTCCAAAAATGCTTTAAGCCATTTAAACAGGACTAGAGGCACATAGCCTCATGATTTTGGGGAACATCATGATGTTTTTCAATGTGTTAGCACCTCTCATTTGGCAAATACTTAAAATTATTGTTATAGAAATGACGCAAAAGTTACAAACAAAGGAGAAAAATTCATAAAACAGGGACATTTCAGTAGATACTTGTACCTTCATCAGCTGTGGAAAGAACAAAATACCACGAGGGGTTGACTCATTGTGAATCAGATACTCTAGATTTTAAAATAGATTTACAAATAATGAGAATTTGATGAGGTGAGCCCATATTACTGGCATCAGGGGAATGAAAAATTTCTATACTTTCCCGATACCTGAGATATTTTCTACTGATGAATGGAGCAATGCGTAAGTGTTGTATAAGTGGACACTGCTATTATAAAGTACAGGAGTCAGCTGATCTCTTGTTGGGCGAGGTAGTCATCCTCATGCCTGAGCATGGTTATTCAGTAATGGTTAAATCATAATTCATGTTAGGTATTGGGACATTCACAAGTTTGCCAACAGATGGGTACCTCTATTAATTTTTTTCTTCTGTATCAGTGAAACATCTGTCCTTGATAATAATAATTGATTCGTGTTTTACCACTAAAATTGTTACAAATTGAAAAATATGACCTAAAATTCACAGAAATGTTGTGACATACCATTTTTTTGACTTCCCCTAAAAGTGGCTTTGTATTGTATTTCTGTGCATTTTTGGTCCTTTACCCCTTCCTTTTTTTTTTTTCACAAATTTCTAATCCTTTCTCTTGGTGATAGAAGAGACAGAATGACAATGTATCGCTCGTTCAAGTGTTTTAAATACCATATATACTTGCATATAAACTGAAAGTTTTTGGAAGAAATCCTGCTTTCAAAATTGGGGTATCGGCTTATATGCTGGTCAGTAAAAATTAGGGCTTAGCCTCATAAATTCTCCCACAGAACTTACCAGAGGATTTGTTTATATTTTAGACTGCAGCTTTTGGCATATCACTGGGCAATAGTTCTCCAATCTTCTGAAAACTATCTTGCGGTGTCACAATCATATCCTGAGCTTTGCCCCCCCCCCACTTTGAGGGTGCATAGCTATGGATAATAACTAAAAGGTGTGGTTATTCTGCTCTCAAGTCATTGTGGAGAAACAATACTCCTTCCATCTGCTCAATGGCATGCATGCAATGCAAAAGGAGACTGATTTCACACTGAAGAAGAAAAAAAAATTCTACATATTTTACTTGTATTCATCGAAATATGTATGTATGTATTAAAAAATATCTGACCCTGGTTTGCATTTCACTATTCATATCACATAGTTGCACATTGAAAGCCATGATTTCAAAGTAAACAAATTGCTGACAACTGCAGCACAAGGTTTCATGTTATACCTCTTCAAAAGTAAAGTACTTCCAAAAAAAAAAAAACCCCAGAAATTATGATATATTTTTCTATCCAGAGTAGAATTCCTATGGGAATAGGTGCCGCTAATAATGATAAATGTAAAACGTAATCCCGTTTCAAATTGAGACCATGAAATTTCTTGCTTCCAAACATGGAATACCTCATTACTTCCCGTGTGCAACCACCGGACGCTGTCGACACTGCATAAATCACTTAGCTGGTGGTGTCGGCCACAGCCAATCGGACATCTCTCCTCTCCCAAGTTTTCACAGCAAATGTGGGTGTGCATGTCTCACTCTGCACTGGCAAAAGCCATCCACAATATGGAAAAGCAAAGACATAGTGTTTAACAAAAGGTGGTAACTTGTAAAAAAGCTGACATGGGTTTTTTACATCTTGGGTAAAAAGATTGTGGGATGCAATTTCCCCAGAAATGATTATAAAGTCTCTTTAAGTAATGCAATGGATGTTAACTGGAGTTATTTAGAAACTCTGACAGTGAATTGTACTTTGAAGGTTTTTACAGAAGTTAATCTCCAGAAATTTGCATAATTTATTTCAATAAATATATTTTCCAAAATCTTGAAATTTAAGGTCAACTTATATGTGGGTCTAGGTTTTTTACAAATTCTTAGCTCTTGAAGTGGGGGGGTCATCTTATACATGCAGTTGGCTTATACGAGAGTATATACGGTAAGTTCTAATGCCCTTGTTGTAACAAAATCATATAGTTCTGAATATAATTATTTCTGAAGTTATTTTACTTTGAATATGTGTTTTTGTCATCGTGATATATTGATCTTCACTGTTTCAAACTAGTGCTGAAGTTTTATGTTTACTAAATTTGTTATTTAAAAACATTTGTTAAGAGTTCCATGAAAATTTGTGATGAGCTCATGTTTTTCTTTTTCCACCATTGTAGGTTTTGGTAACCAAGAAAGCAGTTATACATTTGATATGTGTGAAAAGCCATCACGTGGTGAGAAGCATTATCGTAAAGTAGGAAGGTTATTTGCTTGTGATCACTGCACATACACTACTTACTGGCAGACTACTATGGTTAGACATGTGCGGAAGCACTCTGGGGAAAAACCTTTTGACTGTGAAGTGTGTGGACAGAAATTCACATTACGTGAGAGCCTGAGGGTGCACATGATGATCCATACAGGGGAGAAACCATTTCGTTGCCTCCTTTGTAGTCATAGATGTGCACACAAGAGTGCTCTCAAGCAGCACATGGCTGTTCATTCAGGACAGTGTGATCATTACTGTGAACTCTGCGGTGCTTCATTTAATACAAGTAATGGTCTAAAATATCATATAAAGATGCACCTGGTGTGATAAAAATGCCGAATTCTTTATGAATGTTTCCTCAATCTGCTTTAAGGTATGTGATTAATTTATTCAGCATTATGATTATATCTGCTAAAACTATTTTTCTGGGTAAGACCTCAGACTTATTATTGTGTAGAAATTAGTACAGCAAATTTCTGAACCCTGTACACAATTTTTGTAGTTTAATGTATGTTTAAAATTAACATATTTCTTTTACTTTTCCACCTTGTTCTTCCGTGTGTTAGTAGGCTTCCAACATAATTTTTGCTTACAGTCTTATTTAGAAGAGCTAGTGTTGGAAATACTCCAATGTCATTATTTTACAAACTTGTTTAAACTATTCAAGCTCAACTATTGTTAGTCATACTGTTTCACATATTATCTTTCTCAATGTAAGCTTCATGGGCCATGCATACTTAAATATTATAAACAACACATAAAAATCATAATGAAGATTGAATAATATTTAGGTGTAATATTAACTTACAAAAATATATATTAGTTCCAAATCTATTTCAAATAGTAGCATAGACCAGCTGTATTGATATGTTTGCAAAGTAGTTCCAGAAAATAGTCGTACATTATGGTGGCAAAAGGTAACCAGTGTAAAATTTCATTTCACTCTTCCTGTTTCCTGTGAAATGAAATTCCACACCAGTTACCCTTTGCCATAATGTATGACTATTATATTTTCTTGTTGGTTACCCTTTGCAATAATGAACGACTAATGTACAACTATTATATTTTCTTCTTGCCAGTATTTAGTAATTTAAAGGTTTATCCAGAGTACCAGATAATAGTCATACATTATGGCAAAAGGTAACTGATGTGGAATTTCATTTCACACTCCCTATTTGCTGTGAAATGTAATTCCACACTGGTTACCATTTGCTATAATGTATGACTATTTCTTGTTGGTTAACTTTTGCCATAATGTACCATTAATGTACAACCATTATACAGTACAGTATTTTCTTTTTGCCAGTATCATTCAGTTCATCATATTTAGTAATTTAAAGGTTTATCTAAAGTCCCAGATAATGGTCATACATTATGGCAAAAGGTAGCCGGTGTGAAATTTCATTTCACTTTTCCTATTTGCTGTGAAATGTAATACCACACTGGTTACCCTTAGCTATAATGTACAACTGTTATATTTTCTTGATGCCAGTATCATTCAGTCTATCATATTTATTAATTTAAAGGTTTTATCTAAAGTTCCAAATAATAGTGGTACATTATGGCAAAAGGTAACCAGTGTAGAATTTCATTTCACTCTTCCTGTTTGCTGTGAAATGAAATTCCACACCAGTTAGCCTTTGCCATAATGTACGTCTCTTATCAGTATGACTATTATATTTTCTTGTTGGTTACCCTTTGCCATAATGTACAACTCTTATCTGTATGACTATTATATTTCCTTGTTGGTTACCCTTTGCCATAATGTACAACTATTATCTGGAACTACTTTGCCAACATATCAATATAGCAGGCATATGTTACTATATGGCAACAGTAAGTAAAAATTATACAGCAACAGTAAGTAAAAATTATCTGGTAGTTTGTATTTCTTTGTGGAGCTAACCTCTGAATCTCAGAGAACAGCTTAGGGATGATGATGATGATGATATTATTCGAAATGGATTTGGAACTAAGCTATATTTTTGTAAGTTAATATTATACCTAAATATTATCCAATCTTCATTATGGGTTTTTATGTGTTGTTTATAATAAGTAAGTATGCATGACCCATGCAACTTGAATTGAGAAAGGTAACATGTGAAACTGTGTTACTAACAATAGGTGAGCTATTGTTCACTTGAATCTAATAGCCGCGTAATTGTTCTGATTACATCTTGATAATCAAGATATTGATATGTCAAAACTAATCCACACTTGAAAGAAGTATGATTAAAGTTTGCATGTGTGGTTTAAATAATATGTAGTTAGCAGCAATAAGTATTTTCTTCTTGGCAGTATCATTCAGTTCATCATGCTATAATTCATTGTAACCTTAGCATTGTAGTAGTAAAAAATTTACCAATTAATGCCATAAAATTTTTTTTTCACTGTACGTTAGCACAATATTTTCTCTGAAATAAGTGATATTTTGACTGGTGCATATCTTGTTGATAGCACTTTAATTCTATGTTAATGTAACAGCAGAGGTAATATTTCAGGGTAAAAAGTCCTGAACATTTTCTCACCTGTTATTAGACCTATGGTGATTGTTACTGTTAGGCTTAATGTTGATATGTTTCATTCATGACCTTGTGAACTCAGAAATTCATTTATGGTTTAATGTTGCAATAAACCAAATATTTAGTAATTTAAAGGATTTATCTAAAATAGTTTAAATACATTCTTCTGTTTTATGACAATTTTTTTCTATTTCCAATGTTCCTTCCTATGTATTGTCTTTTCAAACTATTTTACTAAAAAAAAAATTTAATTCATGAATGAACCAAAACTTTACATTGAGGCCTTGGTTTTTGAAAGTGTTAGACTGCATTTGCTTCCTCTACTTGTTTTCTCCGCTTCTGGAACCAGAGTTGACTTTTGTGTAAGAACTGCAAGGTTGTATCAGTATCTTGTAAAATTGCAGTGCTGTAGCAGCATCAGTATTGTACAGTTACTTAAATAAGTCACATTTTCCTTTCACATTTTGTGAGTACTGTGTCATACTTAGAATGCATACTTAAGCCAAAGGAACTGATCAAAAAACAATAACATAATTATTTTTCTCTGCATGATCATTTATTTATCTTTTCCAAACATAAAAGCACATTAAATATCCCCAAGTGATGCACTCTGTAAGATATGATGATTTTACGAAGTCAGACACTCGGTGAGATTGATTACATACCGGTTTATGTTTTTAGAATAAAGTTCATACCGTCTGGGCACGTTAGAAATATTTTATTTTTTGCTAAAACACACTAGCGCTTTTGAAACTATTATATCATTTCATCATCAGGTGTACAAAATAAGATACAGATCCTGTCAAGTACACACTATTCAAAAATCAAAAATACCCCTTGAGGTTATAATGGCAAGTAATAAACAGTATGAACTTTATTCTAAAAAAATAAAATAAATAAGAGTGCATGATTTAAAATTTCTCCCTTTTGTAAAATAACAGTAACTTAATATTGCTTAGCAACCTTTAAATGTTTTATGCCTTCAAAGAGCTTAAGTAAGAAGCAATTGCATTAAAATACCTCTTATTAATACCAAATAAGTTTTGTTAATTCCAGTATGTAGTAATTACATGCTGCCTGTGAATGAAATTATTACCCACTCTCTTATAATATTTCTACTACATATTAATGTTCTTGAACATAAAACTTGTATGCTTAATACCGGTTTTTTATTTTTCATGTGCATGATGAGCTCAGTATTATGCCAAAACCTACTGCTATAAACCTTCAGCAGTTAGGATGTTCATTTATCTGATGCTTTATTATATTCAGTGCATTTTACTTCTAGCTTTACATAGAAACTGAAAAAGGATTTGTTGAACAAGAAATTTTTTGCATTTCCAGTTTTTCTTTAAAAAGCTTACTCGTCAGTTGAATGGAAAAGCTCTGAAATGTGTAAAATTACTTGTGTGTATTATGATTATTTGATTTTTGGTTTAATGTAAAGAGCCACATATCGTACTGATATTTCTCTTTGTAGAGATTTATCACTTTTTTTTTATTTTGTGTTCCACAAATTTTATAAGCTTATATAATAGTTCTTTTTTTTTTTTTTAATTGTAAACTGACATTTTCCAGGGGCATAGCCAAGCTGCCAAAGCAGCAATTCTTATCATTGTACCAAAAGTCAAACGAGTGTAAAAATAATGTGTATGCATGCACGCATGTGCACACACATAGTTCTTGATGAGTGGAGGCTACTTTCCTAAAAATTTGGCCATAAGATTAATTTTTATATAATGAGATATGTTTCCTTTGAATTCTTTTATGTAATGATTGAAGCATTCTTTCGAAGTACAGTAGACTCTTGGCTATCCGACCTAATGTGGTGGTCAGCCGGGTCGGATAGGAAAAAAGTTGGATACGCCGGAGCCATAAGCATATCAGCCCCTGCAAGGTTAATGACCGTTGCGTTGAACGTAATGTACAGTATGTACGTATGTACTTGTTGCGATTTGGAGACTTACATCATATTAATTTGTCCTTATTAACGACATACAGTAATTACTGAATTAGAAGGAAATGAAATAAAAATGTGTACATACCTTTCACGAAACATTTATTTGAAGAACGAAACGAAATGTGTAATGAACAATAAGTTGAATAAATTTTACTATGAGTTTTCATTTAAAAGAAAGTTTTCAGTCAAATCAGCTGTTAATATAAACCAAAATATTATAACCTAAAACTACATTGCCTAAGGCTTGAAAAAGTCTGTAATCCAGATCTGCTTCTTTCCTTGCAATAATTTCCTTGCCGATATGTCCTTCCACTTACGTAAACATATATCTGCTGGTGTTGCCTCTTGTTGTTGGTCAATATACTCCAGCGCTGCCTCGATCGCCTTCAGGCTTTTGGAGTGGGTAATACAATCGGAGTGTTCATCATCTTCTTGTTCCTCTTCAATCGGCTGTTCATTTAACACCATCGCTACAATGTCTGTAGTTTCTTCAATTTTGTCATTTGCTATCCATTCTGTGATGTCTTCCAACGAAGCTTCCTCACATCCGGAAACTTTTTCTAACAGCGAAACAATCTCACTGTTATCAGTTGCATTTTCCACATCGCATTGCTCTTCTACCTCTTCCCACTTATCGCTGGCTCTGTCATCCAGCAAAATTTCCTATGATCGCACAAGTGTTACAGATGGAATTTCATCCCATGCCTTGGACACCCATCTGATAACATCAAGCATGTCAACTGACTTTACTGCGACCACAACTTCTGAATTGTTATAAATGGCTGCTATGATATTGCTTAGTAGCCTACGTCGATATTTCTTTTTAAAAGCTTCCAGCACTCCCTGATCCATTGGCTGACATGCAGATGTAACATTTGTAGTCAAAAACAAAGCTTTTATCTCTCCATCTTTTGAGTGGTCATTTGCTGGATGCGAAGGATCGTTATCCACTTCATTTCTTGTCCCGACGTGAATCAATCTGCATATTGGCGGCTAGTGATCCACGCGCACGTAAGCGCCTTCAAATACTTTAAGCAATAGTACATAACCGCATGGTGGGAAATTGTTTGGCATGACTTTTTTTTTTTTTTTTTTTTTTTTTTTTTTGGTGGGTCGGATAGGCCGGAGGTTGAGTAGGTGGGAGTTGGATAGCTGAAAGTCTACTGTACCTGTTTTTTTTCAGGTAAAAAAAAATCATTTAATGATCCTATTAAACATACGAAGCACTTCCAGAAAGTGAGTTCCAATTAACTGTAAATGAAAGAAATTTTGTATTAATATAATATTACTTTAATGGCACAAGTCTACATAAATCTTAAGCTACTTCTGAACATAATATCCTCTTACACTGGGACATTTTTCACTTTAACTTACAACTTTTCTACCCCCTTGTTGAAGAAGTCTGCTGCATTTGATCCAGTCATGTATACTGGCTGCACAAGTGGCTAGAGTGGAAGTACACTCGTGCAGTGATATCACACATGCTGTCAGCTCTCATTCTGTGTTCATTAGTATGTCATCTTGTCTTACGAGTGAAAACAATCGACAATCCCTCCAGTTGTGGTATATGGTCATTAATCAAATTTTGAATGCCAGAAATGTTCACCTGGATGAAATTTATTGACAAGTTTGTGAAGGTTATATAGAAAATGTGATGAATAAGGTAATGATGAGAAGATGTGTAGGCAGTTCAGTGAAGGAAGATGAATATGCATGATGAAGATCGAAGTGGCTAGCAATTGTTAGTCACTGCCGATCTGCTTGACTAGGTGAATGAACAAATCTGAAACAATTGAGGATTCAACTTTTCTGAGTTAGCTGATGGGTTCCATTTCAACTCAGGCAGGGTCGTACCATCATGGTCTCAGATTTCTCTAAAAAAATTAAGGGGTGTTCCTTGACTAAAATAAGGAGACCCATATTTTTCTTTCGGCAAGAAAAAATTTTCCCTTCGAGATAGAGGGTTTCAAATCTTGCACCGTCAAACAAGCTCTCTAGAAAACGGTTATTTTTCCTGACTTCAGCGAGTCATTGCAGCAGAGTTAAAAAATATATAGTGTTCTTGTATTTTTTACATTGTGTGTATAACATATAATAATATATGATGCTAATATTTGCTACACATCGTATGATTAAAATTTAAAAAAATCGTAAACTTTGTGATTTAAAAAAAAATTGAATTTTTTAAGGTTTTTTTAAACAGGTTTGGATATAGTTTTTTCTATATGCGTTTTTTTCGTTAAAGTCATACAAATGTGCACTTTATTTGTAATTTTTTGTGTGTCTGTGAAACTGCTAGTTTCCGCGTTTCGGCAGCATTAAAAACAGCCGATTTTGAAAAATCTCTAACTTTGCCAACGATTTTCTCAGAAGGGCCATTTTTTAAAATTCTGAAAATTAAATCCCTGTTTTATTATCAACAGGAGAATATCTGTGTAAATTTTCACGGACCTAAAAACGCCCGTTTCCGAGTTAGACGCATTTTAATTCGGTTTGAAAGCCTACGATTTCCCGTGTTCTAAAGGCGCCATTTTGGAAAAATCTCAGGCGCAAAGTACGTACATTATCTCTTACCCAAATCAAAGCGTTAGATATTCTTAGCCCGAATGATGGAATGAGAGCATTGGGTCAGCTGGCCCTGGTTGGATACATCCACCTCACCCTTCCCCGAGTGATGACATGCCTATAAAACTGTCGGGGGGAGGGGGGGGGGTGGATAACCAATACATAAAGAAAATTATTGCTGCTCCACTAACAAAGTTGAGATGCGAAAGACAGCAGCAGCAGTTGTTTGTTTGTTTGTTTGTTTACGTATATACTTAAACATCGCATAAGAAAAGACTATGAAAGAGTAGAAAACTGTTGTGAAACAATTTTAATAAAAAGAGTGCAGGCACGTGTACTGTAAGTTAATTTTCGATGGCTAAACACCCTCGAGTTTTTCTGGGAGTTGCTAATTGTAGGCTACTGTCAGAAGAGCAGTTGCTGTTTTGTTATAGTTGATAAACTTAACCTCAGTTTTTCGTAATAGTAAAATATTCGCTCAGGAGAGTTTTGTCCTCTGCGAACGGGGGAGAAGGTGCAATGCTCTTGACCTCGTTGCTGGGTTGATAGCGCTGGTCGCTACCGAAGCTCTGCTTACCTCCTCTCCAAAACGTAATGGCAATTGTCTAATCTACTAAATAAATAACACATATGCGTGCATGCTTATTCATAAAATGTAAGTTGAGTATATTTCCTGTTCAATCAGCTGATTTTACAAGTAAAATTCATATACAACTTATGCGCTTATAATGGTGTAAAGATTTTTATCTATTTAAAACATATTCAAAGATTTCAATTTTTTTAAAGAGGGGGGGGGGACTGTGTTCGTAGTGATCTCCACCTGGGCCACGATAAACCATGCACTGCCCATGTCTTCTGTTCCCTTAGAAGATAATCCTGGATCGATGGGAGACCAGCGGAGTTTTGGCAACCCCCTCTCACGTGGTGGTGAGGTGTCTCAAAGCCAGGTAGCTTTCAAAAATGTTTCAACTTAGTTGGCTGGTAATAAGAGAGGGATTCCATTTCAACTCTGGCAGGGTCGTACCATCACGGTCTCAGATTTCTCTAAAAAAATTAAGGGGGTGTTCCTTGATTAAAATAAGGGGACCCCATATCTTTTCTTTCGGCAAGAAAAAATTTTCCCTTCGAGACAGAGGGTTTCCAATCTTCCACCGTCAAACAAGCTCTCTAAAAAACCGGTTATTTTTCCTAACTTCAGCGAGTCATTGCAGCAGAATTAAAAAGATCTTTTGTTCTGGTATTTTTTATTACATTGTGTGTATAACATATAATAATATTTGATGCTAATATTTTTTACACATCGTATGATTAAAATTTAAAAAAAATCGAAAACTTTGATTTTTAAAAAAAATTGAAATTCTTAAGATTTTTTTTTACTGGTTCAAATGGAGTTTTTGTTTTCTATACTCGTTTTTTTGTTAAAGACATACAAATTTGCACTTTATTTGCAATTTTTTATGTGTCTGTGAAACTGCTAGTTTCTGCAGCGTTAAAAACAGCCGATTTTGAAAAATCTCCAACTTTGCCAACGATTTTCTCAAAAAAGCCCTTTTTTAAAATTCTGAAAATTAAATCCCTGTTTCATTATCAACAGGAGAATATATGTGTAAATTTTTACGGACCTAAAAACGTCCGCTTCCGAGTTAGACACGTTTGAATTTGATTTGAAAACCTACGATTTCTCCGTGTTCTAAAAGCGCAATTTTGGAAAAATCTAAGGCGCAAAGTACGTATTCTCTTACCCAAATGAGAGCATTGGATCCGTCCACCAGACCCTACCCTGGGCGATAACATGCCTAAAAAACGGTCCTGGAAAAAAAAAAAAATAACAAATCTTATATATATAGAATTGAATGTAGGTCTGCTAAACAAATTTACAGTTTTCAATTTAGAACCACCAAACTTGGTATACTATCTCATGGTACCCTAACTTAAACCGTAGATGGTTTTTGGAAGGGATCGGAGCCCGGGGTCAAGGGGCTCCACACAAAACTTTTCATAAAATCTAGTTTTCAATTTAGAACCACCAAATTTGGAATACTATAGCATGGTACCCTAACTTAGACCGCAGACTGTTTTTGGAAGGGGTCGGAGCCCTGGAGTCAAAGGGCCCCCACACAAAATTTCCGTAAAATATACTTGTAAACTATAGTGCCCTAACTGAGACCGTAGATGGTTTTTGGAAGGGGGGTTGAGCCCTGGGTGGGTAGGAGCCCGTGGTCAAAGGGCCCCACGCAAAATTTCCGTAAAATCTAGTTTTCAATTTAGAACCATCAAATTTGGTATACTTTTTCTTGACACCCTAACTTTGTAAAATATTTTACGAAAATTTTGTAGGGGTGGGGGCTTGACCCCGGGTTCCGACCCCTTCCCAAAACCGTCTAGTCAAAGTTAGGGTGCCAAGAAAAAGTATACCAAATTTGATGGTTCTAAATTGAAAACTAGATTTTACGGAAATTTTGCGTGGGGCCCTTTGACCCGGGCTCCCCTTCCAAAACCGTCTACGGTCTAAGTTAGGGTACCATGAGATAGTATACCAAGTTTGATGGTTCTAAATTGACATACATTCAATTCTCTCTATATATAGATTTGTTATTTTTTTTTTCCAAGACCGTTTTTTAGGCATGTTATTGCCCAGGGTAGGGTGAGGTGGACGGATCCAACACTCTCATTCGAGTAAGAGAATACGTACTTTGTGCCTTAGATTTTTCCAAAATGGCGCCTTTAGAACACGGAGAAATCATAGGGTTTCAAACCAAATTCAAACGCGTCTAACTCGGAAACGGGCGTTTTTAGGTCCGTGAAAATTTACACAGATATTCTCCTGTTGATAATAAAACAGGGATTTCATTTTCAGAATTTTAAAAAAGGGCTTTTCTGAGAAAATCGTTGGCAAAGTTGGAGATTTTTCAAAATCGGCTGTTTTTAACGCTGCAGAAATTAGCAGTTTCACAGACACATAAAAAATTGCAAATAAAGTGCACATTTGTATGTCTTTAACATAAAAACGAGTATAGAAAATAAAATCTATTTGAACCAGTTAAAAAATCTTAAGAATTTCAATTTTTTTAAAAATTGAAGTTTACGATTTTTTTTAATTTTAATCATACGATGTGTAAAAAATATTAGCATGAAAT
Source organism: Macrothele yani (assembly GCA_039090855.1). Lineage (NCBI taxonomy): Eukaryota > Metazoa > Arthropoda > Arachnida > Araneae > Macrothelidae > Macrothele > Macrothele yani. The sequence goes on along the minus strand of CM076993.1, from coordinate 138,613,105 downwards.
ATTATTATACGTTATACACACAATGTAATAAAAAATACCAGAACAAAATATCTTTAATTCTGCTGCAATGACTCGCTGAAGTTAGGAAAAATAACCGTTTTTTAGAGAGCTTGTTTGACGGTGGAAGATTTGAAAACCTCTGTCTCAAAGGGAAAATTTTTCTTGCCGAAAGAAAAGATATGGGGTCCCCTTATTTTAATCAAGGAACACCCCCTTAATTTTCTTAGAGAAATCTGAGACCATGATGGTACGACCCTACCAGAGTTGAAATGAAATCCCTCTCTTATTACCAGCCAACTAAGTTGAAACATTTTTGAAAGCTACCTAGCTTTGAGACACCTCACCACCACGTGAGGTGGGTGGTGGTGGGAAGGGGGGGGCAAAAATCCGCTGGTCTCCCATCGATCCAGGATTATCTTCTAAGGGAACAGAAGCCATGGGCAGTGCATGGTTTATCGTGGCCCAGGTGGAAATCACTAAGAACACAATCACCCCCCCTACTTTAAAAAATTGAAATCTATGGATATGTTTTAAATAGATGAAAATCTTTACACCATTATAAGTGCATAAGTTGTATATGTATTCTACTTGTAAAATCAGTTGATTGAACAGGACATATACTCAACTTACATTTTATGAATAAGCATGCACGCGTATGTGTTGTTTATTTAGGTGATTAGACAATTGCCATTACGTTTTGGAGAGGAGGTAAGCAGAGTTTCGGTAGCGACCAGCGCTATCAACCCAGCAACGAGGTCAAGAGCATTGCACCTTCTCCCCCCGTTCGCAGAGGACAAAACTCTCCTGAGCGAATATTTTACTATTACGAAAAACTGAGGTTAAGTTTATCAACTATAACAAAACAGCAACTGCTCTTCTGACAGTAGCCTACAATTAGCAACTCCCAGAAAAACTCGAGGGTGTTTAGCCATCAAAAATTAACTTACAGTACACGTGCCTGCACTCTTTTTCTTAAAATTATTTCACAAGAGTTTTCTATTCTTTCATAGTCTTTTCTTATGCGATGTTTAAGTATATACGTAAACAAACAAACAAACAACTGCTGCTGTCTTTCGCATCTCAACTTTGTTAGTGGAGCAGCAATAATTTTCTTTATGTATTGGTTACCCCCCCCCTCACAGTTTTATAGGCATGTCATCACTCGGGAAGGGTGAGGTGGATGTATCCAACCAGGGCCAGCTGACCCAATGCTCTCATTCCATCATTCAGGCAAAGAATATCTAACGCTTTGATTTGGGTAAGAGATAACGTACGTACTTTGCGCCTGAGATTTTTCCAAAATGGCGCCTTTAGAACACGGGAAATCGTAGGCTTTCAAACCGAATTCAAACGTGTCTAACTCGGAAACGGGCGTTTTTAGGTCCGTGAAAATTTACACAGATATTCTCCTGTTGATAATAAAACAGGGATTTAATTTTCAGAATTTTAAAAAATGGCCTTTTTGAGAAAATCGTTATCAAAGTTAGAGATTTTTCAAAATCGGCTGTTTTTAACGCTGCCGAAACGCGGAAACTAGCAGTTTCACAGACACACAAAAAATTACAAATAAAGTGCACATTTGTATGTCTTTAACGAAAAAAACGCATATAGAAAAAACTCCATCCAAACCAGTTTAAAAAAACCTTAAAAAATTCAATTTTTTTTAAATCACAAAGTTTACGATTTTTTAAAATTTTAATCATACGATGTGTAGCAAATATTAGCATCATATATTATTATATGTTATACACACAATGTAAAAAATACAAGAACACGATATCTTTTTTAACTCTGCTGCAATGACTTGCTGAAGTCAGGAAAAATAACCGTTTTCTAGAGAGCTTGTTTGACGGTGCAAGATTTGAAACCCTCTATCTCGAAGGGAAAATTTTTTCTTGCCGAAAGAAAAATATGGGTCTCCTTATTTTAGTCAAGGAACACCCTTAATTTTTTTAGAGAAATCTGAGACCATGATGGTACGACCCTGCCTGAGTTGAAATGGAACCCATCAGCTGCACATTTCTCACAAATTTCTCATTCTTTTGTGCATTAACTCATTCTAGAACATTTGCAGTATCACAAAATGTATTCAAATGGGTGCCCAAAATTCTCCCATATGTTCATGAAACACAGCACATTGTGCCAGCAGGGAAATTTTTGGAATGGTATCCCAATGAAAGGGACAGGTTTTGAAACCGCATTGTGACAGGAGATGAAACTTGGATTGCCCACAAGACACCAGAGAGTAAACAGCAGTCAATGCAATGGCAGCTTAGTAGATCTCCATAGCCAAAGAAATGCAAGCAGGCCCTTTCTGCCAGGAAACTCATGTGTACCATCTGTTGGGACAGGAAAGGTATTTTGCTCACTAATTTCATATCTAAAGGAATGGCAACAGACACTGATGTTCACTTTGAGAGTTTACAGAAGTTCCAGTGAGTGATTCAAAACAAAAGACGAGGTCTATTCAGCACTGAAGTTGTTTCTGTTCATGACAGCTCATGAATACACATTGCTGCTCACATACAACAACTGCTTGAACAATTTTGATGGGAAGTCTGAACATCCAACCCACAACCCAGATCTTGTACCCAGTGACTTCCATCTTTTACTTCACTTGTAAGAGCATTTTAATGGCAAAGTAATTTAACAGATGCTGAGTTCAAGATAGCTATGCATAATTAGGTTAACACATTGGAGGGGGGGGGAGACTTGTTGAACATGGAGATACAAAAATTCTCCCCAACACAATAAATGTCTCAATGTAAGGGGCAATTGTGCTGAGAAATAGCTTAAGGTATGTGCAAACTTGTGCAAATAAAATTATATTACTATTGCAAAATTCTTTCATTTACAGCCAAAAAAAAAAAAAAAAAAAAAAAAAAAAAAATTCTTATTCCCTGGATGTGTATTGTATTTAAATAAAAAGAAAAGTCACAGCATTTTTATACTTTCAATGTTCATTCACTTTTTGACTGCTTATATCTCACACCCCTACCTAACAAGTATGTAATGGATTATTCTGTGAATCCAAGTTAACTTATAAATTACCACAGCAAGTTGCACATTCATAAAAATGTAAATCTATGCAAAAGTGCTGTAATAGAAAAGTGGAAACTTGGTATAATATTTACACAGCATAAAGTTTCAGGGTAAAATGAATTAACTAACTATGGTGTTCACTGCTACATGAATTTAATCTGTTAGGGGGAAAAAACTGAGTGTAATGTCAAAATAACCCATAGTGAGCTGGAAAGTATTGAAATTTTCGTCAGATTGTGCTAGAGAAGTAAATAACATTAACAATTCTGTTTTCCATACAGAACTGTTGAGAAGTGCATGAGGTGGATTAAGACTACAGAAAGAATTAGTTGATGTTTGAAGAAAAGACATGTTCCCCTTGGTCACCTCATTACCATCAGATGATTCTGTAGCTTTCTTGGGTAAAGATGACATTTGCCGCTGAAAAAAAATTTCAACTGTGTTGTCTTTCTGTTCTTATCTCTTTACCCAGCTGTGCATATTTATTGAGTGGATCATTTACCCATCTAATGAATTAGAGATTTCATTCACAATTTGGATCACTTTGAATGATATCCGTCATCTGAACTGTTTGGAGAAAAAGTTTAGACAACTGCTTAGTTGTTAACTGATATTGAGGTTCCATTTCCAGTTATTCCATCTTGCCTGAGCTGTTGCTTTTATTCAAGTTGAACCTCAGCTCTCAGGAAGTTGGGTAAAATTTTCATTCTTTCATCCCCATGGTGGGAAAATTTATTCCAATTTGTGGAGTGTTGTTTCAGGATTGCAATAACAAACACGCTGGTCGATTGGGTGTGTTACAGCTAATAATTTTAAGTACAAACTCAACTCTAACATTATCTGTTTACTTATTTAGATTAACCGTGTAACCAAGAATATTATCAGCCACTAGTAATGCTCTGTAGTTTTTCCTTTTACAATATTTTGTTATAGCAGGGCAAAAGAAGAGGTTATATAGATTCAGTATTATAAATATTTAACGGGAATTATCGAGGATAAATTTATTAAGGTACATTACCTCTCAAATTTTTGATCTATACACTAGATCCTCTTCAGGAGTTCTTGCGTCTTATTACTTCCACAGGCACCTTAATAAATTTATCCTCAATAATTCCTGTTAAATATTTATAATACTGAAAGTAATAAGAGGAAGCTATGAAGTCATTAATTATTAGAAATATAGATTCATTTCTGCCATACTCATGTACTGTAGCTGGCAGAACTAATCTTTGCTATGATAGAACTTTCCAATTCATCTCAAAGATTTTTTTATTTGATTTGAATTGTGAACTGGCTAAAGCATTTAATTGTTCTCAAACCAGGTAGGTACTAGGCACTCTTTGTGACATGGAGCATTAACTGTTGTAAAGCACCAGAACCATAATAATTTTGCCATTACAACCATTTTCACACTCACACTCTATCACCAGTGAATTTAAAACAAAATTAAATACTCCAAGGAAAACAAACAAACATGTTTTTATTGTTTCAGATTCTAGAAACTGTTTACTACTACTGTTGAATCAGGCGGAAGACATCAGAACCCAAAAGAACAATATCAAGAGGTTTGAATAAAAAATTGTGCAAAAACCATTTCTGGCATCTTCACAATTCACTGGTGCTCCAAATCAAAGCAACAACCACAGAAACTTGGTTAACAGACAATAACTGAAAAAATAATTTTCATAAGGAAAGGAACTTTGTGTGCTGTGGTTTTACACTTGCAAACACAAAAGAACTAAGATATATGCAAATGTGCCCAAATTATGGGCCTTTAAAAAAATCACTAAAATAAGGCATGAAATGATATCATTTATAAATCAGGAAAAAAATAGTGCCACAGCCTTCAATATGTAATATGATCACCACGGAGATATGTAAGCTTCATAACACCAAATCATGTTTTGAATGAGGGTGCCCATGAAGGACTGTAGATTAAGTCCCATTTTATCAGAAGAGCACACCACAAGACCTGTAGAGCTGTAGGAGGAGGGTAGTGAGCAGCAATTCATCATCCTATTCTTTAAACGATATGAGTGTCCTAAACATGCTGAAAGCAGATTAAGATCTGGTGACTGCACTAGCCAATCCATATGTGTAATACACTGGTGTGCAAAAATTAAGGACGAAGATGAGAAATTAGCAGAGCAGGCAGAACGGACCGAAGACCACTCAGGAGGTAGACTAGGGTCCGGTATGGTGGGCATGCGCATATATGCAGCATGACTGGGGGGGGGGGGGGTGTTGTTGAAGGGTATAAAGCACACGGGCGCAGTGTACGCTCAGCAATTCGGTGAAAGCTATTGCACGGTGAACATCGGTTTGAACGACGTCGAGTTGCCACCATGCGATATGGCCAACAGGCAATCCAGTCGACGACATCTGAATGACTTTACCCGAGGTCGTGTCATTGGGAAGTTGGAATTGTTCACAGCATCGTTTCACAAGCTTGGAGAGTGTTTCAAACGACAAGAACAGCTGTCCGAGAGTTTAGCAGTGGTCGTCCATGAGCAACCACGGCGGCGGAAGACCGGTATATTGTCCTACAGGCGAGAAGAGACAGACGATAGACAGCGGGAGAAATCACAAGGCGCATGCAACAGAGAACTGGACGTTCGTTATCGCGTTTTACCATGGCCAGGAGGCTGGACAAAGGTGGTCTATTTGCACGACGACCAGTATGGTGTGTGCCATTAATGCCTGCTCGTCGGAGACGGCGTTTTCTGTGGTGCCAGGAACACAAGAACTGGACACATCAGCAATGGGGTCGAGTTGTCTTTACGGATGAGAGCCAATTTAGTCTGACAAGTGATTCTGGACTATACACATCTGGAGAGAGCAGGGAACACGCAATCACACCTCCAACATCATCGAAAGGGACCGGTTTAGAGGTGGCGGAGTTCTCGTTTGGGGCGGTATCATGCTTGATAGCCGTACTGACCTCCACATCTTCCAAGGAGGTTTAGTCACTGGTGTCCGCTATTGTACCGAGGTTTTCCTGCCTCACGTGCGTCTGTTTAGAGGTGCTGTGGGTCCTGAGTTCCTCTTCATGGACGACAACGCTACACCTCATCGTACAGTGGCTGTCACAGAGCTCTTGGAGAGTGAAGATATTCAACGCATGGATTGGCTCGCAAGGTCCCCGGACCTAAATCCAATCGAACACTTGTGGGACCTTCTCGGGAGACGCTTGGCAGCACGTCACCAGCCACCAGCTGCGATTGGCACTAGAAGAGGAATGGGCCGCGATGCCTCAACAGCTCCTTGACAACCTCGTCCTCAGCATGGACAGACATTGTAAATCCTGCAACGCAGTCAGGGGTGATCATATCCCCTACTAAAGACTGGATTTTTCTGGGCAGCCGCCTGTCACATGGACGTTTCTGTCTTCTGTCCAGTTGTGCTCGAAGCTACCTTTTCAATAAAGTGCCTTTGTATCCTTTGGGTTCCTTGTTTAGACGGTTTTGCTCACTTGTCCCATATTCTTACATCTTGGGGATCTTATGGTGTGATTTGAGTCGATGTGGAGCACTTCTGCACGACGTTACATTCGAAAAACCGTCTCGTCCTTAATTATTGCACGCCAGTGTATCATGTCTTCACTTTCACGATAGTCATTGACAAGCAAAGCCTGTGAGGTCGAGTGTTGTCGTCCATTAACAGGAAACCTGGACCCACTGCATCTCTAAAATGATGAACATCCAGGATCTTATTATTATGTGGAGGGATGAATGACTGTTGACAGACATTTCTGTTCAAACCATTATTCCACCACCTCTGAAATGGTCCTGTTGACAGACATTTCTGTTCAAACCATTATTCCACCACCTCTGAAATGGTCCTGTTGACAGACATTTCTGTTCAAACCATTATTCCACCACCTCTGAAATGGTCCTGCTGACAGACATTTCTGTTCAAACCATTATTCCACCACCTCTGAAATGGTCCTGTTGACAGACATTTCTGTTCAAACCATTATTCCATCACCTCCGAAATGGTCCTTTTCCAGAATGTTCAACTGATATTGTGTCCCACATTCTCGCAATACAGATGTTCTCCAAGAATCTGGGTGTAAACAGAATCAGCTCTCATTGGTAAAGACAGACCTGCCAGGCTTTACAATTTACCCATAAAATTTACAGAAATGTGACTTGTTTTACGGGCAAGATGTTAATTACACGGATTAGCGTTTCACCTTGATTTTTTTATTCTGCTGATGATTTTGCACCCTCACAATTAGAACTTTTTTTATTTAACGTAATCCATTTAAAATAAAGCACAGATGTGAGTTAGGAATAAACTTCTTTTCAGTTACATGCGCTTATTTGGAAAAACTTTGTCTGTAGTTTTCCCCCATGTTTTAGGTTATCGTTTTGCGTCATTCCAAACACTAAAGCTTGCGCATGCATAAACTGAACTGTCCCAGCTTTGGGCGTGTCTATTTCTTGCTATGTTTACCTCCTCCCCCACTTTAGATAATGCATTGTTCATCTTCCAAGTTGTAACTTCTCAGTAGGCAGGTGCGGGCTGTCCGGCTTTGGAGCACTGGTCTTTATTACCCGCAGTTCGAAATGCTATATCAGAATGTAGTTATCATTAAAAAAGAAAATTCAAATGGATTTTAAATCTATGGAATTTTGGAGCCCAAATCGATACCCCAACATGGCGAAATTTTGGCATGCTATTCAGGACATGTACACCGATCCTATTGAAAATTGTTATCGGCACTCACGGGAACATTGCACTTGTGCGCAGGATTTGTTTGTCAGAATTTTCACGCAATAACTTCTATGAAAATTGACCGATTTAAATGGAATTCTTAATTATAAAACTTTGCATGTGTGATAGCTTTTTATTTTAGAAATTAACGTGAAAAAATAGTAGTGTTCTGCAATAAAGCAACGATTAAAAGTTAATACTTGATTTGTGTAACATATCGACTTTCAATCGATACATTAGCTAGATTTAATCAGTATGCTAGATAAGTAATTTAATTGAAGATATTGATTAAATTTTTCCTCAAATATATAGATGATTTTTTTTCCTTTAAGGATTTCACTTTCTGAAAGTTGGTAGGTATGGATAAAGAGTATGTGTGCCCATTCTTGGGGAGTCCAGTGAACATGTTGATGACACCATTCAAAGTGAGCCCTTATCTGAGATACTGTCAAGAGAGCACACACAACAGGCCATCTTGATGCAGATCACTGGTATGTAATTTTTGGCATACTGTACATTGGGTCCACCCCTTGCCACAGTGAGCATCTGAGCCAACTAACATGCAGTGTTGCTTGTATTGCACTATAGATTAACATGGTTATCTAGGTCTTCTCAAGATCATTTCAGTGTTCTGAAATTGTTTCTAGATATGGCAGACAATGGATCGATCCACATTTAACTATCTGGACACTTCAACTTGAGACTGTCCCTCTTCTAATCTTCCTATAACTATCCACTGCAATACATACATGCATATCATTAAGCTGTTCTCTGATGTTCAGAGGTTAGCTCCTCAAAGAAAGTCCATCTTACAAATAAACATTTAACAGATAATACAAACCACCAGATAAATTTTTAACTGATTATTTACGTACTGTTGCCGTATCAAATTTCTCCATTTACAGCGATCTTGACACACAACACGGGCTTCACTGACATCCATCACACGCCGTACGCAAGATCTTCTATACTTCATACTCATGATCTTTTTCTCATTCAGGCACTCCTGAATCTGATCCTCCCATGATTTCCTTGGCCTTCCTCTGCATTTCTTTTCTGCCACTTGGGACGAAAAAATTTCTTAGTAAATATCTCATCACTCATTCTTCCAACATGGCCAAACCACCTAAGAATATTAGTCTCCACCTTGCTAACAAGATGAATCATCCAAATGAACTTGTGAGATATAATGGTGTCATATCACTGCATCTGACAGTGTAAAAACCCCAAGCTTGCTCATGTATTTAACTCCAATCACTTACGTGCCAAATCCACTTGTGCATGGCATATGCAAATTTTTCTGTAGCACTGTTCATTGGCCACAGCATTTGCCACTTTATATAACTGGCTTCTTGTGTACCATCTATGTATGATTTGGGGGCAGGGTTGCTCTGTTAACTAGGTCTGTGCGATTGTTACTTTAATTTTGAGCACCAGTGTATAAAGAGCAGCATATAAAAATAGAAATGTGTATACTATTGTATGGTGTACTTACCATTTTATAGAAAGAGAGAGAGAGAGAGAGAGAGAGAGAAGTGTGGAAAGTCCATGCCAAGAGGAAACAGGACTACAAATAAGAAAAGGTCCTTGTTTATTAATTTATTTTACAAAAATTTGCCTTTGGTAAAAAAAGCATCTGAAAGAACATTCTAGGCATTCCATAAAACTAATTTTACATCTAGTTTATTTTTATTTTATCAAGCCTTACAGGCTCATTAATAATCACATCCAGATGATTAAAATCTGTCATCTGTTCCAGACTGTTCCCTTGCACTACAAAATTTATAATTTTTTGAGTTTAACAATAAAATGTTGATTTATTTTTATGAAACACTGATCTTCATTCCAAAAGTTTTCACGTCATTCTTTGATTGATATTATGCCATAATTTGTTCACACTCTTAGGAATTACCCTAAGTCATCATCAGCATGCAGCAAACTGCAGATATTTGAAGCACCTACTGGAGCATCTGAGCTTGAGTTACTTTCCTGAAGCAATTTTTCCATGTAGTTTTGCAGGCAAAAATGGGAAGAATGTCCAACTCTTTCTTACTCCAGAGTTAATTTCAAGTCAATTACCAGTATTTTTCTTTTGTTCTGATTGTTGCAGGGCTTGTCATGTACAGGCTTGTGATTAATTTTAATAACTAACCATTGACTCTAACTTCTTAATATTCTGAACAATTTGCAATTTGTACCTCGGAACTTGGTCAAAAAGCCTTTACAAAATCAATTACCTCTCACATGAATCTTTATTTACCTCATGAAACTTTTCAGAAAGCTGAATACGAGTATGTTCCCAAGGTTCCTCTGCCTGCTATAGTGGCTTTCTCTCAGGTGATTTTCCACCATCTTTCTGAGCTTGTTATACAAAACACTCAAGTAAACCCTGCTAAGAACACTAATTATTGGGGATATTCCGCAGCAGTAATTGTGTCGACAGTTTGTTTCCTTTCTTATGTTAGCACAATAACTGATTTTTGGAAGCCCTTAAGAAACAAACTACTTTACCATGCTATTTGATTAATTCTGTATAATCTAAGGATACCTGTCCATCCTCTGTGCTTGATGAGATCTGCAGTGATTTCATCATAATCTGTGTGTAAAGTCATAGCTTTACCACATTTTTAGGACAATATAATCTCTTCATAATCATTTATGTTCCTCCTGGTTACTTTCATTAACATCATTGTCATTATTTTCTTCTTTCCTTGTGTGCAAATTTTCATTCAAGTCGTCAAAATATTTAATCTATCTGCTCAGTATATCTGTTTCTGATATATAAGAAGCTTCCCATTTTCGTTCAGTACTCCTCAGGTGACAGCGTTTCTAACTTTCTCATGCATTTTATAAGACCTCCAAGCAATTCTAAAGAAATTTGAGACATCTCTTCCAAACATTACCCCCAATCTACAGATGGCTTTCTTTTTGAATCTCTAACATATTGTTTTTACCTCTTGACAATACATACATACATATCACTAAGCTGTTCTCTGAGATTCAGAGGTTAGCTCCAAAAAGAAATACAAACTTCCAGATATTTTTACTTATTGTTGTCGTATCAAACTTCTCCATTTACAGCGATCTTGACATACAACTCGTGCTTCACTAATATCCATTACACGCCGTACACAAGATCTTTTATTCTTCATACTCATAATCTTTTTCTCATGCAGACACTCCTGAATCTGATCCGCCCACGTCTTCCTTGGCCTTCCTCTGCCTTTCCTTCCTGCCACTTGGGCTGAAAAGATTTTCTTAGTAAGCATTTCATCAGTCATTCTTTCAACATGGCAAACCACCGAAGCATATTGGTCTCCACCTTGCTAACAACATTTTGCTTCACATCACACAACTGCAATACATCTTCATTCCTCACACAATCAGATCGTGTCTTGCCACAAACCCCATGTAAGTAACGCATTTCTTCAGCACACAAACGACTTCTATGTTTCTTCTGCAGTACCCAGGTTTCACTGTCATACATCAGACTAGGAACAATTACTGTTTCAAACACAGCCATGCGCGACTCTCTAGAGAACCCATCATTCCTGTGAAAACCTCCCAGAGCAGCTATGACTTTCAAAGAAGAATTCACTCGCCTACTAATTTCACCATTCAACTTATTCTCTCTGTCAAACATGCTTCCTAAATACACAACTCACTCACCTGGTCAATCACAGTGCCATTTATACTTACATTACATTCAGTGCTACCAGTTACTCTCTCAAACACCATAACTTTGGTTTTTCCCTTATTTATACTCAGTGTGAATTTCATGCAAACTTCGTGCATCCGAGTCAACATACTCTGCAACTCACTTTTGCTCTCTGCCAACAGGACAGTGTCATCAGCATACAGCAATCTGCACACACGGATATCACCAAGACATAAACCACTATTATCTATTTTGGCATCACGCATGCATGCATCCATAAATATATTAAACAGCCATGGTGACATTACACAACCTTGTCTAACTCCTGCACCAATGGAAAACCATTTTGATAAAACACCATTCACTTGTTCACAAGCTCTACTACCAGCATACATGGCTTTTACACTATTAAGTAGATTCCCAGTAACACCATATTCATTCAATACCTTCCACAAAAGTGTCCTATTCACTCGGTCGTAAGCTTTCTCTAAATCTATGAAGGCAGTAAAAACTTTCTTCCCAACAGCCAGATACTTTTCAATCATCGTGCGTAATGCAAAAATCTGGTTAGTACAGCCTTTACCAGGCATAAAACCACTCTGAACATCCCACACTTTCAATGATGTAAGACCTCGTACTTTTTCAATAACAACCTTACCAAACACTTTCCCTGGCACACTCAGTAGGCTAATGCCACGATAGTTCTTGCATTCAGTCTGATCACCTTTTCCCTTATACAAGGGAACAATAATAGCATCCTTCCAATCCCGAGGGACCATTCCTAACTCCCAGCACAACTGGCAAATTTCAGTTAACCAGTCAATTATAGTCACCACCATATTTCAACATCTCTGCAGTTATGCAATCAACTCCTGGAGCCTTACCATTCTGCAGAGATTTTAGAGCTTTACACACTTCTTCTCTTGAGATCACTCCTGTGCTTTCATCCCTCATTGTGACATCATCTGCATCTGTCTCAGAATCAACTTTGCTTTCCTGATCTAATAACTCACAGAGGTATTCACCCCATCTGTCACTTAACTCATTGGGCTCCCATATCATTTCTCCAATCTCATTCTTCACACAACTTACAACTTTGTTTCCCTTATTTTTCCTGAGTCTCATGTACTTCCAGAAGGACTTCCTATCTTTCCAAAAAGCCAGTTCATGCTTTTCCACTTTCTCCTTCCTATCTTTTGCCTTACTGTGGTGAACCAGCTTAGCAGCTTCACGCTTCTTACAGCGATATTCATTCACAGAGACTCTACCTTGCAACATCCCCAAATAGGCTTCCTTCTTTCTATTTACTGCCTCTTCAATCTCACTATTCCACCAAGCACCACCTCTATTGTTACCCACTATTGTGGTGCCACAGACCTCTTTAGCAGCAGTGACAACACAGTTCTTAAAACATTCCCACTTCTTTTCTACATCCCTCTCACCAGACTTCAGATCCTTCAGTCGTTCTCTTAGTAAGTCAGAATACTGCTGATGATCTTCAAGGAGCCTATCAACCTTTATTCTTTCTATCCTGGGTCTCTTCCTATTCCTTTTCCTCCAACCAACATTAAGTTTCACTCGTGACACTACCAAGTAATGATCAGAACCAACATCCGCACCTCTCATCACACAGGTGTCAACAACTAAGTGTTTCAAACGCTGATCGTAGACAACAAAATCTATGACACTCTTTTGACCAAGAGTACGTTTTTCCCAAGTATATGTGTGGATATACTTGTGGTTGAAAAATGTGTTAGATACACACAAACCATTCTCAATGCAGAGTTCAATTAATCTTTCACCATTATCATTCACACAAGGATCATTATACTTACCCAGAACATTGTCAGAAATTGCATTCTGCACACCTACTCTAGCATTGAAATCCCCTGCTATTATAACTTTTTCTTTAGTACCAAACTGGCTCAAAACAGCTCATTCCAGAAATCTTTCTTATCAGAATGTTCCGAGTGACAAGGAGCATACTCTACAACAATTACAATTCTCTGAAGTTTCACTTTCAAACGAATCCAGAGAATTCTCTCACTTATGCAACTATAGTGAATCAAGTTGTTCTTCATCTTTTCATTTAAAATCACACCTACACCAGCCTGCCCTCTCATATTATCCAATACTCCAGACCACACACTTCTACCCCAATTTCCTTCTTTTTGGTTTCACTTACATAACGCACATCCAGTCTATAAATATTCATCTCCTCAATCACCTCACTCATCTTGCCAATTATGCCTCTAGTATTCCATACACCAATCTTACATTCACTCAGCCGACAAGCCCTTTCATAATCATCCAAGCCTGTGACAAACAGCTAAAATACTTCCTAAAAGCTTTTTTCTTTTCTTCCACAGCTTTGTTGAGCCTTTTCACCAAGGGATCCTCACTTTCCTGTTCTTACATACTACAACACTACATGCCTTCCTTAACAACCCATCTGTTGTGCATGTTCCACCCAACCAGCATTTTCCATTGGTGATGCTTTGATTTTGCTGTAATCTTTAGTTCATTCACTTCTGGAAACCCCCAGCCTGACTTCTACAAAATTTAGAGTATCAACTCTGATGTGTCTTAATATCTTCATAGTCTGTTTCCCATCAAAGTTAATGGTCTAGGGACACATTTTTTCTGGCTTCTCTGCAAAATTGTACTGGCTTTAAAAGTGATTGCTACTAAAAATGATTACTACTTATTTCAAAACCTCCAAACACAGGCACATTAATTTTATTACATGTCATATTATAAGGTTATCATAGGCAAAATTCATATACTTCATTATCACTAATGACATCCCACATTTGATGGTGTGACTTTCCAAGGGAGTCTTTTCTGCAGCTTAATGTCCTATTTGTTATTTAACTGTTCTTATATAAGAGCAGTTAAATAAGGTCAGGTGATGCGCAACATCACAGCCTCTCCTTGACAAATGTCAACCCCACCTTCTCGTGGTGCATCCTGTTCCCACTAAAGGGGCTCTGATGAACGCAAATAGCGGTATAACTATACCATCGGGATTAGAGGAAATGCTATCCCACACTCACCAACCCACTTGGCCAGCGTGGTGAATTATGGCCAAACCCCTCCAAAATGACTCCACAACTTAAATCTTGGCCCTCAGTCTCCAGCAGCTGGAATGTACCTGGCCAAGGCAGTGGCCAGTGCGACATGAAGGCAGAGGGTGCTAAGAATCACCGGAGGACCGGACTAGGCTGCCATCTGATGCTGACCTTGGCTACGTATAATGGACGCTCCCTATCTTCTGATTCAAGGCTCCTTGAATTGGAAGAAGAACTACAAAGGATCAAGTAGGACATTGTCAGGCTAAGTGAGGTAAGGAGAAAAGGAGAAGATCTCATTGAACTGAAAAGTGGACGTCTCTTCTACTATCATGGGACAGATACTGGCAGAACTAGTGGTGTTGGATTTATAATAAAACTGAAGGATAAGGTTGTAGAAGTTGAAAGTTCCTCTGACAGAGCTGCACGACTCATTATCCAACTCTTGAGAAGATACCAGGCTCAGATTATTCAAACTTATGCACCCACCACAAGTCATCCTGCAAAAGAAATTGAAGAATTTTACGAGGAAATTCGTCATCTAAATAATAAAGGCAAGCAGCACTTGAAGATAATAATGGGAGATTTCAATGCAAAAACAGGGCAACGGCAACAGAATGAAACTTCAGTAGGTAAATTCGGTCACGGCAATAGAAACCAGCGTGGAAATACTCTTGTAAAGTTTGCAGAGGCAGAAGGGTTTTTCATCTTGAACTCCTTTTTCAAGAAAAAGCCACACAGGAAATGGACATGGAGGCATCCCAATGGATGGACAAGTGAAATTGATTTTATTATGTGTAACAAGAAATTTGTCATGGAGGACTGCAGTAAGTTCAACACAGGTAGTGACCATAGAATGGTAAGATGTAAGATACACCTCAATGCTAAACTCGAGTGTGGCAAGCTCATAAAACAAAGTGTATTGATGTGACCAACCTTAAAAAGCATCATAATACCTTCAAATTGGAACTGAGGAACAGATTCTCTGCTCTGGAAGGTCTAACGTCAGAAGAAGTGGACATCTCTGAAGTTAACGGAAAAGTAACGAAAGCTCTTATGGAAACAGCAACAAAATTAGCTGGGTCTAAGAACAAGTTGCATGTGAACAAATTACCAGGAAAAACCAAAATGTTGATGCAAAAAGAAGAGATATGAGGACAATTAAAGAAGATGTGACTTCCAAAGTGGAATATATAAAGCTATGCAAGACAGTACAAAAAAGTATCACTGAATGCGTAAGGAAATTCAACTATGAACTAGTGAGGAAAGCAATTGAAAACAACCAAAGCCTAAAGATAGCAAAGGGACATCTCAGTAAGGGAAGAAAACAGATTATGGTACTAAGAAAAGAATATGGTTCTGTAACAAGAAATAGAGGCGAAATTTTGACTAGAGTGAAAGATTTCTACTGCAAATTATATGAAAGGGAGGATACATGTACTCCATACATCGTGAAAGGTACCAGTACCAGAGTTCTTCCAGTTTTCCCAGCAAAAGTTACACGTGCAATCAAGAACATGAAGTGGGGGAAAGCTCCAGGAGAAGATGGAATTACTGTAGACATCATACAAGAAGCAAGTGGAGAAATTGAAACAGTACTCGCCCAAGTTTTCATTCGATGCCTTAATGAAGGGAAAATTCCTGAGGATTGGAACAACGCTACAATGATCTTGCTACATAAAAAAGGAACTACAGACCTATCAGCCTCCTATCAGTGGTTTATAAAATCTTCACTAAAGTTCTTTCACACCGCTTGAAAGTAACACTGGACATGGCTCAACTGAGAGAACAAGCTGGATTCAGGAGTGGCTACAGCACTATAGATCATATCCACGATCTGAGAGAACTAATTGAAAGGGCGAGGAAATATGAACTTCCATTGGCTTTTATCGATTAGGAAAAAGCCTTTGATTCAGTGAGACCATCAGCAGTTAAAATGGCTTTGAAATCCCTGTGGTGTTGAAGATGCATACATTAATATTATTAATAACATCTATGAAAATGCAAGTGCAAAGATTCGGCTGTTTGAGAATACAGCACACATAAGAATTGGGAAGGGAGTGAGACAAGGTGACACCATATCTCCCAAGCTCCTTAATGCCACATTGGAAAATGTCTTTCAGTCACTGAACTGGGAAACAAAGGGATAAAAATTAATGGAGATTATCTAACTCATCTTCGTTTTGCTGATGACGTAGTCATTTTTGCAACTACCCCATCAGAGCTGCAGAGTATGATCCAGGAACTTGCTGACAAGAGTAAAGAAGTGGGATTAAAAATGAACTATCACAAGACAAAAGTGATGTACAATGCTTTTACAAGAAATGAAGATTTATCGATTGATGGAGAAAAGCTGGAGATAACATGCATGCGTTTATCTTGGACAGCAAATATCAAGTGAGAGTCACATTGATGAAGAAATTAATCGGCATATAAAACTTGCCTGGAGAGCTTTTGGAAGAAACAGCATAATTTTCAAGAGCAATATGCCATTATGTCTTAAAAGAAAAGTGTTTGGTCAATGCATCCTTCCAGTGCTTACGTATGATGCAGAGACGTGGACCTTAACTAAAAGAGACATACAAAGGCTGCAGACAACTCAAAGTAACCAGGAGAGATAAGAAGAGGAACTCGTGGATCCGAAAAATAACAAGTGTGGAAGACATCATGATCAGAGTAAAGTCCCTGAAATGGCAATGGGCTGGACATACTGCCAGAAAGACAGACCATCGATGGACAGTCGAAATTTTAGATTGGATTCCGAGGGACAGGAAAAGACCCAGAAGAAGACCACATGGAAGATGGGTGGATGAAATTTGAAAGTATGCGGGAGTAACATGGAGGAGACTGGCCCAAAATAGGCCGTTGTGGAAGAGGCTTTGAGAGACCTTCGTCCAGCAGTGGATTGATAATGGTTGACAATGATGATGATGAAATAACAAATAGGACATTAATGTACTGAGGTACATGAATTTTGTCTACGACAACCTTATAATATGACATGTAATACAATTAAATTGCATGGTGTGCAAACTGATAAGAGTTCTTCAACAACTCAATATAAAAATTATGTGGCACTGGCACATATCCAGGAAATTTGGGGGGGGGGGCGAGTCTGAGCAAAAAATTAAGAGTAATTTATATATAGCAGATGTAGGTGGCAAGTTGTATTGACTATATGCTGTACTAACTTGCCACATGCATAATGTACAGTTTACTATGCCACATCTCTTAGGGGAGGGAGGAGGAACCCTCTGAGATTATAGAGACAAGTTTTCAAACTGAATAATAGAAATAAAATAATTAGGGTTGCTACTAGGGATAAATGAAAAGACCATATGCAAAATTTAGTGAAATATATTAAACTGCCAATTTAAATTGTACAGAAACTTGCCTTGAAGATCATTCATAAACAAACCATTATATATATTTATTCATTAATTTTAATAGACTACGTAAAGAAACTTAAGAATTTTTTATACTGCCTTTAATATGTATGTTGCCATTGGCCCATGCATGGATTCTGGGTAGGGGCACGTGGGAGCGCACATGTGCCTCGATGTCCCTACCCAGTTACAGATTTGTTTATCACTCCCTCTAAAATAATTTTGTGGACAAATTATTAAATAAAAAAATTCCACATTTTTGTTGTTGTTGGGTAACCTGGGGAGGGGGGGTCCAGACCTCCTGGATATGTGCCTGTCTGAACATTCTAATATTCTTATCACATTTCAGAGAGATCTTTCCTTATGGCATAACCAATTATGCTTTACCTATTTTTAATCTTTTCCCACCAAGTAAATTTCTGAATGTCTATGTTTAAAGATAGTGATTAAGAGTTCATACCCTGAACATTAATCAGTCTTTTCTCATTCTTATTTCCTATGAAATTCTCTTCAGACTTGCCCATTATATCCTTAAATTCCCTGATTGTCATGTCCAACACTTCCACTGAAATTTCCAAGAACAGCAACTGTTGCCCTTTTCTAATTTTAAGTGCCTCATCTTTATTCTAAAATAAGAAATCAACTTCTTCAGAATGAATTACATGAATTATTAAATAATTAATAACAACTAAATGACATAATGCTGATGTAAAATAATCAGAGCAAAACTTCTGGAACATCTTTATATTGCTTATGCTATAACCTCTAAAAAATAACATGAGGTGAATGTTTCTCTGTGTTCTTTTTTACCTCTCATGATTTTTACCCCATATGCAACATGCTTATTTTAATATTTTTTTTAACCCCATATGTAACATGTTTATTTTTGTGTTCATTTAACTATTAATAACATGTTTTACAATCTGGGCACCATTTTTCCATATTGTGCATTACTTCACAGGTGATAGGATTGAAGAGATTGATCTGTCAGCAAACTGCTTCTCTGCAGAAGAGGAATTACCTGTAGAGAAACGCTGCGGCAAACAGAATCGCATTCAATATTATTTTTGTCAACACTGTCCTTATTCAACTTGCTGGAAGACAACGATGATGAGGCATATGAGAAAACATTCAGGAGAAAGGCCGTTTCAGTGCAGGATTTGTAATCGGAGATTTACTCAGAACGCAAGTCTTGGGAAGCATCTTCTGACACATTCAGGTGAAAAACCATATCAGTGCCATGTATGTGGTAACAGGTTCAACCAAAAGGGTCATCTCAATCGACACATGAGTGTGCACTTCGGACTTTGTAGACATTTTTGTAGTATGTGCAGAGCATCCTTTAAAACAAGTAATGGTTTGAAATTTCATTTAAAATCTCATCTGCTGGTTTGATGCAAGAAATGTAAAAATCATTAATAATTGTAAACTGTATTTATGTTGAGTATAAGGCATTAAAAACTTGAGTTTTTTAAACCAACAATAGATTGTTTTAGTTGTGTTTCAAAATGTTATTACATTCATCCGTGGGCTTTCATTTCAAATCAGCAGCTGCTTACTGCTCACCATCTTGTCCCTGATCATTAAAATATTTGTTTTGTTTTTCTTTTTTCACAAGTGGATATCCCTAAAGTTTCAAGTTTTTATTTTGGATAGATTAATAGATATACATTTTCTAGTGAATAGTGCCCCTACCCCCTATAAGAATGTAAATTTCTCTGTTGTTAAAAATAACTGGAATAGAAGAGTCACTATTCTTTACTAATATGTTGTGAGGTATTCATCAGTGCAAAGCACAAATCCACTTTAGTTTTTAAGCTACTTGCAGTGAAGATGACTTCAAAACTTTAAAAATATGTTATGTAACACTTACAGAGTTGTAACTGTTACTGTGCATTAACAAAGGTTTGTACACAATAACAGATAAAGAAAAAGAAAAAAAAATACTTGTGGGCTTTTACCTGTGTGTAGAGAAATATTAAAAAAAAAAGATTGTAATTCATGGTCTTTGCATTACCATTGAAGGTATGATACGCTGAATGTGCTGTGTATGAAAGCATTGGCTGGAGAATGTTGTGGGAAGTTTCATGTGCAGGGAATAGAGCTATCTGATTCATTGTCAAATGATTAGTTCATATCATATTTGAAGGATGGAAAAATGCATTATTTTATTTTTATTCTTAGAGTCATTTGAAATAAAGGAAGCTTAAAGCAAAGAATATCTAACTGAGAAAAAGTTAAGCCTTGGCGAGAGGTAACTAGTGCCAACATATCCTAAGATACAAGATGCAATGCACAGAAACCAACATACAGGCTGATGCCGGAGCAGACTGCACTTTGCTGCACATGCATATTTCTGTTGACTTCAATTCTGGCAAAAAACAGTCAGCCGAGGCCGAGCTACTTACAGCACGTGATTGTTACCTTCTCGGTAGCATAATCACTTCGCAAATCGTATATATGTTAGTTTTCATGTGCCAATCGGTCAGTTAAGGCTTTTGTTTGCTCTTCAGGTTTTCAGAAATGCAAAATACTGGGGATTGTCTGCATTTTGTACGGATCCTTAGACCTAACTATAATATTTGCTAAAATTTAATTTGGATAGTAATATTAATTGCTATTGCATATTTGTTTCACCAAACTAAGAGTGATAGGCGGGATATCAGAAACAACAAAAAAAAAAAAAAAAAAAAAAACTGCTCTAAGCAAATGGTCATCAGATTGGAGGAAACCATAGTTGAATCAAAGAAAAGCTCCACTGCTGTATTCCCCCTCAATGCTTTTTGCTCCTGAGTGTTTGCTTTCCAGTAGAGCACATAAGCTCCCAGGATGTGAGGGCGCTGTTATTGCCAGTTTTACGTTATCTCAACGAGAGTTGACGTTCTTCACGCGAAGCTTTATATTCTTTGCCTTAAGTGCCATTTTCATATGGCATTGTCTTAGGTATACCAAGATGTTTGGCCATTTTCCAATAAAAAAAAGCAAAAATTAATAAAGCTCTTATGCCATACAACTTACCAATAAATCCAAGCTAATTAACTTATCGAATGAATGTTGAATTTCTTGTGGCTTGCACTTAAAGTATGTTTCTTGTATGACAACATATTCTAAGCTCTACAGAAAGTGTAGGGCATAAAAAAATTGATATATAACAAACCTTTTGTGTAAAAATGCAAACTTCTCTGTTATTTTCAGTAACAGAAATAAGAAAGTTTTCATTCTTTTATTATTTTTCTCAAGGAACCCATGAATGCAATATACAAACTTCAATATACTTCAATATGAAAGCATTTTTCAAAAGCTGAAAGATTGATGCTGCTTTAATACTTACAAAGTCATAAATTTCATCCAATATAAACAAGGATTTGAATTGATAAATTGTTAACAGAACTACTGCAGTTGTGATCAGAAATACAAATTTTTTTATTGTGGCATTTAGCATATGGACAGTAATGCTATAAGTTAAAGAGCAGGTGCTCATGAAGGAGGCATTAAGCATGAAATGATTGCTGAAGGTGGTGAGATGTAATATTCAGCTCTTTTTTGGGGCATGGTAGATGAAAAAAGAAAATATATCCCAGTCAATTAATTACCTATTACTTTGCTACTTAAATTTTCAAAATCCCAAAATTTCTGTAATTTTTTTTTCTAATGCTTTGAAATTGCTGAGGAAATATACTGTATAGTGATGAATGACTTCAGATGAGTTCCATATGTTTTAAATAATATGGGAGCTTAAGATATTTCTTGTTATTGCTGAAGTGCCACTAGAGTAGCAGAATATAGATGTACGCGTGTATGCTGTATGCGGATAGTTTCCAAATTATTAGAAGATTTTGCAGATACTCTTTGCTTGTAGATTGAAAAAAATGTTATTTACAGCAATTAAGACACTTACTATCATGGCTTTACTCAGAGTAATATATTTAATTTTAATTTAACTTTAAGAACTTGCAATTATTTTTCATATCTTCAAAGTTCTTTTGTTTTTACAGATGTGTCTGGCCTTTAGATTTTACCAAGGGCTGTTCTCAATTTAAAGGAACTGTATCAAAAGTTTCATTTACACAGAAATAATTGAAATTTTTATTGCCAGGTTTCTCTTGCAGTTGTCACTTATTAAATTAAAATCTTTCCTGTACGTATTTTGTAAGCCTACTATTTTTTGAATTAAGTTGTTGAAAATGTTATTTATAATTTCTGAAGGTTCACTGATGGAACTGTTTTTCTAGATACAAAAACTTTCTTTAATTAGTCTCTTGTTTTTATGAAGTTAATTGTCGAATATTTAAATATTTTACGATATAGGACAATTTCGCACTCATTGCTGCACATTCAAATGTAATGTACTTATTTTGTTCACATTGGAACCTGTAATGTTCTAATAATTATTTATTGTTTTATTAATTTTTCTTTAAATTATCTTATTCTATTTTTGTCATGGTTTCGTGCTTCGCGGGTTTGCAGCAAGTTTTCTGTTTCAATGGTTGTGTACGCAGATACATTTTATTTTTATGCAACTCTGAGTGCCACTATTTTTTGCCAATTACCATTGCACCTCTCCTGTAACCCACCACTACCCATTGTAGGAATAAATTCGTTTCAATAGATCTAAAAGATTTTATTCCTATACATGTTGGAGCTGTTCTTACATGTACTGACACAGATGTTTGTGGCCAGGGTTGGATTAAGGCCTTAGTGGGTCCCTAGGCTAAGACATCTGAGTGGGCTACTAAGGCTAACATGTCTGTGTGGGCTCTCAAAGAAATTATTATGGACAATCATTATTGAAGTTCATTAAAACAAACTCTAGAAATATGCTTGTGATAATTAATACATAGTGCATTCTTCAAGCTAATAAATTACCTGCAGAGTCTTCATAAAAAGTCACTGTATTTTCCACTATTCTTACAAGAACATGAGTTAAAAGCATCAGATTTCTAGATTTTGCCTTGGAATTTTTAATGCATTAGCATTTTATACTTTTCTTGTTGCATGCTTTATGTTATGTAATGGGGAATCACAATGGATTTCATCCTTTAATGGTTCCAAGTGCAAACAGGGAGGTGTGATTGGATGGTACTTAAAAAGCTAAAACTGTCTCTCCTGCTCTATTGTACACAGTCATAGAACATTTACCCTTAGTGAGTCACTGCCTTCAAATCTGTTCATCTTCTAGCCATTCATGATCAAGTGGAAATCATACGAGACAAAACTAAAACTATTTTACTTCTCTTTATATATGAATATATAAGCTGTGTATTATTTGCGGTGTAGCAGCATGCCTCCTGGGCCCTTGTGATGGTGGGCCTCAGCTATAGCCCCGCTAGACTCCACCTTAATCCGGCCCTGTTCGTGGCCCATGTTCACTGCAGGGGTCATGCATTGTTGTGTAGCAACACAATGCCTTGCATTAACTACCCAGTTATTTTGACTCAATCTGTTTTGACTGTCCTAGTATGCAGCTACACAGGATGGGATTTATCATATCAGTATGTAGCAGCCAGTTTAGTCAGTAGTATCTTTTTTTTTTTTTTTTTTCATTTAAAAAGTGTCATCATCACTTTACCTGTGCTGGGAATGGAGTAAATCTTCTTTTATGAGGGGTTGACATGGTATGTGTCTACTGCTAGCTCATGCAGAGCTGAAATAAGACCTTAGTGGGCCCGTAGGCTAAGACATTTGAGTGAGCCTTTGAGGCTAAGACATCTGAGTGAGCCCCCAAAGAACTTATGTCGGAGAATCATTATGGTCTGTTAAAACGTGAAACTGTAACAATACACTTGTGATAACTATAATTATCTTCAGAGTTTTCATAAGTCACTGTATTTTCCATTGTTTGCATAAGTACATGAATTAAATAAGCTTAAGCTTCATGCATTTTGTTTTGGATTTTAAAAAATGAGTTAAATAAGCTTAAGCTTCATACATTTTGTTTTGGATTTTCTAATGATTTAGCATTGTACACTTTTCTTTGTGCATCTTTTTTGTTATGAAATGTGAAGCCACAGGAGACTTTGACCATTAACAGTTCCACATGCAAATTGGGAGGTGTGGATGGATGGATGGTAGTGAAACCTTTACCCTTGGTGAGTCACTGCCTTGAAATCTGTTCGTCTTCCAGCCTCTGTTTCTCATCAAGTGGAAATCATATGAGACACAAGTAAAACTATTTTATAAGCCTCTCTCTTTCTCTAAACCTTTACCCTTGGTGAGTCACTGCCGTGAAATCTGTTCGTTTTCCAGCCTCTGTTTCTCACCAAGATGAAATCGTACAAGACACAAGTAAAACTATTTTATAAACCTCTCTCTTTCTCTAAACCTTTACCCTTAGTGAGTCACTGCCTTGAAATCTGTTCGTCTTCCAGCCTCTGTTTCTGACCAAGTGGAAATCATGTGAAACAAAAGTAAAACTATTTTATAAAACCCTCTCTCCATTATTTGCCAAGGGATGCCTCCTGGGTCCTTTGTAATGGTGGGCCCCAAGGCTATAGCCCCACCTTAATCTGGCCCTGAGCTCACACACTGCATTTTGGAGTTGCAATGATGACACAATATCTCATTACCTGCTACAATTTGATTCAAAGATGTTTCACCTTTTTCATCACAGTGCAACAAATTTCACACATATTTTCTTAAGTTACCAGTCATTGCTGATCATCCAAGAACTTCACATTCTTTAATTGACACACACTTCCAGTATTGTAAGTGGTTGTGCGTTATTATGCACACGCTACCAGAGCCAATAGTGATTTAAATTATTATGACGGTTGGCCTGTGCCATATTATCCACCTTCTTTAGAGTTGCTGAATCACTGATGATGTTGCTCTCTCTGAAATGAAGAACATCTGTGGTGGATTGTCATTCTTGTTTAAATGTCTTGCACTATTTAAGCACCATTGCTCTTTTTAAACATTTGATGTCACATTCAGCTATCATGTTTTGATAAATGTTGTTTAGTTGATCATCCTTTCTTTGTGATAAAAAACTGTATGACTGTATGTATATTTTGACAGCATTAACCTTATGCTGCATGATTTCATCTTTATCCTTGTCCTCTACAATTAATTAGTCATATTAGCTTTTGAACATGTACTAGGAAATTCTGAGGTTCATTATGAATGTGCATTTAGCTAATTAGATAGCTGACTATTTTATTCTAACTAAAGTCTGTGTTTCACTTAATTTTCCCTTATTTCATTCTATCATTTCTTGAATAACCTTATTTGCAGGTTTAGTTTAACTTTTGATGATGTTTTTTTGTCTTTATCTTTCTGCAACTAACCTTATGGTTGGTGATTGTTTGCCCTATTGAAGCTTTTATGCCATAAACCTCATCAAGCAACCAAATAAGTCATGTGACACACTTCTCTGTTCTCTATAAATTCTGTATATCTGTGTTCAAATGCTCAGACTGGCTGATCCCGAAAGCCTGAAGATGAGCCCAGGATGCATGATATTTACTATGTTTGTGACTCAGGCAGGCTTGGGCACTGAATTTTCTATTTTCTTTTTAAACTGTGATTATTATTATTATTATTATTATTTTGTGATTTATTATACAAGTTGTTAATTACACTTCCAAGCTGGTAAAGAGAATTCTTCTACCACTGGGTCTGGGAAGGCAGCGAGAACAGCAATTTATTATGTGCTTCGGGAGCAATCGCAGGCCATGAATTAGGAGATTTCTGCAAAGAAGGAAAAGCTTCTTCAAAAAATGTAGATACTAGACAGTAAATATCATGGCATCGGAATTTTATCCCGTCCTCACCCACAGCAGCACCCTGCTAATTTTAGGAGTCACTGCATGTTATTTACTATGTTTGGAGCTGGCAGACTTTGGTTCTGAATTTTCTATTATCTCTGGCAAAAGAGAATTCTTCAACCACTGGGTCTTGAAGGATAGTGGGGACTGCATATGGCTATTTATTCTGTGTCTGAAAAGCAAATGTCACAGTGATTGTAGAATTAGTGGTTCTTCAGAGAAGGAACAGCTTCTTTAAGAAATGTAGATACTAGACAGTAGATATCACGGTATGGAATTTTGCCCTGTCTCCACACGCAGCTGCTCCATACTTATTTTATTGAGCAACTTACGTAGATTTGCAGCACAGTTTGATTTTGCTGGATGTGCAGCCCTTAGAAGAATTTTAGGAGGAAATGAATGGTTGAAGAAGATTGTGCAGTTATATTATAGAAAGAAAGAGATGTCCTTTCCCTACTCTCCAGTTGAGAAAAACATTGGTTAATTGAAGTGGGAGTTTGAATTTGGAGGTCTGTAAGGAAGGATTTTTTTATTATTATTGCCTAAGCTGTTTCGTCACAGTTTGGGGGCTTGGGCTGTATTTCACAAAGTAAAATTTAGTTCGAACAGGCTTGAGCTCTTAAAATTGAGTCTGAACTGAGCACTCCCATGTGCCAGTATAATATGGCAGTTATGGGGGAAAATAGTTGTAGTTAAATAATTGCAATTCTGAGGTCTGTAGAGGATTGTTGAGTTCATTATCATAACAGACTGGTCAGATTAAGGGTATATTTGCTATGTAAATCCTGGAGATTATGAATATAAGTTGGCCATCAAAATATGTGTGACTAATTTAAAAGGTTTCAGATATATTCTAACATACTGTTCCTTGTAGGTGTTCCTGTTCACGATCATATGATACTGGATAATCATTTTCCTGTTATGGAGCATCCACCTGTGGAAAAGAATCGTTTGTTTCTGTTTTGTGACCTCTGCTCCTATTCCACCCCATGGCAGAGCAAAATGACACGACACCAAAGAAAACATACGGGAGAAAAACCCTTTGAATGTGATATATGTGCTCAGAAATTTTCCCGCAGGGAGAACCTCAAGCAACATAAGCTCATACATACTGTGAAAAAAGTTTCCGTTGTAGCATTTGCTTTTTCCAGTGTACAAGAGAGCGTTATCTTAGAACTCACATGGCTGTGCACTCTGGATTATTAGATCAGCAGTTACAGTGATACATATAACATCTCATATTATTTCAAATAACTGACTTTTAACTAATTTGAGATGGCATGTTTTTTTTTTTGTTTTTTTTAATTCACCCTTTGATTTATGTGTGCATCCTTTAAGAAGCATTTATTTACTTACAACATCCTAAGTTCATAGTGTATCAATTTTGTAAAATAAACATACTTTGAATAATTTGATTACTCCTTTTGGACATACATTTATTGTCATTTGTCATGTTCTTAATACCCACTTGCTACCCAGTCTTAGCATAAATACTGTTACAAACATCCGACAGATGACGTGCAACCCGTGTGCAATGTCACCATCCAGCCAGGAGGCATGAAGCAGCTGGTGAATCAATGTGCGTTCGGTAACAGAGGAGATAACATGTTTTGTGAAGTATTTGCCATGGAGTGGGGCGATTATCAGAATCGTATTGTGGTAATAGTGCTGCACAAAGTTGGAAAATCAACTTCCAAGATTTTCAGCATGCTGAAAAAGCTGAAAATCAGCCGAATTTTTGTCTACCGGACCATGAAAAGATTCCTTGACACTGGGGCCATTGCTGACCGCCCCACAAAGGGCCAGCCATGTACCATGAGGACTGCTACCCTAATGAAAGCAGTGGTAGCCCGTATTCGACAAAATCCTGTCAGAAAACAATCGGTGGTGGCTTGTGAGCTCAACATTTCAAGAATGTCGATGTTACATGTGCTGCGGGGTGACCTAAGGGTGAGGAGAGCTTACCGGCAGCGTACAGGGCACTTCTTCACCCCACAACTGAAGTAGCAGAGGGTGCTAAAATCAAAACGTTTGCTGCAGTGTTACGCAGATGGTCACCACAGACAGATCCTTTTCTCTGATGAAAAAATTTTCACTATTGAAGAGGCTTTCAGCCACCAAAATGACATGGTGTATGTGTTAACCTCACGAGAAGCTCAAGAGAAAGTTCTAAGGATCATATGGGGCCATCATCCTGCTTCTGTCATGGTTTGGTGGGGAGTCTGCTACGAGGGTACTACGGAGCTCCATTTCTGTGAGAAAGGAGTTAAAACATCTGCCAAAGTCTACCAGAACAGGGTTTTGGAGCCAGTGGTCAAAAATGTGAGTCACACCCTCTTCCAAAATCAACAGTGGAGCTTTCAGCAGGATTCTGCACCTTCCCACAAGGCCAAGTCAACCCAGGAGGGGCTTCAGGCGAATTTGCCAGACTTCCTTTCTCCAGCTGATTAGCCTTCAAGAAGCCCAGACCTCAACACATTGAACTACAAGTTGTGGGCCACACTGGAGGACATGGCCTGCAGAAAGAGACACCCCAGTTTTGACAGTTTCAAATGCTATTTGGTGCAGGCATTAGCAGCTTTCCTTGTGGAGACCTTACATAAAGCTATTGATGAGTGGCCATAGAGACTGAAGGACTGTGTGATGGCAAAAGGATGCCATTTTGAAAAGTGACTGGTGCCATGTGTTCACAAGTGTACTACTTACATCATATCACAGGTATATTAAAATACCTTTAATTTGCTTTTGTTATTTCATTGAATACTTTGTAACAATGTTTATGGTAAGACTAGGTAATTATACCATCATACTGATTGATGCTTTTCATTTTTGTTTTCTTTATCAAATGGTTATGTACTGTGAAACTTAACAAATTATTTTTCCAAATATGAACCAGTGGTGGGGCACTGGTATTCTATAGAACCTAGTATCTGAAACACGCAGTTGCAGGATAAGTACTTCCAGTTAAGTAAGCATCACTTTCAGAAATGCATAGTGTTATGAAATAAACTCCCGGAGAGTGTATATAATGTTTTATAGTCTGCATCATCCATAAGCATAGAATTTTGTAAATCTCAGGGTATGCCAACAACAACAAAAAAAAAAAAAAAAAAAAAAAAAAGCTTTTATATACTAAATTTCTTTGAAAAAAAAATAAGAGAATAAATAAAAGTGTTATTATTAATCATTATCCAGTAAACCATTTTAACATTTTTGAAATAGTGCCAGTTTTTCATTCAATCCTCATGCTTACGAGTAAATTTGGGTATGTCACGGGCAAAAGATGTTTTTTTAAAAAAAAAAAATTGTTTGGGGTTTAACATTCATTGTCAGCAACTCAGTGGTCTTTAAGCAGTTTCCCTTCCCTAATTTAAGGCCACTGGCTCCAGGAAAGGTTGAGAGTCAGTGCTGTAAGACAAGCATACCATCCTTGCCATACCCAGAATTTGGCCCTGAACCCATCTCGTGCGAATGTTTGGCTACCAGCATCTTGTACCACTCGGCCACCTAAGTGACTTCTTGTTTTCCTCCAGATTTTTTTAAATAACTGTTTCATTTCTCAATAGATCTGAAAAATGCTTGCCGTGTGGAATTCAACATAAATTTATGACTGATATATTACCGAACTTCTTTATACTAAAATAATATGTTCAACATATACTATTCTAAATGTGTGCATTGAATGTATCAATTTTGATTTTTAGTAATCTACGGCTAATGTCAATTGATGGAAATATCTTATTCCATAAGTTCTATTTTCAATGTACGAATTGTTACCATAAATAATTTTGGTTGTCCCTTCAGAAATTGAGGAATACTGAGCACGCTCTGATTTCTGTGGAGGCACACTTCAGCAACTGAGCATTCCTGTGGTATCATCTCACAATAATGTGCTAATAGAGAATCAGTGTTTGGTACACATAGAAATGGCCATCAACAAACAATCATTAATGCCAACAAACTGAGAAATATAGACATAAATCAAGCTGTTCTTTCCGTGTAATGGAACCACAGAAATTTAAAAATTCGATGTTCCTGGAAAGGGAGTCGAACTTGCATCCCCCGACTTGTGCTTGAGTATGGTAACCATTACACCACCCGGGACAATGAAATCCAAACAATTTAGGTATTTTAATCTGAAACGTCAGACTTAGATTTTGCTGCACCAGTCGAAACAAACGTGTCTCATCATAGTGCTAAGTTAGATCACTAGCAAATGAGTAAATATCAAGTTGGAAACACATGGAATAATTAATATAGACATAAATCAAGCTGTTCTTTCCATGTAACAGAACCACAGAAATTTGAAAATTTGATTGTTTCAGATTAAAATACCTCAGTTGTTTGGATTTCATTGTCCTGGGGTAATAGTTTAGCAAACTTGAGCGCAAATCGGGAGATGCGGTTTCGATTCCCATTCTAGGACGATCAAATTTTCAAATTTCTGTGGTTCTGTTACATAGAAAGAACAGCTTCATTTATGTCAATATTAATTATTCCTCATGTTTCCAACTTAATATAAACTGAGAAATGTTGAAAATTTTATGATGTGGTGGATATCAGATCCATATTCTGTATTTTGGAAGGGAATTGTGAAAATATGAAATTCTTTGATTTCCACTCTATGGTTTTCATGATTCCTGCAGTGTTCTCACTACTAATAAGGTTGTTAATACCATTTTGTGTACTAGAAACTTATGCCATTAGGATTATTGTGTGGTTTGGAAATTAAATGTAGACCAATTTCCACATTCTCTTTTCAGTAATGTACAAATTTGAATAATTGGCAAAAGTTGAAACTTTTTAATATACCAATTAGCATCTATAGCGACATTTATAGCGGATAGAAAGGATTCATCAAAGTAGAGAACTGTGGATTTCCTACTTTGCAAGACAGTTAGTTGTTAGTTAATTTATATTTTGTTTTCATTTTGTGTGATAAGAATGTTCATCTTTGCTGAAGAAACATGTACACATGTACACTGAGTTAGCTTTGCATTAGGGAAACACCCCCACCCCATTTTTCATATTTGGAACAATAACGAAGTTCCACGTGATATCAATGTCACATGCGGCTACTATTGGGTTAACGCATAAGTTCATGCCGTTTTATTTCATAAGTGTTTCCCAGGTCAGTAGCGGATGGCCAGTTGTATATCAAAATGTAGCCAGTAATATCCTATATCTAAATCATATTGCGTTGTGAGGTTGTGGCTAACGTTTTTGGTTTTCAGGTCCGGAAGTATGGAGTGTCAAGTAGAGAGGAATGAACATTTCCGACATCTGTTCCTCTACGAGTTTAACAAGGGATCCACAGCTGCCGAGGCTACTCGACAAATTTGTGCTGCATATGGGAAAGATGCTGTTGCTCCAAGGTCAGCCCGCAAATGGTTTCAGCAGTTCCAAGGTGGCAATTTTGACTTCAACAACTCTCCACGCTTAGGCTGTCCATCTGACTTTGATGAGGAATGTTTGAACCATCTCATCCACTTGGATCCACGTCATGGACTGTGATCAGGCCACCATGGTGCGACACCTGGAACGTATGGGAAAGGTCCAGAAATTAGGGTCTTGGGTGCCTCACTTTCTCACTGAGGACAACAAGAATCAGCGTGTTGCCATATGTGGTTCCTTGCTTGCCCGTTATTGCAATTGTTCTCAGCAACACAAACCCTTTTTCACGTATTCTTACTGGAGATGAAAAGTTGTGCATGTGTGTGAATTTCAGGCATTAGAGGGAATGGTTATGCCCGAACAAGATGCCCACACCATGTCCAAAATATGACCTTCATCCTGCAAAGATCATGTTGTGTGTTTGGTGGGACATGGAAGGCATTATTCACTGGGAAATGCTGCCGCGGAATCGGACCATCAGCGCTGCACTCTATTGTGAACAACTCTGCCATGTGAAGGGAGCAATTCAGCAGAAATACCCACATCGGCACCATGGTGTCCTTCTCCATCATGATAAAGCATGCCTTCACAGTGCAAACATGACCGAAATGACCATTCTGGACATGAGATGGAAGATCCTTCCACATCCGACCTATACCCCAGATGTCGCCTCTTCAGACTATCGCTTGTTCCGATCTCTGTCGAATGTACTCCGTGGCAGAACGTTCAACAATGATGTTGATCTCCAGAATTTCCTTGATGATTTCTTTGCAGCAAAACCTGCACATTTGTTCAAGAATGGCATTGTAGACCTAACCAGATATTGGGACCTTACATAGTTGATTGATTCCGTTTTCCCTCCTGATGTAATACATTTCTGTAGTGCGGTGAAAAAAACGGCATGAACTTATGCATCAATGCAGTATAAATTGTGCACATGTATCGTCTATATGTAATCAGTAAACATTTGCTAGTAATAGAGAAATATGGTGACTTAAAAGCCAATTTGTCTGTAGCCAGATAGTTGGGGCCCAAAGGGCAGGTGTCAGTATTTCAGAAATAGCAGCACTTGTTGGCTGCTCCTGTACTACTGTATCAAGGGTGTACCAGGACTGGATTAATCATGCACAAACACCCAGCAGAAGGGCTCACATTGGTCAGCCACCAGCCACACTTGTTGGCTGCTCCCATACTACTGTATCAAGGGTGTACCAGGACTAGATTAACCATGCACAGACACCCAGCAGAAGGGCTCACATTGGTCAGCCACACTTGTTGGCTGCTCCCGTACTACTGCATCAAGGGTGTACCAGGACTGAATTAACCATGCACAGACATCCAGCAGCAGGGCTCACATTGGCCAGCCACCAGCCACACTTGTTGGCTGCTCCCATACTACTGTATCAGTGGTGTACCAGGACTGGATTAACCATGCACAGACACCCAGCAGAAGGGCTCCCATTGGTCAGCCACACTTGTTGGTTGCACCCATACTACTGTATCAAGGGTGTACCAGGACTGCATTAATCATGCCCAAACACCCAGCAGAAGGGCTCACATTGGTCAGCCACCAGCCACACTTGTTGGCTGCTCCCGCACTACTGTATCAAGGGTGTACCAGGACTAGATTAATCATGCACAGACACCCAGCAGAAGGGCTCACATTGGTCAGCCACACTTGTTGACTGCTACAGTGCTACTGTATCAAGGGTGTACCAGGACTGGATTAACCAACCATTAGGGTGGGCCGAAAAAACAATTTTTTTGTTTTTTAGGCGTAATACCGCAGAAAAGTTGCGAATTGGGGAGACTAAAAAGGGTTTAAAAAAGAAATACATTCGGTTTATATCTTTCGATCACGCATGCCCTATAAAATTTGCCGAAATTTGGAAAAATGTATATATTTTCAATAATTTTTAACATTTTTAAATTAACCTCCTCCCGAATGTAATAGCTCTCATTCTTATCTATTAGAACCACTGAAAATAATGTTTAAATATTATCTAAATCCATCAACATCTTCCGGTCGTGCATTGCCTTAAAAGTTAATGAAATTTTAAAAAGAAATTACAAATAAAGGTAGATCACAGTTCAAGGAAAACATATACTAACAACTTACATGTTTTTTATTTCTTTGTTTAATACAAGTTTAAATGTTTAAAAGCAATTTATTTTAGACCATTAGTAATATTTATAAACAGTTTTTTTTTTTTTTAGAAAACTAAGTTTCTGTGTGAAGAGTCGTAAGTCCAAGAAAATCATGTTGAACAATTAAAAATCTCTGTTTTCACTCATTCTTAGCTGAAGGCACATTGAAATCTGATTTATGGACGAAGTTAGGCATGGTTGACCTTGACAGCAGAGTCGTTCTGATAAAACCATCCCTAGACTCAGCTCCGCAAACTTTTCTTGTGGCCTCTGTCACGAGTTTGACACATCGTTCAACTGCCTGTGTGTGAACTGGGAATGGACTGAGTCACTTTGAATATGTGATTTAATCTCTTCGTCACTGATATCTTTTAATAATGGGGGAGAAGATAAATCACAGTCCATCCAGTTAATTATTTCCGAGTAGTCTTGAGCCTTGAAATTGAGTTTTGGCGGCATGAATGTTCTTTTTTTATCTAACTGTCTCGCCTTTAGAATTCGTTGAAGTCCGAGCTCTCTTATGTGTTTTCTATGATCTTGTGCCATGGCTAACATTAAATGTTCTGGATGAGCGAAAAAGCCATTTCGTTCGATCACAGGGTCGATAATATTACATAAATTTTCAGGCAGGTACCTTGAAGGTTGTATTGATTGGTACACAAGTTTTGGTCCCTCTGTAAAGTATTTACTTGTTTTAATACTAAACCACATTGGCATGTATGACTTCAAAATAAGTACAACTATTTCTTGAAGTTCAGGTGTGGGACCTTCTTCACTTAAGTACAATCTGAGAGTTCGATTTGCTGTTGTCAACCACCTCGAGTGTGACAAGGGACCAGGATATCGTACAGCCAAATCCTCTTTACAGTTTCCCGACTGTATTGCCATGGAAATATCGAGTAGATATTGCTGATCCTTACTTAGTATACTTCTAACAACAATGGGGCATTTGCAAGCTGCTACGTCAAAAAGCAATGAGCATTTTTGCTTCAACTCGTCAATTTTCTGCTTAAACGAATCTTGATTTTTATCCCGTGTATATGATTTCCGTAGGCTGTAATATTTATCATGCGACGCATTTATAAGTTGCACGATTCTCTTATCTGTAACCGTTGGGATAGATGCTTTCTGATACAAACCAATTATTTTGTTAGCTACTGTACTGGCAACTTGTGAAAAACTTACTTTTTTATTATTGCCTTTAAGTGCCAAGTCGTATCTCTCCTGTGAACAACACCGAATCACATCCTCACCAGTTGGAAGCTTGTTTGATGAAAAAACTTTAGGTGAACCAAATATAGGGCAATCAAATTCCTGTCTTGTGATGATTTTCTTAGGTACAGCCATAGTATATCATCGTTAAGTCACAAAGTTACACAAAAATGCCGTAACACAAAACCAACATTGAAATAAATGCAAATGCCAAAATGATAACTGGAAGAGCGAACAAAGCACACATCAAACTGACAGAACAATGACGCGGCACGGAGGCGACGGTGGCGAAGTGGTAGGTGGCGGGAGATTCGTGGTCTTTGACCCGAGCGAGTTACGACGGGCGCCAGAATTTGGTAGATTTGACAGCTTCTGCGCGAACAGAAGACCTTAATCGATTTGAGCCATTCTTTTTTTAAATCATTATTGGTTCGAGTAAGAGTCAACTATAGCTATTACATTTAATTATTGACAAGTTAAGTCAGATAAAAAATTAGCGTAAAAATATACATTTTTCCAAATTTCGGCAAACTTTATAGCCTGCGCGATCGGAAGATATAAACCGAATGTATTTCTTTTTAAACCCTTTTTAGTCTCCCCATTTCGCAACTTTTCCGCGGTATTACGACTTGAAAAAAAAAATTGTTTTTTCGGCCCACCCTATTAACCATGCACAGACATCCAGCAGAAGGGCTCACATTGGTCAGCCACACTTGTTGGCTGCTCCCATACTATTGTATCAAGGGTGCACCAGGACTGGATTAACCATGCACAGACATCCAGCAGAAGGGCTCACATTGACCAACCACACTTGTTGGCTGCTCCCATACTACTGTATCAAGGGTGTATCAGGACTAGATTAACCTTGCACATACTTCCAGCAGAAGGCCTCACATTGGTCAGCCACAATTGTTGGCTGCTCCCGTATTACTGTATCAAAAGTGTAGCAGGACTGGATTAACCATGCACAGAAATGCAGCAGAAGGGCTCACATTGGTCAGTCGCACTTGTTAGCTGCTCCTGTGCTACTGTATCAAGGGTGCACCAGGACTAGATTAACCATGCACAGACATCCAACAGAAGGGCTCACATTGGTCAGCCGCACTTGTTGGCTGCCCCCGTACTACTGTATCAAGGGTGTAGCAGGACTAGATTAACCATGCACAGACACCTAGCAGAAGGGCTCACATTGGTCAGCCACACTTGTTGGCTGCTCCCGTGCTACTGTATTAAGGGTGTACTAGGACTGGATTAACCATGCACAGACATCCAGCAGAAGGGCTCACATTGGTCAGCCACACTTGTTGGCTGCTCCCGTACTACTGTATCAAGGGTGTACCAAGACTGGATTAACCTTTCACAGACATCCAGCTGAAGGGCTCACAAATAAAGGTAACTTGATCACGCTAGTTAGCGTGATCAAGTTACCTTTATTTGTTAATATTGTTACGTGTTTTGCCCATCATCAGAAGGGCTCTCATTGGCCAGCCACACTTGTTGGCTGCTCCCGTACTACTGTATCAAGGGTGTACCAGGACTGGACTAACCATGCACATACATCCAGAAGAAGGGCTCACGTTGGTCAGCAATGCGCGGTTGATGCTGGAGGTGAGCATCAGAGGTCATGACTGGTATCTCAGCAATGACATGCAACAGTCACCCTGCTCGCCCACCAGTACAGCAGCAGTGCAGTTCAACCTATTTCTACATGCACCATGCCTTGTTCTTTGCTTCGCCTGGGCTTCCATAGTCGGAGACCAACAAGGGTGCCCATGATGACATCTAGTCATCACAAACAATGTCTCACATGGCGGCTGAGGAACTTTGGCAATGAACACCAAACAGTAGCAGTGTTGTTCTCTGGAGAGCCATCTCTTACAACTGCCAGATACCCCTAGTCATGTTAACAACAGAATGATATGTTCATGAGGTCCTATGGCCCTTTGTCTTGCCTTTCATATCACGTCTACCAGGGACAATTTGCTAGCAGGATAATGTTCAGCCACACATGGCTTTCCTCTCTTGAGAGTGCCACCATAGTGTTCCTTGGCCAGGTATGTCCTATGATCTTTCTCCTATCTAGCATATTCGGGACATGCTGATGTCAGCTATGGTTATCATGGAATGTCTGGAATCTTGTGCAAGAATTATAGGACTCTTGGCATAATCTGTCATTATACACGAGAGTTTTGTTCGACTCCATGCCATGCCATATATGTATAAGTGTGCATCACAGCCAGAGGTGGCGTTTCAAAGTGCTAATCTGTAACAGTTATGCTATGAATCTTCTGAAATAATTAGTTCTATTGCTGTGATGTTGTAATCACTTCTTTATCTCTCCTTCCACAATGCAGGTGCTAAGTTTCAGTACGATAGGATGCTTGCTTTGGGGTCCATTGATTTTTTTTTTGTGAGAGTGTATGTACATATACACTATCTACCAACAAGTAATTGGACACCTGTGATAGCAAAGGAAAACAAAGTTTATTCACCTTCAATAGTTGGTGGAGCCTCCATGAGCGGCGATTACAGCTGTCACCCTCCGGGGCATACTCTCAACCAGGCGTTGTACGACGGCTAGCGGTATTTTCTTCCCCTTGGCTTTGAGAAGACAGGTCAGTTCCTTCACCGATTTCAGACAGTGGGGGCACCCCTTAAGTCGACGCTCCAACTCGTCCCAGAGGTGCTCGATAGGGTTAAGGTCAGGGCTCTGCGCAGGCCAGTCCATTCGATTAACCTCATTGTCACCATACCAAGCCATGGTGAACCTCGCAACATGACAGATGGCATTGTCATCCTGAAAGTAACATGGGTCCACCCCGTAAAACTGCCACAACGTAGGAAGCGCATAGTCATACAAAATGGTGCAGTACGTCTCGGCGTTGAGTCTACCAGGAATTGCGACCAAGGGTCCCATGCCATACCAGGAGAAACACCCCCCATAGCATAATTCCACCACCACCGAACTTCACAGTTGGCACAATACATTCCGGCAGGAGGCATTCTCCAGGCAGACACCAAACCCAGACCCTGCCATCCGAACGGTAGAGGGTGAACCTTGATTCATCGCTCCAGAGAACCTGTTTCCACTGTTCAACGGTCCACTGTCGACATTCTTTGCACCACGTTAGCCAAGCAGCTCTATTGGACTTGGTGATCAAAGGCTTGTGGGTGGCAGCATGTCCATGATAACCAAGCAGATGGGCTTCCTTACGGATGGTATTCATTGAAAGAACACTCTCGGATGCCTGTTGAAACTCCTCACGGATGTGGCCCATCAATTTGGTGCGGTTCTTTCGAATTTCTCTGGCCAGCACCCGTTGGTCTCTAACTCCCAGTTTTGTGGGTCTGCCGGGTTGGGGCACATTCCGACAGTCACCTGTCATCTTTCACTTACCAATCATGTAGGCCACTGTCGATTTTGGGTACTTGCTGGATATGTCACGTATCGATCCGCCATTTCTGTGATACCCAACGATTACACCTTTCTCGAAATCCGATAGCTCCGAACTGCATGGCATCTTGCATCCGACTGGTTGCGTTGTTGTTTCCCACACGACATTTAACGTTGGCGGCTGTGACGTGTATCAGGACTGCAGATATCGTTGATTGCAGGGGTGTCCAATTACTTGTTGGTAGGTAGTGTATATATATATATATATATATATATATATATACACACACTGGCGGAAAGTGAAAAAGAACACCAAGAAGGAATTGGCGGACGATCATGAAATTTACATATGTTAATGGGGTCGAGTTTACGTAGGTGTGATGTTAATTTCGGGACCAACCGGTGAGCGCTTACGCCACAGCACGGCATAATATGCAAATTATCGCCGGTGGTATTTAAGGAGTACGGAGAAGTGAATGTAATCAGTCGTCGACGTATGGACACGTGCGAAGACCCTGAAGAAGCTGCAATGTCTGGACATGGAAGACGTGTACGATTTCAGCAGTTATCGGACTTTGAGCGAGGTTGCCTAGTTGGACTCCGCGAGGCCGGGTAGTCGTATCACGGAGCGAATTGGACGGGAAGTATCGGTGGTGGTACGATGGTGGCGTAGATGGTCCGAGGAACATTCCCACACGAGAAGACATGGAACCGGGAGACACAGACGGACTGATGAGCGGGCCGATCGATGCATAAGAAGAGCGGCGTTGTCAAGCAGAACATCCACTGCGACGCAAATCCGAGCTGCCGTTACACCTGAGGTGACTGTGCGAACAATCTGCAACCGTCTACCTGAATGCAGGACTACATGCATGTGTACCTCTGACTCCAGCCCACTGTCAGGAACGGCTGCAGTGGTGTCACCAACGTCTGCACTGGAGAACGCAATGGCGATCTGTCGTGTTCAGCGATGAAAGCAGATTCTGCTTGGGAGCCTCCGATGGCCGTATGCGTGTTCACAGATGCACAGGGGAGTGTTTCCACCTTTCTTGCATCCGCCAGTGACACACAGGGCCTACACCTGGTCTGGTGTGGGGAGCGATCAGCTATCGCTCCCGTACACAACTAGTGTTTGTACCGGGTACGTTAAACAGCACCTCCTACATCAACAACATCATTCAGCCCATTGTTGTGCCATTTGTAAGGTCGGTCCATCGTGGTGTTTTCCAGCAAGATAACGCACGCCCACACACGGCACGTGCAATGCAACATGCACTTTAGGGTGTGAGACAACTTCCATGGCCTACACGTTCACCGGATTTGTCCCCCATTGAGCACGTGTGGGATTTTATGGGACAACGACTTATCCGGTCTCCACGACCAGCCACGACCATCCCCGATTTACGCGTCCAGGTTGAGGATGCTTGGAACTCAATACCTCAAACTTACATCCAACATCTGTACGACAGACTCCATGCCAGAATTGCACAGTGTGACGCAGTTCATGGCGGTTCAACCTGGTACTAACCATGTTACATGGAAATGTTATTTTTCAGTTTACCAGCAAATACAGCTGTATTTTGCCATAATGTTTTGATCACGTTATCCTCTGTATTCCGTTATTATGCTGTATAAATTTCTTTGGTATCAGACGTCTCCTTTTGGGTGTTCTTTTTTCACTTTCCGCCAGTGTATTTATATTGTCTTTGCAATTTCTGTTTGTTTTGTAAGTTTCTAATTAGATAATTTGAAACTCAGTCGCTTATGCAGATCCCATTCCATCATCTATGTAATGGAAGTTGTACAAATATTTATATGTGCTAGAGTTCCATCCTGGGAACACAATTTTGTCTTTAAAAATGTTTAAATAGATCATGTAGTAAATGCTTAAATATTTGGTAATGATGAAGACGAGTAGCTTCATATTTTCAATGAATTTCTTTTAACAAAATGAGTATTATTACATTCTACATATTTTCCTTTGCTGAATCAAGCAGTGATGCAAGTATTTTTACTTTTTTCAAAGTAAAAGTTCCTTGTGTCAAAAACCATGCAGTACATCAGTGGTATCAAGAGGAGAATAACAGCATACATAGGCAGCCACTCATTAGTGTGAATGGGCTGTAAAATGAAATGCTTCCTTCATGTACCATTCAGCTCTGCTAAAAAACTGACAAATTGGTCTGCAGAGAGCACAGGAGCATCAAAACTAGACCTTTGAGGGCCCGAGAAAGGTAACCTGATCCAATGAGTCGTGTTTTTATTAATACACACTGATGGATGCTCAAGAATATAGTGTCATGTGCATAAATCAATGGATTCCAGCTGCCTAACATTAACTGTACAAGCTGGTGGAGGTGGTGTATTGGTCTGGGGTCTGGCTTCATGATAAGCATTGGTTTCCCTAATATGTCTGGAACAGCATTTGGGTGTCACATGGCATCTTAACATCATTGGTGGCCAGGCACACCCATATGTGTGTGCATAGTGTTTACTGATGGAGAGGGCTATTTCAGCAGGATAATATGTCATGCTACAAGACTCATGTCATCACACAGTGATTCCAGGATAGTGACTGTAAAGTGCTGATAAAAATGGCCCCCGTAGTCCCCAGAACTTAACCTAATTGAATGTTCATGGGATGAGATTGGGAGAATCATTTGTATGAGAGATCTTCTAGCAAACATTTGACAATTGATGAACACCATTACATCTGCTAGGCTGAACATACATGTAGAGCAATATTTGCACATCGTCAAATCCATGCCACATTAAGTCAAGGCAGCTTTGAAGGCCAAGGACGACTCGACACGTTATTAGGTAGGTGTTCCGAATAATTTGCTACTTTGGTGTGTAGCTGAACATATTTTGATATAAAGGAAGATAATTCATGCACTTCACTATCATTGCCAGCCATTAATGGCATGTTTGCCATACTTGATGTGTAAAACATGAAATATCTTGCACCCTTTATTATTGGAAGTCTCTCAGGTAGCATGAAAGCAATGAAATTTTCCTTTTCCATAACAGTTGTAATACAGAATCACAATATTTCCCCTGTCATTTGGAAATTCATTCTCAAATGTGGCAGCATTTGAGAAATACTGTCTATATTGGTGAGGTTTGTGTTGAGTGGATTCTAGCTGAGGCCACCGTGTTTTCAGTGGAATGCATGGTGTAGTTCATTTCAATTCCTTGAGTGTTTTGTAGTATCTGTTCTCAGCAGAGGGTGGAGATCATTCTTCCCTATGTAATGTGACAAAACCAGTTTCCGAGTCTGATTATGCTGAATTTCCAGTCATGTTGGCATCTGGAGGAATCTGTTTGCTGATTCTGATGCTAAGTCTGTTTTTTCATTGTAGGTCATGTCTTTGTCGCTGCACCACCAGGATTTGAATTTTACTGTTTCGGAGCATATCAGATGTACGTGGCAGGGCCAGTGGTACCATCAGGTAGCAAACAAACTGCATCATATAATGACACTTCTGAGAGTCTGATTTTCATGCTTTTGCTACAGCCATAGAGATTAGGTTTTATAAGCACATTTTTGTACTGG
Organism: Macrothele yani; assembly: GCA_039090855.1. Lineage (NCBI taxonomy): Eukaryota > Metazoa > Arthropoda > Arachnida > Araneae > Macrothelidae > Macrothele > Macrothele yani. Next base: position 138,571,759 of record CM076993.1, on the reverse strand, counting down.
GTATTCAGTTTACTCACTGCTGTTTGCTGTGGGGGAACACTGCCTCAATGTTTGAGACATATAATTTACTTCTGACGGTTTCTTGCATTTTGTGTGTATATGCCATCATTTTCTTCTTTTACCCACTCTTCAAGATGTACTAACCCAGGATTGCCTTTTAAGCAATAATGGTGATATGCCCTCCATGCTCACTTTTTTATGTTGTACCATTATTTTCAGAAATATGAAAACAGATTGAAAATCACATGTCTACATCCTCAAAAGAAGGAAAACCTAAAATTCTATGCATCTGTTCCATACCATCCTTCTGCTTATAGTCTACAAAATGCATTAAGAAGTTTTGGTTACCCTCTTGTCATTAACCCCCTCCCAAGCATCATGAAGCTATTACAAAGTGATAGAGACCAAGTTGGAAAACTTGATCTCCCGGGTGTTTACGTCATCCCTATCTCATCATCCACAGGCAATATTTTTTACATCAGAAGTACATACAGAAGCATTAACAACAGGATTTTGGAACCAAAAAGGATGTTTTGAAAGGTAACCCAAATAGTGCCTTGCCTATTTTACCATGGAAAATTTTTCTGCAATTCCCTGCTGGAATGAAATAAAAATGTATTGCTCCTTTTGAGAATCAGTTTGCTGTCCATTACAGTAAAAGCTTGGAAATTCTTTATTCACCAAAGACTTGTAATTCAGCATCTCCACTTTATACCCCAATGATCTGGAGATCTATTCTGGATTCTGGCAACAATAACTAAACACACATTTAAACTTGAAATCTGGAAACCAATCTTAGTCCTCGATTTGGCATGCTGAAGACCTAAGCTAAGGTCAAAAGCGCCGAAGTTATATGCTTCCTCTTTTTTAAAAGTTATTATCCTTTAACATAACAAAGCATGATCTAATCTATCTTCAATTAATTGTCTTTATGCTAACCATTTAATTTCATGTCATAGCTGTGTACATAGTGCCGTACATGGTTTGTTTTATTATGCATTCATTCTGGACTGTAATGCTTGGTGCTGTTTGGCCGATTAAGGCATTTGTTTCAGTAGAATCTGATTAACCAACAAAATTCTGTTAATCAGATTTTCATTGGCTATTAATTCACAGTGATTGTTGCCGCCAGCTCCTGTGCATTTAACATAAGAGTATGAGAGATCTTCTAGCAAACATAGCAGTCGTCTCACGCTTGCTGCACCACTGTCCATAATTCCTTCACATTCGACCCAGGAATGGGAAGGAATTATGGACAGCGGTGCTGCAAGCATGGGTGGTATGCTTTTGTGACCTAATGGACTAACTGCTCTTATCCAGGCAAAAGGTGGACCTACCTGTTACTACATATAGGTTGGTATCCCCTGATTTCTGCCCAGTCAGTGTACTTTACTTTTGCATACTTTTTAGTAATTCACATAAATTTCAGAGATCTAAACATTTTTTAAAAATTTTGATGTATACTTGCAACTACAAATGAATTATATTTTACCAATTCATATTCATTTAACATCCATTTTTTCAAAATTGGTTAAAAAGATAAGCAGAATTCTGGAAATCCTGTAAGAAAGAAGGAATTTTCCAAACTGAAAATCTTAAACCTCAAAGTACTCGTGTGAAGACAGATAACTAGCCCTGAAATAAAATCCACAAACTAGTTGTCAGATGAACCAGTTCTCTTGCTAAAGGCTATACAGAATATGCATAAATACAAATGTTTGCACATTGCTTTCAGAGTACACGTGTAATACGCAGAAAAATTCTCACAGGGAGTTTTCCTCACATGAGATTCTTGTGATTATGTGCAACTCATTAATTTTTTGTCTTGATATGGAAAAGTTTGTGAAGTGCTGTAATCTGAAAATGATGTATATTATTCCTGCATAGAGATATGAGATGTCTGTCCACATAAGATCACTACAACTTCTACTTCCTTATAACTTTGGAACATAATTATGATGTCTTAAAAGTACAAACTTTTTCAATTTGTGGAAATTTCTCTGAAATGGTTTTTTCTCATCAGTTCAAAAGTTGAACAGATCTTGCACAATGGCAAAATTAGTGGCCATACTGCAGCGTGCCTTTTCACGGTCCATTGCACTTCCCCAAAAACTTAGTTTCCTTAACATATGCTGTCTTCCCAAATGATGTGTTTCACTTTTGAACTGATGGATATGATGGTAGTATTTTTGCTTTTTGAATTCAGAAGTTTTGTTGCACAGTGTTGCGCTAATGTGTCTGGCTTCAAACCATGCTACACACCGGTCTTTTTCAGGTACATAATGGTACTGTTATTCAAACCTGTAGCACTAAAAGTTCTGTTTCTTCTTTCTTTCTTTGTGTGTGCGTGTTTTCATTACAGACAGAAAAGTGGTTGTGAGAAATTCTGAAAGCTCTGAATATAAAGATTTCAAGTTAGCACCCAATATTTAATTATTTCACTGAACCAGTGGATCATAATGACCACTATTATGGACATAGTGTGACTAAATTATAAATTTAAGCCAAGTGCTTAAGAGCACTTAACAGCTTTAAAAGTTAAACCAGAATTATGCAATAGCACAGTATGTAAAAACATGTAAATGTAAGACATTATGGGATTCAACGCACAGCTAAAATTTAAATGTTTTGTTAATGAAAAGTTTATGAAAAGAGATATGCAATGTGGCAAAAATATTAATAAGTAAGTGCAGGAAACTATTGTTGGTAAGTTACTAAGTAACAGCAGACAAGAATTGTTACATAAAAGCTGAAAAATCTCTATTGAAAATCTGGCAACCACTTTCAGCCAGACATGCTTTGCTAACACACTTCAGTGCCTAAAGGTAAAAGCATTGGAGAGTATGGGCAATACATGATTGGTTTCAACTGATGATTTCAATGCCATATCCTTTATCTGAGGAAAAAAACAACATAATTGTATTTTGTCGGTAAAGTTTGTTGTTTGCGACAGAAAATTCACTGAATAAAGCTCATATTGAGAAATGGCTTCCTAGTTTAATTGAATTAATAATCTAAAGCAACTTATGGGAATTTACTAGGAAATTTTTCATTTTTAGCAAATTTTCGGAGAAAACTCTTCTCCTTCTTCAGGCTCTCTAGTTGTTGTCACTTTTTGCTTGTCACTATCATGGTTACGGGTCATCAATGACTGCAAAGGATTTTCCCTGCCTAACATCTGGCAGGATTTGTTGAAAAATAACCTAAACCGTCAAGGTTAACCGTAACCATGATAGTGACAAGCAAAAAGTGACAACAACTAGAGAGCCTGAAGAAGGAGAAGAGTTTTCTCCGAAAATTTGCTAAAAATGAAAAAATTTCCTAGTAAATTCCCATAAGTTGCTTTAGATTAGAAAATTCACCTTTTTAGAATAATGAAATTAACTACATACCAGAAGAAAAAGAATCAAATAGATATTTTTGCATGTAATTTTTTATTTCTATTGATGTCTTGCTTTTGAGAGGCATACAGGTGTTTGAAATAAACACCTGATAGTATGAATTTCAGTTATAATTTTGGTAACCATAAATGAAAATAATGTTTTATGTGAGTTTTTTTTACTTTCACATTTGTAAAAAAAAAAAAAAAAAAAAAAGCATACAAAAAGTCGATTACAGATTTTAAATTTTAATTTGTGGTTAGAAATTCAAATGTATATGAAAGCTTTAAAAACTCATACTGTGTACACTTGAGTTTTGTTTTCCTTTTATTATGATATTATGAGTTGCCTTTCAAACCTATTCTAACTTCAGGAAGAAAGAAAAAGGTAAGCAATAATAAATGCACAGTTTCTTGTATTGTGTTTAATGTTTATATTTCACCGGAGGTTTATCAGTTTAATGGCAGATTTTCCAAAACTACACATTATATTATGATTAGGTCTTTAATTCCAGTTAATTACCATGATGATTGTGGTTAAACACTCACAACCACTTATCCCTCAGTGACCAATTCATGATCATTGATAGTGAAATTCTTGTTCGTCTCATTTTGAGATCTTTTTAATTTCTTTTAATTCCTCTGATAATTTCTGTTACAAATAACTCATTGTTAAAATAGTTTTTTCTCATTTTGTGTAAGAGAAATTTGATTACGCTTGCTCTTAAGACTTGTTAGCCGCCCCAATGGCGCAGTGATTTAAGTGCTGGCTTATGACCATTCATCCAAGAGGGTCCAGGTTTGAATCCTGGTGAGGCATGGATGTTTTGTTTTGTCTTACTTCACTGGCTCTCTCTCCCTTCCCTGGAACCAGTGGCCCTATCAGGATGTGCGACTGCTTTTAGTCCATTGAGTTGCTCATGCTAGTCGTTTAAGCCTCCAAACAACAACAACAACAACAAAAAGACCTGTTATAAGACTTACATCAACATTTTTTTAGTTTGTTTTTTTCTTTGTATGAGTTTGATTTTTTTTTTCATTAGCCTTATGCACATACAGTGGAAGCTGTTTATAAAATGATCGGTTATACCCCAGAATCGGATATAACGCGGATTCGATCATGTCCCCCAAACAAAATACATACACAGACAAATACATTCATACTCAGATTCAGATATACTATGGGTATCTCTATAACGTAGTTATCGCCTTGTCCCTGTATACCAGCGCACTGTATATATTTTTCTTTAAATAAATTTGTAATAATTTAGTCTGAGTATTTATATTCATAAAGAAATTCTTTTTAATTCTTTCTGCAGGGTTTTTTTTTTGTAGTCACTTTTATTTATTCTCTGAATTGACTATAAAAAAATCTGTTTTTATCTTGCGTTTGATAAAACATTTGAGTGTTCTGGTAATACTTTCTCTTCAAGTACTCCTATACAACAATTAGTTAACATTAGAGAAATTGGGGATCTCATTCCCAGTCCATAGTGAAAATTCTATATACAAAACATGATATTTTTTGTGTTACACAGAGAACAAGAGTGAATTTTCAAAAAAAAGGTATGTATTATTTTCTTTATGTATATACAGCTATGTTTCTTGTATTTCCCCCTTTTTTTTTGTCATATTATCTTAGCCTGATTCTCATTCAATAAAGAAAAAGTATTTGTCATTAGTAAGTTTGCATATTTGTTATATAGGAGATTTTCTGGTGATGTTATAAGCAAATCAATAAATTGTCAAATAGCAGTAATTTGAAAGATTTGGTCTGCACTGAAGGATTAGAGTTCCTTCATATATCAACTGCTGCAACATGTAGCATTCATTGAATGTAATCCATGTGTTACATACATACAAAATGCCTTGTGCTCTGTGTTTCAGTTTCCATTGTCCGTTTACTATTAACATATAATTAAAAGGGGAGGAGGTAAAAGTTGAGTCGTGTCACTTTAAGTAATTATGAAAAATTGCCCTGTATCATTGATCACTCCAAGCTGATACTGTAAAAACATGACATGTGATAAATTTAAATGCTATTAATAAAAAGGCCATTGACAATGATGAATTTCAAGGCAGTTCAAACTTTCTGAAAGTTTGTAATAACTGTCTGCTGATATCTGAGTCTGGTCATAAATTTCACATCAAATATATCTTTTGAATTTACCTTAGCACTTGCAAAACTGTAAATTTCCTTTATCACTGGCATTTTCATACAGTTTAACAGCCTGTTTAAGAAAATGCTAGTATGAGTCACTGTATGAAAGTGCTAGTATGAGTAACTGATTATTTTAAAACACTGGTTTTCAAACTAAGAATTGCTTCAAGAAGTTAGGTTTACTATAGCATCCCTAAGTGCAACTTCCGATCATGATAATCATCTCACGTGTGTATACTAGTATGATATTCAAAAGTGTGTTCCTAGTGCAAACCTCTTTAAAAATCGTAATTTTTGTTTCTCTGTCATGCTGATTTTGTTGTCCAATTCTTTGTGAAGCTTTCTAGTGATATAAATGATCACACTCACAAAAAAAAAAAAAAAAAAAATCTGTCACCTATTCTGGCTTTTTTGCCTGTACTATACATGCAACCATTTCTGAAGTTTAACATAGTACCTTTAATCTGCATTTTGAAACATTTATTTTCTTTCCAAATTTCTCAGATGCCATGCTTAGCTAATTGAAGTTATATTGTAACTTTTTATACTCCTAACAAACTAGCACCAAGTCTCACCAGGTAGCAAATTGCTTTTATTAGAACCACATATGTCAACATGCAAAACTAAGTTATGCATGTTGATGTAGGTATCTTTGGTACAAATAGTTTGTCTTCTATTCATGTACATAATAAACAAATGGATTCCAAATAATTGCCCTGTAACTTTTATAATTCAAAGACTTCTGTTGTTACAGGTTTTAATAAGCAGTAAGGAAAATGGTGTAACAGGAAACTTCAGTAGATGGTACATTGTTTACAACCGTGGACAGAAATTTTTACCATATAGTGCCTATACAAGGTTCAAAGGGCTGCTATCTCCATCTTGTTCATGAAGGATAGAAGAGAATTAAAGTGCTACATTGCTAATTAGTCAGATTGATCTTTCATGTGCAGAATAAGAAAGCTTCAGGAATTATTTATGTTCATGTTTAGCTTGTCTAAATGGAATTTATCTGTGGATTGTGATTATGCTAAGACAAAATGTGCACAACAATATATACCAAGTGCCCAGTTTTTTGCTTTACAATCACATTTGATCAGGAAGCACATCATCTTGGCTTGTGTCCTTTAAGCTTAAGGCACTTACCATTTTTCAGCTGTCATATATCACATGTGATATTTCAGCAATTATTGTTTTCAGAATTTTTTCAGTTCAACACCTACACAAACCAGAGCTGATCTGCTCCCATGAAAGATCATATTGAGAGTTTGGTGTTGTATCAAAGGAAATGTTCATACTGCGGGTCTACTGCCAAATGAATCTTTTTATTAGTCTTAAGGTGTGTTATCATCATCTCAGTCATTTGAAAGTTGCTTTTGAGCATAATTGTCCCCAGATAATAAGTTGAAAATTAGTAATGCTTCAGCATAATAATGCTCACTCCCATATGGCAAAAAGTTCCATTAAAAGAATCAAGGACCTTTACTTGGAACTAATGCCCCATCCACTTACTCGCCAGAATTTGCCTGTTTAGACTCTCACTTATTGTTACAGTGATGTCTTGATTGTTAAACTTTTTAGCTAGTAAAGACTTCCAGAAAAGCATCAGTTCATTTTTCATCTCCAAATTTGCCAACTTTTATATATATATATATCATCATCATCATCATCATTGTCAACCATTATCAATCCACTGCTGGACGAAGGTCTCCCCAAGTTTCCTCCACAACGGTCTGTCTTGTGCCAGTCTCCTCCATGTCACCCCTGCATACTTTCGAATTTCATCCACCCATCTCCCATGTGGTCTTCTTCTGGGTCTTTTCCTGTCCCTTGGAATCCAATCTAAAATTTCGGCTGTCCATCGATGATCTGTCCTTCTGGCAGTATGTCCAGCCCATTGCCATTTCAGGGATTTAACTCTGATCATGATGTCTTCCACTCTTGTCATTTTTCGGATCCACGAGTTCCTCTTCTTATCTCTCCTGGTTACACCAAGCATGCATCTCTCCATGCTGCTTTGAGTTGTCTGCAGCCTTTGTATGTCTCTTTTAGTTAAGGTCCACGTCTCTGCACCATACGTAAGCACTGGAAGGATACATTGATTAAACACTTTTCTTTTAAGACATAATGGCATATTGCTCTTGAAAATTATGCTGTTTCTTCCAAAAGCTCTCCAGGCAAGTTTTGTACGCCGATTAATTTCTTCATCAATGTGACCCTCACTTGATATCTGCTGTCCAAGATAAACGTACGTGTCTGTTATCTCCAGCTTTTCTCCATCAATCGATAAATCTTCATTTCTTGTAAAAGCATTGAACATCACTTTTGTCTTCTGAAAGTTCAATTTTAATCCCACTTCTTTACTCTTGTCAGCAAGTTCCTGGATCATACTCTGCAGCTCTGATGGGGTAGTTGCAAAAATGACTACGTCATCAGCAAAACGAAGGTGGGTTAGATAATCTCCATTAATCTTTATCCCCTTGTTTTCCCAGCTCAGCGACTGAAAAACACCCTCCAATGTGGCATTAAAGAGCTTCGGAGATATGGTGTCACTTTGTCTCACTCCCTTTCCAATTTTTACGTGTGTTGTAGTTTCAAACAGCCTAATCTTTGCACTTGCATTTTCATAGATGTTATTAATAATATTAATGTATGCATCTTCAATACCGCAGGTTTTCAGAGCCATTGTAACTGCTGATGGTTTCACCGAATCAAAGGCTTTTTCATAATCGATAAAAGCCATACACAATGGAAGTTCATATTCCCTCGCTTCTTTCAATTAGTTCTCTCAGCACGTGGATATGATCTATTGTGCTGTAGCCACTCCTGAATCCAGCTTGTTCTCTCGGTTGAGCCATGTCCAGTGTTACCTTCAAGCGGTGTGAAAGAACTTTAGTGAAGATTTTATAAACTACTGATAGGAGGCTGATAGGTCTGTAGTTTCCGAGATCCTCAATGTCACCTTTCTTATGTAGCAGGATCATTGTAGCGCTGTTCCAATCCTCAGGAATCTTTCCTTCATTAAGGCATCGAGTGAAAATTTGGGCGAGTACTGTTTCGATTTCTCCACTTGCTTCTTGTATGATGTCTACAGTAATTCCATCTTCTCCTGGAGCTTTTCCTTGCTTCATGTTCTTGATTGCATGTGCAACTTCTGCTGGAAGGACTGGAGGAACTCTGGTACTGGTATCTTTCATGATGTCTGGAGTGCATATATCATCGCTTTCATATAATTTGGAGTAGAAATCTTTCACTCTTGTCAAAATTTCGCCTCTATTTCTTGTTACAGAACCATCTTCTTTTCTCAGTGCCATAATCTGTTTTCTTCCCTTACTGAGATGTCCCTTTGCTATCTTTAGGCTTTGGTTGTTTTCAATTGCTTTCCTCACTAGCTCACAGTTGAATTTCCTTACATCTTCAGTGATACTTTTTCTTACTGTCTTGCATAGCTCTATATATTCCACTTTGGAAGTCACATCTTCTTTAGTTGTCCTCATCTCTCTTCTTTTTTGCATCAACATTTTGGTTTTTCCTGATAATTTGTTCATATGCAACTTGTTCTTAGACCCAGCTAATTTTGTTGCTGTTTCCATAAGAGCTTTGGTTACTTTTCTGTTAACTTCAGAGATGTCCACTTCTTCCGATGTTAGGCCTTCTAAAGCAGAGAATCTGTTCTTCAGTTCCAACTTGAAGGTATTATGGTGTTTTTTAAGGTTGGTTATGTCAATAGATTTTGTTTGTCTTATGAGCTTGCCACGTTCAAGTTTAGTGTTGAGGTGCATCTTACATCTCACCAATCTATGGTCACTACCTGTGTTGAACTTGTTTAGCACACTGCAGTCTTCTATGACGAATTTTTTGTTACACATAATAAAATCAATTTCACTTGTCGTCCCATTTGGATGTCTCCATGTCCATTTCCTGTGTGGCTTTTTCTTGAAGAAGGAGTTCAAGATGAAAAACCCTTCTGCCTCTGCAAACTCAACGAGAGTATTTCCACGCTGGTTTCTGTTGCCGTGACCGAATTTACCTACTGAAGTTTCATTCTGTTGCTGTTGCCCTATTTTTGCATTGAAATCTCCCATAATTATTTTCAAGTGCTGCTTACCTTTATTATTTAGATGACAAATTTCCTCATAAAATTCTTCAATTTCTTCTTCAGGATGACTTGTGGTGGGTGCATAAGTTTGAATAATCTGAGCCTGGTATCTTTTCGAGAGTTGGATAACAAGTCGTGCAGCTCTGTCAGAGGAACTTTCAACTTCTACAACTTTATCCTTCAGTTTCTTGTTTATTATAAATCCAACACCACTAGTTCTGCCAGTATCTGTCCCACGATAGTAGAAGAGATGTCCACTTTTCAGTTCGATGAGATCTTCTCCTTTTCTCCTTACCTCACTTAGCCCCACGATGTCCCACCTGATCCTTTGTAGTTCCTCTTCCAATTCAAGCAGCCTTGAATCAGAAGATAGGGAGCGTCCATTGTAAGTAGCCAAATTCAGCATCAGATGGCAGCCTAGTCCGGTCCTCCGGGGATTCTTAGCACCCTCTGCCTTCATGTCGCACTGGCCGCTGCCTTGGCCAGGTACATTCCAGCTGCCGGAGACTGAGGGCCAAGATTTAAGTTGTAGAGTCATTTTGGAGGTGTTTGGCCATAACTCACCACGCTGGCCAAGCGGGTTGGTGAGTGTGGGATAGCATTTCCTCTGATCCCGATGGTATAGTTATACCGCTATTGGCGGTCGTCAGAGCCATATTTATCACTAAGCTATTCTCTGAGATTCAGAGGTTAGCTCTACAAAGAAATACAAACTACCAAGAAATACTATTTGCCAACTGTTATCAAGAAGAAATTAAAAACCTGTTAGCAAAGCAGCAAAATGTCATTGATTCTGATAGTGCATAAATTATCAATTATACATTATTTTTTTATGTATATTATATGGTTTGTATTGCTTGAAAAGGAAATAAAACATCAAGTATATATGGCATGATTGATGCATTCAGTTTAGATTACTGATTGTATTTTACTCATTTTGATCTACCTGTTCATGTGGTTGTCTTCAGGTTAAGTGTAAACAAAAATTCCTAAGATATGTTTTTAAAAAACTTTTCAGAAAATAAAATAATGTTTAAAAGAAATATTGGAGGTTGCTTTTAATAAAATGTTGTAAGTGTTCATTAACAATTTGAAGGTAAAAATATATGAAATGTATGGAATGGGTACTGTGGTTCATTATGATTAGTAGTTGCTGGCTAAAATGTATCAAAATGTGTTTCCATTCCAGATAACTTTAAAAAATACCAAATTATGCCCTTTTTTTTCTGTATCTGATGAGCATACAATCTAAATTTAAGAAAAGTGTGGCTCATTATTTTGCTCTTTAGTTATTAAGTGAAATGCAATGTTCTTGTACTGAGAATTTATATGATAGAACAAATGAGACATTTTACCATTTCCAATTCAAACATTAAGTTACGGGTTGGCAAAACTTGCAGAGTTATTGCTTTATTATTATTTTGGATGAGACCACTTTTAAGGTAAAAAAAACAAACAAACCTGGAACATAGTAGAAATGCACAGATGAAAATGTTTTTTGCACATTAACAGAAAGGATCAGTGTGCATACTTTTTCATTGGTGGTAGTTTTTTTATGTGTACATCATAAAAAAGCATTAAAGTGCTTAACAGAATACTGTTTAAGTAGAAAATGTATAGATATTTTCACAGGAACTGAAACAGTGTCATAACTCTATTTAGAGTAATTCCCCATTGCCATATCTTTTGGACTTCTATGCAAAGTTGGCTCAAGCCGGTAAGCAAAACATCTTGGTGCCCTATCTAGTAGGATGTCATTAACAGTACAACTCATATAAAATTTTAAATGTTAAGTAGCCTGCCTGTGGAAAAACATATTTCTGGGACTCCTATTGCCCTATTTCATTTTGGAGCCCCCCCCCCAAAAAAAAAAAAACAAGGAGTGATTTTTAAACCCAAAAAACAGTACTAACCAATTTATCCTGCCCTTCCCTTTGACAACAGGCTATCTTGCTAGCCGCCTCTATCAGTGCATCTTCCTTATCCTTTCACTTTCTTTTTACCTAAAGAAATGAGAAACAGTGTTTCTGTGTTTTGTTTGAAGCAAACTTACAAGGCTAAATTTTTTTACATAAATAAAGAGTGAAAGCACTGTCTTTTAAAACAAATTTTGTTGATTTGTTCCTTTTCATAAACAGAGCTTTTTTCCAGATTTACTGATATGATTGAAATCACAATGGCCACATGACAATTTATGTTGCAGTGTACTTGAAAGTGTCTTAAACATTGTATCTCTAACATTTTGGAGGTGGAAGGAAGGGGAAGCTAAATGCATGTGTGCATGTGAAATTTAAAAACATTACATAAATTTTCTCCATTGTAAAGTTCAAAAGGGACACTGAAGAGGGACTGTGCACTGGTGCACAAACACAGCTTGAGTTGGTGCTGCTTCTAAGTCACTTATTATTATGTGAGTAATACTTTGGACTACGTGGGAAGTCTAATTTATGCTGAATGAGTCGAAAGCCTGTTGTTGTAGACTAAAATCAGTTCCCTAATATGTAGTAGAACTTACGAAAATGCAGACATTATAGGGTTTATTGGGAAATTGTTTGTTTCTTTTATTTAAAATGTTGCCACATTGTTTGCATTTTACTTTTTTTCATTGCAAAGTTTTAAGAACCAGACTTTGTATTTTGTTGTTGTGAACATTGTCAGCAATGTTGATGATATTATATATTTCTCATGCATAACTACTGTTAAAGTTGTTGATATTTATGTGTGCAAATCAACTGAAAAATAATTTGATTTATCTTCATATCTTAAAAGATTTAACAATAATAGCACTAATTTATAAGACATGGACACATTTAAGATAATGAAGGAGCAATGCACATGGCTAACAAAATTTTTGACACCAGTTTTTATGATCTGAGGAAGACAACCGAATTTCTGTTCAAATTTTGTATTATCACCTTTTGACTTCTACTGATGTCAGTGAAGAAAATAGTGTTTTGTAAATGTACATAAGCAGTGAAAAGTGGATAAACTTTAAAAACAAATTAAAAAGTCCAATTTTAGAGGGGCTGTTATGCCTCCCTTCAAGAGTCAAACTCCATGGCTCCACTTTAAAATCTGGTCGAGATTTGGATCTTTGTTGGTTGGTTCATGTCAAAACAATAAGGTGCAAAAAATTTCTGAAAACATATTTGAAAGGGAGATATCCCAAGTTGTCATTATTAGCTGTGTATTAGATGTTCGTAATTCTTTGTTACTTGAAACTTGACATTGCTGTGCCACTAGTGCAGTGCACCATTATATTGTGCCATATTATCTTTTCAATGGTTTGGTTAGTCATGTTTTGTCCTGTCGATGTTTATGGTGTTGATATTCATATGAGCACCAGAGAGAGTTACTACAGAATTGTGCCAAATATTCATTGGGATGTTGCCTAAAAAAGTAGCTGTTGCCTTGGAAGCACGGGCGGATCCAGGATTTTGGGGGCGTGCAAGTGTTGGGAATAACCGACCAGGGACCTTTCTGATATTTTTCCTCAAAGTGAAAAAGTTTTCTTAGTATGTCTATAAATTCTTTCAGTTAATTAAGGAAAGTAATATACATTTAAGTAATCTTTTCTTTCATGAAAAATTATTCAATTTGTTATTAAAAAATTAAAAAATCGAAGCTTTTCCTTGGTCCTGAGAGGAGGGGCCCCCTCTGGAACTGCAACTGCCTGGAAGTAGGAGTCAGTTAAGGCTAAAAAAAGTGCTAAATAAAGGAATTACTTTTAGTATATCCTCAAAATCAAAAAAAAAAAAGTGCTAAATAAAGGAATTACTTTTAGCATATCCTCAAAATCAATAAAAAAAATCATTTGTGAAATTAGAAAGCTTTTGTATTACAGCAGAGAATGGAAATCGTGAGTCACACACACAAAAAAAGCGTTCAAACACAGAAAAACATATTCAAGCTTTATACATTCACATACACACATACATATCATTAAGCTGTTCTTACAGATTCAGAGGTTTGCTCATTAAAGAAAGAAAATCTTCCAGATAAAAATTTAACTGATGGAACTGGATTTTTCTTACTGTTGATATATCAAATGTCTCCATTTAAAACAATCTTGGCACACAGCTTGAGCTTTACTGATATCTATCACATGCTGCATGCAAGATCTTTTGTACTTCATACTCGTAATTTTTTTCTCCAGCAGGCATTCTGGAATCTGGTCCTCCTGTGATTTCTTTTACCTTCATCTACCTTTCTTTCCTGCCACTTGGGCTGAAAATATTCTCTTAGTAAGCATCTCATCACTTATTCTTTCAACATGACCAAACCACCTTACTAACAACATTTTGCTTTACAATTACACATCTGCAATACATCTTCATTCCTCACGTGATCAGAGCATTTCTTGTCATAAACTCCCTGTAAGTACTGCATCTCTCCAGCACACAAATGACTCCTGTGTCTCTTCTGCAGTATTCAGATTTCACTGCCATACATCACAGTAGAAATAATTTAACTTTCATACACAGCCATTCGGGATTTTCTCTGAACCCATCATTCCTGTGAGTTCAAGCTTTATTAACACTACATCAGGCATCTCTGAATTGGCGCATTTACTGTTCATCATGTATTGTTAATCACATCAGAAAACTTAAAAATTATATCTCCCTGGAGTGGGAATCGAACACGCATCTCCCAATTTCCAGTTGAGCATGCTATCCGTTACACTACCCAGGACAATCAAGTCCCAAGTATCTGAGTGTTAAGAATCAGAACATTTATGGGATTGAACAGTAAATTCAGGCAATTCAGAGATGTCTGATTGCTGTGTTAATAATTCTGACCTATTTCTACATACTACAAGAAGAATGTTTTTTCCACAATATTCAAGATGTTTCTCAAAATTAAAAGAAAGAAATTTTATTTGGGAGAGAAAATCCTCTAAAACAATTTTAAGTTATTAGAAAATTATAACAAATCAGACGCTTAGTTTTTACAGAGAAAGAGAGATACATCAAAAACATAAAACTAGAAAAGTCCTGTTTTCAAAAAAGGAAAATCCTGTTCATTTTATACTAAGAAACATAAACTTCGTAAGAACTTGAAAAAGTGAAAATCGACTGTATAATTTAAAAGAATATTTAACAAGAAAGATGACACCGAATTTTTGGGTGTAATAAGCACGTCTTTTGAATCCGTTCTGACGCAAATTAAATTTAGCAAAGCTATTCAAAGTCAATGGAACCGGTATGGAAAACAATAGTATCTGACGGAAGAAAGAAGTTTTTCAATCGGGTTTTTGATCCCTCAGATATTGTTGTAAACGGAATCGTGAGCTTACGCCCTCTGGTTGCAGACTTGTGCGTTAAGAAAAACATGAATTTATATGAGAAACATTTCACACCGGAAACGTTCTCCAACACAGAAAAAGTTTTGCAAATCGGACTTCTAGAAACAGAGATATCGACAAAAATAAGATGTGACTTTATGTCTCCTGGTGGGAAAACCATGCATTATTTTAGGAAGAAAGTATTCTCAAAAGGTTTTTTCCATATGAGCAGTATCGGTCCAAGAAAAAAAAAAAATTAGTGGAGTTTTCAGGAGCCCAGATTTTGCTACAAATACATTAGAAGCAGAAATTAACACTTATGCCCACTCTTTACCAAACACTAGAAATTATGTGAGAAATATTTTCCACCAGGTCTTGTATGCAATACAGGAAGAGTTTTAGAAGCAGAAACAAAGAAGGAATTTTTCAAATCGGACTCCTAGAAGTAGAGATATTGGCAAAAATAAGATATACATCTATGCCCCCTGGCATAGAAACCATGCATTATTTCAAGAAATAAATGTTCCTAAAAAGTTTGTCGACATGAGTACCATCGGTCAACAAACGATTGTTTTTTCAATCGAGATTTTAGAAGCTCATATTTTGCTGCGAATACATCAGAAGCGGGAATTAAGACTTACGCCACCTGGTGGCCAAACCATTTTTTACAAAAATTAGAAATTATGAGCAAAGGATTTCCCACCAGGAGCTGTATCCGGTGCAGAAAGAATTTTTCAAATTGGAGGTTTAGGAGCAGAGATATAGGGGAGAAAGCAATTTACCTTTACGCCCCCTAGCAGAAAGCCTATGAATTACTTGAAAATTTTGAAAATATATGAAAAACATGTCACACTGGAAACACTATCCGACAAAGAAGGAATTTTTCAAATCGGACTCCTAGAAGTAGAGGTATTGACAAAAATAAGATATACATCACGCCCCTGGCGTAGAAACTATGCATTTTTTAAAGAAAATGTTTCTTAAAAGGTTTGTCGACATGAGTACTATCGGTCTATGAATGACGTTTTTTTCAATCGAGAATTTAGACGCTCATATTTTGCTGCAAATACTTCAGAAGCGGAAATTAAGGTTTACGCCCCCTGGTGGCCAGACCATTTTTTTACAAAAATTAGAAATTATGTGCAAACGATTTCCCATCAGGAACTGTATCCGGTGCATAAAGAATTTTTCAAATCGGAGATTTAGGAGCAGAGATATAGGGGGAAACAATTTACCTCTAAGCCCCATAGCGGAAAGTCTGAATTATTTAAAAATTTTGAAATTATATGAAAAACATGCCACACTGAAAACACTATCCAACAAAGAAGGAATTTCACAAATCTGACTCCTAGAAGTAGAGATATTGACAAAAATAAGATATACATCTACGCCCCCTGGCGGAGAAACTGTGGAATATTTTAAAAAGAAAATATTCTGAAAAGGTTTGTCGATGTGAATGGCATCAGTCCACGAAAGATTTTTTCAATCAATATTTTAGAAGTTCAGATTTTATGGCAAATACATCAGAAGCAAAAATTAACACGTACGCCCCCTGGTGGCCAAAGAATTCTTTACCAAAAATTAGAAATTAAATGCAAAAGATTTTCCATCAGGAGGTGTATCCGCTGAAGAAAAAAATGTTCAAATCGGACTTCTAGAAGAAGAGTTCTCGAGAAAAATGCAATTTACTTTTACGCCCTAGCGGAAAATCTATGCATAATTTGAAGAAGTAAATATGTCTAAAATACTCTTTGACATAAATGGAATCGGAAGATAAAAGAATTTTTTCAATCGGATGTTTAGAAGCAAATATGTGAAATAAAACGTATTTTTGAATTCGACATCGTCTGCATTTACGCTCTCTAGCGACAAAATTGTACATTGTAAAAAAAAAAAAAACTAAATAAAGGATCATCATTCACATATTTCAAGCTTCCCAATGCAAAAAGAATTTTTAAAAACGGACTGATAGTTGCAGAGATATTGTGGGTACACAGAAAGGTGACTTGATCACGCTAGTTACGTTAACTAAAACTTTTACAAAAAGTTCGTAAGTTGGAAGCTTTCGACCTTATCTTAGGTCTTCATCACGCCAATGGAGGACTAAGATTGTTGCCAGATTCTACATTTGAATTTTTCCTATTTTTGTTGCCAAAACTTAGAATTGATCTCCAGATCAACGGAATGTAGAGAGGAGATTCGGAGTTGCAAGTCATTGAGTTGAAAATAATTTCTATGCTTTCACGGTAACGGAGGGCAAAACGATTGTCAAACGAAGCAATTCGTTTTGCTTCGTTCCAGTGGGGAACTGCAGATGTGATACATTGGAAGCACATACAGGAGCATTAGCCATAGAATTTTAGAACATAGAAAAGATGTTTCGAAAGGCAATCCCAACACTGCCTTGTCTATTTTGACAATGGAAGACACATCTGCAGTTCCCCACTGGAACGAAGCAAAACGAATTGCTTCGTTTGACAATCGTTTTGCCCTCCGTTACCGTGAAAGCATAGAAATTATTTTCAACTCAATGACTTGCAACTCCGAATCTCCTCTTTACATTCCGTTGATCTGGAGATCAATTCTAAGTTTTGGCAACAAAAATAGGAAAAATTCAAATGTAGAATCTGGCAACAATCTTAGTCCTCCATTGGCGTGATGAAGACCTAAGATAAGGTCGAAAGCTTCCAACTTACGAACTTTTTGTAAAAGTTTTAGTTAACGTAACTAGCGTGATCAAGTCACCTTTCTTTGTTAATATTGTTACGTGTTTTGCCCATAATCGTCATGTGGGTACAGACGGGCAGACTGACGGGCGGACAAACTGGTAACATAAGCACGATCTTTTTTATAAAAGACGTGCTAAAAATACTGCATTCTGTTATGGGGCATAGTAAAACTTCTTAAACAAATACTATGTTTAGTTCCATGAATAACACACAAAAATTTCCACTTCTTAAGTTCGTTTTCTTCATTTAAAAAGATCACTGTAGGCTGTAGATGCTTTGATAAAAAATTCGAAAGAACTAAAATTTAAATTAGGAAAATTCTTTGATCTGCAGTGCCTTATCTTGATGTTGTCTCTATGTAAACTAGTATTAATATAGATCTTCTTGTAGAATGTAGAATTCTTAACAAAAAATTTGGCAGACAAAAATATTTCAAAATAACACTAGTGATAATTAATTGGTATCTGTGAACTTTTGACTCTTCAAAAAAAAAAAAAAAAAAAAAAAAAAAAAGATCATGCTAAATTCACTGTCTCCTATTTTAGCAAATTATTGTATAGTTAGATTAGAAGAAAAATGCTTGATAAGATAATTTCCTACCAGTATGCCAGATATACACAAAATTTCATACTAATGTGATGGTGGATAATGAAGCTGAATTTTCCCTCTTCTAGGAAATATTTACTTCCTTCTTCAGTTCTCTTGATGATTCCTTAAAATTCATATTAATATTAGAACTTTAATGTGAAAAGAAAGTGTAATCACCAGCATTTAATTCTTACAAAGGTAGGAAGAAAAATAGAATGGAAATTTCTGAAAAACTTAGTAACACTAACGTAGGGAGATTTTTGATTTTTATTATATTCATTCTAACTACTTGGGAATAAATGATGCAGCATGCACAACTTGATGAAAAAATGTTAACTTACTAAATTTAGCAGAAGCATTGAAGCATTAAAAAATTAAAAAAAATGGAAATAAAATTAGTCTTACTAGAAAGTAAATTCTCCTGTTCCTCAGATTAAAAAAAAGGGGGGGGGAGGTAAGCATTCAAAAAATACCACCCTAAAACTGAAAAAGACCATTTTTTAAGTTCTGCAAAATGTCAGTAAGGAAATTCAGTATTGCATTTGCACCAGTCTTTAATAATAATAGTAAAACAAACTCCCAAATATTGAATAGAGAAAAATATGTATCTCTTTCCATTTAGTCTTCTGTAGAGCATAAATACTGCCCTGTCAGGGATTGAACAACCAATTAACCAACAGTGTTCTGTTGTATGGTAGTGGTATACAGCCCCAAAATTTGATGAGTGGGTAGCAACAATTGTTATTCCAAGCAAACCGTGTGAACCTAATTTTGTGTGTGTGTAATAAGATGGATTTTGTGGCAAATCCACCTGTAAAAACTGCTGATTTTTATTCACATTTAATGTGAATCTTTACCATTTCACTAACATATTGAACAAATTTATTTATGAAATTATTAATAAATGGCCAGAATTTGCATACAGAACTTCCACAAAAAATTTATTTTCTGTATCTTACAATTTCACTTTGCTGAGATTAATACTGTTGTGAAAAGCACTAATGTTTTGCTGATAAGAATTATACCTGTCTGTGCAGTGTAATTCATAATTATCAGAGTAAAGGTATAAAAGCTCTTAAGCAGGCAAAATAATTTACTTTTGTTGCAATGAACATTTGTCATAAAGTAGAATATGTGTTTTACTTGATAAATTTTTATGGGTGATGTTTGATTTTTATAGATATACATTAATTTAAAAAGTCATAAAATGATATTTTACTGTTATGTCTGCTGAATTTGATAAGTTCTGGTTTGGATTTTGCAGCAGTGAGGAGGAATGATTGCTTCATGTAAAGGGAATTGCACATTGCCTGATGCCAGAACCATGCTTATAATTTTGATGTCTGAGAGTTAAAAAAAGTGTCTTATGTTTTATCACTGTGAATTACCATGTTTGTGTTGTGTGAAGTTGTTTTAGCTGCCATGCTATGTTACATATAAGCCTGATATTGTCCAAGTGGTAATATCAGATTATTTCTTGTGTCGCTGATCTTTAAACTTTTACAACAGTCTTTAAGATAAATATTTATGCATTGGTGCTAGTTGTAAATGCACTTATCTAATAATCTGTGGTTGTATATCTTTCAAATATTTATACTCTATAAAATTAAGAAGACAGATTTGACCATTTTGCCATTAGAAACAGAAATTTAAAAACTGCAATACAAAATAATCAAGAAATCAGTTCCTATTTTCAGTGCCAGTAATTTAAAAATGTGAGATTGTCTACTGCTCAAGGAAAATAATTTTTAAGTTCTAGATCACATAGTAATAACTAATCAATGTATTAAGATACATACATATACACTATATTGACAAAAGTCACTGGACACTCCTTCAAAAGCAAATGAATGGTTCCGCTGAAATGTTAAGATGTGCAATACAGCTGCAAACGGTATAAAAACAAGCCTGCAGCTGACCACAATCATATCACATTGTGAGGTTGAGTGAAAATGTTGCAGTGGGAGAGAACTGACTTTGAGAAAGGAAAGATTGTTTGGAGTTATATTAGTGGGTTGTTCATAAGAGAGACCGAGAGGCGTTTAAACATACCCAAGCCAACTGTTTTGGATATACTGAACAAGTGGAAGACCCATGGCATGCCTGAAGCAGCAAAATGTACCCGCAGACCAAAGAAAATCAGTGATAGAGGATGTCGAAGCCTCAGGAGAGTCATTACAGCTAATCGATGGAGTACTGCACAAGACCTCAGTGTACAGGTGAGTAAAAATGCTGGAGCCTCGGTATGTACACATACCATTTGCAGAGAACTTCATTCCATGGGTTACCGTGGTTGTGCGGCTGCTCATAAGCTTTTTATCTCCACTTGGAATGCTACTCGTCGTTTAGCATGGTGTAAAGAAAATTTATCGTGGACCGTAGATCAATGGAAACAGGTGCTATGGACTGATGAATCCAGATACATCAGCCGGGAGAACGCTATTTACCACAGTGTACTGTTCCTACGGACAAGTTTGGAGCTGACAGTGTACTCGTGAGGGTGTTTTTCGTGGTATGGTCCAGGCCCATTGGTTATTGTGGACAAACCTGTTAACTAGCATGTTTACCTTGATATTCAGGACAATTATACCCTACCAACTCTGTGGCAATACTATGGAACTGAGCCTTGTTGGTACCAGCAGGCTAGTGTACCAAGCCAAGCAAGGACTGTTATGGTGTGGTTTGATGATAATTCTGTAATATGTGTGGACTGGCCAGTACAGAGCCCTGATCTTAATCCCATAGAGCACCTATGGGATGAATTAGAGTGCTGCATAAGAAGTTTGGAACCAAGGCCTACTACTAAGCAACAGTTAGCGGCAGCATTATGTACTGAATGGAAGCACACACTTATCTCTGTGTTCCAAAACCTTGTCGAAAGCATGTCTCAAAGGGTCAGTTCATGCATTAAGGCCAAAGGTGGGCTGACACTGTACTAATGTATGTCAATAAATGCTATGTTGTGTTTCTCTTCTAGGTGTCCAGTGACTTTTGTCAATATAGTGTATGTCATATCATATCATATCATTAAGCTGTTCTCTGAGATTCGAAGGTTAGCTCCTCAAATAAAGACAATTTGCCAGATGAATGTTTAACTGACAAAACTAGAATTTACCTACTGCTCGTGTATCAAACATCTCCATTTACAGCAATCTCAGCACACAGCTCAAGCTTCACTGGCATCCATCACATGTCACACACAAAACCTTTTTTTTTTTTTATCATTTTGTCATGCAGACATTCCTAAATCTGGTTCTCCCATGATTTCCTGGGCCTTCCTCTCTACCTTTCTTTCTGGCCACTTGGGCTGAATGAATTCTCTTAGTAAGCATCTCATCACTCATTCTTTCAATATGACCAGACCATCTAAGAATATTAGTCTCCATCTTACTAACAACATTTTGCCTCACATTACACATCTGCAATGCATCTTCATTAATAACATAATCAGATTTTGTCTTGCCACAAGCCCCCTGTAAGTAATACATGTTTCCAGCTCACAGACGACTCTGATGTCTCTTCTGTGGTACCCAGGTTTTACTGCCATTCATCAGAGTAGGAACAATTACACTTTCATATACAGCCATTTTGGACTTTCTCAGGAACCCATCTTTCCTGTGAAATCCTTCTAAAGCAGCTATGACTTTCAATGAAGAATTCACTTGCCTACTAATTTCACCATCTAATTTGTTCTATCTGTCAAACATGCTTCCCAAATATATGAACTCATTCACCTGGTCAATCACTGTGACATTTAGATTTATCTTACATTCAATAGTAACAGTTCCTCCCTCAAGAACTGGAACTTTGATTTCTCCTTTATTTATACTCAGTTTGAGTTTCATGCATCTGGGATATTATACTCTGCAACTCACTTTTGCTCTCTGCCAACATGACTGTGTTATCAGCCTAAAGCAATCTGTATGCATGGATATTTCCAAGATACAAACCAGTATTGTCCATTTTGGCATCATGCATGCAGGCATCCATAAATATATTAAACTGTCATGGTGACTTTACATAACCTTGTGTGACTCCTGCACCAATAGAGAACCATTTCAAGACAGCACCATACACTCATACATGTGTTTTACTGCCAACACACATGGCTTCCATACTATTAAGTTGATTCCCACTTAAAACCTGAAATTTTAGTGTTATTCTTCATTCATTTTAATCTTAAGCATTAATCATTTTATATTCATACATATTTGGTAATTTCAGTGTATTGACAGCCTCCGCATTCATATTTTAATTTGCAGTTTTATAAAGTATGTAACATGTCACTGTTAGTTATTGAAAATACCTAGAATTGTCATTAGATATAGCTCTTCATGTGGCAAACAAAGAAGCTGAGCCTTAACAGTCAAGTCCTATTCTCATTTGTTGAGAGATTGACATCTTGTTTTTGTTTTATTATTGTCTTCTACATCTACTTACTGTGGTACCAAAGTATATGAAGAATGGCTATTGGTCTTTTAGGAGTAGATGGTTTTTGCCATGCTGCTGTCTTTTTCAAGGCTGATCAACTTTTTTTATGTGTTACTTATTGAGTTAGTCATGGCTTTTTCTTTTCTTTTTCTTTTCTTTTTTTTTTGTTTTGTGTGTGTGGATATTTTGATCATGCATTTACCAGCATAGCACAGCATAAAATTAATTGGCCCTGTAATTGTGCATAATTTATTTACTCATAAATAACCATTTGCATGCTTTATTCACATTACTGTTGAGCAGCATTGACATTAAAAGAAGAACTTTCAGAATTATATATATTTAACGGGAATTATCGAGGATAAATTTATTAAGGTACTGTGGCGTCTTCACCATCATCACAAAATACTCACTTATGACTATCATAATTCTCAATCACAACATTTAATTTAATAAAAAAAAACAAAAAAAAAACAATAAAATTCTTATGCCCTGTCACCTCTCTACAAATCAAAACAAACAACCTCTCTTCCCACGCTCTTCACTCCTTCTCTCTGCTTCTCTGTCCACCAAAGTTCTCCTCTCTGCTCTGACGTCAGCAATGTTGTAACTATCCAGGACTGGGAACGGCACAGGTAGTTCCTTCCCCCTCCAGAGCTTTTCTCGATGATATGTTCGAAGAATGTTCATAGGGAAAAGTAGGTAAGTTCAAAAGTCTGTTAGTTTCAGATGCAATTTTCAATGAGATTTACCTAAAATAAAAATATAAACATTTTAAAACAATACTGCAACACAGCACACAAAACTGGAACTGGTCCCCTGAATAGCTGATTATAGCCAACGAATGTGACTCAAACTGTCAGCATTTTTATGCAGCATCCCACGACATTGTACAACTTCTTAGTTATACGGTTGTAGAATATGGGCCCATCTCATGAGTATAGGGTTAGTACTGGTATGTGCTCGAAGCCACACTAAAGGATTGTGATCTATCTGTATCTTGAACATAGTTTGCCCGTCAAGATAACAATGCAATTTTTTTACAATGGCAGCACATTCTTTTTCGGTAGTACAATACTGTTTTTCAACTTCCGTGGATTTCTTGCTCAGATACAACACAGGGTGTTCTCCTTGATCACTGATCTGAGAGAGTACGATACCCATTCCGAAATCTAAAGCATCACATTGGAGAAGAAATGCTCTATTATAGTCGGGAGCGTGTAGCACAGGGTTACTTCAAAGCTTATCTTTCAACTCTTGAAAGGCTTTCTCACACTGAGGGGTCCACAAAATGTTTTCTTTCTTAGTTTTGCCCTTTAACACTTCGGATTGCGGAGCAGCAATGGTCGAAAACATGGGAATAAATTGGCGGTAATATCCAGCCAGTCCAAGAAATGTTCTTATGTCAGTTTTTGTAGTAGGAGTAGGGAATTCACGAATATTTTTTACTTTCAGATTTCCAGGGGTTCTGGTACCTTGTCCTACTAGATGTCCCACATATTTCACCTGAGCTTGAGCGAATTTACCCTTTGAAGGCTTGATGTTTAGACGGGCATTTTGAATGCATCAAAGGACTTGATCAAAATGTTTCAGGTGTTCTTCCCAAGTAGAGGAGAATACAGCTACTTCATTTAAATATGGTACTGCAAATTTTTCACATCCCTGCAATAATTCAGCCATCATCTTGCTAAAAAAATGTGGAGCGTTCTTGAGACCGAAAGGCATTCGTAACGGACGATAGGCCCCAAAACTGGTTACAAACACAGCTATTCTTTGTGCCTTTTTACTCAGAGGTATTTGCCAATATCCCTTTGCCAAGTCTAGTGCAGTGATATAGCTGGCCGAAGCAACTGTCTCTACTCTCTTTGTTCAATGTTTGGTAAGGGATAATACTGTGTACGAATAACGTCATTTATCGATGATAATCAACACAAGGTCTTGGATCTCTGTCTGTAGATTTCACCAAAATCATCGGAGATGTATAATCTGATTCTCCCATCTCAATTACTTTGCATTGCAACATTTTTTTCATTCCGCAAAATTTCAGTTTGTCTAGGAGACATACGGTATGGTTTAGCTCTGATGGGCGCATCACTAGTTAATTCAATGTCATGCTCGACAAGATGTGTCATATCAGGTTCATTAGAAAAAGATGTTGCGTATTTACAAAGCAAATCCAGCAATTGTTGAATTTGTTCTACCTCTAGCCTTTCTTCCAAATGACTTTCCTGAACAATTTCTGCAAAATTAAAAACATTAGGATCATTTTCTATTCCAGGAAT
Source organism: Macrothele yani (assembly GCA_039090855.1). Classification (NCBI taxonomy): domain Eukaryota; kingdom Metazoa; phylum Arthropoda; class Arachnida; order Araneae; family Macrothelidae; genus Macrothele; species Macrothele yani. The sequence goes on along the minus strand of CM076993.1, from coordinate 138,546,806 downwards.
TTCTATTTCCAAACCAGGTTGATCCGGTGGTTCACTACTGGATAAAAAATTAATTAACTCTGGTCTTTTGTAGAACAGTTTAAGCATATTGACATGATATATCTGCAATGGCATTTTCTTTCCAGGAACCTTAACAATATAGTTAGTATCAAAGATTCTACTCTCAATAGTACCTGGACCAGTCCATTGGACAGCTAACTTATTTGGTCTAGAAGTAGCCAATACTAGCACAAAATCACCTTCTTTAAATTCTCTTTTTACTTCATTCTTATCATACCAGGTTTTTCTCTTTACTTGCATTTCTCTCAGTTTTTGTACAGCCACGGTCTGGCATTTTTTAATCGATTTATCAACTGAAATACATATTCCACAACTGAATTTTCTTCTTCGATGCCTTCAGGTTTCATCCACTTCTCATAGAGTAAGGTAACTGGTGTCCTTAAATTATTCCCATGGACTAATTCTGCAGGAGTAAACCCAGTACTTTCATGCATCACAGTTCGAATCGCCAATAATGCTGAATGAATGTGCTGTTCCTAATCGGGCGCTGTTTCCAAACACAAGACTCGCAGTATACGTTTAATCGTACTGTAAAATCTTTCAACAGGATTGCTCTGTGGATGATGAATCAAACTATGTTTTACTTTTATCCCAAATCGTTCTAAAAATTCTGTTGTTAAAGCTCTCATGAAAGAAGTTCCTTTATTACACTGTAGTTCTTTAGGAAACCCAATACGACTAAAAATCTGTAGTAACGCATCGATCACTGATACGGACCCAATGTCAGTCACAGCCACTGCATCAGGATATTTTGAAGACAAACACATTGCAGTGATAATGTATCTTTTTCCTGTAGGAGTAGGTGGTAAGGGACCACATGCATCTACATTTATCTTTGAAAAATTTTTCTCAATAACTGGTACTAGTTTTTTAAGGGAGCTTTTTTCTATCACCTGATTTTCCTGCTCTTTGACAATTTTCACAAGATCGCACATAATTTTCTACTTTTTTATAACATCTAGGCCAGAAAAATATCGGAATATTCTATCCTTAGTTTTCATCACACCTAGGTGAGCTAAGGTTTCTTCGTGACACGAAGCTTTAAGGCGTTCCCTATATTCTTCAGGAACTAAGAGTAGTTCTCTCTCAACACCAGTTTTGTCTACCCTCCATTTCACTAATAATGTGTTCCTCAAAATATACGATTCCTTCGACAAATCAGTGGAAGTATTCCCAACAGTATCAAATAATGGTTTCAAATCCTCACTTCGACGCTGCGCAGCAGCAAAAATATCAGGATATATTTCTAAAAGCAAACATATTGGATCGATATCATTTTGTATAACTGGCAATAATACACCATCTTCCTCGCTCGGCTCAGTCTTTATTCCTGACACTTCAACATTACTAGGTGAGTTCTCATTTTTTCTCTTTTCAAGTTCTTTCCTACTACTTTCTGGAACATTAGACATTTCCTCCAAAAACTTCTGTGACCTAGTCTGCACAGCATTTAATTCATGATGAACTAATCCTTTATCATGCTTAATCTGATCTAATAAAGCAGCAGTACGGATTCCCAGTAAATATCGGCCCTGGTCAAGCTCATTTCTAATTACAGCTGCTTCTGTGACGATGTGACCAAAATCTCCTATCAGTTGCACTTGAGCTAAAGGTAAACAAGTTGGTGCGACATCAAGGGGCTGCTGAACCCAAACATATTCTCCTGTTAACATCTGAGATGTGATATGCTTCTGACAAACAATATCAATAGTCGCTCTAGAATCTCGTAAAATAGCCATTTTAAACCCATTTACTTTGCCGGTAGTTGTAAACGGTATCAACAATTCATCCTCCGTCAGTTCTGAAATTCTATTTACAGTTGCAGAAGCTGATTCATGACTTTTTTAAAATTTGGAAATTGAGGTCTAAGATGGTTATACGAACCACATTCAAAACATTGTAATCTCCTCCGGCATTCAAAATTTTCAAAATTCCTAGTTCTAAAAACATTAAACTCTCCATGGGCTTGATCTCTTTGAGCTGTGATAGGCTCACTTCTACTGCTATTATCGTACAAATTTTTTGTTCGCCATTTGGGCACATTCTTCTCTTTTTGCTGAATGTTTACTGAAGCATTTTTCATACTTCCCCGAACATTGTCATAGTCATCCAACATCTCAGCAAGTTTGGACGATGACGAAATCTTAGTCCATTCATCAATAAAATGCTCACGTACTTCTATTGGTACTCGACATTTCATCTGATCGGTCACCATTAGATCCAGTAACTGCTCCAAATTACAAATTTCAAGACCTGTAACTCATTCAGGGCAATAATTTCGAAGTTCATAGCTAAAATCATGCCACGACAACTCTACTTTCTTTTGGTCTCCCAAAAATTTGCCTAAATTTTTCTGGACTTAGCTTAAATCTTTTTAGCAACAAAGTTTTTACATATTCATAATTGTCTGCCTCTTCTTCCGGTTCTCTGGCTATAAGCTGATTAATCTCCTCATACGCTAGTAATCCCATCAAATACGAAACCCAATCTTCTTTTTTTATTTGTGCTTTATGCACTTGCCTTTCGAACAAGACCAACTATAGACTTATGTCGCCTTCCTTAGGATCAAAAGTTGGTATCAGATTATGTAAATCAATTTTAGGGCCTTCCTAACATTCCTCCTACAGTTTGTTCTGAATCATTACCTTGTGTTCTACTTGCAGCTTCAATTCGTCGTAATTCCAATTCATATTCTCTTTCCTCTTTTCTCTGCTGTTTTCCCATTTCTTCTTTCCTTTTCCGTTCGTCTATTTCTTCTTTCCTTTTTTGTTCATCTATTTCTTCTTTCCTTTTCCGTTCCTCGAGTTCTTCTTTATCTATTCTCACTTATAATTGTGGCTAATAATTCTTTCACGAATTCTTCTTCGTACTCTTGACTTTCCCAATTTTTTTTTTAAATCCACTATCTTATAATCGGGAGATACTTTCTCTCCTAACTCTTCTGCCAAAAGTCGTAAGTCTTCTTTTTTTGCCTTCGCTAAATATGCCATTTTGCGACTATAAACAATAAACCTAGATTCAGTGAACTTATTCAGATTCAGATTCAGAACCTAGATTCAGAACCTAGATTCAGTGAACTGGTACTGGTATGTTTCATGATGTCTGGAGTGCATGTATCATCCCTTTCATATAATTTGGAGTAGAAATCTTTCACTCTTGTCAAAATTTCGCCTCTATTTCTTGTTACAGAACCATCTTCTTTTCTGAGTGCCATAATCTGTTTTCTTCCCTTACTGAGATGTCCCTTTGCTATCTTTAGGCTTTGGTTGTTTTCAATTGCTTTCCTTACTAGTTCACAGTTGAATTTCCTTACGTCTTCAGTGATACTTTTTCGTACTGTCTTGCATAGCTCTATATATTCCACTTTGGAAGTCACATCTTCTTTAGTTGTCCTCATCTCTCTTCTTTTTTGCATCAACATTTTGGTTTTTCCTGATGATTTGTTCACATGCAACTTGTTCTTAGACCCAGCTAATTTTGTTGCTGTTTCCATAAGAGCTTTGGTTACTTTTCTGTTAACTTCATAAATATCCGTTTCTTCCGATGTTAGGCCTTCTAAAGCAGAGAATCTGTTCTTCAGTTTCAACTTGAAGGCATTATAAAATCATTATAGTTCTCATTATATTAGGAGAGCGATATGAAGTTAGTTTTATATTTAGGTAGTTTATATTCACTAAAGTTTTGCGAAAGTTATATAATAAACAAAAAGTGAATAAGTTTTCTCATCATTATGCTAGTTCTTATGACTGTAATCATTCATTCATTCTCACAAAAGAGCCAGATGCACTTTTGTGAGAATTAATGGTTTTTCTTGTAATGCAATGTTTTATATTAATGGTTTTTATGTAATGGATGGTTTTTTCAGTTTCCAGTTTGGTAAGAATATATATATTTTTTTCAATTTAGAAGTAGAAGTTCAGTTTTTTTTTTTTTAAGAAAAATGTTTTGTTCTTTTGAGCATACATATTTGCCTGGAAAGAAATTGCTTTCCGAAAAGAGAAATCATGAAAATGTTTCTCTGTGCTCACAGTTATACATTTTATGTATTGCTATCAGCTTATCTGTAAACTGTGTTAGTTCCACATTTTTAGCTTATGGGTTAAAATCACAAAAGGGCCAAAAAGGGTTAGATTTTTTAATTATGCCATGTCATAACTACATAATCTTTAACTATGTAGTTATGGTGTGGCACTTGGTGTTTTAGCACATCTGATATGCTGTCACTTGAAATTAAGATTAATTTCATGCTATTCACTCAAAATTTAGTTACCTCAGCATTTTTACCATTGTTTCTTCTGAAAATGTCTCCAAAAAATGTCATCCAGGTGACATGTTTTTTTTGCAAAAATTTTGTCTTACTTTTTGAGTGATGAACTATGAAAATATAAATTTCCAAACTGCAACTCTGCTTTTTAACATTTTTTTCTTTAACAGTTCTAACATTTTTAATGAAGCTATGAATTGAAAAAAATAAATAGTTTTTTTTTTTTTCATTTTGTGTTTTTACTGCAGGTAGTAATATTTTCTTCTGCTGCTTTTCCCTTTCAATAATGTATATAGTTGATCTGTTCATAAAATTTTAATTAAAAATAAATAAGGAATTAATAGAATCGTTGGAAAGACATTTTTGTTAGCACCTTCCAAATGGCATGAATATTCCTCAAATAAGACTTCAATTACAACATGGGTGTACTCATACAAAGAGAATATCAACACAAGGACAATTTAGAACTTATCATGTATTAATATGTAATTCTGAATGCATTACATGAATACTTGGGATGGACGTTTTAATTTGTTTTTCTGATTTTTTCTAAAATGAATCTTAAAGAAATTATCCTATGTTGTTAATGCAAGATAATTTCTGAAATGCCTAGAGTCTGAGTATTCGTTTGGTTAATCTGGTTTATCACTTCTGAAATGTTGCTTTATTTTAATGATACTTTTTTGTAAGCTTAAGATTATATGATAAATATACACTTATCCTACTTTCTTTGTAGGGTAAGTATCTTTAGGTGTTTTTGTCTTTTTATTAGTGAGACAAAAATAATCATTATAAACTATTTTGTGTCATTTTTTTTTGGGGGGGGGGGGGCTTTTGTATGTGTATATGTGTTTCTGCTTTACCACAGTTTTCCATTTCCAGTTTTAAATTCTTAATGTATGAAGCTTTAGATTGTTTTGCTTGAATGATGGCTGAGTGTGCAGTTAATATTTGGAGGATTGCAACATATAGATGGTCATTGATGTTTTTCATGTTAACTGCTTTCAAAGAACTCATTTTATGCAATGTGAATTTCATTAATGTCATTATTGGCAAACACAAAGGTGCTGTAATTGTTTTTCATTTTCATGTAGGCATCTCTTCAGGAAAAGAAAATTGCATTGCTCTTGAGCAGGAATTGAAACCATGTCATCTGATTTCCATTTAAGTTTGCTACCCTTACATCACCCAGGAAGTTCCAAGCAACTGAAGCTATGCAGTCATAGCTCAGAAACCTGAATAACCTTCAGATGCATTAGTTGAATTCATCTGATGATAACTCTCATTCAGACATGAATATACTTATCTCTCATTCAGACATGGATATAGGGAACAAATTACCAGTGCTTCAGATCTATATGAATTTCATGTTTATTTTCATTTTATGTTAAATCTATGTGAATTTCATGTTTATGTACGTAATGAATAAACACATTTCCCTGTCTTTCAGAGTAGAATTTATTATCCAAAATGTTCATTGCTGCCCCGGAGGTGCAGTGATCTAAGTGCTGGCTTTTGACCATTGGTCCGAGATGAGTCTAGGTTAGAGCCCTGCATGGGCCGGGCCGGGCCGGGCCAGGCCTACAATTTTGTAGGCGGGCTTGGACGAGCCTGCACTTGCACGTGTACCGTGCATTCAGGTTGTTGATAAAATTAGGTCATTCTGTTTTTGAAGTCTGTCTTTTCCTTCCAGTGATCATATTTCTTGTTTCTCGCAATCATTCTTCTCTCGCCCCTTGTGCTTTTTTTTTTTTTTTATTTTTTTTATTTTTTTTTATTTTTTTTTTTTGTACGCATATTTTTTTCTTTGATCTTTGGCAGTTGCACTCCCCTTTGAATCCATATTCCATTTATTTCGGAAGTTTACACCAGAAAAACACTTGCTCCATACGATGATTTGCATTTATAGGAATTAGGAATCAATTAAAGCTTCAATATGTGCTATTAAACTATTCTTAGGCTCTGTCTTTATAACTTTGATTTGCTACTTCCTTTGTTTTAAATATAGATGACTATTGGGTTGGGTAAATTAGAGGTTCGAGGAGCAAAACAGTTGGAAAATTGTATTACCATTGGATTTTGAGAGTTATATCCTAAACCTGATGAATTAAAATCAAAGACATTCGGCCAACATAACGGAATCATATTCTCCGTATGAGAGTTAGTTGTACAGTACAATTCCAAAAATCTGCAAAACGTGGTTCCAGAGAGTGTGCAGATTTTAGAGTTTTGCGGATTTTAGAGAACCTGTGTGTTTTTACTAGACTGCCGGACAATTGCTAAGGATGGATGACAATAGCAACGATAGCAACCATAAAATGGAAGGCAGGAAAATGTGGAAATTAGCATAAGTGCGGGATACAGTAAGACGTGTTGTGCGTATGCAAATTTTGGATTGCCGAACTTGTTCGTGACGTCATAGCGCTGATAAGAGATATAAAGGATTTGACGCATATTGACCGTTGTTGTTCAAACGCAAAGTTGAAAGGGAAAGAATCAATTGACAAACTTGCAATTTTCAGTATGTCTTCCCGACATCACCTAGATGATTTTACGCGTGGCCGTATTATTGGCAAGATTGAAGAAGGGCGAAAAATAACAGATGTTGCCAGGGAGTTCGACGTCAGCCACAGTGTTGTTTCAAGGCTTTGGAAATCATTTCAAACAAATGGAGAGTGTAGGAAACGTCACGGGGAGGTCGTGTTCGCAGTACGACACCTGCAGAAGATCGGTACATAGTGCTATCAACAAAAAGACACCGGCGCAGCACAGCTAGTAAGGTAGCAAATCAGTTTATGGCTGCTACTGGTAAGCGGATCTCCCGAAAAACTGTCGCCAGACGTTTGCATGAAGGAGGACTATACGCCCGCCGTCCTGTTGTGTGCATCCCATTGTCCAGACGTCACCGTACCGCCCGTTTGCAATGGTGCCATCAACATCGCAATTGGACTGATAACGACTGGTCTGCTGTCCTCTTCTCAGATGAGAGTAGATACAGTCTATCGTCTGATTGTCGACGACAACTGATCTGGCGTGATAGTGGTACTGCATATTGTCCAGCAAACATACAGGAAAGGGACCGATATCCGACATGTAGTGTCATGGTATGGGCTGGCATCATGATCAATGGCTTGTACGTCCTTCTATGTGCTTCCAACTGGGACTATGACTGGCCAACGATACATTAATGATGTTCTGCCACCTCATGTTCGCATGTTCCGTGGTGCTGTCGGTGATAGATTCATTTTCATGGATGACAACACAACATGTCATCGAACAGTCGCTGTCCAGGTGTGTCTTGAGAGCAAGGATATTCAACGCCTCGTATGGCCAGCACGTTCTCCAGATCTGAATCCCATTGAAAATGTGTGGGATTGTTTGGGGAGGAGTCTTGCTGGTCGCCAATGCCCTCCAATAAACAAGGACACCCTCATCCGTGCACTGACAGAGGAATGGGATAAATTACCCCAATAGCTGCTTGATAATGTGCAAAGCATGCCACGACGTGTGGAATCTTGCATCGCCCTCCATGGTGGCCATATCCCGTATTGACATCTTACGCCGGAACGCCTGCGGACGGTAATTGCATTTTTCACGTTTACGTATTCTGCACAAAATGGCCTGTTTGTCCCTTGAACACTTTCCAAAGCCTTCTGGATTTCAGAGCACAATAAATTGTCTTTCTTGTAATGTCCTGGCATTCTGACATTATTTTATTTCACTTGGCATCCAACCACACTTACTTTTTTTATGCACTATATAGCCGTTTATGATCCGTCCTTAGCAATTGTCCAGCAGTGTAGTACATATGTACTATAAACACACACAGGTTCTCTAAATAATATAATACTAATTCAAATAGGATGGTATGTATGTATGTATTTATAAGCTTTCATTTGTTTAATAATTAGTAAAATTAATTAGTAATATGTATTTAATACTGTAATTAGTAGTATTTGGAATTTATGTAGATATATGTAGAGTATTTAATAAGTAAGTAAAATATAGGGAACAAATTCATAATACAGTACTATATTAATTAATTGAATTCTTATTTACGAAATACTGTAAATGTCAATCAAACATTCTGGCTGGCAAACATTCCATCAAAAAAAACAACAAATGCTAAGTAAACTTGAAGCGATGAACACAATTCACAATGAAAGTGCTGATCGCTTGTTAAATCTAGCAGACGGCCCACTTTTCTGTAGTTGAATTAATTTTATCATTGTTTTGACATTACAGTAAAGTAATTGCATCGCAGTAAACATCATACGTACGTATATAAACTCCCCCGCCCCCTTTTAATTTCACCAGCGTGCAGCACTGGGGTTTGAAGTGCGGGAATTATTATTTTATATTCATCAACCAGCACCCCGTCCCTGCGTGACATTTTGTCCATTGTTCACACGCCGTACATTTTTATTTTGAACTATCGCAATTCCTGTACTACTGTAAATGTCAAAATACTGTATCATACTCAAATGTTTCACATTAAAAAAGCATATTTTTATTTATACAGTATTCAACAAATATACAAAGGAAAGAGCAGCTTATCAAAACTTTGAAACAAAACTTGTTGTTGTCCGCTAAATTCAACAAGTGGGATGGTGGGGAAAGCAGGAGGGTTCCCCATCTCCCGTAACTGCATTACGTAAGAGCAGGGTTCCCTGTTTGCTACAAAGGTTTTGCCAGTAGACTGGATAAAAAAAATAAGAAAACTCATCATTGTCAATTCTTTATGAAACTGGCTGAAATTTTTACACACTCCATCATCAGCTAAGAGTAGTCAACTCTCAAAATTTTGCTTTAATTGGCTAAAAACTTTTTTAATTAGCCATGAGCATTTTTATTAAAAGATTTACGAGGGACAGGCACACAGGAATGTTTAATTAAAATTTTCATGGCTAGTTTAAAAAGTTATTAAACAATTCAGGCGAAATTTTGCAGAACCATTCGTAACAAGGATTTATGGTGCTTATAGAAATTTCAGACAGCTGTCTGAAAAATTCGCGAAAATGCATTTTTGCGTTTTTCATTTAAGGTGAGCAATCATGTGAGCAGAAGAGGAAGTTTTCCCCTCTTGCTCTTGTCGCATTCTGCTGGCCCCACCAAATATCACCCTCCCCTTTTCTGCCATCTATCTCCCCCAGTTCACTAAAACACTTGAAAGCCGCCAACATACACACACACACACACACACACACACACACACACACACACTCCCCCTTATGTTGAACTCCTAGCAGTTAACAGAACTAAGTCATGGATTCTCAGTACGGAGACTGTGAGCACGGGAGATGTGAGATTAAAAGTTTGATTTTTATCCACATAAAAATAAAAATGAGCAAATTTCTTAATGGTAACAAAGATTAAAAAACAAACAAAACACAATTTTTAGCATTCGTTTTTTGACGATTCAGGTGAACCTTTTTTTTTTTTTGGCGTATTGTGCTTGTCGCGATTTGGTGAAAAAGTGATAGGCAGCTTAAACACTGTTCGCTGGGCAGGCGCCCACCAAACAATCTCTAGGGAGAACAACACTATTACGTATATCATTAGTAATATTTTTCAAATAGGGAAAACACATAAAATAGTTTAAAAACCTTTAAAAATATCTTAAACATTTTTTTTTTTTTTTTTTGTCAGCTGGAAAATAAAAAATTTCGATTTCTGAAACCTTTTTTTTTTTTTTTTACCCGTCTGTTAACTGTGACCGATGTTCGAATCCACGCGGATTTTAGGCAATTGCGGATTTTAGGAGCGCGGATTTTCGGCATTGTACTGTATTAACCATTAAGCATGTTATTGCATGCGTGTAACTGAGCATCAATTTATATTATGCTCTGGGCAAAAGTGTCAAAGAAGACAGTACTTGACTCATATAAACAGTGATTTGACCCTAGGAAGGGTCCGATTATGAAATGACGGTAATTTACTTAAGTTCACTGAATACTATTTATTGCATTTGCCGTATTTCTGGTCACTGGTGGGTTAGTTAACTTATTTATGCCCTCTTTTTACAGAAGTTTTGAGTTAGTCCAAAAAGTTACAGTACAAATACCGTCTGTGTTAAAGCAAGTGACAGTTACACAAATAAAACCTATGCCAGACCTGAATGGCCAGGCCCTGAAAAAAAAAAAACAGAGGTTGGTCCTGGCATTAACTTGGTGGGGTCGACCTCGCACCTAAAAATATTGCATCTGCAGGGCTCTAGTCTAGGTTCAAATCCCTGGTGATTCCTGGATGGTGTGTTTGTCTTATGGTGCTGGCTCTCTCCCTTTTTTGGTGCCAGTGGCCCCAAATTTGGGATGGGCAATTGCCTGCAGCCCATTGAGTTGCTCACAGTGCACGTTTTTTTTAATTTAAAAAGATTTAATTAAAAAATTCTCATTGAAATGCCAGATTTGAAATCTGTGTTTCATCATCTGTAGCAAAGTCCTTGTGTAGCTTTTATACCTGAAAACATTTTTAATTTTTCATTAGCAATCAGAGGCCCTTGTCTTATGTCAAGTGCTAGAGCATTTTTAGAATTTGAATATTCCTTGTTCTGTTGTAAGCAAGATCGTTCTTACAGTATTCCTTGCAATTGATCAGCATGCCAGGCTGATTCATTGATACATTTATTAAAGGCTTGTTTTTCTCTTCCATTTTGTATTATTTACCTGGCTTTAACTTTTAGCTGAAGCAAAAATGCTGCATACAAGAGTAGTATTAACTTGCTTTAGAACTCTGTCTCTCTTTACCCTTCACTTTTTTGTGCTTGGTGAATTTGTGTTTTTTGTATTGGAATCTTTATTTTTTGAAACCTTTTTATGTATTTTTCTAAAAAAATTTTTCTAAGTGCAGCAATTTGTATGCCTTTCCTTTTTATCATCCTTTGGCTTGCTTTATATGTTAATAATATATATCCCATTTATGTTTTGCCTTGTGATATCTGATCTTGCTGAAGTACTATTTTGTAGACTTGTTCTTTTGACTTTGTTTTCTTTAGTCATTTGAATTGATTTTTCAGAATTGGATTTGGGTACATCATTTGGGACCACCATTCTGTTGTCCATAAGTTTCTGCTTTCACTTTCTTGTATTTCCAGGGCTAATTCCTTTAAGACATGTTGCATATATGACAGAAGACTAAAAATTCGTGATTAGTTAAATAGTTGTTTTTGTTTACTCACATTGATATCGTAATGTGTTTTGAGAACTACATAATACAAGAAATGGAATGCCTTAATTTGTAAACATTGGAATTTGTTACATTTCTCTCTGTCATCAAGTGGAGCTTGCAGACAATCGATTCCCTTCGTTTTTTCATTTGTACAACCATTCTTTTCCTCATCTTCTGCTCCCTTAGTTGTTCTGTCATTTTAATGTTTTACCTTTCATTGCTGCTTATTTCTAAATTTTATATGTTAACTTTTTCTGTGCTGTATCTCAGGGATTTTTTTTTTTTCTGAGTAAGTTATTTCAATTTCTTAGTAGTTGTTTGGGTCCTTTACTGTTCTAAACATATTTGAAACACCTTTCCATTTGTAATTATGTACCTGATCTTCCAAGAAGCTTTGTGGTCTTTTATTAAATGGTACTGAGGTATTTTATTTTCCTTTATTTGTTGGCTGTTCTTCAGGGTATGTCTTCTTTTCTCTTTTGCATTTTTATTTCCTGATGGATGAATTTTCTTCTTTCTGTTGCTGCTTAAGATTTCTGTCGTTTTTTAGTTTGTTTTGTGTTCTTCAAAAGTCCTTTCATATGCTGTTTCTTGGTAAGCTTGAAGTTTCAAAATAATTTTTTTTACTTTTATCTTCCATTTTGTAAGCCTGAAAAAATGAAAGCGGGTAGCATTACATACAGGCTAAAGGTTTTTCTTTTGAAATGAATAAAAATGCTTTCAATTTGTAGCAAGAGGAAATATTTTTGAAAATCATAATTTTCCAAATAGTTATGCATTTTTAATGATAAATGTGCATATTTTATAAATATATATCAAAGCATTCTACAAGAATATGCCTTTTGTATATTTCATAAATTTCAGTTTTTGCTCATAAAAAGTAAAAACATGGCAAAATAATAGCAATTGTAAAAATTTTCAAAAGCTTTTTTCTAATTTTCAGTTAAAAACATAAGTTACCATTTTATCATTTAATTCATAATATAGGAATCTATAATTTATTAATTATTGACAAAAACTTTCAGTTATAAAATTTAAGTTCACAATTTGTTTTGATTAAGCAATAATTAGATTAATTCCCAGTTTACAAATATATATATATATATATATAATTTACCAGTGAAAATAAATATTAATGTAAAGACTTCATGTTAATTTTAAGATAAAAAAACATGTTAAGATGATAAAAAAAATAGAGCAACAAAAAATATTGTTTCTTTTTATTTGTTTCACAGCAATTCATTTTGTCTCATAGAGTGTGGTACTGCTCACAATGCTGTAGTCACTCAAAGATTTTGTTTTTAATTAATGATGGAGTACCACAATTGTTAACAGTTGCATTTTGTGATGTAAAATTATTTTATTGACTCTCACACCAACAAAAAATATCTCATTATTTTTATATATCCTCTTTACAAAAACTATTTTTGCACAATTTGAGGTTTATTTAATAAAAAACAAATGCTGGTGTAAAAAATGTTTCTCAGAGTGTAAAAACTGAAGTTTGTTCAGTCACTAAAATAGCATGTTACAACTCAAAATAAAATATTGAGTTCAAAAAATCTCTCAAATAAAACATTAAGGTCAAGAAATATTCTAAAAGTATAATTTAAAATCATGTCCAGTGGGAATTAGTTTTATTTGACATACTAGTGACATTTTTTGTTTCATTTGTCAAAATTTAATTGTTTCATGACAATTTCCTAGTCTATTTTGAGATTCTGACCTTATGCATTTTGGCAGCTATTCGTTTTGAAAATATATTGTGTCAAGCAAATTCTTTGTAATGTTACGATACATCTGAATTCATGTTTAAAACCAGTTTCATGTTTCAGCAAACTTGGTTGCCATCTTCTGGGACTTCTGGTCGTCTGTTCTCTTTGCAGTCCACTTTGATTATGCCATGTACTCGGGTCGCAAATCTTTGCCTTTACGTGGTATATGTCATCGAATATATTGCATTGCCAGCTTCGGGATTTGAAGACTCACTAATCTTTCCTTATAATTTTAGGTTTGTCTGTGGGTAGTGTTTCTGTTCTGTTTGCCTTCCCTTCTTTTGTTTTCTTCTTCTATAAGTATTTTCCAGGGAAATACTTATAGATATATCCAGTTAAAGGTTTTTAATTTAAATCATGCTAAGACAGTTTTAATGATGCAGTTCTTCTGTACATAATTAATTTTTCATTTTGCTGGTCATATATAAAATTATTCATGTAAATTTTTAGAAAATTCAGGGTACCCTGAATTTTCATCAAAATTTTTCATCTGAATTTTCAACAAATTCAAGATACCATGAAAAAACAGTACCTAGTCTTTTTTTCCCTTTTCATCTTTGCTTTTTGGCAGTTCTCTTGTGAGGGACTTAATAACATCGAACTTCAGAACATTTTTCTTCCTATGCGTGTTTCAAGTGTAGCCTATGCTTGTTTTTATATGAAAGGACAAAAACTTTGCCATGTTTGAACTTAGTTGCTTATCTCACTGCATGAAAAAAAGACAGAGTTGTGAATGTGTTGGTGTCATGAATTAGGCATTTTAAACTTGTTTTCTTCTTTTATTAAGAAGTTCCAGCTCATAGCAATTTTAGTCCATTGTTTTTATTACAATTTTTAGAATTTTTTTTTTTTTTTTTTTAAACTGACTCTTGTCAAACAAATTTTTCTTTCAGATTTACTTTTCTAAGTAGTACTGCCAAAACAAATCTAAAAGTAAAATTCATTTCTCTCCCACAAAATGTTTTGAGAAATACACACTAGAGGGCATCACTATACAGACAACCCAGTCTCTTTACACAGATGAAAAAAAAAACCCAGTTAAATTTAAAACATGACCAAGGTTTTGTCCTTCCTTTGTGAAAATGAGCATAAGCTGTACTTGAAACATTCATGGAATGGTACATTTTTTTCATTTTTCTTTAGTTTTGGTCATGGTAAATTCTTCTGCCAGTGAAAAGGATTAAAATAAAATAATAAAGTATGTACTGAAAATTATCATTACAGCAAACAATAGTATTAAAAATAAAGACTTTGGAGCTTTTTACCTTTGTGTCTAGTTTTGCTGTTTTTGATATTATAAATCTTGTAGCAAAAGTAATGTAAAAGTGGACATGACCTTTTTATTAACTGACCAAGGTCATTCAAATTGCACATGTTGATAGAGTAACTCTGTCTTTATACAACGGTATAGTGCTCAACATAGTCTCCATCACAAGCAATGCATTTGCGCCATCATTGAACACAACTCTCAAATCCTCTTTGAAAAAAATTCAGGTGTGGACTGTTGTACCCACTTCTTCACAGTCACTTTCACCTCATCTGTGTCATCAAATCGGTGTTCCCGGAAACTGTCCTTCATTGGACCGAACAGGTGGAAGTCGGACAGTTCCAGATCTGGGCTGCACGGTGGATGGGGGACCACCGACCAGCCTAATTTGCTGATCGCCTGATTTGTTGCAAAAGATGTGTGTGGTCTCGCATTGTCATGGTGAATATGGATCCTTTCCAGATTCTTGTTCCGTCTCTTCATCCTTTATGGCTTCTCTAAGCTTTTTGAGTGTCTCAATGTATCGCTCGCTGGTCACGGTATGGCCACGTTCCAGAAAATCAAGGAGAATAACACCCCTGTCATCCCAAAAAACAGTCACCACGACTTTCTGCGCTGATCGCTAGCTCTTGAACTTCTTGGGCCTTGGTGAAGAGGTGTGAACCCATTCCTTGGATTGATTCTTCGTTTCTGGATCGTAAAGATACGCCCATGTTTCATCTCCTGTCACCAGATCGAAAAAAACATGTCTTCATTGGCTTTCAAGTGCTTCCAGCAGATCGGGGCAGACTTCCACCCTTCTCTCCTCCAAATCAGGTGTCAACTGCCAAAGTACCCACTTTGCATACACTTTCCAATACCCTAAGTCCTCCACCATCTTCTGTATGGCATTGTGACCACAGTCCAGTTGTGCAACAAGCTTATGGATTGTGACTCGTCTCTCCGCGAGAATCAATTCATCCATTCGCTGATGATTTGTGTCAGTGGTCGCAGATGATGGTCTCCCACTGCGTGGTTTGTCTTCAATGCTGGTTTCTCCTTCTTTAAACTTCTTCATCCATCTGTGCACATTGCTCTTGTCAACGGTGTCATCTCCATAAAGATTGTTACCTTTTGTGCATATCAAACAGCCTACACCCTTCTTTGTCAAGAACTCAATGATAGCACATTGCTTCTGCTTGGAATCCATTATTTAACTGCAGTGAAGAAGAACAGTTACGATAGAGGAAGAGTTACTTTACCAACATGTGCAATTTGAATGACCTCTGTCAGTTAATAAAAAAAGTCGATGTCCACTTTTATATTACCTTCACTACAACGTTCACACTTGTATACATGTATGTAATGCAGTAACTTAAGAATAAGAAAAGCAAATGTTTTAGGTATTTGTTTTTAATATAAGTATAAGAGCTTATATGCTTCATTTATTTTTCACAAAAGTAATTGTAACATTCAAGAAATGCCACAGTTTAGTGATGTCTTGCCAGCCTACAAAAGTGCATCGATTTCTTTAGTTATTTTTGAATTGGTCACACATTTTATGATTTGCTAATTTTTATCTTGTAGAAAGAAATTGTTTTTCTTTTCTTAATTTCAAAACTATTTTAAGATATGATCCTTTGTCTTATAGGATTCTTTGTCAATGAACAAAGTCTGTGCGAAGATTTGTTTTCACCTAAACAGAAGCAGCAGCTTGTAATGTATTCTGAATCATCAATGGAAGTCATACTGCCAGATAAACTCCAGAAGAGAAGACGGGATGCACCCTTTATGTGCCAAGTTTGCCCATATACAACTTGCTGGCAGTCATCAATGATCAGACACAGAAGTCAACATACCGGAGAAAAACCCTTCCAATGCACAGTTTGCAAACAGAGATTCCGTCGCAATGACTACCTCCAGAAACATTTGCTTATACACACAGGGGAGAAACCCCACGTGTGTAAAATATGTTTTCGTACTTTTCGTCAAGTCAGCACTTTAAAGCAGCACATGAATATTCATTCAGTGTAGTGTGTTTCACAACTGTGACTCGTTAATTGTCATAAAATTATGTTAAACATATTTTTTAAAATTAAGATTTATGTGAACAAATAAACTCAGTATGATGTTTTCTCACTTATAATTTTCTAGTTCACTTCTTGGAGTCACAATATATTGCTGTGTCAAAAAATATAGTTTGAATAAATATTTTTGTTATACATATGCCAAGAGGTTCTCTCTTACCCTCTTTCTTTCCAGCTCACTGATTTGTGTCACGTGTGTCCCTGTAGGATACAGGTACAAATGGACCCAAATTTCTATATAATGTTATATTTACATCCTTATGCCTCAAGTAATAACAACAAATGCTGAAACTGGCTACCTCACTGACCACATAGCATCCAACTTTGTTAACATTGTTTTTGAGCATGCTGTGTGGAATGCCTGCATTGATTGCTATCACTTTTTGCTGCATGTTGTGCTCCACTTTAGAAATATCTTGAGGCTTATTCTTGTGCATTTGTGCCTATTCTCGTGCAGGTGTGCTCTGGTGGCTAAGTGCTCTGAGGCACTGGGTTCTGATCATTTGTCCGAGTTGGGCCCGAGTTTTAGTCCCAGCTGAGGTGTGAGCAATGTGTTTGTCTCACGGCATTGGTTCTGGCCTTCCTCTAGAGCAAATGTCCCAAATTAGAGATGAGCAACTGCTTATAGCTCTATTTATAGTTGCCCATGGTGGCTGTTATACCCTGAAACAAACAACAACAAAAATATTCTTCCATGTGCTTATATTTAGAAATCACTATAGGATGATGAAGCCTTGTAGAGTTGAATCAAGAGTCAAAAATAGACCATCTGAAATAAACCCTTTGGTTTCTCTCAATTATATTATGTGATAATGGGCAATTAAAAGTCACTTCTCTATTGCAAAATGTATAGTGCATTAAATTTGCACTTTCATTGTACTGCCTACATGATCATACTTTTCTTCACACAGATAGAAATATGTCACATTTTATATAGAAATGCTTACATTGGTGAGCTGTGTATAACAGAAATCTGAAAAAAAAAAAATCTGTGTTAACATATGATATAAACATTATGATCACTTAATTCAGTGCTAAAGTAAACATGCTGTTCTTTGTGATATGGAGGCACAGGGGTGTAATGTTAATACTACAGAATGGTGCGGGACTTGTTGTTTAATATGCTTACATTTTTAATAATCACAGGACATGGTATGCCAAGTTCTTTATGTCACCTTAGCAACAGTTTTGCCAGGAGGAGCTAATTAAAGTAACAGAAGGTGAAGCATAGGCCATTTGTTTCTATGACATGGTGTTGCATTGGGAATTTTTGTAGCTACAGTAAAAATCTGGTTTTTACAATAGTATGTACTACACAAGGCATCAAAAATGTTTAGACCATTGCTGACTGCATTCTCTGACATTGTTAATGGGCTATTTAGACTGAGTGATCACTGAATTATGACCACCTACCTAATACTTCACAGGTTTTCCTTTCCCCCTCAGTATGCAGCTATCCAATGGGGCATCGGTTCAATAAGATTCCAGAAGCAGTTGGATTGTATGACCAGCCAAGCTGTGTGTAATGTGGCCTCCAGTGCAGGTAGTGAGGTGATTGGTATATCCAGATGCCTGATATGCCATTCCATAGTGTCCACAAGTGCTCTATGGGATTGATATCAGGGAAGTTCGAAGGCCAGTCTATATGCTAGAAATCTGAACTGTGTTCCTCAAACCATTTCTACACAACATTGGATCTGTGGCTCAGCTTATTATCATCTTGGAAGATGACAGATACTGTCCCAGGTTGACCTCTGTTGTATTAGGTAGTGCACTGTTGAACTGTGCTGCATCTGCTGGCCTCTATGAGTCATCAGACCCGACATTCAACTCTGACATCAATACTTCACTGTCCTGTGCAGTTTTGCCTCCAGGTTATTGTTTGACCATTTTCACGCCAGTCCTGATACACTTCAACTACGGCAGCTAGCGAAAAACCTACCAGAGTTTAGCCTTTCGAAAATGCAAGCACCCGCTTTTCAAGCTCCCACAATCTGTTCTTTCTCAATCTGATAAATCCTTTGATTTACCCATCATGCTTCGAATTTTACCACCTACTACTCCACTCACACTTTATGTGTGCTATGTCAGTCAACTAATTGCGCCCTCTCGGAAATCATGTGTTCAACAGGCCGCACCCACTTTTGATAGGGGTGATCATAATTTAGTGTTTACTCTGTATATATTCTTCTCTCCATAAGTGTTTCTGCTGCTTTACTGTTTTAAACAAAAATTGTTTCCTTCTTGCTGTATACTACAAAAATTGAAATTTTCTTGCTGCCCCAGTGGCGCAGTGGTCTACGCGATGGCCTCTGATCATTTGTCCGAAAGAGGTCTGGGTTCGAATCCCAGTGAGGCATGGATGTTGTTTGTGTATGTCTTACGGCACTGGCTCTCTCTCTTCCCTGGAACCAGTGACCCTAAATTAGGGACGGGCGACTGCTTATAGCCCATTGAGTTGCTCACAGTGGTCGTTAAACCTTCAATTTAAGAAAAAAATAATTCTTCCACTGTTTCTAGTTTCCCTCAATGTCCACTCATTTATCTAGATGAAAAAAGTCCTTCACATTGTTCTGTCCTGGGCGAGTAGTCATCATGTTTCAAATGTGTCAATTTTCTACTAGTCATTTCTTTTTATCAGTTCAATGATTTGCTGCATCCATGTGAAATTCAACTGGGAAAATGCTTGAATCTTACCCTCAAGAACATCTTAGTCATCCATAGCTGAGCTAAACCAAAGAAATGATTTATAATGGCTTTCTCATGTGCAGTGCTGAAAATTATTAGGGAAAAGAATTACTGCAGATGAATCCAACTGTAATACAGTTGAAGCATATATATAGATACTGTATGTCATGCCTCCTTTGAGCATGTGTCTTACTCTGTGACTTATTTCATGTGCACTGCTGCATGCAAGTGAGCATATACTATAAGGCATTACATATATGCTGATGGTGTGTTGTGCAGTCCATGGGCATATGCTGTTTATATTGTTCTGTTTTCTTTTTGGCTTTTTTTTCATCTGTTTTTCTACTCACAGACAGATTTAAAGCTTAGCTTTTTGTCTTAGATGAAATGGATTTACCAGGATGTTACATAGAATGTAATATCAGGTGTGGCATATTGTTACATATTATACATAGTATTAAGTTCCATTTTCTACTGTTTGTGAGTTCTTCACCATCAATGAATTTCATTCTGTAAGTGCTGCGAGTTCTCAAACATGCTTTCATTATCATTGCAGCCCACTTTGTAACCTATGCTGACTTGTTATACATGTTTATTATAGTGCTGCAGTCTAAGTTGATCTAATGGTCCACCACAATTTTTTTTTCCGTTACCTTTGTGTAGTTGTCACTTTTATTTTGTGTAAGTGGACTCAGATGAAGTTTGACTGTGTGGCTGATTTCCAGTCTCTCTCTCTCTCTCTCTCTCTCACTCACTCTCTCTCTCTCTCTCTCTCTCTCTCTCTCTCTCTCTCTCTCTCTCTCTCTCTCTCTCTCTCTCACTCTCACTCACTCACACATGGAATTGAAAGAATGAGAACTGTTGGGATAGACATAATATCCAGTCTTACTGTGTGAGGAGTCTGATACATTCTGATTGGGGAAAAAGAACATGATACGAAAATATGGAGATCTCCCTTTCTCTTCTATTGAGCTAAAGTAAATATGCTGTGTTGTCTCCAGAATGCAAAACAAACTGTCTAACCTATATTCATAGATTACAAAGAGTAAACAATGATGGCCATGTGGTTGTGGCTTACTTACTGTATGTTCAGTTGAGGTATGGAATCATCATATGTGTTAAGAAAGTATAAAAAAGTTCATATTATATACATATATAAAATAAGTTATATCGTTTAAAGGCTAATTCAGATTTTGTGAAAATGGTTCATAGTTCACTTAAGCCCTTCAAATGAAATTCATGTTTCTTAACAAGAATATGCGGTTGTATGTTTTAGTATGTTATTAATGCACTTGTCATATGGAAAACATGAGAACAAAGAAATAGGATCAAAAGTTGCCATTGTTGTCAGTGCCATATTTTTTTGTCTTATAAACCACAGATTATCTGCCAAAAAGTTATAAATTTAGGTTCAGCAGATTATATGCCAATGCAAATAAGACGCCTCTTTCAAAAAAATGTTTTTGCAGCACTTCAATTTTAAACAAATGTGTGTCAAATTGTCAACAGAGATTGTATATTTGAGAAATTGCCAGAAATGTGTTAGTAATGGGAAACATAATGCAATGCAAAGATGGCAGTCTACAAAATGTTTTTTTTTTTTTCTTTTTTCGCTTGCAAGCATTTTGACAGAAAATACAATGCAGTGACGGTAATATGATTTGCTGTTGTGAACAAAGCATCTGTTTTGGGAAGTTCTGTAGGTCTAACTGTAGAACTGTGTGCTTTGAAATCTAACTACAGCACTGCAGCAATACTGAGAAAGCTCATAATTTTTGCTGTTTATTCATCTGAAAGTTACAGAAAAGCATTTAAAATGACCCCTGCCGCCCTCCTCTATTTTGGACTGTTGGTTCATCCCATGTATCATGACTTTACTGTGCAAAATTACTCTTCAAGATCAACATCGCAGCTACAGATTATATGATGATTTCTTTTCCTGAATTTCATGACCTGTGGATTATGCACTGCCACAGATCACATGAAGATATTTTTTTTCTTTTTCTGGATTTCACGTTTTGCAGATTATTTATTGCTGCGTAATATACGAAGCAATATAGGCAGTTGTTTTGCAGTGTTGTGTAGTTTGTTAGCTGAACCCTTTTGTCTCTATGATGTTTACAAAAGTAATTTAACAAATTTGTGGCATACACATTTTGCAGAGCCTGAGAATATACCCAGTCTTTGGTGCACAATCCTCACAACTTGTGGGGGAAAATGAAATGGACAGTATCAGAAACAGAAATGTTGTCACAGAAAACTTTGGGAATGTAAGTTTAATCAAATAATGTTTAAATGAAAAAATGACAAAAAAGACTTTCACTTGAACTTTTCTAAAGAATCACTTGCTAGGGGGTTTCATTGGCTCCTTTCTTTTGAGCCTTGTACAGTGCTTCAACTTACAAAATGGTCCACATGTTAAACTTACAAAACAAGCCCAACCAGGAAAATTTATAAATTGTGACACATCATGTATCCCAGAGAGCAGCCTATTTTAATGTTTTCAGTGTGGTAGATAAAATGTTCATGTACTGAATAAATTTGTGCTATGTGAAGGTACATGCGAGTTTCTATTTAATTCCTCCTCCCCTTCTTAAAAGCAGTGTTTGGTTAGTATTTGTTAATCGGTAGTCAGTCTATTTGTGGAGAGAGAATAGTTATATTTTGAAAAATATTGCAATTTTCTCTCAGTAATGTATATCACAACTCTTTTACTGTATAGACTCTTTACCTATAAGTTACAAATTGTTTCATATCTAGAAATTACATTTTGTATGCTCCGTAAGTACAATGAATAGCCCTTTTTATAGTACTTCTTTCTGTGAAGTGAATATATTATTTAATGAGTATGAAATACAACTATTTACACATTTTTGAGTTAAATTTAGTTAGTTTAAAGACTTCTATGCACTTTTATGGTATGATTAATCTGATTAATTTTGTTATGTTTGATTATGAGCAGCTAAACTTCAGAAACAGTTGGTTAATATATTTGATTCCTATACATTTACACATTTACCATCTTTATTCTATCAGATGTCACAAGATCATACTTGAGCATTTGTTTGCAATTATATTTAAGTATTAATGGTTGATTTGAAGTCTACACAGTGTATCACATCAAGTTTACAACTTCTCTTAATATAAAACAAAGTGGTTGTTTTAGTTTTATTTGCACTTTATTGTTTGGCATTCACAAGCAAGCATAATGAATTCGCATTATGCTTGTTTATGAATACTAAGGCAATAAAGTGCAACTAAGACTAAACAATTATTCCATTTTATCTCATAAATATATCAAATTAGAAATGTAAAGCATCTTTCTCCCCACTCTCTTCTATAGATACATATCACTTGGCCAGTTGTGAGTTTGTTAAAAGTTATCTAAGTTTGTTCTATGTGTTCTGGAAGGAATGATAGTGTTCTGATCTGTGACACAAATTAATTTCCTTTTGCATTCTTCCTTGCTCCAAAACCAAATCTTAACTAATACTTTATATATTTCAAAACACACTGGTCACAAAAAGTTAGGGATATTGCAGTTTCAAAAAGACAATGTGATATGGAAATTTAGTGACTACTGGAGATCAATTATCTGCGTGAATTATCAACCTTTATATCATGAGATTGGTTATCAACAGGGCCCAGACTGTGACAACATTTGCATTTCGGGGCTTCTTTTTCCTTTTTAAGGGCGTTCTTTACTTTTTTCAGAGAATTTTTTTTTTTCATTTTAGACCATTTTTTTTTTCATTTTCTGCCACTTTTTAATCAAAAAAATAAATTTAAGATTGCCTGATGACCAAAGCAAAAAACTTCAAAAGTAGCTCATTTTGGCAACTCTGTTCAAGATGCTGTTTAGTGCTACCCAGTTTACGGAAAAGAGAATCCCTATTGTCCGTTTTTGAAAGGGACGAGATAGGGGGTGGTAGTGAACAAAAGAAATCAAATTCAGAGCTTCTTATGTTGTGCTGTTGCTTACATTCCACCAACCCCTTTATTGTACTACCTGGCTGGTATTTACTAGCTTTTTTCTTTTCTTCTAAGGTTTTATTGTGCATTTTATAAAGAAAAGACAAAATTCTAGTTTATGAATCATCTAAGAGTGAAGTTATTTAATATATAATTAAAAAAACACATAATTAAAACTGTTTTAAGGGGATTTTTCCTTAAAATTTTAAGGGCATTTTTTTATTTTTAAGGGCATTTTTTTCATTTTTTTAAGATAATTTCTTAGGAATTTTTAGGTATCAACATCCAGGTCTTGGTTATCAGTGTCATATGTAAATTGGCATCATGACAACACAGCATGCAAGCTTTGATAAAAGTACCCCGCGAGAAGTGGAAAAATGGGCCATTTCACTGCTTGCTCTAGAAGTTTGCTGAATGTATTGCCTTCAGTTTGGGATTAACCTGGAATGATGTTTGAACATGGACAGCTGAAATAGGGCTGTTGGCATGTTACAGTATATGGCAGGTTGATGTGGCTGTAACTTTAGGAGTTTTAGAAAGTGTAGCAAGTCAGCTGCACACAAGATGTGTGACCACTCTTGGGTCGATGTTGCAGATCAACCCAGGAGTAGTCACCCAAGGATAACCACCTGTCTAACAGTAAGTGCTTGGAGAAATCCTGGTATTACCAATAGCCAACTCCCGGAATCACTTTGAGCCACCTCTGGTTTCACAATTCTTA
Source organism: Macrothele yani (assembly GCA_039090855.1). Classification (NCBI taxonomy): domain Eukaryota; kingdom Metazoa; phylum Arthropoda; class Arachnida; order Araneae; family Macrothelidae; genus Macrothele; species Macrothele yani. The sequence continues at coordinate 138,522,826 of CM076993.1, read as the reverse complement.
CTCAAACAGTATGAAAACATGTTCACAAGTATGGACTCAGAGCGAGGAGGCTGCTGAGATGTAATAGCACTGACATCAGCTTACCGTCTTCAAAGATGTACCTGGGTCCAACAGTACATGTCATGGAATACAGAGTGGCACTATGTACTTTTCATAGACAAATCTTGTTTCATTATCCTGATACTTGATAAGGACACATGTGGAAGAGATCCAGCACATGAATGCAACCACATTATGTGCTGTTCTTCAACCTTTACCTATGGCAGTCAGTTCTGGTTTGGGCAGGAGTGTGTTTTAATGGCTGTATTTTCTTGTATGTTTGTCAAGGCAACATGGATGCTTCATTGTACCGAAATGAGATCATTGCAACACTCTTTCACGCTGCTATGAGACACGCATTCCATTTTCTCAATGACAGTGCAACCAATCACCATGCCTGGAGTGTGCTTCAGGAGCTGGAAAATCATGGGATTGAATCATTACAACTGCATCTGAGGTCTCCTGACCTTAATCTTAATTAGAACATTTGAGGTCATCTGAAGTCTCCTGACCTTAATCTTAATGAGAACATTTGGGATGCTGTTCAGCTACGTCTGGATAACCATGTTCTATCATACCCCAGTAAATTGGCAGACCTCCATAACGTGTTGCCTGTAATATGGGACAAGCTGCCCCAGACACTCATCAATAATGTTATTGCAAGCATGTCTCATAAGTGCAAGTTGTTTGACACAGACGTGGTGTTACAGGGTACTGAAATCTAGAAGTATGGACATCCTCCGAATTTACCATTTTGGCTATATTGAAGTGCTACTTTCTTATGTGAAGAAATTGCACAATAAATTGTTTTTGTAAACACACTCTTTATTGTTTGTGTTACATAGCTTCAGTTGTGTTATTTCAATGCATGTTACTTGAGTCAGATACATCCTTCATTTCATACAATATTCATAACTTTTTGTGACCAGTGTATTTTCATTTTGGATAGTAATTTGCTAAAAATTTGGATACATATTTTGTCTCCAGTTGTTAATTAGTGTTAATATTCTGTTGGCTTTTTATCATTATGTTTTTTCACAATCAATTGAAAACTTACTCATGGGAGACTAAATTCTGTTAATTTCTTCATTTATTTTAATGGCTTAAGTTGGGTCTATATCATGGGTGCATCCATAAGAGGAGGGGCTCAACCCCCTCCCCACCGCCACCATTGGTATAGCCAATTTTTTTATAAATTTAGAACAGTAAAATAGACAAAGCCTTTTTTTAAAGCATTTTTAAAAATAATGAGATATTAATGATTGATTGCAATTATCAAACTTCTTTATTTTAAAAATTTGATTTGCCCGATTCTGCTATGCGTTTACTTTCAAAAGTACGACAATGAATTGTAGGTGACAGTTTCAACACATCTGATTATGAAATGTGAACCAATGAATCAGTAATGTTTTTAGGAGAGGGAGAGTGGCTGAGTGGGGGTGCACATAAAAAGTATCAATTATTTTTGTTGTATTTTAGTATCTTGTACATTTACTAAAATGTTTGACTGCCTTGAAGGAGGTAAGGATTTTTCTTGCCCCCACCCCCTTCTAAAAGTACTCGTATGGGCGCCACTGGTCTATAAGTATACATAGACCCAACTTAAGCCATTTGGTTGATGTGCAAAAGCTTGGAAATGTTGATTTCTATTTTTATGCCAATAAATTTTGATTACTAATATAGTTTTACCATTTTAAATGATTTTTGTTATTCAGAGCAACATATCTTTTTTTCTTATGTCATTCATATTGCACATGAAGGTTTGTTCCCTTGTTTCACATTAAATTTCTGTTCTTGCTGAACTTTTTCTTTCTATGTTCATCTGTAATTATTCTTTTATTTTTGTGATTGATATCTGAGTGAGCACTCAGCAGATAGTTGCCATCCATCACCTAGCATGACCAATGTTTATTGTGTATGGTAACATGAGTAATAGCTACTTACATTTTTTTTATTTTTTGTAACAAAATACATGTAGAGGGAAAAATTATGTTTAAAATAATATGAACTTCAAGATAATATCTTAGATCCTATATTATTTTTAACTTCTGTTCATTTTTGTGTATTAATATGCTGACTTTGGGAAGAAATGTCTCATTTGCTTGTCCTATGTAGGACTTCATTGGGTGTCTGAAGGATTTATTTTCCTCAGTTTTTATCTTGTGCAACATTGCAGTCACTGATGGTCACATTAGCAACACAGTTGTTATTCTTGTTGGTGCCATCTCTTGTTATTTTTTATGCCTTTATCTCTTTCACATCATATTTTCTCTTGTGTATGTGGACATTTCCCCCTCATTATATCATCATCATCATCATTGTCAACCATTATCAATCCACTGCTGGACGAAGGTCTCCCCAAGTTTCCTCCACAACGGTCTGTGTTGTGCCAGTCTCCTCCATGTCACCCCTGCATACTTTCGAATTTCATCCACCCATCTCCCATGTGGTCTTCTTCTGGGTCTTTTCCTGTCCCGTGGAATCCAATCTAAAATTTCGGCTGTCCATCGATGATCTGTCCTTCTGGCAGTATGTCCAGCCCATTGCCATTTCAGGGATTTAACTCTGATCATGATGTCTTCCACTCTTGTCATTTTTCGGATCCACGAGTTCCTCTTCTTATCTCTCCTGGTTACACCAAGCATGCACCTCTCCATGCTACTTTGAGTTGTCTGCAGCCTTTGTATGTCTCTTTTAGTTAAGGTCCACGTCTCTGCACCATACGTAAGCACTGGAAGGATGCATTGATCAAACACTTTTCTTTTAAGACATAATGGCATATTGCTCTTGAAAATTATGCTGTTTCTTCCAAAAGCTCCCCAGGCAAGTTTTGTACGCCGATTAATTTCTTCATCAATGTGACCCTCACTTGATATCTGCTGTCCAAGATAAACGTACGTGTCTGTTATCTCCAGCTTTTCTCCATCAATCGATAAATCTTCATTTCTTGTAAAAGCATTGAACATCACTTTTGTCTTCTGAAAGTTCATTTTTAATCCCACTTCTTTACTCTTGTCAGCAAGTTCCTGGATCATACTCTGCAGCTCTGATGGGGTAGTTGCAAAAATGACTACGTCATCAGCAAAACGAAGGTGGGTTAGATAATCTCCATTAATCTTTATCCCCGTGTTTTCCCAGCTCAGCGACTGAAAAACACCCTCCAATGTGGCATTAAAGAGCTTCGGAGATATGGTGTCACCTTGTCTCACTCCCTTTCCAATTTTTACGTGTGTTGTATTTTCAAACAGCCTAATCTTTGCACTTGCATTTTCATAGATGTTATTAATAATATTAATGTATGCATCTTCAATACCGCAGGTTTTCAGAGCCATTGTAACTGCTGATGGTTTCACCGAATCAAAGGCTTTTTCATAATCGATAAAAGCCATGCACAATGGAAGTTCATATTCCCTCGCTCTTTCAATTAGTTCTCTCAGCATGTGGATATGATCTATTGTGCTGTAGCCACTCCTGAATCCAGCTTGTTCTCTCGGTTGAGCCATGTCCAGTGTTACCTTCAAGCGGTGTGAAAGAACTTTAGTGAAGATTTTATAAACTACTGATAGGAGGCTGATAGGTCTGTAGTTTCCGAGATCCTCAATGTCACCTTTCTTATGTAGCAGGATCATTGTAGCGGTGTTCCAATCCTCAGGAATCTTTCCTTCATTAAGGCATCGAGTGAAAATTTGGGCGAGTACTGTTTCGATTTCTCCACTTGCTTCTTGTATGATGTCTACAGTAATTCCATCTTCTCCTGGAGCTTTTCCCCGCTTCATGTTCTTGATTGCATGTGCAACTTCTGTTGGGAGGACTGGAGGAACTCTGGTACTGGTATCTTTCATGATGTCTGGAGTGCATATATCATCCCTTTCATATAATTTGGAGTAGAAATCTTTCACTCTTGTCAAAATTTCGCCTCTATTTCTTGTTACAGAACCATCTTCTTTTCTCAGTGCCATAATCTGTTTTCTTCCCTTACTGAGATGTCCCTTTGCTATCTTTAGGCTTTGGTTGTTTTCAATTGCTTTCCTCACTAGTTCACAGTTGAATTTCCTTACGTCCCTCATTATATAGTAGATACTAAGTATCATATGTGTTGTTAATGTTGCAGTGCAATTTTTTTTTCAGTTGTGACTACCTGCACCTATCTTTTATCTCCTCTATTTTTCTGTAGCAGATGTATGTGCAATTTTTGAAGTCAGGCCTAATTTTATGATTGCAAATTGTTCTTCTGCTGCTTAGTTCTTGAAAAATAATGTCTCTTGATTTCTGGGGAACAGAGTTTCAGATTTAAGACATGTAGGGCTAATTTGCTGATGTTGAAGATCCTATTTTGCAATTTTCCAAGAAAGCAAGACTTACGAATGCCTCAATTGGTAGTTGAATACTACTCAAAATATTTGAGAAAATTTTGGAGAAAGATATCGGAGCATTTGATGAATGGCTGGCATGATAAAAGTAAAGAAGCAGAATCATGCATTAAAAAATATGCCACAAGAAGGGAGATGCTAACAGCTGAGCTGCAGAAAAATGGATACCTGACTGGAATTCTTGGAGAGTTACGAACCACACGAAATTTGCAGTTCTGATGAGTGCAGGTCTTTACTTTTAGAGCACTAACTGAGTGCTTTTTAATGTTTAGAAATGATTTAGCACCTCTTAGGGGAAAACAAAAAAGAGCATGTAACAGTTCTTTTGATCAGTAACATGACAAGATCTGTTAAAATGAACCACATCTCACTGGAAAAAGCAAGAATTGGAGATGCTTTAAAGGCATCATGTAGCAGCTTCCTGTATATATGAATTTTCAGAGAATGCATGGATCACCACCAAAATTTCAAAAAGATATCTTTTGAAATGAGGTACATAATTATGTAAAAGAAATCATGATAACATTAAACAGTTGTTTAGCTCATCTCAAACTGCAGTTAATAAATATGAAACTCATCTGCATTCTACTAAACATGATTTTGATTATCCAGATTTTCGATGAAGGGGAACTCAAGACCTTTAAAACACATTTCTGAAAGAACGTGGAAGAAATTGTGGCTACAATTAACACAAGTGAGGGATCACCATTGAAATTCACCAGAAAAATATCTCTGTTGGTCGTGAATCACATGGTGTCCTGCACCTAGAAAAATGTGTCGTGCATTTGCAATTGTAACTGCTTTCTTGACTTGAAGTGGAAAAATGCAAAAAAAAAAAAAAAAAAAAAAAAAAGATCTTAATGTAAGAGAAGCTCAGAAAGAAGAAGAAAGGCATGATTTGATTAGTTGTTTGAAAATTTCATTAGCTTAAACCGTGAAACAATGACAAAAGATGACATTTAATAGTTCTTTTGAACAGATGATGAATTGTTGGAGAAATTCAAAATTCAATGGAAGAAAAAGAAAGTGCGTTAGGAAGGGGTTCCAATGTCAATGATAAAACAACTGAAAAGCCTCATTAAGCTTTTTGCAATTTTCCATGAAGGAGTATTGCTCTGAAGAGCAATACTCCTTTGCTGTCAGTTAAAGTGGTTTCAGCCGCCCGGTGGCGCAGTGGTCTAAGGCGCTGGCCTGTGATCATTCGTCCGTAAGGGGTCCGGGTTCGAATCCCGGTCAGGCATGGATGTTGTATTTGTCTTACGGCACTGGCTCTCTCCCTTCCCTGGAACCAGTGACCCTAAATTAGGGACGGGCGACTGCTTCTAGCCCATTGAGTTGCTCACGGTGGTCGTTAAACCTCCAATCAAAAAAAAAAAAAAAAAAAAAAAAAGTGGTTTCACAATGCTTTGTGTGGGAGAAAAAAAGGTTTGTTGGTGGGAATGTGGGGCTCTTAGTTTTTTAACAGGGAGGGGATTTTCCGCTGGCCAAGGTAAGAAGAGGCTACCTCCATGCACCAGCGAAGGAGAACATGGATTAAAGCTGGAGAAAAGGTGAATCCCAAGAACAGAAGTAGAAGTTGTTTAAATATGACATGAGTAACTCTTTGAGACCATTGCATAGATCCACAGAAGGGACCAGAATACGAAACTGAAAAAAATAAACAGTTGATCCATTTTAGTTGGAAGTGATTTTGCCTCCAGCTATAAGGAACCTGCAACTCAATTACCATCAAGCAAATTCAGAGAATGTGATTTATTTTTTATATTTCAAGAGAGTTCAGTTGCTTTTTTTCATTATTTTTTTTTTTTTTTTTTTTTTCATATTCTGTTATGTTGTTTTTACTTTTGGGGTTGGAGAATGCTGGTGAAGTATATCAATAAATGGAGTGGATAAACAAAGCAAAATTGCATCTGTATTCATGGGAAAATACAATATGCAGTTTAACACAGTGCTCCCTCCCCCAGTTTTAGGACCTAGCTACAGTGCTGCATCAGTTGCACTGGTGTACACAAAGCATACTAAACTAATTTGGAGAAATGATATTCAAAAAAGATAATGTACTTTTCAAAATCATGACAGATACCATCAAGAGTGACGAATGTTGTTGATCTGAACATTGATGAGCAATGAACATATTCCATCCGAAATCTGAAAATAGTATATATGCTGTAAAACTGAACCACTAACTGTGACTTATGTTCAGTTATCTTCAATGGTGACCATTAGTATAATAAAAATATGGATGGCTGCTGAGTCTAAATGAGATATGATTTGTGACAATGAAAAACAGTAAAATGAAAAAGAGCTCTGTTTTCACAAGAGGTGATCGATAATTTAAAAGAGAGAGAGAGAGAGAGAGAGAAGAAAAAGAAGAAGAAGAAGAAAGGAATAACACAAAGTATTGAGATGATGTAATGTTAAAAATAAAACCCTATTTTGTACCTAAATGTGGAAAATGAATGACAAAAGAAGTAAAGGTATGTTTTCCTGAATTGTAATTTTATAATTAATTCCAAATAATTTAATTTTACTGGTTGTTAGTTAAATAATTGTAGTGAATATAAATTTTTCAGTAGCTTCTTTGGAACAAGGTGAGTTTTTTTCTTTGAGATATGTTTTTTTGTTTTTAGCTGCAATTAATGTGATTGTCTTGTATAAATCCCATCTAATTATCACAGTTTTCCATTTCACTGAGATTTCATTCTCTTAATTTTTTCCCCCCTTTTTGAGCTTTAGTAACTTTTTCCTCTCCAGCTGCATTCATGTTTTTAATTCATAACAAGACATTTTCTGTTTCTTCTGAAGTGATGTTCTTTAAAACAAATAAATGTCTTTGATGACTTCAGAATTGTGTCTGTATTGTTATAAGATAATCATCGTATCAAGTAGTTTTCCTTTAGAATTATTGGCATGCCAATAATTATTAATTATGAACACAGCAATCAGAATTTAAGTTTTCCTTTAGGTTGCACCACTTTGAAACTACATAGCATTTAATTTCCTGCACAGTTTTTGTTGATGTGGATTGTACTGAATCAACCTAGACGTATATCCACCATCTGCTTAACTCTTGCTGCTCTGTCTGCCTCCACTTATGTTTCTCCTCATGTGCTGACAATTTTGTGATCTGTTACCATGCAGAATACCCCTAGGTAGGTGCAACCCCTGATTTTCATTACATGGCATGACTTTTGTTGTTACAGATGCCTTTCAGTGATGAAACCTCCTTCAAAGTTCATCATATTCTGGGTCCTAACCAGTGTCATACCACTTCTAAGTAAATGTGTGCACATATGTGTTTTAAATACAAAAGTCCCCTCCCCCTTAAAAATGCAGGACCTACATTGGACAGCACAAAGAGAAACCAGTTACTTACATTGAGTAGTTAAACGTGTCATCTTGAATTTGTAAAATATTATTTTATTTGCTTAATTAAATTGTTTATTGGAGGTACAGTCAAACTCAATAACATGCGCACACTTAATGTGAATTACTTTTCCTGTGAACAGTTTTATTCCCCAACCATTTTGGTTCATATTAGGAGTTTTTTATTCTTTCAACATAAACTTACTTAATGTGAAATACTGGTTTAGACAAACTGATATTTCATCAGCTTGGGAAAATGCAATCTCTTATTGCAAGCCAGCAACGTTTGTTTTACTTGTTATTGCTATTGCTTAGTCCTGTTTTCTTTGAAGACTACTGGATCTAAGTGCTTTCGCAGGAGGGAAGTGTCCTTGGTGAACTCTCCTGCATCAACAAGAAATAAGTAACTTTGACACTCCAGTAACTCAGTGGTCTAAGTGCTGGCTTCTGACTTTTCATCCTAGTGGGCATGGGTTCGGGTCCTGGATGAAGCATGGGTGGTATGTTTGTCTTAGAGCTCTGCCTCTCTCCTGGAACCAGTGGCTCCAAATTAGGGCCGGGCAACTGCTTATACCCTAATGAGTTGCTCATGGTGATCGTTAAACCCTGAAACAAAGAAATTAAGAAGCTTCATGAAGGATGAGGCTTTGTTTAAACAAAGAGTGAATGTCTTCCCCTCTCAACCTCTTTCACTTTTCTTAGGCTGCATTCCTTTTCGTTAAAGAAAAAGAAGACTTGAGCACACTCTTATTCTTGCTTTTGTTGTGCAAGCTTTTTAATTTTTCGTCACTTTATGTACGCGCCATACTGTTCATATTATTGACATGAGTGGTAAAGTTCAGCAATCTCTGAGCTTAGAAAAAAATTGTAAATGAAGTAGATGACAGTATTTAAATAAAACTGCAGTTGTGGCAAAATTTGGCATTGGAAAAGTACATTGTCTGCAATTCTAAAAAGTCATGAAAAAAAAAACTGAAGCTGCTTGTGCTTTCAGCCACTTTGAACCTGCTCAGAAATGTATGCGAACTGAAAAAATCAAAGTCAAAATTGCATTGATGAGATGGAATGCAGTAATTAGAATGAGATGGATTTATATATCTCATATGTGTTTTCATTTTAGTTGTGTGAAGTTTTAAAGAAAAGTATTGTAATTAATATTTTAGCAGCCAAAAGGTATGTACATCCTTCCTTTTTTAATTGTTCTTTATAAATTTACATATTTCAGTGTGTATTTAGTTGTTGAAATAATTTCATAGAAATAACATGAACTACTTTTAATGTGAACAAATTTTTGAGTTCTGCAATGTTCATATTAGCAGTTAATAGACCTGATTCTTGCATTTTAGTGCAAAAGTAAAATAATTAGCATATTTGAATATTGTTCTATACCTATGAAAGTATTTAGTAAGTGGGAAAAAATGTAAAAATTGAGATTCAGTGTTCACCCATGTGCAGGAACACATAGTATCCAAATTATCTTGAACAACATAACATTTATCCCATTTCTTGAATGTGCCTGTACGACATATTTTAAGGTGATATTATTGCAGAAAGTTTGGCCTGGGGAGAAGTAATTGAACTTAGTCAAGTCCTCACAATATCTTTTAAGGGAATATTATTGTTGTAAATTTGCCCTGGGTTATAGAGCTTAGTAAAAGCTTTCTTTAGGTGCAAAAAATTGGCATAATTTTATTGTTACATAAGTATTGGAAAAGAAACATTAGATTGCTTTCTTTAGTGGAGTATATCTACCATGTTTGACCCAAAAGAAGTAATGAATTCTTCCGTACAGTTAATTGTTGTATATTTTCTGTTTTAGCTGAATTTTAGATTATGAATTAAATTCATATCTTTACACTTTTATCTCACCTGTGTCATAATTGAATGAAAATCTGTTCGAACAAAATCACAGTTTTAAAACAATGGCTTCAGCTGGCTTTAGTTATTGCTACTTTTGATGTGAAGTTAGTAACTATTCATGTAATATGTTAAAACTCAAACTATTTTCAATTTGACAAAATATCAAATGTGATGCTATAGAAGAAACAGTTATTTGCAAAAAAAAAATTGTTGTGCACAGTTCTGTATTTAGAAAATTAATTCTTTATAAAAATTATATTAAGCTCAGTCAAGTAAGTGTTGCTGTTAATAGCAAAAAAATATGTAACAATTTTTTTTTACGAAACTATTTATTTTGATTTCATTCCGAATGGGAGGTGCACTTGATTGCATTGTACTTCTAAAGTCAATGTACTTTCTGAGTTTTAGAATGCCACCATTTGGATAAATGCTGTGTACACACTGAGCACCTTTACAGTACTTGTACAAACATAGAGCCTACATTGTTATCTTTGAAATCAAATGATGCAATTGTGAAACTATAGAGCTAGAGACTAGTTGTAATTATGAGTGAACTGTTCAAGTGTACTGAATTTTTTTAAGGCAACCTTTAAATTTTAATTTTTTTATTGTTGATAGTGCAAAATGTTTTCATGGAAGTTACATACCACATTTTCTTATTACTGAGAAAAGTGCTTAAAAGATTGGAGTTAATATGTGTTTTTGTTAAGATCTCATTCACGCTATAGAGCATGGAAATCATAACACCACAGTACTGTTGTTACAAGGGTAGTATATCTTTCTGCAAGTTTAGATAAACCAATTGTAATTTTTAGCAAGTGATTTTCGTTGTTTTTCTTATGCAGCATGCCTCATATTAGGTCTCTCTATCTACTTTCCTAGAAGCTATGTATTCATAACTCTGCATCTGATATCCTTTCTCAGGACATATCCATACCAGTATTATCTTGTTTCACCAACCTTCTTAAGAAATGTTTCTAACTTTAATTTTTTCTCCCTCCTTCCAAATTCAATCTCTTCTGATAGCACTTAGCAATGACCTGCATGTCTTTCATGCATTGTTAGTTCATTTTTCATGCATTTTGGCATTGGCTATGAGTCTAGTTTGTCTTTTGTTGGTGTCAGTTTTGCAAGTTTAGCAGCTACTAATCCTTGATTCTAAAAAAAAAAAAAAAAAAAAAAAAAAAATTCTTCAGCTCATTGTTTCCTATTAACTGGGACTCTCTGCTATCTGTTTAATGACTATAACCATGGTTGTGGTTCCCAAAACAATTCTCTTTTTATTCATTTTGAAAACTGTTTCTAAAGTTTGAAATATCCAGTTTTTGAATAACAAATTAAAGTTGTGCAATCATCAGAAGTAAAACTGTTTATAATCCTTACACTTCATTGTTGGCATGTGCACGATATCTTTATCATGCAAATTGAAGGAATATGGGTATGTAATTAATCATACATTTGTCAAATTCCTTATCAATTAATGAAAACAAATGCTCTCAAATGCATGGCAGGAATACAAACATTTTATAGCACAGAAGTTCCACTTCAAATTTTACTTTAAAGCCAACTCTCCCAACTTTCACATTAAGCCATCAAAATCGTGTGTGTGTGTGTGTTTGTGTGTTTTATGAGACTCTGTTGCCCCCTTCTCCGCAGTCATAGACTTTTATTTAACACTCGCCCCCAGTCTTTTGGAAATTTGATTCAGTTTGTTGTAGAACAGCTATTTAATAATATGGTATAACTCTAGAATGTATTCTTGTGTTTTATTAGCTTCATGTTCAGATTCATTTGTGAACTATGTATTTTGAAATAATGAGTAAAAATGAACATATTTCATTGAATTAACTGCTCATGCTCTCTTATTGGTTATGAATTGCATGTGTGAATAAATTGTACTGGTGTGATTATTGCCACATATTGCATCTTGGAAAATTAAAACAGCTCAGGACACCACACACATTGTTGCATTTGATGTAAAGCATCCTGTACATTTTTCATAAAAACATGTTTATAATCTTATAACTTTCTCATGAAGACTAATCATCTCTACATTTTATGATGATTTTTATGTAAAAAATATTTATCCTGCAACTATTTCAGGTGGATACTTAATTTTTGAAAGGGACTCTGTTCCTACTTACCATAAAATACTTTTGTAAGAGATAGGTGTTCTGTCAGACATTTTTATTTTTTATTGGTTGCTAGTGAAATTCGTGCAGTTATTTTTTTTTTTTCCAATCATGTGAAATCCATGTAGAAATGTCTCAAATTTTTAGTGTTTATCTACTGTTCACATAGAAAATTTCATTTGTATTTCTTACAGAGTAATGCATTTTTAACAAAGTATTTTTCTTCACATCATTTTTGTCATTAAATTTCATGTATATTGGTATAGAATTTATATCTACTATAGCCATTTGTAGTATAATTTCTAGTTGTACAGTAATAAAGTTAATTTAGAGCGTTGTGTCTCAAACTACCGTTTAGATGTGTTTATCAAAATTTGTTATTGTTTTCTTCCGCTGTATTCCAATTTATGTGTACTCTGAAACCATTCATACATTTGGAAATACCTTCATCTCTATTTATTTTTTGCTGCCAAAAGGATAATATGTAAAAAAGGTTTTCAGCATCAACTTCCTCATAAATCTCCAATCCCATGATTGCCTTTGCCACCTACACACTCTGTGATTTTGCAATAAGATAGTCGGTTCCAACACATCTTTTCCTCTTTCTGTGTAGGTGGTATCTGTTTTCCAAGTCTGCATTATCTGAATTCTCTTCCTAGTGAATTGTCGACTTAGGCATTTTCATGTGATATTTTTGTAACTAATTAGAATGTTTTTTTGTTTTGTTTTTTTGATTAATTAATGTCAGGCCTAGTATTCTTTCCATGAGTGAGTCCATAAGCTTGCCATTAGCTGTTTCCTCTTCCATACTGTAAAGGGAGACAGAATCCAACAAGCTGTGTCCCAAACAGCTCTGTCTCTTCTTCGTCTTCTATTTTTTTTTTTTTTTTTAATACCTGTATGCTCTCGTGGACCAGCAACTCCCCTTTTAGAATTTCTGTACCAACATCTCCCCTTACATTGCCCTCAACAGCTCTCTTGAAATTGAAGAAAAAGCTAAGAATTTATGATGACATGCTGACATGAAGATACTATTTACAAGCGATGTGTTGGAGACTTTGAAGAAACAAATCGTATCATTGATGGAGAATATGTACTAACAGAGTATGTCATCATTAAAGACAAGGCTTTAAGCTTGCATGAGAATCAAATCGCAGAAAGAAGAAAGCAGGTAAGAAGTTTCAATCTTCGAAAAGCTGCTTTCACCACTTCTTCTTAAAAGAGGTTTGCTTTCAGCAGTTTCAAGATTAAGGTAGAGTCAGAGCCAATGCAGACCTAAATTCAGCTTAGGGCTCCCTACAAAACTGAAGAGGTTTTCTGAGCAGATTTTCCATGGTGATGAGACAGACCTTCACTAGAAATGCATTCCATCTTGAACATGTATTTCCTAGGGGGAAAGTCTGCTTTTGACTTGATTGTATGACTGGTCTAGAAAGGTAGTGTTGATGTGTCACAACTTTTTCTTGTGCAGTAAAAGTGATGAAAAGAAAAGCAGAAATAACTGCCATAAGGAAGTTTTTTCTATACCAGAATTTTTCATTTTTGGTTTGAAAAATGTCAGTAGAAGGATTGTCCCACCCTTGTCTTCTTTTTACTTTGTAAAAAAATGTTAAACATCATCAGTATCTTTTAGAGCAAGTTATCATCAGCCACATTATTTACACATATATTATTAAAATTAAAAAATTGGAAAAGAAACAAATCAATATAACATCAGAAGCATAAACTCCACACTGAGCAATAACCTGTCAAAAGGTAGATGAAAAAAATTAAAGTTTAAAAAATTAATTTTATAGAAGCCATTTTTTGGAATGAAGTGCAAAGCTTTGTTTTAACAATTCACACAGAATTTATTAAGAAAGCAGAGCAAACTTGCAAAGCAGAAAAAACAGTGAAAATCTGCAAATAATTATGTAAATTTAACTATAAAAAAAAGCCACACTTGCACCTTTTTATTTCTGGGAAGCTAATTTGAAGCTCTCATAATTAAAGGCAAGCTTTCCATGTAATGACAGAAACTAGAATGCCAGCAGACTTTATATGCATGCTAAAATTGCTGTTTTATGAAATTAGTGATGAAACTAACACAAGGCCGGCGGCATAATTTGCGGGGCCCAGTGCAAAATGAAAATGTGGTGCCCTTTTCCCAGAGAGTTCTACATCTACTAAAGGGGCTTGGACATTGGAACATTTTTGAAAGAAAGGTGGGATTAGGTAGAGAAACCACATTTTTTAATTTTTTCATGAAGCTTAATAAAGCATGGTGGTACTAAGGAATATTATTATTTATTCATGAGTTATAATAAGCTGTTATTATTACTCATTAGAAATAAAGAGAAACATTTTAAAATTATGCTATATTAATTTACATTATCAGATCAAATTGAAGTTTGATTGAATTGAATCAACAAAATATAATTCCTGCACCTCGTCGAAATGCGTGCTGATGGCAAAAATTAATGTAATTTATCCAAAATTAAAAAAAAAAATAGCTATTGTTTAAACAAATAAGATAGGATCGTAGGAAATATCATTTTCAATGATTCATGGTTGAAATATTGAGGTTCTAAAGACTCAATTTTCTCGAATCCAAACCTAATAGGTTCTCGAATCTCTGTACGCAATTTTCAGAAAACTCTTACCTTATTACTCTGTCTGTTTACTTCTAGGAAGAAAGATTATTTTGCTGGCCATGTTCTACAGTTTATTGTAATTTGTTTTAGTGGATAGTAGGAGCTTTCAGCTTTGTAGCTCAAATGAGGTGAGTGCAAATAGCAGTCTGGTGCAGTGTTTCCCAAACTCCACCGGTCCGTCACGAGGTTTCTGCCGGTTTACGAAAAAGGGGGAAAACTTGAAAAATGGTAGAGATTTCCGAATTTGACCAGTAAAAACAGGTCTGCACAAACATCCTTGAACATAAAGGCAACTTTGTGCCTGTCGGTCCGCTGCTTGCTTGTAAGAGTCTCTGGGAACCAGTGGCAGTGGTCTATAGTGTCCTGAATAATCCTGAATCGGTGTTATGTTGCAATTTATCAATTCGCCATCACTTGTCGTTGTCAGGCACAATCAATCTGTCAGTTATAGTGTTATAATTAAAATTTCAGCCAGTTTCATAAAAATTCGCAAAGATACATTTTTCACTGTTAGTTTTTTGCCCACGCACGCAAAGAACTAACCGCGTGTGATTGCAGCAGGACGCAGACGTAGCTGTGACAGTGCTGTGATGTCAGCGTTCCAGAGAGATCTGGGTGGTTATACATATGATGTCATTAACGCAAGTTCTCTCTCGGTGATGCAGTGAATCATCCCAATAGACCCAAGATACTTGAATTCTGTTCACTAAGGCAATAAAGTGCAATGAGGTAAAAAAATTTTAAAATGCCATTTTTACATCGTTGAATGTCATTTATTTTTAATACAAGCAAAAAAATGATGAAAAATTCAAAAACATCATACAAACGCGGGCGCGTGGCCCTGTGCGACTGCACAGGTCGCATACCCATGAAGCCGGCCCTGAACTAACAGTAAAGCATTTAGCTATCTCACTGAGAAATGGCATGATGGTTATGAAGTTCGTGTAGTGATTGTTTTCTTGTTAGTTATTAGATAAATTTTCAGATGATGATAATATTGAAAGACACATCTGCTTTTGTAGGTGTTGGAGTTGTTCGAAATTTTGATCATTTTCCTACAGTGAATTGCCACATTATTTTCAAAGGGAGCGCATGTGCTTAACTTTGTTCCACTTCAGCAAGGCCGAAATATTTCCAGAATTGGATAAGAAATGAAGGATGTCTTTTTCATGCTCTGTTGTTGGGAAAACAATAAAATGATCTGTGATGCTAATACAGTAAATGTTCCTGGAGTTGTTCAGATAGGGGTAAACATGACATTATAATGTATCTCTATACTTAGTAATAATTATGTTCATAATATAAGACCTGCCAAAGTGTCCCATTTTACCCAGATTTTGTCGAGTTTTGAAAATATTTTCTAGAAATCAGCTTTTTCTCCAAAATAACAGGTTTGTGGTTTTATTTTTTTTAATTTTATTTATTTATTATGCATGGCATTTTCCCCCTTTCCCCCCTCATTACTGATATCAGCCATCATTTTTCTCCAGCATCACCGCTGGCTGTGGGAGTCTGTAACAAATGGAGACAAATGTTGTTGTTTTTTTTTTGTTAATCCATGGCACTTCAAGAGCCAAGGTCATAAGCCTCATGACAGTAGCAAGGCAGTCAGTGCCCTGGAAAGTTGAAGTACTGGTTTATGATGTCATATCCATGGCACTTGTGCGATGCTTCGTGCAGGGATCGGAATTCTGCACCAAAACAAAAATTGTGTGCCATCTTGCCACAAAAGGCAGATGTTGCACCATTGTGCACCAGAACTCAGCGCCCCTTCATAATCGTCGGGACTTTGGCACAGTAAATTCTCCGTGCATGCTGTTCCATTTGACACTGAGTAAGACCATGCAATGGGGAAAAAGATTAAGAGACTTCAAGTACTATGGGTTTTATGTAGTTACTATGAAAATCTTCAGTCCACTACGGAAAACATCAAGTATGCTATTGAAATCGAAAATCTCAGTGAAATAATGTTATTAAACATTTCTGGAAAGTTTAGTTTCGTATTTTCAAGATGTTTTGATTGAAAAAAACAGAAAAAAGTTGGCGAATCTCACAAATGTTCGTAATCACATCGAAAATTACTGCCATACCAGCGATGAAAATGTCACGTTGTTTTCCGTTTCCACTTATTATAGTTTTCCGACTTCCCTTTTTTTCCCCCTCTGCCTGATTATATTTTTATTTTTTGTTTTCTCTATCTGTGTGTGTGTGTGTGTGATATGTTCCTCATTTTTAGTATCTTCGGTAAAAATGAAAAAGAGTTACTTCATTATTTTTAAGAATTTTTTCTAATGAAGTGTATGTTCCCTATTTCTAATGCATACTTCTTGAAAACTAATCAATCAATAGAGAGCAATCATTTTCACCCCTCTCCCTTTTATTAAACGAAATTAAATTTAAAATTTAATCTGTCAGTAGTGGAATCTGCACGATTTACAGGCCCTGTAAAATGTTTTCACAGCAGAGTGAGCAACGCAGTATTGTTTTTTCTCATTTAATTTTCCATAAAATTCATGTTTTTCAATTTCTTAGTCACTTGTTACTCATACATGAGATTCTTTCGTGGATTTGCGGAATTTTGCATTTTCTGTCATTTGGTATTCTCAAGATCAATACAAAACTGAAGAGAAGCTGGTTTTTTTGGGGGGGGGTCTTAAACCGTTTATTATAAATTGTAAATACGTGCACTGCTGAAGGCACGTTGATGCCTCGGTTTTTGATTTTGAAAAGTTGGCAGCCCTGTAATAAGAGAAATCTTGGTGCTGCAAAAAATGTAGCTTCTGCTCCTTGTCTTTGTGCAGTGTAACCACTTGCTCAGATTTTGCTGCTGCTAAGCTGAGGTTTACCCATTCCCCCAAAAAGCACCATCCTTCTTGAAAAAAAGACCAAAATTCTGTAATCTTAATGTAATAGATAGATTTAAACTTTTTTCTTTCACTTGAATTCACCATCATCTGCATATCTTTTTCCTGCTAGTCTTTAATCAGAGATAATTGATGACAGTTGAAACTCACTTAACCTTTCTCCTATAAATGCTGTCTGTCGTAGCTTTGTTACTTTGTTCTATTGTCAGTACTGTTGTTCTCCATAAAGTATGTTGCCCTAAATAAATCTAATTTTAATAAAAAAAAAAAAAAAGATTCACTTTTTTTCAACCTCTTATTTTCAACTTTTTTTCCAAAATATGTCCCCTTTTTCTTAAAAATTCAGTTGACAGGACAACATTATCTATTTTTAAATTGCTTCCTAATTAATTCTATGCCCTCTTTGATTTCCCTTTTTGCTCACAAGTTGAAAATGCCTTCTTTCCTACCATAAATCTGAAAAATAAAAATATTGCTAGTAATTAGTGACATAATGGCACCTTTAATTATCTTATAGTGAAAGAGTTAAATTTATCGGTTTTATAGAGGTAAATTGTTTTACATTTATGATGATCAGATTTCCAAACTGGAATCTAGTTTATCGTGAAAATATTGCAAGAAATATAAATCAGAGGTGCCGTTGCATTGTCATCAAGCTGGGTCCTAGGAACCCAAAGATTTTTAAAAAGTGGGTACTTTGTGAGATATTCTGGGTCCTTTAAAAGAATGAAAAAGTCAAGAGATAAAGAATATTTAGACTTACATAAGCAAATAAAAATGAATGTAATGTACAATATTGTTCGACACTTTAATTTATGCTCTTTGAAAACAATCTTTAAAAAACATCAAGTACTGACAGAATTAAATTTTGTCATTTTCAACTAAATTTTATCATGATGTAACTACACAAAGACAATGCATTTTAAGTCAGCTCAGAACACCAGAGTGGCTTTTATTTTTCAAAACACAGGAACTGTGTGATGACTACTCTTGAACAGTTGTTTTTACTTTTAACGAACGATCTTTGAAGTAGACGTACAACTTTTAGTTGAGTATAATCATTCACAGTACTCTCATTAAATGTAAGTTTGTTTGTTTTTCAAATTTTAAATTTCAACTGTTCCAATATTGATTAAAAGAGCTGAAAGTTATAAAAAATTAATTAGGATATTTGTATATTTGCTAAATCTTATATTGTATATTTACATAATCTTGAAAGATGGTGCATTGCTGGCTGTTTTCATTATTTCCTAATCCTCACGAATTTGTCTTTTGCCAAATGGCATGTTAAAAAAATTCGAAATAAAATGTTGGTCCCAAAAACGTGTGGAATTTGTAATTATGGGTCTTTTTTTTTTTAATGCATCAGTGGCAGCACCGATAAATTTGTCATATCTGCATGCTCCAGCAAACAAATTATCTAGCAGCAGTTTCTTGACTTGCTTTGATGACAGTGACCTCTCACCAGGGTTCGCCAAGGTGTGGGCCCAACTCGAAAAAACCCTCCGGGGTTATGGGGGGATGGGCCCAGTTTAAAAAACACACCTGGGTTTTTCAAAATTAAATTCTATTTTTGCTTCTACAATATTCTAAAATTAATCAGCACCCAATATAATATTTTCTTTTACAATTAGTTTGACATTTAGTTTGACCAACCAACGTCATCCATTACCTGATGCGTCACATTGGTGAGAGACAGATATTGTTGCTGTAACTGTTCACACAGTGCGCTGGGGCATGGAGGGGAGGTTTTTTTCGTAAACGACCATTAGTTATTAATTCTTCCATCTGTAGGATCTAACTGCTAGCTGTTTTTTGCTAGCTCTCATAAAACATGAAAAATTTACTTTCCAAGCTCTTCGCCAAATATGTTACTGAAAGAAATTTAATCTGATAATGCTGACGGTCAATTGTAACAGTTTTTTAATAGCATTAAACTAATAATTGCTAAATTTCCAGTTTTTACCGCTTTCGTAAACATTCTGTGTTGATATTACCGATTCACATGAACATAACGTTTAAGAGTGGGACTAGACTTAAAAGCAACAATTGTTGTGTGTTTCATCAGTAAGATTTAAATTTTCCTTTTCCATGCACCATTTTATTCTTTATCATCAATCATGCACTAGGTTTTTAAAATTTCCTCTCTTCCACTATACGTATATTTGTCACTTTAATTTTTAATTGCACCTTTTTATTCAACCCCTCCCTTTTTGCAATGGATTTGTTGTGGTTTGATGAATCAATGGCAAATGGAAAATGCCAAAAAAGCACTAAAGTGAATTTGCTGAAGTGAAAAGAGAAGTAAACAAGTGATACACTTAACACAGTAAAAAGAAAGAAAGAAAACAATAGTAAACTTCCCTGTGATTCAACAGACTTTTGGGGAACGTTTAAAAAATTTTCAAATCCTTTTTTTTTTATAACAAAAAAGACAGATTGCAGACTGTCTTTGTCTTTTTGCTGGTGATTTTTTTAAACTATTGCACGCAAATATGTACATAACGTAATTTTTGTAACACTCACTGCACCTTAAATATTTTTATATATAACTTAATTTTTAAAAATATGAACTAATAAAATGTGATAAATTGAAATTTCCAATACTGTTTCAAGTAAATTCCAGCTATGCAAATTAGAAATAAAAAACCAACAACAACAACAACAAAAATTAGAAAAACCTAAGTGGGCTGGGTTTTTCAAACCCTGCCTCTCACTCACCACGATTGTGGTTCCTTCTGTACTTTTATTTGGCACATTCAAGCTTCTAATGAATACAACATGGCAAACTAATGAGAGAGTTTTATGACTTGATACTACTCTTAAGAAAAAGCAGTTGTGTGACCTATACCTAACAGTTTTTCTACTAATTACAAGTTGAGTTCACTGGGAAAACCATTTCGCAACATATTGTATATACTCATGTATAAGCCAGCCCTGTACTTCAAGTGCTAAAAATTTGTGAAAAACCTTGACCCGCACATAAGCGGACATTAAATTTCAAGAGTTTGGAAAGCATATTTGTTGAAATGAATCATGCAGATGTCTGATATTATCTTCTGTAAAAACCTTCGAAGTACGATTCAGTATTGGCGTTTCTAAATAACTCCAGTAACATCCATTGCATTACTTATGCAACATTTTTTGAGTCCATTTCTGGTGAAACTGCATCCCAGAATTCTTTCACCCAAGAAGTAACAAGGCCATGTTGGCCTCTTTTAAGTTACTACCTTTTGTAAAACACTGTGTGTTTGCTCTTCCATAGCATGGATGGCTTTCCCAGCATGGAGCAGAATAAAACGTGCATGCCCACACCTGTTGTAAGAACTTGGGAAAGGTACCTGACTCACTGCATGTCCAGTTTGAAAGACAGGTATCCTGAAATTTTGCATGGGAAGTGATGAGGTATTTCGTGCTTTGAAGCTAGAAATTTCATGATCTCAATTTGAAACGGGATTAGGTTTTTTGCTTATCATATTAGCAGCACCAGTTCCTGTAGGAATCTTTTTCTAGGTGGAAAAATGTTTCATATTTTTTTTTTTTTTTTGGAAGTACTTTTGAAGAAGTGTTATGTGAATCCTTGTGCTGCAGTTTTTTGCAGTTTCTTTACTTTGATATCCGAGCTTTCAATGTACCACTGTGGGATATAAATAGTGAAATGCTAAACAGGGTCAGATTTTTTAAAGAATACATACATATATATTTCAATAAACATTAATA
This sequence comes from Macrothele yani, assembly GCA_039090855.1. NCBI lineage: Eukaryota > Metazoa > Arthropoda > Arachnida > Araneae > Macrothelidae > Macrothele > Macrothele yani. The sequence continues at coordinate 138,501,842 of CM076993.1, read as the reverse complement.
AAATACATAGAATAGAATGTGAAAAATCTCTGTGATTATAATTTTCTTGTTCTTCGCCATGAAATCAATATCTTCTTTTGCATCGTGTGTATGCCATTGGCAGATAGAAGGAGTATTGTTTCTCCACGGTGTCTTGAGAGCAGGAGCAGAATAACCATACCCAGGGCCGGATGTAGCACTTGCGGGGAAGTTACATTGCGGGGCCCAGAGCAAAATTTCATTGTGGGCACTAAAAAATAAATCTCATATTTTAAAAAAGTCGTTTCTGAAAATTATCGTTCGTAAGAAAGACACACGAACACTACCGTAAAGACAAAACGATTATCTCAAAGAAGTATTGTATTTGCTTTAAGCTTAAGAAAAAGACCATAATACGGACTGAAAGTTCAGAGAGAGAAACAGAGAAAGAGAGAGAGAAAAAGGGAAAGAGATAGAGAAAGATAGAAAGAAAGAGAGAGAGAGAGAGAGAGAAAGATAGAAAGAAAGAGAGAGAGAGAGAGAGAGAGGGAGGGGGAAGAGAGATAGAGAAAGAGAGAAAATGAGAGGGAGAGAGAGATAGAGAAAGAGGGAGAGAGAAAGAGAAAAAGAGAGAGGAAGAGAGATAGAGAAAGAAAGGAAAAGAGATAGAGAAAGAGAGAAAAGGGGATAGAGATAGATAGAAAAAAGGAGAGAGAGAGAAAGAGAGAAAATGAGAGGGAGAGAGAAAAAAAAAGAGAGAGAGGAAAAGAGAGAAAATGAGAGGGAGAGAGAGAGAGAGAGAAAGAAAAAGAGAGAATATGAGAGGGAGAGAGAAAGAAAATATGAGAGGGAGAGAAAGGAAGAGAGATAGAAAAATGAGAGGGAGAAAAAGAGAGAGAAAGAGAGATAGAGAAAGAGAGACCAAGAGAGAGAGAGAGAGAGAGAAAGTAAAAAGTGTTGAAATCTACGATTTTCTTTCCCGGGAGAAGAGGTTTAGGTTGCATTGTGACTCTTATAACAGCTTATTCACAAAATGATAAAAAGATACCTACTTAGCGAATAGTTTCTCATTGCGAATATTTTTGTATAGGAAATATAATAAGGATCCCTCTAAAATAAATTGGTATAAACAGTTTTTTCCCCTGATACATGTTTAGTGATTGATTTTGAATGCACAGTAGAGTAACTGACAAATTAGTGACATTCTAAACTTTTATACACGTTCATATATGAAAGTTGCCTTTTTTTTTTTTTTTTTTTTCCAATTTCTTGTATTGTTGGAAAAGTGGCCTCCATATGTAGTCCGAAAGTAACTTGGATATTGTTCTTTTTGTTTCCTTAAATTTAAGTATCAGGTTTTCACACAAATTGTTGGATATATAAAAGTAGGGGACCACAAAATGATGAAATTTAATTTGCTATTTCATGAATGCGGAAAAGATTAAGGTGGTTACAAAAATCATTTCGAATCTGCAAATCTCAGTGTCCGTGTGACGAACAGGGGAGGGGGATAGCGTATTCAAAAATGGGGAGATTGGAAGCAAACAAAAAACTTTAAAAATATATTTTTAAGGGCCTTGCGCCCCAAAAGTTACAAAAACAAATGTAGTAAAAAATTTTTTACAGAATTTTTTTTTGTTTTCTAAACTGCGGGGCCCCCTAAAGGCGCGGGGCCCAGGGCGACTGCCCCGGTTGCCCCTATGGTCCAGCCGGCCGTGACCATACCTTCCAGTTATTATCCATAGCTATGCCCCCCTCAAAATAAGGCTGCAGCTGATAATATGATCTTGTCACTGGGAAATAGTTTTCAAAATGTCAGAAAACTATCACACAGTGACACGCCGGAAGCCGTAGTCTTCCTGCGTGTCACACGTGTGTCATATATTGATCAAAATTGATGATGGAAGGGTATTTTCACATATTTTCAAAGTACTGATTTAAAGGTTGCCATTTCAATGCCATTTATAGGCCAATACAGCAATCTGCTTTTGGAAGATTTTTTTAATAAACACTTTGTATACTTCCATTGCATGAAAAGCAGTTGTCATTTTTTTTTACACAATAAGAACAACAAATTCAAAAATATTACTTTATAAGTATAAATCTCCTACTGCAAGGCTCAATGAAAAAGCTGGAAAATCACATGTATTTAGTCATGACCAAAACATTTTTGCATCACAATTTTCCAATTACAGATTTATTACCCATAATTTGAAAATTGTTGCAGTCCTTATTTTTATTAATAGATCTCATCCTTGTTTGGTGGTTTACAATCATAATTGTGTAAATTCTGATAACTGTGGACTATTAATACAGATCAGATCAGATAAGTTGTAGAGGATTTTAGGATGGCAGTGTCTGACCCCAGGTCTTAAACAACCCTTAGAAATAGCAAACTAGAAGATTTGGGCTAGAGTGCCCAATAGGAAAGTGACACAGAAGCGAGGTACAAAGGTGGAGGAAGACGCCCTTATTTATTACCAGGAAGGCAGTAACCGGAGCCCGACAGCTTAACGTGCCCGTCCGACACACTGCAGATATTTAGTGGTTCAAGCTTTCATACCGGCTGGGATCGAACCCGAGGTCTTCTCCGTGGCAGTCACGAACGTTATTAATACGGATCTGCACAGAAGGCATATATAAGTCATATCCTATCAATTTAAATTCTGTGGTACAAGCTAGCAGTTGATTGATTTTACATTTTCATATTTTACTGCACACAAAAAAAGTCATACAAAAAACATAAAATTGAAATTTTTTTTTATCATGTATACAAAAAACTAGCTGAGTGAAATTCTAACTTGTTTATGATTGCTGTGTTTGTGGGGTCATGATGTAATCTTGCTATTTTGAAATAAGGAAGGATGCCAGTATCATATTCACTTCTTATGATCCCACCCCACCAATTAATTCTTAAGACTTGTTATGAGAAAGACAGCAGTATTGCACAAAAATGGTTCCAACATTTCAATGCGGGAGAAGCCCGTTTCGAAGGCAAGCCTAGGTCAGGACACCCTATGACCACCAACTCTGACACCTTGTTCAAAACTTTGACAGCCAACCAGTACATGACCAGTACATGTACATTAGCAGCTGAGGTGGGGTCTTCCAAATCTGCCATCGTCCATCACTTGCACTAGCTTGGTTTATCCTCCAAGCACCATCAAATGGTTTCCCACACACTAACTCCACTGCAGGCAGAACATGTCACTTTCTGTTGTAGATTGCTCTCAAATCTACAAAACAATAGGTTTTGGTATTATATTGTTACAGGTGATGAAAAGTTGATATTCCTACATTGTCCTATCATTGGGAAATAATGGCTGAGGCCACACCAAGAATCACAGCCAGTAGTGCAAAGAGTCAGTTTGAGAGGAGTTGTGCACATTTATGTTGTGCACATTTGGTGGTATTGTGAGGATCCTGTGCTCTAGAAACTTGTCCTAGATGGTTTCTGGCTCTGGTTGAGAACCTCTATGCTGAACAGCTGCAGTGGGTCCATGATGCTGTGCCTCATCACTTCTCAGCATTCATCAACAGGAAGCCAACAATGCTGCCAGTGGATAATGCTCAAAGGCTTACCTCCAAAGTGATCATCCCAAAACTACATTAATTGGAAGGGTTTGAGATCTTACCCCTTCTCCACATGTTCTGGACCTTGCCCCCATCCGACTACCACCTGTTTCAATTTATGGCACAAAAATGCACTAAGTAGGCACTTTGCTTCAGTGGTGGATGTGGAATCTGGCATCAGAAAGTTTCTATCCTTGTAACAGGGCTGGATTAGATGGGGGTACCAGGATTATAGTCTAGGGGCTCACCATTAATTACCAAGAGCCCAGGAGGTGGTATGTGTCTACATCACAAATAATACACAGCTTATATATTTATATGTAGATAGAATAGAATATAAAATAGTTTTAGTTTTGTCTCATATGATTTCCACTCGATCACAAACAGGCTAGAAAACAAACTGATTTCAAGGCACTTACTCACTAAAGGTAAACTTTACATCTAGGTGTCAAAACTATAGAGTGTGCTGTAATCACAGGAGCAACTTTCGAATCAGGTTATGCTACAGTTTTCTTATGGCCACCATTGAAGTAAGACTGTGTGAGTGAAGCACATCAGAAGTTGCGTAATAAAACAAAGATTTGTGATAAATCTTACTGTAAATTACTGAAAATTGTCATTGAAGTGTACCAAGACCTAAAAAAAGTTTACGGCAATGTCTGTCTGAACCTTGCACAGGTGTTCTGATTGTTTTCAATGTTTAAAGATGAGAGGGAGTCCCTCCAGGATGAAACATGCACATGACATCTGGTTTCTGCATGGACATGGAAATATGGTGAATGCTAACAAAATTGTTGCCCATGGCAGGTAAATAATGGCTAGGATAATCTTAGAAAAAGATCTGCACAAGAAAAAGATTTATTTGAGGTTTGTGCCGCACACAGCAAAGCACACCCCCCCCCCCCCACACACACACACACTGTTTACTACCTATGAAGCAGTTTCTGGCTTCAATCTGTGTGATCAAACATCCACCCTACTCACCAGATTTGGCTTCCACAGACTTTTTCCTCTTCCCAAAGGTGAAATGTGCCTTGAAAGGGGAGTGCTTCAGCAGCATTGAGGATATCCAACAAGGTGTTACCAACAGACTGAAAGATGTTCCGTTTCAGGACTTCCACCATGCCTTTGAACACCTGTATGAAAGATCTCACCATTGTGTGGAGTTGGAGGGAGATTATTTTGAATCTGTGTAAGTGACAGTTCAAAATATAGTTGTTGTTTTGATGTAATTATTTTTGTCTCATTACTTAACAGGCACACTGTGTGTGTGTATGTGTGGCATAATATGAGAAAGGAAGTTGTATTTATCTTTAAAGAGCAAGTTATAAAACTTGTGAAAATGTGAAGAAGTGTCCCATACATTGCCATCAATGTTGCATTAACATTGGAGTAATATAAAAAGTATTAAGGGCACTTACTACAGTGTTTAAAAGCAAAGAAACTTGACTTCTGATGAAATAACTAGTTGTTTTGTTAATTGATGTATATATTGTGTCCCTTCAGAGTTTTATCTTCCTTTCACTCTCATTTTTATTATTAGTAGTAGTTGTATTATAATTATTACCAGCTTTCTTGTTGTTGTTTTTTGTGGCATTGTGCATTATATTGCAATCTTCATTTTGTCTTTTTTTCATCATGTGAGAAAAAAGCTGTTTGGGATGCTGATAAAAAGACCAATGTAGGAATAAAAAACATAAATGAAAACTCTTAGATTTAGTCTTCGAGTCATTGATGGACTATTTCTCTCGTGAAGTAGAAAACTTTTTTCTAAAAACAAATGTGTGTGTGTGGAATTTGAAAATTCTTAAATGGAAAGAAGTATAGTATGTGTAATTGAACAATAGTTTTGCATGTTAACACATATTTTCTAATATGTGCTAAGCACAGGAAAAATTTATTTATTGCATTTGCTTCTAGGCGTTACAATTCTATTGCTAACAAGCACTATTTTTGCTGCATCTGCTACATGATGTTGAAGTAAAAGGCAGATAGCTTTGTGTTTCCAGTGTGGAACAGGAGATTGCAGTGCTGCCTTTTAATTAAAAAATGCATAGATAATAATTTTTTAAATGTTTTTTATGTATGAAAAATTTGTTGTACTTGGGTTGTAAGCCACTTTGCTAAATTGCTCTTATAGAATTTAGAATACCAGTCAAAACAAATCTTCCCTGCATTCCAGTATGACTGAATGAAACTTTCAATCCTTCAAATGCTATGAGAATCTATTTTCTTTCAGATGAATCTACAAAAATGTGCATTTTAGAAACCTAATAGCTAGTGCTATGAACACATTTATATGAGCTGGAGAGGGAATGAATTAATAAGATCCAGAATGCAGCAGGAATAAATGCTCAATGCCACGAAGGAAGCCATTATGAATAGCACAGAAAAATTAAAAAAAAAACAATCTTGAAGATTTGTCAGAGCTATTGAAAACAGAAGCATTATAACTACATTTCATCACCTTATGACTTTTGTATTTGTGGGCCTCTTTAATACAAAAGAAAGGTAATCTGTTCTAAACATTAATTTCTTAATAGACCACATAATTTTTTCAAGTAGTTAAAATTATTTTACCAAAATATTATTAACTTACCACTGACATGTTGGACATGTGCCTTTGAGAACTGCAATATTTTCATTTAAATGAAACTAACACAGCTTTTTTTTTCTTTGTAATTGAAGGAATTATAAACACCCAGCTGCCTAACTTTTAAGTTGTGTTGTTGTACAAAGCATTATGGTAGCACTCCTGGATTTTTTTAATCACCATTCCTGTGAATTTACTCATTAATTCAGAATACTTGTGTTCTGTGTTGTTCATAGTGCTTGCCTTTTGTTGTGATCACAATACTATCACTGTTTTTTTTTTTATTTTTTTTTTTTTAGAGTGTTGGTTTCAAAATCTCACCATATTAGAACAAAATTTTCTTGTAGAAGGACTTAACAGCCTCAGTTGTATTGGAAATAACACTAGTTAGGAATCGTGGGGAAATGAACTTCTCTGTGGTGTATGCACACTATAGAGGTCTGCACGCCCGCGAGCTGTGTCAGGCGTTTTATAGTTTAGGGAACAAAGCAATGGGCCGAGCTGGGTCAAGTCTACCCATTCATTTTATCTCAATGGTAAAAAAAGAAAAAGTCTTGTTTCCCGATTTCTTGGTCTGTTTTGCTGGCTTGACTTCCTTGTCATAGCCCAGTGCATAATCACAGGTGAGGAGAGACACTCCCAGTGTTTTTATCATCTGTAGGTATAAAGATGGTAAAATCACTTTGGGGCTAGTTGACAACAAAAAGATTAGACTTTGAGTGAGTGTGTATGTTGTGTGGAGTGGGGGACGGGGGTGTCTGCAGTGGGGTTGGGTGTGGGTATGTGTGGGTGTTTGTACGAGAGAGTGGGACGGCATCGATTGTTTCCCCTATTCCTAATCTGTATAGGGATTGATTTTGGTAGTGCTTACTGGTTTACAGAAAGGGAGATTTTGAACCTGCTTAGTCTTCTTCTTTCTCTTTCTTTAAATGTTATATTCTTCGATAATTGCCAAAGTTTAGTTAATATTTTATGGTTTACTTTCAACTAAATATTTTCAATAATATCTCATTTCATTATTTAATTTTCACAATTTAATAAAGTACAATAGAAAGACAACATAATACAAAATGGCACATCACAGGCCAGGCTAGGCCTTAAACGCATGGGCTTGGGCTGGGCTGGGTTCACCAAATAAGGCTCATGCAGACCTCTAATGCACACTACAGTGGTGGCCAAAATTGTGGACCCTTTTTGAAAATTTCCTGGTTAGTAACTTTGCAGGCTTATAAGAAATGTTATGTCTCACTAAATGCAAATGTTTATGTATCAATTGAAAGAGAATTTAATGCTGAATTCAATACAAACAACAGAACTCAAATATCTACAGTACAAAAAAGTTATGCTGTGATTACTTGCAATCATGAAAAATCTACACTACAATATGATAAAATTATATCAGATACTTATGATTGCAGTGTACTATTAATATTTAGTGGGATAGCCTTTATTGTTTAAAATGGCCGTGCAGCAACATCTCATTGAGAAAACAAGTGTTTGAAGCTCTGCCTTCATTATTAAGTGGTGCCAGGAAGCAGTTATAGTCTCAAGTAATTGCCTTTTATTTGATGGACGACTCATTCGTACGAGGTTTTTTAAAAGGTGCCGCAAATTTTCTATCAGGTCAGGTCAGGGCTGTTTCCTGGCCAGGTCAACAATGGAATACCTTTTGCTGTGAACCATTGTTTGCATATTTGTGCTGTGTGGCAGAAAGCTGAATCCAGCAGAAAAAGAAATGGTGCATTGTTAGGAAAGAGATCCCTAATGGAGGGTAGCAATTTTGGTTCCAGGATGGTGTCAATGTATTTTTTTTTCATTCAGCATGCTATCAATTACACAAAGCTATCAATCATCATGCCATATATGCCCAAATCATAACACTTGTTGGATTCATTACATTTGTCTCCATGTAGTCAGGATGTAGCTCTTCTCCTACTCAAGATCTCACATATTTTTGCCCATTGTTACCATACAAGGATGTCTTACTTTCATCACTCTAAATAACTTGCTTCCACTGATCTTTTGTCCATTTAATGTGTTCTTTTGCCCACTGTAGTTGTTTCTCATGCTGCTGTAAATTCAGATATGGCTTTTTTCTCAAAGTCCTACCTCTTAGTCCCACATATGACAGACTTCTCCTTATTGTTCTTGAACTGACAGATGCACCAGTTGCACCCAATTCACCTCTGATGACCCCTCATGAAATTTTTCTGTCTTTGAGACACAGCATTTTTATTCTGTCATCAGCAGATTTTGTACATTTATTTCGGTCTTTTCCTGCTTTGGTTTTCAGTGATTTTGCTTCCTGGTAACGTAAATACAACTTTCGTACTACAGATGTTGTCACTGTCCCACCTACTTGCCATGTAATTTTAGCATAGAAAAGACCTAATTTACATAATACAATGATCCTGCTTATTTTTATGGATGTCCAATCAACTCTTTTCTTTGGTGTCATTGGTTTATTTATTATCTACACTTTAAATTTCACGAAATATTAGCCATACAATCTCCAATTGCATTTCATTTACTCTGATAACCGTCTTTCTTCTGCAGAACAAACAGCAAAACTGACTTTCCCCAACTTGACACATGATGTACTTGACTCCCATTTGATTGGTCCACAGAACAAGGACTGTGATTGGCCAGTAGGGTTTGCACTCACATTTTGCTTCTTAAGTGAATCACCTGTGTTTGTTTTTTAAACTAAAGTAAGCATACCATTTTTTTCTACTGCAGATATTTGAATTCTGTTTTTTGTATTGAATTCAACTTTAAAGTCTCTTGCAATCGATATGTAAACATTTGCATTTAGTGAAATATAACATTCCGTAGATTATAAGCCTGCAAAGTTTCAAAACATGAAATTTTCAAAAAGTGTTCACAATTTTGGTCACCACTGTATGTTTTCAATTTCATATAATTTTATTTTTCTAATGTGTGTTCCTATTATTAAGAAGCCAAGTGCATTTCCCTTTCCTTTCCTGGACTATTTGTTTTCCTCAATACTGTATACTAAAAGAAACTTGCTTTAAATACAATACTTCAGTTCAGTGAGACAAAACTGAGCAAATTCATTCTATTAATAGTTAATTACAAAGTTTATGTGAATTTTTAGGGAAAGTATCTTACTCTTATCCTCAATTTCAATTCTTGCCCATTGTGAATTATGATAGTTACATAAACTGCGATAATCATAAATCATTTCTGTTGGTGAGCTAAGGTGCTTAAAAGTAAAACATGTTTTCTAAAATAATTTTCATAAGCATTTTATCTAAATTGGTTCTGGAGACCTATGCTTCCTAATTGCTAAGTTAATTCTTTGTCTGGAATTTTTTCATTTGGTAGTTCACTTACATTTTAAATACTAATAAAATAAGACACTTTACTTTTGCTCTTCCTACAGACTGAACACTTTTGAAGTCAGCAGTTAATGGCTTTTACATACGTAGTTACAAATTCTAGCAAATCCACTAAATAATTAAAGGAACTGTGTAAGCAATTGTACACTAGAATTTCAGTTATAAAGCTTATAGCATAGCTGTTGTTAGCACATTTGAAAGGAAAATAAACTCAAACTACAAAGAAATTCAAGAATGGATGTTTAATACAGTATATTGTGCTTTTTTTTTCTTTTTTTTTTTTTTGAAAAGTTGCCTACATTTAATTTGTCACTGAATATGTGTATTGCTCCCCTTATGTGTATTAAATCATATTGGTGTATATTTATCTAAGAACACATAATAAGCTTTCTGATAATTTTTTACAATATTCTTGTTAAACTCAGAAGAAGATTTCCTCTGATATTTTTTTATTTAAACACTTTTTATTTTATTTTTTTTTTTACTCCACGTGTTTGTCTTTTGCATTCATTGAAAAATTCTAAAATTCTATGTGTATCAAGAAAGATACCATGTGAACTGCTGTGCTTCACTGACAATAGTAGCATAGGAATGATAAGTTTCTCAATGGGCTATGAATAACAGTTGTACTAGAAGAGATGGAAAAAATGTTTATGTGAAATCTACTTTGTACGTTGATGCATACTTGAGTAGTACACATTGTATGGTGAAAAGTACTTTTATTTTAGCCTTACTATAATAATTATTGTTTATATATGAATGGCAAATTGTCCTTTCCATGCATATTCATTCATATTCAACTCCACAGTAACTTCATGGTATTGCACAGTTAAAAGAGTCGATCAGGTGGTAGAACAGCCTTGTAGTACATTCTTTGTTGCAGGTTTAGGTTTGTGTTCTGTGAGAGAAACTGTTGCATACTTACTGTGAATGAAGATATTTAACTTTATTGCACTTCATTACTTGATGTGCATTCGCATGAGTAATATCACATTTTCCTTCATATAATCCATAGACCATGAAATTCAGAAAAAATCACCATGTAATCTGTACCTGTGAATGTTGATTTAGAACTCTTTAATTTCTAACAGAAAAGCCACAATTTACAAGATGACCCAGAAGTCCAAAGCAATAAGAAGAAAATGATCTTGTTGAAACAAGTAACTGTAATTTTTAATGCTTTTGTATTACTTTGAGGTGAACAAAGAGAAGAGTAAAAATCCATATATATTTTTTTCAGCATTATCATAGTTTTGTTGTTACATGTAAAAATCCATGGTGCTTGGCATTTGTGAATTTTAACTGAAGAGTAAGCAAAAGCCTTTACTAATTTGATTAGTACAACAAAATCTGACAAATGAATTCACACTGCAAATCTAATGCAATTTGCAAAGTGATTACCAATAGCAATTAATACATTCTGTTGGAAGCTTTGTCCATTGCAACTGAGCTTCCCACAGCATGTAATCTTCTATAATAACAAATATTACCACCTTTTTTACATCATATTATCTGTCAAAATTATGGTAAATGAAAAGAAACACTTCTTTTTAACTATTTGTGGGCCTCTATCTTCATATTGTGTTACACTTTGTCTGTTGTTAACACATTTTTAGTACTTCTCCAAGTATACCACCTCTGCTGACAATTATACACATTTTTTTAAATTGAAAGTGCTGTCAAAATGTTTTCTGTTGTTTATGCAAAGATTGTAGTAGAATCCAGGTTATAAAACTATATGGATTATAGATAGGTTTATTTCACCAGGGTGTGTCGAGTTGTCATTTTGTCTGAGCTGTGTAGTTGTGGTCTTAGTTATGACGGTCATGGCATTCAAGTTCATCAAAGTGTCACTTTCCTTAGCCCATGATTATGAGTAATTATATTCTTTTATAAGTGATTGCTAAAATGTTAACAATGGATGTGCTAAATTGAAACTTTTTGTGGAAAATTTTACTGTTTAGTAATTTGGCTGCCTGAAAAATAGCCAAATTATATAAACTTAAATGCTAAGACCAGACTTTTTAAGGAATCAAACATTTATTTTATTTTATTCCGAGTCTATAAGTGTGTTTTATTTATCATCTAGATGGTAAGTAAGGTGGGGTAAGATCAACATGATAATAAAAATTCAGAAGAATTACTCTTTCTCTCTCGCACACACATATGCACAGAGTGGTATTAAAGACTAGCCCGGCTACATATTCTGATATTCAGAACAGAATGGCACAAACAATGATTTATGGCTTTTACAGGTCTATCAGCGACAGACATGTTTAACAATAATCGATTGAAAATTTTGTCAGATCTCAAATTTTTGCCATAAAAAGGGGGAATAGTATTCAACATCCATGCAAAAAAAAAAAAAATTAATAAAACTTGCTGCATTAGTCTGTCAGCACCAGACATGTTTAATTTCATTGAAAATTTGTCAGTAACAATCTCCATTGAAAATTTTGTCAGTAATAATTTATCCAAAATTTTCCCGTAGAGAAGTATTCAACATCCCTGCAAAAAAATTACATTTAATAAAACTTGCTGCATTTCTAGTGCCCATTTCTGTTAAGCTGATATTTGTTAAAATTTTGAATCAGACTGTGGTTGTGAATTTTATTTAATTTAAAGCAGTAAATGTTACCAGAACCAGTAATGACCCTTGGAATTTTCCACAGTGCTTCTGTGATTGATATGTTATTTAAGTGTGAACACATGACATTTTGTTTGAATATGAAATCTAATATGAAATCTCTTGACAGATTTCACTGTGCACTTTGAATACAGTGAGTCACCTCCTGTAGTGTCGACAAAGTCATATGACGTACACTGAAAGGACAATTTATTATACACATCCACCTAATCATGTGTGGGCTTGACAGCAGCAATACGTCATGGACTCAACCAGGTTTAGAAAACACTTAAGTGGTATTGGGGTCCATGATTCCAAGATACCTAATTGCCCATAATGTGCGGAGAGTTGTTTGTGGGGTTTTCAGGCTCAAGTACATCGCTCCTCTTTGTCCCACAGATGCTCAATTGTTTTCAGATCCAGAGAGTGGGAAGGCCATTCAAGGTTCCAAACTTACTGGGATGCTCTTTCAAGTAGTCCTTCACCCAACGGGAGTGATAAGACTTGGCATTGCCTTGTTGAAAAAGAACATCCTGCTGTGGGATATGGATAGTCAAGAATGAGTATCGGTTGTGAATGATTACATCAACACAGCTCAGTACAGTAATGTTAGTCTCAGTGAGTACAAAGATGCCCAAGATGGCATTAGTAAACATGCTCCAAAATGTTATGCACCACCTTCACCAAACAGTAACATACTGACTTGACAGTTGAGGTCCATTGCCTTGTGTGGTCTATGCAACACATGCACCCTCTCATCAGGGTGCTGTAGTTGAAACTTCAGTTTGTCTTACCAATCTACCTATTTCCAATTTTCTTATGGTCTATCCACAATTTTCCTTCACCCACTGTAGCCTCATACCCTTGTGGTGTGCTGTTAACACAGGTGCTTGACATGGGCATCTACTACCATAGCCCAGTTGTGCCAATATACATCAAATAGTCATTGTGCAAACCTTTGTAACTGTCCTGTTGATAAATGCTGATGTTATCCTCTCCACTGTCACTTTATTTTCTAACGTTATGATATTGGAGATGCAGTACTCACCTCTATCATTAATGACCCGCTTACTACCACATTTTCCTGTAGGTTTTTGATTTTGATGTCCTTGTACACACATGCAACACTTGCATTCAGAAATCCTAGATGACTTGCAGTCATGGAGATTGAGCACCCCACTTTTCTCACACCAACTATTCACCCACAATTGAACTCCTTCAGGTCACCATGTTTACCATGCCTGTCGTCACTGCTGTAGGTATGCTATATTGAAGCATGTATCTGATCTATTTATATCCTAAAAGGGTTTTCCACTGACTCCATTATTATGGAGGGGTAGGGCACATGTGTGGATAGGTGCAGTGTGTATATAATAAATTGTTCTTTCAACATATTTCTGCATGCAATAATATAATTTTTAAATATTTATTTCTCTTCCTCCTTCAGGGTCATCTGTTGAAGAAACATGTGTGTTCGACGACTTTCCTTCTGGGTTTGTTTGCAATAAAAGTGAGCGGCAATACACTTGTCTCCGTTGCCATTATTGTACATACTGGAAAACGGCCATGGTGAGACATCAGAGAACACACACTGGTGAAAAGCCGTACAAGTGCGATGTCTGTGATAAACGATTTACACGCAGCGATCACCTAACTAACCATGTGTCAACACATAATTCTGAAAATCTATATGAATGTCATTTCTGCTGTAGCAAGTTCAGAAAGCTTAGTGCTTTGGAAAAACATATGGAAATTCATTCAGTTATTAGTAACACCCTACTCATATAAATTAGTGCCCACATAAAACAGAAACATACTGTATACTAAACAGTTTTTCTCAGTATATATGTGATTAATCAAAAAATCATTCAAAACTGTTTACTCTGTCAAAATATTTTTAGTAAAGAGATGGTAGAGATTGGTAGTAAGTATTTAATTGTGTTAAAATTGCAGTGCAATAATAATGAAACAAAAATGTTCATCTTAGTTATCAGATTCTGAAACAGTTTGTATGTTTTTGAGATTATGTTAATGGTATGAGTAGGATGTTTTGACTAGATAAAATAAAATGAAGCAGTTGAAAGACCTTGAAATGTTCCTTCATGACTTATATTTTAATTATTGCTCCATGCAGATCACATTTCTAGAAAAACATATACCTGATCCAGCAAATGTACAGAAACCCCATTTTTATTTCTGTAGAAGGTACGTATAAATAAAGGTAACATATTTGTGTATAGTGTGTACATACTGTAAGGGTTACTATGTGTTTTAATGTATACATTTCCTGAGATAACAAGTGTGTAATCAGCACATTAGAAACTTTAGAAAAGTTATCAAAAAATGACCGTTTCTATTTTAAAAATATTAAAAATAAATCATCATAAGAACCATAAGCCTTGCTACTTCAGTAGTGTTTGGTATATGAGCTTAATTGTAGATCATCAGGTCTTTCACACTACAGTTTTAATATGTTTTAATAATGCTAGCAAACATAAGCTGGAAACTGAATTCAAACTTTTTATTAGCTTTAGAAATACCTGGCTTAAATACACCTCACTTACTGGTTCTCAAGAATGTGGTTATCTTTGGCTTCTACAGGAAGTGAATTAACTGTAAACAGCAAAATTCGCTCTCAGCATGAAGCATTCTCAAATATTATGGAATTTCTTCTGAATCTTTTGTTAGTAGCGAACTTCCAGCCCTCTCTCTCCCAATTCATCATATGAGGATGAATGTTTAAAAAAGTATGAACAAGGAAGGGAAGAAATGTATGTTAGTGATAATATTCACAATCCCCAGTGTAAACACAACTACATGGGCTATACATATACACAGTTTATGCTTTGTGATTTGAAACTACCAGATTCTGTTGTCAGTCAGCTTTGGTGATCATACTGTCTTCGTAGTTCTCTGTAAATGTGTGTTGGGAATTATTCTTGTGAAAGTTAGTTATGGAAGTATGACACACTATTGCTGACTTATGTACAGTCTGATCAGTAAGTAACTTCCAATAAATAACCTTTGTTGGTAGATTAGGGAGGGATATCTCAATTCAGTGTCTTCCAGTGTCATGCTTTCCTGACTGAAGGGGGTTGTTTGGTGCTGCAGTTTGAATAAGAAGTCAATATGCTGAAGAACAGATAAGTGAAAATTATTACCTGTGTGGACACATGAGATCACTTGGTAAAGCAGTCATTAGGTTTCCTTGGGCACAGAAAAGGATCCATTGTGTACTGCAAGAAGTTTGTGGTCCCCGGATTATGAGCGTTCAGAGTGTGTCGTAACAGCAATCAAAATTCACACATGGGATCAATGCATTGAAGAATGAGAAATGCAATGGCAGGCCTTCAACATCAACAGATAACAACATGACAAATATGGAGGCTCTGGTTTAAGTTAGTAGACGGATGAGTTTCCATCAGAATTGCTGCAAATGCAGGTGTTTCATTTGGTACTATGTATCATATTGTTCAACCTAATCACTGTGTGTGCCTCTTAAGTGAGATCGCTTTTGAGGCAGGTCATCATTTTCACTTGAATCTGTTCTCCAGCACTTTGCGTGTTTATTCAAACTTGTGTGCCAAATAATGTCCAGGAGAGTGTAATGACATTGAGAGACACCAATTCACATATTCCTAATCCACCACTAAAGGTTAATTACACAAATAATCTCGTAAGAATATGAGCATAACTCACCTTCTTGATCTATTCATATTCCCACATTTTTAGCACATTACTTCCTCCGACTGTCCGTTCATTTTTATGTCATCGGGGAGGGACAGACTTTCATACATTAAACAGTAAATATGTACTTAATCAATTTAGATTATGATATTTTTTATTTTATGTTTTTATTAATTTTATAATATATTCTTCACCAAATGACTAATTGTTAGCCTTTTTTAATGTAACTTTTTTCTAGAACTCTTATTTTAATCTATTTTTTGCAAATACTTACTTGTTAACTTTATTAATGCATTATTGTATTAGTATATTATATAATATAATAACTATTAATGTATAGATGAAACCATTCATACATTGTCTTTCTTGTTCCCAGTAACCTATTAAGAATGTTTTTGACATCTGTACTGTGATTTATGTTTGGTTCACCACTAAAGGCAATTGGAAGTTACTTACTGACTGGCACTTGTATAAGAAAAAGTGTTCATTAGTTTGTCATGACCTGCATGTGTGACCTTTTGCAATTTTTTAAGTACAGTAGAGTCTCGATAATCAGAGGTAATTGGGACTGGAACCAACTCGGATTCCTGAAAACTCGGATTAAGCGGAATTTCAAAACATGAAGGCGATTCTGAACGAAGGTAGTTAAATATGAACCTAAAACTCATAGAAATAATTTTTAATGATCAATGAAAATGCTAGGAAAAAGGAATTAAACAAAGACTATGATTTACATCATATTAAAGTCGAAAAAATCATCTAATGCCTTCTGTTTTTTCTCAAAGCATTGTTTTTTTTGTTTGTTTTTTTGCAGCGCTATCTCTCCAGCTTTTTAGAAAAATAAAATCAGCTGGCAATGATTCCAGTTGCTGTTCAACACATCTAAGGGCATCTCTAGTGCTGGCGTACCTTCCACATGAGAATTTTTTTTCCTTGTGCACAGTCAATTCCTTCTTCAGCTGATTCTGAATCCTTTTCCTTAGTAACTATGTGAATAATTACTTCATCTGTAATTTCTTCCTGGTCATCGCAGGAAAGCCAATTGGTCACACAATTTTCTGGTGCATTTTTGCATTTGGGTATTTGTGAAACTAGGTTTGTGAGATCGTCTTTTCCAGTGTTTTCTTCATCATCCAAGTCATTATTTTCTTCTTCATTTTTGAGCAGATTATGCTAACATTTCACGAGTGTCTTGGATCTGATTTGCACCCATGATTCTACAAGCCAGTAAATCATGTCCTTGATAAAAAAAAATTTCAAACGAACTGTCGAGGATTCTTCTTCATTGGTTTGCTCCAAAATATGTGCCCAGTAATTGCTGTGTGTGGTAACATTGAAAGGGGAAAACATTACCTTTATCTCCCGGTAGACAAATCTTCAATATAGGGGTGTGATGGGGTGTTATCGATTAGAAGTACTGCTTTTCGAGGCAGGTTGTTTTCCTTCAAATATTTTTCAGTTTTGGGCACAAATTCTTCAAGAAACAATTGTTTGAATATCTCCCTGCTCATCCATGCTTTTTCTGGTTTTTGTAGGATACTGGCAAAGCCTGAATTGCGGCGTTTTCAGATGCCTGTGGTTTTTTAGATTTCTCGATCACCACTGAGGCCAATTATATTTCCTGATGCATTCAAACAAGCCATAACAGTTATTCGCTCCTTGCTTTGCTTGAAGCCAGGCACTAATGTTTCAGATTGAGACACTAAAGATTTGCTGGGTAGCATTTTAAAGTTAAGTCTCGTTTCATCACAGTTGTACAACTGTTCAGTTTTAAGTAAAATTTCCAGTTAGCATCAAGTCTTTGAGTTTTGTGCAAAAGGAATCTGCTACTTCAAAATCCCCAGAAAGTTTCTTGCCACAGATGGTTAGCTGATGAACTCGGAACCTTTTTTCCCCATTGGTCTAACCACCCAACAATAGCAGAGATTGTTGGCTTCTTTTATTCTCTGCAAAAATGCAATACCTTTTTTTTTTTTTTTGCAGTATCGGACTCCCTTTCAGTCGTTGCTGGGAAAATCACAGGAAAAGTGCCTCACTGGTCTTTTTAGTATTCACTTTTTCACAAATGTTTCCTCAATTGCCCTCACTCTTCAGCGTAAAAGTCCTCAATGCCTTATTTCTCATTGTTTGATCGGTTCCTTTTCCAATCACCCACTGTCACTTTGCCAACACTTAACTCATTCAGCACCTTTTTTAATACTCTCTCTTACATTTATTCTTTTCAAGGCATCGATTTTCAAATTCAGAGAAGCAGCAACCTTTTTTTTTTTTTTTTTTTTTTTTTTTTTTGCCACTTGTTTTAGATTTTGTCGTCTTCATGCATCAAGTTTTCAGAACACATTGATGCATGAATCACGCATTCAGTAGGCTACACAACATGCCTGCATGCTGGACAGACAGGCACCAACAGATAGGTGCCTGCACTACGGTGGAGCGATAAACACTTTTATTTTTAATTTGAAATGTCACCATGTGCAATAGTTGCGATTTTGTTACTGAAATGACCCCCCAAAATATGGATGACATTATTCGATATCTTAGGCTTCCCCAAGAACCTTGAAGTTTGAAAGTTATAGGGAAAAATGCTTTAAAAACACCTGCTTTATCCATTTTGTAAATATAAGAAAATACTGTGTCACCATGTTATTTAATATCACCTTTGAGTGTATAACACGGGTAAAAATTCAGCAGACGTGAGTTAATTTCTTAGGCTTCCCCAAAGAGCTCAAAATTTGTCATATTTCTCTGAAAATGCATGTTATGTAAATATGATAGACACCAGCCTTACCTAGTAGTATAACTTGAGATGTGAGTTTATTTCACTTGGAAATTAGACTTTTTTTCAAAACTTGGGATCAGCTTCCTGTCCAAAAATTTTGCTCTGATGAATCCATCTCTTGCAAGAAGGATGCACACATGAGCAGAACAATATGTTACAATATTAACCATCCTCTCTACTGCCTGAGAATGGCAGGATATTTTTGTGAATTCGGAGCAAGAACTTGCATATTTATCCTACTGTAGTTATTCCAGAAACTCATCGGCTTTCCATTTCCATGTGATGGGAGGCTCAGTCACAATACCCTCTTTCCAGTAGATTAGATCGATGTAATCATTGCTCTGGAAATTCAGCTTAGGAATCCGAAACTTCCTTATAGAAGTTGTTTCTTCGGAAGATTTCCTGGCCTTCATGATGCGTCGAACAGCAAGCTCACGGACATACCTTCTGTCGTCAAACAACATTGCAGTGAGCGAGATTTCTGCATAGGCAAAATATGCGCTGCCTTGGACAACTCTTTTTACAATATACTTTAAATTATCTGGAAGATACTGAAACCGAGATATAAAAACCTGCAAATTTCTTGGACCATCTTTACAGGTATCGTTACATTTGATCATGAACCACAATGATGCATATACTTTAATTACAAAGGTGGCTAATGAGACAAGTTGTGGTGTTAGATCACTAGTTCCAACATACAAACCCAGAATGTGATATGCGACGGTCAGCCAACGGTACTTTGCAAGTGTTCCAGGAAGCCGATTTGCCGAATCTTGTGGGCAATCACCTGCAGAGACTGCCTTACAAATTTACCACAAGTAAAGTTGATCCGAGCTAAGATTTCCAAAGTTTATGTCAGACTGAAATGAAAATTCGATTTTCTGGAAATTAACGATAGGAATTTTTTCACACGTCTTCAAGCGCTTTCCAATAAGTCCACTAAATCCTCTTGAACCTGATGTTTTCTTGTCGAGTGCTTCAGTGAGGTGGCGTAAATGCAGTTCATTAAAATGAAGTTGACATATAATCCAGTGCACAGAAGAATTGAGCTTATCTTCAAGGCACCTAATTATACCTGCATTTGTGCCGGTATTAGTCACTTCTCCATCACTTCCAATAAAGAGTAACTCCGACAAGTCAAAGGCCTTCTGGTCCAATAAGCTGAAAATATGGTCCGAAATGTCTTTTGCACTGTTGCTCTTTGGTGCAAAATGTCCCAAATAGACCAAACCCGGTTCTTCAACAAGTGTAATATGCGCCTTCCATTCTTTTCTTTTCTGCCATTTGCCATCATCTGTCTGTGTATTCGTAAGAGTTTCATCCCTTCTTCCGTCCAAAAATAGAGCTACAATCTTGCGACCAGTCAAGTTTACCTCATCTTGAATTGTTTGACAGGTCTTTTTCCTTTTTCGTCATATTTTATCCAGGTCAATAAGAGGTTCATTACATTCTTTTGACTGAATCTGCTCACTTACATTATGAAGCAATGCCGACGCAAGATTAGCTGCCTGTCGATCACTGATGCCTCGCCTATCACACTTTCTAGAAAATAGCAGACAGTGTCATTTGACGCCTCGGTTTTGAAGAGCGATGTGGAGTGAAATCATAATCTTTCTCTGAGGCCAACAAATGACTAGGACCCGGCTCGTCTGGTTTTGCTGCAGAATTAGTATTTGTATCCTCTTCTGAAGTATTATCCTCGACTCGCAGGGCGATTTCAGTGATGCAGTTTTCTGTAATTTCCTACGGACATGCTCTTCCCTATCACTCTTTTGAGTTGATCTTTTCTTCAGTACACTGGTGGTTTCTGCGTCAAGCCCACCTACTATCATTATTTTGTTTGTTCTCTGGTCTATTAGAAAGTCTCGCTCTTTCAAGGGTACTTTTTTTGCAGAGCTGCACTTGCAGGTTCTAAAACATATGCACTTGCACGAGCATATGTCAAAGATACGTTGTGAATCTGAGCGAAATTGTTCAACCTTATTCCGGTAGGTTTCATACATTCTTGCATTCTTGTTTCTTTGGCTTTTGGATTTCAGTGTTGTATGCTGTAATACGCTTTACAACTGATTTGTGGAGCGATGTCGGAAGAGATGCTTTCTTCCATACACTCAGCACTTTGTCCGCGACAATACTTGCTATTTCTGCTGCAGCAGGCTCATAATTTGCACCGTCCTGCCTAAGAGTATTCCTCACAAGGTAGTAATGGCACATTAGATCTTCGTATGTAGGCAACACATTTTCATGCATTTTCTTATAACTCCCGAGGATAAGGCAATCAGCTTTATTTCTTGTTTCAGCCATCATAAGCAGTAGAATGACAAAATGAAAATGCCGGTACCTCCAATCAACATCACTAGGAGTGAAAGAAACTATTGCATCATTATGATACACCACCAGCTAACACTCTCTCCCAAAGGGATCTGTGCGACTGTGATGAGATGACTCAGCAAGTTCGCAAAGAGAGCTGTGCTGTGAGGGAGGTTGGTGGGGTGAGGTGAAGAAAGTAAAAACAAAGCAGAGCGCAAGATCGCAGTTATGCATCTGAAAATCAACACAAGGTTTCTAGAAAGTATGAGAGAGGGGGATTGTTAATGTTAAGCCCAAATCGATAACGTTAAGGCTGCTGTCGAACAACATGATAAGTTGTCATGCTTCTTATCATGCCATTTTTGGCGAAAAATTACATACTTTAAGGGATCTGGGGAAGCCTAAGAAATTAACTCACATCTGCTGAATTTTTACCAGTGTTTATACACTCAAAGGGGATATTAAATAACATGGTGACACAGTATTTTCTTATATTTACAAAGTGGAGAAAGCGGGTGTTTTTAAAGCATTTTCCCCTATAACTTTCAAACTTTAAGGTTCTTGGGGAAACCCAAAATATCGGATAATGACATTCATATTTCGGGGGGGGGGGGAGGTCATTTCAGTAACAAAATCGCAACTATTGCATATGGTGATGTTTCAAATTTAAAAAAATAGTGTTTTTCGCTCCACCCTAGCCTGCACGCCAAGACGTTAAAACAACACCGGTCTTGTTCTATTTTCAGCTTCAATGTAGGGGCCTCTGCTTCCCTTTCAACTTCTTGTTTAGCATAAAAATTTATTTCATTTTTCTTTTTTTGAATGTTCTTCAGCTTCAACGGTTTTCCAGGGTTTCACACCGACAGGGTTGCATGTTTTGTCCCTTGGTTATCTTTTAACAGTCCCTGGCATTGCCTTCTAAATTACCTGAAAAGTGCCTTTTTCGACCCTGTTTCAAAAATTTTCACTGCAAATCACCTGGAATTTTTTATTAGATTTTTTTTTTATGATGCATGCTTTTTTTTTTTTTTTTTTTTTTTATGTTTCATCGCGAATGATCTCGGATTAAGCGGTACTCGGTTTACCAGGACTCGGATTACCGAGACTTATCTGTAAATGACTGGAAAATATATTTTTGAATCTTACTCTATTTCTTTTTGTTTTCCATTCTTTACGTTATGTAATATGTACTTTGTCAAATCTTATTTACGCAAAACCTTCAACGGCGTTTGCCGTGCAATAATATTGTTACTCACGTTGATTCATACCTGTGTTAATAGTAACCAACCGACTAAGTATCATTATTTCAATATTTATTCCTGGTATTCCAATGTATATTATCATTAAAATCTATTCTATTTATTATATAATAATATATACTTTGAAAAATTTTTATATTATACTGTATAACGTTGAAATATTGCCTAAGGTCATACATTGACGTAATAAGGACACTGTCTTTAAAGATGTTGGATCTTTTTATTATCATACACTGTGTTTGTTACGGACAGTTTAATATCAATGCAGAACTGTTGCAATGGCTTTTAAGAATTTTTAACTTAACATTTTCGTTATATAATAAATAGAATAGATTTTAATGATGTTATACATTGGAATACCAGGAATAAATATTGAAATAATATGATACTTAGTCGGCTGGTTATTATTAACACAGGTATGAATCAACGTGAGTAACAGTATTATTGTAAGGCAAATGCCGTTGAAGCTTTTGAATTAGTCAACGCGTATGTATGTGCTTTCATATGCTGACCTTATTATGAGATAAATTATTATGAAATTTAAGTGGTAGCTTATTTATGCAATTTAAAGATTCGTTTAAGTATTTCCAATGAACTCAGCTATATAAGTTACGTAAAATGCAATTTGTAAAATTAGGACATTTTAATTTGACTTCAAACCTTCTTAGGAGATATTTCTCCTTCAGCATATTACCATAACTCCAGACTTTCAAAGTTACATAAAGATGAAAATACTATTTATCCTCTTATCAAAAAATACCTTCTCATCTTCAGTTAATCTAGAAAAGCAATTGGTAAATTGCTGTAGTTTTCTCACAAAAGGCCATCAATATTCTGTTGTGTCACACATGAACTTTCTCCAGAAAATCTCTTCATCAATTGATGCTCAAAATGCAATGTATACCTTTTGTGTTCAATCATTATTTCCTTCAGTTTCATTCTTTCATGCTTACATGCTGCTGTGCAAGAAACTCTAGAGCATCAAGAGTTGTAATGTGAATTAATCTAATCAAGGACTTGTAAAATTGTTTTGAATCCTTACAAAATTATTGTGGTTTTGTGTACAATTATATGTACTGCCAGAAGTAAAACAAGGTTTACCATGAGCTCTCTCCCCCCCCTGCTTGCTGAAATTTATGTTTAAAATCTAGAAAATATTACATCCTTCCATCCCATTTAAAACCTGCTATTTTGCTTAGGTATGTAAGATGACATTTTCATTATCTAGCCGTGTCAGAAAAAATTATGAGTGGCTCAAATCTTATCTATTTCTTCTAAATTTGCAAATGTAGAGTTCACTTCTAATGAACAAGTTAACAATTATATAAACTTTGTTGGTGTTAAAATAAACTGTGACTATTCACTTGTCCTTTTTGTCTGCAGAAAATCTAATCCCTCTCATAAAATTGTCTCTCATCATTGATTATACCTTTGAGAAATACAAGTTAGCAAGCAGCCTTCAAATCTTACATGCATAATGCTAACATTATTTGCAATACTGCTCTGTTATTACAAGAAGAATACATAAATATCTTAAACACTGGCAAATAACATAACTAACCACTTCTCTTTGATCCACAGTTTAATGAAGAAATTTGAGTCACGAAAAAAGGTCACTTGTTTACTTCCTGAACTTTCAACCACTCATCAATTTGTTTGCCCTATACCTTTCAACCTAACCTTTTCTTATAAACTTTACTCAGTCTTCAATTCATATGGTTGCAGTTAAGTCTCCTCCAGAGCTTCTTATTCTTGAAGACAGGAAACCAAACAAACCCCTTGACTCACTAGGTGTTTATTCTGTTATGATCAGTATTTCAGCAGGTGTTACTTACTACATTAGGAGTACTTCACATAGTATCAATTTGCGTCTGACAGAACACATTTCCAATGTTAAGAAAGGTAGCCTGTCTGTTTCTTTTTCATTATTAAATGTCAATGATAGTTCTGCTGTTCATGATTGTGTAAACCTAAAAGGCATTTCACCATTCATTAATAAGAAATATCTTAGGTATCGTGAAAGTATCAAAATTTGTATTTCACATAATGTAGTGCAGGATCACCTCATCAAATTCCTTATATTTGAAAATCCAATTATAAATCTGGCAATATCATATTCAATGTGTGTTAACATGTCACGCTATCTTAATTCATATCTTGGTTGAAGAAGGTTGAAGTTGCTGCACCAAAATGTTCCAGCTTTATAGTTTCTTTTTACATAACTCAAATTCCTATGTTGATTTCCGCCGTCTTTACACGATCATTATTCAAATAACAGATTCAAATAACACATTTGACTGTTTAGATGATTTATTGTGATGAAGTTAATTATTAAATTCATATAGTAAACATTAGAACTTTCAGGCCCACAACGGACCCATCTTCAGATGTTATTAGGAGAATGGAACTGGGTATAATTTGAATACATTAATGATATGTGGTTTTCTTGATATTGTCACATGCTCATGATGGACATCATATCTCGTGAATGGTTTGTTAACATCGATAAATATATTACGTGTCAAGCAATGTATTAAAAACTATGTATGAAGGAAATAATTGGTGTAAGTCTCTATATGTTATAACTCATTAAGTACCATTTTCCAAGGTAAAGGGATGTGACAAGGAGTATCATCA
Organism: Macrothele yani; assembly: GCA_039090855.1. Taxonomy (NCBI): domain Eukaryota; kingdom Metazoa; phylum Arthropoda; class Arachnida; order Araneae; family Macrothelidae; genus Macrothele; species Macrothele yani. The sequence continues at coordinate 138,477,055 of CM076993.1, read as the reverse complement.
TTGCAACATACTTCACCATATTTGTGAATAAATAGACTTTCCATTAGAAGGATTGATGCTTTTGAGTAGGGCGTGGGGAGGATGTTGGCTTCGCTCCAACATGGGTAATGAGATCCGTTGTATGATAGCCTTGATATGGAAGTCCTTGATGAGTTTGTCCTTATGATATATTGGTGCTCTTTTAACGAGTTTTTAATGAGCGAAGTGTAGATCCAACGTATATATGATCTTCATTTTGAATGTCTATTGTCTTCAGTGGGATGACATATACTCCATATCGGTTGTCCAAAGGAACAACGTCTCTATCATTTTTATTCCTGATAGTACATTGTTTGTTCGTACACCGAAGCCAATATTGTGACAATGGCAGACGTTTTTGAGTATATTGATGATGCTGGGAACTCAAAAACGTTTGCTATCGTCACAATATTGGCTTCGGTGTACGAGTACACAATGCACTATCAGGAATAAAAAATGATACAGATGTTGTTCCTTTGGACAACCGATATGGAGTATGTGTCATCCCACTGAAGACAATATACATTCAAGATGAAGATCATATAAATGTTGGATCTACACTTCGCTCATTAAAAACTCGTTTAAAAGAGCACTAATATAACATAAGGACAAACTCATCAAGGCTATCATGCAACGGATCTCATTACCCATGTTGGAGCAAAGCCAGCATCCTCGCCACGCCCTACTCAAAAGCATCAATCCTCCTAATGGAAAGTCTATTTATTCACAAATATGGTGAAGTATGTTGCAATGATGATACTCCTTGTCACATCCCTTTACCTTGGAAAACGGTGCTTAATCAGTTATAACATATAGAGACTTACACCAATTATTTCCTTCATACACAGTTTTTAATACGTTGCTTGACACGTAATATATTTATCGATGTTAACAAACCATTCACGAGATATGATGTCTATCACGAGCATGTGACAATATCAAGAAAACCACATATCATTAATGTATTCAAATCATAGTCAGTTCCATTCTCCTAATAACATCTGAAGATGGGTCCGTTGCGGGCCTGAAAGTTCTAATATTTGCTATATGAATTTAATAATTAACTTCATCACAATAAATCATCTAAACAGTCAAATGTGTTATTTGAATCTGTTATTTGAATAATGATCGTGTAAAGACGGCGGAAATCAACATAGAAAGTCAATGTAAACACAATATGAACATTTACTTAGTACAAAACTCAAAATATCGATTTCATTAGAAACTACAAATTTCACAAAAACATGGGTTTTTACTAAGGAATAAAAGGATATTATTACTTATTAGTGTGATAATGTAAAAAATATTACTTAAGTCAAATAATATTATTGTTTGTTAAAACTAATAGTAGTATTATTTATTAAGACTAATAATACTATTACTTATTATGATTAATAATAGTATTATTTATCAAAATAATAATATCATTACTTATTAAGACTAATAAGTAATAATATCCTTTTATTCCTTAGTAAAAAACCCATATTTTTGTGAAATTTGTAGTTTAAGTCTAGGAATAGCCATGTCATCCATTATTACCAAGTTCATTAAAAATACTTTCATGTGTCTGTCAGTTGTTACTGTTTTTATATGGGTTTCTGACATTCCTTTTCATTATACTCATTTGTGCATTTATTTAATCATTAAATTCAGCTTTTTCGATTGTTTAATATAAAATTCATTTGATCTACTGTGTGTTATCTGCTGTGCCACTTTGTCATGTCACAAACATTTTTTCGGAATCAGGGACAAAGGTTATTATCCTGTAAAAAGTGGGAAATATCTCATAAAGGAAGAAGAAAAACAGCAAAGGGAGAATAAGAAAACATGGGTGGGTGGATACAGTGGAAGACAAACAGTAAATAAGCAAAACATAACATGCACCAGCAGAGGACAGAACTACCATATCCACTAAACATGACACTGAATCAGCATGGGCCAGCACAATAAAGGAACTGGTGATGCTAGTGAAACTACAAATTTCACTTGCTGTCAACATAAAGATTCTTGGTTATCACTCAGACCTCTGAAGGCATTTACGAAATGTCATGCTATGCATTTGGTATGTTCATTTAAGAATAACTACCTGATGTGATACTTAACAATCAAGTTACCCAGCAAGGAAGTATTTTAACTTGTTATGAATTTACCCTGGACTTAAGCACTTTTAGAAATCACTAAAAACAGTTTCAACAAGTCACTAGTATTTTAAGCCTGACCAATGAATCAGGAGGAGCAGTGCTTTAACACTGTAAGGATATCACGATGTGTAGATTAGACAACATTTGAGAACAAAAGTTGCTATTATTATCTTAAGTGGAATGCCAGATAATGAAGAGTAAGTCAAAAGAACTACATGTGATGCAATTAAAAAAGCCTAATTTGGTGATTAGAAAATATGTAGATAAATTTTGAAAATGCAACTACACTCATGTGCAAAAGTTAAGTTACAAACACAAACACCTGCATTTTAAGAAAACGGTTAGAGATATTACTCAGAAATGCAGCAGAACAATAACATGAACAACAACAACACATAATATTTAATAAACAGGAACCATACACAATCAAAATGTTATAACTATACTGGTAATATGAAAATCAAAGTTTCCAAGCCTTCGCACATCAACCAGATGACTTTTTCAAGGAAGGTAGACTGCAAACTAAATGGTAGAACACTTCAACAATTTGAGTGCAGTGACTTATCTGGACGTTCTGGTGGACAAATCGCCTGACCATTGCCTTCACACAGCAGTCTATTACAAACCTACCTCTGCCCCCAACCTGATGCTCCGCAGTTCATTCTGTCCAGATGATTACAAGACAGCTTTCTTCCGTTCTTCAATTAGAAGAACCTTTGTCGTCTCCTCTGATGTTCACTCTAGACAATGCAAACTAAAAAACATAACCGAATTGGCCGCTGAGGCAGGATACACCTCGAACCAGATGCAAAATGTTATCGAAAAATCCAGATACAGCCTTGTTAATTCTTCAGTGCTGCAACTATGCTACCTGGGCTCCATTCCCTACATACCAAATGTTTCCTGTCAACTCAAGAACATGCTCGGGAGGATGAACTTCGTTGTCTGCATAAGGTCTCCAGAATCTTTATATACCTTGCTTAAAAGAAATATTGACAAGCCTCAGCTTTTCAACGAGGCAGGTGTTTATACCATCCCACTAGAATATCTGGACGGCTCCAAGAGATACTACGTCGGAATGACCAAGCGATCGTTTAAAATTACACTCAACGAGCATAAAAGAGACACAAGAGATGGAAAAGTAACTACTGCCCTGTCCAGAGAAGTCAAATTCAAGTCCTTCCTATGTGGGAAATTAGCTTCCTACTCCATGTCTAAATCTACTGCCAATCGCGAAACCTTAGAGATTATTACCAACAGTTAGGCTTGCAATGATAGCGTCTCTCTAAAATCGCCATGAGTTTGGAACCAGTTTGTCAAATAATGCTGCGTTTTCTCCCACAATATCGCGTGCCCAACTAATATGACGCCTTGTTTCTGTGAATGAATAATTACATTTGCATCTGTTCATTCATTCTAGTCAAGTCACTGCATTCAAATTGTTGAAGTGTTCTATTATCCAGTTTGCAGTTTGCTGTCTACCTTCCTTAAGAAAGCCATCTGGTTGATGTGTGAAAGCTCGGAAACTTTTATTTTTATTCTATGCCAAGAAATTCAGATTACCAGTATAGTCATACTATTTTGAGAACACATAATATACTCCAAAATGAAGATAAAGCACTGAATGCTTCTCAAATAAACCATGTTATTCAAACACACACACACACACACACAAAGATACAAATCAATAAACATACCAGAAAGATGTGCTTTGGCTTTAATATGGTGTGTGATCACCTCTCATGGTGAGACATGTGACTGGTGGCATTGCAGCATGCTGCCCAAAAGAGAGTCAGTTAGTTTTAAGGGCAGTCCAAGTCCGTTGTACTTTGCATCTCCTGTATGTTTCTTGGAGGGTGTCTTAGAGCAGCCATCCATCTCCCTAAAGTGCCACACAGGTGTTCTATAGGCTCACTTTCAAGGTATTCCAGCACCAGTCGATCAGTGTGGATTTGGGCATTGACCTGCAAACATAAGGTGCCACAATCTCATCTCCATAGCAGATAGCATTGATGGAAACCCTGGAAAACATGTGCAGGTTGGTTCATCAATTACACATTATGCCCGCCCACACCATTCAACCACCACCTCCATAAATATCCCTCTCTTGAGTGTTTGATGGATGGTAATGCATGTCATGTTCTCTCCAGGTCAATACACGTCAAAAATCCATTTGCAGTTAGAAATGCAACTTATCCATGAAGAGAATGTTAGACCACTATTCACATGTCCAGTGTAGATGTTCCCGAGCCCAACATAATCATTCTCTCCTGTGGTAAGATGTTAACTGTAAGCACACTACAGGTCTTCTGGCATAAAGGCTGCATACCTGAAGCCTTCTGGTCTCTATTGAGTGTAAGATACTGATCATCCAGTTGCTCCTGTCAGCTCTGAAGCCAGCTGATGAGATATCATGCTTCTGTGACATCTTTTAGTTAAGGCAAGAAAGCATTCATTAGGGGTGGAAGTTGACCTTAGACGACCTGGTACAGGTCATCTACAAACACTTCCTGTATTTTGGAACTGTCTCCAGAGCCTGTTGACAACCATTCGAGGCACATGAAACTAACTTGCCGTCTTTGTTTGAGATTTCCCGGCCTCCAGTCTCCCAATCCTTCACTATCACATATTATCGCTTAAACGGAGTCTGTGTGACATTTTCAAGATGACATGTCCTTTACTTGCAGTTTGACAACAGCTAAGATCTTTTATATCCTTGTCTACCCTTCACAACTATTGGCTCCTTGAGTCTATGTGCAGCACCCTCTGGAACATCATTCACATGTCATCATGCTTTACTTTACATACCCGTCACAGCCTGTTATACTCTCTGTAAAAGTCAGACCATATGTTTCATTCCTTTTCTTACTATGATGAAAAACCTTTTGTAATTTAACTTTTGCACAGGAGGGATGATGGACAATGAACCATGGGAATCAAATGCTATTTTAATAATCCATTAAATAGCTCAAATTGCTATAACTCTTCTCTCCTTCCCCTTTCTATCTAAAACATTAGCCACATGTTTTATGGATCTACTGATAGGAAAAATATGGAATCGTCAACACTATTTTGTGTTTGTGAGACTTATCTTATTTATAAAACGAGTTGCTGTGTAACCACAGATTTTTATAGCACAGTAAAAGTTTCGATGACAAGAATTACAATGTTAGTCATAAAAATGAATTATGCCATGGAAGTGTCAGCATACCAACTGCCCTGTGTTGATTGATTATGTAATATGTGTGCTAATTATCATGGCAAGAAACATGTCAGCCATAACTATACTTTAGTTTTTTTTGGGGGGGGGGGGTTTAAAATAATATTCCTTAGCAAAAATGTAATCTATCTATTAGAACTGTAACTAGACTTTTTTTTTTTAACTATTCCACAGCAAAAATCTATCTATCTAATCACTTAACAAAATAAACTCTTTAGTTTTTAATATATTAGTATTAGTTAGCAAGTAATGACACATGAACTTACTCAATATTAATATAAAAACAAACTGAACAATATGAGACAGAGATCACATGAAAACAACAAGATTACACCGGAAACAGGATGAAAGCAAGTACAGTCTCAAAAATGAAAATTATAAAAAAAAGTTTGAAATCTCCGTCAGAGGAAGTGGATTTTAAAAATTCCGATAGTAATAGATGAAGCCACCGTACTAAGGGACTTTGACGTTCAATTGACCGTCTAATAGTTGCTATTGCGCCACTTCCTCCCCTTTTCCCCTCCGGCCCTCTCTGACTATTTTGACCGAAAGCAAAACCAGAGCAGAATTTACCTGAGCACTTGATTTCTCGCTCTCCTGGTGCCGCTTTGGACCCTGTTCTCTATGGAGTTTAAAATTTGAAATGCAATCAATCACTGTGCTCTCACATTTCTGAACACAGCCCATCCCAGTCTGGCATCTTGATGATATTATAAAGAAACAATAAGCTACGATTCCAACTTCCATTTTTTTCTTTTGTCTCTCTTAACACGATAAATAAATAAATAAGTGATCTCAAAAATGCCTGATAATAAAACAATTCTGATTAATAAAGTGCCAGACCCAGAGTTTCCTGTACTTCTATAAATTTGTTACTGCTGACCAGTGGGTATAGTGAGGAAAAAATGTCCTTCTCAAGTAAGGTTTATCAAAGGAAATAACACAAACAATTTGTAAAAAAAAAAAAATTAAAAGAAGAAAATGGGGACTCCTGTGGATCTAATAACTTACAATAAGCAAGCAAAAAATATTTTGCCCAAAACAGTTTATTTGGGGGGTGGGGCCTTAAAAAAAAATCCTCCCCTGGATACAGATACGGCCATGCCTGTTGTGATGTGATGTGATGTGATGTACTAGACTTCTATCTCGGTGCATCAGATAGTTTCCTTATAACATTACATTGGTGATGTCACCTACCTACTTTGTTTCACCTCTTCTGCTACTATGGGTCTGGCTAAGAACATGAATTTTAAAATGTTACTTCTTCGGCATGGGAAAGAAAAACAACTAAGACTTATATTAGGCTGTTGTTGTTTCATAGTGCATTTGAAAATATGTTAATAATGTCAGTGTATTGTTGACACAAAAGTGATATTCACACAATAAAATATTTTTATAAGATGCGTAAGTGCTGTGTGAGTGGAACAAAATAAAGAAATTGCATTTTGTAAGTGGTTTACATATCTAATTTTGCTGCAGAGAAAAATTTCAAATTGCTAGGAGCTCTAGAGAAGAAATTTAATAAAATGTTTTGCAAAGAATAGGAAGTTCTTTGGTATTGTTGAATCCATGCTGTTCAATTTTTATTTCAGTATCTAATATATCGCAAATGTAAAAAGCTCTTTTAATTTTAATTTCAAACCAAAAAACTTGCTTACTGATTCATAGAAATAAATGCATTGTGAATCTTTCAACAGCAGAGCTGCTTTTGGTAATTACTACTTTAAAATTATGTTAAGTACTTTTACAACACTGTGGACCAAAATCAATCATTTTTAAGTTGTGAAATTTTATTTCTATGTTAAAAAGCATTGTTTCCTTAGATATTTACATGATCTTTACTTGCAATAATTATTTCTTATATTTTATGTTTCTTAGTATTTACATAATGGAAGTTTGTACTGAAATTTAAGGTAGGCAGTACTACTTGTTGATGCGTTCTGTGGTATATATACCTTTTTAATTTGTTTGTACCTTCTTGCAGTAAGTTTTATATCAAAGTTTTCTTAATTTATTAGTTGCAAAAAATAATGTGTGTATTAAAACTCTCACAGTGTCTCTGTAATTCAGTTTGTCCCCAATGATGAAGAACTGAGGGGATCTCATCTTATGCTCTTGTATTCAGTAATGTGAATGCTGTTTTAGCATAGTACATATTGTTATTAATTTATGGTAGAGAGAGGTGCCATAACTAACTTCCTTCTGTGTGGCCAACTAATTGGGAAATTACGTTGCCTTTATAGACGATTAAAATCCATATTTTCTATTCAGGCATGACAGGATTTTCATTTTCACGTTTTCTAAATCCAATTGGCCATATAAATAGTTACTTTCAGAAATCAGAATAAATGGGTTTTCATTTTACAACATAATCCCAAAATCTGAAAAGTATATTTAACTAAAGCTCATGTTGAAAAATTGGCTTCCTAGTTTCTTAATTCAATTACTAATCAAACTTCTATTATCGGTATTTTTACTAGGAATTTTTTTATTTTAATTGCAAATTTTCAGAGAAAACTATTCTCCTTTTTTAGGCTGACAGGGAAAAAGTGACAACAAAAGACAGCCTGAAGAAGAAGAAGAAGAGTTTTCTCTGAAAATGTGCAATTAAAATAAACAAAAATTTCTAGTAAAAATTCACATAATAGAAGTTTTGATTAGTATATTTAGCATTAAGACATGTTGTTCATGATTTCTACCTAACCTATTTTTGTTTAACTCTTCTTACGTTGCATATTTACCTTTTTTTTTTTTTTTTTTTGCTCTCATGTCCTAAGATCCAACTAAGAAAAGTAACAAAGTGCATAATAATTTCCATTCATTCAAAAAATTACAAAAACTCATAAAGAAGGAATGTAAAAGAGCATAACATAAATTTCAAAGCATCTTTCACAACTAAAGCAAAATTCCTGAAAAAATATATTAAAAACAGAGATCAATAATACATATAAATTAAAAACAGAGATCCAAATGCCTGAAAAAAAATTAAAAACAAAGATCAACAAAAAATAATTTAAAAATCATTTTACTGGATTTGAAAAAGCAGGAATTTATCAAATCACAATCAAGCCTGCCATCAATGGAAAGAAAAAGCTCTATTCATAGGAAGCAGGAAAAATCCTCTGAAACAAAGATTAAATCAACATATAAACAATAAAAAAACCCAATAAAAAGAGTTAATTCAGTACTGCCTAAAAAGCCAAACAAACCCGATTTTTGAAGAAATAAAGGTTACCAACTAACAAGAGAATGATTTGTGTATAAGATATGCAGAAGTGCTTAAAAACGATCAGATTAAAGCACTGAAACCTTGGGTTCTGCAGAACTGCAGAAAAGACATAGGAGTTGTTTGTGTGCTGTGGAGATGCATTACTTATAGGGAGGGGTTGTGGTAAGACACCTTTGATCATGTGAGGAATGAAGATGTGTTGCAGATGTGTAATGTAAGGCAAAATGTTGTTAGAAAGGTGGAGACGAACATTCTTAGGTGGTTTGGCCATGTTGAAAGAATGAGTGATGAGATGCATACTAAGAGAATTCATTCAGCCCAAGTGGCAGGAAAGAAAGGTAGAGGAAGGCCAAGAAAATCATGGGAAGACCAGATTCAGGAATGTCTGCATAAGAAAAGATTATGAGTATGAAGTACAAAAGGTCTTGTGTGTAGCGTGTGATGGATGTCAATGAAGCTTGAGCTGTGTGCCGAGATCGCTGTAAATGGAGACATCTGATACAGCAACAGTGAGTTCTTTCTGTGAGGAGCTAACATCTGAATATCAGAGAACAACTTAGAGATATGTATGTAGAAAACACTACCATATCCATGAAAATGTCTTCTTGAACAAGAAAAAGAAATTACAATTATAACATACATGGGATTCTTCCACGGATTTACAGAATTCCACCTTTTTTGTCATCATTTGGGTCATACTTAAAATTGATGCAAAACTGAAGAAAAAATTTTTGAGGTAGGGTTGGGGGTCGTTCTCCATCTGGGGAAGGTATTTAATTTTTCAAAAATGGAAGTTAAATAAAGTAAAGATTTTCCCATAATCATTATTTCTTTTTTTTTTTTTTTTCACGATGTTACCTGTGTCTAGTATTGTTGTTAAATATCATTTTACTGCATAAATGTTTGTATTTCAGCATTAAACAGTGGCCAATGGTTTCCAAAAACAGAGATTAAGACGGCGTGAAGATTTCACTGGGGTATTCAGGCATGAGGTTCTTCCGTGGATTCAAAGAAGTCTACTGTTTCCAATATCATTTTGGGCATTCACAAGATAAATGCACAATTAAACAGAAATTGGGGTGGGGAGGAGGATTTTTTCAGTTTGAGGACTGAATTTCGTGCTTCCAAACTTTCGAAAACGGAATAGATGGAGCGAAAATTTCCCCGTAATCTTTTTTTTTTTTTTCTTTCACAATGTTTCTTCTGTCCAGTGTCATTGTTAAATGTCCTTTTCCACAAATGTTGCATTTCAACTTAAAAATAGAGGGAAAAGTTTCCGAAAACGGAAGTCGGTCGAAGCGAAGATTTCTCCCATAATCTGTATTTTTTTCTTCCTGCGATGTTCTCGTTATCTTGTGTTACTGTAAATGTTACTTTCCCCCATAAATGCTTGCACTTAAGCTTGATAAAGGAGGAAATGTATATTTTCTGAAAATGGAAGTGACGAAGTTTGAAAATTTGTTAGAATCGATGCGTGGTGTTCAAAAGTGTTCATATTCTGAAAGTCACACCATTTATCTGAATCAGTGAAAGCTTTGACATCATGCATTCATGGACCTCGGGCTGAAAGTTCTTTCAGCGTAATGGATAAATTGTCATCTGAAGGAATAAAAGGGGGGGGAGAAGAAAAAAATAACAATAGAGAAATGGGAAGGGAATTATGTCAACAGAAAGAGAAAATAAACGAAGATTGCTGTGCAGCTGCAGATTCACCAAAAGACAAGTATGCCCATGGAACTTGCTGAGAAGAAAGCATTAGTAGAAAGGAAAATTGAGCTGATGTTCTATGTAGGAAGTACGAAAAAAAAAAAAAAAGCTGTGTTTGAAGCAGTGTTTTTTAAAACAATTTTATTCTGTTTTTGAATTCAGTAATTTTACATTGTGAATACAGTGGTGTGCTCTAAATATTTACTTAAATAAATTACAGTGAACAATTCCATCTTGCTTGTTCTGTGTGTTATATTTACACTTTCTTGTTGCGTGTTCTGATTTCTCACCCGGTTAAAAAGTTCAGCTGTTTTGTTCCTTGGTCAGTCTCATGTATGTCATAAAAGGAAAAGGGATTTTTTTTTAAATACTTAAAGTGCCAAACACTAGATGACACCACCATTGATAACCACTACCAATCAGGGGTATCTCAGAAATATGACGAAAATCCCACTGAAGGAGAAAGTTCAGATCAGTTTCAACAATCAATAGGAATGCGACTAGCAATAGGTCTAGTAAAAGTTCCCAACATACAGAAAATGCATAAGAGCTAGTGACAATCAACTGCCCATTTGGAGCAACAACAATAATATTTTCCTGAATTGTTTTAACTTCATTTCACTTTGTTTAGTGATCTTCACTTCAATCAGCCCTACTTTAAAAAATTATGATCAGCAACATTCTGTCTCCTTAAAGATTATAATTTCGTCATATATATAATTGGGAAACAAATCTCCCTTGAAGAAATAATTATTCACAAATACATAGATGGGAATACAAATGTGCCGTATTTTCACTGTTTCCTTGTAGCAACTCCTTCAGAAAACTTGAAAATTACATTGCCCTGGAGCAGGAATCAAACCCTCATGTCCCGATTTCCGTTCAAGTAAACTGTCCATTACACCACCCAGGACAAGGAAGTTCTAAGCAACTGAAGCAAAGCAGATGTAGCGTCAAAATCTGAGAAGCATTCAGATTTGGCACTAGCCGAAGCTATCCCATGCTACCTCATAGTGTCACCATGACCTTTTCTCACATCCAGGGTTGGATGTGGGTCACAAGTTCCAGTGCTTCAGAGAACGTCATACATGTAATGTGAAAAAATATTTCTTCAAGGGAGGTCTGTTTTCCAATTATATGTATGATGTTACCTGAAGCACTGGAACTTGTGACCTACGTCTGAACCTGGATGTGAGAAAAAGTTGTAGTGATGCTATGAGGAAGTACGGAATATCTTCGACTTGCAGAAAATCTGAATGGTTCTCAGATTTCTAAGCTACATCTGCTTGACAGTGAAAATATGGCACATTTGTGCAAACAATTATGGTTATAATTTTGTTTAACTTTGTTTTAGGATATCAGGCTAAATGCCAAAACTTGCAGCAATGAGTCATCAAACCACTCCTTTATTGGAAGAATATCAACAGGTTAATCCAAAGCATATTGTATCATTAAAAACACAAGACCAAATACTGGGAGCTGTGCAGCATAGGTAGAGTTAAAAATAAGTTGAGTACATACTACACAGTATATATAAACTTCCTACATTTAAACCCTAAATGCACTTTTTAGTTGGCCATCTGAATGGAAGTTAATTGCAGCATCTCCATGCCATAAAATTTAGTTTATGTTCCTTTCATATGAACTAGATATTATTTCCTCATGGATTTCTGTGTTGTTTGTAATGCATGTGGTTAGTTCTTGTATGTTCTGTATTGTTATGAAATGTGTGGGGGTTGATCAAAAAGTACTGAGGCCTGAATTCATATTATTAGTAACAGAACTGAGCTGAGGTGTAGCTTCAGTGAATGCTCACTGATGAGTTTCTGCACATTCAAACATGCACACTGTTCGTCCCACAACTTTCATTTTTTACACGCTTTTACCACCACTTTTTTTTTTAATTTTTTACATGCTTTTACCACCACTTTTTTTTTTACACTCTTTTACCACCACTTTTTTTTTTAATTTTCATATTTATTCCACCATTTCTGGGAGAAAAAACTTGTGTTAAATTTTGTGAGAATATTGAAGAGCTGATTGCCAAAATACATTAAGTGATTTTCAAGTGGAGCAATAAGAAGTGAAAATCCTCCAAACACATGGCATCAGTGAATAAAGAAAGTCATCACTCTTTCCATGTTTTATCAACACACAGCAACCGAAAAATTGCCATCTGGTCACTGCTGGGGATCCGAATCCCAGATCTCTCGATATCTAGACAAGCATGTTAGCTTTACACTACGGTGGCCAACAATCAACGGCGCTATATGTGTTTTTCTGTCAGAAATTTGTAAGAGCTATTTCATCATTTTGAATAACTGTTTGCCAATAGCAGTGACTGTGAGCAACCTTAATTCTATCAAGCAGTGAAAACAAGGAATAGGTTTCTTAAGTGCAAACTGTCAGCTGTGGGTTAAACTTTAATTAACTAATGAAATTGAAATTTCATGTGGTTCTGCTGAGTTAACTATTTGATAATATCGTGTGAATTAATGAAGACATGGCAAATCCTAGTGAAGAATTATTGTGTATATGGATGACATCCTGATAATAGTAGACCAAGAAGAAAAATCTCTGCTAATAGACATACTTAACTTATTCAACACCCTAGACGACTTGCTTAAATTCATCCTGGAAGTGCAGCAAGAAAGCAGCCTCAATTTCGTGGATCTGACACTCTCTGCCGTAGAAGGAAAAATCTCTACATCACTCTATAAAAAACCTACTAATATTCAAAAAATGCTAAACTACCAATCATACCATCCATCCTACATTAAATATAATGTAGCTGCACAGTTCCTAGAAAAATAGAAACTTTAGATTCTGAAATAACTTCCAAAGAAATTCATAAAAAAGAATTAAAGAAGTCGCTGACAGATAACAATTACCCGGAAAATTGGATAGAAAAAAATTTTAAGGAAAAAAAAAGATAAATTGAGCCATAAAAAGTCTGATAAAGCCATTAAACTCACTAGAAAAATAACTTACCATAAAGGGTTGTTTGAAAGGCGGCAGAGAATTAGCCTTAACTTCCATATTTGTCTTGCTCCTCACTTACACAATAAAATAAAAAAATATTTTCCACAGATTAAACAAAAAGAAAATAATATGCTTCTACAAGAAGGAGTTATCTACAGTGTAAACTGCAATTGTGGTAACATATATGTAGGAGAAACTGGAAGACAACTCTGCACCCGAGTAGCAGAACACAAAGCTGCAATTAAGGAACATTACAAGCAAAACAGGCCTTGATAAACATGTACATAGTACTGGACATTCAGTGGACTGGGAATCTTTGAAAATTCTTGCACACCAACAACACTACCTAAAACGGAAACTTGAAGAAAGTCTACACATTGAGAGAAGAAGAGGTTCCACGATTAACAAACATAGCGGTATGACATTACCACTTGAGTGACAGCACCTTCTGTCTTGTCAGTCCTGACGAAGGGTTGGGGTACAACCCGAAAATTTGACAAGTTGAAAACTTATATCCTAGTAGTCCCCGTAATGCACAATTTAACTTACAATATTTGATAATATGTCTTAGCTAAAGTTAGTTCAGGATTATTTGCAGAGTAGCAAATGTAGTCTTGCTTCTTACTGACTGCTAACTTGCATCAGTTATACAGTACTGATAACTTTTTAATAAAACATAAGATAAATAAGATAAGGCGTTTCCGATCCTGCATTGCTATGTGATTCCGATTTATCTTTGTGCAACCTACCTCCTCCCAGAAGTATGTACATGCTTTGCTGAATCACCCTGTATATATATTTCCAAATTGAAGTCCTAAAAATTTTTAATTGGCCTCCACATAAGAAATATAATATGTAAATTTGTAAAAGACATTTAGTTATATGGCTTTTATGTGCAATTTTTAGATTACTTGGTGTTCTTCCATTTCTGTTTGGTAGAAAATATGCTGACTGTTTTTAGATTTGAGGTTGGCAGGATCTTTTCAGAGAATTCATTCTTGTGGTTAGGTACAATTGGTATAGGTCAACAGTCTACACCATATAGCATTCTGTTCATTATATATCAATAAGAATAATAAAATTGAATGCATACTATGTGCTGTGCAGGTTAATTAAACAATTACAGCAGCATACCAAAATCTAGGGGAAGCCTTCGCAGCAGGGTGCAAGCTGTAATAGCAGCAATGGGTGGACCAACTCGATATTAATTCCTTTCCAGAGAGTTTGGATATGCAAGTGTCCTGATACTTTTGTTCAGATAGTATATTACTGGTTTTACAGATTACTGTTTTGCCATTCATGCAAGATATGTTGTTAAGTACACCTTACCTGGTGCCTAGGTTTCTGTTTCTTTCATAATCAGTTAAAACATATATATATTTTTTAATTTGCCTTTGTTTAAGTGTGTTTATCTGTGGTCAGATCTGCCTTAATGGTGTAAGCAAATTGGGGTTATGTGTATGAATAAAATGAGAAGTCTGTGTGGATTTTATCTGATCACAGCTGCATAATCTTTTAAAGTCTTTGTTGCATTACCAAAGCTTGAATATAAGTAGTAATGAGGAATGTGTAATATGTAGCAGGGGCTGTCACAAAACCAGTTTTAATTGAATAATTTGCATATGCAATGAGGATAGACCCTGCAGTTAATGAATTTGTTTTCCAAACATTTGAGATTCATTTTATGTGGATTATGTTCAAATAGTATTCACCCAATTTCTAGAAGTATCCTCTTGGTCAATGTCAAGATTGTGTGTGTGTGAGAGTGAGGGAGGGAGGGAGTATTATTCAAATTTCTTCCAAACAACATTACTTTGTGATGATATCTTGGTGATTATATTTGTTCCACGTCATGACTAGATGAAGTACTGTGGATATTTCACTGTCATATGATGCTGCCACTGTTGAGCATGTTTTTGTTTTGTTTTTTTTTAGCAGTAAAATTCATAGCGTGTGCCCAATTAAAAATATTTCCTATTTCTGTATCTACAAATAAGTTTAATTGCTTTTAATTCAAAATATTTTGCACAACATCTTTTTAAAAATAATTTTAGATAGCCCCCTTTAGTTTTAAGTTTCTTTCATGGGAGCCATAAGATTTGTAGGATATGCATCTAAAGATATTTATAAGATATATTCCAAAAGTTTTATTTGCAGAGTTTCATGTGAATTGTGTTTTCAAAATGCATTTTCATAATCCATATGGTTATTTGTGAATGCATTTTAAAAGTGAGACTTAAGCAAAACATGCAGATTTTGACAACTTAACAAGTGAACTAATTTTGTGCGGTGAAACAAAACAAGAAAAAAATATGAATCTTTTATGGATGTGGTTGTGCTTCTCTTCGTGATTTGATAGACACGTTCCAATATCTCTCCCATCCCAAAAACCATGATAAAAATTATTTTCTGGAGGTTTTTTCATTGTTTGCCTCCACTGTGCTTTGAATGTTTTCATTTGATGCACTAGGATTCTTTCAAGAGTTTTTTTTTTTTTTTTTATGAAAATGACAAAAAATTCATGTCAGTCATTTGTGAGCAAGGTCAGATGAGCATGGTGAGCCATTCAACACTGGTATTTGATTTTTAGAAAACTTAGAAAGAATCACATTTTTTCTACTAGTTTACTTCTGTGCTTGAAGGATTTTCAGAATTCACAACAGTTTTTCCTTACATCACACAGACATTAAGCAAAGTTTTTGGAGTCAGAGGGGCTACATAATATCTTCATGAGTACCAGTTCAAATCACAGCAGTTCCACTTAATATGGAAATATGTCTTGCTTTTAACTTTGTATTATTACTATTATTCACAATAAATAATGGTAATTATGTTTCTGTCATTTGTGGTCCAGCTCACATAAATTTTCTTTGCATTTGTTCACTTTATTGTAATTTACTGTCTTTCATAATATTTCTGAGCTTCATGAGGTTCCTGGAATGAAACTAAGAATAAGTTTTGTTTCATTCCAAAAGTCTTATGAATCAAAATACAAGAGCTTTTCAAATTCCATATCTTTAGTACCTTTTTTGCAAATTTGGGTGATTAATTGTCATATTTTTTTTTCTAATTGAAGTATCCAGCACTACTGGTGACCTTGTAAATTCAATAAAACTTCAACAGCATTTTATCATGATTATGCAGGTGAACATTTTTAGTAGAGGGAACAGCTGGAAAATGGCATTCTGTAGCTATGAGGATAAAAGTGATGTGAAGAATGTCATAAGAAAATAAATTGGCTTATTTTTTTATGAACAACATTATTAATTGATACATTGCTTCTTTAGAGAACTTTGTTAAGAGAAAGAAACTGTAAAGATTCACATTCCTTTTACATATCTGACAGTCAATTCAGTACTTGGATAAACTGAGAACTTGTTGTGGAGAAATCAAATAGTTATTTACATGAACATTCTTTCTTTGTAATTTAATCCTATTGTCTTCATTTTGCTGTAGTTTTCCTCCTAAAGTTTAAAAGATGTAGAAAGTACACTCTTTGCCAAAAAAAGAAACAAACAAACAAAGCACCCAAGGAAAGTCGTTCGATCCTGATGAAACTTTGCATGCAAGTACCTCAGGGGCAAATATGCAAATGATTAAAAAATAATGACCAATGATGAAATAGTGGCCTGCCACAGTGCATAAGAACTGTGCATCAAGGAAGGTATATTAAGAGCAAAGCTTGTATGCAGGAACAGCTGTGACAGCGAATTGCAGTTGCATTGACCTCCGTAGACTGTGAGGATGACTTGACGTCAGATCCATGCAGAGTGTGAGCAGCTGAGCAAGTTTAAGAGAATACATATAATTGGGCTGAGACAGGCCAGTTGGGGTCAAGTTGTCATATTGCCAGGTATTTGGATCAGAGCAACACTGCAATGCGACGATGTTGGCGCCAGTGGGTCGAGGAGGGCACAACCCACTGGCATGCCGGCAGTGGACAGCTGAAGGCAATGACAGAATACAAGGATCAAGCGATTGTGAGAGGTGCATAAACAGAATCGAATTCGTCACTCTCAACCATCCATATCCATATTGCATCATCTACAGGTACGGAAGCGGCCATCTGGACTGTTGCCAAATGACTTGCAGCACAGGGACTACATTCCAGGAATTGTTTGCAGCAAGGATTTCTGGCATCAGTTGTAGTGGTGTCAGGCCCAATCAACGTGGGATAGTATCCAATTGCATCGCGTTGTCTTCAGTGACGAGTTACGGTCTGCACTTGGCGAAGATGACCAGCACATACTATCTGAAGATGAGCCGGCCAGCACACAGATCCTGCCTTTACCATGGAATGGCACACGGCTCACATACTGGAAGTGATTGTCTGGGGAGGCATATCCTATGTTAGCCGGAGACACCCTTGGTAGTCTTCCGTACCACCCTCACTGCTCAACAGTACATCAGCGACATTCTATGACTCGTATTGTCATTCCTATCAGAGCATAACCAAACAATTTTTCAACAGAATAATGTCCGGCCACACATGGCCTGCCTCTTCAGTGTCTAAACCTTTCCATGGCAAGCCCAATCACCTGACCTCTCACCAATCGAACATGTTTGGGACATGATGAGACACCTACACCAATTCCGGAATGGTTGCAAACTGGCTCAAAATTTGAATATCATCTGGTGCATATGCTATACTCCAGGATAGTATCTGTGGACTGTATGTGTCTATGCCATACCTGATAACTGCCTGTATCTGAGCCAGAGGTGGCACTACAATGCACTGACTTGTTCCACTTGTGTAGCTGTTTTATCCAAATAAATCACCCAACTGCTCTGGAATTGCAGTCATTTCCTTTCCTATACAAATACATTGAACATAATAACTTGCATCTTAATTGGATGATTCCTTCTGGGTGCTTTGGTTTTTTCTTTGTTTGTTTTTTGCAAAGAGTGTATTAAGTACTGAAGATTGTGAGCACTAACTTATATCTAGCAAAGACATACATCAGTGTTTAATATGCAGTTCTGAACAGGAATAGAAGAAGTAACAATTCCATATACATTGGGTGATCGCTGAATTTTGACCATCTACCTAATGTAATACTTCGTAGGTCCTCCTTTCGCCTTCAGTACGGCAGCTACCCGACTGTGGCATCAATTCAATAAAATGCTGAAAGCAGTTGGGAGGTATGGCCAACCAACCTGTGTGTAATGCGGTATCGATATGGGGGGGGGAGTTCAGGAGCTAATCGATATGCTGGAAGTCTGAACTGTTTTCCTCAAACCATTCCTTCAGAACATTGAACCTGTGGCGTGGTGCATTGCCATCTTGGAAGGCAGGTTTGCCATTCGGGGGAAAAGTGCAACATCGTTGGGTGCACAGAGTCGGCAAGCAATTCACAATAGTGGGCATCAGTCATACATTGTTCCACGTGTAGCAGGGGTCCAAATTCCTGCCAGGTAAACATGCCCCACACCATACAACCGCCTCCACTGATTTGCACTGTGGAAACCATTCAGCATGGATCGAGTGCCTTATTTTGTTTGTGCCCAATATGTACAAGACCAGTGGAGTAAAAAACATGACTCATCAGACCAGTGCATTTTTTTTTTTTTTTTTTTTTTTTTTGAATTATCCCCGATGTCCAACTTCCATGATCTTTGCACCAGGCGAGTCTTTTGCGCCAGGGAACTGTGGTTAGGACTGGATGTCATCCGGGTTATCTGCTGTTATAGCCCATATGGGCAAGATTGCGATGCATGGTCATGACAGCTATTATTCTGGGTTGACCTGTGTTATATTGGGTAGTCAACTGTTGAACAGTGCTGTGTCTGGTAGCCTGTACGAGTTGTCTGACCCAGTACTCATCTCTCACATCAACCTTTCGTTGTCCTGTGCAGTCTGGCTCCCGGTCATCACATGGTCAGCCGGCTGCATCCACTTTTGATAGGGGTGGTCATAATTCAGGGATCACTCAGTGTATATTTAAATGATAAATAGTCTGTACACTGGGAGTATATAAGACATATACACTGTAAACACAGGTAATCTGAAAATATTGAAAGTGAGTGAGGGTGAAAAGTACTGCTATACTACTAATGCTGTAATCACTCACTTTTTGTGTTGTGTGCAAGATTCCACTTCAGGAAGTGCATGCTTAGTGTGTAGAAATAGTAGTACAGTAGTTTCCAGTCAATTGGGACATGTGGAGATTAGAACGCTTTGGCCCAACAAAGCAGCTGCCAAATTGTGCAAAGCTGTATCCCAAAGAGCTGATTTTGGATGTTCTTCAAGAAGTGTCTCCCAAATAAATGGCTGCCCCAATTAACTGGTGGCCCAATTAACTGGAATGTGTTATAACCTTTGACTTAAGAGGTAAAAACCTTGTAACAGGCCATACTTCTACATTATTAAATAGCATATATACAGCAATAAAATTGAAATTCGTGCTTAAGTTACATAAAACTAAGAATGCAACATAGGAGCTTTCGAACAATATTTCTAGTTGTTTTCAACTAAAATTTTTGGAAAGGCTTTTCAAATCTTTGGTTGAAAACAAAAATTGCTAGAGATGCATTTTGAAAGCTCCCACATTGTGTTCTTATTTTCATTCAACTTAAGCATGTATTTTGTTTCTATTGCTGTATTTTGTATAGTTAAATGTTTTTGCCCATTTTTTTCAATAAATAAGATTTCATCACCACCCTGCACTATTCTAAAAATCTAATGACAACAGAGTATATCATTTCATATGAAATCATAATCCATATTTTCACAAACTTTTAATATTGATATGAAATGTATTTAACTTTTAAATTGTGTTTAATATCAATTTTTAAATATTAGTAACACATTATATTTATTCAGAATTCACAACTGATATTTGCTGCTTCCATAGCTTAGAAATGCTTCATACACTATGGTTTTGTGTGCCATGCCGTATCACCCCCCCACACACACACACACACACACACACTCTCATTCAGTTTTTAAGTTCATAAATTATGAAGTGATACATCATCATTTGACTAATGGCAAATATTCGTAACAGGATACTGCATATACATACATTATATACAAATTACAAATGCAGACTTCCATTGAGTTCCTACAATCCATCCTTCAGTTCCTGCATTGGTAATACCAGGTAGTCTTCTTATGTGTGATAGCAACTTCTTTAGAAAGTAAAACCCTCTATTTCATTTGGCAGTTTAATATAGAAATCACAATAGATATTGAATTCCTTGTTCTAAATGAGAAAAAAAAATCCTTGAAGCACTAAAATCTATAAAATGATTGATAGCAGAGATGCAGAGATTGCGACTGAAGCAGGAACCTCAATGACTTTGCTCACTTGAGCTGTGGTAGGTAGAGAGACACATTGGCCTCCTGATGACGACAGTGATTCTGTTTAAAGCGCTAGAGGATTGTGTATGACAAAGATGCAGAGATTGTGAATGAAGCAGGAACCTCAATGACTTTGCTCACTTGAGCTGTGGTAGGCAGAGAGACACATTGGCCTCCTGATGACGACAGTGATGCTGTTGAAAGCGCTAGAGGATTCTGTATGACGGGCTGAATGAAGTTGGCGTTCGCGGTAGGTTTTGTACTGTGTTTGAGGCAGATGGAGCACTACTTTAGTCACAGTTGACAAGGGTTTGACTGCCAGGGAATGTAAATAGTGTAATTATGTACATAGTGGTTTTAATTAAGTGTATGAATGTGTTGTATGTTGTGTACCTTTGAGTGGTTTTTTTATGAAGATGACGAGCTCTGTTACATCTCAGACGGCAGAATGAAATCAGCGTTTTTTGTCCTGTGAATAAAAAAAACAAAAAGCAATGTTTCGTGACCGGAAGAACGAATATTATAAGCAAGGCGTTTTTAAACCTTTGAAGGCCAACAACATTACATGATGTTATAATCGACGTGCATGAAGTGTAAAGAAAAAAAGTGACCAAGATCTTTCGGGTAAGTGATTGGCTCTTTAATGATATTTCATTAATGACTTACATGTAAATATGCGCATTTTGCTGGTGTTTAATACCTTTAAAGAGGCAAATAATAAGATTGATAGCAATGTGTATCATTTTTTATGATACCACATTTTTATGTTTCCTGAAAATTTATAGAAACTGCAAGTGAAATGGCAGAAGATTTGAAAGCTCTTTTGAAGATCTTGTGAACCTGATTTTGACAGAAAACAAGTTCTCTCACTTCAGTTATTTAATGAATCATTTGAAAAAACTGAAGTTTTTTTCTTTTCTTTATCTAATGATTTAAGTCTGTATTAATTTACCAGAAGTTTCACTGGGTAGTGACAAAAAAAAGACAATAAAGTTAACTTACTTTATTGGAAGAGGAAAAAGACGTTTACAGGAGTAAGAGTAGGCAAAAGGCAATCAATGGATGGCATGTTCCACATGATGACCATCCACTGTCACGACATGGCGAATACGTGCTTCGAAGTGCTGCAATACCAACGGGAAGATGTTCGACGGGATCCATGGAATTTCCTGTTGGATGACACGTCGGAGGTCAGGCAGTGTTCGCGGGTTGTCCTGGTACACCCAATCTTTCAGGTAGCCCCACAATAAGATGTCGAGCAGCGTTAAATCAGGGATGTACAGAGGCCAAGAGAGACCGGCGGAAAAATATTGGGGGAATTGTCTGGTGATGACTCATGGGCCATACTGCTGGTAAAGCAAATCAAGAACAGCATTTGTGGAGCGTGGTGGTGCTCTATCCTGTTGAAGCGTGCAGTTGTGGATCCAGTTTTTCTGGACTGCAGCTGGGGAAAAGCAATTCTTCAAAAGGTAACTGTAAATGGCAGCAGTAACTGTGAACTCCAGGAAAAATGGCCCAATGAGGCCATCACACCTCATTGCACACCAAACGGTTAGCTTCAGTGGATGAAGAGGCTTCACAACACAGACCGCCGGGTTCTCGCTTCCCCAGATGTGATAATTTTGCCGGTTTACATAGCCATCCAACCAGAAGTGTGCCTCATTGCTGAAGACAATGCTCTTCACATCAAAGTTGTGCTCATCGATCAGTGAACACATCACTCGCAAACTCATAAAGCTGCTGGACGGCTGTTGTGATCAAAGGCTGATGCACCTGGATTTTGTAGGGAAACATTTCTAAATCCGACGTCACAATGCGCCATGCGGATGCTGAGCTAATGTCTAGTTGCTGCCCAAGTCTTTGTGTTGGCGTACCGGCTCTTTTGTGCAGGAGTTCTTGTGCAGCTTTAATGTCTTCCACCATCTGCGCTGTTCTTCTCTTCATCACCATGCTTGCCACGTCATCTGTGACACTGCCAGTTCATTCGAATTTTGCTACCAATCTCATCAAGTACACACGGGATAGCTTACAACAATTCTTAAACGCTGTACCCCACTTTCATATCACCTTTGTAGGGTTTCCACCCTCTGCATGCCAATTTTTCACCAAGAAAACTCTTTCTTCCGTGGTATATTGCTGCATGTCCGAAATTGCGTGTCCACCGTCCCACTACTTCCTCACGAATGCCTGTCACCTGCAGATCAATGTATCAGACTTACAGCGCCATCTCGTTATTCTTTAACGATTTATTCCACAGGAAAGTTGTCACTACCCAGTGAAACACCCGGTATATGTAGATGTTAATTATGAACTTCTTCAATGTCAGTGAATGACTTTTTTGATTTTTTTTAATGAGCTGTTGGCTTGAATAATCACATTAATAATTCAAATGAAAAACCTAATGTGTGTAAACCACCAAACGGACTTTTATGCAGTATTTTCAGCAAACAAGAAAATGACATCAAGTTATGTTAACACACAAGTTTTAAAGTGTAAGAAAGTAAAATGTAAAAATTCCCCTTTTTTTAAAGGTCAGCAACTGTACTTGTAGCTGCCACTTGATGGAAGTAAACATTTTTGCTGGCTTTTATATTTCAACGTAAATCATTTGCTTAATAAATAGTAATATTTTTTTGTATTTTATTTTCTGAGTAAATGTTTTTGATTATGAATATTATTTGTGTTATTTAGTCTTTCACTGCTGTAAAACTGAAGTCTGTTTTAATAACATATTCCAAAGTTGTTCTCTTATTTTCCATCAGAGATGAATTCTTTTTGTTATTTTGCACCCAAAATTCTTGTGCGAACAAGTCATTATGAAATATTTGTTGTCAGTAAAAAAATTCTGTATAAAAATTGCTGTTTTGTGGCTGGAAATTTACCATATTCAATAAAAAAATATTTTCTAGTCTTGTTTGTATTTGGTTTATTTATTTACTCTTTGATACATTGTCTAGAGTTTTGCCCCATATCAGTTTTCTGTATCCACTGTTCTTGTAATGGATTTTAATGTTCTCTTGCTCGCTCTTATTTGTTGTCAAAATGTAATTGGTCGTGTGTGAATGAAATTTTTGTCACCGAAACTATTCATTCTGAAAAGGCTGATTCATTGTATATTGAATCTAAATGCAAATCGTTTGTACTTTCTTTTTATTCTAGGGGAATGAAAAAAATTATTTTCAACCTATGTTCAATTATTTTATTAAATCTGGAATGAGTGTAAAAGATTTTTGATATGAATTATCCAAAAATTACTGTAATTTATTTACATAAATTTACTTGAAATTGGTGATGCTAATAATGCTAACATCAACTTTTCTTTCTTTATGATCTTATAAAATGCTGTGTTGATTTATATTAACTGAAATGAAAAGGTTGGCTTACCTAGAATCGGCAATAAGTAATTCACTTAGAAATAATACTAGCATAATAATTTCTTATCTCTGGGCTGCTTAAATTATCTGCAGATGTTTCATGTCCCTTGATGTCCTTCAGGTCACATTATCAATGCAGTACAGCATTGATAACATGACTCGAAGGACATGATAATGTGACCTGAATGAAGGACATATAACGTGACCATCAATGCAGTACAGCATTGATGACATGACCTGAAGGACATCAAGGGATATGAAACATCTGCAGATAATTTAAACAGCCCAGAGATAAGAAATAATTATGCTTGTATTATTTCTGTGTGAATTATTTGTTGATTTATATGAACTTAAAAACCATATTCAGTTGGAGTAGCATAATTATGTGTATAGTTTTTAAATGTAGGATTATGTTACTGTTTGGGCATTGTATTTTCAGTTGATATAGAATGGAAATGTCAAAAGCTGTTGTTTAGAGAACATTTTCATGATTGATACAGTCAGCCAGTAGGTTTCAAATGGCTGTGAATCTTCTGCTGAAGTACCACTTTAGCATAACAAGTTGAGAAGAGTTTTTATCCAGCTAAAACAGGCAGAAAGAATGGGAATAGGTTTGAATTCTACATGCATGAGATTCTTCCGCGAATTCACGGAATTCCGCTTTTTTCGTCATCATTTGGGTCATCCCCGAGATTGATGCAGAACTGAAGAGAAATTTTTTTAGGGTCGTTTTCCATCTGGGGTCATTTTGGGTATTCTCGAGATGAATGCACAACTGAAAGACAATTTTTTGGGGGAGGGGGAATGGGGGGGTTTCGTTTTTCATTTGAGGAAGGAATTCCGCCCTTTGAAATTTTTGAAAAAGGAAGTTGAAGTGAAGATTTCTCCCGTAATTTTTTTTTTCGATTTTCCTTCAGCCCAGTATTGTTCTTGTATTGATATATGGTTTTATTCCAAAAAATACTGCATTTCAGCTAAAAAATGAAGGGAAAAGTTTCCGAAAACGAAAGTCGATCGAAGGGAAGATTTCTCCCCGTAATCATATTTTTTTTTCTTCCAGCGATGTTCTCACTATCCACTATCCAGTGTTGTTTTTAAATGTTATTTTCCCCCATAAATGTTTGCACTTAAGCTTGATAAGGGAGGGGAAATTTTCCAAAAACGGAAGTGACGAAAATTTTTAGAATCAATGCATGGTGTTCGAATGTATTCATGTTCTGTAAGTTACACCATTTATTTAAAGTAGTGAAAGCTTTGATATCATGCATTCATGGTCCTCAAGCTAAAAGATTTTTCATCATGATGGCTGAATTATTGTCATCTGAGGGAATAAAAGGAAATAAGTAATAAGAAAAGTGGTGAAGAAATGGGAAGGGAATGATATCAGCAGAAAGGAAAACTAAGCAAAAATTGCAGTGCAGCTGCAGAGTCAACAAAAGACAAATATGGCTATGAAAGCAACACAAGAGAAAAATCTAGCTGTTGTTCTAGCTAGTACAAATAAAAAGGAAAAAATAGTGGTGTGCTCTAAATATCTACATAAATAAATTAGAGTGAACAATTCCATCTTGGTCATGTAGTGTTATATACACACTTTCTCATCGCATGTTTTGATTTTTCACCCGGTTAAAAAGTTCAGCTTTTTTGTTTCCTGGTCGATCTCATGTATGATTCTATTGCTGACTGTCCTATTTATGGTTTATTTTCCTGAGCTGTTTAAGTGAAATTGTGAGCATGGTACTGTAGTAAGACTCCTTGATGTTTCAGAATTGTTGACACAAATGTAAAATATATATTTTTTTTTTTTTTTTTTTTTTGGTTGGGCACTTGCTCTCACCATACTGGGTAGAAACAGAAAGTTCATGGAATTTATGTTGAAGAATCAGTTTTCAAGTCTTGCCACACTTAATGGATTTCAAAAGTGCAAGGATGTTCAAATATATTTCCAGTTTACATGGTCATATCAGAATATGACCACCCTCAGAATCACAGTGTACTCACCCAGGCACATCATAGAGTGCAAATGACAAATTCAACCACATGGAGACATAAGTGGCCGGTCAGGACACATGAGCCATAGTGCGTAACATGAGCACAATGGGCAGAGGTAGTAATTTGATGGAGGTTCAAAAAGAAAGATCATCGGCTGCCTCACCAAGGTGGAAGCATCTTCGAAACAGCAGACTTCATGGGCTGTTCGTAAGGTGCTGCAGTAAGGGTGTACTAAGAATAGACCGCTGGCACACCAAGTACCTCCCGACGTCGTAACTGTGGAGCCCCAAAGGCCATTGACCTCAGAGGAGAAAGTTGCCTCCATCGACTGGTAAAGGGCAATTGACGCACAATTCTGCAGCAATTGACCATGCAAATTAACACTGCAGCACCCAGGTACATGTTCCTGATAACAGTAGAGTGAATGCTGTTACGCATGGGTCTCCAGAGTTGATGTTGCATGAAGACCCCCATGTTAACCTAGGTTCATTGGCAACGCCTGCAGTTTGCGTGGGGCTACCGTCACTGGACAGTGGAAGAGTGGGAAAAGGTTGCCTTCTCCAATAAATTGAGGTTTCTACTCCACAGAAGTGATGGGCTGTGGTGGATATGGCATTAGGCACACGAGAACCAACACCCGGACACGTTTGTCACAGTCAAGTACAGGCCGGTGGTAATATTGTGCATGTCTGGATGTTTTTCTGGTATGACCTGGGACAGCTGGTGCCACAGGATGAGTCCCTGAACGCCAATGGCTACCTGTCCATCCTTGCTGACCACATGCATCCCTTCATGTTCATGTTTACCCTGGTGGTGATGGTGTCTACCAACAAGAAAATGCGCCATGCCACTTTGCTAAGGGGGTGCATGACTGGTTCCAGGAACACAACAGTGATGTCTCCGTTCTCCCTTGGCCAGAAAAATCACCTGACCTCAATCCCATAGAGCACTTGTGGGACTATTTGGATCAACAGGTTCAACGTGCCAACCCACAACCACATCATGTTCCGGACCTCTGTGTTCTGCTGCAGTCCGAATGGGCATGTGTGCCTCGAGCAACCTTCCAGGGCCTCATTGCATCCATGTCATGCCGTCTCGCTGCTATCATCTGTGCCAAGGATGGTTATTCTCATTATTAGATAGGTGATCATATTATTCTGATATGACTGTGTATAGGTGTTTATGTTCAGAGCAAATCCAAAGCTGTTATTTAAAGTAGAATTGGAAACTCTCTTCTACATAACCTTTTGAATCTTTTGATTTTCATTTAGTGTAATAATGAATAATGCTTTCTCATAGATTTTATAGGCATTCTTCATTTATAAAATATGTAATATTAAAGAATGAATAAAGGACTTATTGGAAATTAAATTTTTATTGCTGCATGAATAGCCCTCATTTTATGCTGAGATAAATAACACACTCCCAATGCAAAGACCAGTTTGGATCACTCTGAGATTTCTCATAGCCAAGGTCATAAAATTTACCTACTCACTCATAGGGGATGGAGTTGTGAAGCATCTGGTTGAAAGATGAATTACAAGGATATGCCTTCCTCCTTCAAAATTTTATTAAAGTGTCGTTTCCACATCCACCCATAAAATGCCTGTGACATTAGGTTTTGTATGAAAATCTGAGAAATGTTCGTAATCCAAGATTGTACAGTAAGTTATGTGGTACAAAAACACAGATATCTTGAAAATATCAATGTATTTTCATGAAACTATTCTGTTGTTTACATATTTTGTTAGAAATTGGACAACCAGACCAGTCTAGGTTACAGTGTCTGAGATAATGTTTTGTAGTATAAGTGACAGGCTACAATCCAATAGACAAACTTATAAAATATTCTTGTTACCTTAGTTTCTCAGAGGTCTAGTTTTCCAAGAATTTTCCTGTTTATTTCATTCTGTAATTGTTTTCATTCAAGAGAGGAATGGTTAAAAATAGGGTCATAATTAAGAAACATTTTTGTTCTTCCTTTTTGAAAGTTGGTAAAAATCAAGGATGAGAGAGGGTTCAAAGGGGTTTTCATTTAAAAAAGCAAGCAGAAAGGAAGATGTCTTTTATCACCTGATTTATTGTTTTGTTGTTCATTTATTAATTAATTAATTATAGCTGTGCTTTATAGAATCAGTTGGCATCACTGAATGCCTCATGCCATTGATTCACCACACCTGCCCTCGACCTAGTTGTTTCAAACTTTCACTGTAGCATGGAGTTTCAGTAGTTCATGGTTCTTTCTCTAACCTTCAAATGGCTTCCCATCATTCCAAGTCTAAGCAGCTGGCAATTCCAAGAGTGTAACATACCTTTTGGCATGTTTAATATGAATTTTTCATGATGTGACAGGGTATCTGATTTGCATATTCTAGGGTTCACAAATTGAGTTTTACAAACTGCAAATTAAATTGCATAGGTATGTAATAAATCTTGAATAAACGTAGATCGATCAGTTTTTTTTTTCATTCATATGTTTATGGCCCATTCATAACTTTGGTTGAGCAGTTTAATTATCACACAACATGAACTTACACAAAACAAAAGTGTGCTTAAGTGTGAATAAAATTTTATACACATTGGCACCGCTTACTATTGTTTCCATTCCATGGAAAGAATAGTATATTGATCCTAGTGAACAAGGACATCTAAACATAGCCCATTTGTCTGTTAAAGAAAAAAGTGTAATGCTTGACATTTTTTAATTTCACATTTTTCTGGCCCTTATCCTCAAAGTATATTGGACATTGTCTGTAAAACATGGTCTCATAAATGTTTTTAGTGGCTTGTTCATGCTAAAAAATTAGAGTGCAAAATGTATTTGCAAGTTACAAATTATTTTTAAAAAGATGTTGGCATGTATACAAGGTTGCTGTTATGTGGGTCTAATGTTCTGTTGTTAAGCAACTTATATGTGAGTTCTGATTTTTTATAGATTTTGAGCTGTTAAACTGGGAAAGGAACTGTCTTGTATGCAAATCATGCTATTCTGAAATTCTTCTGCTAAAACTGTTGGATTATGTAAAAGGTTTAGATGAAAAAAATTCTACACTGTTTTTCATATTATTGTTAAAGTAAAAGCACTTTGCATAACGGCGTGAACATCTGGTTCCATTTAAATTTCTTTGTGTATTGTTTTTATTGGCAGATGAACTGTTGGCTTGTTGAGCTTGCTTTTTGGGAAAGCACATACAATGAAACTTGAACAAGAATTTGTGAAATGTCTACAAATTTGTAATTCTTGTCCATCTTTCTTAAGGAT
Source organism: Macrothele yani (assembly GCA_039090855.1). Classification (NCBI taxonomy): domain Eukaryota; kingdom Metazoa; phylum Arthropoda; class Arachnida; order Araneae; family Macrothelidae; genus Macrothele; species Macrothele yani. The sequence continues at coordinate 138,447,827 of CM076993.1, read as the reverse complement.
AGTCATGAGAAGAACTGACAAATATGAATAACATACTTCCTGTAACAGAATGCCAGTTTAAATTCTGATAGACTGAGGTAAGCCAACATGCACAGCAGATAGGGCATATATGAACTCAGACTTGCTTAAAATAATTGATAATCACTTTTTTTTAATGTATCATATTTTCTTTTGTGTAATCCACAAGATGTGAAATTCAGAAAGAAAAAATAATTTCCTATATAATCCACACCAATGATTTTGATCACAGACTATAATCTAACAGAAAAAGTTCCAATGCACAAGATCACCCAGAAGTCCAAATAAATAAATAAAAAACAATCTTACAAAATAAAGTGACTGTAGGGGAAAATCCATGTATCTTTAAAACATGTATTTAACAACTGCTAAATCCATGTATTTTATCAACTACGGATTTTTGCTCTTTATTCACTTCATGAAAGAAGAGCAAAAATCCGTATTTGTTTTTTAAAAGTGAATAAAGAGCTTTTTTTTTTTTTTTTTTTTTTTTTTTTGCATTACAGTAGTTAGATCAACAAATGTGTAGAAACTGCAGACAGTATACAGTACTTGGTACCCAAAAGTGTTTCAGCTGAAGAGCAAGCAAAACCTTAACTGAAGTAAATGACACAGTAAACCTGATTGATGAGATTCATAAAATAATTAATGATGGCAACAATTACATGCTGTGGGAAGCTTAGTGGCACCCACAAACGTGTGCTACTGAACTTTCCACAGCATGTAATTTTCTGTGAGAGTAAATAATACAGCCTTTGGCGCATGATATTTTCTATCAAAATGCTCGTAAGTATTGCATTGCCTTTTTTTCTTTTCTTTGTTAATGCATTTTTGGTACTTATTCAATTATACTACCTCCCCTGCACAATTATCATGCTGATGTTTTGAAAATCAAAGTGCCACAAAAAGTTTTTTTTTTTTTTAAATTTGAAGTAGCTTAATATCTACATCTGTGCAGTCATCCTCAGAACCTAAATTTATAACAATACCTTTAAATTGCCACTGAATTTATTCAGTCTGACTTTTGGAAGACCATGTATTGCTTCTAGAAGGTTGTATGCACAGGGCTTTACAGGCTGACTAAGAAATGAATGCAAGACAGACATAATTCTTGTTACTTATTTCTCTATGTGAAAGAGAGTGAAGTTTTGTGGTCTAACATTCTCAAGGGGAGATATCATTTTTGTCGGCCAAATGGCACAAGATTACACCTTACCAGAATGGCATGCTTTCCTGTATCTGACTATTTTTGTAACTAAGAGTTAGAAACAGGTAGATTGATTTATGTGATAAATTTGTCTGCAACAAACTGACATGATACCATGTTCAGTCAATAAAATATTGCTTATATATCTTTCCATTAACTTTCTCTTCATAACCTCATGAAATTTTAGAATTTTATACAAGGTAAGGTATTTCTTGACCATTGCAAGCTGTAGCTGTGTTAGAATTGATAAATAAAGAGAGAAAAAGATAAATAAAACTTCTCACGTGGGAGTAATGTTAGTTGAACAGCTTTCAGGAAGAAATCCCTCACCATTAGTTGTCCTGATTTTGAGAGCTGTTTAATGTGCAACCACTTGTGACATTTGCTGGATGTACTAAATGCATGCAGGGAAATAAACTGTAACATTATTTAAATGGAATTGATGCAGTGAACTTTCATGATCACAACAGAGCCTTAAAACTTTGCATCTGATGCAGAAAGTATGGACTTAATATCTGTACTTAGCATAGTGCTGTGATAATTGCCATGTGCTTGATGTACTGAATAACTGATTTTTATTGTAGTTTTCTTATGCATACATGCATATCAATAAGCTGTTCTCTGATATTCAGAGGTTAGCTCTAAAAAGAAATACAAACTACCAGATAATTTTTACTTACTGTTGCCGTGCAGTTTTCTTATGATCAGACTTATTCGGATCTGCCTGCTTGTAGTTGTAATGAATGGTAAGAGTATGCATAATGTGTTCTGGCTAATCAGCTCAAAATATTTCTGTAACTGGGAAATAAATATGTCGTAGGCTTTTCATTGTGACATGCTGGCATTTTATTTGTGTGTACAAGGCAACTATTGATTAGTTAGATCATGAGCATGTTTTCTTGAGCCCATTGGGGAAAATGTGGCCTTAAAGTAAATCATCACATTTTAGTATATGAGCACTACATTTCTTGCTCACACATTTCACTGTTGTTAAAAAGTAGTTTCCATTTTTAATTAAACTGTCATAGATAATCCACTTAAAAATAGTTTTATGTTATGTTAAAAATTCAGAGTATAATTCAAGTAATGCAATTAAGAATGTGGTTCATTATGCATTAATACAATAAAAAATATGATATTTAATATGTAACTTCTAACTACTGTGGTGCTGAAATCTGAAACTTCAGAGCCTAAATAAAATCCTAGCCATTAAAAAACTATAGTATTTAAAATTATGTAAAAATATGCTATTTCAAGTGCAAAGCATTTAATTAAGTTCTGTAAAAGATTACAGAGAGGTACAACTTTTGTTTTCTCTGAAAAATCAGAGGAAGTATGATTGAAATAAAGGATTTCATATCAATGGCCACCATTCCATGATTGCATGACAGGTTTGTAGGTTGTTTCTTTGTACAGTATAATACATTCAAAATACTATTTGTTGTCATAAATACCGTAGCCTACCATATCTTGGATAGTAGTGAGCTGGGCTGATTTATGTAAACCATTTATGAAGTTTTGAAGTAGTTTTAGAATAGCAGGGGCGTAACTAGACATTTGTGGCCTGGAGCAAACCACAAAATATTGCACCCCCATCTATCTTTCTGTCTTTTACACACACACATATTCAATTTTAGTTTAATTTATATATATTTTTGCAGTCATTACTGTCCAGTTTTGTTCCTTAAGACCAATTGAACCCTCTTCATTATCAAAGAAAGAGAGGGGGGGGTGTTTATTTGCTGTTGAGACTGTGAGCTAACCAATAACTTTTAATAGCTTCCAAATACTTGGAGGGAATTTTTTAGAGTCTGTTTCTGTTTCCATTTCTGATACCACATATGATATTTTATTGTTGTACAAAACACAGATTTTTAAAACAAGGTTGTAGTGATGCAGTAAATTAACTTTTTGAGGTGATACTTTACAGTCCTTAATGCACAGAAACGGGTATTGTTCATTTGATCGAAAGGTCACTTGACCGAAAATCAGTTGATCGAAAAGTATATTTCACCGAAAGGTCACTTCACTTAAAAGTTCATTTCATCGAAAGGACATTTGATTGAAAAGTTCATTTCCCTGAAGGATTACTTTACCTAAAAGTTCATTATATCAAAAGATCATTTCACCGAATGGTCAGTTTATCGAAAACTTAGAATTTTGTTGTTAGAAATCTGTTCGAGTGTGTTGCGGGTTTTTGAAAAACTGGCCACCTAAACATTATCGGATTGTATAAAAATTACGTTTGATTTCTATGAAGCACCTCCACATGAGCAGGTTTTTCGAAATATAACATTAATTATAAGGCCTAAATCTGTGTCTTTTTGTCAAATTTTAATCCTCCGAGCTCATATTCATAAGGGTACATAGTAAATCGGGTAAATAATGTCCCACTTCTACTCAACCACAAAACATTAATTTTTTGACCATAGGCCTAGATACAGGCCATTTTAACAGATTTTAACCCTTCTCATATTCATAAGCATTACATAAAATATAAAGTAAATTTTTATGTAAACCTTACGAACATGAGCACGCACAGTTAAAATTTGCTAAAAAGGCCTAAGCTGAAACCTAGGGCCCTAAAATTGATTCTTTTTGCCTGAAAAAATGTGCAACATTATTAACTTGACTTTTTATGTAAACCTTATGAATAAGAGCACTGAACATGACTTTTATGTAAACCTTATGAACATGATTAAAATTTGCTAAAATGGCCTAAGCCGAGGTGAGGCCTAGGGACTTAAAATTAATGATTTGTGTCTTAAAACTAAATCTTTGCATACTCTGGGACACGGAGGAATGAAAAGTGCAATTTGATTATGATCCCCTAACGTTTCGGTGGTCTGTCTGCCGAACTTGCACCATGCTTCAACAGATCCTGTAATGAAATCCAAAGTTTTCGATAAACTGACCCTTCTTGAAATAACCTTTCGATGAAATGAACTTTTTGTTAAAGAGACCTTTCTGTGAAATGAACTTTTCGATCAAGTGATCCTTCGGTGAAATGAACGTTTCGATCAAGTGATCTTTTGGTGAAACAATCTTTTCGGTGAAGTGATTTTCGGTCAAGTGACCCTTCAGTTAAGTAAACTTCGGGCAAATGAACCAGACCCCACAGAAACCACTGTGTTCTCATCTTTCTGTACCTCTCTCTCTCTCTCTCTTTCATGCAAGGAGTCAACACACACAAAAAGGGTAATGATCAGAGAAAAAAACATCGAAGGTGCAACGCAATGTACGCATATTCAAATAAAGTTGTAATAACTTCAGCTAACCTGATTAACTATACAAATGAAAGGAGAATAACAATGCACAAACTGTATATAATTATGTCGTAAAAAGTACTATTTTGAAATGGCTGTATGAAAATAGTAAAAAAAAAATAGTGCAGCTGAAAAATTTCAGTAGGGTACAGACTTTGTTGGGAGGGTCCTAGGGATCGTCCTTGAACATATGGAAAAATTCTTCAAATAGGCAAATGACCAAATATGGCGTGGGAAAACTGCACCAGAAACTGGTAATAAAGTTTCAATTCCAATTTAATCAGTTATATGTAGTGATTTTAGCTCCCTCCCTTGAGCTGCGCCCGGGGCAACTGTCCCGCTTGCCCCGCCCTAGTTATGCCACTGTAGAATAGGTTATATTAAAAAAAGGCTGAAAATAAGCATTGTTCTAAAATGAACATAAAATGAATAATCTTATAATATGGTATATAAAATAAACTTCAAATGTGAAGGAAACAAAATTGTGGCATTTAAAGGGTGATTTCAGTAACTGTTCTGCAACACATAGATTGAGATTCATGTTGAAATAATATGTATGCATATTACACCTTGTGGCCTAGTTTGTACTAGCATATTGTTTTTTGATAAATGAATGTTATTTTTAAATGCTCTGTAAAATAAAGATATTTTGTAATTATTGCTTCTTGAAAATAAATAATACAGTAAAACAACCTTTAATGGGCAGGTCTGAGATATGGACTTCTCTTAATTATGGGCACTTTTGCAGGGCGGCACAGTGGTCTAAGCTCTGGCTTGTGATCATTTGTCTGAAATGGGTAGGTTCAGATCCCAGTGAAGCATGGATGTTTTATTTGTCTTATGGCACTGGCTCTCTCCCTTCTCTGGAACCATTGACCCTAAATTAGAGATGAGTGACTGCTTATATAGCCTATTGAGTAGCACAATGGTTGTTAACCCTCCCTCCCCCCGAAAAATTTGCAATCCATGCTGAACAGTGTGCATTATAGTGATAAACATTCCTATTCTTTTTTTATGACTTTCTCAGATATGGAGATCAACAACAATCAGAACTTCCCAAATACATATTTAGAACCTCTTGTTTATGGCCAGGTAACAGTAGCACATGTGACTACACCAGTATGGATTAGCAGAATTTTGTAAGCAACAGCCCGAGTGGCTGTTATGCCCTTGCCCAACTGACAAATTATCCCCTTCCCAGTAGGGAATGAACTGTTCCAAACCTTTCACCTTGGCAACTGCTAAAAGCCACCAGTGTTTGACATTTGTCTCCCACTCTGACATTTTTTTTAGTTATATCACTTCCGAGTTTGTGATTGTGTAAATGACATGGTCAGTAAATGCAATGTGATTTAATACTAGGAAAACAATTGGAGATCTTAGAATATGCAGAAAAGAAGTGTAATGCCCATATGATTGCCAAAATAAGTAACATTTTGCAACAAAGAAATATGTTATGGGAACTGGACAGAAAACAGTGATAATAACAACAAAAATAAATTCCCCAGAACTAAAGAAACAACAATTAATAAAATCATTTACCCCTGGGTTCCATCTGCCAGGAAAAATCACACTCCTATCTCTGGTCAATTGATTCAGAAAAAAATTGTAGAAGTAGCTGGGAAACTGGGCATCACAGACTTCAAAGTGTCAAATGAATTGCTGAATAAATTCCGAAGTAAACACAGTGTTTCATTCAAAGCTTTGAGTGGATAGTCTGCTGATGTGAATAAGGACACATGCAAATGCTGGATAGATAAAAAAATTTCTTTAATTTAGTGGTTATTCTGAGAATGAAATTTTTAATGCAGATGAGATGACACAATTCTTTGGAGTACTTCTGGAAAAAAGAGTTGTTCTGTATGTTTGAAATGAAAAATTTACAGCATGCTCTTTTCTGATGAACTCATGCTGCAAGCTCACTGATACAAAAAAAAATTTGTCTCGAATAGTTTTTGTGGTTTCTTGTTCACTCTAGAATACTACTTGTGCTATATACACTATCTACCAACAAGTAATTGGACACCCCTGCAATCGACGATATCTGCAGTCCTGATACACGTCACGGCCACAGCCATTAAATATCATGTGGGAAACAACAATGCAACCAGTCGCATGTAAGATGCCACGCAGTTCGGAGCTATCTGATTTCGAGAAAGGTGTAATCGTCGGGTATTATAAGAATGGCAGATCCATACGTGACATATCCAGCAAGAAGTACTGTCGGCCAAGAAAAATGGAAGTTCCGGACAACCCAAGCCTCCTTCAGCAGCATTAAGTTTTGGTAGAACATCATAAACACACAACATAAAGAGCAAATGACCTGTTAAAACACAAAAGTGCAATGAAGAAGAAGAGTTACTATAGAGGAAGATTCATTCAGACAAAAAACACGGACTAAAAACCTTCATTAAAAATGTTAGAAATTTTCACCCAACACTTTAGGCATCCTCAGGATCTTGGCGATATCCCCACAGATGTTTTTGGTTGATCTATCACCATTGGAGTGCAACACTCAGAAACTGCCTTTTGTCGGAGACACTGTCAGAGATGCGCTAATTCATGCTGGCGCTATCTATGGGTGTAACCATTATCAATTTGTTCACGATCATAGAGACGGTCATTCTCTTTGCATTTTCTTTTCCCTCTATTAATACCTTGTCTTTTATGCCAATTTTTAAAGTGTTGTTCAGTTTTTTGCCGAATTAAGTCTTTCGAGTGATTGGATAACATACTTCGGCAGGAAACTGAACAACGCTTAAAAAATCGGCATAAAAGATGAGGTATTAATAGAGGAAAAAGAAAATACAAAGAGAATGACCATCAACAAATTGATAATGGTTAGACCCATAGATGGCCCACACGTGAATTGATGTATCTCTGACAGTGTCTCTGATGAAAGGCAGTTTCGGAATGTTGCATTCCAATGGTGACAGATGGAACAAGAATATCTGTGGGGATATCGCCAAGCTCTGGAGGATTACCAAAGTGTTGGGCAAAAATTCTGAACATTTTTAATGAAGGTTTTTAGTCAGTGTTATTTGTCCGAATCTTAAACTTTTGCGTTTTACGAGGTCGTTTGCTCTTTATGTTGTGTGTTTATGATGTTCTACCGAAATTTAGTGCTGCTGAAGGAGGCTTGGGTTGTTCCGAACTTCCATTTTCCTTGACCTACAGTACCTCGCCGGTAGTATCTGAAAGTTCAGTGTATATTTTTTATTGAAGTTTTATCTATCATCATGAGATTTTAAATAGTAGTAACACTTGAGTAAACAAAGACGGTGGAAATGAACTGGGACCATGGCAGCTAAGTACAAGCTGAAGGACAGAGACAGTGACAGGGACCAAATAATATGTGTGAAATGTGACATGTCTTCCAGAAGCAGACCTCAAAAGGAAGCAGTATGTCTGGAATATTCCAATATATGTTGAAATAAGGCACGTGAAAAACCGAATAGTAGTGATATGTGGCCTATACATTAAGCCTAGATATGAGTTTCAAGTTGAGTTAGTGTTTAATCTTATTGAAAATTAGCATGGAATCATACGTAGTATAATACAAGTAACAAACCAAGGAATAGTTTGTTTTTTGGTGTGAGATACATTTGATAAAAAAAGCAATTAAGCTAATCATACAAGGATAGTAGCAGATGGGAAAGGCACAGAGAGAGCAGTTGCCCCCTTGTGAAGGGACAAAATTTTGAATTTTCATGCTGGCAAAAAATATAATTTTTTTTTTCGTTTGTTTTGTTTTTTTGCTATCAAGCTTGTAAAATAATCCAAGAAATTCTTAAAACTCTTGATGTCACCTTTTTCATTCAATCAAACTGATAGCACCTCTTCACCTTTTAAATTTTTACAACTGCCACAGTAAATGTGATTAGAATGTGTTTATTAAAGTTGAATGCTTTTGGTAGAGATTTCCTTTCCCACCTGCATTAGTATTGTATTAGGATTCCTTTTTTTTTTACTTGGTAATATTTTATAGAGGGATGTACAACAAAAATGAGCTGGACTGGTGGAGCAGAACTACATTTTACATTTGGATAGAGACATCAATGAGGGATAATCTCTTATACTGCTACGATCACTTCTGCTTTGAGCTATCTTCCTCTCTGAGATAGCCTCAACATTACTAATGCTGCCACTGCAATCTGTCATCATCTTAGTGATGTCTTTGTCCAATGTATTCCAACCCCCACCTGTCCAATTCATTTTTATACGTTTGTTCTGTGACTGATGCTATAAATGCAGCAAATATCTCATCTTCTATGCCAAACAACTTTTCATCTTTTTACTTTCTCTTCAATGTCTTCTGTACTGTTTTCACCATATTTCATGGATTGATAATTACTATGTGGACCATTTTGTTTTTTTATACTACAAATGAAGCAGACATAAAAGCAATTACTTCAGCAACTCATCATTGAAAATAACACACTGCATGCTGTTATAGAATGAAAAACAGAATCAAAATGGCTCGCACAGTGGTTATCAATCCATGAAATATAGTGAAAATACTACAAAAGACATTGAAGAGAAAGTAAAAAGATGAAAAGCACTAGTCAAACCCATTATTTCCTATACAAATGACTATCATTACTGTAATTAGCACAACACATTTATACATAACACAAAGTTTAATTTATTCGTATTCTAATCAGAGTTCTTCCCTTATTAGTAGCTGAGTTGTTTATACCTTCCTTTCATGATTGAGTTTGAGGACCAGGTAAGATATGGAAGCTGTGATTGTTCTGGTTCTATCCCCTTCTTAGAACCAATAAATCAGAACAAATTATTTTTTTTTTCGGTTGCTGGCATACAGAAAAGTAATATGCTAGGCTTATGTCCATATGTATGCATATCTCTACTGAAAGAGTCTGTCTTACTTTCCACAATCTCCTAAAGCTGTTATGAGATTGTTAGAGGAGCATCTGCCAAGTGAGACACACTTTTACTGAAAATATGTGTATTTGTTGAAACCAAAATTAAAAAATTAAAAAGTCTTGCAAAAGGATCTAAATTTTAAAGTGTTACCTACATGTGTAATACCACTTGCTATAGAATGGAAAACAACCTGCTTTTGATGTCATGATTGATTTGCCTTTTGATATCCTTCAAATTTTGTACAGCATCTTCTTTTACACTTTAGTCACCACAGCAGTAAAATAACATGGCTATAAGTGGCAGAAGTTAATTATTTAATATGGGTTATTACATCTGGTCAGTTCCTTCTCATTTGATTTAATACATAAAGAAGGTTGTGTGTGTGTACTTTGGTAACTTGATTATTGAGTTGCTATAAATAATATTTTCTAATTAAATATTCAATAATACAACCACATAAAGTAATATTGGTAACTGGGCATGTAGTACTGGCATCATTCGTCAGTATTCCCATATCTAAGTGAAACTAAACGCAAATAGACTATGGCTGTATACTGTAAAATTGAGCAATCAACTGCTACAAGAAATTGGCTCATTGACTCAGTGGCTGAATTTTTCTACTACAAGGTCAGTTTAAACTAATCTCCCTGTTATGGAAGAGGTTAAACCCTATATAATAAGTGTTCACTCTAGCATGGTGATAAATATTACTCACTCCTGTACAAAAGCCTTTCCACATTTGCTAGAAGTTGGTATTTGATGTCCTTGAAGCTAGTTTATTGCCAGTAAATGGGATAACCCAGAGAATATACAACTCTGATTGTTGTAGATTTAAAAAAAAAAAACAATTAAGAACAGAATTTGGAAATTTTACACTGCTGTAATATCTTAAAAATTAAGCTTAGTACTGTTTCAACAGGGATTATTAGGATAAAACTTATTTGCTGTTGTCAAATTTTTGTATTGCATACCAATTTATCATAAAAAATTTGACAACAGTAAATACGTTTCACCCTAGTAATCCCCATAATACTAACTTTAATTTTTAAGATATTTCTTTTCTGGGATTTGCTATGACTTCATTAATACACTACTGTTATGTTTTTAGATTGCATTTTATATAAAGCTATCTTTGTGTGAAATGTTTCTTGCTGTTTGTAACTAATAAAGCTGTTACTTGGATTTTGCTTTGGCAGTAAAAGACTGCGTACCAATCAGTATTACTTCAAAGTCCAGTTAATAATTAATTAAATATAGTAATTATTAACAAAGTACTTAAGTCAGGGAGTTAACTAGTGAAAAATTAATGATTTCCATATTAAACAGTTTTTCTGTAGTGTACCATATATATTTTTAATGTGGTTTATGCTAAATATTGTATTTTTTTTTTCCTTTCTGGTTACATACATTCAATTCATTCACATGTAACACTTTAAAAGCCTCTTTTTCACTTTAATTTTCATTTTAGGATTCTTCCATCCAAAATCTCTGAATCGTGGAATAGGCAGAACTCCAATAAAATACTCATGTGCCCATTGCTCCTACACATCATGCTGGAAGACATCTGTGAAAAGACACCAGAGGAAACACACAGGAGAAAAACCGTTTGAATGTGGTGTATGTAAACAGAAGTTTACCCGCAGTGAAAACCTCAAAAGACATGTGCTGGGACACAATACTGCTAATTGGTTTAAATAGCAAATTTGTTTCTTCAGATCTTTTAAATTCAGCACATCGAAGAAGCGCATGATTTAATTTATGTCAGTTCGCTCTTTCAAAATTGGACTTGTTCCATCATCAGAATAATTAGTCTGTGTACAGTTATGTATATAAATGCTGTTTTGTTATTTTCTCCAAACCACAAATCAACATTGTGGACAAACTACTTTCATAGAAAACTCTCGTTTTTACAGTACATGCTAAATTATAAAATTCATATGGTTTTATAATAAAAAAAACTGATGTTTTTTTTCTAGCACTGTATGTTATTTGAAGTACTGTGCTGTGTGTTGCATGATATTTCAGTGCATTTTGCTATTTATTAAATGTGTCTCGATATCTCATGCTTAGATGTCCATGCACACCTTCTGTGCGCTGCACCTTCTACTTTTGAAACAATCCTGTAGATGTAGATACATTTTTAATGACATGTCTCATTTTAACTAAATTGTTAAATAATTCAGTTCTTTAGTCATTTCTGCTGATTTTTTTTATTTGTGTCATATTGCTGAAAGCTTAAGATGTATGTAATACTATTGGGTTGTCGGAAAAGTCATGACTTATTTTGGCACCCGATGGCAGTTGGGCGGTTTGGGAAGTACTATAGGCATGCGCAGCTCTGTTATTGCTATGGCATTCAACAGGTGTCAGTTCTAGCTGCAGTCTAAAGGGAATAGTGAGCAATTTGGTTGAGATTTGACATCAAGTTGAAGATGGAAAACCAAACTGTGCATTTTCAACATATTTTACTGTTTTACTTCCATAAAGGGAAGAATGCGCGTCAAGCTTGTGAAAAGTTGCGTAAAGTGTACGGTGATAATGCTCTACAAGAACGTTAGTGCCAGTGGTGGTTCGAAAAATTCTGTGCTGATGATTTTGACCTCAACGATGCTCCTCGGTCCAGGAGGCCCACCGAGGACAATGACGACCAAATCAAGGCATTGATTGAGTCAAACCCACATTACATGACACGAGAGATTGCAGACACATTGCACATCCATCATTCAAGTGTTCACGACCACCTGAAGAAGCTGGGATACGTAAGCAAGCTCGATGTGCGGGTTCCTCATGAACTCAAAGAAGCTCAATTGACGGTTCATATAAACATCTGCGATGTGCTCATTAAACGTGAGGAAAACAATCTTTTTTAAAGCGACTGATAATTGCTGACTTAAAAGTGGATTGTGTACAACAATGTGCTGTGCAAAAGGTCTGGATCCCAACGTGCTGCTTCACCTTAAACGACATCCAAAACAGACATTCATTAGCAGAAGGTTCTGGTCTGGGTGTAGTGGGATTTTGAAGGTGTCGTTTTTTTCGAGCTCCTACCAAATGACCAAACAATCAATTCGAATGTGTACTGTCGGCAATTGGACAGTTTGAACGAATCCATCATCCAGAAATGTCAAGAGCTCGTTCATCGTAAAGGTGGTGTGGTCCATCATGACAATGCGAGACCACACACAAGTTTGATCGCCCACCAAAAATTATTGGAGCTTGGGTGGGATGTGTTGCCACACCCAGCATACTCGCCTAACCTTGTGCCGTTAGACTTCCACTTGTTTCGCTCTCTTCAACAGTCCTTGCATGGTATAACATTCAATTCAGATGAGTACAGTTTTTCGCCATGAAAGATAGGTCCTTCTATGAACGAGGCATTCTGCGGCTCACTGAAAGATGGCAAAAGGTTATCAAATAAAACGGGCATTATATTATTGACTGATCTTTGTTCTTTCTATCAATAAATGACCTTTGCAAAACATGGCTAAAATACGTCATGACTTTTCCGACAACCCAATATGTTACATTTGCAAGTATCACATAACACTGATTACATTCATCCTTAGCATCCAGAAGTGATTCAAAAAAGTCATGTAATATTTGGGATTTTGATTAATATTTTCCAGTACTGAAAGGATCATAGATTGTAGGTTAAACTCTATTTACTGGGGTAAAAGGAATTTTTAAAATTTCATTCATCTTCAGAAGATTCAGTTTTAAGTGCATTTGTATTTCACCTGGTAATAAAAATAAATAAAAAGCACTCTAATAAGACTTTTGCATATTTACACTCCATGTAGATGAAGTGTTTCATTGTTGAGAGGAGTATGGCAGCATGATGCATGCAACCCAAGATCAGATTATTCTGATGACTTCTTGGCATTAAAAAGGAAGGATATAGGTTTCATACCAAATGAGTCTTAAGTACACTTGGAAAATGTGAGTGGCCATTAGTCACCAAAAGAGTATTATTATAATGGTGGTTCTAGACCATACTACAGCATTCCCACACAACCTGGAATTCTCAGGGAATTTTAAATGGTTCCACCAATCTGGGAAAACTCAGGGAAAATACCCCCCCCTCGCCCTTTTATTGCCAAGAAGCTTGTTTTTTTCAGATTTCAAACTTTTGTCTGCAATTACTGCCTGCCTAGAATTTGGTAGATCTTACTTTTAGCTACATTACATTTTTCCTTTATTCCCTAAAAAAGATGCAAAATTGAATTTTAAAAATTGCCTGTTCTTAAGTTTATTTTCTGCAGGCAGTTGTTGTAACATGGAACAGTTAGGCATAATAGCTTGACACACTCCTGCTTGGGGAAACGTTTCACAAGAGAACCAACCAAACAAACAGTGGATCAAAGCCCTTTCTTTGTCTGTTGGTTCTCTTGCAACATGTTTCTCTGAACAAAAGCCATTCCATCATTAAGCTTAGCTACATACATACATATCACTAAGCTGTTCTCTGATATTCAGAGGTTAGCTCCACAAAAAAATACAAACTACCAGATAATTTTTACTTACTGTTGCCATATCAAACTTCTCCATTTACAGCGATCTTGACATACAACTCGGGCTTCACTGACATCCATCATACGCCGTACACAAGATCTTCTATACTTCATACTCATAATCTTTTTCTCATGCAGACACTCCTGAATCTGATCCTCCCATGACTTCCTTGGCCTTCCTCTACTTTGCTTCCTGCCACTGGGGCTAAAAAGATTTTATTAGTAAACATCTCATCACTCATTCTTTCAACATGGCCAAACCACCAAAGCATATTAGTCTCCACCTTGCTTACAACATTTTGCTTCACATAACACAACTGCAACACATCTTCATTCCTCACACAATCAGAATGTGTCTTGCCACAAACCCCCTATAAGTAATGCATTCCTCCAGCACACAAACAACTTTTATGTTTCTTCTGTAGTACCCAGGTTTCACTGCCATACACTAGAGTAGGAATTGCACTTTCATATACAGCCATGCAGTTCTCTTGAGAGCCCATCATTCCTGTAAAACCCTCCAAAAGCAGTCATGACTTTCAATAAAGAATTCACTCGCCTACTAATTTCACCATCCAATTTGTTCTCTCTGTCAAACATGCTTCCTAAATATGCAAACTCATTCACCTGGTCAATCACTGTGCCATTTAGACATATATTACATTCAGTACTACCAGTTCCTCTCTCAAAACCCATAGCTTTGGTTTTTCCCTTATTTATACTCAGTTTGAATTTTATGCAAACTTTGTACATCTGGGACAACATACTCTGCAACTCACTTTTGCTCTCTGCCAACAGGACAGTATCATCAGCGTACAGTAATCTGCGCACACAGATATCACCTAGACATAAACCAGTATTATCTATTTTGGCATCACGCATCCATAAATATATTAAACAGCCATGGTGACATTACACAACCTTGTCTGACTCCTGCACCAATAGAAAACCATTTTGATAAAACACCATTTACTCGTGCACAAGCTCTACTGCCAGCATACATGGCTTTTACACTATTAAGTAGATTCCCAGTAACACCATATTCATTCAATACCTTCCACAAAAATGTCCTATTTACTTGGTCATAAGCTTTCTCTAAATCTATGAAGGCAGCAAAAACTTTCTTACCGACAGCCAGACACTTCTCAATCATTATGGGTAATGCAAAAATTTGGTAAGTGCAGCCTTTACCATGCATAAAACCACTCTGAACATCCCACACTTTCTCTGATGTAAGACCCCGTATTTTTTCAATAACGACCTTACCAAACACTTTCCCTGGCACTCAGTAGGCTAATACCACAATAGTACTTGCAGTCAGTCTGATCACCTTTTTCCTTATACAAGGGAACAATTATAGCATCCCTCCAGTCCCGATGTACCATTCCTATTGCTCTCTTGATTGGTTAACTGAAATTTCCCAGCACAACTGGCAAATTTCAGTTAACCAATCAATTACAGGGTCACCACTATATTTCAACATCTCACCAGTTATGCCATCAACTCCTGGAGCCTTACCATTCTGATGAGATTTTAGAGCTTTACACACCTCTTCTCTAAAGATCCCTCCTGTGCTTCCATCCTTCATTGTGACATCATCTGCTTCTGCCTGGGAATCACCTTTGCTTTCCTGATGTAATAACTCACAGAAGTATTCATTCCATCTTTCACTTAACTCAATGGGCTCCCATATCATTTCCCCGATCCTATTTTTTACACAGCTTACAACTTTGTTTCCCCTATTTTTCCAAAAAGCCAATTCATGCTTTTCAACCTTCCTATCTTTGCCTTACTCTGACGAACCAGCTTAGCGGCTTCATGCTTCTTACAGCAATACTCATCCACAGAAACTCTACCTTGTAACATCCCCAAATAGGCTTCCTTCTTTCTCTTTACTGCCTCTTCAATCTCACAATTCCACCAAGCATCACCTTTATTGTAACCCACTATTATGGTGCCACAGACTTCTTCAGTGGCAGTGACAACACAGTTCTTAAAACATTCCCACTTCTTTTCTACATCTCTCTCACAAGCCTTCAGTCATTCGCTGAGTACATCAGAATAACGCTGATGATATTCAAGGAGCCTTTCAACATTTATTCTTTCCATCCTGGGCCTCTTCCTGTTCCTTTTCCTCTAACCAATATTCAGTTTCCCTCGCGACACTACCAAGTAATGATCAGAACCAACATCGCACCTCTCATCACCCGAGTGTTAACAATTAAGTGTTTCAGACGCTGATCATAGACAACAAAATCTATCACACTCTTTTGACCAAGAGTATGATTTTCCCAAGTATATGTGTGGATATACTTGTGGTTGAAAAATGTGTTAGATACACACAAACCATTCTCAATGCAGAGTTCAATTAATCTTTCACCATTATCATTCACACAAGGATCATTAAACTTACCCAGAACCTTGCCAGCCGCCCCGGTGGCGCAGTGGTCTAAGGCACTGGCCTCTGATCATTCGTCCGTAAGGGGTTCGAATCCCGGTCAGGCATGGATGTTGTGTTTGTCTTACGGCACTGGCTCTTTCCCTTCCCTGGAACCAGTGACCCTAAATTAGGGACGGGCGACTGCTTATAGCCATTTGAGTTGCTCACGGTGGTCGTTAAACCTCCAATCACAAAAAAAAAAAAAAAAAAAAAACATTGCCAGAAATTGCATTCTGCACACCTACTCTAGCATTGAAATCCCCTGCTATTATAACTTTTTCTTTAGCACCAAACTGGCTCAAAACAGCTTTTAGCTTATTCCAGAAATCTTCCTTCTTATCAGAAGGTTCCGAGTCACAAGAAGCATACACTACAACAATTACTATTCTCTGAAGTTTCACTTTCAAACGAATCCAAAGAATTCTCTCACTTATGCAGCTATAGTGAGTCAAGTTGTTCATCTTTTCACTTAAAATCACACCTACACCAGTCTGTCCTCTCGCATTATCCAACACTCCAGACCACACACTCACCATTCTATTCACTTCTTCTATCCCAATTTCCTTCTTTTTGGTTTCACTTACACACAGCACATCCAGTCTATACTTATTCATCTCTTCAAACACCTCGTTCATCTTGCCATTTATACTTCTAGTATTCCATACACCAATCTTACACTCACTCAGCCGAGATGTCTTTCTCATGCACCGTTTAGAAAGTCCAGGTCAATTCTGTGGTGGACTGCCCTTTTCAAGTGTGGTAGGTCCACCATATCCCCCACTTGAGTCATTTTTAATATTTCTTTGTGTCGTTTTAATCAGGTAAGTACATCATTGTGGTGGATTAGCCCACAGCTGACAGTTTCAGTTAGTCATTCAACCTAAGGATTCTGGAACAAAACCCAGTGAGTTGAGATCTTTTTGCCAATGTCACACAGAACTAGCTGGCACCTCTCCAAGATTCAGAGACCCTTGTTGCTGTTATGTGTGCCATTGTTCCCATGGAGTGCCCCGAGGAGGCAAACCCATCTCTCACTAAGATCACCCGCTTAAGCTTATCTGCATTGTGTTAAAGAAAAACTGAAACTAATTAACTGACAGATTTTTTCTTACATATCGCCCTTTTCTATGGAAATATATTTAAAACTTCTAAGCGGGTAGTATTCACAAAAGTTCATGAAATTATGGTGTGGAAAATAATGTGCACATTTAGTTGTTATTATTGAACAGCAGATATTTTTATAAAGACAAATTACTTAAAGAATTTACAAATGTGTGCTTTGGTGAAATAATGCATAAATGGAATGAAATGTAACAATTCATCCGAACATGATAAGAGTTGCCACACTGGGAAAAGCTTTAAAAACCATTTGGAGAACCTGGAAAAGTCAGGGATTTTTTTTTTCTTCTTAATTTTGAGTGGGAACCCTGTACTAATTATTTGAAAGAATTCCTGTGAGCTACTAAGGCTTGAAGAAAGGAGGGGGAACTATTTAACTGGATTCATGCACTGTATAAATTTTTATCGTATATGATGTAGGAGGGTATGCTGAAAAGTTCTCGGCCTAACCCACTTCCTGTAACTGTAGCATTATTTTGTCACTGCAGCTTGAAAGAGTGTTCGTTTGTATTGTAAAGTGCCAATTTTCAGACTAATAGCTCCTTCTTTTTTTTTTTTTTTTTTTTTTTTTTTTTTTTTTCCAGTGCTTGACGTCCTAAACTGAATCATGTCAATGCAAAGTGTTGAATTTTTGAATGTGGAACTCCGGGCTGTCACGAAATTTCTGTTCCTGCTGAAGAAAACTGCAAAGCAAATCTATGAATGTATGACATGAACATTAAGTGACAAGCGTCCTTTCATATTCCACTGTGAAGAATGGTGTTCCAGCTTTCAGCATGAAGACTTTGAGACCAAAGTTGCAGAAAGACCTGTGAGGCCTTCAACAGTGACAACACCCAAAATTGTTGATCGTGTTCATGACTTGATTTTGTCAGATCAGCAAATCTTCACTAAAACAATAGCTGAGATACTGGAGATATCTAGGGAACGTGTTGGGTTCATAATTCATGAGCACCTGGATATGTAGAAGGTGTCATCAAAGTGGGTGCCCAAATGTTTGAACGCCGATGAAAAACGAAAATGAGTGGACATTTCCAAATTGGGTTTGCAGCATTTTGAGTGATCTGGTGATAATTTTTTGCAGCAACTTGTCACTGTTGATGAAATGTGGTTACATCACTACGATCCAGAGACGAAACAACAGTCCCTGCAGTGGCGGCACTCGGGTTCTCCATGGCCAAAGAAATTCAAGACTCGAAGGTCTGCAGGAAAGGTCGTGGCAATGGTTTTTTAGGGGGATTCGAAAGGCGTTTTACTGACTATCTTCCGAATGGCCAAACAATAAATGCTGAATACTATTTCAACTTGCTGTGCCGATTAAAGGAGGCGTTGAAGGGGAAAAGGCAAGGAAAACTACAGAAAGGTGTTCTCTTTTTGCAGCACAGTGCCCTGGCTCACAAGACTGGCAAGATAATGGATGTTTTGAGGGATCTGGATTTTAAATGCATAGACCATCCACCCTACTCCCAGACCTTGCTCCATCAGACTATTTCATGTTCCCAAACCTTAAAAAAGTTTGAAAGGGAAGCATTATTTGAATGATTTGGAGGTGATATCAGCTGTAGAGCAGTATTACATATTACTTCTTTGAAAAGGAGAGAACTCATCCACTTCAAGAAAATAAGGTCTTTCAGATTTGACATATGTATTGCTTTTAAAGCAATAGAGAATGCAGTTAATGATCTACCTTAACTGGAGTCTTCTAACAATTTAATGAGTGTCGCATAGCTCTCATTCAAATTCGTCAGCAGGTTTTGTTAGCCAATCTTAATTGTGTTTGAAAGTGGCTATTAAAAAGTTCAATGAAGCTCAAATTGTGGCCAGTAATGTTTCAGAAGCTTTTGAAGGAGTCTGGAATTAAAGTTTTCTAAATAAATTTCAGTCACACATTCATGATCCTTTTTTGTGTTACTAGCTCTCTAGTTTCTCCTTTCTATTTGTAACATATATGGTGTTTTATTCTACCTGTTTAAAATGTTGTCCTCGTCCAACTTTCAACTAGTCAAAACAGCTCTTGGTGTGAGTCTCCCAGCAGTTGTTTATTGGGTGAAAGCCAGGCTATGTCTTATGCTCATGGAACTACACACATGGAACTTCATAAGAATTAAAATTTATAATAGACAAGTTTTCTTGATGTATGTATTTCACTTATTTGTTGGTTAATCAATATGTGGTATAAACTTCGGACAAACACCTTCACATGTGTTACATTAAATTGATTCCACAAGAAAAGAGAATAATAGTTAAAAGCAATTATAATCAAAATCTTTGTTGAATTGCTCATTAAATCGCTATCAAATTAACATCAAACTTTTAATTTACTTGAAAGTATGCAGTTTTAGCTTTATTTAAGAAATGTTTGAAAGGAGAAAGTGAAACAACATAAAATGGAAGTATTTCATGCTTTAAAAAAGAAAAATCCAGTTATATAGATCAGAAAGAAGATATGCAGCAGAAGATTTGTGCAGAAAATGGGAATACATTTCTAAGGTAAGAATTCTAAGTTCGATTTTAATTGGAAATTAATACTCTTAGAAAATTAAATCAGTGTGTAAATAAAGCATGTGAAAATATCATAGGCAGTAAGATAATTTCTCCTAAGGAGTGTGTATTTGTTTACTGTATCATTAAGTATACAGTGCTATGTTTATGAACTTCATAGTGTGTAAATTTCAAGTATTAAAGAATGTGCTGAACATGCCTGTGTTTAGGGAGCCAAGACATACGACCAAGTGCTCTACTTTGGTGAAGATGTGGAATTGAAGTTTTCTCATAGCTAACTCAAAAGAGAGTCCTTACACAGCCTCAGTTGTTTATGCAATCTTCGTTTTGGTTGTGCGATGTGGCAACGTCTGGGGTTATGAAAGGGAAGAAAATACATGAATATGTGCTCCAGTACTTCTTTTGTTTTTTTCTTCCCCTCCCTTTTTTATTATATCCTTTTTTAATTTTGTCATTGTTTTTACGCTTTTCAACCGTAGGTTGAAGAAGTGTATATACTCCAGCTTTGTCCGTCTGTCTGCATGATAACTGGCATAAAAATGGTTTGATTTTGAATGAAATTTTAGGGGACAACCTGGGGACAAACCCTGTTGAAAATGGGTGAAATGGGGTCAAAGGTCAGGACATCTGAGCGGGATCCGTTCCATCACCCTTATGTGTCATAACTTGACTAAAAATGCTTCGATTGCGACAAAACTTTAGTATGTTGTTCCGGAGGTATACTCAACCAATTCTGTTTAACATCATCAAACTAGGGTGAAAGGTCAAGGCACAGGAGCAAGATTTATTCCACAGCCATTATCCTCATAATTTGAGTAATGATTTCTGGTATATTGAAAAGCGTATCATAATCAACGCATTGCATTATTTTACTAACTTGTTCATATCTTAATATGAACCATTTATGCTAACACAATAAAGAAAAAGGTGAGCAGAATGACAGGACATGCTGATTAAAAAGTGCAAACATATTTCTTGTAATTTCAACAGCAGCCACATGATTCCATATTCTTGGATAACTGCCAATTATTTAAGAGAGAAATCATAGTGGCTGAAAAATAAGCAAAGCAGATGATTGTGCATTCCCACCCCTTCAGTCAAACGGATGTTGCCACAGCACACAACCAAAATGAATGTCACATAGAAAAACAGGCTATGCATAAATTCTGCTTTTTGAGTTGGCTGGTGAGAAACTTTTAGCTCCATATCTGCAACCAGGTAGATACTTGACTCAGTTAGATACCCCTTAGTCTCTAAATAGTAACAAGTTTAGGTTTTCTTTATTATCCAAAATGCATAATGTGTGGAGTTGTCTGCCAAAGTATTGCATTCAACAACAAAATTGTGCTAAAGTTTTCATAGTGCCTATAGTTAAGCATTATTTATATTTTAATGAAATTAATTTAATGTACCATATGTTGAATAAGGTTGTGTACGTATCTCATGTCTTAAAATTATGTCATGTTTTGGGTAACCAACAGACAAGTAAAATTAATGCAGCCAGCAACACAATTTTTTAAGGTTTTTATATTTTTATTGGGTGTCATTTGTGATTTCATGAGTGCATTGCATTAGCTGAATGTTCAATCAACTAACTACCAGTACAAGATTTACAGTGTGAAGAACCATTCCGGTGTAGCTAGATTAATGGTAAGATTTGAGAGAGGTATTTTGAAATAATTTTAAGTACTCAGGTCTTTGCATGGTGGCTGGAAACTTAGAACAGTAAACTGCGAATTTGGTTATAATAAAGTTTGCATGTATCAGTTTTTGTTTGTTTTGTTGCTGTTTTTGTGCTTTACTTCCTTCAGCTTTGTTATGTGCAGTTGTGATTGCATTTCGCACCTGAAATACTCAGGAATACAAACCTTTTTCTGCTTTTGAAGGTATTAGTTCTAATGCATTTACTTTCATTCAGGCATACATCAAAGATCAGTTCTATCACATTTTCTTTATTTTCTCAGGTATCAAGTGTCCCAATTTCCACTTAAACAAATCTGGTTCACAGTTTGTTGTTAAAAGTCCCATCATGTCATGTATTGCATAGGTTATTTATGCAACACAATTCTGGCTTCTGATTTAATACTGATATGCAGGCCATTCATTGATAGGTTGATAGTTGAAACAAATATTCCTCTTGTCTTTGTTTGCAGGGAGGGGCATCTACAGCTATAAGGAGTTACCCATCCATAATTTACAGCCATTGGTTCCACAGAACCAGCACTGAAAGTCAAATGCACCAATACACCACCCATGCCTCAGCTGGGACTCAAACCCTGGTTTAACTTGGGTGATTGGCCAAAAGCCTGTGACTTTGACCACTTGGCCACTGATGCAGCTTCCTCCTGTTTCCGATGGCAAGTAACACTTTTGACAAGAAAGCTTCTTTGCCTATTGTTTTTTTTTTAATTGAAGGTTTAATGACCACCATGAGCCACTCAATGGGCTATAAGCAGTTGCTTGTTCCTAATTTAGGGCTACTGGTTTCAGGGAAGGGAGAGAACCAGCACCGTAAGACAAACACAACATCCATGCCACACAAGGATTCAAACCCAGACCCATCTTGGATGAATGGTCAGAAGCCATCGCTTAGACCACTGCACCACTAGGACTGCTGTCTATTTTTGGTCTGAATATTTCTTGCAATATATTGTGTCAATCAATTTTGTGGACTTCAGACCTTGTTCCAGTGTCAATCAATTTTGTGGACTTCAGACCTTGTTCACAGAGACTTAAAATTAGAGTGTTAACTACATGCACTATCTCTAACAAGCTATGAATCAATTAAATATATCAAATTGAACAACAAATTCTAATGAAAGGCTGAGAGGAGTTTTGGTATAATGTACACTTAAATTTATTCAGTTAACAGAAAATACTAAGAATATCACTTGTTACTACACAATTCCTATTTGTAGTTCAAATTCTGACTATTAGATAGCTCTAATCATTCTACTATTCTCTTTTACATGCAATATTTGAAAAAAACTTGTACAATACTCTAGAGGACAATGCTTACTTTGGCATTCCTTATTTTAATGAAACATAGATGGCACTAGCAGGGCTTGATAACGAAACATATCCAAGAAAGTATATCCGACGAATGGCAACAAGGAGTATCGGACTCCATTAGCGCGAAGTCAACCACGAACATCGGTGGAAAAGTCGCCACGCTCCTGAGGATGCCCAGAGTATGGGCAAAAATTTCAAGTATAAAGAACGGTAAAAATTGATGTGTTTGAATCCTAAAGCGAAGATCCACTGAATATACCCAGCGAAAAGTGTGTGAAGTAAAGCTATTCATTGCATACAATGGACTTTAAGACAATAACATCAACAAAGACCGGAAAACACGTGTGTGAAATGTGCCGCATCGCTAGCAAGGAATGCCAAGATAAGCATTGTCCTCTAGAGTATTGTACAAGTTTTTTTTTGTTACTACACTTGAAATAAATAGGGATGGTCTCAAATCCTCTTTTGCTTTTTTTTTTTTTTTTTCCGTTAGTGTTTTACCTAGCACATTGGCTTAGTGACTGGAGACTATGTTCAGTCTCTAACAGTTCATGTTCCATCCAATCGATAACAAGTAAACATACAGAAATAAAAAGACTACTTACAAAATTTCCTCTTCAGAATTAGTTATTAATCCTTGACAGTTGATTGTTGACCCATACACAAAACCACCACACAGCTGTTTTGGGTATGGACCAGCAATTTTGTATATGTTTCACTTGTGTTTCATAAATTTGTTTCACTTGTGTGGATTGTGTACAACAATAAGCTGCACAAACAGTCTTGGTCCCGACGTGTTGTTTTGCCTGAAACGACATCCAAAGCAGACATTCATCAGCGGAAGGTCTTGGTCTCAGTGTGGTGGGATTTTAAAGGTGTCATGTTTTTCGAGGTCCTACCACAGAACCAAACAATCAATTCAAATTTGTACTGTCAGCAATTGGACAGTTTGAACGAATCCATCATCCAGAAACGTCCAGCGCTCGTTCATCGTAAAGGTGTTGTGTTCCATCACGACAACGCGGAGACCACACACAAGTTTGATCACGCACCAAAAATTATTGGAGCTTAGGTGGGATGTGTTGCCACACCCAGCATACTCGCCTGACCTTGCGCCGTCAGACTTCCACTTGTTTCGCTCTCTTCAACAGTCCTTGCGTGGTATAACGTTCAATTCAGATGAGGCTGTAAATCAGCACCTTGTACAGTTTTTCACCACAAGAGACAGGTCATTCTATGAACGAGGCATTCTGCAGCTCACTGACAGATGGCAAAAGGTCATCGAACAAAATGAGCATTATATCATTGATTGATCTTTGTTCTTTCTATCAATAAATGACCTTTAGCAAAACATGACTAAAATATGTCATGACTTTTCCGACAACCCAATATTATTTTTACTATCTCTCACAAACCAACCATAAAATGTTGATCTGAATTAAAGAGCAGATTGTTATTAATGGCTTGATGCTCACTGATTCTCTTCAATCCCTTTTCCACAGTCTGGTAGTGGCAGCTTTGTATATCTTTTACAAGTATTAGTGCGGGCACTTCTTGCAGGTAGCCATCAGTGCTTATTTCATCTTCAGTTTTTCACAGCATATAAGGAGCACAGTCATTGAACATGTAATGAATGTCCTCTTGAGCTGGTGCTGCACCAACCATTTTACCTGGCATTCATCCCCACTACATTAAAATTTTACAATTCCTTACATGTTGGCTTTTTTCAAGAACATTCCAATCTTCAGATATTCAACTCAAGTCACATGGAGTACACTCAGTTGACAAAACATTAGAGATAGGGGTGATGAACATTGTTGACATGGGCATTGTTGACATGTGCATATCCCCCATGCCGAGTGAAACAGACCCAAACTGAACATAGGTGATAAATAGGCAAATGGTAGGGCTTCTCAATAGTGTATTGTAATCGATGAACATGGGTAAACTTGGTGATCAGAGTCACTTCGATTGTGGACGCATTGTCTGCAGATGTGTCCTTCTGTCGCCCAAGTAGTAAGAACCACAGAGTTCCTACAGGCAATCATATCAAGGGTGTAGCCTGGTTATACCATCAAATGTGCAAGTGGTGGCTGACCACATGCCATTGATGACTGGGGTCAACATAGACTATCGAGGCTCATACAGACTGACCACTTGGCAATGGCAGCACAAATCACATTCAGGTTAAATGTTGGATGCCCAAGCAGCATCAGCGAGTGAACGGTACAGTGCACACTACATACCCTGTGCTACGGGAGCCAACACCTTATTCGTATGCCACTGTTGCCTGCTTGTCATCGGACATTGTGCTGAAATCACATCCAGGTGAAGTGTCAGAGGCCCAAGCAACGTCAGCGAGTAAACAGTATGGCGCACAATGCGTACCATGGGCTATGGGAGCCGACTCCCTACTCGTGTGCCACTGTTGAGTACTCGTCATCGGACATTGTGCTGAAATCACATCCAGGTTAAATGTCGGAGGCCTAAGCAGTTCAGCGAGTGAACAGTATGGCACACAATGCATAGCCATGTGCTACTCATGTGCCATTGTGCTACACTCTACTCGTGTGCCATTGTTGACTGCTCGTCATCGAAAATTATTCCACACCTGGTGCCGGGAATATCAAAACGGACCTATGTAGAGTGGTTCTGCATCATGTGGTCAGATAAATTCCATTTTCAGCTGTACCAAGCTGATGGGAGGGTGAGGGTGTGGTGTCGATAGCATAAGGCCATGGCCCTGTCATGCCCGGTCGGCTCTGTTTAAGGCAGTTTTGACTCCATGATGGTTTGTGGAGCCTTCTCATAGAACACATTAAGTCATTTGATTTGTCTGAAGAGGTCCTTAACCACTGCATGCAACCAGCACGTGCTGGTTGATCACTTACATGCTTTCATGACCTTCGTGCATCCTGTGGCAGATGGTCTGTTCCAGTAGGGTAATGCGTCACCCCACTGGGCCGCAACCATCCAAGCATGGTTGTTTGAGGAACACTTATTTGAGTCTGGAACCATCTAGTGGGCCCCAAGGTCCCGGATTTAAACCGTGTGGAAGCTCTCTGGGGCGCCATGGAGCATAACATATGGTCCAATGGATTTTTGACTGACATCTCAAGGGGAGTTGTGGACAATGCTGCAACAGGCATGGCTAACATTACCTCCAAAAACACTCCAACATCTGACTGATGCCTTGGTGTGTACAGGCTGTTATTCGTACTAGAGCAAGACCAACATGCTGTTAGGTAGGTATCTCTAATGTTTTGTCTGTTGAGTGTACTTTTGAGTGGTTATGTGCTTTAATAATGAAAAAGAATTGTTCCCGGTGTAAAGCATATTAAGCTTTGGGTTAATATGCTTTATGTTGTTTACTTTCAAGAAGCATAATATCAAAGAGAACCAGAAAAATAAAGATATCTATATTGGAAATTAAACTCTCAATATTGTCAATAAATTGTCTACAATTAAGAAGAAATGTTTTATTCTAATCCTTATATTTCACCTGAACATGTGACAATGTGTAATGAAAACTAAGGGACTGTTTTACATCTGCATAACTGATTATTAAAAAGGAAAGAAAGAAAAAGCTTAAGGTTTTGTTAAGTCAAACATCTGAGTAAATCCTACCATGTTTAGAATGAAAAAAACAAAATTGCATTGTCAGACTATGGAGGAAGTTGTATAACAAAATACATGCTTTTTTTTTCTTTTCTTTTCTTTTTTTCAGATTTGGCAGAAATAGTACTGAAATATTGTTTTTAAAAGGTATGGTAACAATATTCCACTGAATTCTTAGGTGTGATAGGCATTTCTTTTGAAAAATGCTATATGACACAGTTCTCATAAAGATTGTGACTTGTAGCTGTAATCTTTGCAGTAGTTTCAACTAAAACAGAATATTTCCAGTCTGATGACTGTTGGAGAAGAGATTGTGATATGCTGCAAAAGTGTTATTTAACTACCTGACTTGAAAATCAGAAAGTATGAGAATTAACAAACCTTTATTATCAGTCAGATTTGTAGTAGCAGAGATTCTGCATAAAATGCAAAAGTATATTTACCTTGCTTAGCAGAAAGATTCTTAAAAAATCTTGGACATAGTTACCAAGTCCGGCTAAGATTTTCCAAATAAAGATATTGAATCTGTCATCAATAGACAGAGATATGTTGATTTAAATACAACTGTAAACTTATACCACATAAGTGAAAAACTTAGTAATAATTGAATTCATGGCCATTCCTAGACAATCATATGATAGCTAAAACACACAGATTATGGGATTTCATCATCATCATCATTGTCAACCATTATCAATCCACTGCTGGACGAAGGTCTCCCCAAGTTTCCTCCACAACGGTCTGTCTTGTGCCAGTCTCCTCCATGTCACTCCCGCATATTTACGAATTTCATCCACCCATCTCCCATGTGGTCTTCTTCTGGGTCTTTTCCTGTCCCTTGGAATCCAATCTAAAATCTCGGCTGTCCATCTATGGTCTGTCCTTCTGGCAGTATGTCCAGCCCATTGCCATTTCAGGGATTTAACTCTGATCATGATGTCTTCCACTCTCGTCATTTTTCGGATCCACGAGTTCCTCTTCTTATCTCTCCTGGTTATACCAAGCATGCACCTCTCCATGCTGCTTTGAGTTGTCTGCAGCCTTTGTATGTCTCTTTTAGTTAAGGTCCACGTCTCTGCACCATACGTAAGCACTGGAAGGATGCATTGATCAAACACTTTTCTTTTAAGACATAATGGCATATTGTTCTTGAAAATTATGCTGTTTCTTCCAAAAGCTCTCCAGGCAAGTTTTGTACGCCGATTAATTTCTTCATCAATGTGACCCTCACTTGATATCTGCTGTCCAAGATAAACGTACGTATCTGTTATCTCCAGTTTTTCTCCATCAATCGATAAATCTTCATTTCTTGTAAAAGCATTGAACATCACTTTTGTCTTCTGAAAGTTCATTTTTAATCCCACTTCTTTACTCTTGTCAGCAAGTTCCTGGATCATACTCTGCAGCTCTGATGGGGTAGTTGCAAAAATGACTACGTCATCAGCAAAACGAAGGTGGGTTAGATAATCTCCATTAATCTTTATCCCTTTGTTTTCCCAGTTCAGTGATTGAAAGACATTTTCCAATGTGGCATTAAAGAGCTTCGGAGATATGGTGTCACCTTGTCTCACTCCCTTTCCAATTTTTACGTGTGTTGTATTTTCAAACAGCCGAATCTTTGCACTTGCATTTTCATAGATGTTATTAATAATATTAATGTATGCATCTTCAATACCGCAAGATTTCAGAGCCGTGGTAACTGCTGATGGTTTCACCGAATCAAAGGCTTTTTCATAATCGATAAAAGCCATGCACAATGGAAGTTCATATTCCCTCGCTCTTTCAATTAGTTCTCTCAGTACGTGGATATGATCTATTGTGCTGTAGCCACTCCCTGAATCCAGCTTGTTCTCTCGGTTGAGCCATGTCCAGTGTTACCTTCAAGCGGTGTGAAAGAACTTTAGTGAAGATTTTATAAACCACTGATAGGAGGCTGATAGGTCTGTAGTTCCTGAGATCCTCAATGTCACCTTTTTATGTAGCAGGATCATTGTAGCATTGTTCCAATCCTCAGGAATCTTCCCTTCATTAAGGCATCGAGTAAAAATTTGGGCGAGTACTGTTTCAATTTCTCCACTTGCTTCTTGTATGATGTCTATAGTAATTCCATCTTCTCCTGGAGCTTTCCCCCGCTTCATGTTCTTGATTGCATGAGCAACTTCTGCTGGGAGGACTGGAAGAACTCTGGTACCTTTCATGATGTCTGGAGTGCATATATCATCCCTTTCATATAGTTTGGAGTAGAAATCTTTCACTCTTGTCAAAATTTCGCCTCTATTTCTTGTTATAGAACCATCTTCTTTTCTCAGAGCCATAATCTGTTTTCTTCCCTTACTGAGATGTCCCTTTGCTATCTTTAGGCTTTGGTTGTTTTCAATTGCTTTCCTCACTAGCTCACAGTTGAATTTCCTTACGTCTTCAGTGATACTTTTTCGTGCTGTCTTGCATAGCTCTATATATTCCACTTTGGAAGTCACATCTTCTTTAGTTGTCCTCATCTCTCTTCTTTTTTGCATCAACATTTTGGTTTTTCCTGATAATTTGTTTACATGCAACTTGTTCTTAGACCCAGCTAATTTTGTTGCTGTTTCCATAAGAGCTTTGGTTACTTTTCTGTTAACTTCAGAAATATCCACTTCTTCCGATGTTAGGCCTTCTAAAGCAGAGAATCTGTTCTTCAGTTCCAACTTGAAAGTATTATGGTGTTTTTTAAGGTTGGTTATGTCAATACATTTTGTTTGTCTTATGAGCTTGCCACGTTCCAGTTTAGTGTTGAGGTGCATCTTACATCTCACCAATCTATGGTCACTACCTGTGTTGAACTTGTTTAGCACACTGCAGTCTTCGATGACGAATTTT
The DNA here is from genome assembly GCA_039090855.1 of Macrothele yani. Taxonomy (NCBI): domain Eukaryota; kingdom Metazoa; phylum Arthropoda; class Arachnida; order Araneae; family Macrothelidae; genus Macrothele; species Macrothele yani. The sequence continues at coordinate 138,418,388 of CM076993.1, read as the reverse complement.
TTGTTACACATAATAAAATCAATTTCACTTGTCGTCCCAATTGGATGTCTCCATGTCCATTTCCTGTGTGGCTTTTTCTTGAAAAAGGAATTCAAGATGAAAAATCCTTCTGCCTCTGCAAACTCAACGAGAGTATTTCCACGCTGGTTTCTGTTGCCGTGACCGAATTTACCTACTGAAGTTTCATTCTGTTGCCGGTGCCCTATTTTTGCATTGAAATCTCCCATAATTATCTTCAAGTGCTGCTTACCTTTATTATTTAGATGACGAATTTCCTCATAAAATTCTTCAATTTCTTCTTCAGGATGACTTGTGGTGGGTGCATAAGTTTGAATAATCTGAGCCTGGTATCTTCTCGATAGTTGGATAACGAGTCGTGCAGCTCTGTCAGAGGAACTTTCAACTTCTACCACTTTATCCTTCAGTTTCTTGTTTATTATAAATCCAACACCACTAGTTCTGCCAGTATCTGTCCCACGATAATAGAAGAGATGTCCACTTTTCAGTTCAATGAGATCTTCTCCTTTTCTCCTTACCTCACTCAGCCCGACGATGTCCCACTTGATCCTTTGTAGTTCCTCTTCCAATTCAAGAAGCCTTGAATCAGAAGATAGGGAGCGTCCGTTGTACGTTGCCAAGGTCAGCATCAAATGGCAGCCTAGTCCGGTCCTCCGGGGATTCTTAGCACCCTCTGCCTTCATGTCGCACTGGCCGCTGCCTTGGCCAGGTACATTCCAGCTGCCGGAGACTGAGGGCCAAGATTTAAGTTGTAGAGTCATTTTGGAGGTGTTTGGCCATAACTCACCACGCTGGCCAAGCGGGTTGGTGAGTGTGGGATAGCATTTCCTCTGATCCCGATGGTATAGTTATACCGCTATTTGCGGTCGTCAGAGCCCCTTTAGTGGGAACAGGATGCACCACGAGAAGGCGGGGTTGACATTTGTCAAGGAGAGGCTGTGATGTTACGCATCACCTGACCTTACATCCTATGGGATTTACTTAGGAATAAATGGATGTTATTATTAAACATCAAATTTTTGGGTAGTAACCCTTCCCTTCCCTTCATCAGGACTACACTATAGTAAGTGTTGCTAACCTTGGGTAAAACTCCAACTTTTGAAATCATTTAATGTAGTTCCTTTTCTTCTCCCAATTTCAACACCTTCCAGCAGTTTTCTCTTGAAAAAATGTTGTTAGTGGGTCAGAATTTCTACTGAGTCCCACAGTATTTTATGTCCAGTAGATTGAACATGTCTGTCCAGGCCAGTTTTGTTTGCCATGTTTTTAATGGCTTCCAGGCTGACAGAGCATAAAGCAGCCATTAAAAACATGGCAAACAAAACTGGCCTGGACAGACATGTTCAATCTACTGGACATAAAATACTGTGGGACTCAGTAGAAATTCTGACCCACCAACATTTCTTCAAGAGAAAACTGCTGGAAGGTCTTGAAATTGAGAGAAGAGGAACTACATTAAATGATTTTAAAGATTGGAGTTTTACCCAAGGTTGGCAACACTTACTATAGTGTAGTCCCGATGAAGGGTAGGGTTACTACCCAAAAATTTGATGTTAATAATAACATAGATTTATTCCTAAGTAAATCCCATAATCTGTATGTTTTGTCTATCATATAAGTGAAAAAGCTGAATCTCAAGAAAAGCTGAAAAACATTTGACTTTTGTTTCCAATGTTATAAATTACCCATTAAAAAAAGAAAAAGAATTTTCCCAACCCAATGTCTCAAAGCTGAAATAGTGTTTCATATGTAAATATTCAATTATGTCAACTTGCAGGAAATGAATAAGATGTCAACTTGCCATATGAATAAGCATTGCAGTGTTCCATGTAACAGCAATTTGTTTAGTATTTTGTTTGATTAAATGGCTTTCACTTTTTCACCGTGCATAGAAGCCCCTTCGATCGCAATAATGTTTGTACAGTTCCCTTCCTTGTGATTGTCAATGCCAAAAGGAAGTCTTTGTGCATAGGCAGATATCCTTGTAGAACTTCTGAACAAAACTGTGCATTATAACTTATGAGTAACTTGTGAAACAGAATGGTGATATATAAGAGAAATCCCAATAAAATTGGATGTTTTTAACAAGCTAAGTTTCTAGTAATTAATGCAGGTCTCTGGCAGACCTGTGGAAGAAGTGAGATGCAGGAACTCTTGACGATGATGTAGTGTATAGATTGAAAATTTGAGAAGTAATGTACCTTAAAGAAAATTTATCTTCTATAATTCCCATTAAGATTTTTTTGTTATGGAAGCTAAGTTTTTTTGTTTTTTTCCCAGATTTTTCATAGAAATATACTTAATTTAGGGAACCTCCTGCCAAGATTTGTAGTCCTTGGGCCAAGCATACAATAACCAAGAAAAAAATTCCTTTGTTGAAGATTTTTATTTAGTAATTAATAAAAGGCTCTCATGGTTTCCATAATTTCAGTTATAAAATTAATGTTTTGAGGCCATTTGATCATATTAAAAGAATGAATAACGAAGTAACAACCTGAAGAATTTTTTCATCCAAAAATGCATAGAAAATAAAAGTTAAGTGGAACCCACACAAGTTTTGAGGAGAAAATTAAATTTTAAAACAACAGCAAGGGCAGAAGAAAGTGAATTCATTATACAAAATGAATACATATAGTGTGTATGAGTGAAAATAGTATCATGAAACATGAGTGGTTGTTCCTAGAAGTGCAGGTACAGAAAAATGTGCATTGCAACAGACTATCTTGCTATGTTATAAAGATAGTCTCATGTTATAAACATCCGTGACTCATTCAGCATACTGGAATAGAAGGGAATGTTTCATTGGATGGATATTGCATTATCTAGTTCAAGATTAAAAACAAACATACATTCATCACATATTAGACTATTGCAATCAGTAAAGTTTAGAGTTGGAAGGGAATGCAAATACACACAAGACCTCATGAAGCCAAAACAAATTCAGATTGTGACAAATGGAATATGATCTTCTTATATGAGTGGTTACTCTCAGTGAACCTTTACATAATAATGAAACTGATGTTAAGCATCCTAGTGAGAGGTAAGTACAAAAATTCAAAGAGAAGTTTCTTGTGTGTCTTGCATATTCAATTTATTTAAAACTTTTTTCTGAATAACCCTAATTACTGACTTTCATAAATTTATCTCTCTTCATACTGGATGAGTGAAAAATATACTATATCTGTTTTTCTTGTGCCTGTGTGTGTGTGTGTGTGTGTGAATTGAATTGAATTGCTTTAATTTATTACTTCTTCATAGACTGATATTTTAATAATGTTCTATCTACATTTAGCATTTACAGTTTGCTTATGAGTAAAAATTGTAGTTATCAGAGAGAGACAAATGCTCATACCATTTTGTGCTACACATAATGTTGGGCCCTCATTTCTATACGAAATGCATGCCTACATTATCTTTATACCTCAGTGATGTGGAACACACAAGGCTGGTGACATGCATTAAGCATAGAACCACACTGAATTATCAGATGAGCAGTGGACTGAGGTCAATAAACGCGCTGGTTGGATGCTCCTTTTCCAATATTTATAAAAAAGGTTGAATACAGCGACAGAAGCAAGAGAAATTTATGCCGCTGAAGGTGAGGAAACATTGAACAGCAGCACTGCTTGAAAATGGTTCTGCCACTTTAATGCTGGAGACACCAGCCTTAAAGATAAGCCGAGGTCAGGTCACCCAACAACCAACAGCACTGACACCATGGTTGAAGCTGTGACTGCCAACCCCAGTACCAGTACATAACAATTAGCAGCTGAAGTGGATCTTCCCAATCCATCATCACTTGTCACTTGCACCAGCTTGGTTTCTCCTCCAGGTGCCATTGAATGGTTCTCCATGAATTGACACCCTAAAAAGCAGATATGTTACTCTCTGTTGTAGATTTCTATCAAATTTGTAGGACAATGGGTTTTGCTGTTGTTTCATCACAGATGATGAAAAGTGGATATTCCTGCATTTACTACTGGAACCTATAGCTGAGACCATGCGAGAAAGTACAGCCAGTGGTGCAAAAGAGGTGGTTTGAGAGAAAAGTTGTGCTGTGCATTTGGTGGAATTGTGAGGGCCCTATACACTAGGAACTTGTGCCAGATGGTCGGGCTGTGGATGGGAATCTCTATGCTGAACAACTGCAGTGGGTATACACCGACGAACCATTACATTACGACCACACCCAGCTTAGAGAAATTGTGCCAGATGGTCGGGCTGTGGATGGGAATCTCTATGCTGAACAACTGCAGTGGGTATACACCAATGAACCATTACATTACGACCACACCCAGCTTAGAGAAAACATGCCAGATGGTCGGGCTGTGGATGGGAATCTCTATGCTGAACAACTGCAGTGGGTATACACTGATTAACCATTACATTACGACCACACCCAGCTTAGAGAAGTTGTGCCAGATGGTCGGGCTGTGGATGGGAATCTCTATGCTGAACAACTGCAGTGGGTATACACTGATGAACCACACCCAGCTTAGAGAAGTTGTGCCAGATGGTCGGGCTGTGGATGGGAATCTCTATGCTGAACAACTGCAGTGGGTATACACTGATGAACCATTACATTATGACCACACCCAGCTTAGAGAAATTGTGCCAGATGGTCAGGCTGTGGATGGGAATCTCTATGCTGAACAACTGCAGTGGGTATACACCAATGAACCATTACATTACGACCACACCCAGCTTAGAGAAATTGTGCCGAATGGTCGGGCTGTGGATGGGAATCTCTATGCTGAACAACTGCAGTGGGTATACACTGATGAACCATTACATTACGACCACACCCAGCTTAGAGAAATTGTGCCTGATGGTTGGGCTGTGGATGGGAATCTCTATGCTGAACAACTGCAGTGGGTATACACTGATGAACCATTACATTACGACCACACCCAGCTTAGAGAAATTGTGCCAGATGGTCGGGCTGTGGATGGGAATCTCTATGCTGAACAACTGCAGTGGGTATACACCGATGAACCATTACATTAAGACCACACCCAGCTTAGAGAAATTGTGCCGAATGGTCGGGCTGTGGATGGGAATCTCTATGCTGAACAACTGCAGTGGATATACACTGATGAACCATTACATTACGACCACACCCAGCTTAGAGAAATTGTGCCTGATGGTCGGGCTGTGGATGGGAATCTCTATGCTGAACAACTGCAGTGGGTATACACTGATGAACCATTACATTACGACCACACCCAGCTTAGAGAAATTGTGCCAGATGGCCGGGCTGTGGATGGGAATCTCTATGCTGAACAACTGCAGTGGGTATACACCAATGAACCATTACATTATGACCACACCCAGCTTAGAGAAATAAGCATGCCTGGAGACCGAATGGTGGTGCAGGTGAAGTTCACAGAGCAGTATGTATACATCCTGAAGACTGGCTTTCGGTTAGTAAAGTGTTTGGAGTCAGAATGGGAAAAGCTGCCAATTTATGGGAGTTTGATAAAGGACACGTTGTGATGGCACGGCGCCTCAGAACTATGAACTTGGAAACAGTGCTGCTTGTGGTTTGTTCACATGCTGCTGTAGTGAGTAGATATCAGAAGTAATGCACAGATGGCCAAACGACAAAGTGTTGTACCGCTGTGTGTCGTCAGCAGCTCATTGATTTCAGAGGAAAGCTGAGACTGTTGTGCATTGTTCACAGTGACCGAAGGGCCACAGTGTGACAAATCACCTGCAGCTACAACAGTCGCGACAAGGACAATGTGTCACAGCACACAGTTCATTGCAGCCTTCTGCACATGGGCCTGCGTAGCTGAAGACCCAGCCGGGTCCCCGTACTCACTGCACGTCATCACCAACAACCAGGGTTGGCAAGGTAATTTACTCGTTACGTATTTTACGCGTAATATACAGGTAATTTACTTGGCGTAGAAAACCAGTTTTTTACGCAGACGTAAAAAACTCATTTTTCTTTCATGTGTGGGCATAAATAATATAATATAAAAACCACTTTAATTATATTACATTTTAAACTTAAAATTTCTTGCATATTTCACTACAAAATCATTATTCTCTTAAGATTTTTCATACAGCTCAGCCACCTATTAACAGATTTCTTTTTAGAAATTATAATGTATCTGTTCTTTTTTGTATATTAAACATGAAGAAAATAATCTACCTCTTGCATCGATAAAAATCACAATGTATATTGAATAGAATTCAAGAGTTTATTAGCAGCTTCACATTTGTCGAGTGTATTTTCATATTTATGTAATTCTATAAAATAAACAATGTTATGTTCAGTTTGTTCACCAAAGATAATATTTTGACATGAATGCCTATGGCATGTCTATAATGCAAAATATTGTACATTTTCATTTAATAATATTTGTGTTTGACATGTTATTCAGGTGCACGCTTCAAAATCATAATTTTACTCTTTTAAAACTCTAAACGTTTTTCATATTGATTGTGCTATACTTATACCCTTAAAGGAAAAAACTGCAGATTTGACAAAACATTAAACTACTTGTTTTAAATGTAACTCTTTAAATGTTAATAATTGTCACTCTTAGTTCTCACACACCCTTAATCACACTAATAATCCTCACTGTTATGATCTTGTAACTTAAGAGTATAATATATTTGAACCAATTTCTTCGAACGTTCAAAGCTGAGCCAGTTTCTTGTAGTATTATGGACAAAAGACCATTTAGAGAAAAGTCTTTCAAGTTGGGCTGAAAATGCTGGGATATTGATTGACTTCAAAGCAACTGCTGACAACTCCTTATGCTGCCGACTGGCAAAGTACCAGAATGTCCGTAGTGTTATAACACCCGTCTTCATAAAGCGCTCCAAACTCTCATTTTGATTGTTCCTATCGTCTCGTTTCACTTTAAACTACACCGCAGCGTGGCTGCTGACTTCCTTTGCTGAACATAATATTTTAAAGTGGGCCCCACACTAATTATCATAAAGAAAAGGATTTCCCCGTGTGAATATGAAGGCTAGGGAAAAAAAAACAAAAAAACAATATGACGTGATACTGATGTGTATGTGGTATCCTGGTGGTATGTCACGTGGACGTGGCAGTTTGTGCTGTTTCAATAAGATCATATAAAAATACCGAAGGGTATGTTGGTTTTTAAAGGATCTCTGTTCTTTGTGGTATTCGTATATAGGAAGTTGATTAATAGCACAAAGCCATGGTTGTTGTTTTTTTAATTTACTTATTTTACGCGTCTTCTACGTATTTTACGCGTAATTTACGTGTCGCATAGAAAACTTTTTTTTACACGTAATTGCACAACCCTGCCAACAACGCATGAAATGGGCCCAAGATCATCGAGATTGAATCATGGTTGTTTGGAAGAAAGTGGCCTGTTCTGTGGTATCAAGATTTCTGGGGCATCACGTAGGCGGCCGAGCACAGATATGTCAATTACCAACAGAGGTTATGGCACCTGGATGCACTGTTGAGCAGAAACAGGCCAGCGGTGTTATGCTGTAGGTGATGTTTTCTTGGGACACTTTAGGCCCCATTATCATAATAGCACAATCCCTGACAGCTGTCAGGTATCTGAACATTGTTGCGGATCAAGTTCACCCATTCATGGCAACTCTGTTCCCTGCTGGTGATGCCGATTACCAACAGGATAATGCGCCATGCCACACTGCCAGAATTGTCAAGGAGTGGTTCGAGGAGCATGCTGGTGACTTTCTGTTAATGCCCTGGCCTCCAAATTTACCAAACATGAGCCCAATCGAACATTTGTGGTTCGACTTGGAAAAGCAGGTTCGTGCTAAATCACCACCACCCCGAAATGTATAGGAACTGGGAGACCTGCTGTTGACATTATGGTACCAGATACCACAGGATACCCATCGCCACCTCATCAAATCGATGCCTCGCCGAGTCGCCACTGTTTTGCGGGCTAAAGGTGGTCCTATAGCTTATCAGGTAGGTGGCCATAATGTAATGGCTCATCGGTATGTGTTGCTCAGTGTCAGTGCTATCCAGTGTTTATCAATAGGAAGTGGGCATTACTGTAGATGGATAACGCCCCAAGTCGCACCTCCAGAGTGATCTGCTGAAAACTACTAGAACTGGAAGGGGTTGAAATTCTACTCCACACTGTCTGGTGCTTGCCATATCCGATTACCACCTATTTCCCCATGTGGTCCATTTCCTATAAGAACGGCACTTTGTTTCAATAGTGGATGTGGAATCTGGCATCAGAGTTTCTGTCCTGGAAACCTGCCAAGTGTGTTAACTCTGTGTGATCATGGCTGTGATGGCATGTTGGTAAGGACTGTAAAAAACAGTGGCCTGTGCTTTGCAGGACAAAGTGAGCTTACATGACTTTCTTACAACATTAAGATTTTTTGCTGAAAATGGAACAAATACCTGACTCACCTTGGTAATTATTGAAAATAGGTGAAAGCCTGTTAACAATGATGGGGGGAAATAAGATATTTAGAGTAATTTTTTAAATCATTTGATCACAACGTTTTTCACAAACATTCGTTCATCGTTGAGAATCTTGCCTTGATATGGAGTGCTCCAAACATGCACACAAATAATTGTTTAAATATCTAAAATAATCATCTTAAGTTCACAAGGGGGAACTTAAAATTAAATTGCATTTTGGACTTACCGTTAAATTGGTGAAGTTCCAAGTTGAACACTTCCAGCCCGCAGATCTTGGTTTTTTTCCTGTATTTCCGTTATGTAGATGTGGCATGGGGTTTTTTTCATTCAGTTGCTGGTCCACTTCAGTTTTTTCCCCGTTGGTTTTTAATTGGCCTCGTTACTAAATGATTTTTTCCTTTGCTGCTTCCACATATACTTCTATACGTTTTTTTACCCGAGTACTTTCGGTAACACTCCGTTACCGTCATCTAGGGGATGTTTGCTCCAACCAGCACAGGCCGTGTCAGTAGAGCTTTTGGGTGGTTCTCGCGGGCTGCATCTGTTAACGGCTATCGCTTCCTCTTGGGCGCTGTGGCGCCATCTCTTGTTGGTCACCGATCTCATTTTTTGAAATTTTTCATTTTTTTGCTCAATTTTAATTAAATTCCTCCAACTGTTTCTTAAAATATTAGGGTCATTATGGTTGCAAACTTTTGCTCTATTTTTTTCTATCATTACCAACTCTGCTATTCTGAGGAGTTTTTTGGATTTACAGCTTTTTATCATTTTTATATTTTCAAATTTAGGATATTTTTGGTTAGCCAGACAATATTGCATAAGTGCAGTTTTTTTTTTCTGCCAATTTTTTACATGTTGTTTTAACCTGTGTTTAAGCTTATTTTTGGTACTTCTTATATATATGCCATTGGAGGATTTTCTGTAATAGGAATTGAGTAAATACCTGCTTTTTCTAACATTTTTATTTTTTCATTATTTTTGATTACTATATTTTTGATAAGTATTTACTTTTCCTCCAATTTTAATGTTATACTTTTTACAAATATTTTTAATTTCATTAATAGTACCTTTAATGTAAGGAAAACCATTCAGATATTTGATTTCATTTTTATTTACTACAGCATTATTTTTTATTTTCTTTAGTACTTCTGTGTTCCATTTTTTTATTAAATGGTTTGGATAACCAAAACTACTTGCAATTTTTTTTATGAATTTAATTTCTTCATTTTGGACTTACCATAAATGAAATATACAGTAAGTCCAAAATGCAATTGCATTAATGCACGTCAAAAAAATTAACCTTCAATAGCGGACTTTTACTAAAGAAATCCAATATTAGAAGTACTTGAAACTTGAAATTAAATTTCATACAATAGGATTTTAAATGAAAATTTCTGTATATATCATTAATTAAATTAAATATTCTGTATTTATAGTTAATTATTCTGATACAGAATCAGAAACAGTATTTCGCCAAGTGGAACAGGTGTGTTCCAAATGTGAAAGTATATTTCATGAACTTTATAACAATGAAAATTGCTTTAATAAAAAAAAAGGATGTTGGTTGAGTCAGGGTGATAATTAAAACAGGCAAGCACTCTTTCCACTTCACCACCAAAGTGGGACAAACATTCAGACAAAGGAAACTATAGTGTTTGTGATCCTGCTATTGCATGTTTAGTATTAAAAATTATACTATTACGTGTTTAATATCAGCTAAATGGTGTTACAGAAAAAGCTTTCGATGTAGGATATTTTAAAAAATCATTTTCTTAGTATTGAGAATGTTCTATTTCAGCAACATTCCTTCTTGTTTTTTGTTCTCTTCTTTAGGTTATTATGTTGAGTGCCTTGATGTGTGTGAAAATCAGCCTCCTTCTGGCATGGTGGGGAATAAAAGCTTCAAGTTATTTTCTTGTATCCGGTGCAGTTATTCAACATGTTGGAAGACGGCCATGATGCGGCATCAAAGAATGCACACTGGGGAGAAGCCCTTTGAATGTGATTACTGTAAACAAAGATTTCCACGGAGTGACTATCTCAAGAAACATATGCTAATGCATTGCCCTGAAAAACCATACTAATAATGCCTTGTGTTTTTTGGGTTTTTTTAATATCAACTTTGAGAAATAGCCTCGTAGAAATGTTTTTCAGGCTACATGTCATAGTTTTTTATGATCATGCAGTCATTAAATCCCTAAACTTTAAAATGGAAAAATGGTATTTTCAGTTGCTCTGTGTGTCAATTTTTATCACTAATGACATTTTTATTTACTAAATTTAATCGTTATTTATAAAAAAATATTTTGCAATAACCATTTTGAATAAGTAATGATTGAAAATCGTTATGAAAAACTAAAAGGTTGACAGGAATGAAAAACTCTTATTCACAGACTTTACTCAGATTAAAAAATTTAAATTCTAAAAGTAAGAAAAAAATTAATTCACAATATTTAAAAAAAAGCAATATAGTTGCAAATTAATATTTTTCTTGTCTTATAATCATCACAGTGCTTGTAGTCAACAATTAAATCCTATTTTAACTTGAAGAATTTTGAAATATTCTTCATATCTTATAAATTCTTTTGTATTTTCTAACATTTCTGGCCATAAGATCTTTTTCAAGACTTGTTCTCAATGATTAGAAACTGTGTCAAACAAAGGCTTTGTTTACACAGAAAGTATTTAAATTTTGTTGCCAGGTTTCTAATTTATTATGGCCCATTCTTAAATTAAAATATTCTAAATATGTATTTCATACATCTGTTTCTTAATTAAGTTGTTGATAAGGATATTTATAAAATTTGTAGGTTCTTTAATGAAACAGTGTTTCTAGATGCAGAAACTTTCTTTAATTAGTCTCATATTTTTGTGAGGTTCATAATCCAATATTTTAATTTTATGCCGGGAAGATTCATGCTTGCATAATTGTATGTGATTTGCCAATACATTATTTTGATCTCTATTTTTAATAGCTATGAAATTTTTCTTAATTCTGAGTTCCAATTTACAAGATGCTTGACCTATACATGTAATTAGTGTTGCAGACCAGTAGAATTTGATATATTACATTCCTTCTTACCTTATAGCCATATGTATTATTGGAAGAACCGTCATTAGTTTCAAGAAATAGTTCAATAGATAAAATACAAAATTTGTCGATCAAATCTGCAGTTTCTTCTATTCTAACAGAATGCTATCTAACTTCTTTTGAGCAACAGATATTTGCAGAAAATCAAGTAATGCTTGATGTTTATGTCAGGCATAATGAAAATGTCATTATTTTGTATGATGCAAGAATGCAATCAACACATCAAATTCTGCATTTATTTAATGCTTTGTAATGCAGTCTGAGATTTGAATTAGAGTAAAAGATGAAAAGGATGAAGAAATCCAGTTTCTGGAGTAAAAGTCATCAGAAACTTTGGATCGTCTGGATTTCATACATGAATTCAAGAAAGAAAAGTCAAATATATTGCTGAACTCTTACCACACAAAATCAGTAAAAACTAAGAGAGCAAAATATTTAATTGCTGTAGCTAAATTACTGTCATCAGAAGAAAATCAAATCACAGCTGTGACAAAAATAGCAAAAAAGCTAAAAGGTTGACAGGAATGAAAAACTCTTAAAATACGATTGTTCCTTTGGTGTTTCTTCGGAAAGTTTGTTCAATTTAACCAAATCAGACCGAGATCCGACATCAATCTTAGATAAATACGGCGTTTATTCGGTACCACTGAACTCTTTCTCAACTACCTCACAGTCTACTTCTTACGCGGGATCCACTTGTAGATCATTAAAGACACGAATTACAGAACACAAATACAGTGTTCGTACACATGCCTTAACAACTTCTTTAGCGCGAGAGGTACTAAAAGGAGAGCACTATCCTGACTGGGACAATGTAAAACTGTTATTGACGACCAAAACTAAAAATGGCCTGTTGTTTCTCGAGAGCTTGTATATTTATCATTTGAATGAACAATGTTGTAATGATGAAGCTCCATCCAATATACCAGCACCTTGGCGATACCTACTGAAAAACCAAGAAACAAGATTAGACAACCATTGATTTTATTGTACATATATAAAACTCAGGCGAGGGAACTTTGACCTTCATTTTATATTTCTTATATTTATGACAACCATTATGTGTTTTTTACCCTACAGGTTATTTTAAATGTATGTATTTTATGACCTCATACTGTTCCGACTTGTACGCATGCGCGGTCTTTGCCCATAACCACACGTGTATATAACCACTACGTTTCATGTGCACCTTGCGAGTTTTGGTGCCTGATGATGAACCTATAAGTCGTAGGTTCGAAAGATCTCGCAAGTTTTCAACATTAAACCTTTTTAAACCTCAATGGAATGAGTTATTTGTGTCGTCATGGTTTTAACTGTGTATACTTTTGATACCGGTGATACGTCTTAGCTTCATTTGAGTGTTGTAATTGGTTTGAGCTAAAGTGTTCGTGCTTAGACAGCTATCTTCTTTATTTGTGTATCAATCAGCACGATAGTATCTTCATCATATCTTCATCATATTCATCATATCAGCAAAAAAGCTAACAGATAATAATGTTCCCCCCAAAAATAGCATTAACATTGTGCAGCAAGTCAGACAAAACCAATCTAAAAAGAACATCACAAAGTCTAAAAAAAAATGATAAAATAATGAAGGGAAAGTATGGAGACTTAAATGACAAAATTGATAAACATTTACTAAAGACTAATACAGAAGTAGCAAGTACGCCTCAAAACAAAGTAGCAAATTTAGGCAATAAAGATTCTTTCAACACATGACAAGAAGGAATGTAATATATTAAATTCCACTGGACTGCAACACTAATTATATAGGTCAAACATCTTGTCAGTTGGAACTCAGAATTAAGTAGCATTTAATGGCTATTAATAAGTGAGATCAAAATAGTGTATTGGACTATGAACCACATAAAAATAAGAGACTAATTAAAGAAAGTTTCTGCATCTAAAGAAACTGTTCCATTACTGAACCTACAAAGTTTATGAAATCTGTTAATAATTGTCATTAACTGTTCAGATTGAGAATTTATGTGGCACAAAAATTGCCAAGCTTATAGCAGTCTGACTGCCAGTTAAGCATAAATTAGTTTTTCCTTGTGTACTTAGTAATCACTGGTTACTTTTGATCTGTGGGTATCAATAAACTGTTAAACATTGTACATCAATGAACTATCAGATGTTATACTCCTGCATTTATTGAAGTGCTGCCATGACTGAAGAATGTATTTGTCTGATGTTTTCTATTTGTGCGCAGTAGGAAAACTAAAGAGAGCAAAAACCCAATGCATAAAAAAGTAGTGCTTTTATAGTTATTTCATCTTCATTGAAAAATATTATCAGTTCTTTTTTATCAGAATCCGTCTAAATACTTTTGCCACTGTTAATATAAAACTGCCAGTAAATCATGTATAAATTATTGATTTATTATGTTCTGGCATTTCCCTTAATATTTATTTGCTTTGCTGTCTGTCAATTTTCTATATGTTGTGTAAATTAATAAAAAATTAGTCTCAAAAGCACATGGCAGGCTTGTAAACTCAGTAAGTCTTTGACATGGAAATGTCATAATTAACTATCATTTGCATAGCCAACTGCTCATAAAATTCAAAAAATGTTCATCTTGGAGCAGGAATCAAATGACACGGACCCAAAATACGCTTCAGGGTAATACAGGTTTCAAGTTTTTTTCACAGTTTGCCACACAATGACAGTTTATTGCCTAATTTCTATTCTGAAAAACTTTGTTTTCAGTATAATATCTTTCCTCTTCATCTGTGATAATTTGTAATTCTTTATAACAATTCAGATTTTCTCGCAATACAACAAAAGTTACACACTGGTCATTCATCTTTGAAAAATGTGTGACAAAAGGTGATTTTACCTAAGTTTCATATTAACACAAATTACATAGCAAACAATTTTATTTTGGTGATGTTTCAACCATGTTAATGTTGTGTTTGATGATGCCAATAAAAGTTTCATTTTTAATTCCTTTCTAGGGTTTTATTTTTATCCTTTTGTTTTATGAAGTTGGATCTGTATTGGGGAAGGGAGGGGGGGTAAATTAAATTTGTCTTTTGAAAATGGCCCACTATATGAATTTTGGAGATTGTTGCATTTAAATATTTGGATGTGATTTAATCTTAGCTACATGTTTTTGTTCGACATTGCCATTTTTTACAATCCTAATGTGGAATGTGGAATGTTATGATATAGGATGTCAAGTGTACGCTGTAAAAGAGAATAGTGAACTGTAATATAAAGATGTTCTGAATAAATTATAGTGCTTTAACTTGTGTATATTTCCTATGTGTGTCTCTCTTTCTCTCTCTCTCTCTCTCTCTCTCTCTCTCTCTCCCTGTTCTTTTTTTTTTTTTTTTTTTTTTTTTTTTGTTCAGTTATTGTGCCAATTTCTTTTAAATAAATTTACTTCCAATTGTAAGTCTTTAACTGCACCTGTACAGTATTTTCCCTAAATTTGGTATGTAATCATGTAGTAGTTGGTCATCAATGGCATAAATTGGCAGAACATGAATCATTGCTATATTATTAGCTATATTGTTGATGTTTATAAGAAATTACTGTTGGCTAGACATGTGTAAGTACATTCTGTGTTATTTTTTGTCAGCATAGACAGTGATATAGTTGTAAATAAAAAAAGTGCTATAGCAGTGAAGGAATTAGCTAAAAACAAGCTGGAAAAAGATCCTCAAAATTTTCAAAAGCAATGTGAAATCTGATTTGTTGCTTCATTTGTTAGTATTTTACCAAATTTTTATTAGTGATTACATTTGTCAATTTTAGTTAGAATTGGCTAATTTGAGCAATTTTAAATAAGTAATTTTTATGAGGGTGTCATATGATAAGAAAGTGAAGGGTTTTTTTTTCAAATACTGCTGTATCACTCTACATAATTCTGATTATAATCAGATGAGATAATTATATAAATAATTATTTATATTAAGCAAGTGCTGAGTTGTTTGGTACAAATGCCTTTCAAAACCAACTCTTGTCCCTCAGCATCTGTGTCTGTATAATTTTTCTTTATGGTTTTCCCATTGAGCAGTACAATCTGAACAAATAGAGAATAACTTTTCTTGACAAATGGAAAATAACTTTATATCTTATAGCTTTATTCTAAGAACTGTTGGTTATCCAAAGAATTTGACATTTTACTAGAACCCTTATATGATGCATGAGATGTCCTACTATTGCATGATCCAACTGTTTAGGCTCATGAATTCAATACAAACATTCAGTCAAGGTGTATGTAAGTATAGAAAACACCTTATTCCGTATTTTTCTAATATACTGATCATCTAAATCAGAGGTCACCAAACTTAAATATTTGTCAAGGTTTAACTAATTCTGTATGGTCCGTAATTTAACATGGAAGTTTTCAAATAAATATAAGATATTTATACACATCTAAAGGAAACACAAAACTAAAGTTTAGTCTTTAGTAAGTTGACTTCATGACATAAACAAATTGACTTCATGGCATCTAAAACTAGGAAAAAAATCAGAAGAATGGTATCGTTTCTGGAACGATTTATCTACATTTTCAGTATTTGGTTTCAGGTTGGACAACCCAATTTTTGAATGTCTCACAAGTACTTGTCGGTCAATCATTAATGAAGCTTTGATTTCACATATTTAATTTTAGAGAAAGCTTGTTCTCCCTATCTCACAAGCATATGTGCTACCAAACACTGAATGCATTTTCCTGGCAAAACTTTTCAGATTTGTGAAACTATTTCTAGGCAAAAGAGAATAAAAGTTATCAAACTTTCACTGATATCTTTTGCCCAGCCTGTGTAAACATGAAACTATAAGAAGTCCCTTAATGCCACTAAACTTCGTAAAATAGTACCTCATCACTGCTAAGGCTCTTCTCCACTACTGAACAAAGTTGTCAATGTGGATATTAAACCCTAGTTTAGTAGCAGTAAATTTAGTTTCCGAAGTTTTCAATCTTTATCTTAAGGTAAAAACATTGTGTAAAATATGCAAAAATTATTTATGTAAGAAAAGCAAGTCTGCTTCCATCCATTTTGTTTTACTTCAATATCATAATTATTCATCATTAAGAAAATAATTTTAATAGGCTTAGGAATAGTGGGAGCAGATGTTGTCCACATTCAGAAGTCCTAAAAAATGTAAAAATTATGTCATCTTGAGATGATAATTGGGTTTCCATCACATTTAATTTTATTCAGGTGTATTAGCATTAATGCAACCCTGAACAGTGGAGTTCCATGAAATTAAAATATTGCCATTGGTCTCTTCAGCTTCAATTTCAATGCACTAGTGAAGGACTCACCTTGCCATCAGCAGCCACTGTACATTGTATTAAAAAGAATCCAAGTAGAAATCTCCAGTTTCCATATTTCTCTACATTCTTTTAAAGTGAATATAAATTACTGTTTGTGAAAATTGCAACACCATGAAGAAATTATGGTAATTATGTGAAACTCACAGGATATGCAGAGCAAGGTAGGACATGCAAATGATTGTAAGTGCAGAGTCATTGCGCATGTCTGGGCCTGGCAGCGTCCTCTGAATAGTTTAGTGAGGGGTATAAAGAGAGGGCTGTTTAGGATACACACCAGTAGTGCATGTCAGTCATTGCGCATGTCTGGGCCTGGCAGCATCCTCTGAATAGTTTTGCGAGGGGTATAAAGAGAGGGCTGTTTAGGATACACACCAGTAGTGCATGTCAGTTATTGTGCATGTCTGGGCCTGGCAGCATCCTCTGAATAGTTGAGTGAGGGGTATAAAGAGAGGGCTGTTTAGGATACACACCAGTAGTGTATCGCAGACAGTGTGTTGTAAAAAGTCTCCAGTATTCAGTAATGCCTCGGTGATGACGAAGGGCACAATATCACTGTACGACAGAGTTTGAAAGGGGACGAATGATTGTTCTGCATGAAGGTACATTTTTATACCGCAGCATTGTGGCTCGGACAGGTCGTAACACCACGGCAATGATGCGTGTGTGGCAGCAGTGGACTGAAAAGTAAATCAGGTGCATCAACAATCCAGCAGTTGACCGAGAAATGTGATGACACTGCGGGATTACTGATGCTTCATCCACATGGCAGTAATGAACTGTTCCTTATCTTTGCAAGTGTTAGCATGACAGTGAAGCACTGTAACAGGTGTGGCATTGTCTGCATCCACAGTTTGACACTGTCTGTTGCACAGAGGACTGGTTGCACGCATTCCTTTGCCCCTCAAGCATCTATGCCTCAGACTGGAATGGGGTTCTCAATACAGACAATGGCATGCTGATTGGTAACATGTTGTGTTTTCGGATGAGTCCTGATTCAACTTGGACTACCATGATGGCTGCATACGCGTTAGACGGTATTGTGGTTAGCACCTTCTTCCAGCACGTATTGTTGACCGTCATATGGGCCGAACACTAAGTGTGATGGTGAGGGATGCCATTGGGTACTGTTTGCTCGGTTTATTTCATGTATTGTAGTGAATGCCAACTTATCAGAAGAATTGTTGTTGTTTGCAGGTTCCTGTCATTGGAGCAGGGAAGCAAATAAACAAGTAGTTAAACAAATTGAATGTAATGACAAATGATCTCGACTGCACTTATCTTTATTCTTCAGATTGGGGAAGAAAAAGGGAATATTGGTTAGTCAAAATAAATGGCATATACTTCTAGCAGCAGATGGATGTTATGGATGGCTTTCTCAGCATTTTCCCCCACCAAATCTGTTCCTATCTTTATGTGGCTACATGCCAGCAGGAAATCTTTTCGCCTTCGCACCGAAGATATCCAACAAGACTTTCCGTTTAAGACTGCCACGTCCAAATCCCCTTTTCAATCTGTCCTCTAGAAAGATGCTCTTGACGTAAGAAGTTGTACTGATAATTGCTTCCTTTGATTGTCCTTGGCAGAGTTCCTTTGAGGGAGAGTCATGTCTAATGACGGCGGGGGAAAGGGGATGCCCTTTTGTTCGTGGGAAGTCCCAGTCTGTGAAAGAAGGCTTCCCCCAAAATGAATCTCTGCTAAGCTCCTTTTTTACTGAGGATGAATTCTCTAGCTGTTAGAATAACAAAAGTTACAATTTGATTAAAGTTTAAATATTTCCATATAACAGTACCATTCACGATCTCTGCTGCTACAACTTGAGGGCAACCTCAACAGCGACCACTACATCAGGGAAGTTGTACAGGCAGAAGGCATACCCTTCCTTCAGAGCACTCCTGGCACTATATTCCAGCAGGACAATGCCCTACCACATGTTGCCTAAAATGTTCAAGCCCTCTTCGCAACATAGTAGATATCACTTCTTCCCTACATGTCACCTATTGAACATGTCTGGGATATGGTCACTTGGCAACAGGCCGATCAAAGCCCTATAGTGGTCAGTACCAATGATCTGTGGACTTGTATTTATGCTGCCTGGCAAGCAATTACCCAGGACACCATCCAATGCCGTTTCAATTCAATTCCATGCCATCTAGAAGCTCTTACTGCAGCTCGCGGAGGCTTCACAAGATACTGATTTTTGCTGATAAAAATTGTTATATTGTTCTGAAAATTAAATCACTTATGTACAGTCATATCAGTATTGTGTGATATAAATTTCATTCAAATTGCATCTAAGCTATATACAACTGATGTATATACATCTAAGCTATGTACATGTAAGCTATATACGAACTCTTATCGTACGACAAGAATTCGACCATTTTCGTATTCGAGAATTTTAGTGTTTTAAGTTGGTGCTTGTGTGGGTTATTTCATATTCTTTTTTGTGGAGTTTGGTGACATACTAAGTTGAGAATAGAATTTCAGTGTGGTGTGTGTCTTGAGGGAATCCCGTCATATCGAAGACGTGGTTGGAACAACGTAATTGCTGAACGAATGACACTGCAGTGAAAGGTATGTTATCCTAATTCGTTTTTGATGTATTATTTTTTATTTTATCCCAATTCGTTTCAATCTGTTCTAATTCGTCTAAATTTTTTTTCCCCAATTCGTCTAAATTTGTATCAGTTCGGTTGTATGTTCACCCAATTAGTTTTTGCTCTATCATATTTCATTTTTGTAGGAACTACAGTATTTTTGAGGATTTTAAAGTAAAGTTTGTATATATTGAGATTTTAAAGTTATCAATGAGTTTCCTCCTTATGCCATACACAGAGACCTGGAGACAACATGCAGAAAGTTTTATCAAAACAGAGAACTTTTTTATTAGGGGCTCATATTTTTCATCAAAAATGAAAATTCATTGCCCTATTTTTGGTAACTCAGCAGTATCATTCAGTATACAAGTCCCTCACTACTTGATGTGATCTGTACTGCACTGTCAGGAGCATCTGCTTATCATGGTTTATCATCTTTAATTCCATTAATTTTATCAAAGATACAGGATTTTTTAAATTCATTTATAACTATTGATTCATGACTGATTTTCTTGTAGACTGTTTTAATCCATTCTGATAATATCAGTACGGGTGGCTTTTGTTTGCTTGTTTGTTTTCTCCCCCAGTTGTTTTTGTTGCATTAATAGACGGTTATCAGCCAATGGCTACTCACTCTGTTCTTTTTGTAAATTATTCTTAAATTACTTATTGCAAATCAGTGAAAACATGATTAGTAGAGATGAAAGAAGCTGTATCTGCTGCCCCGGTGGTGCAGTGATCTAAGTGCTGGCTTCTGACCATTTGTTTCGTAGGGATCCGGGTTTGAATCCTGGTGAGGCATGGATGTTGTGTTTATCTTAAGGCACTAGCTCTCTCTTTTTCGTGGGAGCAGTGGGCCTAAATTAGGGACAGGAAACTGCATATGGCCTGTCAAGTTGCTCATTGTGGTCATTAACCCCCTCAAAAAAAAAAAAAAAAAAAAAGCTATATTTCAGGCCTTTTTCAATTTAACTTTATGAGATACCACTTTTACTGTTAATATAAATACTTAACGGGAATTATCAAGGAGGGTAAATTTATTCATTTTTCTTTTATTTATTTATTATTCATGGTATTTTTCCCTCATTAATGATATTAGCCATCATTTTTCACGAATCAGCATCAACGCTGGCTGTGGGATTTGGTAACAAATAGAGACAAATATTTTTTTGTTAATCCACAGCACTTCAAGCACCAAGGTCATGAGCCCGTTAGTGGCTTAGAAAGTTGAATTACTGGTTTATGATGTCACATCCACAGCACTTGTGTGGTGTCTCGCATAGGGATGGGAATTCTACGCCAATGTGCGCCAAAACAAACAAAAAAATCTTGTGCCATCTTGCTACAAAGGCAGATTTTGCACTATGCCCATTGTGCACCAGAACCGTCGTGTCCCGTCATCGTCATCGGGACTTCAGTGCAGTAAATTCACCATGCACACAGTTCCGTTTGATTCTGAGTAGAGCCATGCGGTGGGAAGAAAGATTAAGAGTTTCCAAGTACTATGGATTTTATGTACGTAGTTCCTATGGAAATCGAAAATCTTGGTGAAACAAAATTATTAACCCTTTAACGACCAAAACGCCCATACATACAAACGACCATAGTTGCCCGAAATGCATGTCTAGAGTGAGTCAAATTTCCTACCGTTACCTGTTCTTTAAATTTGCAGGACGAGAAATCGGCAGGAGTCACCATTATTGTTGTTAAACAAAGAAGTAAAATAACAGACAGTTTCGAGTGTTATGGTACTTTGAGGGTACTAGATTTTACAGTCATGATTGATAAAGGGTTAAACATCTATGTACCCCTTTTCCTTTTATTAAACAAAATTAAATTTCTAGATCGGTATTTAATCTGTCCCGTTTCTGTACTTCGTAAAATTGTTTCACGGCAGAGTAAGCAACGCAGTATCGATTTTTCACTTTTAATTTTCAATAAAATTAGTGTTTTTCAATTTCATAGTCATTTCTTACTCATACACGAGATTCTTCCGTGGATTCGCAGAATTCCGTTTTTCTAATCTTCATTTGGGTCATTATTGAGATCGATGCAAAACTGAAGAGGGTTTTTTTTTTTTTTTTTGGGGGGGGGGGGGGTATTTTAAACCTATATTATATAATTTTATTACTTATAAATTCTAAATACGTGCACCACTGAGCATGTGTTGATGTCCTGGTTTTTGATTTTGAGAAGTTGGCAGCTCTGTGTAAGAAATATTTTTTTGCTTGTAATTAAAAAAAAACTGATAACATGATTTTGTGATAACTTATAATTTTGGTGTTCTTTCAGTAGGGTGTTTTCCAAAGGGGCAAGCAGGCAAATGTCTGAGGAAGCCAAATCATTATTTTAGGATGGGGGGGGGCATCACCGTCCACCCCGTTTTGACAATTGCCTGTGAAGTCTCTATTGAGATGTGGGGACGTGCATTATCATGGTGTAAAACAACACTATGAAGTTGAATGTCATGTCTTTTCCTTCTGATAGCTTTTTTAGCTTCTTAAATGTCTACACATAGTGAGCACTGCTTATTGTTGCACCCCGTTCAAGGAAATCAGTCAAAATGACACCACGCTTGTCCCAGAAAATTGTCACCATCACTTTCCCTGCGGAATGAGTTGTTTTCACCTTTTTCTGTCGAGGTGAAAGTGTGCGGTGCCATTCCATTGATGCACATTTTGTTTCTGGGTCATGAAAGAACACCCAGGTTTCATCCCCCGTCACAACATTAGAGAAAAACACCTGACCCTCCCTCTCATAACAGCCCAAGAGGTTCCAGGACATGTCCACCCTTTGCTCACATTGTTCACGGGTTAGGTTTCTTGGGATCCGCTTTGAACAAACTTTTCTATAGCCCAGATCCCTAATTAATGTTTCCATAGCACTATGACCACAATGAATTGCATCACACAACTCCTGGATGGTGACACAACAATCAGCTGTGATGAGGTCTTTCACTCGTTGCCTGTTGGCATCTGTCACTGATGAACTTTCTCCCTCTTGAAACCTTTTCATCCGTCTTCAGACATTACTGATATTGAGTGTGGCAGCTCTCATACATCGCCAGGTGTCTTCTGTGGATTTCTGGAGCCTCATATCTCCCTTTTTCCAGGAATTCAACTACGGCTTTCTCTGTCATTCATGATTTTTATTTCTGATTCTGAAAAAAATGTGTTTCCACAATACTAACATATCATAGTACATGACAGTGCAGTTTCATTGAAATCACTTCAAAATTTCAAAAATTATTAAGGAGGACGCATTACTTTCAGGATGCCCTTTCAAGATGCCTGCATTCATTGTTTACTGCAATCTAGCAGCCATTGTTTACTGTCTTCCATGTTATAGTGCCATGATAACAGAAAGTATTGCAATACACAATTATTTTCAGCAGCTTTTACAAAGACAGATTTTCTGTTATCGTACCTTGCAGTTTTTCAGTGTTGTAAAGTAAATAAAATCTCCCTTTGTAGGAAAGAAGCATGTGTTCAGCTATGTTATGGAATTTGCATTTTTCTCTTCCCTACTTCAGGCAGGTGCCTCTAAAAAAACAGAGCAATTTCAATAAACTTTGCTTTGCGACACTCTTGTGCCAAATATCTGATAGTGATCCGCATTATGCAGTTCTGGGCATAGGCGGAAGTCAGTTCAGCTCTTAATAGGATGCAAATATGTGTTTCTGGGATTTAGGTAAGTGATATGTTAATTTATTTTCAATCCATAAGTGAAACTTAAAATAATGTGTGTGTAAATTTTTTTGTGTATGAGGCTTATATTTATGTACTGTGTTGCTCTTTTTTTTTTTTTTTTTTTTTTTGATTTTCTAGCTCAAAAACAGTATCCATTAACAGTTCATGTGAAAGCAGCAAGAAGTTTCTTCAAAAAAGATTGAAATGTTTCCAAAATATTGTTTTTCATCTATCTGTGGGTGCAATGAAAGTGATTTCAAAATAAATTAATGAAATGTTATTGTATAAGTTTCTATTTTGTGACAATTTTTGCCGTGTATAGCTAAGTAGAGATTTACTGCAGCTTTATATATGTTTTACACTTGCTCAACACATTTAGTATGTAGTTTATGCAGTTTTCTCTGTATGATTTGTGTCTTTGATGTGTTGTCAATGCATTTCCTTTGTTTTGCTGTCTGCTTTGTTAACAGCTATGTCAAAGTTGCCTAAAAAATAAACCCATAGAAATAGAATTTTTACTGATGATATATTGTAAGATTTGTAATTAGAAAAATCTTTGAAACAGGAAAAGTCCATAAAAAATAGCAGTTAAAAATTTGCTGTTTTTGTTCAGTACATTTTTTTATTTATACATGAAATTTATTTGTGCCATAAAATAGAAATGAGCATAAATTTCTTTTGCCATATAAGAACACAATTGTGATTAAAAATTAGCATTCAAAGCTGCCTTACGTATATTAATGTATATATTATAGATTAATTATATAATAAGTTCATGACTAGCTTTTAGTGCAAATTTACCATTTTCAAGAAAATTAAACATTTGCCATTCTTCACTTTAAGTAAAATCTGCTGCACTGGTACCATGGCAAAAGTATTTTTCATTGTTTAATGTGTAACTATGAGTGTGAATAAATTACTGATTTTTGTGTATCTTTTAAGTTATTCGTATGTATTTCTAGATCATGATTTCTTCTAAGTGTAATGTGTGTAAAACACTTAATTTTTCAATACTAAGCAGATGTCTTGTAGAAATTTGTAATGAAATGATTACTTTCTAGGTTTTTGCTTTTTTACTTATCATTTTCTCTCTGTAATAATTGAATCATGAAAATGTTATGTTTTTTTTTTTTTTTTTTTTTTTTTTTTTCATGTCTTGGCCATTCTGATATTTCAAGTGATTTTAAAAGCAGTGGTGTTTGAGGGTTAGGAAGAAAGAAATATTTCAACATTTCTTTGCTTATGGTTCTAGTTTTCAGCTTTGGTGGAAAAGTGAAGGATTTTTTTTTCATGAGTTTCCCATGTTTTTATTTCATGTATTTGTTCGGTGTTGCAAAATTCCACAGAAACTGATTCTCAGTCATATGATTTGGGGGAGAGGTACCATTAGCAATTATTATCAAAGTAGAGAACTCAGATAATTTTAAAATTGAGTCAGTATCTCCGTTATTTTTCATCTTAATGTAATAATAGAACACAAAAAATATCCCAAAACACATTAATTAAATTTTTCAGTTGTCTAATTGACTGATGGTGTGTGTAATACCATTAACTGATGGCAGGAAGTTTCCAAAGCAACTCCACCGTGCTGCGAAATGTGTTGAATTGTAAGCACGAGTATGAAAATACTTGCCAGGTGATCCAATAATTAGATTTGGAATTTATTGACAAAGTCGAATTATTACAAAATTCAAGTTTAGTTTTTAGAGGTATCTGGCAGCTGTTTTCATATTTGTTTCTTCTATTTGGTAAAATCCTTATAAGAGTAGGATCATTTTGGTTACTGTCCATGGTAGTTAGCTAGGTAATCTGAAGTGTCAGTAGTCTATTAAACAATGTAGAAATTTTATTATTTCAATTGGAAATATTTTCTGCCTTCCATTATGATATTTTGTTGAGAGTAAAATCACAGTAAGATGTCTATACTGATTAAGCTGATTTACCAGCTAGCATGCACCAGTGAAAGAATTTCTCTCTCAGTAGCCACTGTTATCCATACCAATAGCTGCCAGGTAGGTCCTAAACTAATAATTCAATGAAATGGGAGCACTTACACCTAAACAACTGGAGATTTACTTAACAACGCTAGATGGCAGCAGAATCTGCATTGAATAAGAATGCGGTATAGAAATCAGAAGATTCTACTCTAGGAAAGCATGATTGTCAAGTATTTCAAGAATTTCTTTACATAGGTACATGGATGCCTGTAGCTCAATGCACTAGTTTGCTTATGAATTACACACATATACACTCACACTCACTCAGCATTGTGAAATCACATCATTCTCTGCTTTCTTATGCAAAGGAAACAGAAATAGAACAAAGAAAAATTAATTTCAAGGACATGGTCAATAAATATTTTTTTAAGGTATTATGAAAGATTTCAAAATTTGAATTCTTTTAACACATATGCTTTTAGTAATTATTTAGGAAACTTGTGCATTACATTTGATTGTCCAATACACCCATATTACTAAGAAATCAGTGTTCAAGATATTACATAAGCTAGATGAGTTGTATCCTGTTTTTTTTTTTTTTTTTTTTTTTTTTGTATTGTACAAAACAGTTATATGTATTTATAGTAACACTTTCCACAGTTTTTTTCCTCACACAAGTAAAATAATGGACTTTTT
This sequence comes from Macrothele yani, assembly GCA_039090855.1. Taxonomy (NCBI): domain Eukaryota; kingdom Metazoa; phylum Arthropoda; class Arachnida; order Araneae; family Macrothelidae; genus Macrothele; species Macrothele yani. The sequence goes on along the minus strand of CM076993.1, from coordinate 138,392,654 downwards.
CCAATATTTTACTCATGATGAAAGTATGAGAAATTGTTGGGCAGCGATTAAAAAAGAAAAGGATTAAAATTACTGTGTTTAAAAAAATAAGCATATTCCATTAAATGCTTTTATCTCTTATCATTGCTACCAAGGCATCTGAAAAGGGAATTTTGTGGAAAGAAAGAATATCTTTCAAATATATTGGGAATAACTGTCTCCCATTCAAGGTGACATGTACCAAAAAAAAAAAAAAGAAGAAGAAGAAAAATCTAGACCACAATGCAAACATAAATCAGTAAAGCATATCATAGGCTTCCAGAAAGGACAACATACAAAAAGAGTATTCCATATCAAACAATACAACTGTAAAAAATGAGTAATTTTAACCCATGCACAGAAAAATATATACAAAATAAAGTTTGAAGCTTTAACATCTCTGAAGAAGACCTGGGAGTGTTACTCAAGAAAAATATAGAACAAAGAAAATAGTGTCTCTCTGTAGAAATCCAATCCCACACATACTGTCTGGTGAACCAGTTTGAAATATACTTCTCTTGCTTATGAATGTGCATTCATGTGAGTGAGTTGTTTGCATACCTCTGTATAAATATGGAAATATGAATTTTGTAGTTCAATTCCCACACCATGAGAGTATAGTTTTTAAGTTTCCTAAATTATATTTTTATTCATGTTATATTATTTTTATGATAAAATTTTCAGCCACTGATTCCCATGGAGATTGTAATGCATATTTTGCATCATGCAGTCAGATTGTTAGTGCCATATTCTTTCAGGATTCTACTAGCACTGCACACAGCTACTTTCAGCAAGATGGTGTTAGGCACATAAGAACACTCTCTGTGCTTTACAAAACCAAAAAATTCCATAAACACACACACAATGATATACCATATGCACTATGTAACATATTTTTATTTGAAATTTAAATGTATTAAAATTATTTTATCTACATCAAAAATGACAACATGTAGTTCTTTTAAAAAATATTGCATGATGCAATTAGAACAAATAGTGGTTATTAGTATGCAAAAATGAAATATGAACTTTTTTTTTAACATGAGCATCTAGTATTGTTTGGTGAAAAGAAATGTGATGATAAACGCCCAGATGCATTTTCGAAGCAGTGTAGCAGAATTTTTGGATAAAATTATTGGGAACAGAATTTTTGTACTATTCCCCTTGTCTGTATTAACCACTTTAACTTTGATTATATTGTTAAATGGCACTCTCGCAACAAAGTGGTTAAGGCAGGAAAATAAAATGAATTTCAAATGGCAGTCAGTTTGGAACATGCTTTTGCAGTAATGACTCTTTCTGTTTTAATCTTTTATTCTTTTTGTTTGTTTGTTTTTGTTTTGTTTCAACACTCACATTATTCTAAATTTTCTTTTCCAGACTGTACTCCTGCTTTCTTTCATCCATTGGCTGCACTACTTTTCCCAAAGGAAGAATTTGAAGATCCTGAAAATTTCATGGAAGATGTAAATACAAAGAGTCTTTTCTGTCTGCAGTGTTCTTATGCCACACCACTAAAGACAAAAATGATAGAACATCAAAGGAGGCATTCCGTGGAGAAACCGTTTAAATGTGACATTTGTAATCAAGGTTTTTCACACAGCAGTCATGTGAAAAGTCACATGGTTGTTCATTTTGGATTATGTGCCCATGTGTGTAGTACCTGTGGTGCAGCTTTCAACACAGATATTGCCTTGAGCAGGCACCGAATACTGCATTTTGAATAGAATTGATGCATGCAGCATAAATATTGGTACATATCTATATTTCTGTGCTGTTAATTATGAACAATTGAACATTGATCATGCTCATTGAACATGCAGCATCTGAACAGAATAGGGACTAATAAGTGTGATGACAAAGAAATCTCTATTTGCACTTCTTTTTTTTTATAGTAGAAAATTCGAAAGTAAATGGGAGTAGTAGCATCACTTCCTGAACCTTTTTTTTTTTTTTGTCATTGTTGTTTTACTCTTCATAAAGTATATGTCTATCTCTGCAAAATATGCATGGAAGCAAATTTGTGCTCACCTTTGCCCAGATGGGCTTATATTATTATATTATTATTAAAAAAATTGTAATTGGCCACCTCTGTTGCTTAGGCAGAACTGAACTTAGTAGAGGAAGTTTTTAGGTGGCCTTTGCAAGAAACTCTGAAGCTTATTCCTGTAAACTGTTTAACATTTTTTAACCTCTTTTTTATTCTTGTTGTTTCCTAAGTGTTTGTCAGAACACATAGGGGAAGACTGCATTTCTGTTCTGCATGTGCAAGGATAAATCAAAAAGTAAGGTCAGTGTTGACGTATGTTAAAGAAACTAAAAGGAATGCAGATAACAATTGCCTTTTTTCAACATAGTCTCCCTGTTGTTCAATGCATATTCTATATCTGTCTACAGACTTCTAGATTCCTGCAGAGAAGAAGTTTTTGGGTTGTTCCTGCTGCTACGAATGCACTGCTTCCTGTACCCGGACATCACTTTCAAAATGGCGACCTCGCAAAGTGTCTTTTAGAGACCCAAAGATATGAAAGTTGCACAGCGCCAGATCGAAGCTGTAAGCAGGATGTGGTAACACCACGAACTTCAACTCTGTAATTGTTTGTTGAGTTGCCAATGCCATATGTGAACAAGCACTATCGTGCAGCAACAACACTTTTTCGGATAACATTTCCCGTCTTTTTGTGCAAATTCCTGGTTTCAGTTTGTCTTTCAGCAAGTTACAATATGACTGACTGTTAATTGAGTCACATTGTACTTGATAGTGTTCAACAATGGGTCCTTTTGTGTCAAAAAAGAGAGTCCGCATTAATTTTTGTGCTGAAGGGACAACTTTGAACTTCTTTTTGCGTGGGGAGCTCGGATGTTTCCGCTCCATGCTTTGCCTTTTGCTCTTGGGGTTGTAATGATGTACCCGTGTTTTGTCCCCAGTAACAATCCTCTCCAGAATACCGGGATCTGACTCATACTGCTGCAAAAAATTTCTGCCAATTTCCAGGCTCTCCTGCTTGTGAGCATCAGACAACTGCCATGACACCCATCTGGCACACACTTGTATGATATCCGAGATCTATTGAGAATGCAGAACCATAGCTAATGTTTACCTTTTGGGTGATCTCAGACTTCTTAAATGAGCACATGATGCGATCCAGATGGTCTTTTGTGTGAGAGGTCGACGGATGGTCTGAGCAAGTTTCATCAAACACATTCGTTCTACCCACTTGAAACTTTTCTATCCACTCGTACATTTGTCCTCTCCATATTGCACAAGCATCCTACAATGAATTTCAGTGGGTTGCTTACCCTCAGCCCATAAAAATCTCACTACACTTTTGCTGCTCAATGATGGAGCATTCCAACAAACGAGTGGTAATGTTTATACCCTTACAACTGGTGGGTAACTGTGGTTAGTTTCGATTAGCGATTGCATCTGCTTGCCTACGTAACAAGAGCATTGACCTTACTTTTTGATTCACCCTCATACATTTATTTCCACTTCATCCTCCCCAGCCCAAATGAAGCATTAATCCTCCAAATCAGAATTCACACCTTTTCAGTACTGCATTCATCTGTGCTAACCTAGTTTGCCATTTCTTCTTTTCCTTCTTCAAGCTACTGTTCACCTCAAAAAGTAGCAAAGAGTTTTCTTCCATATCTGTCCCAATTATTTTATAAGTATTATGAAAAAAGAATAATGTCTTATGTAGTGAAATTAAACAAAACTCTATAAGCTTATTTGGTGCAAAATCTGTAGGATTTATAGGAAGATAATTAGGGGGGTTGAACCTTTGGTACTTGGGAGTTTTCTGTAATTTGGAGCATTATGTTGAAATAAGAACCACTAAATTTTGGGTGTATAAAAACATCAGAGTTTTAACGGTTCTTATTGTTTTGCCATCTTATGTTAGGAAAGGAGAAATCATTGGTAAAATGCAGTGTTGCAAATGGTAAATTCATTGCAAAAGAAAATTAAAACAATTTGTTTGTTTCAGGATTTTTATCATAAAAATGACTCCAATGGTATCAGTGTCAGATTTAGAGATACCAGGGCTCTGCACATAGCTTCAGTGTTGGGGGCCACTTTCTTTATCTGTCATCCTTGACAAGTAACTCTTTCTGTTGCTGCATATCCCCCTCTCTTCTTTCATTTCTACTTTCTGCAATTGTAATCTCACTAAATATTTGATTTCAAGATTGCAGCACAAATAAACATTTTGAGTTCCTCGAAACATGATTAGACAATTTTCATGATACAGTACCAGCAGGGCCTGATTATGTCTTACTGTGGCCCATGGCTGGCACTGAATTATGACCCTTTTTAGAATACTTGTCTTATTTCCACAAGTCATTCTCAGTTGTCTTAAGTGAAACATTATAAAGTTATCTTCATTGGGGGGAAGGTATATATTATCAGAAAGAAATCATTGTGCCATTATTGTTATTAATATTATTATTATTATTGGTATAAAATCATAGTTATTATTTGTATTATTGTTAATGCACATTCTGCATTACCTAACTAAGACCTTGTATATTATTTCTATTTTTTTTTAGTCTTAAATTGCTGGACTACCCAAATTAATCACTTTTAACAGTAAATTATACCAGTAAATTAATTTATATAAATTATTTAAATACATTTTTTTAGTTCAGAAAAAATGTTTTCATTAGTATGGCATATTCAAAGCTTTCAGCTCATAAAGTAAAGTACAAGAGCCATATCATCCTCACACAAATATTCACTTCAGAGTCGTGAATGCGTAGTTTTGTTGCTGCATCCATTAGCCATGCCATGACACCATTTTGTGAGGTTGTGCATATGTTAAAGATTTGTGGAGTGCATTAAAAAAAAAATTCAGTTAATGGAATGGTCTACCAACTGTGGTCTGGTCTGTGATGAGGTTTCTGAATGCGAGAAATGTCAGACCAAATGAGATTCATTGGAAAATTTGCAAAACTTACAGACAAAATACAACAAGTGCAGGAACAGTGGCCTAACTACCACCCCCGCAGCTGCGTGGGGCATAGGTAATGAAGGGGTGTACTGCAGCTGCCAGTTATAGTTTAAGAAAAATTCAATTGTGCACAATAATTAACTTGAAGATTCATATTTTGCTTTAAGAGATATTTAGGTTTGCTCAAATAAATGCTTAGTTTCACTTTTAAAACACTGAATGTCCTACAGATTGAAAGTGTTCGGCTCTGTAACTTCGGGTACAATCCGAAGTTAAAGAGCAAGTCAAATTACTGTGCTTAGGAGTGCTGAAGTAAATTTTGGTGGGGGGGGGGCACGTTGTGCTAGTTATGCCACTGTACAGGAATGGTATGAAAGTGGGTTTGAATGTTTAATGAAGGACGACAGAGCATTCGTGACAAATTGCGCAGTGGTAGGCCTTTCCTGGTCATGAAAGATTTGGTGATGAGGGTGAATGAAAGCATTAAAGAGAACTGATGCTCCACAATTTCTGATCTTTCAGAACATTTTCCTAAAGTTCCAAAATCATTACTGCCAGGGCTGGATTAAGGCCTTAGTGGGCCCCTAGGCTAAGACATTTGAGTGAGCCCCAAGGCTAACACATCTGAGTGGGCCCTCAAAAAATTATGACGGGGGATTCATTATGAAATCTGTTAAAACATGAAACTGTGGCAATATGCTTGTGATAATTAATACGTAGTTCATTCTTTAAAGTAATAAATTATATGCAGAGTTTTCATAATAAGTCACTGTATTTTCTTTTTCATTGTTCTCATAAGAGCGTAAGCTAAAAGCTTAAAGATTTCTAGATTTCGTCTTGGATTTTCTAATGATTTAGCATTGTATACTTTTCTTGCATCTTTTTTTGTTATGCAATGTGAAGCCATGGGGAACTTCAACCATTAACGGTTCCAAGTGCAAATTGGAAGGTGTGTGTGGATGGTAGTGAAGAAGCTGAAACTATCTTTCCGATCCCACTGTACACATTGACATGAAACCATGAATGTTCGTAAATCTCGCTGCCTTGAAATCTGTTTGTCTTCCATCCTCTGTTTCTGACCTAGTGGAAATCATAAGAGACAAAAGTAAAACTATTTTACAACCCTCCCCCTTTTCACACACATACACACACACACACACACACACACACACACACACACACACACACTCTCTCTCTCTCTCTCTCTCTCTCTCTCTCTCTCTCTCTCTCTCTCTCTCTCTCTCTCTCTCTCTCACACACACACACACACACACACACACACACACACACACACACACACACACAGAGGCCTATATCCTGGGCCCTTGGTCATAGTGGGACACAAGGCTATAGACCCTATATATCCGGCCCTGATTACTGCACAAAATCATCGCACAAAAGTTTCAGTACTGTGCACAATGGGCACCAAAGATGTTGATGGAAGAGCACAAAACAAAGTGCATAGGATCTGCTTTGGAAGTTTTGGGACAGTAAGCGGCAATGATTTCTTAAGCCATATAACAGACAAAATCAGAGACGTTACATAAAAGAGTTAATAAAGTTGTTGTAACAGTAATGTGTATTAAATTTTATATACATGCTAAGGCTCCATTGGCTTTAAATACCAGAACTTACTATCTAGACCAATTATGCATCTTTTATAAAATTCGTTTTTGTTTGGTATTCATGCTAAGTCACATCTCCAAAGAGAAAACAGTAAAGTAGATAGCCAAAGATTATGTTTCCAATTTAAAATTAGTAAATTTTAAATAGTCTGGGAATGCTGTGCTGCCCAAATTATCTGCTTCATTTATCGTATTACTGGCAATGAACAAAAACTTTAAAAATATTTGCACTTCATGTTTACAGGAAGGCATGTATACAGTAGTAGCCTTTTGAAACAGTGTTTTCTTTGGAAATTTTTGCTAAAAAAACTGATCAAAATTGTTCTTGTAATTAATAACAAGGAACTGTACACTAATTACATATGGTAAATAGTAAAATTATACTAGCAATCCTGTCTAACTTCTTTGAAAAAGCCATCTGGTTGATGTGCAAAAGCTTGGAAACGCTATGTATGTATTCCCACACCAATAAATGGGATCGCTAGTATAGTTTTACTATTTTCTACATAACTGGTGTATTGTTCCTCATTATCAATTTAGTTATCAGTACTTTTTTTCTTTGTCTTCAAATAATACTTACTTTCTAGATGGCCCTCATATTATTTTATTTTGAAGAAGGATATTGCACCTGAAATGGAAATTAAAAATGAGCATAGTACATCTCAAAAAATAAAGTTAAAACCCTGGAAACATTCAAATTCACACATACATTCACACAATTATTCAATTATTCAACAAGGGGAAGTAAATCACTTATTCAAGGCTTTACCCAGATATATTTATTTGATTCTAGTTCCACTTGAAGAACTTTCATTTAATCTTCCTTTCCTCTGAGTTCCTTTGGTTTTTTACAGACATTTCTGGCCTCTGAATTTTAGTCAAGGCCCATTCACAATGAAAAATTGATGATTTTAATCAAGGCCCGTTCACAATGAAAAATTTATGATTTTAGTCAAGGCCCGTTCACAATGAAAAATTTATTATTTTGGTCAAGGCCCATTCACAATGAAAAATTTATGATTTTAGTCAAGGCCTGTTCTCAATGATTGAGAACGAGCCTTGGCTAAAATCCAGAGGCCACAAACATCTGTAAAAAAAACAAAGGAACTCAGAGAGAGGAAAGGAAGATTAACTAAAGATTCATCAAGTGAAACCAGAATTAAATAAAGGGGAAGTAACAAATAGGGAGAAAATCTGTAACTGTAAAGTGTTCTATTCAAAAGCTTGAGTAATGATGATAGAAAGGAGACTGTGTGGAGAATGCCTTAAAGTAAGGAAGTGGCAAGGAGAAGGAAATCACAATGTTTACTCAGGAAACTGTGGGGCGTGGACTTTATGAATGTGAAAATCTACACAAAGTCTGTTCAGTTCAAATGAGGAGACCTGAGTTGGTGACACATAGAAACTTTGAAGAAATTACTCTAACTTTAAAAAAGGTGCTGGAGGAATTAAAGGTTTCAGTTTCAGCCACACTGGCTTGCCGTATGTTACTGAACCTGCTGAAAATTACTCTCTGGGTTTCTTACTTCAATACATCTTCCAATTCATTTGTTGATATTCAATATTCATTAAGCAATTTCATCTGCCAACAAGTTTTCAGTAAAAATGCATGACTTTCCACTTATTGTAACCTGCATGAAGTTTGTCTGCAATGAACAAGACACAGTACTGAAATGAAAAGATCTGTTTAAAGTAATTAGAACTTGGTGGTTGCACTGTGGTGGAGCCACCTGCGTAAGCACACATTTCACATCAATGGGAAATATTTCATTTTTACATGCATATTTTGTTAAAGATACACATGTATTGGTGTGGTGCACAGCTAAAGTAACACTCTGAATAAAATGCAGCATCATATGTTTTTCATATATACCAACAGCAGAGTGAATGTCACCCTTACCAAGTAATTATGTGTATGGTATAGACAGAAACAAAGCCAATAACATATATGTTGTGTGAAATTGCATTAAGACAAACAATGAAAGCAGTTATTTGATAGTAATTCAGTGGTAGTTTTTTTGCTATTATTATTTATTTTCTTACATGATGACAGCTACTCTGACAGAAATAAGAATTTTTGAGACTGAACATTGGCTGTACAACTGCATATGATATTGGTTATGTGTTGAAAAAATCATCTTGTAGTTCAGAATGTATCACACCATACATTATTATTAATAGATGTATTAATAATAATATATGGCATGTACTAAAAATTTAAAACTGGAATGTGAGGATCATGAACTAACTGCCATGTTCCCTTGATCAATCAACTTGCTACCGGTGCACTCCAAGATTATTGTGGATATGATGGTGATACTAACATCAGGGCAGATGTCCCCTGAGGACTACTAATGTACCTATCAAGTAATTCAGTATTTCAATTATGAAGCATTTTCAGATTATTGTATAAGTGTATGTAAACAATTTCTATATATGTGTATAAAGAAATAATTGTAGTACTAGATCGCTGTATGTATTGTATGTTTTTCGATAGCACACACATACATAAATGCACGAGGACATAATGTCCTTCATATTTACACTTGCAGGTCTGCTGGTTATGCAGTTGCTTATTGTTCATTCCTCCTCTTGTCATTTAACAGAAAATTATGCAATTTTTTGCCATTGCTAAGTTTACAGTTAATTCTGAAATAAATGTTGTTGTGTTCATATATTACAGATCTGGCAATATTTCATTAACAATATAAACCAGTTATGTTTTAATTAGCACCAACTTAAATTCTGCAGTTCCATTCATATATTGAGTTGAATAAGTCTTTTCTTATTCTTCTATGAGTTTTTGTTTATTAGCAGATGTTTCTGGCTTTTGCTAATAACAAATGCTCAGAGAAAACGAAGGGATTTCTTCAACAGGATATAATTTCAGTTTCTGAGTAAAGCCAAAATAAGCCTTTTCTATCCATAAGTTTAGAATGGTATGAAACTGATTAAATTTTGTGCAGTTATTTATGTTTTGTTTAACCACTTTTAAATTCAGTGGTGTAGTGTATTCACATTAGAGTTGCTATATTGAAGGTAGATGTTTCTGTTTTGAATATAGCTGAAGATCAGTTCTTTTCCCTTGCTTTATCTTTTCTGAAAGAATTAACAGTTAAATGTTGCTTGTATTTTGCTGTTGTATATATATCTGCTTCATATGTAGTGGGTGTAAAGGGACTATCTCCTAAGCACAGTGTAATTCAAAAGTCCTTATACACCTGTATTAATGTCCCTCTGTTATTTACATTTGTTAAACTTTTATAAAAATGCACATGTGTATGACTTGTGCATTTTGCATAAACTTTCTGTCATCAGCTTTCTGCTTTGATCATTTCTCTCAGCCATTCAAGCCATAGACTTGAAATTGTTCCTGTGGGGTGAAGTAAAAACTCTGTTGTCACTGGTGGCTCCCATGAACTTGATGGAGGATGTTTTTCATTGCCAAAGAAAAAAATGTCCAGAAAAAGCCTGCAGATACATGTCCAGAAATATGTACATTATCATTTTACATAGCAGTAGCTAAACAAGCATAAGAAAACATGATCAAGTGCTGCTGTTCCTAAATCTGGTATGTCATGGGTTGTTGTTGTTTATTAAAGACTAATATTTCAAATAGCATGATGCAAGGGTACCCAAAAATTCCATATTCCAGTTGTGTCCAGCAAAACAGGCATCCCATGTTCTTTGATACAGAGTTCTTAAACAAACAAATACTATGTTTGTATCTGTACAAAATAACATGACTTCATGAATTGAAAGATACTGCCCATAAGTTTGAATATTGCAATTGATTTAGGAACCTAATTACTGTGAACAGAGAACTTATTTTAGAATGAAACTAAGTTTGACTTTATCACAGTATGTTAACACTCAAAACATTCATATGCAGTAATTGAGATATTATTGCTATACATCTTTTGCATCATGCAGTCAGATTCTTAGTACCATATTCTTTCATAGGATGCTATCAACACTATATACACAGCTACTTTCAGCAAGTTGGTGCTAGGAACATAAGCACACTCTCCCTTCTACACATGTATATACACACACACACACAGCAAGTTATTCTATGGTGATTCTGTATGATATGTTATGGGAAAAGACACTTGCAATGAATGGACACTTGCATTTGGATGTCATAGTCACCTAAACTTTCTCCCACTGATTTTTATGTGTGGGAGATCAATAAAATTTGTAGTGTTTGAAGACGGTTTCCATAGTCCCCATGATATTGGGGGAAAAAAGTGATTGCTTGCTTTGTTAGACTGATCACTTCTTCTGAGTTGCACATCTCTATAGATAAGATACAACCGGTAGGCAGTTGCCTATAAATACATGGAGACCAGTTTCAACTCCTTTTGCAATGTATTGTGACAGTACAACTTGCTTAACATAGAATAATTTCAATAAAGATCATAATATTTTATTGTAGTTTTATGCTTTTATAGGCATATAGGGACTTCTGGACCACCCTGTGTGAATATACTTACTGTATGTGTAGGTTCCTTTGAGTTAGTGAAAGAAAAGGAAAATTAGGAAGTTAAGAATAGTTGGAGTAAAGCCTTTTTGATTTTATTCTTTTTATTTGGAAACTTAGAAATGTTGCATACACAGAATATTATTGTGTAGGCCCTGTAACACAGGTACATGCACATGTAAGGCATATGTATTGATAGTGCTATATGCAGTCCATTTGTTCTTTATATTGCTGACTCAAAACAACATACCTCTTGTATTTCACAAATTTCGAAGTTCTGGGATTTAAAGCCAGTGGAGCCAAGAAAAAATTCTTTCAGCATTGTGGTCTCTTTACTGTTCATGAGTGGTTTCCATTTTCAAGCATTCAAATGTTCTGTGGCTAATGTTAAAAATTTTGATGTTATTTTTAAAAACAATTAGAAACAAAGTCGAATGGCCTAATATTAGTTTTCAATAGGACTGTTATTCACAGCTTTTCAAAGTTTCGGAAATATCCACATGTAGATGTATGTTGGAGGAACACTTTACATAAAAATTACTTTGTAATGTTAAACATTTAGGTAAAAGCAATTTTAATGTCTTAATTAGTTTTTGTGAGTGATAGAACTGCCAGTTTTGTCTTGGTAGTTATGTCAAAATCAGAGACTTCACATAAAAGAGTTAATAAAGCTGTTGTAACAGTAATATTAAATTAAATTTTATGTGCATGCTAAGGCTCCATTGGCTTTAAATCCCAGAACTTACTAGCTAGACCAATTATGCATCTTTTATAAAAATTTGTTCTCGTTTGGTATTCATGCAAGTCACATCTTCAAAGAGAAAATAGTAAAGTAGATAGCCAAAGATTATGTTTCCAATTTAAAATTAGTAAATTTTAAATGGCCTGGGAATGATGTGCTGCCCAAATTATCTGCTTCATTTATCGTATTATTGGCAATGAACAAAAACTTTAAAGACATTTGCACTTCATGTTTACCGGAAGGCATGTATACAGTAGTAGCCTTTTGAAACAGTATTTTCTTTGGAAATTTTTTGCTAAAAAATTGATCAAAATTGTTCTTTGGGATTAATAACAAGGAACTGTACACCAATTATGTAATAAATAGTAAAACTGTACTAGTAATCTGATTTATTGGCGTAGGAATATATAAATAAGCGTTTCCAAGCTTTCGCACACCAACCAGATGACTTTTTCAAGGAAGTTAGGCAGAAATTGCAATCTGAATAATAGAACGCTAACAATTTGAACATCATGACTTGATTTGACAATAAGTAGATAAGGCGTTATATTCATTTAAAGATACGAGGTATCACATTCGTTGAGCATGCAGTATCCTGGTAGGGAGAAAGCGTTACTTGAACGGCTCATCCAAATTCATTGCAACTCAAGTGAGATGCTATCATTGCAAGTATCACTGTTGGTAATGATCTCCAAGGTTTCCCAAATGGCTGTACATTTAGGGGTAGAGTGGGTCAAATTCAAGTCCACTACTCCTATGTGGGATGATATAGAGATATTAGCTACCTACTTTGCCCCTAAATGTGCAGCCATTTAGGAAACCTTGGAGATCAGTACCAGATACTTGCAATGATAGCATCTCACTTGAGTTGCCATGAATTTGGAGCCAGTTCTTCAAGTAACGCTTTCTCCTTACCAGGATACAGCATGCTCAAAGAATGTGATACCTCATATCTTTAAATGAATATGATGTTGTATCTATTTATTGTCAAGTCACCGCATTCAAATTGTTAAAGCGTTCTATTATTCAGATTGCAGTTTCTGTCTAACTTCCTTGATAAAGCCATCTGGTTGATGTGTGAAAGATTGGAAATGCTTATTTATATACTCCTATGCCAATAAATCATATTACTAGTATAGTTTTACTATGTATTGTCCTTTTGTGTGTTAAGCAGTCAATTTTACAATTTTTTAGCAGAATATTACAATATGAAAGCTTCAAGATAAATTCACCATCTTACAAAATAATTCTCCAAATGTATTTAAAGTGAAAAATAAATAGTGTAGCGATAGTTTAAATTAGTTAATTTGGTTTCAAGCATTAACACAAGGGCAAAATTTAGAAAATACATTGCCCCAATCCTTACTATATTAACATATCTTCAGAAATTAAATTATTAATTTCCATAGCATAAGCAATCATGAATTAGCAAAGTAAAAATATTACCTTTACTTTGCTTCATTTCACGTCTTATTATGGACATATGCTTTCCTCCAAACTTCATCTTTTCTGACATGACATTATATACAAATCAAATGCAGTTTTTTTTTATTAAATAAATAAATAATAAAAAGAAAAAGTTTATTAAACAAATTAAATTAAAAAATTCAATTCGAAATGTCTAATAACATGAGACTGGAAGAAATGAAGTTCAGAGGAAAGTACATGCCCATAATAAGATATGTGAAATAAAACAAAATGAAGGTAAATAAAAAATTTTATGTCATGAATTCATGACTGCTTATGCCTATGGCAGTTAATAATTTACTGTTTATATTTTTGGGGAAATAATATGTTATCCTCTCCAATTATTGTTCATTTATTTAGCTTTTATTTGGCTATATAATATGCTTGTTACTTCACTTATTCTACTCATGTAATAAGCTATTGATACTCTTAGAATATCTCTGGCGTAGTTTACAGTTCTAGTCATTTCATCATTTCAGTTTTACCAAGCTAAATGTACTAGGTAGCATGTTGTTCGTGTTTGGTGATCCGTAAGGTAAACATAAATGAGTTTTGGTAACTGGAATCTTTGTGTTGCTTGAAATGAATTCTCTTTGGTCTCTCTTTCACCGTAAAGAGAGAGATTTAGACTGATGTGTTCTCTTCTAGTCATTCGTGTGTAAAATAGTCAATTTATTTATTGTGATTTAGTTCTATCCCACTTTTGCAGGTAGTCAGGGTGCAATTTCCCTTTCTTTCTCCATACAAATACAAATCATGTTTCCAGAGGTAAAACTCTTCCAGTGCAGATAGATAGATCTCTTGTAAATTTCTATATCAATAGTTGTAAATGCATTTATGGCACCTCTATTCATAGTGATTGTGGAATAACTTTTTTACGGGTCTTATAAAGCTTATTTTTCATGAAAGTTGGTTGTCAAATTTTTGAACTAAAGCCTAGTTTGTCATCAGGACTATGTCACTGGAGTAGTTGCTGCCACTCAATTGGAAGAGTCCATCCGCAATTATCGTTAATTGTGGTACTTGAAGAAAGGGATCGAAATAGCAAGAAGAAGAAGTACCACAATTAATGATAATTGCGGATGGACTCTTCCAATTGAGTGGCAGCAACTACTCCAGTGACATAGTCCTGATGACGAACTAGGCTTTAGTTCGAAAATTTGACAACCAACTTTCATGAAAAATAACCTCTATAAGACCCGTAAAAAAGTTATTCCACAAATTCTATATCAAGTTTCTTATTACATACATTTTACTGATATCGAAAATCAATTGATTGGATTTCGTGTTTCTTCAAGAATAAAGCACCTGTGATTATGACTGGGGAATTAATACAAATCTTTAAAGCACCACAAAAATAACTGTTTTTAAATCTGAAAATAAGTGCAAGTAACTTTCAAAAAACATAACTGTTTATGCTGACTGTGTGGTATCAGAGTGAAGATAAATATCTGAAATCAACACTTTGACCTACCAAGATCATTTGGGGTAAGTGTGTTATTAAGAGAAAGCACATTTCCCACTGAGCATAAATTATTGGACAGTTGCAGCTGCAAGTGATTGTATAATAATTGTGATGATTATTTTAATACTAGATACCTCCCTGGGTCCTGTAACATTGGTAAAATTCTAACTACAACACTGCTATGGAAAGAAATTAATTTCTGCACTGGCCAACAAAGGCAGAGTAGTGTTGCTGTTGAGACAGTCTTTTGTGCAGTTGGTACAGAATTAGAGTAAAAAGGAAGTCTTGGATCCAGCAAGTGTTGTAAGGTTAGGACGTCATCCAATTCTGCTCTTGTTTGGGATAGGTTGTTCAAGATCAGGAGAAAAATACATTCTGCACCAGGTTACTGATTTTGGTGGTGGGCATGCTATTCTGTAGTGCCATATTCAGAGCACTTACACCTAAACAACTGGAGATTTACTTAACAACGCTAGATGGCAGCAGAATCTGCATTGAATAAGAACGCGGTCGGAGAATATTCCAATGCTCTTAACACACAGACACTTGCAAATTCACCGTCGTGGGTGGTGCAATGGTTAGTGCACTCGAACAGTAATCAGGAGATGCGGGTTCGAATCTCGCTCCACGGCGATGACGTTTTTTGGTTTTCTGATGTGATTTAATTCACATGTGAAACAGTAACTACAGTCAATTCAGCGATGTCTGATTGCTGTGTTAATTTTCATGACGTATTTACTATGTATTATGAGTAGAATATATCTTCAATTCTGAATATGACAGAGTAATTTTCATGTCAGGCCTGCCTATGTCAGTCTGGGCAACCTTCGATCACTTTCACCATTGAGCACTTTATGTGTGTATTGCAGCATTTTATACTTCTCTATCTGTCATCTGAATTCTAAATACTCATGAACTGCCAACATGTCTTTATTATATTATCTTCTTTTCAATACTTTTTAAGCA
This sequence comes from Macrothele yani, assembly GCA_039090855.1. Classification (NCBI taxonomy): domain Eukaryota; kingdom Metazoa; phylum Arthropoda; class Arachnida; order Araneae; family Macrothelidae; genus Macrothele; species Macrothele yani. The sequence continues at coordinate 138,376,936 of CM076993.1, read as the reverse complement.
CCAAGTATTTCTCTCTAATTGTCCATCACATAAGCCAGGGTTTAATCTGCACTTAGTGAAACTGCAGACTAAACATTAACTCTTTCAAGTACAGTCATTCACAAAGTAAAGAACATTTGAGCATAGCATCTGATCAGGTTCCTGGCTGGCACTCAGTCAAGGTCATCCTGGCTGGCTCTCAGTCAAGGTCATCCTGGCTAGCACTCAGTCAAGGTCATCCAGGCTTAGTGCACTGTTGGCTATCTCCTGGCACCATTGTCGGGCATGTATTAGTCATTTGTGGTTAGTTACAATTTTTCGAAATGAACATACGCATTGAAAATCCCACTGAATGTGAAGTTCGATCAGTTATATGTTTTCTGACTGCTGAAAACACCAGTCCCATTGACATTCATTGATGACTTGTTCAAGTGTATGGTGAAGGTGTTATGAATGAATACAGTGTTAGAAAGTGGTGCATAATGTTTAGAAATGGAAGAACAAATGTTCGTGATGAAGAGCTGTCAGGGTGCCCCTCTCCTGTCACAGACAAACTCAAACCAAAGGTTGATGACATCATTAAAGAGAATTGATGCTTTACTATCAGCAAAGTGCATGAAAAATGCCCTGGAGTTTCTCGTACACTTGTGTACCAAATTGTGACTGGACATCTGAACTTTAACAAAATCTGGGCAAGATGGGTCTTGTGGATGCTCTCAGATGAACACATAACTGAGTGCCTTTGAGCTGCATTGATGTTCTTGGAACATTACGACCAAGATGGCAATGAGTACATTGATTAAATTGTTGCTGGGGATGAAATGTGAATTTCCCATTACTCCCCCAAGAACAAAAGACAGTCACTTGAGTGGCATCCCCCACAATCACCAAAAAAGCCATGAAAGGTCAAACAAAATTTGTTTGCAAAGAAAATCATGTCCAGTGTCATCTGGGACCAGAAAGGTGTCTTACTCGTCGATTTCATGGAAAGAGGTGCAACCATAAATGCTGATGCCTACTGTGCAACTCTGAAATGTCTACAGCAAGTCATTTACAACCACCACAGGAGCATGATCTTACGAGGAATTTGTTTCATACAGGACAATGCCCCCCTCACACTGTCAGGAAGACAAAGAAGCTGCTTGATAAGTTTGAGTGGGAAGCTTTTGAGCATCCACCTTACAGCCCGAACTTGGCACCATCGGACTACCACTTGTTCCCAATTTAAAGCAGTTCCTTGGTGGACAATGTTTTGGTGATGATAATGATGCGCTAAAGGAGGCTGCTATAGACTGCCTTAAAGTATGGGCGGCAGAGTTCTATGAGGAGTGGATACTGAAACTTATCCCAAGATATGATAAGTGCCTCAATTTCCAGTGTTACTATGTAGAAAAATTGGCTAAGGTGTGAGTTAAAAATTTTAAATAAAATGTTTGAAAATTTTAAAAGTATAAAGCTTTTATAATCAAATGTTCTTTACTATCTGAATGACCCTCTTATTTTTGCATTCAAGATTTGCCTGTCTACTCTTCAGCACAGGATGTTAGGATCAGTATGTTGGCATTTGAAGTGCTCAGGTTTTCCGTGAACTATTTGGGTTATGTGTTGTTAGTAACTCAGACCTCTCCTCTGTGTTCAGCCCAAAGATTAAAGCTCTGTGTATATTTATCAACAAATCCTATGTTGAATATAAGTATGTCATGACTTCATTTCAGTTTTCACTGGTGGGCATAGGCATAGCATGGCCGAAAATTTGAGGAGGAGGCACAAATAAGTATAAACTAATGTTTGGGGGGGGGCATTCTCGGAAAGAGTTTCCCCGCAAATGCTCCTTTTCAGTTGCCATAACTTAGGTTTTTACACGCCTAATATATCTGAAACTGCGAGGTGTACCAGGCTTGGTTGTTTCACCCGAATGAGGATAAAAAAAAAACTTGCCTTTCAAAGCACTTCATGCAATCATCTGATGATGAAAACCATCATCAGATGACAACATGCTATTGTCTAATGAATGATTGCTGCAAAGCTCGTTATCGTGTATCATTGTTCCCTTGGCTGTATGTCATACTTTATAACGTTTAAAAGGCAAACGACTAGTTATTATTGTTTCCATTTTTTAAGTTGAGGGGGCATGCCCCCCCCCACGCTATGTCTATGCTGGTGGATTCTACATTTGTTTGTCCTGAACATATCCCACCCGTGGCAACAGTTCACATTTGATCTGAATGTCCTGAAACAAGTATTGCATGTGCTTCAACTTGGCTTCAACTATGAGTATCGGGTTAAAGAAGGATTATAAATACTTTAATTTTGATGATTCAGCTCAGTTTGGTTCTGTAGAACAGCGTGGTGAATATTCCTGGTGCTTCCATTTCTTTCTTGAGACACACCAGCTTTGCATTCAGTTTCAGAAACTCATCTTATTATCTGTAATATTTTCTGCATGTTTTGCATTTCATGAAAAATCAGTAGGTCAAATCTTTATATCTTAAGCTGAAAATGAACATGTAGTATTCAACTACTCATAAGGAAAGTAATCGTATCAGGCGTTTCCACATTAACCACCATTTCGCATGTATAACAAATGTACTCAATGTGAAAAAACATTGTGAAACATAAAACAAACAAAATGATGTGTTGCATTCCGTTTAAGTATTCTTCATGCATTTATGTTCTGCACATTACTTTTTCCTTTCTCAGATTTGTCAGTCATTTTTATTTCAATCTTAATTATACATTTCTGGGCTATTCCAGTGTTGCTTTTGTGCTTTGATGTCTGGTCATGTTTAAGCCAGTTCTATATTCCAATAATTTTCATTTGCTGTTAGTTTGTGTGCTTGCAATCACTTTTTTAAGATTTTGTTATTATTATTTTGTGTGGTCATTACTAGTCATTAATTTATTATTATTCATTGTTATTAATTATACAGTTTATTATTCCTTGTTCTTTTAAAGATGGTGGTCTAGTATGTTTCAATAATAGTTTATTTACCATTTCATTTTATTTTTCATATTTTTCAGTACCATAAATACTTAACAGGAATTATAGAGGATTAATTTATTAAGGTACATTACCTCTCAAATTTTCGATCTACACACTAGATCATCGTCAGGAGTTTTCAGGAATCCACAGGTCTGGCAACCAAGCCTGGTGGATTGATGTACCTTAATAAATTAATCCTCTATAATTCCTGTTTAGTAGTTATGGTACTGATAGTAATTAGAGGAAGCCATGAGGTCATTAATTATCATACTTTTCATTTGAAGTGCACTTCACATGTTAAATATTTATATTTATTTTCTTTCATCTTTTTTCATGAATATGCTTATTTCATATTCAGTGGACCTGTGAACCATTGAAGCTGATAAATCAGTCAATGTTCAAGTGTGCATGAATATTGGTTAATGATGTTTTGATGGGGGGAGGGAGGAATCTTCTCTCAGACAAATCAGTTTGAGTTTTCATATTTTTGTGAATCTGATTTTAAAAAGTGATCATAAGTTTGTTTGCTTCTGGTGAATTTTAACAAATTTATTTCCTTTTCAAAGCAATTTTATAAGAGTGTTATCAGAATAAGAAAGAGTTAAAGCAACTGAAAAGTTTTCTTTCTCATCAAAATGAATGTTAAATATTACAATGTTTCCACCTGAGCAATTATAATATTTCAGCAATTATTAATGTATTATTCTAGTGAGGAACTAATCAGTGTAATTGTAAACTTAGTAGTAGTGTTTGCTGTTGTCTAAGTTATGGCATGACAAATTTTCTTTGGATCTAGGAACCTGCTCAAAACTTTTGGAGCCTTTCCTTCCCCACCCCTCTCACCAGCTCCATATGCTTTCTAGAAATGCATTTTGCAAAGATTGACAACAAATTTGAAACTTTTATTCTTGTATGTAATCACTAGTCCTGTGTATCTGCATGGGACAAATAGCAGGTTATTCAAGCAGCATTCATGTTATACAAAATTAAGGGAGCAAAGCAAATTAATCATGTCATCTTATTTGCAAAAACTAGATCAATGAAGCAATTTTGATATTTTTCCGGTAATCTGATGAAGTATAATTAAAGCTTGCATACACTAAATTTTGTTATTCTTTATTAGCCTTTTTTTTTTCATGAGTAAATTTGTTTGTTTTGCTACTGAAATTGTTTTGAATTATGGGCTTACTTTGGTGAGTCGAAATCAAGCTGGGATAACCGATTCATTTTGCACATCATTAAGTCTTCTTATATTAATAGATTTGAATTTGTTTTCAGAATTCATTAAACTGATTCCAGCTTTATGGAACACAGTGCAGACAGGGAGCACATTGTTGCCCGGGTGGCCAATTGGTCAGAGGTGTAGGTTTCTGATTAGTCTGATAAGATAGGCCCAAGTTCAAGTTCCGGATGAAGTATGTGTGGTGTGTTTGTCTTATGGCATTGGGCTCTTCCTTCCCAGGAACAACCAGTGGCCCTAAAATAGGAATGGGCAACTGCTTATGGCCCTCACAGTTGTTCATGTTGGTTGTTAAACCTGGAAACAAGAAAGTGCTCCCACTTCAGTTATAAAATGCTCTATAAATGGGAATCTTCCTCTATTGAATAATGGCAATTTAAAAAGTTGGTTCAGTTTTTTTCCCCTCGAGAAACCTTCAATTCACACTGGTTGTGTTGAACTGGTTATACACTCTGGTCATGCTGAATCATGAACATTGCTTCCCCCCCCCCACTGACACCATCATATTTAAAAAACTACCTACCAACTACCACCTTACTAACATCATCATATTTTAAACTACCTAGATAATTCCTGTAGTCCAAAGGTAACAAAATAATTCCAAAGGTAACAAAAACATGTTAATTTTTCAGTGAATCTCCGATTCAAAAAAATGTTTCAAAAATGTTCAAGTATTGCACTCCAAGCACAGTCAAGTTTTGCTTTGCATATTCTTGTAGATATCTGTGTGTACTCTTCAATGTATGTACTTGTGCATCACGAAAAGGTCCTTTTAAGGATGTGCTGGTGACATTTGTCTTCAGTTTGTTCTGCAGTATATTTAATCAATTCAAGTGAAGCCATATTTTTTATATGCAGTCATTCAATATCCTTCTTGCTTTTAGGCATGAAGAACCTCCCATCAACACATTGCGTAGTTATTGTACTTCACTTTCATTTGTGGATGCTTCATAAGCACTGTAAAATTCACTGTTAAACAAATGCTATGCATTTTGTCTTTATATCAACACACACACACACACACACACACACACAATCCTGTATGCCATGCTTGCTTTAGATGTTCTTGTCTTTCTGTTTTCCTACATGTTTTTCTATGCTATATAGTTACCCAGTTACAAAGTAAATATACACTGATAGCAATTACACTGCATAAGTGAACTAATAGACATTTTAACTATGCCCAACAATCAAAACTTCATTCTTCCAAGTCAAGATACTATACTAATTCTCTTAGGCTTTGTTTCCTTCTGTTAGGCCTTCCAAATTGATACTGTGTGTGTTTCATCTTTGAATACAAATGTACACTAGTAGAGCCTGTTTTGAGATGTCCTTTTATTCAAGAATAACATAAATTCCAAATTTTCCTAAACAAAATTCTGACAAAGAAAACCATTATTTTTGTTTTGGTTTTCTCACTGCGCTATAATTTTTTTTTTCTTTCTACAGTCTAATTTGTAGGATATCGTCCAATGTTTCTTTCAGTCTTTTATGGTGAAAAAAAATTCGTATGATCCTTCCTCTTCCATTACAGATTCCAAGATATTCTCTTTGGATAAAATAATCTCAACTGTGTACGTGAAGAGTAGGGTGAATTGGTATCTCAAAATCATTTGTGTTAGGCATATGATATATGTATGGGGGGGGTCACTGAATTCCATAATGGATGCTTTAGACAGGACCTTATTAGTAGTCGTTGAGTAGTGAATAGAATCATGAAAGCTGTTAGTTGCTTGCTAAGATTCTCTGGAAACAATGTGCCTGCCTTACCTTGTGTAATTCTGCCTGTCAATAGGCAAGACCCTCCTGTCACACAGTGGATCTTCTGTTAACATTTTATGTAAGGGAAAGACATTTTTATGTTACATTTTTCGTATTTCTATTAATGCTCAGTTTTCTGTAAGATATATTCAGTTCAATTACTTGTGATTTTATTTAATTTGCACCACCAATGGTAAAAAGGAACAACAGAGAGATAGAGAGAGGAGGAGGGAGAGAGAGAGTGAGCTTGAACAATTGGGTGTGTCAAAAAAATTGATTTTTCGAATTTCAACTTGTAATACCCCCAAAAACTTAGCAATTGGAATAAGAGTGGGAAAAGCATTTTTTGACCCACTCTATCAATAGTTCATAATTTTGAGGTGCCCACTGAAATCTAAATATTAACTCTTAAGACCAATTTTTGGCTTTGGTGAGTAAATGTTTTACAAAATTATTGCAATCACCATGCGAATTGCAATAATTTTGTAATAGTTTTAAATTCATTGGTGTGGAGTTATTTTTCATTAAAATAAAGATCGTTGTTTCAAAAGTCATTTCAGGTGCCACATCATTCAATTTGAACTAAAAAAAATGAAACTTAACAAAAAAGACTTATGTTTTGTGAACCTTATAATATGAAATAAATGATTCAAGTACAAAACATATTACAGAGACATGTATTAAAATGAGATTGATACATAAAATTATAGGTGTGCAACTGGTTGTTCACTTAGCATGTCCCTTTTAATCCTGTTTTGAGTGGAATTTGGGCATAATCTTTTAAGAATAGAGTTTTGTTAGTATTGCCACATGTCAAGCATCAAATCCACTACCTTGCATTACACTTCAGTAAAAAATAACTCCACATCAATGTGAACACATTCCTCCTTTTCAGCATTTTTTAACAATTTTTAGAATTGTTAAAAAATTCTTCAGAAAGAATTGTTAAAAAATGCTCAAAAGGTGGAATTAAAAGTTTTGGAAAATAATAATTACCCCTTCTCTAACACTCAACAAAATTCTTAGTAAAAAAGAAAGAGTACGAAGCCAAAAGCTAAGTTTCAGTTAACTAGAAAAATTACTTGCAATAAAAGACTGTTTGAAAAACTTCAGAGGAATAATGAGAAGTTTCTAGTTGGACTGGTTCTAGGATTACAAAATAAAATTAGTGACTACCTTCCAGAATTAAAGCAAAAAGAAGAAGACATCCTTTTACCTTTTACATGAAGGTGTGGTCTACAATATAAAATGTGAGTGTTGCCTCAGCTATGTGGGAGAAACAGGCAGACAGCTTAAAACCAGATTGTGTGTGACACAATAGAAATGTAAAGTCATAAGGTTCTGTTTGCTGAAGTCAACCACTTGGTGTGCAACAATTTACCTGGATTCTTCTGTGCAGGGGCTTCAGAACAGACTTTGCACATGATGGCTTCACAGATATGTAATAAATGACACTGACCTTTGCTGGAGGCAGACTTGATGGTGATAGTTTGCATGTCTCTTTATATAGACTCAAAATTTACCACTGATAATTTCTCACTTTCTCAGCATGTTCCCAACATTTTTCCTCTTGGACTGGAGCAACAGTAAGAAGCCATTGTGTGTCCATCTAATTTTTGCAATAAGTGGCAAAAGGGCAACTCATTGGAATACTAAATGCAGAAGAAGCATTCATGCACATGAAACCATTAGGGCGAATAGCATCTTAACATGATTTTAATTATCTTAAAATATGAAATATATATACATTAAAATACGCTAAAACACACTAGCACTTTCAGGGTGACAGTCGCCCCATCATCAGGTATGATCGGATTTCCCAAACTGTTCAGTATAAATATTAGTAGTGCACCATAACAGCAATCGACATAACATAATCTTGTGATATACATGCCATCTATACTGACAGTAAACCACCATCAAAGTGACACCACGTTACAAATCGAAAACATGATTATAATTGCAATACTAAACATTAAAGTCTAGAAAAGTATGTAGTTTTGAGGATTCTTTAGCATGTGTAATCAAAAAAGGTCTCCAAATATCAGGTAGATCCCAAGGACACTTATCATTACAGCAACATTCTTTAAATGCAGAAATGAATAAACTCTCAGTCACCAGCAGCATGTGTGTAGAGGCTGGGGTTTTCAAAATTTTGGCATTGTCCCAATCTGGGATTAAATCTTCCGAATCGATGCACTTGATAAGTGCTGTACAAATATGGCTTGATTTTAAACTGTATTTATGTTCTTGCAGCCTGAGGCACAGTTCCCACCAAGTGGAGCCTGTGTAATAGTTAATACACTCGTGCAATTCATTGTCCAATAGTGGGATATAATAGACACCCGACCTCTGTGAATCATCAGCTCTTGGGCAGTCTTTCCTCAAAACAGATGATAGGTTGTTAACCCCGACGTAAAAATGTAGCCAGTATTTGGAACAAATTTTAGGCAATTAAGGTGGTAAAGCCAGGCAGGAAATTCATTTTTCCAACAAACTTTTTAACAACATGTGGATCACCGACCAAAGTAGATAGAGATTGACGAGAGGCATAAACACGACAAAAATTTTTTTGCAAACAACCTGTCGGGGATAGCTAAATGAGTTGGCTAAATCGAAAATGAAACTGATTTTTTGATTAAAGAAAAACCTAGAGGAGGAATGTGTGAATGCTCTATGAAATAAAGAGTAAAGCACAGCAACTTAATGTTGAATATGATGAAAGGAGGCAAATGGGATTAAGGAATGAGGGGCAGAAGACTTACGATAAACCAAAAAAGATAAGTGATTCAAAATTGGGTGCCTGTGAATACAAAAATCTAGAAAAGGGATTTCACAGTTAGACTCAGGATGTACCGTGAGCCTGATAGTGGGATTCTTTGAAGAAAGTATGTCGGTGAAACAGAATAAATCATCCTGGGAGTGAGGCCACGCTGCCAGGATATCGTCAACATACCTTTAAAATAGAAGTGGGGGAAAGGGAAATTAACTAATGACTTTGTTCTCAAGATCCTGCATCAGGATCTCAGCGAGAACTGCTGAGAGAGGGGAACCCATAGGAGAACCTTCTAGCTGCTGATAAATGCAGCCTTGGAACTTATTGGAATACGATTGACAAATCATCCTAGGACAACACCAAAAGACTGTATCAACCACCTCCAACAATCAATGCTGTGCTGGACTATCTCAACAAAGCATGTACTTGAATGTTTTGTTTATTAAGTTTGTATCTGAATCATTTTGTGTTACATAATAAGGTTAAAAAATAGGAGGGGTTTTTTTTCAAGTTAGGTTTGTTTTTCAGTTCTTGTTGAATGCCAGGTGAGCACCTGAAAGCAACCTCTAAAACACTTATCTTTTTATTTTTTTAATGAAAATTAATTCTACACCAATGAATTTAAGACCGGTACAAACAAAATTATTGCAATCACCTTGCAACTATGAAAATTTCATCAGCTGAAGCCAAAAAACTGGTCTTAGAGCTAAAATTTACAACTTCGTGGGCACCTCAAAAAATTATAACCTATTGGTCCCAATTTTTTGCTATCTTATTTTTATTCCAATTGGTAAATTTTCAGAGGTATTACAAATCAAAGATGGAAAAAAGCTTTTTTTTTTATCCAACCTGTTGAATTTATCCTACAATTTCATTTATAAAATTCTAGGATATTTTCAATAAATGAAAAATATATTGAATTTATTGAAATCTCATTTATTGAAAATTCAATAAATGAAATTTTCAATTTCATTTATAAAATTGTAGCTCAGGATTTTTCATGCCCTGGAATAAGTATATTTTTCATTAAGTAATTGCGTACTTTTTTGTGATGTAGTTGCATACTTCTTAAATTCCTGTTAAAAGAAATTTTAGTAGAACAAAATTTTTGTATTGTCTTTATAAATATTTGGACACCAACTGAAATTTGTATATATTTCCAGGCAAAACTGTGCTTCTTATTATATAACATTGTTATTTTTAAATTCTGAAGGACTTTTTGTTTTTCGTTTTGTATTTTTTTTTCCCTTTTTTTTCTCACCAGGGTCAGAAAACTACCATAAGAATGGAAATAATTCCTTATTGTACTGCTCTCATTGTTCATACTCTGCTCGCAGGAAGAGTCAGATGACAATGCACCTGAGAAAGCATTCTGGGGAAAAACCTTATAGATGTGACATTTGTAATCAAGGATTTATTAAGAATGATCATCTAAAAAATCATCTGCCCGTCCATTCAGGAGAGTGTAATCACTTTTGTGAAGTTTGTGGTGCACCTTTTAGGACAGGGGTTGCTTTGTTTCACCACCTAAAACACCATAATATGTAATGATGGCCTACACTGTCCAAATTAATGAAATTGTTTTGTGCATAATATTTAGCCTCTGTGTAATTAGGTTAATGTTACTAATGTTCTGCCTACAATGAACAGCCATGTAAATATCCCATATAATGAAAAACAAAAAGGGTTTTTTTTTTGAAAATAGGCACCAAATAAATAAACCCACTTGACGAATCTTTCATATTTGAATATATTTTTAACATCTGTAGAAGTCATGCAAAGTTCATTTCATTGCCAGTACTAGCTTTTGTGTTTGCAATTCTGCAGTAAAGGTACTATGAACAATTCTATTAGTTGTTAGAATTCTAGTTGCTGAGGTGCCTTTCAGCTTTTCCTAACATTATTGAGTGTTGAGATTGCAATTAATTTGCAACTGCTGTCAAAATGTAAAATTCTTAATGAAGTAAAACCTGCTGAAAGCAGCCCATGTGTTGAATAGAAACCTGTTCAAAATAAAATTTATTTTCATTTATAGCAAAATGTATAAAAAGAACCATGTCTTCTTTATGAGATTTAAACTAACACTGAAATTAACTCCATATTTCATTTCTTTAAAGGATGGGAAGCCTGTTGTAATGGAAAGTTCTTGGCTGGGTTTTTTTTCTTAAGCTTTTCAACCCTTTTCCTAGGAATCATTTTTTATCTTCATCAGGTGTAGCAGGATGATCTGAATACTTGTGATATCCAGCATGTGATTTTTTTTTTACCTTTAGAGTGTGTGCAGATGATACAGAAGTGGTGCAAATGACAGCATTGTCCACAAGGAGAGTGCTGGAAATTTACCTTCTGTGCTTTTTTCAGTTATTTATTGATCACATAAAGATGTACAACTTCCTACATGATAAAAATTTACAATGCACTCACATAACTGCGTCTTTTTTGGTTTAGAGTCAATAATACAATCATCTGTTTCTCCAACACCGAGCACGTACAGTTGACCCCATGTAAACACATACAACAGGAGCCAGGTGTATCATATGCCATTATGTGTGGATTTTCCAATTACACTGCTGCTCCACTATTCTGTATTTTGCAAAGGCACAACTCTGAAATGTAGAATTTAACTAGGTGCAGCTTATACTGTTTTTGGTAGCATAAATTTCAACTACCATTTATGATACTAAAACTAATCGTTTTGTGAACCGTTTATGGCAGGCACTGAGCTGTAATGATTTGGAGCTCTAACTTTTCATTGTTTAATAAATAGGAACTGTACACCAATTATACTCAAAATAGTATAACTATACTAATGATCCAAATTTCTTGGCATAGAATAGAAATCAAAGTTTTCTACCTTTAGCACACCAACTAGATGGTTTTTCAAGGAAGTTTCTGTTTACCTTGAAAAAGCTATCTGGTTGATGTGCAAAAGCTTAGAAAATTTTATTTCTATTCTATGCCAAGAAATTTGGATCATTAGTATAGTTATACTATTTTCATTGTTTATTAGCATGGGAGCCAAGCAGTTGTGCAATGGAATCTCGAAACATGCGTGATTATATGTGAATAGGTCATTTAAAGAATGGCAAAGATTTAATATGGTCTTTTGTTTTCTGCACAAGTGGTTTGTGATTTACTGTTTGAAAATCTTTATTTAGGGTTAATAAATTATGCTTTAACACTTTATTTTAGACAGGTTTTTTTTTCTTATCTCATGTTAGGAAGGATAAAATTTGAATTTCTTTTCAGCCTTGCTCGTACTAAATTTGGTCAGCTTGCAACAGCGAAAATCACAGAAGTGTAAGTAATTCAACTAGTGCACACTTCCTCACATGTGATATGAGTGTGGTGTCTCCCACTTCGTCTAAACACTTAAACTACTATAGGTACCAAGCACAGGCTAAGCAGCATTCTCCTCCCATCTCTTGGGATTGATAACAAATGTTCTGCTGTGCAACACTTAGGGTCTTTCGCACACCCTCCCTCTCCTGTAAATGGGGTGCAAAGATCTTTTACCCATTAATAGGAAAAGCTACACAAATACTGCAAAAGCAGTAATGGCAATTGCCATTTAGTGCATAACTTTCTACATGCCTATAGCACTTTCACCTCCGATGTTATTAGATGTGAGTTGTGCAGGCAGTTTGAAGTCTATTAGAAATAATAGAGTTTTTTTAACACCTTCATTTATTATATTATTTATCTTTGATGGAAGCCATACAGTCTAATCTACTACCATATTGACAGGGGTAGGGTTGGAATGTTCGTCAAATAAAAATTCTTTGTGGTAAGTGTGTGTGCCTGGGGCTTAAAATTAGGTGTGGTGTTATTCCCAATGACCAACTAAGGAGATAAGCAAAACTGGGTATTGTGTTATTCCCAATTACAAACCAAGGAGGTAAGAAAAACTGGGTGTGGTATTATTCCTGATGACAAACCAAGGAGACAAGTAAAACTAGGTGTGGTGTTATTCCTGATGACAAACCAAGGAGATAAGTGGGTGGGTCTATGGCATTTTACTTGATGTGGCTTTGTTCCCAGAAAATACCGTACTTTTAAGTTAACACATACTATGAGTATTATTACTGCCTGATTTTTCAATTTAAACATGAAATGAATGCAAATTAAAATACTGCTGGGTTTTGTTTTTAAATGAATGGAGGAATTTTTGCACGGATTACATGTACATGCGATCCATATGTAGACAGCTGCATTTTGTAAAAATTAAGCGTTTAAGATGAAGTTGAGTCACTCTTTGAAAAGAAGTCTTTGATCTTATTGTAAAAATTAAGTATGTTTTATTTGTGAAAAATATATGTATTGGACTTTCTTCTCCCATGTTCATTAGTACTGCTTATTTTGTCATAAAGTCATTTAAGTATTTTGTTTGATGATTTAATGATTTGCTACAGAATGTGTAGCATTATCAAAATTTTTCTGAATGAAATTGGCATATGTTTCCACCACACAGAAATTGTGAAGTTGTATATTGTGAATGTATATTTACAGCAAACAGATCTTTTGTGATTACTATCAAAACTACTCTTTAGAATATTTTAGAATCGTTCTGTAGATAGGCTCTGTCCAGAAAGCTTTAATATTTCTTTGTTTTGAAGGAACCAGTATGAAAAAGAAACCTCTTCAAGGTGGAAAAAATGTTTGGTCCTTGAATTTCTGTTTTAAAAGGTTTCAATGCATCTTTTTTTTTTTCAGTTCTTCTGACATGGTAGGTAGGTAGTAATTGCAATGAAATAAAACTTTTAAGTTTCCTTTAAATGTTTATGTGCTCAGACTTCAAGAGAAACAAAAGTGTCAGATGTACTTCCTATTCACCATTTAGTTTCATTTCCCTTTCTCTCTTGATTTTTCTCCATGTGCTGTTCAGAATGTATTTTTTTTAATACGCAAATTTATTTACTGAGTTGATATAATGTTTTTAATGAACTATTCATGCATACATTGCTGGGATTTTTAAGCACTAATTCACTTTTGAGATATGTAACTTTAATTTATCCTAAAGCAAATACCATTCATGTTCATGTGGAATTTATGGAGTGCTCCTCTATTCACTTTAATATTTTTTGAATTTTATGAGTGTGAAAAAAATATTCCTCTTCTACATTTCATTACCAAAACCATTGGACACCATGCACTTAAAAAACATGTTTGTTTATGTTGATTCTTACCCCACCTTTGATTCTGATGCAAAGTTTGATTCTTGTGAATGTACTTTGAAGTTTAAATTTCATTATTTACTCATATATGCAGAAGCATTAAATTATATTGAACTGGGCATGTTCTGATAGAACACCATGGGTCATCCCAGATAAAACACTGGTTTGTACAGATCTCAACTTCATCATTGTTCTCAGAATATGGGAAATACAATCAGTGCTTTGTAACAGTGAGTGTAGTTGTGCTTGAAGCAGCAAGATCTTTTATCTTGCAATTGCCATACAGTTGTTGTGAATTTGTTGTGCACATTTGCTGTGAATGATTAAAAAGCTGTTAGAATTCCAGTGCAAATAACCAATTAACATAACTTCATGTCAGGGGTGTGTTTCTGTGTGTCTCTCTTTCTCTCAACCATAACTCATCTGGAAATAGCGGTAGGCACTTCAAAATATGCCAGTTTGTTTTGCATTGCTATTTGAGTTGCATTGCCCAGTTTTAAGTTGAAATTCCAAAAGGGGTTCCTGCTAGGAGCAAGAATACTTTCAATGCTGTATTATTTCTGTATGAATCAGGAAACTGTGAATTAGACAGCTGAAAATTCTTATGTGACCTTGAACATTTGTGTGTGTGCACTGCCATTGTTTCCTTTGAAGATGTACTTGTTGCCTGTACATCATGAGAAATAGAACAACTTCCTGTATTTGGTCATTATTATTCCATCAGTGGCTGCAATGTTTTCTGGCAACAGATGTGCATCACTTGTGCAATTGTGCAATGTTTGAAGTCCTTTGCTCAGGTTTTGAGTTAAGGTAAATTATTTTATCACCCATAGGCATAGTGTGACCAAATGTTTTTTTCTTAAGGGGGGGGGTTCTGGGAAATAGTTTCTCCAAAAATGCTCCTGTTCAATTGCCATTAATGCCATAACTTAGGTTTTTTACATGCCTAATATGTCCAAAACTACAAGGTGTGTGAGGTTTCTGTTGATTCCTCTAATGAGGAAGAAAAAACTATGCCTTTCAAAGCACCTCATGTAGTTATCTGATGATGAAAAACATCATCATATGATTGCATGCTACTTATTGTGCATGAAATAACTGCTGGAAAGCAGTCACAGTAATGCTTGCTGTGGCATAGCATTGTTACTTGTTTCAGGCTCCCGGAAGATCATCAGTGTTGTTCTGGCATACTCAGAGAATGACTAAAGGAGCTTGTCTTGTGAGAATGATGTAGAAAAGAAGTGGGAATGTTTTAAGAACTGTGTTGTCACTGCTGCTGTAGAGGTCTGTGATAACAATAGAGGTGATGCTTGGTGGAATAGTGAGATTGAAGAGGCAGCAAATGGAAAGAAGGAAGCATATTTGGGGATGTTGCAAGGTAGAGCTTCTGTGGATGGATATTGCTGTAAGAAGCATCAAGCTGCTAAGCTGTTCACCAGAGTAAGGCAAAGGATAGGAAGGAGAAGGTGGAAAGGCATGAATTGGCTTTTTGGAAAGATAGGAAGGCTTTCTGGAAGGACATGAGATTCAAGAAAAATAGGGTAAATGAAGTTGTAAGTTGTGTGAAGAATAGGGTTGGGGAAATGATGTGGGAGCCCAATGAGTTAAGTGAAAGATTAGGTGAATACTTCTGTGAGTTATTAGATCAGGAAAGCATAAGTAATTTTGAGGCATATGCAGATGATGTCACAGCGAAAGATGGAAACACAGGAGGGATCTCAAGAAAAAGGTGTGTAAAGCTCTAAAATCTCTTCAGAATGGTAAGGCTCCAGGAGTTGATGACATAACTGCCGAGATGCTGAAATATGGTGGTGACTCTGTAATTGACTGGTTAATGAAATTTGCCAGTTGTGCTAGGAGTTAGGAATGGTCCCTCAGGATTGGAAGGATGCTATCATTGTTCCCTTGTATAAGAAAAAAGGTGATCAGGCTGACTGCAAGAACTATCGTGGCCTACATACTAAGTGATCAGGCTGACTGCAAGAACTATCGTAGCCTACATACTAAGTGTGCCAGGGAAAGTGTTTGATAAGGTCATTATTGAAAAAGTACGGGTCTTACATCAGAGAAAGTGTGGGATGTTCAGAGTAGTTTTATGCCTGGTAAAGGCTGCACTAACAAATTTTTGCATTACATGTGATGATTAAAAATTATCTGGCTGTTGGTAAGAAAGTTTTTACTGCCTTCATAGATTTAGAGAACGCTTATGACCAAGTAAATAGGACACTTTTGTGGAAGGTATTGAATGAATATGGTGTTACTGGGAATCTACTTGATAGTGTAAAAGCCATGTATGCTGGCAGTAGAGCTTGTGTACGAGTAAATGGTGTTTTATCAAAATGGTTTTCTATTGGTGCAGGAGTCGGACAAGGTTGTGTAATATCACCCTGGCTGTTTAATATATTTATGCATGTGTGATGCCAAAATAGATAATACTGGTTTATGTCTTGGGGATATCCATGTGTGCCGATTACTGTGTGCCAATTACTGTGTGCTGATGACACTGTCCTGTTGGCAGAGAGCAAAAGAGAGTTGCAGAGTATGTTGTCCCGGATGTACAAAGTTTGTATGAAATTCAAACTGAGTATAAATAAGGGAAAACCCAAAGTTATGGTTTTTGAGAGAGGAACTGGTGGCACTGAATGTAATGTAAGTCTAAATGGCACAATCATTGACCAGGTGAGTGAGTTTGTGTATTTAGAAAGCATGCTTGACAGAGAGAACAAATTGGATGGTGAAATTAGTAGGCGAGTGAATTCTTCGTTGAAAGTCATGACTGCTCTGGAAGGTTTACACAGGAATGATGGGTTCTCAAGAGAGTCCCGCATGGCTGTGTATGAAAGTTTAATTGTTCCTACTCTAATGTGTGGCAGTGAAGCCTTGGTACTACAGAAGAAACATGGAAGTCATTTGTGTGCTGGAGAAATGCATTACTTACAGGGGTTTGTGGCAAGACACATTCTGATTGTATGAGGAATGAAGATGTGTTGCAGTTGTGTGATGTGAAGCAAAATGTTGTTAGCTAGGTGGAGACTTATATGCTTTAGTGGTTTGGCCATGTTGAAAGAATGAGTGATGAGATGCTTACTAAGAAAATCTTTTTAGCCCAAGTGGCAGGAAGAAAAGGCAGAGGAAGGCCAAGGAAGTCATGGGAGGATCAGATTCAAGAGTGTCTGCATGAGAAAAAGATTATGAGAGTGAAGATAGAAGATCTTGTGTACGGCGTGTGATGAATGTCTGTGAATCCCGAGTTGTATGTCAAGATTGCTATAAATGGAGAAGTTTGATATGGCAAAAATAAGTAAACATTATCTGGTAGTTTGTATTTCTTTTTGGAGCTAACCTCTGAATCTCAGAGAACAGCTTAGAACAGCTTAGTGATATTTATGTATGCATAGTGTTGTTTCCTTGGGTGTATTTCACACTTTACAACACTTAAAATGTGAACGACTAGTTATTACTTTTTGACTTTTTAAGCTTGTGGGGTCACTGCACCTATGATTTTACCTGTGGTTCATAAAAGAGTATACATAACATTTTGTCAAACTCACATCTGTACTACATTCCTTCTGAAAGAGGAAATTTGTGGCTGCAACTAGAGCAATGGAATCAAAAGAAGTAAAAAGGCAAAGAAAAGAAACATTTCAATTAATAATGGAAAGACAATAAAGTTTATGAAATAGTACAAAATTATAACTGAGATTTTTTCCATATTCATGTGCTCCAAAGGTATTTATTATCATAATTTTCATCATATAATTTGTGGATTATCTGTTAAAAAATGTATAAATTTAGATTCTGTGCATAGCATGCCAATGCAAAGTATACACATTAAAAACAATTTTTTTGCTGCCCTTGATTTAAAAAAAAATACATGATAACTTTGCAGGAGAAGTGGTATAACTGGGAAAAAAATCAATGCAATGTGCAGAGAGTGATCCAAAACAAGAAAAGTTTTATCGCTTTTTTTTTCTTTTGTGCTTACGAGCATTTTGACAAAAACAAAAAAGGCGATGAAATGAAAGTGATACTATTTGCTCTTGCAGCAAATTATGTGTTTGTAAGGAGCTCACTCAGCAGCATACCTGTTTCTGGGAGCCACTCTGCTTTCTGCAGCATGTAATCACTTCACAAATCTCATTCATAATTTTTTACTGCACTGATTACATTAGTTAAGATTTTGTTTCTCTTCAGTTGAAATAATTTCAAAGATACCAAGTATTACAGATTTTTAGGTCTAACGACAGAACTATGGTAACATTGAAAAAACTAGGGATCTTTTTCTTTATTCACTTTTTTTTTAAATGGATTTTTTTTCACCTTTCTAAAAAAACGTTTTTATGTAGGATTACTTTGTTTAATAAAAATATAGTTTTTTATTTATTTATTTAGATTTTGGTCATCTCATGAATAACCTTTTTCTGTCAGATATAGTCTGGAATCAAAATCATGTGCAGATTATACTGTGATTTACCCCCCCCCCTGAATATCACAAGAGGACAAAAACAATTATTAATTTCGCAGTCCAGGGATTATACAAAGTAAAGTATAATATTGTAATGCTGACAGAATTTATGGTGTATATGAAAAGCAAAAATTTTTCATGGTTAGTGGGTTCCAGGAGGTGGTACTCACAGCACAGTGATTCACATGGAATTCAAAATATGCAGATCTCTCCTTAAACATTATACATGGGAAGTGCCAGGTATGCTCCCTCCCTCTCCCCCTAGCTTGTGTAAACCATTATGCTGTTCAGTGGCACTTGCAATTTGTTTTGGCAGCTACCCAATGCACCTGTCTGTGTCTGTCTATCTTGTACATCCTTGGATTTGGCAAATGATAAAATGAGCAGTCTATTCAAGTAGGAAGAGTGTATAATGAAATTGGTAATGC
Source organism: Macrothele yani (assembly GCA_039090855.1). NCBI lineage: Eukaryota > Metazoa > Arthropoda > Arachnida > Araneae > Macrothelidae > Macrothele > Macrothele yani. Next base: position 138,358,130 of record CM076993.1, on the reverse strand, counting down.
AATGTAGATACAAAAGAAATGGTAGAGAAACTGCCATTATGAATGTTGCAGTGTCAGCCTCAGTATAAAATTAATTTTATACTATAAAATTAATTTTTAATTAATTTTATACTGTGGAATTCACTTTTTTACGGGTCTTATAGAGGTTATTATTCAAAAAATTTGGTGGTCAATGATGATGAACTAGGCTTTAGTTCGAAAATTTGCCTCAAACTTTTTTGAATAATAACCTCTATAAGACCTGTAAAAAGTTAATTCCACAGTATACTATGAATAGAGGTTCCATAAATTAATTTACAACTAGGATTAATTTTATATTGTTATGTATTCATGGACTGATATCCTGAATTGTGTTTATAACTTATACTGATTATTCTGGTATCTATCTTACTTTCTGTGCTGAATATACTATATGATTTATGTATGTCTAGTTTGCAAAGACTATTAAAGCCCCAATTAGAACAAAAATGTGCAAGTGTATATTTTTATTTATAAAGGTTTCCAAATGAATGCCTGTCAGCACATATTGGAAATTACTGTTCCCACATACTTAGTTTGATTTTTTTTCATTTTACTTTGCTTTTTCTTGCTTGTAGGTGCTTTATTATATCTTATTATGTGAAGAGATGGTAATTAAAAATAAGCAACTGATATCTTTATTATAATGGCAGATTGAAAGTATTATAATGGCAGATTGAAAGTCTTTGTCATGGCTTTTCCTATATATATATATATATATGTACATGTCTTATAAATCAGTGTTATATTCCAATGATTAAATACCATAAAAAGCTGTAAATGTCTGTGGATCATTTATTATGTTTTAACTGGGAGTCCATACCATCACATTCAAGAAATGCTGTCTAAAGAGTCATTTTACTAACTCTTTAATATATATAGTGGATTAAGTTTGAGCAATTAACAGGTATTGAAAATTATAAATGCACACTAAAGTTAAGTAAAATAATTTGAAAATCAAGGGAGCTTATGACTGGCAACTTTAGTCTCTTTCAACGTTAGTTGTGATAGATCAGCGGTTCTCATAGTGTGTCAAATCAGTCTCAAAGTGTGTCAAATCGGTTCTCATAGTGTGTCAAATCAGTCTCAAAGTGTGTCAAATCGGTTCTCAAAGTGTGTCTCTTCTCAAAAAGCTCTAAGGCTCTGCCAGTGCTCCAAGATGTTTTTTGTGAAAAATCCCTTGTGACACACCATCGTGTTCAACAACAAAAATACACTGGGAAAATCCACGCTCTTCAATTTCCTTATACAAATGAATGTACATAATGCTTCTTTCAAAAGATGTACCAGAGGTATATAGCGACTCATATTAGAAGCTGCATGTGGTTGTCCTTTTTCCTCAGGACAGTGTGGCAGCAGTTTTGAAACAGGTAGGCAAAACAAACACAAGCTATTGTCATCGCTGTTGAAATTGTGATGTCGCCATGGTGCCCTTGCCTTCCCATATTTTTTTCTCACACTTGCAGCATGCAAGTGTCAGGCCCTATGATCAAAATGGCTGTATTGCTGCAAAGCTGCGATAGGATGTGCCTCAAATGGGTTAGTTCTCAGTGGCAGGATTCCATTCCTGAAACAGTGAATGGGCACAGCATGGCCTTTCCCTGGCTTTTTTTTTTTTTTTGTTGCACTGTTCCTGGAATTTGCAACAAAGTACACGATTGCACCACATGACCACAATATTCGCTCAAGCTTTATTCTGTCCATCCCTTCAGTTCATTTCACTTCAGTTGACTCAGGGGAAGTGACTCATTGTAAGTCTGTACATTCATAGTAGTTTTTAGTGTTTGTGATGGATTGGTGGCTCAAGACTGGAACATTAAATCACCCATCAAAAAAGCATTCTTCTTTCTTGATGGGTGATTTAATCATCTTTCTTGATGGGTGATTTAATCATCTTTCTTGATGGGTAATTTTTCACCTTTCTTGATGAGTGATTAAATCTTGAAACTTCTGAATAAGTTTTTCAAAGAACATGGCTTATTGTGGGATAGGTGTATTGACATTAGCAAAGACAGAGCGACAGCAATGGTTGGAAAATGTGCTGGCGCCATTTCACAAATCAAATTGATGGCCAAAAACCCTGGCACTAGCCACTGCAATCTTCACTGACATGCACTTGCTATGAAACAGTGCCTACTTCTTTTAGAACCATCCTCAATGATGCTGTGAAAATAATCAGTTATATAAAATCCCGACCACTCAATGCATGATTATTCCAGATTTTGTGCAAAGATATATGAAGTATTCACACATCCTTGTTGCTCCACTCAGAAGTGCTGTGGTTGGCTCGAGGAAAAGTGTTTGGACTGAGAGCTTTCCTCATTGGTCACTGGAAGAATGGCTGAATGATGGTCTGTGGATGTTTAGCTGACATATTCACAAAATTATTGAAGTTAACGCAGGTCTCCAAGGAAAGAATGAGACTATTTTCACAGCCTTTGACAAAATTTGTGCTTTCGAGAGAAAGATTCACTTTTGGACTGCATGTCTCCAAAACCATGAGGTTGATAGCTTCCCAACACTTGCAGACTTCCTGGAAGAGCTCGAAGGAAGCATCCATGAATCTGACAAGATTTTTGAAAAATTCATTCAGCACTTACAAGAAATAAGTGATGCCTTCTTGTTGTAATACACTAGAATTTGTGAAATTATTCATGGGTAAAAGATCCATTTGCAGTTAAAGACAAGCCTCACAGCATGACTGCAAGTAAATATGAAAATCTGATCCTTCTGACACTTCTGAAAAGGCAGTATTTGATAAACTGCCATTGTGTGAATTTTGGTGCAGCATCAAGAAACAGTACCCATGATTATCACAGAAAGCACTTAGAATACTTCTTCCCTTTGTCAGCACATATCTATACGAGACTGGCTTCTCAATTCATGTTTCCACAAAATCTAGGTATCCTAACATAGTGGATGAACAGCTGAGCATGTGACTGCAGCTATCCTCCATAGAGCCAGACAGGAAAGAACTTTGAAAGGAGAAACAACTGCACTCATTGCACTAAGGTCAGTAATTCAATCATTTTTTTTTTTTTTTTTACAAATACTTGTCATGCATTTATAATAGCTTCTTCTTTGATCTCTATTGGTTTTATTATGAAAGAATACCAGAATATCAGAAACACTAAAAGTGTATATATACTGTATGCTGTTAGTTAAATAAAGCCAATACTTCTCAGATTTCTTAGAAATGACATTTTAAAATCCTCATTGCCTGTATGAACACAGTTTTGCCCTGAATATAAACACAGGCATAAAAAAAAATGTTGGGAGTCTGCAGCCTCATCCTTAGGTGAAAAGGGCTCTGCAGTGTCAGAAATTTGAGAAATACTATGATAGATGATGGCAGGCAGTTGCCAGTGACAAATATGTTGTTAAAGATGCAGCAACTACCTTCCATCATCTGTTGTAGCTATATGTAAAATTGAAAAAGAAATCATCAATTGAAAGCTTCCTTAAAATGCAATACTTCTATTCAACTTGAATTTGTAATTTTAATTTTTATTCCATTTTCTTTTATACACTATCACATAAGTTCATTAATCAGCTGAAAGCTAGGTATTATTGTCATATGGAAAATTCAGTAACACAGATGAATTGCCTCTTTTAATCCATGTTGATAATGTATCAATCTGATGAAGAAAAATCATGTAAAATGTATTTTCAAATCATTTTGTTCTTGGTAAAGGCAGATTTGTGGAGAAATGCAAGAGATATAACTGGCATATACAGTATATGAGGTAGGATCCAAAAGTTCCCAAACTGGGTCCATAAGTCTGAAGCACATCTTCCTTCAAAATAAGACCCTCTTGCAACAACATACTTCTGCCAGCGGTTGTAGAGTTTGTTGAAGCACTTCTGGAACCCAATCTCTGCAATGTCATTCCTTGCAACCAGCAATGTGTTTTTCACTTCTTCTATGCCTGAAAACCGACGACCCTAAAGCTGACGTGTCAGCTCAGGGAAGAGGTGGAAGTCACAGTGGGTAAGGTAAGGTGAGTACAGTGGGTGTGGGAGGAAACAGTTCTTGTTTTGACGAGAAACTCACGTAGACATTACATGATGTCCAGGTAGAGACCCTTGTTGACAGTGCGCCCATCAGGGATAAATTCAAGATAAACAATACCCTGGGTGTCGAAAAAGATCTGTAGCATGATCTTATCTTTGCTGCCATCTTGGCAGAATTTCTGCTTCCGTGGAGACAGTGGCAATTTCCACATAGCTAATACCCTTAGTGTGCATGTCAAAAAGGAATAATTTTTCGTCATCTGTTATTATTATTCTAAGAAATCATGGGTCTTAGTCGGTGCTGGTTACAAGATTAGTTGGCCATATGGATGGTTACCATTTTCTCCCATATGACCAACTGATCTTCAGTTAACATGCGTGGGACGATGTGTTGACACACCCAATGGATCTTCAGATTATCTGTTAGTACCGTTGACACATAGTCTCCAATATCCCAGCAGCCCCTGCTATTTGCTCAGTCATTGGCACGTACAATGGTCGTAACCTTTGAAATATTTTCATCTGTCCAAGCTGTCACTAGCTGCCTGTTTCATTCGCCGTCTTTGACCTCCTGTTTGCCTTCTCTAAAGCATCGATGCCAATCAAATGTTTGTGACCATGACAGGGTGTTTTTACCATAAACTTGCTTCAACATCTTATTAAGTTTCTGTTGGACTTTTGCCCAAGCAAACACAAAATTTTACCATGCTGTTTAAAAAATGCCATTTTTCATCAACAAACACTGCATAAGTTACTCTGTATATATATCATCATCAACCATTTTCAATCCACTGCTGGATGAAGGTCTCCCCAAGTTTCTTCCACGATTGTCTGTCTTGAGCGTGTCTCCTCCATGTCACTCCAGTATACTTTCGAATTTCATCCGTCCATCTCCCATGGTGTCTTGTTCTGTGCTTTTCCTGTCACTCGGAATCCAGTCTAAAATTTTCGTTGTCCGTCGGTCTGTTCTTCTGGCAACATGTCCATCCCATTGCCATTTCAGTGATTTCACTCTGGTCAAGATGTCGTCCACTCCAGTTATTTTCCTTATCCACAAGTTCCTCTTCTTATCTTTCCTGGTTACACCAAGCATGCATCTCTCCATGCTTCTTTTATTTGTCTGCAGTCTTTGTATGCCTTTTTTAATTAAGGTTCATGTCTCTGCTCCATATGTAAGCACTGGCAGGATGCATCGATTAAACACTTTTTTTTAAGACATAATGGCATACTGCTCTTAAAAATTGTACTGTTTCTTCCAAAAGCTCTCCAAGTTTCATACGCCAATTAATTTCTTCATCAATGTGACCCTCACTTGATATCTGCTGCCCAAGATAAATGTAGGTATCAGTTGTCTCAAGCTTTTCTCCATCAATTGATAAACTTCATTTCTTGTTTGTCTTCTGAAAGTTCAGTTTTAATTCCATTTCTTTACTCTTGTCAGCAAGCTCTTGGACCATACTCTAAAGGGGTAGTTGCAAAGATGAGTACATCATAAATATAAACATGTATTACAAGATTTAAAAAATCAATAAGAAGTGTACAAATGTAATATGATCACTGCAAAACTGCGCCTAGCTGCAGGTTTCAAATGCAATCAGTATAGCAATAGAGTCAACCACAAGTAATTTACAATCCCAATACAATACTATCAAAATAACACCCTAAAAATCCTGAAAAGAGAATTAAAATGGTTAAATACAAGAAGATAGAAATTAGAAAAATCCACACTTTTTAAAGTTAAAGCACACCGGAGTAAATAGGCCCCAGGGCTTCAGACGTCTTTCCCTGATGAGTGGTCTGGTGCTCCGGTGTGCTTTAACCTTAAAAAGTATGGATTTTTCTAATTTCTATCTTTTTGTATTTAACCATTTTAATTCTCTTTTTCAGGATATTTTTTGGTTTTGTATTAGTCCAAGAGGAATTGACACTTTTCTGCCATTCCTATAGTTGTGTTGGTTAGTCAGTTTTCAACTGTCTAATCAGTTCTGTGTTGCCATTTAGTGTTTAGATTAAGAATTCTAAACTCAAACATGAGGCAAAAAAAAAAAAGTATCGCCATCTCTTAAACTATCACCAAGAAACTTCTGAAGTTCATGGATGTGATTCCACGTGGAATGGACTTGGGTTATGTTCTATGAAGAAATGTAAAACAAATGAAATGTGAATTCATTGAGAAGTTCTGTCTTTAAAACCTAGCATAAGAAACTTTGCATTTCAATTTATCATGTGTGGAATTCAGCAGTTTCCTTTGTGGAACTCAGACATTCATTTAATATTTTGTCATGGCAGCATCTTGATCCCTTTTGCTTATTAAAATCTTTCAAGTCATGTAAAAGGAAATTCAACACTTACCCACTATGACTTCTCATTGCTACATATTAACACTCATAAAAATGCTGATGTTTGTTGCAAGACCTCCAAGTGAAGTCTAATTCTAATATCTTTTTAAAAAGCATTTAATTATTATGAACTACCATTAAGAATGTTTAAATTTACTCTGAAAATTATTACTATGCAACCATCATAAATCTTAAATTCTATATCAAAGGCTAAAACTTTATGCTACAGTATTTACATATATACAATTGATGCTTTGCCTCTTTTTTTATTAAAACCATTAACTAATAAAACATGAAACAAGTTACTTAAGACACAGAACAAATACGCCATTTTTTTGCACTTCACTCCCAGTCCAGCTACTCACTCTAGTATAACTTTGTTATTGTTGAATCTTTTCACCCCTCACCATAAAGTATTCTCAAAGATCATTACATTCTAACATACTAGGGTCTCAGCACATTCACCAGCTGACATGTGCAATGACAAAAATGGAGTGTACACACTCTCAAATGTAGAGGTTCAAGTAACAAAGTGTGGGGCATAATTTTTCAAACAGCCAATAATGTGTTTACAACACATTGTTGACAGTAAAACTCAGTATGGCACACGTTTTTTATGCTCTGTCTTTCTTTTTTTTTTTTTTTTTTTGCTTTACTTTACACTCTAGAAAAGGAGTTTCAAATAACAAAGTGTTATATGCACTAGTCTTATTTGGTTTACAAATGAAAATATTTCTATGTTGAAGATCTTTGCTTACCATTACTTTCTTATGGTTGCTCTCCTGAGAATGGTTTGTATTGGAACATCTGGGATCAGGTAAGTCATGCAACTTTCATTGCCACCTTAACATATCTGTATGTAAAATTGTATTACTTTTCATACCTCTACTTGACTGCTAAATGACGTAGATCAGCTAATAATAAATTTTTTGGGGAGCTTTTCTCTCTCGTGCAAGCATTCGTGAATTTGATTATAGTACTTTTGTATTTTTAACCATATAGCAGGTCTCTCTATTATTCTAAAATTTTCCCAGAAGAATTGTTTCGATAGTGCACAGAGTGTGGATAATTAATATTACTGCTACCTACAAGTGGTTGGAAGAAACTTCTGTTTATGCCAGAACTGTCAAAATGATAAAAATTGTCAGGGTGTGCCATTGTTTTCCTTATTTCTCATATTTGCATACTTTATTTTTCATATTTTTTCCATATTTTGACTTCCTGTGTAACCAGTTCCTTACAAAACATGGAAGTGGTTAGATATCTCAGTTCTGTGCCAAAAAAAAATTACATATTTTTATGCCTACTACATATTTATAAAGATTTATTCATTGATTTCTATTATGTTTGTATCTGAAGATCTGATGTTTCCTGACATAGATCCATACTCAGATTCATGAAGATAGCAATAAGAAGGTATTGAATGTCTTTAGTGGTACAAATCTTAAGTTTACACTGAAAGGGCAAATTGTTATGTACACCCCTATGAAAATATGCAAAGCAGCAGGACAGCAGCAAATCACAGTGTGCAGAAAAAACGTTTGGAGCTATAAATAGAGTGAGCCGGTACGCACAGGAATACATTCCATCGAGTGCCAGCATGGGTCGAGGACAAGACTTAAGTGAGTTTGGTCAAGGTCAAGTTGTATGAGCCAGGAAGGCCAGATGTTCAATCAGCACAACGGTGAAACTGTTAGGAATTCCACGACAAACCGTAGCAAGTGGGTACCAGGAGTACGTGAAATCTAACAAAACTGCTACCAGTTGGATGAAATGGGGCCATAAAAGTGCATTGGATGATCAACGGTGCCGACAATTGGCCCACACGTACAGACAAATTGGAAGGCTTGTTTGCAGCAAATCATGTTGCAATTTAATGAAGAAGCATCCACAAGCGTATGCTCAAAGACATTCCGTCGACACATGGCACAACTCTGCTCTGGCAGTTGAGGACCACATCGTGTCCTGATGTTAACGGCACAGCATTGCATGATTTAGCAGTAGTTTGCAAAGGCCCATTTAAACTGGAGCATGGATGATTGTAAATGCATCATATGATCTGGCGAATCCTGTCACACACTGTATCGCACTGATGTAAGGCAGCATGTGTGTGAACCACACAAAACTATGGACCCTGCATGGCAGGTTGGGGTACTACAGGGCAGTAAAGGCAGTGTAACTGTTTGGGCAGCTTTCATGTGGTCCGGTCTGTGTCCTTTGGTACCTCTTGAGTCTTCTGCCACTGGTTCCAGCTATGTGCAGCTCCTGGCCGACCATCTCCACCCTTTCATTACGTGCTTCTGTCCGAACCAAGTTCCGATCTTTCAACAGGACAACAATCCACCCCATCGGTTCCGGCTAGCGGCCGACTGGCTTCAGGAGTATAGCAGTGAGCTTACCACACTCTCATGGCCCCCTCTCTCACAGGACATCAACCACATAGAGAATTTATGAGACATATTGGAACGAGCTGTTCGTGATCATCCATCCCCACCTACATCTCTGCCTGCTCACGCCAAGCACTCTTAGATTGTTGGTCAGTGATACCTCATTGGGTCCATACCACGACGTTTGGATGCTGTCTTGCATGCAGAAGGTGGTGCCACATGCTATTAGGTTGGTGTAGGTAATAATTTGTCTTTTCAGTGTAATCAGATTCCTGTATTTCAGCTGTGTGGAAATGCATTCCTGGATTGTGTGACAGTAACATGCTTAGATGGAAATTGGGAGACAGAAATTTGATTTCTTCTTGCAGGCAAAGCAATTTTCAAGTTTTCTAAGAAGTTAGCTACATGATGACTGTACATATGTCACTTATGTGCCAAAAAGGAAAATATACAAGTAGATATATTTATAGACAGTCACATGGGACACAGAAACTGGCAATGCTTATAAATAGAGCAGGTCTCTACACATTGGAAACTAGTTGTGGGAAAGTAATAATGGCTAAAGGCAGTGACGTGAGTTTGACTGTGGCCAGATAGTAGGTGTGAGGAAGGCCCGTTCTTCATTCACTGCATCTGCTAGACTGTTGGGGTTTCCATGTCAAATCATCACAGGTGTGCTAAGACTATGTGAGATATGGCACTTCCAATCAGTGGGATAAATGTGGCCATAAACGTGTAATTGGTTCTCAAGGTGGCACAGAGTGTTCCACATCATAAAAAGGAATCGCACAGCTACTGCAGAACAGATGACATCAGAATTTAATGAGCGCATGTCTAAAAGCTTATGCTCAAAGACTATCCTTCACACCATAGAAAAAGTAGGCTATGTCAGTTGACATTCACATTGTGTCCTCCCTTTGTTGACTACAAGACACCAAAAGATTAGGCTGCAGTTTGCAAAGGCCTATCACAACTGTAGTGTGAAAGATTGGAAACATGTCACCTGGTCTGAAAAATCATGGTTTCAGTTCTATCATGCCGATGGGAGGGTGCATATGTGGGGTAAATCACATTAAGCGATAGACCCAAATTGCCAAGTTGAAGTCATACAGACAGGTGAAGACAGTGTAACAGTTTTGGGATGCATTTACATGAGCTTCCTTGGGGCCTCTTGTGCCTGTTGAAACCTCTGTTACCAGCAAAAAGTATGCGAACATAATTGCCAATCATATACACCCATTTGTGACAATTCTCTTTCCACACCACAATGCCATATTTCAACATGACTATACCACACTAAATACCTCCTGTGTGGGGTCGAATTGGCTCCAGAAGCATTCAAATGAGTGTACTACTCTCAAATGGCCCTCCTCAATCGCCAGATATTGATCCCATTGAGAATTCATGGGACGAATTGAGTGGATCATTCAAGCATGCCAATCCCCACTGGGAACTGTGGATGCTCTTTGACAGGTGATCCTCACTTCAAGGGTGTCACTACCACCTCCATGTTTTCAACACCTCATTGAGTCCTTACCAAGATGTCTAGCTACTGTTGTGAGGGCAAAAGGTGGAGTAACACTTTATTAGGTAGGTGTATATAATAATTTGGCCAATATGGTAGCTTGTTTGTTTGTTTGTTTTTTTATGTCTTAGGAAGGGGTTTCTGTTGGAGCAGTAAAATTTTTATGTACAGTAGTTTCCAGTTAATTTAGACATCGTATAAATGAGGCAGACGTTTATTTGGAACAATTCTTGTCATCCCAAATTAGCTCTTTGGGATAAAGCTTTGCATAATTGGGGAAGTCGCTTAATTAAGACAAAGTGTTCGAGCCCTGATTGGTCCCAGTTAACTGGAATCTACTGTATATTTTTTTTTTCACTTACACGTCAGTAATTTCTTGAACTGTTTATATTTCATGTAATCCTCAAGTATGCGATATTCAGTATAATAAAGCATGTTTTATTGTATTTTGATTAATCTGTGAGTATTTAAATAATACTTTGTACATGTTTTTATTGCGTTAGACATTTCATTGAAGTATATCATATTTCTGCACACACTCATTTAAAGGTGCTTTTTTCTTTGTTTGTTTGTTTGTTTGTTTGATGATATTGAAACATATTCATATTGGTTGTACTTGGAAATCAATTATTTTACTCAGTCAAATTTTTCACCAAATTTCCATGACTAAATGAATAAAATGATTGATTCTTAAGTAAACTGCATGTTAATTTGAGTAGTAATAGATAAATAACTTCTAGGAAGTACCATGCCATATTTTATTACCAAGATCTTGTTCACATTACCCACTTGCAACACATCTTCATTGTGCACAGGTTCAGAACAGATCTTGCCATTCTTCCCTTCTCTCCCCATAAGTGATACATCTCTCAAGAACATATAGAAGATTCCTATGTTTCTTCTGTAGTACCCAGGTTTAACTACCATACATTTGAGTAGGGAGAATTATATTGTAATACACAAAGCCATTTGGCATCTTTTCTTGACAACCTATCAGTCTTGTGTAATCTGCCTGAAGGAACTGTGACTTTCAAAGTCAAATTTACTCACCTACTATTTCTCCAGCTAATCCATTTTCTCTCTCAACCATGCTCCTTCATAAGTGCACAAATTCATTTATCTCATCTAACTCTGTACCTTTCAGACTGATCCTGCATTCAGTACTAACAGTTTCCTTGTTCAAAAACCATGACTGGAAATGAAGGAAGAAATGTTCCTCAGAAATACATGGGGAAATTCACAAGATTATTCAAAGCAATCAGAAAATTCAGGCAATTCAGTACACAATTCTGATTGCTTTGAACAACCATGACTGGTTTTTTTCCTTATATCTGTTTGAATTTCCTACATAAAAAAATTATATATACATACAGGGGTTGGACAGAATAATGGGACCACACTCAGAGACGTTACTTTTAATGCAGCTGTGTACGTCATCGCAATGCACAAAAGTATCCATTTGTGTATTGCGATGACGTACACTTGTGTATTGTGATGACGTAGCTTTGTTTAGAACTTTAAAGTCCTATTTAAGTGCATTTAAAGTGTCTTGTTGCAAAATTTCCTTCAGGGTGACGACGAAATGAGCGACCTAATGGACTTTGAAAAAGGGCTGCTAATTGTTGGTAGCCGGTTAGTTGGTGCCTCTGTCACAAAAGTCGCCAGGGTAGTGGGGGTATCGAGAGCTACTATGTCTAGCATCATGACAGCATACCGTGTTCATGGTGAAACCTTGTCTGCGAAACACAAGAGCAAGCAGAAAACGACCCTGACTGATAGAGACAGGAGAGCATTAAAGAGGATTATTACCAGTGATAAGAAGACCATGGCACTGAAAATCACTGCAGAGCTCAATCTGCATCTCCCAGACCCCAGTATCAATGAAAACAGTGTATAGGGAACTACATAAACAAGATATTCATGTGGAATTACTTTTTTACAGGTGTTATAGAGGTTATTATTAAAAAAAGTTGGTGGTCAAATTTTCGAACTAAAGCCTAGTTCGTCATCAGGACTACATCATTGGAGTAGTTGCTGCCACTCAGTTGGAAGTGTCCAGCCACAATTATCGTTAATTGTGGTACTTCTTCTTCTTGCTATTTCGATCCCTTCTTCTAGTTTCCTCTTTACTAAATTTGACTGGTGGGTGATTATTCTTACTGAGTCCCAATTTATGGAGTGTCCACTTGCATGTATATGTCTGTCTAGCCCTGTTTTGTGACTAATGTTCCTAATAGCTGCTTGGTGTTCTTTCATTCAGACTTTAATACTTCTCCCTGTTTCTCCTATATAGCTGAGTCTGCAGTTACAGTCATTGCAATATATTATTCCTTCTTGCAGTTGGATGTCCACTTCTTTCTGCTTTAAAGCTGGCAGGAATTTCTTTAATTTGTTATTTAGATCTGGAGCAAGCCTGATATTATATTTTGCTCCGATCCTCTTCAGTTTTTTAAAAAGTCCCTTGTGGTACGTAATTTTGCTGGTGAATTTGAAGTTGTCCATAAATTGGGACTCATTAAGAATGATCACCCACCAGTCAAACTTAGCAAAGAGGAAACTAGAAGAAGGGATCAAAATAGCAAGAAGAAGAAGTACCACAATTAACGATAATTGCGGTTGGACACTTCCAACTGAGTGGCAGCAACTACTCCAGTGACATAGTCCTGATGATGAACTAGGCTTTAGTTCGAAAATTTGACCACCAACTTGTTTGAATAATAACCTCTGTGAGACCCGTGAAAAGGTAATTCCACAGTACACTATGAATAGAGGTGTCATCAATTCATTTACAACTAAGATATTCATGGCAGAGCTGCTATTGCAAAACCTCTGGTAACCAGGTGAATGCACAACAGTGACAGTAGTGGTGCATAGGAGCATACAATGTGGACTGCTGATGCATGGAAGCATGTAATGTGGTCAGATGAATCCACATTCTCATATTCCCCACCGCAGGACCTGTTTACACGTGGAAAAAACTATCAGAAGTGTACAACCTATAGACTGTCTGCTCCCAGCAGTTGCAGATTGTGGTGGTTCTGTCATGCTCTGGGTGGTCATTGATTTTCAGCAGGTCCCCTGATTGCCTTGAAAGGGCTGATGACTGGCAGGGCATATGAAACCATTTTGGCCTAAATAAGTCCATCCAATGGCTCAGGCATTGTTTCTTTTAGGGGATGCCTTCTATCTAGATGATAACGCCCCAATTCACAGAGCTCGGAATGTCCAATCATGATTTGAGGAACATGAGAACGAACTTTCATGTCTTCCTTGGCCTCCCCAATTACCAGACTTAAACATCACCGAGCTACTGTGGTCTGTGTTGGGAAACAGAGTGAGATCCTGTTATTCTTTTTCTGCATCTCTCAAGGACCTGGAGCAGTTTCTGCATGAAAAATGGTGTAATATCCCACTAACCACCATCCAAGATTTGTATGCATCCATTCCAAGAAGGATTCAGGCGGTTTTTAATGCCAAAGGTGATCCCACACCGTGTTAGGTACGTAAAACATTCTTTTCCTAGGTGTTCAAATTATTCTGTCCAAACCCTGTATATTTCCAAATTTTCATCTTATATACTACTTATATTCCACTCTTGGTGATAGAATAAATCTAGACAATTAAATATCAGCAAAAGGAAAAAAAGGATGTCACATTGAAAAAGAAATTAATAGGTGTATAAAACTTGGCTGGAGTGCATTTGCAAGAAACTGTGTAATTTTCAAGAGCAATTTACTATTATGTCCTAAAAAAACAAGTGTTTAATCAATGCATCCTTTCAGTTCTTATTTTTGGATCAGAGACATGGACCTTTACTAAAAAAGGCATACTGTGGCTGCAGACAATTCAAGGAATCCTGGGAGATAGATGCATGCTTGGTGTAATCAAGAAAGATAGGAAAAGGAGGTCATGTATCAGGGAAATGACAAGAGTTGATGACATCATGATCAAAGGAAAGAACTTCAAGTGGGAACAGATTGGACATATTGCTACAAGAACTGACCACACTGTTGCACAACTGAAATACTAGACTTGATTGCAAGGGATAGGAAAAGATGCTGAAGAAAACTATGTGAAAGACGAGTGGATAAAATTCAAAGTCATACCAGAATAACATGGAGCAGAATTGCTCAAGACTGGGAGTTACGGAAGAAACTGAGATGCCTTTATCAAGCTGTGTGATGATGATATCCCATTCTGCACTTGGTTATAAAATTAAAAGACAATTAATATACAGCTTAGATCATTTATAAATCAAAATGATTTCACTTCCAGTGCCAGTCAAGGTACTAACTGGTACCATAGTTTCAGCCACTTGGTCTCTCAGCCATCAGATCATGTTTATTGTACTGTTCTTGTATCGTCTTTGAATCTCTCAAAATACGGTTGCTGTCTTGTGCTGCCATCTTTCAGCTCAACTCTGCTGAAATTTTGGAATATTTGATTGTCTGCATTTAGTTTGGTAAAATGATGCAAGAAAAATTTCCCAGATATTGTTAATTTTGAAAGAAGGGACCTTGTTACAAGCTTGATAATGGGTTGAAAATTCAATAGATTAATGCAGGAGAAGTCGTTTCTACCCTGTGTAATTAGAAATTACTTTCCTTCATTCCAAACAGGTGTAAACCTGTCATCAGGTCTGTAGTTTTTTTGTGAATATATAACATTTCGTTTATATTCTTTCAGGCAGTTTGATGATGCTCTTTTGGTCATTCCTATGTATTTTTTCTTAGTGCAAATACCTGTTGAATAAAGAGACACAAAATAAACTCCACTTTCGTCCTGCGGTTTTGATGGGTCCTTATTGTGTCTTAGCTGTTGTGCAATTGAAAAATGGTACTTAATATTACAAACTCTTTCAGTAAAATGTGGAGTTTTTATTTAAATAAATCTTTTGTAGCAAGGGCTCTAGCCAGAGTTTCTTTCATCAAAGTCACAAAAACATTTATTATTGCCTTGGTAATTGATTTCTAGTTCTTGTCCTATTCCCATTAATGAAAATATGTGCCTCAAAAGCCAGTTCTGCCACCTACTTTCTCATGCATGAAAGTGATTTCCTCTCCACTTCACCTAATCTAGTACATAGTTTTGTTGCATGATTATTTGTTCCAACCTTTCTTCTTTTCAGATACTCTGCAAATTGTAGGACTGAAAGATCTGTGTATTGAACCTTGTGTGTGATCCGAGGACCCTGCTGAGACAATTACATGGAGTTCTTTCATATCTTCATAATGTGAGGACAGGACTCTAAGTAATTATCAGGATCACAAACTGTATTTGAAGTACATGGATATGAAAGGAGGGCTTTTTTTTTTTTTTTTTTCAGTGGTCAACAGTTTTCCCAAGCTTGGTCACTGCATGACAATCATTTATTGACTCTCCTTCCCTCATTATGACAAAGAATGGCAGAAATTCACATAACAAGATGACAGAATACAACAACATTATTGGCTTGGAAGAGCTCCTAATTTTCCTCCTTTCTTAATACATAGATTAAACAGTAGTAAATATGATTCACGACCAAAGATCAATTGTTTTATGCAAATTTTGCATTTAAGTTTTTTACTTGTTATGCAGTAATTACATGGTTTTATTATTTGAGTTTTGAATATTTGCTTACTTTCTTTCCAGTTTCATATTAGGAATACTTCTTGATAAATCTCTTTTGTGATCCACTCATTCTGTAGTATCTTAATATCATGTTCTTCATAAGAAATTGCTTTAGGTGGACAGTGAGGAATGTCAGCTGTGCATTTCTCCCCTTCCCACCCCCATCCCTTCTGTACTAATCTAGACAAGAGCCAGGAGATAGAACAGGTTTTTACTTTATTTCTAAAAATGGTTGGATTTGTGCAATCTAAGTATAGAAAAAGAGGACTAATGAATGAAAAGAAAACAAGAGCATACAATTAATAATTGCAATTTTTTATGCAAACAAAAATGACACCTAGAAGTAAGAGTAGTAGTGTTACATAATATTTTCATGCTTTTGCTTATGGGAGGAAGTTTAACTTGTAACAGATCTCTCTCTCTCTCTCTCCCTCTCTCATAACAGTGTTAACGCTACTGTTTGTTGCTGAACCAAAGTTTCTTCTCATAAAAAGTGTTTGTTTAAATTATGCATTAATGTGGAAAATCACTGAAACTGGATGACAGCACTGAAAAAAGGTAATCTTGGAATAATGAAATAGAGAAACACAAGCAAAAGGGAAAACTGTGTTAAATTTGCAGATGGTTGGAAACAGCCAGTTGGTGTACTCAACCAAGAGGTTCTGAGAATTACCCTACTTAGCGTTTTAACACAGATTTTAAATCTTCATGGTTTTTTACTGGTGAGCATAGCACTTAAAAGAATTCTCCACACAAGCTGCCAGATTGTGATTAGCATAAACTTTGTTTGAAAATCAAGCTTTAGGTTAATGAGGCTGTGACATCAACTGGTGTGTAATCTCTCTGTGTTCTTCCTAGGTTCCCTTCCCATTGATGCACTTAATCATTTGTATCCTTGTTTTCTTTTCCTAACAAGAACACATATCTCTCCACTCCACATGACACTTATTTCACATGTCTTTGTTGCCTTCTCATCACATTATGTTCTGTGGATGAAAATGTTTGTGTTTGCATGATCTCATTTGCTAACTTACTGAATAAGAGTGTTCTTGCTCAGATGAAATTTGGTTCAGAACTTTTGCTTCCATGTCATATCAAATTCCAGTGCCCCCCCACCACCACCACCACTTTTCAATTGACACTAACTACAGTAATTTGTTTGAATCGTACTGCCTTAAGAAATGATGATATCTAATTTTCCATCTACCATACTGTGGAATTTCAGCATATGTGATTGTTTTTTATATGTACTCTTACTGATGCTGTATTATGTAATTAGTAACAAACTGCCTATATATAAATAATTGTAATTGCTTTCATTTGGATTAAGTTAACCATGTTGTTGCCTTTTGTAATACATGTAGTGTCCAGTACACATCCTGTGAGCTAAGACTGAATCAGGCATTATAAATTTGTCCTGTAGAACAATCTCAGGATTTTTTTTTTTTTCAAGTTTTGCATGGTTCTGAGATTTCCTTTTGCTCTCATGATCTATCAACCTCTACTCAGGAAGTTATTTATATTTTACTTTGATAAAATAGAGGCTTTTGAATGCTTCTGAGATTTCTAAGAAGTCTGGTAACATATTGTAATGTCCTCTAACTTGGGTTTAAACTGTTAACATTGTCTGAGAGGAGGAGGATAGGTGCAGAGATCTTCTAATAGCTGCCTGCTCTTGGTGAAAGACTTCAATCTTCTCCAAAGCTAACAGGAATAACCCTTTGGAAAGCTGTATTTACATATTGATGGTTCTGGTCTATTAAAATGTCCTTAAAAGTGGAGGCAGTGTGAGGTCTCTCTCTCTCTCTCTCTCTCTCTCTCTCTCTCTCTCTCTCTCTCTCTCTCTCTCTCTCTCTCTCTCTCTCTCTCTCTCTCTCTCTCTCTCTCTCTCTCTCTCTCTCTCTCTCTCTCTCTCTCTCTCTCTCTCTCTCTCTCTCTCTCTCTCTCTCTCTCTCTCTCTCTCTCTCTCTCTCTCTCTCTCTCTCTCTCTCTCTCTCTCTCTCTCTCTCTCTCTCTCTCTCTCTCTCTCTCTCTCTCTCTCTCTCTCTCTCTCTCTCTCTCTCTCTCTCTCTCTCTCTCTCTCTCTCTCTCTCTCTCTCTCTCTCTCTCTCTCTCTCTCTCTCTCTCTCTCTCTCTCTCTCTCTCTCTCTCTCTCTCTCTCTCACACACACACACACACACACACACACACACACACACACACACAGCTTCGGCGCTGTTAATAGAACCCTTTTGCACTTGCCAGCTGCTTCATATTCTGCTTTTCATCTATGAGAAGTTGAATCCTTCATCAGCAATG
Organism: Macrothele yani; assembly: GCA_039090855.1. Taxonomy (NCBI): domain Eukaryota; kingdom Metazoa; phylum Arthropoda; class Arachnida; order Araneae; family Macrothelidae; genus Macrothele; species Macrothele yani. The sequence goes on along the minus strand of CM076993.1, from coordinate 138,339,938 downwards.
TGATGTATGCCAATAATGCTTTAAGGATTATGAACTTCATAAATTGACTCAGAGAGAGGCTAGTAGTGGCTGTCACTGGAAACAATGTGTGAAGTAGTGGCTGTCAACTGTGGGTCTGACTAAAGGTCTGTGTAGGTGAGAATCAACTTTGCCCAACTTTCTAGTGGACTAACCAGACATGACTCTACCCAATTCTCCTGTGGATTAGCCATAAGTGATTCTACTCAGCTTACCTCTGGATCAACTAGAAGTGACTCTACTGAGTTTTCCTGTGTATTATGCAGAGTGACTCTATTAATATTCATACTTGTTTAACATTCATGTTTGTTCTGGATGACAGAATAGAATTGTTACTGAAATTAAGCTAAAACCAGATAGCCTTCTCTACTCTCTCTCTCTCTCTCTCTCCCTCCATCCCTTGCTCCCAGCTTCTCCCTCCCTCTCTGGAGATATTTTTTTATATATTCTTGTAACCAGATTAAAATACAAACAGGTGTAGAAACTTGACTCCAGCCTACTAATAAAAAGATTAACCTCAGAGTTTGGACTGTTGTTTAAGTGTGTGCTGCCATTTTTTAAATTGTCCATACTACTTATAACTACAGTTTCTGTGGTGGATCATAACTAGTTGCGGTGGTGTAGGATATATATGGCCAGGGATCTGAGCCAAAGGCAACCGTTGCAACATCTTTGTTGAATAAAATGTGTTTATAGGATGCTTTTTGTTAAAAACACAAAGCCTTCTACTACCAGCAAGCATCTCTCACTAAAGTCCAGGTCTGTAAGCAGATTTTATTACAGTGAAATGTGAATATATTATTTCCTGTCGAGTAGTAATTATTAATTTTGATCATACTCTAAAAATTGTTGGATGTCATTAATTTTTATCTTCTCTTGCCCTCAGGCTGTCCACACATTTCTGTCATAACTACTGCTGGGAAAAAAACTAATTTTGCATATGTTTTGCTGAGATCTCAGCACTGTGTGATAGTGATTAATCTTCTCATGGAAGAATGGGGAAGATTAATCACTACTACTCCCACCACGTTTTTAGTTGCATTTGCCTGTCGTAATGGCTGCAATGTTTGCAAGGCCAAATACACTTGAACTAATTAAAGCCTCAAATGCAGAGATAGCATTCTTTCTGTAATTCTGAAAACCTCGTGCATCTGAAGTGTATGTTTTATGTTGTGTGTTTTTGTTATTTTCTAGAGGCATTTGTTGTACATGCTGGGAGTTAGCTCCGGTGTATATGTACACCTCCAGAAGAAAAATGTTGAAATGCTTGAGTCTCTAACAAATTAAACAAACTGTTTAAGCAGGCTGAGAGAAAACTGTGGCATGAATGCAATTATACTAAGGTGTCAACAATGTTTATTGAGCAGAAACATCAGATAGCAGTTTCTGGACTTCCATCAGCCCTTCACAAAGCAAATCTATAAAAGCTATCCTCAGCAGGAACATGCCACCCCTGGCTGTAATACAGTTGTGTACTTTCATTTTACTTAGTAGGAAATATGCCACCCCTGGCAATGATATAGTCATGTACCTTTATTCTCCTCAGTAGGAGGTTGTGCCATCCATGGTAGTATCACAGTTATGTATCTCGTTGTTAGTAGGGGGTCATTTCACCCCTGGCAATAATACGGTCCTGTAATTTCATTGTCCTCAGTCAAAGGCATGTCACCCTTGGTAGTGATGCAGTCATGTACTTTTATTATCATAACTAGGAGGTATGCCACCCCTGGCTGTGATGCAGATTGCAGGGGAGGTGGTAGTCCACCCAGAATGGAGGGCATAAATTCATGCTCTGAGAGGCAAAAAATATATAAATGCATAATATGTTAATAAATTTATTGAAAATTGTAATTCAAACAAGAAAGTTATATACTTGAGTTTTTAAAGGCTTTGGTTAACCACATAGAGTAGTCTGTGCAGCTAACCAGGTTACAGATTAGCCTTCTCTATGAGGTATGGACTCCTTATATCCATGAAACGAATTGTCCAAATCAGTGGAGAGAGGCACATAAAAGAATAAGTGGATGTGCCTAACCTTTCCACATGTGCCGCATGGATGAAGAGCTTATATGTCGTATGTTCTCTGTCACAGAAAGCTCCTTTGAGCATTTTAACCTTGAATAGAATTTTTCCAAGCCCTACCTCTGAAGCTCTGAAGCATCCTCCTATTGTTAAGTTCATTATCTTATACTCGTTTGTTCTGCCGTGGTTTGGTTTCCATTCCACATTTGTTTGGAAAGTTGTACTTGATATTTACCTATAGTTTTCACATTTTTCATAAAATTATGTCAAACACCAGAAGTGCAAGTTTTGATCTGTCATAATACTTTCCCATAAGGGAGGTGCGAGGAAGTAAAAACTGCTTCCTACTTAAGTGTGTGTAAATGTGGAATTTGTGAACTCAAAGGGGCATAATTTCAAGTATCTCCCTCCCAGATAAGAAAAGCTTGCTCTGGCCATGGATGCAGGCTTGTACCTTAATTGTCCATGGTATTAAGTCATGCCATTCCTGGCAGTGATGCAGGCTTGTACCTTCATTGTCCATGGTAGGCGTTCATGCCATTGCTGACAGTGATGCAGGCTTGTACCTTCATTGTCCATGGTAGGAGTTCATGCCATTGCTGACAGTGATGCAGGCTTGTACCTTCATTGTCCATGGTAGGAGTCCATGCCATTGCTGACAGTGATGCAGGCTTGTACCTTCATTGTCCACGGTAGGTCATCCCTGGCAGTGATGCAGGCTTGTACCTTAATTGTCCATGGTATTAAGTCATGCCATCCCTGGCAGTGATGCAGGCTTGTACCTTCATTGTCCATGGTAGGAGTTCATGCCATTGCTGACAGTGATGCAGGCTTGTACCTTCATGGTATGTTGTGCACCAGGTCAGTGTAAGGCATCCCATTTCTCAATGCTGGCAGTGATGCAGGCTTGTACCTTCATTGTCCATGGTAGGAGTTCATGCCATTGCTGACAGTGATGCAGGCTTGTACCTTCATGGTATGTTGTGCACCAGGTCAGTGTAAGGCATCCCATTTCTCAATGCTGGCCTTCACATGCTCATTCATTGCATGCAGATGACTGCAGTATCTCGTAGCCTGTTTGAGTTTGTCCTAAGCTTGCTCGATGGAATTGAGCTCTGGCAGCAGTGCAATCACCACTGATGAAGGTAGACAGCTGCACAGTTGATTGGAGAATATTGTGATGGTGAATGATAGCTAGGATTGGGATGAGCAATGTGCATTGCTCATGTGTGATCGATGTCTGAAACATCACTGGTCTACCACTCTATTTGTAGAGGGTGTTACAAGCTTGCAGCAGGTCCTGCATCCCTGCACATATACTGTCTATAATTATCAGATACTATGCTGATTCAGCATTCATCTGTGAAAGGAACATAGCTCCAGTTGTCTAATGTCCACTCAGCATGGGACCTCACTCGTCTCAGCAGAATGCTATGGTGATTAGATATGAACACAAGTGTTTACCATGGGCACCTGGAGTTAATGCTATTGTGGTGTGAGCAGTACTGTATGGTTTGTATTGACACTGCCAATTCAATAGCCTCAAGAAAGTTGTTTTGCAGATCTGTTTCATTATCAGCAGATGTCATTGTTTCAGAATCTGGAGGTCATGGATTATAGGCATCCATGGCATGCCATATCCTGTACACTGTCAATTGTCTTGTATCAATTCCAATTCCAGGAAATGTCGAGTTCACTCTGATCTGTTGTCCTACTTTGGGCAGTGGTAGTCTCTGTAGGTACAAAGTGACATGAGAACAGTCAAATGTTGTTGATTGTCCTTCATGGCATGTTTCCTGTTTAACCCAGTTACTGAAATCCTCTGTATTGCCACAACAGAGCCTATGAAAGTTGCAAGCAGTGGTCTGAGAGGAAGCAGGGCCAACCTTGTTTCATTAATGACAGGTGATGGCTTCTGGTGGTCTATTTGTGTATTCACAGTGTTGTTCCATGAGGTGCTAACAGAACACTTTGCTTCAGTAAGGCCACAGTAGGTAAGGTGCTGTACACTTTTTATGAGATGTGCATTGTATTGCTATCTATCAGAGAGATGGGGGGCGAGACTTTTTGTGTCCTCCGTGTTTTTATTCCTTACTTATTCTCACATGGATTCTTTTCAAGATAAAGAGTTGCTGCAGATGCCTAAGAGGTTTTGACAAATTTCATCACCAGTTTTTTAAATTGACTTTAGTTGTTTCACTATGGTCCTAGTGCATATCATTGACTTCCTAGCATTTGTTCCTGTTGAAGCATACAAGTTATTTTTTAATGTGCTACTTTTAATACATTTTTCATTAACGGAGGTGTATGTCGTGTACAAATTCTGTATTCTAATTGTCTTCTGTACTAATGATGAAATAGTCTATCCCAGCTAACCCTGTTATAAGATAAATTAAGAGTGATTTCGATATCAAACAATACACATAATTTGTCTTATAATCAGTTATTTACAGCCCATAAAGAATCATAATACACAGGATTAGCAAATGTGGAAAAATCAGTTAGGTGGTATGCAAAAGAGACTTTCACTGAGGAGGAAAATAAGCAAAGCTTAATGTATACTGTGCAGTATTCAGATCGAAATCCTTTTGTAGTAATAAAAGTTAGGTATGGAGTCACTGAAATTAAATCAGTGATACACAGACGTCAAAAAAAATGCTTTCAGATGTAAGACAATATTAATAGTACATCTCAATTTCGTATTTTAATAATAGAAGTCAAAATTACCAAAAACATATTTAAGTAGTATGAATATATGAATTACATTTAAAGTGAAATACTCTTTGACGTGTGTTGCAGTCCAAGATAGTAGGCTGCAGATCAATTGTTAAACCTAGAACTATATAAGATGATTTGTGTGAAAGTGGCTATTATCAACAGAAATAAAATTTTTGAAGGTCACAAAATCTTACAAGGAATAAAGATGATATATTCCATTTGTCTTTTGTTTTTCTCTCAGTTTCTGTACCTTTTACACTTATATTTTCAGCTTCAATACAAATTTAATGTTCATGTATAAAATATAAGTTTCCTATGTTTAATGTCCTATCAGTTTTTTTAATTAGTTGCATATGAGTTATGAAGAATTTGCAGTGAGGATAAATATTGGAAAATCTTGATTAGTCCTGATTTATAAAAACACATGGATTGTATGCTTCAAGGAGAAAGTCATAGAACAGTTTCAATTTACTTCCGATATTGGAGGTAGAACAGGTGTTACATTTTTATTTCTGTCAAAAAAAGCCACTAATCTTACTGTTTAGGTAATATTTCTATGATATATATTTCACAACCTTACTGAAATAACAATTACATTTGAAGTGAATTTTATTAATGTTGTGTACCTTTCCCTCTGATTCCCTTCATAATGTGATCTGCTTTTGCTTAATTATATTTTCCATGCAACTTCTTGTTGGAAGATCCTACCTAGTACATGTGATATTGAAGATATATTTAAGGTATTGTCTTTTCAAATTTAAAACTACGAGTACAACCCCTTCCCTGTTTTAAGTTTCAGTGTAAAATATCTATGTGAATGACTAACAAAGTTGAAAAAATATCTCAGGTAACCATGTAAATATGTTAAATTATTATCCTATGTAACTAAACCCTTGTGGCCCTAAGTCTTACAAGAAGAAGTATAACTATGCTAGTTTTTTAGTGGCATGATTTGTTGTGTAATCAGTGGAAGGATAAGCAAGTTGCATTGTTTAGTTGGGGGGACTTACTGTAGCTTTTAATTAACAGTTATATTCTTGATTGAAGTATTGGAGATTGTTATGTACTACTATCTTTTAATTTAAATGACAAATGCTTTAAGCTTTGATTAAAAACTTTCGTATCATTATTGGCACAAAGGTGACCTTTGTGCTAAAAATGATATTTGTTTGTGCCTTTCATGTACTGTATATGCTCATGTATAAGCCAAAAGTTTCTGGAAGAAATCCTGCTTTCAAGGGGGGGTCACGCTATACGCAGGTCAGTAAAAAATAGGGCTGAAATTCCAAAGTTTTATGTAAAGTCTCCCACTGCATTGATGAGTGGATTTGTTTGTTTCAGATAATGCTGTCTGTGTGTTACTATGCGATAGTTTTCTGATCATCTGTCAGTTATATCCTCAGCTGTTTTTTAGCTATGGATAATAAATGGCAAGTATGATTATTCTGTTCTTAAAACATCACAGAGAAACGCACACCTTTGAGCAGCCAATGGAATACATGCAATGCAAAAGGAGACATTGATCAGTGGCGGCCAATGGGAAATTTTTCCATGACTCACTTTTAAATGGGGAAAGAGTGATGACCTCTGTTTGATGTTCTTGGTCCATGTCAAATGTCTGTATTAATTATTCCTTCGCCTTCTAATTATTTGTTCTGTTGCTACTTACCATCTTTGGTGAATCCCCAGCATTGTGTGAGGCTCCAAGAAGCAACCTGCCAAGTGACTTGGCAGTCGTATGCGAGTCTGGAGGAATTCGAGTCCACTGTGGTGCAGTGGCAGCATGTGCGGCGCATAACTGGAAGACCTGGGTTCGATTCCCGATGGTGCCCAATGAGAATTTTTCAGTGACTCACTTCTAAACGTGGAAAGAGCGATGACCTCTGTTTGATGTTCCTAGTCCATGTCAAATGTCTGTATTAATGATTGCAGTGATTTTTCACATTACATTCTACATATTTTACTTTTGTTCATTGAAATATATATATATATATCATCATCATCATCATCATTGTCAACCATTATCAATCCACTGCTGGACGAAGGTCTCCCCCAAGTTTCCTCCACAACGGTCTGTCTTGTGCCAGTCTCCTCCATGTCACCCCTGCATACTTTCGAATTTCATCCACCCATCTCCCATGTGGTCTTCTTCTGGGTCTTTTCCTGTTCCTTGGAATCCAATCTAAAATTTCGGCTGTCCATCGATGATCTGTCCTTCTGGCAGTATGTCCAGCCCATTGCCATTTCAGGGATTTAACTCTGATCATGATGTCTTCCACTCTTGTCATTTTTCGGATCCACGAGTTCCTCTTCTTATCTCTCCTGGTTACACCAAGCATGCACCTCTCCATGCTGTTTTGAGTTGTCTGCAGCCTTTGTATGTCTCTTTTAGTTAAGGTCCACGTCTCTGCACCATACGTAAGCACTGGAAGGATGCACTGATCAAACACTTTTCTTTTAAGACATAATGGCATATTGCTCTTGAAAATTATGCTGTTTCTTCCAAAAGCTCTCCAGGCAAGTTTTGTACGCCGATTAATTTCTTCATCAATGTGACCCTCACTTGATATCTGCTGTCCAAGATAAACGTACGTGTCTGTTATCTCCAGCTTTTCTCCATCAATCGATAAATCTTCATTTCTTGTAAAAGCATTGAACATCACTTTTGTCTTCTGAAAGTTCATTTTTAATCCCACTTCTTTACTCTTGTCAGCAAGTTCCTGGATCATACTCTGCAGCTCTGATGGGGTAGTTGCAAAAATGACTACGTCATCAGCAAAACGAAGGTGAGTTAGATAATCTCCATTAATCTTTATCCCCTTGTTTTCCCAGCTCAGCGACTGAAAAACACCCTCCAATGTGGCATTAAAGAGCTTCGGAGATATGGTGTCACCTTGTCTCACTCCCTTTCCAATTTTTACGTGTGTTGTATTTTCAAACAGCCTAATCTTTGCACTTGCATTTTCATAGATGTTATTAATAATATTAATGTATGCATCTTCAATACCGCAGGTTTTCAGAGCCATTGTAACTGCTGATGGTTTCACCGAATCAAAGGCTTTTTCATAATCGATAAAAGCCATGCACAATGGAAGTTCATATTCCCTCGCTCTTTCAATTAGTTCTCTCAGCACGTGGATATGATCTATTGTGCTGTAGCCACTCCTGAATCCAGCTTGTTCTCTCGGTTGAGCCATGTCCAGTGTTACCTTCAAGCGGTGTGAAAGAACTTTAGTGAAGATTTTATAAACTACTGATAGGAGGCTGATAGGTCTGTAGTTTCCGAGATCCTCAATGTCACCTTTCTTATGTAGCAGGATCATTGTAGCGGTGTTCCAATCCTCAGGAATCTTTCCTTCATTAAGGCATCGAGTGAAAATTTGGGCGAGTACTGTTTCGATTTCTCCACTTGCTTCTTGTATGATGTCTACAGTAATTCCATCTTCTCCTGGAGCTTTTCCTCGCTTCATGTTCTTGATTGCATGTGCAACTTCTGCTGGAAGGACTGGAGGAACTCTGGTACTGGTATCTTTCATGATGTCTGGAGTGCATATATCATCCCTTTCATATAATTTGGAGTAGAAATCTTTCACTGTTGTCAAAATTTTGCCTCTATTTCTTGTTACAGAACCATCTTCTTTTCTCAGTGCCATAATCTGTTTTCTTCCCTTACTGAGATGTCCCTTTGCTATCTTTAGGCTTTGGTTGTTTTCAATTGCTTTCCTCACTAGTTCACAGTTGAATTTCCTTACGTCTTCAGTGATATTTTTTCTTACTGTCTTGCATAGCTCTATATATTCCACTTTGGAAGTCACATCTTCTTTAGTTGTCCTCATCTCTCTTCTTTTTTGCATCAACATTTTGGTTTTTCCTGATAATTTGTTCACATGCAACTTGTTCTTAGACCCAGCTAATTTTGTTGCTGTTTCCATAAGAGCTTTGGTTACTTTTCTGTTAACTTCAGAGATGTCCACTTCTTCCGATGTTAGGCCTTCTAAAGCAGAGAACCTGTTCTTCAGTTCTAACTTGAAGGTATTATGGTGTTTTTTAAGGTTGGTTATGTCAATAGATTTTGTTTGTCTTATGAGCTTGCCACGTTCAAGTTTAGTGTTGAGGTGCATCTTACATCTCACCAATCTATGGTCACTACCTGTGTTGAACTTGTTTAGCACACTGCAGTCTTCTATGACGAATTTTTTGTTACACATAATAAAATCAATTTCACTTGTCGTCCCATTTGGATGTCTCCATGTCCATTTCCTGTGTGGCTTTTTCTTGAAGAAGGAGTTCAAGATGAAAAACCCTTCTGCCTCTGCAAACTCAACGAGAGTATTTCCACGCTGGTTTCTGTTGCCCTGACCGAATTTACCTACTGAAGTTTCATTCTGTTGCCGTTGCCCTATTTTTGCATTGAAATCTCCCATAATTATTTTCAAGTGCTGCTTACCTTTATTATTTAGATGACAAATTTCCTCATAAAATTCTTCAATTTCTTCTTCAGGATGACTTGTGGTGGGTGCATAAGTTTGAATAATCTGAGCCTGGTATCTTTTCGAGAGTTGGATAACAAGTCGTGCAGCTCTGTCAGAGGAACTTTCAACTTCTACAACTTTATCCTTCAGTTTCTTGTTTATTATAAATCCAACACCACTAGTTCTGCCAGTATCTGTCCCACGATAGTAGAAGAGATGTCCACTTTTCAGTTCAATGAGATCTTCTCCTTTTCTCCTTACCTCACTTAGCCCGACGATGTCCCACTTGATCCTTTGTAGTTCCTCTTCCAATTCAAGAAGCCTTGAATCAGAAGATAGGGAGCGTCCGTTGTAGGTAGCCAAGGTCAGCATCAAATGGCAGCCTAGTCCGGTCCTCCGGGGATTCTTAGCACCCTCTGCCTTCATGTCGCACTGGCCGCTGCCTTGGCCAGGTACATTCCAGCTGCCGGAGACTGAGGGCCAAGATTTAAGTTATAGAGTCATTTTGGAGGTGTTTGGCCATAACTCACCACGCTGGCCAAGCGGGTTGGTGAGTGTGGGATAGCATTTCCTCTGATCCCGATGGTATAGTTATACCGCTATTGGCGGTCGTCAGAGCCCCTTTAGTGGGAACAGGATGCACCACGAGAAGGCGGGGTTGACATTTGTCAAGGAGAGGCTGTGATGTTACGCATCACCTGACCTTACATCCCTATATATATATATATATATATATATTCTTAAAAAAATCCTACCCTGTTTTGCATTTCATTATCTATATCGCATAGTGGCACACACAGAGCTGCAGTCTCAAAGCAAACAAATTGTCATCAATTGCAGCATGAAGATTCATGTCACACTTTAAAAGTACTTCCAAAAATAAAAACATGAAAGAAATGTTTTTTCATCCACAGTACGATTCCTACAAGAATAGGTGCCACTATTATGATAAGTGAAAAACCTAATCCCATTTCAAATTGAGACCATGGAATTCTTGCTCCCAAACATGAAGGGGTCTGCAGTTCTCCCCTGTGCAACTGCAGGACTCCATCTTTGGAACTAAACACACAGGGAGTCAGACACCAGATTAATCACTTAGATGTTGGGGAGGGCACAAGCCAGGGCTTGAAAAATATTGGAAAAATTACATATCCAGCTGGGCATGTGCAAAATTTATTTACCTGCCCAGGTGGTAAGAGCTACCTGGAACCAGAATCCTCATTTTCTTTTTAAGTTAAAAAATATTATGAACTTACATGTTTTGAATTTCCATTTTACGGGTCTGTATTCAAAATGTTCAATGCACAAAAGTGTGTATATCAAATTTTAAGATGATGGTAAAATGGTATGATGATGAAATTGGTATTTGAGAAATTTAGTGATTCTGCCATGTTCTTTTCATAAAAAATTTCGCCCCTTATTCATTAAACACTGGAGGCTAGTTCCATCAGAGTCATTCATTCCGTTGCTGACTATAAACAACATTTAGAGCAAAAAATAGGGTTCCAATATCTGGATCTAGAGCATAATATAATTAAAAAAGTGATATTCTTCTGTTCTTGGCACTCCATAACAATAATACAGCTTCTGGTGATTATCAGTGAAATGAAACACGATATGCGACAACTGTCTTTTTTCTTGTAGTAGGAAATTCTATTCCAAACTTTTTCATTTTTAAATTTAGTTGCCCGATCCGGGCAACTAGATTGCTTTTTTACCTGCCCAGGCTAATAATTTACATGCCTCAGGCATGGTATTTTTCAAGCCCTGCAACCAATCAGGCATCTCCATCTCTCCTGAGTTTTCACAGCAAGTGTAGGTGTGCGTGCATCTTCTGGCCTAGTTAATGCTATGAAATAACAGTGTTTTATGAAAAGTGGTAACTTGAAAACTTAGCTGACATTGGTTTTGCTACTTCTTGGGTGAAAGAATTGTGGGATGCAATGTCACCAAAAATAGTTATAAAAACTTTCAAAAATGCTGCATAAGTAATACTATGGATGTTACAACAGTTATTTGGAAACTTCCATAGTGAATTGTACTTTGAAGGTTTTTACAGAAGATAATCTCAGAAATTTGCATAACTCATTTCAATAAATATGTTTTCCAAATTCTTGAAATTTAAGATTGGCTTATATGCGGGTCAAGGTTTCTCACAAATATTTAGCTGTTGAAGTAGGGGGAGTTGGCTTATGCACAAGTATATATGATGTTTGTGAAGAATTATTTCTTCATGGTGATTTGTTTCCCATTGATATCTCAAAAAAATTGTTTTCATGTCTTTAGGTTTATATTTTAGGAAAAACTACAGGGAGCTTGAGCATTGTGATCCAAATTTTTCTAAAGATAAGGGGACAAGGTGTTTTACATGCCACCACTGCTCATATTCTACCTATAGAAGAAGTAGCATGTTGGATCATCAAAGAAGACATTCAGGAGAGAGACCCTTTCCATGTGACTTTTGTGATCAGCGATTTTCAAAGAGATGCAATCTTAAGAAACATATGCTACTTCATGAAGGACAGTGCCAGTACTATTGCCATTTTTGTCAGGCAACATTTCGTACTCGTACCAGCATACTCAATCATTCAAAAATTCATAAAAATGCTGGTATCATGTAAAACTATATCTTGTTGAAAACATATTATTAAATAACAATGGTGAGGTCATTTTGATCTTGTTTAATACTTTTTTTTTTAGTGTTACTTTGCAGTGTAACTGAAAACACTTTTTAGCTTCAATCATACTATCTGCTGCCTATCTGAAAAACATGCTGATATCTGTGAATATGTAAGTTTTGGACAATGCCATCAGCAGTAATCTTCCGTGAGGAGAACTCAGAAACTTGGAAACTGTGCTGTTGGGAGAGGGAATATGCTAGCCATCAGCCCATTAAAGACATATCATTTTCTAAGCATCTGAAATATTTTAAGATGAATCATCATGTATATATTTTAAGATGAATCATCATCTTTCTGTAGGTGATATTTCTATGTCACCTTCAGAATTGTGAACACTTCAGTTCCGAGTATTCAAATATATGCATACAGTGGAGTATAAAGAATGCTTTTTGGTTGTTGTCTCCATAAGTACATGATGTGGAAGAAATTATTTAAATCGTTACCTAGTTTCAGTGAGAGAGTTCACTATGTTGATAAAAATTTTTAGAGATGTTAAAATACCCAATTCAGAATTGTATAAGCCTCTTGACAGAGAAACTTACCAAAACCTAATATTAAGAGAAATTTTTCTTTTCCTCTCAACAATGTTATTGGCATCAACTCACAATTGTTTTCTTTCAACTAGATGTACATGTCAGAAAACTCATTTACTATAACTAACTCATGCTCAGCCAAGGTATCAATTTAAATCACTTCTTTTGCATTTTGTAATTAAGCAGATGAATAACAAGCAGTCTTTATTTACTAATGTTTGAATACACAGTGTTCAGCAAAAATTTCTCAAATTTTACCTAAAATAATATTTGGAATTTAAATACAATAACTCACTATACGTAGTTTGGGTACATGGTTTCCTGAAAAGTAAATTATAATAATTGTGTACAGTTATGTTTATATTTTTATATTCTAAAGGGATTATATCAATATAAATAAAGCATTGCTTTAGGCATGATAGTATGTCAAGTAATTGTTATCCATATGAGAAACTTCAATTCCAGGACAATGCTGTTTTCAAGATTTCCAAGTTTCCCATCTGAAAGACAGTTTCTAAGAACATTGTTGTTCTTAAAACAATTTTGTATGAATTGCTGCATGTTTTTAAAATTAAATTCATATAAATTTTCATGATTCATCATATACTGGATTCATTTCAACATTTATCCATGTAAATGAGATATAAGCATATTCACATGCTTGAGATTTTGGTGCTGCTATATATCAGGACAGCTGTCACCAGATTGATTTACTTAAAAACATTAGTTTAGCACTAATCCCATATTTGAAATACTATGTTCTAATGATGTGAGTGAATTTAGAAGTTGTTTGTAGTAGGGCTTAAGTTTTGGGGATACAGTAGATTGTCTTATTCTTCTCTGGATTGGGAACTGAATGTACGTGTTCCTAATAGCCCAAGAAGATGCTCATAGAAAAGGGGTGGGGCAGGGAGATAGTCCAAACCCCACCTCCTTTATATTTTGAGGCTAAAATAAGGAGATAAGGAAATAAAGTGTGTGTGTGTAAGAGTGGGTGAGAGAGAGAGAGAGAGAAAGAGAGAGAGAGAGTGAGTGTGCGTGTGCACGCACGCACACATACACACACACAGTTAGGAAAGAAGCATCTAGAAAGTAGAAAATTCAGGGATGTTCATTATTCTCCTGAAATTAAAATTTTATCATTGATGTTCAAAGATATGTAAGTCAATGAGTATCAGAGAGAAAGGAGTGTGATTTTTTTTTTTTTAATATAAATGCATCCGCACTATCTTTAGCAAGAAAAGTTTTGATTTTATACATGAAGTTCCACATGACCCTTTTAACCTGAAGTTGGTGCTGCTTTTAAATTATGTGAATCACATTGATGTCACATGTATTTCTGGTAGGCTTTCAGTGTGAAATTCACATTGCATCTGCAATACTTTCTGTGAGCACTTGCTAATTTGTTTGCTTTTAAATACATTACAAGTACTGTGAACACTTTTTAACGTGTTTTTGTAATACGTTCAGTACACACTGTAATTTGCTTGCTTGTTAATGATGCTATCGCTGTTTACACTATGATACTGTCACTTTATCCACAAAATTGTCAAACCATGGTTGTAGAATTTTGTAAATTTCAGGACATGTTTGACAAAAAAACAAAAGGAAAAAAGGGCATTTATACACTACTTTTTAAATAAATAAGAGAATAAATAAAAACATGTTTTTGTTAATCATTATTGTAAACGTTTCAATGCTTTTGAAATAGAGAGCGTTTTTCATTAAATCTTCATGCTTGAGAGTAAATTTGAATATAATACAGGCAAAATTGTCCTTTTTTTGTTGTTGTTGTTTGTTTGGGGGTTTAACAACCCTCGTGAGCTGTATAAGCAGTTGCCTATCCCTCATTTGAGGTCACTGGTTCCAGGGAATTAATAACTGTTTCATTCCTCATTGGACCTGAAAAATGTTTGTTTTACTGAATTCCACATAAAGTTATAACTGATTTATAACCTATGACTGATATTCACTGATAGAAACATCTTATTTCATGAGTTCCAGTTGTATATATGAATTGTTACCAAAAGATAATTTTTTTAGTTGCCCCTGCAAAAATCAGGCCATACTCAGCATGCCCGTATTTGATGCCTGTATCTCGCTTAGTATTACTCTAACAACTTAAACTCAGTTTATAGAATTTATCAATGGGACAAAGTTAATTTTGGTTCAGAATAAATCACTGAGGGTGAACTCACAGAACAAATGCTCTCAAGAAGCTGATATTATCAGAACTAACAATGATTTTAAAATTAAGAACTCAAGTATTCAAAGTGTGCAAAGCCTAATACCATAATGTTACTATAGATTTCTGATACTGGAAGAAATTAATCATTTTCTGTTAATGATTAATTTCGTGATATTTCAAGGACTTATTTAGGCTTATTCCTGTGTTCAGTTTCCCTTTTTTTAAGCCACAATATAAGCAAGGACCCATTTATTGTAGGGCATTGCATTAGGGTACACACCCAGGGTCCCTGATTCTTGAAGAGCCTCCAAGTACAGCATTTGCCATGGTACAGATTGTAATATATTGTGAGTGGAGTCAAGGAATGATATTTTATTGTGGTTTTCTATGTCAGCTGTGGTTTTAATGGAATGTCAAATTATGAAAATACTGTAAGTAAATCGATTGATATCTTCAACAGGGTGTTGCCAAAATATCAAAATGTTATCAGCATATTGAAAGTACATGGCAGATAATTTTTGGTTATGATAATTAATTTTATAATTTTCTATTTCATGCATGACAGCTTCTGCAAGTAAGCTAGAAGATGGTGATTCCATAAATGCAACAGATTTTTACATGTAAATTGTGTTGTAGTAAGAGAAATTATTTGTTGCTGTTGACAAATTTAAGAGCTTGAATAATGCTTTCTATTGGGTTGGTGTGAATAAAATGTCCGGTGCAAACAAGCAGTGGAGACAGACCTCCACCACAGTTAAAATGAAACCGTTTAACTGTGGTGGGGGCCTGTCTCCACTGGTAATGGTTTGTGAAGTTTCAAAGCAGAGATACGGACCTGCAAAACAAAGCACATGGTCTCCGACCTGTTGCTGTTTCTGACGATGTTCTGTTACGGGTGGTTGAAGCGGTCCTCCGAAAACGTGCCGTGAGATAGTGGCAGAGGTAGGTGTCCACCACATGAAAGTTGTTCGGCGTCTGGCTGCGCTGGGTAAGGTCAAAAGCTAGACATGTGGCTGTCGCATGAGTTGGCAACTACCAACAAGACTAGGCGTTTGGAAGTCTGCACGTCACTGCTTGCCAGGAATAAACAGGAACCTCTACTGCATCGAATCATCACCTGCGACGAGAAGTGGGTCCTTTACAATAATCAGAAACAATCTGCACAATGGTTAAGCAAGCCACAGCCTACTGCTCAGCATCCTAAGCCACCCCTACACACCATGAAGATGATGCTCCTTGTCTTGTGGTCCACAGCTGGGATAATTCATCGGAGTTTCTTGGCAAGAGGCCAAACCATCACTGTGGAACATTATTGTGCTGAATTACAACAGATGCACCAGAAATTGTGAAGAAACAACCGGTTTTGGTCAACAAACATGGTGTTCTGCTTCAGGACAACGCTCGCCCTCATGTCGCACAACAAACAATACTGACACTAAGTGCCTTGGGCTATGAAGCACTGCCTCATCCTCCCTATTCCCTAGACTTGTCTCCAACAGACTATCATATGTTTCATCACCTGGATCACTTCCTGTCCGGGGAAACAATTCATGACAGGCAACAAAGTTCAAAGTGCAGTTGATGACTTCTTCAGGTCCCAGCCACACACAAGACTTTTTTCGTTCCGGGATCATGGCCTTGCCGGACAGATGGCAACTATGTGTCGATGCCGAGGGGGATTATTTTGCCTTGGTAAGTTGTCCTACTTTTCTGTTCTTGCCATCTATGTGTGCTGGTCCTTTGCCGGACATTTCATTCGCACCAACACAATATTTCTATTCTATGTAAATAATGATCAGTTTCCAATTTGTGTTTACGGATGGGTGTTGTATTTGGATATCAGGATTTTACATCTAGGCTTTCCATAGTTAATAGCTGGGCCTTGTTATTGCTTGATACTGTTTATTACCCCCTAGTGGAACTTTTGACAGTGCATAAGGCATGTTGTGCCTATTCTCAGAAGGTTTTTTTTTTTTTTTTTTTTTTTTTTTTTGGCATCATAAGACTAGGAATGCATGCAAATAATTAAATGACTTAATTAATGAAGCAAATAGTTCAAATTGATAATTGCATTCATCCAACAATAAACTACAATTATAAAAAAATATTACCATTGACATCACGCCACTAAAAGATGTGCACTTTTCGACACGTTGAGAGCCAAGAGTGTTTGCTTAGTCTGGCAAACCCAGTATTGTTGATTTGGTACAAGTGTATTATACTGTATTATACTAAAAGGTAGTTTTGACAGGGTGACAGGATTTGTTAGTTGTAGAATTTTATGGTACAAATGCCAGGCATGGCTCATTTCATTAAAATAAGAAAACAAAAAGATAACATGGCAGACAGATCCGGATGTATCCATGTGTAGCTTTAGCCTTTGCAGTTTCCTGTTTCTGGTAGACCAGTGATCACCATGCATTTTAGAAAGTGCTGGAGCTAATTCAGTAATACCATGGAAATCATATTTATCTATAGATTTTCAGAACACTGTGAAGCATTAATTACCTTATTCTGGCAAAATGAATATATCTTTTATTAATGTGCTGGAATAAGGACATCTTCAGGGCTACTTCCATATGCTTGGTGCTCAAAAAACAATATGGGGGTAATACCATTATGGCCAGAGAGTGCACACATTTACCCTCTCCCACCTCTGTATCTTTATGTGCAAATTTTTTCCCACCAAAAACAGTGTTGTTTTTAGTGAAAAAATCACAAACATCTATATTAAAATTATACTTGGAGGATTTGAATTCACTGATTATGTAATCTGAAAACACAAGTGTTTTAATATTTACTATAAGTAAGGCCCTATAAATTATGCGGCATTGATGAGGCAACTTATTGTAATTACGTGGACAATATATGGACTAGGAAAAGTGCTGTACTAATATACATGCATAGCAAGAAAAAATCTTTTAAATGGAATATCCACTTGAAAAATTCTTTATTTACTTCTTTGTTGTGGTTACAGGACCAATAGAATATTTTATTAATAAAATATCTCTGTAATCATAACCACAGGTGTTTTGTTATTTTGAGTAAAAATATTAATGGCATTCTTCTTGAGTTTTGATACAGACATTTTATCAGCATCTGTTTACAAGTGTTTGAACTGATTATAATTCTGTTGGAAAATATGTCATTTGTATGAATTCCTACAAACAAGAGTTCACAGTTACATGGAAGATCAGGTAGCATGAATGAGAACCAACAACTGATGCAAAAATGACCTTGAAGCAACTTCCAGTGTGGCCCGATAATGAAAAAAATTATGGAAGGGGCTAGCAGGAAAGAACATTCATTGGAATTCTTTGAAGCCCAACCTAAAAGTAGTGATGGGCAGAGCCTCATATAAACATATATAACGCTTTAAATTCATGCTCAATTTCTCCTTAGGGGGAGGAGTCCAGGCTCAGGACCCCCTTCGGCTATGCTCATCATTGATGGGCAATTTGGGCTGAAAATTAGTATCTTCATCGATAGTCCTGAACTATTGAATACATATCGATTATTTGCAAAAGTAGTTGAATCAGTCTAATTACTTGTTTATTCACTCACTCTCCAGTCATTGTTGCCACTAACTACTAACTTACCATGATTGGCCATCAATCCCTTGCGCAGTAAAAACAGGCAGTCTGAATGAATGGGAAGTATTTCTTGGCATAGGACAGGGGTTGCTTAGAGAACCAGACTATATGTGTGTATAACTATTGAGCTGAACATTAATAGCCATTCAATTACTGAGTAAGTCATTCACTTTGGTAGGGCTACTACTAAATCAATCACACCAACATTGTGACTGTTTCAACTAAAAATTAGTACCTAATTCAGTTGATAGTCAAAACCAATTATCAACTAATGAGTTGGTAGTTCTTTTTAGCGATTTAACCCATCACTACCTAAAAGTAACTGTTCAGTTACTCAGTTACTTTTAGGTAGTGATGGGGGGGGGGGATGGAGAAATAAAAATCATGCAGAAGTTTTAAAATTATGTGGAGAATTGCTGATTATGCAGAATTTCACATTTTTGCATTATTTATATAGCCCTTACTGTAAGTAATGAAACTTTTCAGATTGTGTCATCAAAAGAAGGTGGCCAATGCATCTGTTGTTTAGGAACCAATTTAATTATCAAAGGATGACAAACACAAAAGTCCATCTGTAATGCTGTTTGCTCTGAGAAATAAAGAGAATGAGATCCAAGACACCAAAACTGTGTATATTTTTGAAACAGACTTCTCAGTGTAAGAAATTTTCTTTTTAACTGTAACCCACTTGGTTGGTGACAGATGCTACTGGTGGCTTTGCATTGATCTTTTGCTTATTTTTTTGGTAGTGCGAATCTCCCAATTCACATCTGTGAGTAGTCTACAGATCCAGAGAGCTGCTATCAAATTAGTGTGTGTGTGCACAAAATGCATTAAGCATACTGTCAATTATGAAACAGAGTGAATGTGAACCTTCACAAGATGCAGCATGAACATTAATGCTCACAGTTATTTTTTAGCTCTATATTATGTATTTCAAATGCTTGTTATCTGTGAAATTTATGCTTTTAAATTCAGTTGAGCTTTGGGACATGATCTAACATTTTCTTTGTTATTTTTTAGGTGTGTATCAGTGCATCAGTTACTGCGATTAAGCTTGATTTACTGAATGAGTGTTGACTAAGTTCATGGTTTTGTTTAAATAGTTGTGACACCACAAATCAGATTTTTTTTTTCCAGCTTTATGCTGCTTTTGATGTAAATTCTGTTTGAAAACATTTTCCTCTGATGTTACTACCCATCAAAGTGTTATACCTAACACATTGACCAGTATGTTTTGTATTAATAGAATGAAAGCACTGGTATTTTTTTATATTACAAGAATGTTTCATGATGCCCCCGACACTGTATCTCAGTTTCTTTCTTTCTTTTTTACTGTCAGATGGATGCTCGTTTAAATGATATGCGTTATAATTCACATCCAATAAGATACGCTGGAGAGCCAACACATTGTGACCATCTGTCTAATATAGTGTTGGGTGTTGGTCCTCCACCTGCTGTCAAAACAGTTCTTACCTGGTACACTACAAGATTTCTAAAGATATCTTCTGGTATCTAGTACAAACATGTAACCAACAGATCCTTTAACATTTGTGAGCTACATGGTTGAGCTTCTGAAGATCTGATTTTCTGTTCCAATAAAAACCATAGATGCTTGGTTTCATGTCTGGGGAAGTTGGAGGCCAGGGAAATACCTGGAAGTCTTCCTTATGTTCCGTGAACCATTCTTGAACAATACGGGCAGTGTGCCATGGCACATTATCCTTCTGAAAGAAAGCACTCGTAGAGGGGCATACCGTTGCGATGAAAGGATATACCTGGTCTGCAATAATGTTTAGGTAGGTGGTAGAGTCATAGTTTCCTGCACATGACTGACTAGACCTAGGGTTTCCCAGCAGAATATTGCCTCAAGCATTACACTTCATCCACTGACTTGTTTTCATCCCATTGTGCATCCTGGTGCCAACGCTTTCCCAGGTAAATGATGCACACCTACCTGGTTGTCCACATGATACAACAGGAAACAAGATTCCTCATACCAAGTGACCTTCTTCTAATCATTCAAAGTTCAGTTTTGATGCTCACGTAGCCACTGTCGTAGGTGGTTTGACACTGAACCGAGGTTAGCATGAGCTCTCGGAGCAGCCTGCTGCTATGCTGCCACATTTTCAGCTGTTTTTAATGTACTGTGTATTGTGACACTTTACTCCCAAACCCAGCATTCAAATTATCAGCGAGTTGTGCCACAGTATTCCTTCTGTTGGCTATAGGATAGTCTTTGCTCACCTCTAGCTTCAATGAGAGCCGTGGTTGGCCCACATCCTGTTGGTGGTTCAATATTTTCCTCCTCGGACCATTTTTTGATTTGATTTTGTACGATTTTTTACAATTTTAAACAGAAAAACTTCTTAAATATCCTTAGCAATAACCCAAGTATGTGAGCTTCACCTATATGATATTCTAAGTTTTCAATAACATGCTGAAATGTCATTTCTGACAGAAAAAATGAGTTCTTTACAAGAAATCTCTGTTTGTGATAAAACTTTCTGCATGTTGTCTCCAAGTCTCTGTGTATGGCATAAGGAGGAAATTCATTGATAACTTTAAAATCTCAATATATAAAAACTTTACTGCAAAAACGAATTGGATGAACATACAACCGAAAAAAACAACCAAATTTATTTCAATTCGATTGTATTTTCACCCAATTCGTTTTTGCTGTATCACATTTCATTTTTGTAGAAACTACAGTATTTTTAAGGATTTTAGAGTGCAGTTTTTATATATTGAGATTTTAAAGTTATCAGTGAATTTCCTCCTTATGTCATACACAGAGACCTGGAGACAACATGCAGAAAGTTTTATCACAAACAGAGCTTTCTTGTGAAAGATACATGTTTTCCGTCACATTTTACATTTTTTTTAAACCACAGCTGACCATGAGCACCCCACAAGCTTTACCTTCTGAGAAATGCTCTGACCCACTTATCTAGCCAATACAATTTGGCCTTTGTCAAATTTGCTTAAGTCCACTACCTTTCCCATCTGAAGAATAACAATGATTAACAGAGCTCAGTATCAGCTGTTATTTACACCATTTCATGACCTTCACACACCGTCATTTACCTGCATTTGCTTCAATTTGCATTAAGATGTGCTGATCATAATGTTTTGACTTTTTGATGTACATACCAGTGCTCACACATTATTAAGCCATAATGGTAAATATAAAAATTCTGTCATAGCTTGCTGAGTGTCCCACAGCACCCATCTGGATGGTACCATAAGTTCCTTCATCCCACAGTTGTTTTACTTCCTTGACCATGATTTTCCTGAAATTTTCTTCAGGCTTTTACAAGAACATAGGGTGATCAGCTCTCTAAAAAAGCATACCTTGGATATACATGGATCCTTATTTCCAATTCCCAAAGTAGGCCAAAATAGTTAAAATCTGGTGAATTCCTGCAGTCTGTAGAGGAAGTTTTATGTTGTTAGTAAATACCTCCTGTACATAAAATGTCAAAGCAGAATAATGTACTTTATACAGTTAAAAAAAAAAAAAAGAGCAAGCTAAAAGTGGTTGTAATTTCTGAAATCATGCTTGATGAAAACTAGTTTTTGGAATGTACAAGAAAACCTGACAAATATCTTAAAACTAGGAATAGATCAAAATTAATTCCAATGTTCCCACAAATTGAGAAACTTAAAATGAACATAAATTACAGCAGCCCAAAATTTTGGAACTCACTGCTCCTGGAACTAACATTTATTAATAATTTTAATTTATTTAAAATAAAATAAAAAGCATATCTTATGAAATAATTAGTAAACAATAGGCAATTTTGATTGAATGGATGATGATACTGGATAGTGACTAAGTTGTTATATTGAATACGCCATGATTTTACTGGAATACACTATGGTATATGTACATAATATTACATGGGAAACGATATACAATAAAGGATGATAACTATAGTATAAAATGAAAGGATACAGGTATAGTTGCCAAGATTAATTAAAAATAGTAAAACTGAAGAAATATGGGCCAATATGATTATAGAGTGAGCTTCAAATGATTTTTGTTGTTTATTTTTATATATATATGTGATTATAAAGTGAGTTGCAAACGATATTTGTTGTTTATTTAACTATAATGAAGGTTACTAATGATGGAACATATTGATATATGTGTTGGTTGTGAGCTAGTTCTTGTTTTATTCACATTTAACCTGCTATATATGTTTTGGCTTGTCTTTTTTTTTCTTTTTTTTTTTCCTTCTATTAAGCTTTGTTTTTTTTTATTCTGGGGAGAGGAGGGCTATGTCAGGCCTTACGGCCTTTTCCCTCCTTTTCCTGGTTGCTGTAGTACATATATTGTTTATAGATAAAGCATTATGTGTAAGACAATGTGGCAACTGAAGGAATAAATGAAAAGAAACAAATGAAAATGAAATGAAAAATGAAAATGAAAAAGTAAAAGAATAAAAATAAAAGCTTCCCATGTAGTAATGCAACAAAAACTTTAGTGACATATCTTTTGTCTGTACAAAAATTGTATTTCTAGGAATTCAAAATGAGTTTTGAGAGTGGAACATGAAAATACAGTTTGATGTGTTTTGGTCCCAAAGAACCATGGAATCACCACAAAAGGAAGTCTCATGAGGAGAAACATCCAATAAAATATGTATGTTAGTGTGCTACCATTAAGCCATATTTCATCAATAAAGTTATTCTTAATGCTACAAAATGCTTTTTGTTGATGAAATATGGCTTAAAGCTGTAGAATAAACCTGCCTTTTGTTGCCTATGTTTCCATATGAAGTGGTTAGGGCAGAGTTATATAAGGGAAATACATACTGTAGTATTACATTATCTTTTTGCTGCTTCCACAGTGTGCAAGGCCGAATGCACAGCATACTAAAAAACTGGGATGAGAGTTACCTAGATTAGTTAGAATGTGTGGTCAATATGCCAAATTTCAAACTGTGGGATTGAGTTTCACAGTCAAATCTGCTCTAGATGCTCTTTGAGGGGTGTAGTGTACATTCAACTAGTTTCCCAATAGGTATGTCATCCATGCCAACCTCTGCTCACCAAACTGGAATGTTTACACTTTGTGATGATTCAGCACTACCCAGGACTAGTAAACAGACAGCAGGTCCTTCTCAAACAGACTTCCAAACTTCACGTTATGGTTCTAACCAAAGAAAAGCTTAGATAATTGGCATTTGAGCTGCTTCCTTACCCAAACCTAGCTCTCTCCAACTACTGCTTCTTTCACTCCATGTTTCATTTCCTTTGAGACAGGTGATTTCAGACATCAGAGAAAGTTTTTGACATCCAAGGACCAGGTTTGGTCATGAAAAGGAATCCATCAGCTTGCCATCAGGTAGCTATGAACTGCTGTTAAAAATGATGGTTTGTATTTTGCCAAGTGAGGTTAATTATGTAGTATGTATGATATTTTTCATTTCTCAAATATATATATGTATATATAAATTCTATTAAGAAGAGACTGAAGTAAAAAAAATTTTGACTCATACCAAGTATAACATAGAAAAGGTTATGTATTGAACGGTGTGAGTAAAAAGAGAAAAAAATGGAACAACTGAATGTAGAAAGTGTCGAGAATACTGAGCCTTGGCTTTATCAAGGACCAGCAAAAACTCTGCATTTTCTCTCTTCCACAAAGACCTATTTGGAAATGGGTTTCTGCAAAGTCATAGATGCAAGTAATAAGCCCACCAAAAAAAAATTTTAAATATATATATATATATGTCATAACCTCCTCAGAGTTGTATGACCAAGCTTTAGTTAACAATTTAGCTTGCATCCATAACTTTCCTGGCCCGACCCATGCTCTTCATCTGTTACTAAAAAACAGAAAGAAGATGATTATAGAAAACTCAAGTTGTAAGAGTGACATAATGAATCAGAAATAATGTTCAGCAATAACAAATTGCCAAGTTACCTAGTCGCCTGAGAGAGAATTTAAACCTGAATAGCAATACTAAAGTACTACAGATTCTTAAACATTGCAATAAAAAAGGAAATATTAATTTTTTTCTAAAGCACAGATTCTTGAAAGAAAAACTGGATTATAAAAACCCCCTACTCCACAACTTCTGACAACACAAAAACGAGAATAAAATAAAGACAATAATAAACTAAAGAAATGCTTTGTGTAGGTTATATGACATAAACAATTAGTTGCAATATGTACAAAGTATTTCAGAAGTGCTTTAAGTGCATAATTAAGTAGTTATTAAGACCTTAACTACATTGAAAACACATCGCAGACTACAAGAACAATGGAACAGCCGGCTGCTTAGCCTTAGTTCCCTAAAAAATGTGCAAAGTTACCAAGAAAAGAAAGAGTTAAAATCCGCAAAAAAAGTTCATAGACTTGCTAGTGCCTAAATGCTTAAAGCAAAAAAAAAAATGTTCAAGAAGTTCAAACATTGAACTTGGAAAACCTAAAGCCCAAAGACAATGAAGAGAGCTTACCTCTTATGCAACTTAACTTCTTCCACTCTTGAGGAAACATGACCGACCTTTTACCCCAAACTTCAAAACACCCCTGCCACTCCCTAGTTGCTGGGGGGCAGTGTGGGTGAGGCTGAAGGCCTCCACACACTGAAAAAAATCCTACTCGCGGAGATTTTAACAAGAGAAAAATATAATTAAGATTGTGGACCTGTTTGATCAGAAAGAGCAGAATTAACTCTCCGGAATACATGAGAAATAATATGAAATACACAAGTAGTGTATTTAATAATCTTTGCATTATATACACACACACACACACACACACACACACACACACGCACACACACACACACACACACACACACTGATGAGCCATTACATTATGACCACCTCCAGCCTAGAGAAATGAGCGCACCTGGAGACCGAACGGTGGCGCAGTTGAAGTTCACAGAGCAGTATATATACAGCCTGAGGACCAGCTTTATCCCAATTTAGCCAATTATATTCAGTCGATTTATTGGAGTTTGATAAAGGACTAATTGTGATGGCACGGTTCCTCAGAACTATGATCTCGGAAACGACGCAGCTTGTGGGTTGTTCATATGCCGCTGTATTGAGTACAGATGGCCAAATGATGAACTGTCATCTAGCCGTGTGTCGTACGCAGCTCATTGATGCCAGAGGGGAGCAGGGCCTGTCGTGCATTGTTCACAGCAACGGCAGGGACACACCTACAGCTACAACAGTGGTGATCAGGGCAAGGTGTCACAGCACGCAGTTCATCGCAGCCTGCTACGCATGGACCTGCATAGCCAAAGACCCAGCTGGGTCCACATGCTTACTGCACATCATTGCCAACAACGCATGAAATAGGCCCAAGATCATCGAGATTGGACCATGGATGATTGGAAGAAAGTGACCTGGTCTGATGAATCAAGATTCCTGGTGCATCACTTAGACTGCTAAGCGCTGATCCTCCGATTACCAACGTAGGCTATGGCACCTGGATGCATTGTTCGACGGAAACAAGCTGCTGTCGACGGTGTTATGCTGTGGGCAATGTTTTCTTGGGACACTTTAGGCCCCATTATCCCAGTAGCACAATCCTTAACATGTCAGGTACCTGGACATTGTTGCAGACCAAGTTCACCCATTCATTGCAGCTGTGTTCCCTGCTAGTGACGGCCATTACCAACAGGATAATGTGTTAATGTGTCATCCCACACTGCCAGAATCGTCAAGGAGTGGTTCGAGGAACATTCTGGTGACTTTCTGTTAATGCCCTGGCCTCCGAATTCACCTGACATGAGCCCAATCCAACATTTGTGGTTCGACTTGGAAAAGCGGGTTCGCGCTAAATCACCACCACCCTGAAATGTATGGGAACTGGTGGACCTTCTGTTGACATTATGGTACCAGATACCCCAGGATACATATCATTACCTCATCGAATCGAGCGGCCACTGTTTTGGATGCCTCTCCGAGTGGGCGCTGTTTTGCTGGCTAAAGGGAGTCCTATAACTTATTAGGTAGGTGGTCATAATGTAATGGCTCGTCTGTGTACAGTGCTGTGCAAAAGTATTGCATCATCTGCAAAAACCAGGAATTTTTAAGTTCAATTCTTTGTTTAACTAATTTTCATAGTTATTTCAGCATTTATATGTCATTAGATGTGAAATTTAATGGAGAAAAATGTTTTAGTTTTCCTGCAGCTACTTCTGTTCTTAAAATACATTACAAAAATCATGACCAAGTCAAAATCATTGTGAGAAGTATCATTTATCCAATATGTGTTTACAGCAATAAATCGTTTTTGTAACTCATAAGGAGTGAAATAACATTTAAATACAGAAATATAATGAAGCAAAATTATAAAATGTACCTAATAATTTGTTGCCCAGCCTTTAGCTTTAATCACAGCTTTGCAACTTGATGGTATACTGTGAACAAGGTTTTGGAAAAGATTGGGTTGAACTCATCAAAGATGTATTCCAAATTTGAATTACATCTTCAATGATTTGAATTTTGGTTGCTGGCTTCTTTTTTGATAGTTCATACGACACTTTGAACCACAAATTTCCGATTGGGTTTAAGTCCGGTGACTGTGGTGGCCAATGAAGATGCTGAACATTTATTTCCTGAAACCACTTTTTCACTACTTTAGCACAATGAT
This sequence comes from Macrothele yani, assembly GCA_039090855.1. Lineage (NCBI taxonomy): Eukaryota > Metazoa > Arthropoda > Arachnida > Araneae > Macrothelidae > Macrothele > Macrothele yani. The sequence continues at coordinate 138,313,087 of CM076993.1, read as the reverse complement.
AGGGAACATCTTTAAAATGAAGTTGCCTTCATAAAGTCTTCTAGATGATGGTAGCATCTTGTTCTCTAATATCCAGATGTATTTCTGGGCATTTACTATACCATCAACAATATGGAAGTTTCCCAACACCATGTGCACACACTCAGCTCCAAACCATGAGCTTCCCCGGATGCTTAACAGTAGTCACTAAGCAACTTGGATGGAATTCTTCATGCTTGAATCTTCTTACATAGGCACTGCTCCAATTCCCATTAAGGCAAAATTCTGATTCGTCCCTAAAAATAACATTTCCCCATTGCTTGGTTGTCCATGAGATATGCTGTTTTGCCCACTGAAGTCTACACTGTCTTTGATTTGCAGGTAACAGTGGTTTACGCCTGCCTTTGCAGCCACGTAAGTCATAGTGAAACAGCCCCTCCCAACAGGAGATGTACTAACAGTAACATCAGTCACTTCAGACCATCTTTGAAGCAATTCAGGTGAATTGAGCCTCTTGTCTACCAAGCTTAGCTTTCTGAGCACTCTGTCCTGGCTGGTTGTAGTGGACTTGGGCCTTCCACTGTAACACATATTTTTAATATCACCAGTGTCTTACTTTCTTCAGTAGCCTAATAACCATAGATTGATTACAGCCCACTCTTTCAGTGATTTCCCTTGAAGAATATCCCTCTTCATGCAGAACAACTATTTTTACTCTGTCCACTATGGACAATTTCTCAGTTTTAACCATCATTGAGAATGTACGCAAATTATACCCTAATAACAACAAAAAACAACCACTACAATGCTCTAGTAGTTCTGCGTCAACTCTTACAAAGGATGGAGTAGGATTAGGATATCATTAGGAAGCAGCCAATCAGGTAAAAGAATGTCTATGATTGGCTGTAACAACTAATACACAGCTAATGTGAATTTAAATGAGTTTGTCAAACCCCATATTTTGTGTTATATCTTAAGAACAGAAGTAGCTACAGAAAAAACTAAGACATTTTTGAAATCTCCATTAAATTTTGTATCTAATGACATGTAAATGATGAAATGACCATGAAAATTAGTTAGTTAAAAAAGGGTTAAACTTAAAAATTCATGGTTTTTGCAGGTGATGCAATATTTTTGCACACTAGTGTGTGTATGTACACACACACACACACGGACGGATAGACAGACAGACAGATATGCATTCACTCCAGTAAGTGTATACACATTTGTTCGCTTAGTATACAGTATAATGAAGCGGGCAAACTTAATCACTCTGAGACTAACAGCTAAAACTAAACCCACGTCTCTAAGGTATGCCTGTTCAGTGATGCTCATGGTATTGGCCAGTCTTTAAGGTGAAGCTGGTATCTTTTCACCCTTTACTCAGTGTTAACAACAGTTGCTGACATGTCATAACTGTGAGATGTTGTAGCTAGCCATGTTTAAAAGTCGGATCCTTATTTTCCCCTCAGTGTGAGAGTCAAATGTCATCTTTAAAATGAATCTTTTTCAGTTAACCCAGGACGTTTCTAAGGCATCTCCACATCAGAAGTCTCTCTTTCTCTTATGCTTTATGAAAACTAGATTTTGTTGTGTGCTTCACTGGTGAATGAATTTCCTTAGTAAAACATATCTGATATTCATTGTTTTTATATAGCAGTGAAATTGTTCTATTCTGTAATTTAGAAGTCTCTTTAAAAAAAACATGAAGATAACGTTGAGTTATGTAGTATGTCACGTTTGAATCACCCTCTCTTTCATTAGCATGTGATGTTCTGCTGATGATTTATGTTTTGCTTTTGTTTCAGATGTTTCAATTATTCAAGAATGTTCACTTCTTCGAAAGCACCGTGCAGTGGAAATTCATGGAAATAAGAACGAGAAGTTCCTCAAGTGCTCTTACTGTTCATACTCAACACGTTGGAAAAGTAAGATGGATGTACATTCAAGGAAACACTCCGGAGAAAAGCCATTTAAATGTGATCTCTGCAGTCAAGGGTTTTCTACAAGAGGCAATCTCAGAAACCACATGGTAGTTCACTCAGGAGAATGCCGTTACATGTGTAACATATGTGGTGCTGCTTTTCGTACCAGTGTCTACTTAAGTTATCATCTGAAAAACCACACTGTGCCTGGAAAATTCCAGTTGATGGAAAACTGTTGAAACTTTTTTTTTACACAAAACAGAGGTTTTTAATATTTGTGAAATCAGTGAACTACTGAGATATTATTTTGGACAAACTTCTTAATGTATATTAAGACTGATTTAGTCATCAATACTAATGAATACCATAGACTTTTTATGTATGAGGTTTCATTGCAGAGGTGATTTTTTTCCTGAGGCAAAGATATTTCAATAAAAGTGTAACTATGCTGAAAATTACTGGACTACAATATTTACTTTGCTCACAAGTTAGTTCACTAAGGGAAAACACTTTATTCAAGTCAGTAAACTGTTTTCTTTATTGAAATGTTCATTTCACCAAAAAGTCATTGCATTAAACTACATTTTTTGAAAACCTTTGTATTTTTAATGGCCCATACACTAAGCATTTTCATACAATTTATATTTTCAGTATAAAAAACTGACATTTAATAATAGTAATATTTTGTTAGTTTCCAAATATTTGCCCACTCAAGTTCAGCTGGTGCATTAGTTGATTGGAGGATTATATCCTCGCAGCCAGAGCTATCTCCTTACTTTGCTGATTGTGTATTTGGTACTTAATGGCCACTTTTGGCTATTTACCTTATAATACCCATCAAGTCGCTGTCTGTCTCCAAAACCGGTTCACCATTGTTACACAAAGATTTAAATACTGACATAAAACGAGACCAAAATTTCAGTTATTGTATGTGTTGAGAAAAGAACTGAGTAAGAGTTTTGTTTCCTCAATTCACATTAGCAGTTCATATTCCGACTTAGAAATAGATTGGAAAAGGCTACTATTCACTTTTACATGCAATATTTAAAAAATACTTGGAAATATTCTAGTTGGATAATGCTTACCTAGGCATTCCGTTTCTAGCAATGATTCATATTTCTTGCATGTTTTCCAGTCTTTGTTGAAGTTATTGTCCGTTGTATGTGAAACAACCATTCACATCCACCACACTGTTTACTTTGGGTAGAGTCAGTAGATCTTCACTTTAGGATTCAAAAACATCAACTCTTTACCGTTATTAATGCTCTAATTTTTTCGCCCACTCTTTGGGCATCCTCAGGAGCGTGGCGACTTTTCCACCAATGTTTGTGGTTTACTTCTCGCCAATGGAATCCGATACCCCATGTTGCCATTCGTCGGATGCGCCGTATTAGATACGTTTCTTAACCAATCCTAGCTGGTACCATTTATGTTTTACTAATTCTTTTTTTTTTTTTTTTTTTTTTTTCGCCTTCAGATGGTCGTTGACGTCGTCTTTCCGTTTTCTTCTTCTTTTCTTTTCCTATCCCTGTTCCCTTGTCTTTTTTGTTGGTTTTTCTTTTGTTGTTCTTTTTCTTGTCTTATGAGCTCTTTCCAATCTAGCCTTTGGAAACAGCTAATAAGACAAGAAAAAGAACAACAAAAGAAAAACCGACAAAAAGACAAGGGAACAGGGATAGGAAAAGAAAAGAAGAAGAAGAAAACGGAAAGATGACATCAACAACCATTTGAAGGGGGGGGGGAGAAATAAAAAAATGTAGAATTAGTGAAGCATAGATGGCACCAGCTAGGATTGGTCAAGAAACGTATCTAATACAGCGTATGCGACGAATGGCAACATGGGATATTGGACTCCATTGGCGAGAAGTAAACCATAAACATTGGTGGAAAAGTTGCCACGCTCTTGAGGATGCCCAAAGAGTGGGCGAAAAATTTAGAGCATTAATAACAGTAAAGAGTTTATGTTTTTGAATCCTAAAGTGAAGATCTACTGTCTCTACCCAAAGTAAACTGCGTGGTGGATGTGAATGGTTGTTTCACATACAACGGACAATAACTTCAATTTATGTTTTTGAATCCTAAAGTGAAGATCTACTGTCTCTACCCAAAGTAAACTGTGTGGTGGATGTGAATGGTTGTTTCACATACAACGGACAATAGGACAATAACTTCAACGAAGACCAGAAAACGTGCTAGAAATGTGAATCATCGCTAGAAACGGAATGCCTAGGTAAGCATTATCCAACTAGAATATTTCCAAGTAGTTTTGTTACCTTTCTTTTTTGTTTCTTTTATTCACATTCTTCTTTTTTTTTCCCCTCTGATTGAGGCTAATGATCCCTGTCACATGAGCACATGAGCCCGGAATAAAATTTTAGTAATCTTTGGATTCCATACTTCACCTATAACTGAGATGCCAGTTCATTAGGTGCACTTACCCTTAGGTACAGCTTTCCAGAAACCCAATCAGTACTTGAGCTTTAGACGTGAAGTCCAGTGGCTGTCTGATCTCATTATATATTCACACACACATACATAAAGTGACAGTGGAATGTTGATTATGTGCCAGTTGTAGTTGTGTCATTTAATGGATGGTAGGTTTATTTTTAATTGGAATGAATGCATAATTATATACGCTCATGATATTTTTATGCACATTTTACAGTTACACACTTTTGCAGTTTCTGTCTGTCTGTTTGTTTGTTTGTGTAGGAGGGAAAACTTTGACTGTTAATTATTTATGACTTAATTAATGTGTGAGCCCAAAAGCAACCACATAGCCGACATCTATGAAAGACACGTTCGAAGCATTTTTCGTAATGGATGGGGTGTTTCCATTAAAAGTCTGAAATCACAAGATTTCGTTATAATTTTTAAAAAAATATCCAAAATTGGTGAATTAAAAAGAGTTCTTTCTTTCTTTCTTTCTTTTTTTTTTTTTTTTTTTTTTTTGGTCATTTTTAGCTAAGCTTTCATTTTTTTACAATTTTTCAATAGGTGCTTGAGCCCTGGATCACCCACGTAGTTGGCATCTATGCACCTACCTAATAGTATTTTTGCCACACTTGGCCTGCAGAACAGCCCAAACTCATTGGGGCATGGAACATATCTGATTCTGGAAGCATCATGCAGGAATATTCTACCATGCAGAAACGAGTGAGTCACATAGTTGCTGCAAATTGGATGGTGGCAAAGTCTCTTGTCAAACAGTTTATTCCACCTCATCCCAGAGATTCTCAGTGAGGTTAAAGTCAGGGGGCTGTGCAAGCCACTTAAGCGAGGAAATTTTTTGCATGTTCCTAAGACCATTCATTGATGATACAATAGGGTTCCCACATGCATACATACATACATACATATCATTAAGCTGTTCTCTGAGATTCAGAGGTCAGCTCCTCGAAGAAAGACAAAGTGACAAGTAAACACTTAACTGATACAACTAGAATTTACTTACTGTTGGTGTATCAAATGTATCCATTTACAATGATCTCGGCACATCGCTCGAGCTTTATTAACATCCATCACACGCTGCACACACACCCTTTTGTACTTCGTACTCATAATCTTTTTCTCAAGCAGGCATTCCTGAATTTGGTCCTCCCAAGATTTCCTGGGCCTTCCTCTACCTTTCTTTCATGCCACTTGGGCTGAAAAAATTCTCTTAGTCAGCACCTCATCACTCATTCTTTCAACATGGCCAAACCACCTAAGAATATTAATGTCCATCTTACTAACGACATTTTGCCTCACATTACACACATCTGCAACAGATCTTCATTCCTCACACAATCACTGTGTGTCTTACCACTCCCCCCACCCCCCACCCCATAACACATCTGCAACAGATCTTCATTCCTCACACAATCACCATGTGTCTTACCACAACCCCCCTGTAACACATCTCCCCAACACACAAGTAACTCCTATGTCTTTTCTGCAGTACTCAGGTTTCATTGTCATATATCAGAGTAGGAACAATTACACTTTCATACACAGCCATTCAGGACTTCCTTGAGAACTCATCATTCTTGTGAAATCCTCCTAAGGCAGCTATGACTTTCAATGAAGAATTCACTCGCCTACTAATGTCACCATGGCTGTTTAATATATTTATGGATGTGTGCATACGTGATGCCAAAATAGGTAACACTGCTTTATGTCTTAGTGATATCTGTGTGTACAGATTGCTGTATGCTGATGACTCTGTCCTATTGGCAGAGAGCAAAAGTGAGTTGCAGAATATGTTGTCCCGAATGTACAAAGTTTGCATGAAATTCAAACAGTATAAATAAGAGAAAAACCAAAGTTATGGTTTTTGAGAGAGAAACTGGTAGCACTGGATGTAATGTAAGTCTAAATGACACAGTGATTAACCAGGTGATCAAGTTTGTGTGTTTAGGAAGCATGTTCGACGGTGAGAACAAATTGGATGGTGAAATTCATAGGCAAGTGAATTCTTCATTGAAAGTCATGGTTGCTCTGGGAGGTTTTCTTAGGAATTATGGGTTCTCAAGAGAGTCCCGCATGGCTATGTATGAAAGTGTAATTGTTCCTACTCTGATGTATGGCAGTGAAACTTGGGTACTACAGAAGGAACATAGAAGTCGTTTGTGTGTTGGAGAAATTCGGTACTCACGGGGAGTTTGTGGCAAGACACGTTCTGATTGTGCGAGGAATGAAGATGTGTTGCAGTTGTGCAATGTAAAGCAAAATGTTGTTCGCAAGGTGGAGACTAATATGCTTCGGTGGTTTGCCATGTTGAAAGAATGAGTGATGAGATGCTTACTAAGAAAATCTTTTTAGCCCAAGTGGCAGGAAGGAAAGGCAGAGGAAGGCCAAGGAAGTCATGGGAGGATCAGATTCAGGAGTGTCTACATGAGAAACAAATTATGAGTATGAAATATAGAAGATCTTGTGCACTGCGTGTAATGGATGTCAGTGAAGCCCGAGTTGTATGCCAAGATCGCTGTAAATGGAGAAGTTTGATACAGCAATAATAAGTAAAAATTATCTGGTAGTTTGTATTTCTTTTTGGAGCTAACCTCTAAATCTCAGAGAACAGCTTGGTAATATGTATGTACTAATTTCACCATCTAATTTGTTCTCTCTTTCAAACATACTACCTAAATATACAAACTCATTCACTTGGTCAATATCTATGTCATTAAGACATCTTGCATTCAGTATGAACAGTTATTCACTCAAAAACCATAGGTTTGGGTTTTCCCTTATTTATACTGTTTGAATTTTATACAAACTTCATACATCTGGGACAGCATACACTGTAACTCAATTTTGCTCTCTGCTAACAGGACTGTGTCATCAGTGTAGAGCAATCTGCACATATGCATATTACCAAGACATAAACCAGTATTACCCATTTTGGCATCATGCATCCATAAATATATTAAACAGCCAGGATGACATTATGCGACCTTGTCTGACTCCTGCACCAATAGAAAACCATTTTGATAAAACACCATTCACTCGTACACATGATCTACTGCCATCGTACTTGGCTTTCACACTATTAAGTAGATTCCCATTAGTACCATATTTATTCAATACCTTCCACAGAAGTCCTATTTACTTTGTCATAAGCTTTCTCTAAATCTATGAAGGCTGCAAACACTTTTTTACCAATAGACAGATACTTTTTAATCATCATGCGTAATGCAAAAATTTGATTAGTGCAGCCCTTACCAGGTCACCATGGTCCTGATAAATCCTTAAAAAGTGTTTACATTTTTTTAGGGTGCTTAAAAGTCCTTAATTTTTGCCAGAAATTTTCCAGAGCGCTTAAAAAGTACTTTTTTTCCTAACTGCCTGCATGAAATGCGGAAGTTACAATGAAGAGTCCATAACTTCTGCTGCTAATTGGCTATGTTGATGACGCCATGTTAATGCTCGGAGAAAGCCCGTAGGAGAGCATGCGACAGGAGGAGCTCTCGTCAGTGACTCGTAGCGACTTAGACTTTGTAATTTTGACTTTGGTTTTACAATTCAAGCCATAAAATAATTATGTGCAATATCCATATCTGGATCTTTTAATTTTAGTTACAGTTTTATGATTTATATGCTTTTTGTTGCGTGTATGGTTATTCTCTTTTATGAAAACTGATTTGACCAGCAGAATTGACTTATAAATTGCATAAATTCTAATTTATTACATCCACAAACTTGAATTATATGCAACAATATTACAAGCTTCATCAACAAACTTTAGTTTGTATAGTTAAGTCATGTATAAACGTATATTTGTTATTTTTGTGTGTGCAATTTGTAAAGTCTTCAAAAACATTTTGTATGGTGCTTAAAAGTCCTTAAAAAGTGCTTATATTTTTTGTGAGAAAATAAGTGAGAACCTTGTAACAAGCAAGTGTTTATCCTACTGGAAGTGTCCATGTAAAGAATAAACTGTGGCCATGACAAAAATACATTTTCCAGACCTCTGATTTGAACTGTTGACACCCGATTTTCTCTGACTTTTTTTTTCTTCACTGATTTGTACTGTTGACACCCAATGGGAAAGTTCCATGTCCTTATGCTGCTTGTACCAAATTCAGATCCTGCTATCTACATGATGCTGGAGGAACCATGATCTGCCCATCCATGTGACCTTTCTCCAGTCCTCAGCAGTTTAGTGTCAATGCTCCTGTGCCCACTAGAGACACACTTTTGTGTCCTGCACTGACAACAACAGCACTGAACATTGTCAGCTGTTGTAGCCGATTTGTGATGTGGTCCCATATGTGGTGCATTTGGAGATATCTCTGAACACACCAATGCTGAATTATGTTGTGATTTGCTGCATCATGGCCCATCTGTTTGCTGCATAATTCTCACCAGTCTACTTTGACTCCTCTGATCCAACAGCTGCTTTTGTCCACAAGATCACCAGTTGTGGAAAGTTTTTTACATATTGCATCATTCACTGTAAACCCTTGCTACAGTTGCACATGAGAAGCTCAGGTGGATAGCCATTTGAAAAGTGCTCAAATTGTCATGCCTAGCACTATCATTCCACATTTTAAAGTCTCTCAGATCTCTTGCTTTGTTGATTCCAACTCTCTCCCAATTGAATGCCTACTAGATTATTCTAAGCAGTCAGAATTGTGTGCTTAATCGCCTGTAATTTACTGGTTTCCAAGTAACATCTCTCGAGAAAACTTGAAAATTACATCGCCCTGGAGCAGGAATCGAACCCACATCTCTCAATTTCTGCTTGAGCATGCTATCCTTTTCACCACCCAGGACGTCCACATCCCAAGTTTCTGAGTGTTGAGAATCAAAACAGTCGCTCATTTTTGCCAGTCAAAGCCACTTCACTGGAAGAAATATTCTTCTCGTAATACGTGGAAAATACATCACTATAATTAACACAGCAATCAGACATCTCTGAATTGCCCGTTTTTACTGTTTCTCACGTAACATCAATCACATCAGAAAACTTGAAAATTACATCACCCTGGAGTGGGAATTGAACACGCATCTTCCAATTTCCATTTGAGCACGCTGTCCATTACATGTGTGTAATGAGCAGCACGCTCAAATGAAAATCGGGAGATGCAGGTTCGATTCCCACTTCAGGGCAATGTAATTTTCAAGTTCTCTGAGTAGATGTTACTTGGAAACCAGTAAACTACAGGCAAGTAAGTACACAATTCTGATTGCTTTGAATAATCTAGTGAATTTTCCATGTAATTCTACGGAATATTTCTTCCTTAATTTCTATGAATGCTAACTGATGCTGGATAAGCAGGTTACCTGATTTATACCACACATCTCTTATTTGTTGGAGTGAGCCATTTATGTGCCAAGAGCAGGTGTACCTAATAAAGTGTCATTTCAGTGTATGTACATTATATGTGTATAAAAAACTTCAGAAATTTGTTCTGTTATGAAATTAACTTCTCCACTAAGTATTGTTCCATTCATGAAGTGAGCCAGTTGCATGACTGTTGTTTCACATGTGGTTGTACCTCTCGCTGTTTCACCAAAACCCTTCTTAAATTGATAAAATGCCATCTTTGGTCATCCTAGTTTAAAATTAACCCTTATATCAAGTCTACTGAAAAAATTCCAAGTTGTCAAGTTATTTTTTTTTAGTGAAATAATTAAGTACAGAAATGTTTAGCAGTTGGCATAACCTAAGGGTTATTTTTTAAGTAAGAATAAGCATATAAATAAATTTTTCAATCATTGAATACTTTAGCTTGCTTTTAAACTGATTTCAGTAAGTCTTACTGTATCAAAAAGTGTGTGACTTGAGTGAATATATAAACAATATTTGAATCATCATCATTGTCAACCATTTGCAATCCACTGTTGGATGAAGGTCTCCCCAAGTTTCTTCCATAAAGGTCTGCCTTGCACCATTCTCCATGTCATTCCCTCATGTTCATCTACACATATCCGATGTGGTCTTCTTCTGAGTCTTTTCCTGTCCCTTACAAACCAGTCTAGAATTTTGGTTTTCCATTGGTGATCCGTTCTTCTGGCAACATGTCCAGCTCATTGCCATTTCAGGGATTTTACTATGATCATGATTTCTTCTGCTCTTGTCATTTTCCTTATCCCTGAATTCCTCATCTTATCTCTTCTGGTTACACCAAGCATGCATTCGTCCATGCTTCTTTCAGTTGTCTGCAGTCTTTGAATGTCTTTTTTAGTTAAGGTCCATGTCTCTGCTCTGTATGTAAGCACTGGAAGGATGCATTGATTAAACACTTTTCTTTCAAGACATAATGGCATATTGCTCTTAAAAATTGTACTGTTTCTTCCAAAAGCTACCCAACCAAGTTTTATATGTCAATTAATTTCTTCATCAATGTGACCTTTGCTTGATATCTGCTGTCCAAGGTAAATGTAGGTATTGGTTTTCTCCAGCTTTTCCCCATCAATTGATAAATCTTCATTTCTTGTAAAAGTATTGTACCTCAATTTTGTTTTCTGAATTCCTAGTTCACTGATTGAAAGACATTTTGCAATGTGGCATTAAAGAGTTTGGGAGATATGGTGTCAACTTGTCTCACTCCCTTTCCAATTTTATTGGTGCTGTATCCTCAAGTAACTGAATCTTTACACTTGCATTTTCATAGATGTTACTAATAATACTAATGTATACATCTTCAGTACCTCAGGATCTCAAAGCCATTGTAACTGCTGATGGTTTCATGGAATCAAAGGCCTTTTTTATAATTGCTAAAAGCCATACATAATGGGAGTTCATATTCCCTCACTCTTTCAATTAGTTCTCTCAGCATATGATCTATAGTGCTGTAGCCAGTCCTGAATCCAGCTTGTTCTCTTGATTGAGCCATGTCCAGCATTACCTTCCAGCGATGTGAAAGAACCTTAGTGAAGATTTCAGTGGCATAGGGTGACCTAAAATTTATCCGGGGCTAAATATTTTTGATATTGCTCTCAACCTTTTTCCGTACCGTGAAATATAATTTCAGTTGATTGTGAGGTTTCCAAATGCCACTTGCTGAAATCATACTTAACCATATAGAATGAAGTAGAAATTTTATTTGCAGTGTATATATGCAGTACTGTAAAACGTAAAATAAAAGTTTAGATTTTTGTCTTACCTCACTTATAAAGAAACTGAGCTCATCTGTTTTATTGCTCGAAGAACTTCTGGTTAACCTTTGTGTTAAAATTGTGAATTTCTGAAATAAACTTTTTCTCAACAGATAATACAGTTAAAGCACTTAACCGTTCTTGCTCCATTGTATTACGTAAGCAAGTTTTTACACGCTTTAAAAGTACTGAAACATCTTTCAGATTCAGCCGTCACAATGGGAGAAGTTAGAGCTATGTTTAAAATTTTTATTGCTTCTGAAAAATCCGTCTGTAAATCATTTTCTGTCAAAATCAGTACAAATTGCCAATTGACTTGGAATCTTGGAATTCTTTGCTGCTGTAAAGAACTTTGAGTTCCGTTTGAAGTTTTTCGCTGTTAATAAAAGGATAGAAATTTTTGCAGCTTTGTACTACATCACTAGAAAAATTTTTTCTGAAATTCAGGAAATTTCGTAGGATCCACTAAACTGAAACATTCTAGTTGCTCCGAATCTGTGTTTTGCCTGGTTCGAAATTAAGTCGCAGCACTCTACTGCACAGGCCATTATGTTGTCTTGCTTTCTTCTTTTAGACCCAGAGACAGGTTAACATTAACAGATGTTTCAGACATTTTATATCGGATATCATGTACAGATTTTTGGAAGTTCTGAAAATGATGGCTGACAGAAATATGTGTGCTAATCTTTTTCTGTAAAATATTATAAAATATATCAATGTGAGGCATAATTTCACTGAAAAACTTGAGGAAGAAAAGAAATTCTGCATCTTCAAGAAATTTCATTAGGCCACTTGCTTTTTCTTATTGATACTGCATCCCACCCAGATTCTTCGCGGACTCTTTCAAAACACATCATTAATGGTTCTTTAGCATGATAAACAGCTTCGACAGCTCTACTCTGAAAATTCCACCGGGTTATAACAGCGCGTGGTAATCGCCGTTGACACTCTTCTTATAATAAGTCTGTTCTTTTGCTTGATGTTGAGAAGAAAGACGAAAATGCCGTCAGATTTGCAAAGAATATTTTCACCGGAGTAACTGTAGAACAAACCTGTTGCTTAATTAAGTTCAGTTGGTGCGCGTAGCAGTGTGAAAAGTAGGCATGAGGATAGACGTCTCCGACAAGTTTCTGGACGCCATCGAGTTCACCGCGCATTGCTGCAGCTCTATCATAAGTTTGCGAAATTAATTTGTCTTTTAAATGGTATGGCTGCAATTCCTCTAGTATACGGGAAGATATTCCAGCAGCAGATCTGTCTTTTATTTGCGAAAAGCTATGAAAATGTTCAACAACTTTTGTACAATGGACAAAACGGAGAATGACTACAACTGCGATTTATTAGATATGCCCATTGTTTCATCAGCTTGAATGGATACAAACATTGCTGCATTGACAACTTCCTGAAGACAATCTTTGTAAACATTGTATATACAATCCAACAATTAATTTTGTATTGTGGCAGAGGTATATTTTAAAATTTTGGAATTTTGTAAATGTTCGTTCAACTGAATGTCCAATTTTGCAATTTCACTAACTAAATTGAGAAACATGCCTCTGTTAAGAGAATCTTCAGATTCATTATGACCTCTTAAGGCAAGCTCATTACTTCTGCAAAATTTAAGACTGTCAGTAATTCTATTTAAAACTTATCTATTTTTGTCAAACAGTTCATTATGAACTCTAACTGAAAGCTTATACCCTTCATCAAGCTGTGTTCTTATATCTACTTTGCCAAATAATTTAAATTTAACACAATTTGACATGTGGCGAGATGTTTGTTCGTGACTTTTAATTCGTTCCGAAAGATGGCTTCAAGTTTCTTATTCCATGTAGGGTTCAGCTTACATCACCACCGAATAGTAAACAATAAAAACAAAACAAAGTATGTTTGCTTTCACTTCCAGTTAACCAGGATAATTATATAGGATATTTTCTGTATAATTATACCAGGATATTTTGCTGTATCACTCCACATTAAAAGTTCTACACTGATTCTTATGTTTTTGCACCAAGCAAATATTTGGTTGATGTGGGCCCAAATCTTTAACGTTTTGTTTTTTCTTCATCCCTTAATAAACTAAAAGGCTGTTCCAATAAAAAGTCCACTTTCTTCATTTTACTTACATGACGACACAAGCGAACGTCACACACTGAACTCCACGAAAAAAAATCAGCCACTCACTGCCGAACGACGGGCAGAAAAATCCCTGCTCTTAAACGGTGAGGGGACCAGCCCCGAAAATCAGTTTTACGCATGCGCAGTTCAGCGTGCATCTGCTCATTCATCACTGTGTGACTAAGCTTCGACAAGGCGGCGAGTTGACGTGAGTCGCCTCTACCACACGCATGGTACTCAGTAGTGCTCTAGTAAACAGAAATGGAAGGCCATAATGCGTTACTCAATTATCAATTATTGTAGTGGCTCACATTTGCATTCGCAAAATACAGATTTTCTTTCGGAGTTTTTTCAATTAAAAGGAAAAACTTTTTTTTTTTTTTGTCATTTTCATACAGGGCTTAGCCCCGGATGCCCATAAGGACCTGACACCACTGGAAGATTTTACAAACTACTGATAGGAGGCTGATGGGCCTGTAGTTTCTGAAATCCTCAATGTCATTTTTTTTTTTTTTTTTTATGTAGCAGGATCACTGTAGCAGTGTTCCAATCCTCAGTAATCTTTCCTTCATTGTGACATCTCGTGAAACTTGGGCGAGTGTAGTTTCAATTTCCCCACTCGCTTCTTGTATAATGTCCATGGCGATTCCATCTTTTCCCCATTTCGTGTTCTTAATTGCATATGTAACTTCTGCCGGGAGGACTGGAGGGACTTTGGTACTGTTACTTTTCATAATGTCTAGAGTGGATGTCTCATCTCTTTCATGTAGTTCTGAGTAGAAATATTTCACTCTTGTAAAATTTCACCTCTATTTCTTGTTACAGAACCATTTTCTTTTCTCAGTGCCATAATATGTTTTCTTCCCTTACCAAGATGTCCCTTTGCTCTCTTCAGGCTTTGGTTGTTTTCAACTGCTTTTCTCACTAGTTCACAGCTGAATTTCCTTACGTCTTCAGTGATACTTTTTCATACTGTCTTGCATAGCTCTATATATTCCACTCTGGAAGTGACATCTTCATTTGTCCTCATCTCCCTTCTCTTTTGCATCAGCATTTTTGTTTTTCCTTATATTATTTTCATATGCCGCTTTTTCTTAGTACCACCTATTTTTGTTGCTGTTTCCATAAGTCTTGGTTAGTTTTCTGTTAACTTCAGAGATGTCTACTTCTTCTGACGTTAGATCTTCTACAGAGGAGAGTCTGTTCCTTGGTTCCAGTGTGAAGGTATTATGATGCTTTTTAAGGTTGATCATATAAATACATTTTGTTTGCTTTATAAGCTTCCCATATTCAAGTTTAGTGTTGAAGTGCATCTTACATCTAACCATTCTATGATCACTCCCTGTGTTGAACTTGTTCAGCAAACTGCAGTCCTTAATGACAAATTTCTTGTTACACATAATAAAATCAATTTCACTTGTCATTCCATTGAGGTGCTTCCATGTCCATTTCCTAAGTGTGTTTTTTTTTTTTTTTTTTTTTTTTTTTGAAAAAGGAGTTTATGATGGAAAACCTTTCTATCTCTGCAAATTGTACTAGAGTATTTTCACACTGGTTTCTGTTCCCATCTCTGAATTTACCTACCAGAGTTTCATTCTGTTGTATATATGTGTGTATACACTAGAACCCTAATGATTTGTGAGACTCCCAGCTGCACAATTTAACTCTGCATTCTCATCCATGCAAGGCAAACATTATTTTAAGATACCAGTATGTTTGAATATTAAACACAGTATTCTTATTTTTGCATACATAATCATCTGAAAAAATTACTTGGCTTAGCATGTCTTACCATCAAATCACAAAAAATGTCTTAGTGTCTCTGAGACTAGGAAAAAAAGTCCCTTAGTGCTGCTAAGTCCTTTCTTCAACACTTCTGTTTGCAATATGCCATTCTGAGTACTATCTACATTCACTACTGTTTAACTGCTAGCATATTCCTAGTAAGGTAGCCTGCTGTGGTTCACTGTTTGTCATTCAAGTAACAATGTACTATACAGTATCATCACAGAAATATCTTTAGTAACTATCATCCAGATCAATACCGAAATCATTAAAATTGAACTATCAGATTTGTATATTCTGGTTTTTTACATGAGTAAGCTAGTGGTTATTCCATGTAGGAAAATTTATGTATATGTTATGAAGTGGTTTAAACATTCAGACTGCACTACTTCAATGAAATTGCAAATCATTGTAAACACCCAATAGCAATAATACGTGTGCACTATCCACTTTTACATATGCAGCTATGATGTCGAGATGACTCTGTATACAGCACACTAAACAGCTTTAAGGCATTTACAAACCATAGATAGCAGCCACATGAGAAAGTCTTGTGATTTAAGCAACTTTGAAAGAAGTGGGTATTAGGTGGCCAGGTGAAAGTATCTCAGAAACCTTTTAAGAGCCTATGCAAGAACAAATGTCTTAAGGGTGTACAATGACTGGTACACGCATGCACACACTTATTTTCACACACACACACAAACAAAAAGTAGTCAATGATCTTCCTGCGGGTGAAAATAAACTGGTTGGTGTTTAAGAGCAGCAGTGACTGGAGAGGATTGTACAAGGTGACGGACAAGCTTCCATTGCATCAGAAAATTGTGCAGTGTATCAGTGGTATTGAAAAGAGAATTTCAGCATACATGGCATGAATGTGCTGTAAGAGGAGATGTTCCATTCATGTACCACTTGTCTCTGCTAAAAACTGACAAATACATCTTCAGATGGCACAGGAGCACCAAAACTGGACTCTTGAGGATAGGAAAAAGGTCATCTGATTCAATAAATCATTTTTACAGTTAATACATGTCAATGGATGGGCCATAATATGGTATTAACAACTTGCATCAATGGATCACAGCTGTGCAAGCTGGTAGAGGTGGTGTAATGTTATGGGGTGGGTTTAATTTCATGGCAGGCATTGAGTAATTTAATGCATTTGGATACCACAAGACACATCCATATATGTGCATGATATTTTCTGATGGAGAGGGCTACTTCCAGCAGGATGGTGCACTATGCCACAAGGCTCAGATCATTGCACAGTGGTTTCCAGAGTTTGACAGTGACTTCAAGGTGCTAAAGTGATCACCGCAGTCCCCAGATCTTTAACCCAATCAAACACCTGTGAGATCAGATTGAAATAACTATTCTTAATACAGATGCTACCTCCTGCAAAAATTTGGCAATTGATTGATGCCATAGCATCCGCTTGGGTGAACATTCAGTGGAAGCCTGTTATAACGCAGGTTTACAGGGACAAGACGATAACCGCATTATAGAGATACCCATGGTATATCTGAATCTTGGTATGTACAATATTTGTCTGTGTATGCATTTTGTTTGTGGAACATGATCAGACCTGCGTTACATCCAATTCCGCTGTATAACCCACCGCATTATATCTGGCTTCCATTGTACCTTTAAAATGATATCAGCACCTTATTGTATCCATGCCACATGGAATCAAAGCTGTTTTGAAGGCCAAAGGCAGACCAACACGTTATTAGGTAGGTTTTCTTAATAATTTGCTACTTCAATGTATATTTCTTAATATGTACTGGCGACCATTCATTGTTACAATAAATGGACATGTCAGAAATCACTAGTGAGAAGTAAACAGCAGAACTGTTATTCAATTTTCCAACAACCAAACTATTCATAGATTTTCATTTTAGGCCTTGTAGTGCTTTCAGCTGCTGCCATCCTGGTAAAGAACTCTTCAGAAAACCTGGAAATCATTTCTTTTGGATGGACAAGTTGTGCAAAGTTTTCATATGTTTATTTTTATTGTATAATTTCTGCTTTGTCAGTTTCCTTTTAAACTAAAAACTTTCTTATTGTCAAAAGATCTTAATTAACTTTTAACAAAAACCATTTGGAACTATTTTTGTTTAGTTTCATCTTAATTAAGGCAAATGCTGAATGGGTATCAGTAAACTTAGTGTTCTGCATTGATAGCACAATTGTTACTAGTTTAGTTACACGAAAAATTTCATATTTATATCAGGAAAAAAGTATGACATGCTATATTTGCCTTTAAAATTTTTTTGTAAAGAAATAGTGAGAAAGAAAATAATCACTACTGCCTATGATCACTGATCTAGAAGGGGCTCACAGTGGACACATTGCAGGTAGGAAATATGACAGAAACTAATGCTGGAGAAATTTATGCAATTGATAAATGAAATGTACAAAGATCCTGCTAATATGCAGTGGCGGATCCAGCCGGGGGGAGGTGCGATGTGGTGATTGCCCACCCTAAACTCTAACGAAGTTTTTATTTTATGTTTTAAGTAGGGAAAACCATAAATAATTAACTTTGCATATTTTGTTTTCAGTTTTCCTAACAAAAATTAAGCAATCAAACTTACTATGGAATTGGGTTTAAAATATGTATTACATTGATTTAGCATTAGTTAAAATACAAAGAGAAGGGAATAGAATAAAGAGAGTGAGAGAGAGCGCACACAAAAGATAAAGGGAAGACAGGGACAGCGGGAGGAAAAGCATGGTGGTATTCTTTGTTAGTTCTTTGTTATTGTCTAGCATCTGTAACATCTTGAAACAGGGTAAGGCAGAGCTTGGTACTGAAATCAGAGTATGTGGGAAAAACTGTGAATAACAATCTGATCTATATATGTGTCTTAATTGGGTCATATACAAAATTTGTAAAAATGATAGTAGTCTATTCTGAACTATCATAAAAACAGAAACTTTGTATTAGCTTTTGGGAATTTTGGTGCTATAAAATTTTTGCAGGAAAAGTTTAATAATATCATAAGAATTCCAAGCTGTTTAAATTTGGTAATTATCGAATATTAGGAGGCACTTTTTACTTGGTTTCACATTATGTACTAATTTAAAGGAAGTTTTCAGTTCTTTAAACGAGATTAGGGAAACTTTGTTTTTCAAAAGGAAAACTAAGTTCTCTTCATCTCATTTTTGTATGAGCATGATTGTAACACACACTGAGTATGCCCGTGTGCCTACCGTCCTTCATTGGAGTTTTCATTCATGTACGTAAAGTAACTGATATCAGAACTGCTTTCTTTTTCCTTTTTTACATTAATTTCCAATGGATGTAGTTTTGTTATTTCATCACCAATGAAAAGAAGTCGAAAATGATTCTTTTTGTTACCATCGGGTACAGTAAAAACAAAAAACAGGGGGGGAGCAAAATTCCAGTTACCGTGTTTTATTTTTAGTGATTTTATGACTAAACCGTGTGTTCACTATGCTTGGGCTGAAAATCAGGCATGTGTTTACTTTAATGTATGAGAATATGTCAGGTGGAGACCACCAAAAAAATTTTTTATTAAATTAACCAACTCCGAATATAAGGGCTTGGGCTTTATTTTGAAGGATTTCATTCAAATGTAGTCTGTGCCGATTTAAAAAAAACAGCATAAAGTTCGTTTCTTTGGGAAATGCGCAATCGATCGCACTGAAACAATTGTGATTTTTCACCTATTGCTTGCTCTCGTTCAGGTATTTTACAATTTAACATTCCTGGAGCAAGTGAAAGTATTTTAAAGACCTTGCAAAGGAACGCCAGGTAGGAGTGGCACTACCAGTATGTATGATGTATATCTAAAAAAACCTTCCATAATGTCTTCTTCCCCCCCCCAGAGTAAACTTCTTGATCCGCCCCTGGCTACATGTGTCTGAAATAGGAGAATTTCGTGTGAGTTTTGGAGCATATCAAAGACCAACATGGATTCTATTCTTATTTGATGTCATTGTGAATGTGGTAACAGTAGGAGTGAGGAAAGGAGCACTTTGGGCTGCCATGTGTGCAGATGTTGTTTTGCTGTGTGCCAAAACTTTAAAAAAAAGGGGGGGGATAGTAGAAAAAGTTGAGATGTTGGAGAAGAGCATTTAAAGATTGAGGGTTGAAAATAAGTTGAACCAAAACAGAGCACACATGCTGTAAAGAATGAAAAGGGAAGAATCATATCACTGGTTTCAATATCCAAGAAGCAATAAAGTAAGAGCGTTTAAATGTCAGGAGATGATGTTTGAAGAAGGGAGAGTTATGAAAGTTGAAGTAAGAAGCAGAGCTCACGTAGGATAGGATAACCAAAGGTAGACTATCTGGTGTATTATGTGATAGAAAACAACTAGTGAGATTGGAAATCAAAGTATTGCACAATCCACTATGCTAAAAAGTGCTGGGATGCAACCAGAGACAAGAAGGATGGAGAATAAGCTGAACATTGAAGGAAGGCAGTTGTCAGGTCATTGTTCAGTGCCTCCAGAAAGGATGTGATTAAAAGTGTTAGGATAAGTTTTACAGTTAAATGACAGAGATTTTGAAAATATCACAAAATACAACACTGCACTGATATGGACATGCTGTCAGAAAAAATGAAGGATACATGGAATAAGGGTATAATATTGGTAGAAGCAGTAGGTTTACAGAAAACAGAACTTTCAATCTTGTTCCCAACTCCTACAAGGCAATCCAGGAATTCAATGGTATTGTTGACTTCCTCATGGAGTGTAAACTTGATGGGAGGGAAAAGTTCAGTGACTACTCAAGTAAATCCTGAACAGGATATGGCCAGACTACAAAAATGTCATCTGCATATCGAAGCCAGAGAGTAGGTTGAAGATGGTGCTTAGCAATGACAGAAATGTATATCTTTTGTTTCTATAGGAATGTAACATGCATGTATTTCTACAATCTATACAGGATTATCATGGTAAATATGGAAAATGTATGTATGTAATAAAACAATTAATTGAAACCTGAATACACGTTTTATTGGAGCAAAATCTTGCACAATAGTTGATGCATAAACACACTTCGGAAGTATTCAATGAGCCCGCCATTGGCAGTGTGATGGCCTCGATTCTTGAATGGAGTCGGTCGTAGGCCTTGTTCATGACATTGGGGATGGCATGCCTGACAGAGTCAAGGGTGTTATGGGGATGCTTGTTGATCTCTCTTTCAACTACGCCCACACATATAGTAATCCAAGAGATTCAAGTTGGGGGGGCTAAGTATCAAGAGACCAGTGATAGGGCACGTTCTCTTCAAGCCATTTCTGAGTTGCTTTGGCCTTGTGAGCCTAGGCAGAGTCCTGTTGGAAGATGTAAAGCCTCCTGTCAGCAGTGGCTTCCATCGAGGGCTTCACTACATCTCTCAGCACCTTAATGTACTCATCTGCATTGACCTTTAAACCCTTATCGAAGAAGTGAGGAGGCATGAATGACATCACTCACGTTGGAGATGACCCCGAGGACCATAACGGTGTGCAGGTACTTTTGTGTGCATGACCCTAGGCATGTCGTCAGCCATCTGTTGTTCCTATTATTGACCTTCTTGTCCTGGTCAAAATTTTCATCTGAGAAGAATCTCAGCTTGTTTTTCTAGGGGTGTTTGACTTGTTCAGTAGTCTCTTTTTCTTCATCAGATACCTTTCCTGCATGGCCTGGTCCATGAACTGACCCCTCTTAAGAACGTAGGAGCTATAGCGGAGGTCCTCGTGGATGATGCAGTGGATGGTACCATAAGCAACACCCAACTTCTTGGATAAGGCATTCATTGATCTCCGAGGGTCATTGTCCACCATTCATTCCTTGCACCTTGGTGACAAACTCAGATGTCCTAGTGGTGGCGGTCATTCTGCTTATGCTTGCTAGGGATGCCGTCAAGGTCCTCTGTGTTGTTAACCTTGCTCTTGATCTTGTACACAAAAGAGAAAGAGAATTTGTGGAACTCAGCAATCTCCTTTGGAGTTCTCCTGGCACTGAGAGTTAACAGCAATGATGTTTTTTTAACTTTTCCAGGTTAAATAAGTACCTAAAGTCATTCCACATTTACCATGATAACCCTGTATTTATCTGTTACACATGTTTTGCAACAAACCAATGTGTCAGATCAACCATGAAATATGGGATTACACCAGTATACAATACGAATTTGAAGTTGTGATTCTGTCTATTGGTGCAAATTATGACACAAGAGGAGTAAGTCAAATAATATCCGAAAACTTGAAAATTTCATCGTCCTGGAACGGGAATTGAACCCACATCTCCTGGTTTGCGCCCGAGTGTGCTAACCACTACACTACCCTGAACTATCAAGTCTCAAGTTTCCGAGTAATTTTGGATATTATTTGACTTACCACTCTCGGAGCTGCGGTTTACCTGGACTCCGTCCAACTTTGAAAATATTTTTCGGTAATCCGTTTTTCTACAAAAAATCTGGTTTTGTGGTTTTCTTATATTCTTTCTTCTATTCATTTATTATGCATGGTATTTTTTCCTCATTAATGATATCAGCATCATTTTTCTCCATCATCAACGCTGGCTGTGGGATCGGTAACGAATGGAGGCAAATGTCTTTTTGTAAATCCACGGCACTTCAAGCACCCAGGGCGTAAGCCCCATGTTAGTAGCAAGACAGTCAATGTCTCGGAAAGTTAAAGTACTGGTTTATGATGTCCCATTCACGGTGCTTGTACGGTGCCTCACGCAGAGATGGGAATTCTGCGCCAAAACAAAAATCTTGCGCCGTCTTGCTACGAAAGGCAGATTTTGTGCCATTGTATGCCAGAACCGCGGTGCCTCATCATCAGCGTCGGGACTTTGCCACAGTAAATTCTCCTCTCAGCACACCATTCCATTTGACGCTGAGTAAGACCATGCGATGGGAAGATTAAGAGACTCCAAGTACCACGGATTTTACGTAGTTACTATGGAAATCGTCAGGCTGCTATGGACTACAAAAAACATAAGAGTATGCTACGAAAATAGAAAATCTTGGTGAAATAGCGCTATTAAACATCTGTGTAAAGTTTATTTTTGTATTTTCAAGATGTTTTGATTTAAAAACCAGAAAAAGTCAACAAATCTAACCGAAAATCACACCGGAAATTACTGCTGTAGCAGCGATGAGAAAGTCACGTTGTTTTCTGTTTCCACTTATTAAATGTTTCCTACTTTATTTTTTTCTCTCTGCCTGATTGTATTTATATTTTTTTATGCTTTCTGTGTGATCCTCATTTTTAATATCTTTGGTAATAGTGAAACAGTGTGACTTCATATTTCATTTAAGAATTTTTTCTAACAAAATGCATGTTTTCATATTTCTAATACTTCTTCAAAACTAATCAATAGAGAGCAATCATTTTCACCCCTTTCCCTTTTATTAAACGAAATTAAATTTCTAGATCAGTATTTAATCTGTCCATGGTGGAATTTGCTCCATTTCAGTGCCCCATAAAATTGTTTCGCGGCAGAGTGAGCAACACGGTATCGATTTTTCACCTTTAATTTTCCATAAAATTCGTGTTTTTCAATTTTTTAGTCACTTCTTACTCATACATGAGATTCTTCCGTGGATTCGCGGAATTCCGCTTTTTCTGTCATGATTTGGGTCATTCTCGAGATCGATGCAAAACTGAAGAAAAGCTGGGGGGAGGGTAAACTTATAATATATAATTTTATTATTTATAAATTGTAAATTTGTGCACCGCTGAACACGCGTTGATGTCCCAGTTTTTGATTTTGAAAAGTTGGCAGCTCTGCGCTCATGTCATAATATAATTTACACCAATAGACGGAATCACATTTAAATTAGCAATGTGTCAGATATTCAATGATTTCAAAACTCTATCCATTGCATGTGTATCTTTTTCTTTTCTTTTTTTCTCCATGGTCTTTCACATTTTGTTTCACCGTGTTGTAAAAAGTTGATGTAGACACAAACAGGTAAAAGGTAGGACAGAGTAAGATATGTAATGTAAACATCTCCAGTGAGGTAATATGAGTGCTTTACAGAGGAATATAGGCTTTGCCAGTTTACAGTAAGCAGACTTTCACTATCACTGAACATAAATATAAAAATGATGAATCTAACAGAACAGGAAAATCTGTTCCCTATGTCCATCATGAATTACACATGGAAAAGATTCCATGTTTACATAATGCAATTTCATAAAAAAGTGACCTGCTTGATTTTATCATTGCTTAATTTTCACTGCAGCGATCATTTTCCCATCATAACTCTGTAAATATCTCATGGATCTGGACATTCTGTTATTAATTTCAGCAAAGTGAAGCATTCCGTCAGAGGTTGTGGTATTCCCTCTTTTTGGCAGATTAGTAGCCGACTGCATAAGGGTTAGTGAGCAGTCTTCTTCCCTATACAACATTCTCAAGGAATCATAGAAAGCTTAGACTTACAGAAGTTGGCAAATATAGAAATCAAAGTTCACGTTTTGTATAGTTACATGATTTTAGAGGCCATAGTGAATTAACATTACCTAGGGATGTACATCCAGACCATCATTAGAATATCTGAATCAAAAATTTGGATATATATGGCAAAATAACTTAATCTTTTACCATCTGCACAAGTACATGAATCTTCTTTTAAGTGTCACTTAAAAATTGTTGTTACAAATATTCATTCAATCCAAAACCAATAATGAAAATTTAATTTCTTATGACCTTTTGTGAAAAAGAGCATTACTAAGCAGTAAATTGAATCCTTTTCTAAGCAGTAAATTGAATCCTTTTCTAAGCAGTAAAATTTAATCATTTTCTTGGATTATCCAAAGCTTAGAAATATGATTCTTGAACGAAAATGACCCAGTGATATTACTTAAGGGTTCAATGTTTGCTCGGTAGGTGTTTTAAGTTATATTATGTTTTACAGTTTGATTCATTGTATACAAAATATCATCACTAGCTTTGTTCTTTTTAACTTTATAGGGTGTGACTTGCAAGAATGCTACATTACCCTCAATGAAGACCAAGAGAAGTCCATGGAAAACTTCCATAGAAATGCCAAAACCTTACTTTTTGTGTGCCACCACTGTTCTTACTCATCTCGATGGAAAAGCAAAATGATTCTTCATCAAAGGAAACATTCTGGCGAGAAACCTTTCGCATGTAGTCTCTGTGGTCAAGCATTCTCAGATAAAAGTAACCTAAGAGTTCATATGCGTGTGCATTCAGGACTGTGTAATCATATTTGCAGTGTGTGTGGTGCATCTTTTAGAACAAGAATCCGTCTTCAGCACCATATGAAATTGCATTGCCCTTAAAAATTCAGCTGCATGACTGCATCTGCTCTTATTTCTAGTTGCTCTTGTGAACCAAAACTGTGTGTGTTGTTTTTAATATTAGTACAGATCCTAGATTTAGAATTCTTCATTAGCAACTGTACAGCAAAATTTCTAAGCTGTATTATACAAAATTTTGACCTGGTAAGCTATTTTCTTAATACATTTATTTGCTGTTAATTTTTACTTAGAATTTTTATATTTTTGGTCATAAGGTGATTTTAAGTTTTACCCAAATTTCAATATTTATTTTCTTTTGCATATTAAATTTAAGCACTAGTTGTTCACAACTAGTGCATAAATGTCGTTGTTGTTTTCTTTATGTAAAAAGGAAGAAAAAATTCAGGATGCAATCTGGAAAACTGGAAAGTGTTTGCGAAAATTAAAATTGCAGGTTCAATTTTTACAAATTCTAAATATTTTGCATCTTCTATCTCCTTTCACAATAACTTTTTTGTGGAAACCAACAAATCATAAGGAAAAAAAACTGTAAAGCAGATGATGTGTTTATGCCTTCATCTTCTGTTCTGTTTGGCTGTTTATAATCAGGTTTATAACATATTGACTGTAATTCATAAGAAAAATATCTATTGGAGGGAAAAAAGGGTGACATTTGTATTTTCTTTCAAGCCATTACAGTCAACAATTACACAGCCCAACAATTTGTTTTGTTTTTCTGGAGCTTTGGAAGTTGCACCTATTTTTGGATATGTTTAGGGCGCTGATTCCAAAAATGGCATTGGCTTTGCCATATCGGCTCTAGTTTTGGAGATATGGAATACCTATCTTAGATGCTGATGTGCAAAAATATAGTAAATTGTATACTTTTAATTAATGATTGTTCAGAGCAATAAAGGAACATTGTGCTTCCCTGACATGTGTTGGTATGCCAACTTTGGCGATGATCCTGTGAACCAAAGCTCCCCAAGAACAGAAATAGGCAGATAGCTAGTGGAATCGGATGAATGTGGGCAGAGTCTGTGTTGTATTGCTCCAGAAATTGAGGTAACCGAAATTACAATAATTTCAATATATATTAATGTTAATCTAATTGAAGGCATCTGTCAAAGAAGGATGTAGCTCCAATTTTGCTGATTTTTAGTTAAGGGTACCATATGATAGAGGGGAAAAAACCCTGCATTGTTAGGTAAAAAATTGTGTAACTCCCTATCCAAGGATATTTATTATAATAATAAAGGAGTTACCCCCGAAGTTATTTTGGTGAAAGAAGGACGCAGCTCCCGGAGTTGCGTCATTCTTTGACCACACAAAGTAATTAAATAATTCGCCACCAGATGGCAGCTCTGTTGATTTGGCTCACCAATCTTTCATTTTTCATTGTTAGTAGCTTAGTATGCAGACAATGCATTCTGTAGCCATCTAAATACTGAATGTGATACTGAAAGTTATTCAAGTAGTGGTGAATCAGAACCAAATGATTTGTTATCTTTGAGGCAAAATAGTAAAAAATGAGTTAGATATTATTATATTTGCACTTTTAAGGTATTAAACCCCTGCAAAGTGCGCAAATATGTACATAGTTTTTTAATTGAATGTATGAATGAGTAGTATGCTTGTGTGGTTTTTATGGAATTGACGAGCTATAGTTACATCTCATATGGCTAAAAAAAAACCCAGCGTAGTTTGTCTAGCAAATAATAATAAAAAAAAAAAAATTATGTTTCATCCCTGGAAGAAGGAATCGTAAGCAAGATGTCTGTAAACCTTTGAAGGCCAACAACATTACGATAATTGACGTGCTGGAAGTGTGTTGTGGATGGAAATTACCATGATCTTTAGGGTAAGTGATTGGTGATTTTTAATAGTATATGAGTTAGATATGTTAGCAACTGGAAGCAAAATCGGAATAAACAGAAAAGAAACCGTGAAGAATATGTAAGCACATTGGGAAAAGTAATATTTTATTCTTGTAGATCAGGCAAGGCAGTACAGAATTTGTGATATGCAAGAAAGCCTTCTGTAGTTTTCATGGCATAGCATAGGGCAAAAGAGAGTAGAACTTTTAGTTAAACACATTGTTCATAATGTTACTTCCCCAAGAGATATGAGGGGCAAGCATACCTACCATTATCAAGCAATAGCAGAGGACTGGGTTTCTAAAGTGAATTAACATATTTGAAGCTTTCTAGGACGAAAGTCTCACTACAGTCATTCAGAAAATGAAAAACGTTACTACCTTGATGCTGCTTTAAACGTAAAAATAAAACGTATAACTTATTCCTACAAAAATATGATGCACATAGTTATTTGCTTCTTGAAGCTGGGTAAACAGCTAAACCCATCATTCATATGATTTTTATCATTGGTGTTTTATCATAATTTTCATTACAGTTTTGGGTATCCACGATTGGACATATGTCAGAAATGCAAATATCTGATGCACCTGACGAAGAAAAGAATGCACTGAAGATGCAAAAACTTCTTCATCAAGCTAAAGCAGAGCTTTTTTACACTCATTTTAAAGAAAAAATGTCAGAAGCACGCGAAAAACCAGATGTAGAAATGATTTGCTTCGATTTCTAATAGAACATGCCTCTTCCTCTATTGCCTTCAGGTGATATTTTTTACAGCCATCAGGTTTGGGTATACAACTTTGGCATCTATTCAGCAAAAAGTGGAAAAACAACTTGTTATACGTACGACGAAATACACTGGTAGAAAATCTCTAGACGAAGTTCGCAGTTTTTTACATCATTTTGTAGAAAATTATGTAGATTGCCAAATAAAACAGCTCAATGTTTTTTCAGACAAATGCGGTGGCCAGAATAAGAACTCTGCTGTGATTTGCTATTTCTTTACCTTAGTTAAACTTTAAAAAATTAATGCAATTGTTCATCAATTCCCTGAGCCTGGGCATGGCATAGCTACCTTGCATGTGATAGATAGATCTTTTGGTATTATAGAAAAAAATAAGAGACAATGTGAATGGATGTATGTACCATTAGATTGGTAAAGGCTAGTAAAACAATGTAGTAAAAACTTTGAAGTTGTTGCGGTCCAACAAAGTATGATTTTGAACTTTCAAGATCATTTTTGGCCTCTTTTTAAAAGAACAGTGGTTAACAAGATAAAGGGAAATGATGGAAAAGTATGCAATGAAAAGCTTCTAATTAGCACACGCAAACTTTTTTGAGTATGATGCTAGTCATCCTAATACAGTTTGTGTTGTCACCCTGGTGGCGCAGTGGTCTAAGCGATGGCTTCTGATCATTAATTCGAAAGGGGTCTGGGTTCAAATCCCGGGGAGGCATAGATGTTGTGTTTGTCTTACGACACTGGCTCTCTCCCTTCCCTGGAACCAGTGACCCTACATTACGGACGGGCAACTGCTTATATCCCATGGAGTTGCTCGCGGTGGTCGTTAAACCTCCAATCAAAAAAAAAAAAAAAAAAAAAAAGAACAGTTTGTGTCAATTCTTTTTTAATGGTATCCCAAGTATGTATTTTGCCATTGCAAAGACAAATACAACAGTGTCTTTCCCTAGATGTGTTTTGTACACTGGTGCTATAGCCCTTTATGAATCAGAATTCAAGGATGTAAAACTACTTGCAGAAAAAATACATTGGCCATTCTGATATGTGGTTCTATAATAAACTAGCATGTGACAACAATGAACATTCCTCAGATGCTGATAGTATTTGAATGTTGGGCAAATAACATTTATATTGCTTTATGTAAAAAATACCTTTCCCTGTAAACTAAAATATATTAAATTCTGTGTCATTCTCCCTTAAATTGCACTTTTTGGTCATTGATAGAAAAGTCCTTGGTAGAGATCTAGACATCAGCAGCGTGTGAAAGAATATCGCAAATTTAGAATGCGAAGAAAGTAAGCTGATGTTCTTCAATGACCTAACTGAACAGATGTGTATTATTATTTTTCTTTTTGCCATGATATATACTTACCAACCATTTTCAGTACTTTTCCTCATAGTTTCAGGTGACAGAGGTTCTGTCACCTGTCCAGCTCAAGGGTGATGCCATTTTTAAGTTTTGTGAAGAGTTGACCACATAGATGGATGTTGATCCCAGCATGTACATGCCCATGTCTTTTTGGTTTTTTTCTATATGAATTAAGAGATTATTTCTTCCAGTTTCCTGCAATGCTTACATTGTTCAGTTTTTTCTGTATTTTTGCTGATTTTGCATTTGTGTCATATTTTTGCTGATTTGCATTTGTGCTTTTAAATTTTTGAGATCTCTCACAATATAACATACACTTAATTTTTATATGCAGTAGAACTTGGCTAAAAGGTCTTTAGACAAAAACATGTATGACATTAAAAAAAAATCAGTGTACTTTTTTTTTTTTTTTTCATTTTGAGGTTTAATGATTATCACGAGCCACTCTAGATAGCCATAGGCAGTTTTCTATCCTTAATTTAGGGCCACTGGTTCCAGGGAAGGAACAGAGCTGGTGCCATCAGAAAAAAAGCATCACTTGTGCTTCATCTGGGTCTCAAACTCAGACCTGATGAATGGTACATTAGACTACTTGGCCAGCAGGTAGCTCAGTGCATATTTCAATCCTCAAGAATAGCCATTAAAGATAATACTTAACAAACTCATTTTTAATGTTATTAAAAAAAATGTTGCCTTCAGTTGTAATATCATTTCTCACTTCCAGTCTTAGTATTTGTAAAGTTGATCATGGAAATTAATTTAAAGTATTGCATGTGCCTCCTTCAGCTGTTAACTGTGTATTCATATAAATTGCAGTCCTAGGATCAATCTAAAAATTATAGAATGTGTAAAAAAGAAAGAATGAATGAAAGTGTTTATGTTGTAAGTTTGTCATACGCCATAATTTTTAAGCAAAGCATTGAGAATGTGATGAAAACAACAATCATTAAGGCTTTTCATCACACACAGTTTAAAACAGTGATCACGAACTGGCTGCTTGTGAAGTGATTTAGTGTGATGTGCTCTTTGCACCTGTTTTGAGCTATTTTTTTAGAAATACAGCACAGTTATATGATAACATTTTATCTAAGCATTTTTGTGCATGAACAGTAGTTTGTGATACCCACTGGTTTCTCATCAGATGCTTTGTCAGAGTGATGTGCAGTCACTTCAAGATTCAGCTATACTGAATGAAAAAATGTGCCTGGTGCATGTTTGTTCACTCAGTAGGAACTGTTTGGCACCAATTTAAGCACTCAGAATGGGTGCTCAGATCTAGTTTTCAGCACATATTCATCAAGAACCATCTCAGTTTTTGAGGAGGCAGTAAAATAATCTCCTGTGCTTGCATGTTCCACTCCTCCAGTGTCACTCTCATCCAATCAGGATCAAGCAGTTGCAGTGGCAAGTCTCATTCTGTGGTGTTTCTATGAACTAGATGACTCTGACAGAATTCCTTTGCTAATGCTAGTATACCTATTAGTAGTGTGAATAGCTGATAATTATATTTATCATTGTCTTTTTCCTTACTCATTCCCAAACATGTATGTCTGTCTCACAAAAGTAAAAGAAAAGTAGATGACAAAGGTCAAATACTTCAGGACAAGTGAGAAAGTCTGTATTTTTACCACGTCTTTTGTAAAAGAAGATCGTGCTTATGTTAACGGTTTGTCCGTCCGTCTGTACCCACGATATCTCTGCAACTATTATTCCAATTTGAAAAATTCTTTTTGCATTGGGAAGCTTGAAATATGCGAATAATGATCCTTTATTTTGTTTTTTTTAACGGTGTACAATCTCGCCGCTAGGGGGCATAAATGCAGATGATGTCGAATTCAAAAATACGTTTTATTCCACATATTTACTTCTAAACATCCGATTGAAAAAATTATTTTATCTTTCGATTCCATTTATGTCGAAGAGTATTTTAGATATAGTTACTTTTTCAAATTATGCATAGATTTTCCGCTGGGGGCATAAAAGTAAATTACATTTTTCCCGATAACTCGTCTTCTAAAACTCCGATTTGAAAAAAAATTTCTTCAGCGGATACATCCTGAAGAAATCTTTTGCATATAATTTCAAATTTTTGGTAAAGAATACTTTAGCCACCAGGAGGCGTAAGTGTTAATTTTTGCTTCTGATGTATTTGCCATAAAATCTGAGCTTCTAAAATTTCGATTGAAAAAATTATTTCGTGGACTGATGCCACTTACATCGATAAACATTTTCGGAATATTTTCTTCTTAAAATAATCTACAGTTTCTCTGCCAGGGGGCATAGATGTATATCCTATTTTTGTCCATATCTCTACTTCTAGGAGTCTGATTTGAAAAATTCCTTCTTTGTTGGATAGTGTTTCCAGTGTGACATGTTTTTCATATAATTTCAAAATTTTCAAGTAATTCATAGACTTTCCGCTAGGGGGCAAATTGTGTTTCCCCTTATATCTCCGCTTCTAAATCTCCGATTTGAAAAATTCTTTCTGCATCGGATACAGCTCCTGGTGGGAAATCGTTTGCACATAATTTCCAATTTTTGTAAAAAAAATGGTTTGGCCACCAGGGGGCGTAAATCTTCATTTCCGCTTCTGGTGTGTTTGCAGCAAAATATGAGCTTCTAAATTCTTGATTGAAAAAATTCGTCGTTTGTAGACAGATAGTGCTCATGTCGACAAACCTTTTAGAAACATTTTCTTTTTAAATTAATGCATGGTTTCAACGCCAGGGGCGTAGATGTATGTCTTATTTTTGTCAATATCTTTACTTCTAGGAGTCCAATTTGAAAAATCCCTTCTTTGTTGGATAGTGTTTCCACTGTGACATGTTTTTCATATAATTTCAAAATTTTCAATTAATTCATAGACTTTCCGCTAGGGGCGTAATGGTAACTTGCTTTTCCCCCTATATCTCTGCTTCTAAATCTCCGATTTGAAAAACTCTTTCTGCACCAGATACAGCTTCTGATGGGAAATCCTTTGCATATCATTTCTAATTTTCGAAAAAAATGGTTTGGCCACCGGGTGGCGTAAGTCTCAATTTCTGCTTCTGATGTATTTGCAGCAAAATATGAGCTTCTAAAATCTCGATTGAAAAAAAGTGGTTTGTTCACCGATACTACTCGTGTCGACAAACCTTTTAGGAACATTTTCTTCTTGAAATAATGTATGGCATCTACGCCAGGGGCCGTAGATGTACTTCTTATTTTTGTCAATATCTCTACTTCTAGGAGTCTGATTTGAAAAATTCCTTCTTTGTTGGATAATGTTTCTGATGCGAATTTTTTTCCCTATAAATTCAAAATTTTCAAGTAAATCATAGACTTTCCGCTAGGGGGCACAAAGGTAAATTGTGTTTTCTGCGTTATTTCTGCTTCTAAAACTCTGATTTGAAAAATTCTTCCTGTATGGCATACAAGACCTGATGGGAAATATTTTTCACATAATTTCTAATGTTTGCTAAAGAATGGTTTGGACACCAGGGAGCATAAGTGTTAATTTCTGCTTCTGATGTATTTGTAGCAAAAGCTGGGCTCCTGAAAACTCGACTAAATTTTTTTCTTGGACCAATACCGCTCATATGGGAAAACCTTTGAGAATACTTTCTTCCTAAAATAATGCATGGTTTTCCCACCAGGGGACGTAAAGTCACATCTTATTTTTGTCGATAACTCGGTTTCTAAGAGTCCGATTTGAAAAATTCTTTCTATGTTGGAAAACGTTTCCAGTGCGAAATGTTTCTCATATAAATTCATGTTTTTCTTAATGCACAAGTCTGCAACCAGAGGGCGTAAGCTCACGATTCCGTTTACAGCAATATCTGAGGGATTAAAAACCCGACTGAAAAACTTCTTTCTTCCGTCAGATACTATTGTTTTCCGTACAGGTTTCATTGACTTTGAATAGCTTTGATAAATTTAATTTGCGTCAAAATGAATTCAAAAGACGTGCTTATTAGACCCAAAAATTATATGTCATCTTTCTTTTTTTAGTTTCTTGCACCAATAATACAAAATGAATCAAAGAGTAAGAACCAGC
Source organism: Macrothele yani (assembly GCA_039090855.1). NCBI lineage: Eukaryota > Metazoa > Arthropoda > Arachnida > Araneae > Macrothelidae > Macrothele > Macrothele yani. The sequence continues at coordinate 138,280,429 of CM076993.1, read as the reverse complement.
ATGGAAAATTGAAGAAAAGGTCCTCTTCCCCCAAAATGGCTTACAACAAAATTTGTTTGCTGCTGCAATAAATTCAACAAAGTAGCAACAGCTTTGCTTTTTTCACATGGTATTGCAAACCAATCAAAATCATTTACAGCAGGCGAGTTTGTCAAAGATAATTTAATTAAGACTTCTAATGTGTTTTGCCCCAGAAAGCAGCAGCTTTTTAAAACTATTAGAAGCAAAAAATGGTGGTAGAGTGTGTCAATGAAATGGCCGGTGATTTGCTCTGTCAAGTAGAAGAAAAATCCATCCTTTTGTAGCATTTTTTACTATAATTGACAAGTGCACTGACATTACAGATATTGCACACCTTGCCATTGCCATTGTAAGCTTCACTGATGAATTGAAAGTTATTGAGAGGAACTATTAGAAGTATTTACTGTGAAAGGAATATCTACTTCCTATAACATGATAAAATTTGGACATAAGCATATAACCATAATTAATAAGTATTAAAACTGTAAAACATGCTTAAGTTACATAAGTTTAATGTAAGGGTGCTTTCGACTGGTAACTTCAGTCTTCATCAGCCTTGTAATGGATGGATGATGACAATGGTAAGTGGTTGCCAGATCTGTAAAGTTGTATTAGTTTATTTCTTTTTTAAAATTGATTTCCACATTAATGAAATGGTAAAAGGAAAATCAGAATTTCAGTTCTTGGGGCCGAGAAAAATTTTCAAACTTTCTCGATAGTACAACAAAAAAAAAAAAAAGATGATTAACGAATGGGGCAGTTCATTTAGTGTCAGGCCAAAGAGGTTCAGCAGAAATATCCTCCAGTTAGAGATGCCAGTGAAATTTCAGAATTTCCTCTATGGGCATGCACAAAAATGATGATGTCCATAGAGGAAATTCTAGAATTTATTCAGCTTGCAAATAAGTCAGAGAGAGTCTGTCAAGAAAGAAAATGCATGCATAAATGCGATCACTTTATGCACTACTACTCAGTAACTACATCCTCTCACTCAGGCAGTATTTGTCAATATGTGGTTAGAAAAACAACAGTTTGTGTTTTAACAATTTTTTTTAGAATAATTTGCTATATTCAATGTCTATATCTCTCTAATTGTTGAATGTTTTACTTTCTGTTAGAAAAATCAGATTGTATTAAAATTTTCTTTTAGAAAATGAACAAGTCACTCTAAATTATTGAGAATTTATTCTTGTAATAACATACACTGGTTTCCACAATTAACATGACAAATACAAATTCCAAAATATGTCCAAAAATGAGATGACCAATCATAAAGATGTTCAGAGACCTACAAGGGGAATCACTAAGTCAGCATACCCAAGCAACATTGTGTTAGCTGCTATGTAAATGACGACCGTATGTCATTGAGTTGGACTGTTAGTGGAAGAATGGCTTCATTCACACCATCGCTTAGAAGACTCTTTATGGCAGAGAGCAATTAGTAGATTGGAAGCAGGGCGATTGCAGCCTGAGGTAGCAACATGGCTGAATGTGTCGAGGAAATATGCCTCCAATCACTGGAGACAGAACAATAACCAGAAGTCCGGAACAAGTATGCTGATGAGCCTTTCAAAATGGACCAGTATTTGTTTCTAACAGCTTGCCACCATAGGGAGTGAACAGTCAGGCAACTCTCACAGGAGCCCTCTTTTGCTACAGGAAATACAATAATGAGGCAAACAGTATACAAAGACTCCATGAGATAGGTTCTGTATGTAAAATGGCCAATCAATGGTCTGAATCCCATCCACTGCATCGCACAAAAGTGTCTGTCTGAATTGGGCCTGACAACATTACTTCTGATTAATGGACCTATGTTCTTTTCAGTGACAAGTTGCAGTACAGCCTAAACACAGATTCCTTGTACTGTACATTTGGAGAGGTGGGAAGTCAAATTCTTCCCTCCTATGTTAGGGAAATTGATCACTGCTGTAGTGGGGGGACTTTCGGTTTCAGCTGGCTTCATGTTTGATGCACACATTCTGTGCATGTGTTTCCAGGAGGCACCCTGACTGCTGCATGCTACAGGGATGACAACCTAGAGCCCTATATGTGGCTTTTCAAGAGAGCTGTTGGCTCCCAGTTTCTTTTTATGGATGATAATGCCCATTCCCATAAGGTCTCGGCTAGTCTACGAATACAAGAGTGAGGATATTCACAGGATGGAGTGGCCCACGAGATCTCCAGATCTAAACTTGATAGAGCACATCTGGGATGAGCAGTTACAAACCAGCAACCCCTTCCAGGGACTCAGATGCACCTTGGTGGAGGAGTGGCACTTAATGGCACAAACTCTCATTCACAACCTTGTAAACAGCATGAGCATTCTTTATATCGCTGTTCATGGTAATCACACTAGCTATTAACCTTTTGAATTGCTGCATCACTTTGGGATTGTCATGCGCATGCTTCCGCCTTATGTGGTAATGGCATTCCTTTTCTGTTATGTATTGTTGCCTTATCAATATATGTATGTCTGTACCAACTGTCATTACACTTTGTCATGTGAATTTTGGGTTATTCATGATTTTGTGTTTGCCATGTTAATTGTGGACAGCAGTGTATTTATCAGAATTAGGTTCTATTATAATGGACCTACCAAAAAATTAGTTGTTTTTGATAGGCTGCTTGAGTAACTGCTGACGCAGTCTTCCCAAGGCTCATCATCCAATTAAAATCTCAGAATATTTTTAGTGTAAAGTTGAAAGATTTCTTCTGGCAGGAACTTTGGTTTTTGACCTACTAAATTTGATTTGTATGATACAGATCACAGGCCTTGAAACATCTGTTATTACAACAAGAAAAACTCAGTAACTTAGAAAAACTTGCCTTTCTCTGTGTTCCTTTTTAGGAAAACATATTAATACATTTTCCGCTGAACAAACCATACATTAATTAGTCTGTATTTTACTGATTAAAATTGTTTAGTTTATAAGAATGTGACTAGAAAGCTTCATTTCTTAAGAGTTTCTTCCTGTATGAAAGTGACTGCACAGCAATCATTTCTTACTATTCTATTTGAAAGGCAGGGTGTGTAAATATACTAAACATTGTAACTAATATGTTCTCTATGAAAAACTTTCAGCAGAGATGTGCTTGTCGCCCTGGTGGTGCAGTGGTTTAAGCGATGGCTTCTGATCACTCGTCCGGGTTCGAATCCCGATGAAGCATGGATGTTGTATTTGGCTTATGGCACTGGCTCTCTCCCTTCCCTGGAACCAGTGGCCTTCAACTAGGGATTAGCCCACTGAGTTGTTCATAGTGGTCGTCAAACCTCCAATTAAAAAAAATAACAGAGAGAGATTGTTTGCCATCCCCCCCCTCTTAATGTGAAACACTGAAGTTCATGAACCCTCATTTAGGGAAAACCCTACTATCTTCAATTTACTTGTGACAAATATTTGCGTAAGCATTAATGTTATCTGAAATCGGCTTTGCTCATTAAAAAAACGGTTTACAGTTTTTCACATTTTTGAAAAAACAAATGTTGTTGCTTATATATGCAGGGATCGCATTCGTCCTAAAATTCCTAATATTTTGTGACCCTCCTTAAATTCCTAAAATTAGACCTAAAATTTGCTATTCATCCTAAAATTTTCGTAAGCTTATTTTTATTAAAAACAACCGTTATTAACGCCAATAAATTTACCATTACGGTAAGGTAAAAAGACCTGTTATTGTAGAAACACAGCCTATATGCTGTGCTGCTGAAGGGAGGGAAAAATGACGCCATCGAGATGCACTTGCTTCGGGGCGGGCGTTCCATTTTTTTGCCTTCGAACAGTTTTCGAGAGTAACAAGAGATCTAAGGGAAAAGGGGAGGGGTCATTTTCACCCCTGGTTTGCGCTTTGCAGACGAACTCCGTGGCACGCAGAAGATCGTACTTTATTTTTGTACATGCCTTGTGGAACCTCCTCTTTCTGCTGATGTTTTGTTATTGTAAACCGCAGGTGGGTGGAAGCAAAGAGGAAACATGTGGTCTTTTTCCGTAACCTCCGGTAATGACGATGGGATGGTAGCTGAGTTATCTTGGCAGGCAGTAGAGCACGTGATCATTGACCTTCGATCATGCGTCGGCGACAGCGACCTTCGATGCGCAATATATCTCGGCTCCGACTCGCTTTGACTGAACTTGCGTGAGATGCGTATGATAGTTTCTGGTTTTACGTCTTTTATGGTGTTCTCTGTGCAGGTTCAGTTCTCTAGTGGTGACCTGCTTTTTTTTTTTTTTTTTTTTTTCATATCTTCTGACATCCTCGCAGCCAAATTTCGGGAAGTTGTCTGGTTTTGCAATATTGGAACGTGTTTTTGTACTTCCCTTTCATTTTCTGGTTAGTAATACAAGTGTTTAAGATGCCTAAATCCAAAACGAAATTTCAAGATGCGTGGCTCGCCAAAGAATTGGACGGAGTGAAGTTGAAAGAATGGTGTTCTGCAACTGAAACAATATTTTCTGCTAAGTGTATATTGTGTTCAGAAATTTTCAATATTTCTAATAGTGGCTTTTCACAAGTAAAAGCGCATCATAAAGGAAAAAAAAGTTCCCATAACAAGAAATTCCCATAACAATAAATTTGTTAAATAGTGTTCGTGATTCACATAAATTTTATAAAGAGTATGTTGATAAGCTGAAGGAAGAACAATAAAAAAAGGTAAAAGAAAGGAAGCAGAAAGAGAGGGAAAATAAGGAAAAGCAGCTAGAGAAAAAAAGAAAAGCTGAGTTTGATGACAAAATAAAAGAAAATGATGCAGAAATAAATAGGCTTAAAAAAGATAAAGAAGCCTCCCTAGCAGTAATTCAAGAGGGAACAGAAAGAATGCGAAAAGCTGTAGAAAAACAAAATACTGTTGAAATAGCAGTTGCCTCTAACTTGATCATACAAGGTTCAGCTGAAATAAAGAAAACAAAGTAAATTAGTTGTGGTGGAAGCAGAAAAAGATAGGCGTATCAGGAAAAGGTTAAAACAATAATATGAAAAAAGTAATTCAGTGAACAATTGTACATAGTTCTTGGTTTTCAATTACCTTTTTAGGATATTATAATTTAATGTGAAACCTGAAAACTTTCTGTGAAAATCGTGAATTGCTTCTGGTTAAACAGCATATTAATGTTCAAAGTGAAACTTGAATGTGGTAAATATACTTGAATATGATAATAACACGTGAAAAGATAAGAACTGAACATTAGAAGTAAATCATACTTAAACTTTAGACATTAGACGTTATGCAAAAAATTTGGGTGTGAACTTCGACCATATATACTAATGGACTGCGCATTGGCAATAGCTGCATCAAAGCCGCCATGGCTCAAACATTGGGCACGTCATCATCAGACTCCAAATTTCGTGTAAAAATGCTGTTATGATTACTAATTTACATTGCAGAACTTCAGTGTTTTCGATGTATTATGTGAATGCGCCTCATATATAATGAAAACTCTTCAGGTAAGTTTACTTATGAGCTATATACATGCATGAACGGGTTGTTTACATTTTGTGATTTATAATGTGATGAACATTTGGGAAGAATTTGGAACATGCATTCCATTTTTTTTTCTTAAGTTACTGTATTTTTATATCAATAGCTGCAAGTTTCTGGTTAAGTAATTGAACTTTATTGACTTAGGTATTTAATTCGTTTCTTACCCATGAAAAATCATAGAACTTTCTACTATATCGCTCAGAGCAACCATAAGCACAGCAGGTGTAACCCATCTTTTTGACTGTTGTCATGTGATTTTATGTTGGAGCCAGAAATTTTGATGTCATGCGCAGTCTATCAGTATATATGGTTGAAGGGTGTGAAGCAAACTCTTTACAATGTATACAAAGTTGTTTTACTAGATGTATACAAATATACATCTAGTTTTTATTGAAATACAATCCTAAAATTTTCCTAAAATTTTTCTAAAAATTCCTAAAATTCCTAAAATTCCAACCTAAAATTTTCCAGAAGTATGCTATGATCCCTGTATATGCAAATTACTTCTGTGTAAAATAAACCCATGCACTAATTCCACCCTGACATCTTGTTATTGAATAACTCCATGGTCATTCCTGTGAGTGTGGACTTGAATAGTGGTGAGTGTGGATTTGAATAGTGGATGAGTGTGGATTTGAATAGTGGATGAGTGTGGATTTGAATAGTGGATGATCTTAGTGTGATGTGTTCAATTCTGGTTTGCTTCCTTCTCTCCAGAGCCAGCAGCTCTAAAGTAAAAATATCAAAATTGTTGGGATGAATGGAATATTGAATCAAGATGCAACTTCTTGCACGTGGATGTAATGCTTTTGTGTTAGGAATGGTGAAGTATTCCTACAGTATGCTGCCAAAACTTTGTGAACAGTGTACATATGGTGAGTGGTGTACATGCCAGTTATAACGAAACCAGTCCAAGAAAAGCAGATGAAGGATGCAATGTAGTTATACACCGATTACATTATGACCACCCCCAGCCTAGAGAAATGAGTGCACCTGGGCACCTGGAGACTGAACAGTGGCACAGATGAAGTTCACAGAGCAGTATATATACAACCTGAGGACCAGTTTTTGGCTAGTAGAGTGTTCGGAGTCAGAATGGGAAAAGCTGCCGATTTATCGGAGTTTGATAAAGGACAAATTGTGATGGCACTGCGCCTCGGAACTACGATCTTGGAAATGGCGCTGCTTGTTCATGTGCTGCTGTAGTGAGTACGTATCAAAAGTGGTGCATGGATGGCCAAACAATGAACCATTGTCCAGCCGTGTGTCGTCCACGGCTCATCAATGCCACAGGGGAGCAGAGACTGTCGCACATTGTTCAGTGACCGCAGGGCCACAGTGTGACAAATCACCTGCAGGTACAACAGTGGTGATCAGGGCAATATGTCACAGCACACAGTTTATCGCAGCCTTCTGCACACGGGCCTGTGTAGCCGAAGACCCAGCGAGGTCCCCATGCTCACTGCACGTCATCGCCAACAACGCATGAAATGGGCCTAAGACCATCAAGATTGGACTGTGAATGGTTGGAAGAAAGTGGCCTGGTCTGATCAATCAAGATTCCTGGTGCATCATGTAAACAGCCAAGTGCAGATATGCCGATTATTAATGAAGGCTATGGCACCTGGATGCACTGTTGGGCAGAAACAGGCCGCTGCCGGGAGTGTTATGCTGTGGGCGATGTTTTCTTGGGACACTTTGGGCCCCATTATTCTAATAGCACAATTCCTGACAGCTGTCAGGTATCTAAACATCATTGCAGACCAAGTTCATCCATTCATGGCAACTGTGTTCCCTGCTGGTGACAGCCATTACCAATAGGATAATGTACCATGCCACACTGCCAGAATTGTCAAGGAGTGGTTCGTGGAACATGCTGGTGACTTTCTGTTAATGCCCTGGCCTCCAAATTCATTCGACATGAACCCAATCAAACATTTGTGGTTCGACTTGGAAAAGTGAGTTCACGCTAAATCACCAACACCCCAAAATGTACAGGAACTGGAGGACCTGCTGCTGACATCATGGTAACAGATACCCCAGGATACCTTTCACCACCTCATCAAATTGATGCCTCACCGAGTGGCCACATTTTGCAGGCTAAAGGGGGTCCTACAGCTTATTAGGTAGGTGGTCATGATGTAAAGGCTCATTTGTGTACATTAATAGGAGTGCCGAAAACAACTTTATTAAGGAAGACAAAGACCAATTGACATGGTGGAAAACAGATAACCAGTGAGTACTGTGTTTAGTTCTACGTTCTCTCCTGCTGTGCAACCAGAAATCCTATGATGGAAACAGATTAGATATTCATGTAGTTGTGAAACTACCAAATATAGAAAACACTGATTCATAGTTCTGCTCTTAAATAAATCATAAGTCACTAGTGATGTTAGAAACAGAGTTAGGAGGTGCCATATGAGCAAAACTGTTAAATATGTCATTTAACTGTGGATATTGGTCATTTTCATAAGTATTCATAATGTAATCCTCAATGCAAATTCCAAAGCTGAACATATCTAGACCCACTATTTAACTGCTTATTAATTAAGTTTAATTCTTTATATGGTTCTTTATAAGTAACTTATTGTGGGGCAACTAGTATGTAGTCCATTTAGTTTTGTCCTCACATTTTAATGGTTTAGTGTTCTATAATATTTTGAGATAGATGACTGCTGTAATTCAGCATATGAAATACTTGTTCATTTCAGAGTTGAAGATATATTCTTCACATAATACGTGGTAAATACGTCATGAACACAGCAATCAGACATTGCCGAATCGACTGTAATTACTGTTTCACACATGAATACAATCACGAGAAAATTTCATCGCCGTGGAGCGGGCGATGAAATTTTTGAATTATCATTACGTATTTACCACGTATTATGTGAAGAATATATCTTCAACTCTGAATACCTAAACAACTGGAGATTTACTTAACAATGCTAGATGGCAGCAGAATCTGCATTGAATAAGAACGCGGTCGGAGAATATCCCGACGCTCTTAACACACAGATACTTGCGAATTCGCCGTCGTGGGTGGTGCAACAATGGTTAGCATGCTCGTACGGTAATCGAGAAATGCGGGTTCGATTCCCGCTCCACGGCGATGAAATTTTCTGATGCAATTTAATTCACGTGTGAAACAGTAATTACAGTCAATTCGGCGATGTCTGATTGCTGTGTTAATTAACAGTTGTTCATTTTTCTCACCTTATATTTGGTTTGCGTTTAGTCAACCATACCATGGCATTTTTGCTTGGTCAATATAGTTTCCTTTCTAGGGTGTTTGATGAGGCTTTGTCATTTGCATTTCGTCTGTCTTCTTTTGCGGACATTCTCAGCTGTTCTACTCCATTAATGCTACATAGCTTTTGCTTGATTATGGAGGTATCTGCGTACATATTGTCCTTTATATTCCTATTGGTTACTTGATTTTCTAAGCTATCTCATTTGTCTAGTGCGAGTTGAAATAGAAAGTTTTGTAATATTTTTCCATTTTTTTGTTTATGCATATTTCTTTTTTAATCAAATTTAACTGTTTCTGGAAGTTCAAGCAGGGTATTGTTAATGTAATTTCTTTTGTTGTTTTTTTATATGCACTGATTCGATGATAATAATTTCCTGTTGTTCGTAAATCAGTTGAACGTATTCCTAATCACAAGCACATTTGGTTTCTGTACAATATATTTTCTTTTATTATTAGTCTTTTAGAAGTTCAAATTATTGTATTTCTAAGCTCCTTTTTGTACTTCCTACATAGCACGTTTTCATATCTGGTTGATTTGATAAAAATTGATTTATACACTCCTGCTTTTCTTAGTGTATTGGGCTTATCATGATTTTTGTCAGCCAATTAATTCTGTATATCTTGTATAGTACCTGCAACCTGTAAGAATTTTTTAAAGGTGTTAATTATGTGGTTAAGATAGGAAAGTTTTCCACAATATTTTATACTAGTGTTATCTTTGCAATTTCATCTGAATTATTTGCATTATATTTTGTAATTAGATTATATATGTCTTTAGGTTGGTACTAAAGTTCTTTTGCTATATTTTAATCCATATTAGTTCTTTATTCAATTTATTATTATCTAATAAGTGTAAGCTCTTGGAACATATTTCTTCAGATGACAAGAGTTTACAGGAATGACTGATGTGAATGTTTGTTTATGACATATGTCAGTCTAGTGTTTTTTTATTTTTGATTAAAATTATATCAAGGAAGGAGAATTTATTATTGTTCCTCCATTAGTTGTGTAGGTTTTATCAAGGGGTATTTACTTTAGCATATCTATACGAATTCTTGTATTTTTTATATTACCAGAAAATGAATATGTCATCCATGTTTCTTAAAAAGAGTGTTGGCATTTTAACATAATTCCTATTATTTCATTTTTTGATATTTTTAATACTATTTATGCAAGTAATCCTGGTTATTTATGGGGCTCCACATTTTTGCCGGTAAATCTTGTTCTGATATTGGAAATAATTACTGTTTAAAATACATTTAATTGTTATGGGTATTAAGAGGAAAGTTTGTTGGGTATTTTGTCTGATTTGAAAGTAAAATGCTCATTCGCCTGGAGGACGCATCTCGAAAGTGTTACTGACCACGTTGGGTGGATTTGCGAGCGTATATGGTTTTCGATGTTCCCACTTTTTATTCAAAAAATTTCTAATAATTTTTCTCCCGACACATGCTTGCTTGATGCTTAGGCACCTTTAGAGAGTCCCAATCCATTTTATACTTTGTTTGCTGTATTTGTTGATCTAGTCCTGTGTTACTGGGTATATTTTTAATAGAAGCTTTAATGTTAGTTCAATACTCTGTTTCTCCTACATAAGGTAATTAATATGCAGGAGCATCTTAAACTATAGACAACTTCTTGGAGTAAAATGTTCTTTTCTGTCCTTTTTAAAACAAAGGTAAGTAATTTTTAATTTTCTTGTTTAAACCTGAAACAATTCACATATACATTATTTTTCTTAATTTTTCAAAAAGTTCTCTATTGTTTTTGTAATTAGATATAGGAGCTTGGCTTCTGCCTAGAATTATTTGTTTTTGTTAATTACTTGTAGGGGGTAATTGTCAGCTAGTGAATTTTATATCATTTTTTTTTATTGCCTCACTTGGAGATAAATTTAGTTTTTTTTCTAAAAACTGTAGAGCCACATGCCTTTCTCTGATAAGTAGATGCTGTGAGTTGTAATGCAGTAACTTATTAGTATTGGTTGGCTTCTTGTATCTGTGGTGATTCTATTGGCTTCCTATGTAGGAGTGACATCCAAATAATTTAGTTTATATTATTGAATTCCTGGAATTCATCATCTACAATCTTGGGAGGTAAATTTACAGTTTTTATCCATGTATTCACACAGAAAATAGGTGTGATGAGGAAGTTAGCTTCTGTTGTGCTCACGTGTAGTTAGCCAGCAGTGGAACACCCACTGCTAGTCCCCTTTTTATAAATCAATTTTGAACTGAATTTTATTTTAATTTAATATGAAAGTCATGAGTTCATGTAAGCCCAATATTTTTTCTTCATAGTACATATTAATGAAGTTTTTGTAAGAAAATCTGCTAGGAGATAAACAAGATTGCCAATGCTTGCGTTTGCATGGATCGACACATCATCAAGGCTAGCCATGGTAGGATTATATATCTAATATCCACAGATTGTCAAACTTTGAAAGTTCTTGAGTGTTCTTAATGCACTGAAGTTGTCCCATCTAGAAAGAGTGGCCAAATATCACCAGAGACATAGAATATGAGATAAGTAATATATGATTTATTGTCCAAGCAGCTGCAAGACAGGATTGCATGACATCAGCGAACACCATATTGTGCAATGAAATTAGACACACAGCATGTCATGGCATGAAATGATACAGCCCTCTGATAGTGTTTGGGAGGAATCTGGGACCATCTGACATTTACCTGGTCCCATAATTCAGTGGCAGCATGGGGTGGCCTACTAGAGGCTTGTGTAAGCATTGTCCAATGAGATCTAGAGATCTAACTGGCCATGGAAGCATATGGAGCTTTAGTAGGCACACTCAGGCGATGTTAGCAGTGTATGGCCGAGCATTATCTTGCTAGAAAATGGCCTTCAGGATACCACTCAAAAATGGCAATGACACAGACTGTAAACCATCATCTGTGCACTACCGAGCTATTACTACCGAGCTATTGTTGTGCCCATAATGCATATCATAGACAAACAGCACCCCATATAAGAATGCTTGATTGGTGAGCAGTGTGCTACTCACAAGCCAACTTTATTAAGCAAGATGACTGAGTAGAGATGAGAGGAGGCCTGCGATCCATCATCTCTCGAGTGCACACAGTAGAGATAAGAGGAGGCCTGCGATCCATCATCTCTCGAGTGCACACAGCTGGCGATAGGGTTGGTCCTTGGATACTTGTAGCAGTCTTCAACACTCAGTTTGTTCCATACAACCTGGAGCAAGGGACATTATATGTATTTAGCAGCCTGCATTTGTCCTTTTTTATCTCCTGCACATCTGCCACAATTAGGGTAGTTGCATATTCAAATGATTTGCATATCCCACCTTCCTGCACACAACTACCACCGACTCCTTCCGAGTAGGAAAATTTCAATATTGAGCAGTGTAAGTGCTTTTACATTCAGAATGTAGCTTGGCTGTATGGAAAACTAGATAATACTAGACACTGGGAAGAGAGGATTTCATGGTGTCACAGTTGGCCTTGTTTATGAAACTTGAGCAAACCTTATAACTACGGTATAAAGTTTTTGCGTAGCATCTTATTTTGCTTTAAATAAGCAATTAGTTTCTTATACGATCTAACAGATTATGTTTTAACTTTCTATAAATTGGTTCTTGAAGTTCATTTTAATCAAGTTGGTATTTGCTGAACAAAGTGATGTGTTTGTTTTTCGAGCAAGAATTTCTTTTGGAAAAATTTTAGGGCACTGAATTTTTTAGGACAAGTATTGGATTCATGTCTTTGAGCTGTAATAGCTTTTAGATTTTGTTTATCCAATGAAGAGCAGATATTTTCAAGTTCCTGTATTGCTTCTTTTTTTCCCCCAATAACATTAGTCTACTCCTTCATCCAAAGAATGCAGAAGACCCCCTGTTTGCATTTCCTATGAGATCTAACCCATGCTTAGAAGTGGGTATGTTGATTTTGTTTATGCTTGAATTAGCCCATTTTTAATTTCCTCCTCTGAATTTCAGATAGTCGAACATAAGTTTCTTTTTGAATTTTTCCTGGATGGCACCACTGATTGTTTCATCTTTCACTTTTTCAGGCTGTGATTCTGAAATATGATAATTAAGTTTAAATGATTGCAGGGTGAATTCTATTCTTTTTCATTTTGAGCTTCATACTTTGCCATGCATTTAACCTATGATCTTTCTTAATTCTTGTAATTAACAACGTTGTGGCTTCCTGTTATGGAACTATTGAATTTATATGGGTAATAAGAGTAATAGTGGGTATGGCACCTCAAATTTTTGAAAGAAATCCTGATTCATCTTCAACAGGTCATGACCAATGCAGGTAGATTTACCAGCATATGTGAGCATTGATGTTATCAGTTTTCTTTGCTTGAAAAAAAACAGTATTTATTCTTCTAGTTTATAAGTACAAGCGTTTGCTTGACGTTTAGTTACCTTTAGAGAATACCATTTCATTTTGTGCCCTTACTGGTGTATGTGTTAATCTAATCATGTTTTATTGGAAATATTTTTAATAGTGACTTCATATTTGTTCAACCTAGTGAATAATCTTTGCCCCATTTCTCCTATATAAATTAATCTGCTGAAACATTTTAAACTATAGATGATTCCTTCTTGGAGTAAAACTTTTTTCTGTCTCTACAATGGTAAGTAACTTTGTATTTTCTTGTTCAAACCTGGGCCAATTCTAATGTATCTTCTGCTTATTTTAAAAATACCTCTATGCTACGTAAATTTTCTAGCAAGTAAAAGGTTGCTATTGTTTTTGTTAATGAGATTGAGGAGTTTATCCTGTGCATAGTATTCATTAATTTGTTAATTACTTGTAATTAGATCAATTTATGTTTTTTTCCCCTTGAGATGAATTTAGTTTTCATACTCTTATGTAAAAACTGTAAAGTCACATTCTTTTTTTATACAAGTAGCACAGGGGTTTATCAAAATAATGAAAACACCAATTGTGATTGGAGTACACACAATGCACCGTATGCAAATTACAACGAAGTCACCCACGATGTGAGGTAGGTATATAAAGGGATGCAGTATGATGACAGCTGTCACATAGCAGTGAAACAATCGCAGGTGAAACACCTGCTGTAGAGTAATTGTCAACAATGCCAGATCTCAGTGACCTCAAAATGCATAATTAGTGCTCATCTGGCAGGAGTTTCAGTAACTAGAACCACAGCAATAATAGGTATAACACAAATGACTGTATCGAAGATTAGGACTACCTATTGAAAAGGACATAGCATTGCCTCTCCAAACGTACAAAGATGTCAGATAGGGATAGGCAGACATTGGAAGCACAAGGCCACAGCACCGTAAATTGAAGCAGAATTGAACATCAGTTGAAATGATCCCATTTCCATCATGATAGTTTGTCGGCAACTCTATCCTGTTTATATTTATGGCTGTGCTGCAGTCCACAAACCTCTGATTACCATCAATGTAGCAAAACGTGCAAGATGGTGCAAAGCACATAAAAACTGGGATGTCATCTGGTCTGAAGAATCATGCTTCACATTGTTTCCCACCACTAGTGTGTACATATGACAAAACCCTGTGGATCCCTGATGCTGGCATTTCTTAGGGCCATTGGTTATTCTGCACGGTTGTGACAGGCATTACTCCTGGTTTCAAGCAGATAATGGGCTTGTGTATTATGCAAAACATGTCAGGGTAAGGTCTAGCAGCTATCCTGGCCACCTCAATATTATTGAACATTTGTAGGAATGTCTGGAGCGAAAGGTCAGATTACACTTTCCAGGAAGAATGGTCCCAAATTCCATTATCATATGTGCACGACTTATATAGCTCTGTAATGATTATATTGGCTTCTCATTTAAGAGTGACATCCAAGTAATTTAGTTTAATTTTCCAAAGTGAATTTCAGGAATTCACTCTTCTAAAATCTTGGATTGTAAATTTGTTTTCTATAAGTCTTTTTTGACAAATTTAAAATGTTTGTCTTTGAGCTGAAGCAATTTCTGTTTAATCCTTCACATGTTTAAAGGTGGAATGGAGCCGAGCACTGTTCTGTTTTATATGGAATTTTTTAGTTTAGTTTACTCATTTAAAAATATAAGCTCCAGATAGTCTTCCATAAACTTAAAAGACCCCCCCCACCCCCCCACCCCCCACCCCCGTAGTCTTTCTGACAGTAAGCACACACACAAACTATCTTCCTCATTAAACCTTTTTTTTTTTGTGTATGTGGATTACAAATTTACAATGAAAGCTTCCTAGTTCTTAGGAAAAAAGCAGAATCTATCTTGCCAGCTAACAGAACGAATACTCCCCAATCTTATTGAAAAAAATAATAGCAACTGTACATTTAGAGGAAATACAACCTGCATCTGAAAAGTGTCATAACTAATGTAACAGTAGTGGCATAAAAAGATTGTGTGTATTCTAGAAAGCTCTACCGACAGGCAATTAAGGTAGTCATAACAAGTGTTCTTGTTCCATTACATTTTAGCTGTGGAAGAGCAGAGAGTAAACATCCATTTTTGTTGGAAACTTTATAAATCAGCTACAGCAGAGTTTTCTCGATGATCCAAGATCTGGGGGTACCAATCTGGCACTAAGTTTTTATTTTTCCAGATGTTCAATGGCTAAAATGAAATGGGACAACTAAACACTTGCTACGACTCCCTTAATGCCCGCCGGTACCAGTTCCCAGCTAACTTCTATATTTTTTTGGTTAACATAATGCAACAATAGGTATACTACAATATAACACACTAATGTGTTGTTGTTTTTTTATTTCGTTAATAGGCGTAAAATTACAAAAGTTTCGCAAGCTTTCACTGCCAACGGACAGCTTCTTCAGGCTTCTTAACAAAAACAGACAAAGAATAAATGCAAATGTAAAATTTAAAATCATTATAGCATAGCATGAGACTCGTATTACGCCCCGTGCTCATCGATTGACCAGCGAGCTCTTAATGTTTAATACCTTGTGCCAGATAGGTGAAATTTCAGTAGTTATGTCTGTGTTACATACGTCACTGCCTGATATAATCTCGATTGATTCTCTGACTGCTGTTGACCTAGGACCGCTGTAGGGCGCAAATCTTCTTATATCCTCCCAGAATGGTTGAGCATCCTTAAAATTCACGTCTCGTGCTAACGCGGTAGTCAGTTTTCTATTTTTTATATCCCGTTTGTACTCTGCCTCTCTGATATGGAAAGACCTCTTTGTCATTCCGATATACCACCTTGTGGATGCGTCCGGGTATATTAATAGAATGCCGTATACCCCGGCTTGGGTGGACAGTGGTTGCCGGTCACGATCAGCAGTGAGAGTGGTCCCGATCGTCCTCGGGGATCTTAGACCTACATCCAGCTTCAAGAATACTCTGCGTAAGCTGAAACTGGATGTAGGTCTAAGATCCCCGAGGACGATCGGGACCATTCTCACTGCTGATCGTGACCGGCAACCACTGTCCACCCAAGCCGGGGTATACGGCATTCTATTAATATACCCGGACGCATCCACAAGGTGGTATATCGGAATGACAAAGAGGTCTTTCCATATCAGAGAGGCAGAGTACAAACGGGATATAAAAATAGAAAACTGACTACCGCGTTAGCACGAGACGTGAATTTTAAGGATGCTCAACCGATCTGGGAGGATATAAGAAGATTTGCGCCCTACAGCGGTCCTAGGTCAACAGCAGTCGTCAGAGAATCAATCGAGATTATATCAGGCAGTGACGTATGTAACACAGACATAACTACTGAAATTTCACCTATCTGGCACAAGGTATTAAACATTAAGAGCTCGCTGGTCAATCGATGAGCACGGGGCGTAATACGAGTCTCATGCTATAATGATTTTAAATTTTACATTTGCATTTATTCTTTGTCTGTTTCTGTTAAGAAGCCTGAAGAAGCTGTCCGTTGGCAGCGAAAGCTTGCAAAACTTTTGTAATTTTACGCCTATTAATGGAATAAAATTTAAAAAAAAAACGCATTAGTGTGTTATATTGTAAGTGGCGTACAACCCACAATTTTTATCTAAGAGGTATACTGTTTCACACGTTAATCAGCACAACGTAAGCTACATGGCTATGCTTATCAAATATAAAATATGTAAACATTGGTATTGTTGAAGTATGAAATGAACTTACGAAAGTGATTTTTCTGCTATTGATATACGCATCATGTCTGCTTGTTATTTTTAAAGTACTTCTGAACGTAAGGGCTACGGTTAATTGCTTTGTAATTACATCTGATTTACCATCTTCATGATAGTCATGGGTGGAATCAATTTCGAACAAATGTATAATTTAGGGTTAAATCATCCTCTGTCAGCATGCAGTTCATGCCACTATCACACAAGGTAATATTAATTGAACGAGATTGTAATCGTGAAGAGTAGTAAAACCTAACTTAAAACCATTAAAATGTATATAGGAAGCCTAACATGAAATGAACAAAAGACCAGTTATGAGAAAAACAATGAAATGGAATTTAATTTTTTTTAAAAACAAGCACAGTTTACATATCTACCAAATTAGTTTCAAACAGCTGTCATCCTCAATGGTAAATTTGGTCCATTGAGATTAACACAATGTGTATTTCTATGTACACGTGGAAGTCGACATTGTGTTAATCTCAATGGGCCAAACATTGGCAAATGTACCATTGAGAATGACAGTGATATAAGCTGTTTGAAACTAATTTGGTAGATATGTCAGCTGTGCTTCTTTTTTAAGGCTTTTAATTGTTTCATTCATAGTTTTTCTCTTAACTGGTCTTTTGTTCGTATTCACAAGCCATGGATTTGGAAATTGGCTATGTACGTTTTAGTACTCCATTCATGATTACAATCTTGTTCAATTCATATTACTTTCCGACAACTGCAACCTTGAAATTATCATGCGAGATGGTGCCTAATTGGCATGGACTCATTGAACTGCATGCCGACAGAGGACGATTATACCCATGACTATCATGAAGAATGAGATGTAATTACAAAGCAATTAATTAGCCCTAGCCATAATGTATGCCTTACATCCAAAACTACTTTAAAAATAGCAAGCAGGCGTGACAAGTATATGAATATATCAATAGTGGAAAAAATCTCTTCAGCAAGTTCATTACATACTTCAACAATACCAATTTTAATGTTGATAAACGTAGCCGAGGTAACTTACCTTATACCTATTGTTACTTCACATATGCATAATATTTTTATCCCGTTACTGTTACCAGGTTTAAATAAGCAAATTAAAAAGATTTCACTCCTGCACATTACCTTATATATGAAAAATAGAGTAGGTGGAACTGCCAGTAAAATTAAAAAAGATCATTAAGCATCCACCCAGAGTGGTTACCAACACTTCTCCATTAAATATATATATCCCCTTTAGGTACTTAGAACATAATTTTGGTGAGGTTGGAGATACCTACTGATAAGCACTTTATTTGAATATGGCATGTTGGAGGTGTGTATTCAGTCATACATGCTCTTGATTTTTCTGAAAACCCTAGAAATTGTTCTTACTATGATTTTGAATTAGGGAGGTTCATTAATGGAACAGTTGTTTTTTTTCACCAGTTTTTTAATTTTGTGGTGTTTTTTCTGACCTGTTGCACAAAGATGGCAAAAAAGTTATCATTGTGCAACAGGTCAGACAAAACTAATCTGAAGACCACCACAAAAGATGAAATGATCAAGTACATGCCCATGGCAAATTATAAAAAATTAAAGAGTAATGTAAAAGTAGCAAATTTATTCAATAAAACCAAGACACACTGGCAAGAAGAAATGTAGTATATCAATTTCCACTGGACTACAACAATTATATTGGACAAACATCTTGAAAACTGAAACTCAGAATTAATGAAAATGTATAGTAATCATTAAAAATAATTGAAAGTTTCTTCATACAAAAAAACTTTTCTGTTAATGATCATACTTAATTAGAGAAACCTGGCAACAAAATTTAAATTCTTTCTGCAAACAGATCCAGAAACATCTGAAAATACAAAAGAACTCAGAATAATTGAAAGCTTTTAAAGTTATTAGCTGATAAAGAAGACTACAACAATAAAATGAAGAAATGAATGCAAAAACAGGTCATACAGAAAAAATAGCACAATTTTAAAATCATAGGAAGAACAGCACCTAGGGTTTTCAGAAAAATCAAAGGCAACCAATTGGGGCTGAATACAGTTCCAACAAGCCATATCAGCAGGAATCTCAAACCTTTTCTGAATTGCAGACTACATGAAATAATGTGCAGCAATTATCTCAGAGAGGTTTTGAATCCTAAAAGTTAAATTGGATTAATGGGACATGAATCACTGAAGAAATAATTCTTCACAATTATATGGAAGGTACAAACGAATGTCACATTATTGGCACTGGCACAGAGGTGCCATCTCTTCAGAAATCTCCAGATTTCTGTTTGAGCATGCTACCGTTACACCACTTAGGACCTTCATTGTCCTGGAAATTGGAAGATATGGGTTCAATACCCACTACAGGGTATGCAAGTTTCATGTTGTTTTTTAAGAGAAACAGTGCAAAATCTGGTGTATGTAGGGTTTAAATAATATAGAAACTACAAAGCTGACAATTTCATGAATGTTAGAAAAATAATATGTAATGTATGATCTAGACAAAATTATTAAAAGAATAACAGTAGTACAGCTAGTAAATGTCTTAACACTAGGTCTACTTTATATCAAACACTGTTTGTCCTTCACAAACTTAGTCCAGAGAATGTTTCCTTCTGTACATATTCCCTGTGCAGCATTATCATATTTGTACTTGAGCTCAGGAACCTCTTCAATAGGCACAGTAAAATATATTTAGCAACCTTTTCTATGCACAAAAATCCTGAAATTTAGGTAACATACTTTTAGTTATCAGGACATATCTGGGAAGTGAGTAAGGTATTCCTTTTCTTTTTTTAACTGTAATTCCCCATAAAAGAAGCTTGCATTAAAAAAACATGTGCACCAGCTGATTTTTGTTTTGAAGTGCATGGAAATGTCCGAGAGAAAGGCAAAATCAGTCTGTTTTGTGTAAGTCATTGAACTTGCACAAGCTTACCTTTACTTGTCATGAATTTCACTTCTGGTATCAAAAATTGTTCTCTAAGCCAATGAACATGCCATATGCAGTTTAAACCGTCTGTCTTACGTCCATTTGATCTGATGAAATTTGCAATTTTGACACTTGTCACCACTTGATGAATAATGCAGTGGTATTTGATAAACAAGTTTTCTATCGCTGATAGAATACCTTCACTTGCTGTTTTCCCCTACCATTGCAGGTGCCCTGTCCATTACTCCTGCAGATAAGTTTTCCAAATTAAGACTGAAACAGATGTTTCACATGGCCTGAAGTATATCAGTACCTTTGGTTGTTCCTTTCAATGAAAATAATGTGGCCAGTTCAATAATATTTAAATTTTCAACACATCAACAATTGGTCAAGAAAAATTTGAGGCTTTAAAGATTACTCAATGTTTCAAGTCAGTTCTTTCACTCATTTAGCATGAGTTACTCTGAATAGGCTCACATTGCTAAGCTTTTGTTCAGAAACAACATTGCTGATACTAGGCATTGCTCAATAAATTCACCTTCTGAAAATGGTTTGAACTTTTTTCATAGATAATGTAGCTCACCTTAACTCTTGATTAACTTTTCCAAAGTAAACTGTGTCAAGTTTATAGTTTCTTTATGGCAGTTATTTTACCAATGCGTATTTGCCCTTGAAGTTCGTCATACTTTTAGCATGCTTTCAATTATACTATCTTACAGCAGAAACTGGTTCTTCACAAATTGAGCAAAACAGTTTTTCTGCCACTTGCACAAAAAGTGTAGAGAAGTCTGCTAATAATCATTCAACACATGACAAGCTTTTCTTTTTTTACTGGCATTTATGTCCATAATGCACTGTGTCTCCAATGCTGCCCTTGAACTCACTCATTCTATAGACTGAACATCTCACACAACAGGTGTTGAACTAATGGACCATTGCATGTACTGGAGTGGTATTCCTGTTTCTCTCCTTGAATATTAATAAAAAGTGTGATCTTCCATTTGCCTTTTTGATTCATTAATTTGGAATTTCACTGAATATTCCATTTTCCATTTGGAAAAATATATATATTAATTTAAATTTCAGAATTTTTGTTGTTGAAAACTAAAACATCACATGGGCCACCAGGGGTTTATGACCCCTGATGTTTTAAAGGGATGCAAATACGATAAATTCAAATATGGCAAAAAAAAAATGTGCTAACATGATAATGGCTAGTTCAGACATTCTTGTTATGCCCCAATACCCAAACACATGCAGCCATAAAATTGATAGCAGATAGACTGGAGGAACAAAATATAGCACAAGATTAAATTAATGGCATCACAGAAATATTTAACACATGTAAACAATAATTATTTCCGATATCAAAACAAAATTTGCAGCTCTTGTGGAATCTCCACTATGAAGATTACCTACAGAAATAGTATTGAAGATAGAGAATGAAATATTTAATAAGAATTGTATTAAAAGTACAACACTTTTTACAATATGTTGACTACTCATTTTCTAGCAATATGAAATTGAAATGCTAAACGAGTGCATACAAGCATACTCAAGTAAATACCAATATAAGAAATAGGAGGAAATAATAAATTCTCATTCTTTGATGTATTATTATTCAAAAACAGAGTATAAAGTATACTGTAAACAAATTTGCATTCCTAAACTAAAACATCACATGGGCCACCAGGGGTGGCCTATGTGATGTTTTAGTTTAGGAATAGTTCTTTCATAGTTCCTTCAAATTTGCAAACTCTTATAGTTCTTTCATAGTTCCTTCAAATTTGCAAACTCTTATAGTTCTTTCATAGTTCCTTCAAATTTGCAAACTCTTATAGTTCTTTCATATTAGTTCTTTCAATATTGCAAACTCTTATTTGAAGAAATATAAAGCAACAGCTTCAAGATCCTACATTCAAACAGCTTACTCATCAGATAAATTGAAAGAACTAATATGAATCAAAACTCCAGCAAAATAATTTGGGTACCAACCTAAAAACACAGATAACTTAACTGAAAAATACCCCCCCCCCCCTTCCTCCAATAATTCAGGTGAAATCACATTTGAAGATAAAACCAATAGTATAAAATATTGTGGCGTACTTCCATAAATCAACCACATTTAACTAACCCCTTTACAGAAATCAGCAAAATGCCCTAAGAAAAGCAACAATATACAAATCAACTTTATTAAAACATGCTATACAGGAAGTACAAAAAGGGGTTTAGAAATAAGATTATTTGAACATCTAAAACACTGGAGTGATACAGCTTCATTTTAATACTCTTTAAAAAACATATGTGTTTGTTTTCTAAAGACAGCGATCTTGACATACAACTCAGGCTTCACTCACATCCATCACACGCCGTACACAAGATCTTCTATACTTCATACTCGTAATCTTTTACTCATGCAGACACCCCTGAATCTGATCCTCTGTGACTTCCTCTACCTTTCCTTCCTGCCACTTGGTCTAAAAAGATTTTCTTAGTAAGCATCTCATCATTTATTCTTTCAACATGGCCAAACCAGCAAAGCATATTAGTCTGCACCTTGCTAACAACATTTTGCCTTGCATTACACAACTGCAACACATCTTCATTCCTCACACAATCAGAACGTGTCTTGCCACAAAAAAGTAAGTAACGCATTTCTCCAGTATACAAACGACTCCTATGTTTCTTCTGTAGTACCCAAGTTTCACTGCCATACATCAGAGTAGGAACAATTACACTTTCATACACAGCCATGCGGGACTCTCTTGAGTACCCATCATTCCTTCCTGTGAAAACCTCCCAAAGCAGCCATGACTTTCAATGAAGAATTCACTCACCTACTAATTTCACCATCCAATTTTACCTCTCTGTCAAACATGCCTCCTGAATACACAAACTCTTTCACCTGGTTTATCACTGTGCCATTTAGACATATATTACATTCAGTACTACCAGTTCCTGTCTCAAAAACCATAACTTTGGTTTTTCCCTTATTTATACTCAGTTTGAATTTCATGCAAACTGTTTGTGACTGGGAATATATTAAACTGATTTCCAAACAGCATTAACAGGAAATTACCATGAAGTCAGCACATATATATAAAAAAAAAAAGAAATTACAATAAGAACATCCTGCTTGAACTTTCAGAAACATTGATAAATTTAACTAAAGGAAAACTGGAAGAGTAAAACATACAAAACTTCCAACTCACACCTGACAGATAAGACAGTGCAAAAAATCAAGTAACAAATATGAAAAAAAAGGACAATGATGTACACAGACATTTCCCTAACCAAGCTAAAAGCTCATAGCATGAGTTGAGTACAATAGCTAAGGATCTCTGTGAAAGAGGATAGACAGAATGCAAATGGCAGGGTACAGTTGAAAATTATACAAAGAAAATGCTTTTAACAGTTTTTAAACCCAAGTCATTTCATGAAATGAAACAGTAACCAAACAAAAACACCATAGTATGGTTGAAGAAATGTAAACCAGAGATAAAGTCGAGCAAAACAAACATTTTATACGCTGAACATCAGTAGTCATCTATCTCAAAATATTATAAAATGCTAAACCATTAAAATGTGAAGGCAGAAATAAGTGGATTACTCACTAGTTTTTTTCCAAAATAAGATGTCTAGACTAGTCTGTTTTATTGATTCCAATGCATTTTTGGTCTGCATGTATTTGTAATGGATATCAGTAAAGCCCGAGTTGCATGTCAAGATTGCTGTAAATGGAGAAGTTTGATACGACAACAGTAAGTAAAAATATCTGGTAGTTTGTATTTCTTTTTGGAGCTAACCTCTGAATCTCAGAGAACAGCTAGCTTAGTGATATGTATGTATGTATGTATGTATTTTCAATTATTAAATGAACTCCTGCAAACCCTAATTAACATTGTATAATAATTTTGTTTCCCACATCAACTTGAACAGTTCTATAAGTAAACTGACATACTCAATTTCCTCAAAATTAGCAGGATTTGTGAATAACTAATAGATTTCTGTGCATCTAAACTTTTAGGCAGCACTGGTAGTATTATTTAGTACACCTACCTCTGTCTAGAAAACTAATGCCCTTTTGTTGTTGTTTTAATAACATTGTTATGTTGCATAATGTTTGGCCAAGTAAATATGTAATCCAAGATCATTTTCACTTCTTATTTACTCTAAGTACTTGTGTTCACCTTAACACTCACTTGATTATTGTCCAAAATGCCAATGCAGGACTAAAGTTGGGTTTTTTTATGACATTACATTTAAGATCTATAATAGTTACCATGATACATAGCCTTTTTATTTCAGTTCATTCCATCAGGCTGTATGCATAAAACCAAAGCTTTAAGAATTATAAAATTTTCAAAACTAAATGATTTATTTTGCTTGATTATGGGGTAGCTAAGTTTTTATTTTTCTATATAAAAAGTAATTGAACACAGTTGATAGTACATATATGGCAGTGTAGCTCTTCTTGTACAGTAGACTACTGCATCAAATTAATTGCTTTGGGACCTGACTGGGTGTTTTTATGAAGTTTGCTAACCAGAGAACTATCCAGTCTAGAGGAATTTTAAAATAATGTACTATGAATCAAAAACATTCAGCATGACCAGAATTTTATTCCAAAGCAAACAGTATGCCTTTTAATTCTTATAATATCACTGATAATCATAAGTTGTTGCTCTAAATTTTGTCTTTGAAACCATTTCAAGTAAAGTTAAAACATATTTTGATTGCAGTTACTTCCCTAGCCTTCAAAAGTGCATCATACTATATTAGTTAGCACCATACACAGCCTTATATAAATGCCTCTTACAAGCTATGTTGTTTATACTTAATGCAATTTTAGCACAGTTCTGATGTGCCAAAACTGCGAAGTTAAACAACTTTCTACCATTAGTCTTTTTAGACCAGAATACAAAAGGAGGCTGATATGTCTTTGGCTTTCCCAACATATGTCGCATGAAAGTGTGTATCTTGTAAAAAAATTTTATCCCATTGTGACGTATATAACCACATCATTTTTATGTCTGAAGTAAAGATGGCATCCTCTTAAATAGAGTTCACAGCAAAGGAGAGCAGAGCTGTAATTAAGTTCCTGAAAGGGAAAACAGTAAAAGAAATCCACAATGAAATGTTAGAGACACTATATGATCAGCATCCTTCCTATTCTACGGTTAAAATCTAGGTTGCCAAATTTAAGACATTTCAGCAGTGAAGATGAAGACAATCCAGGAAAGCATATTTAGGTCACCTTTCCACAACATGATTTTGGAAGACCTAAGACTGTGAAAAAAACATAGTGAATGTGTTGAATTTATCATTCATGATGTGCTGGGCATCAGGAAGCTCTCAGCCAAGTGGGTTCTGAAATGCCTGACTGCGGATCAGAAAAGTCATCGCATTGCAGCAGAATGCATAGAGCTTCTTGGCTTGATTGATAAACATGGACAAAACACAAAAACATCTGAACGATTTGGTAGTCCAAGGAACAATCCAAAGAATGGCGACACAGCAGTTCTGTTCATACAAAAAAGTTTCAAGCACAGCCTGTCAGCAAAAGTGATGGTGTCTGTTTTCTGGAACAAAGACAGGGTTGTGCTACTGGACTACCTAGAAAATAGTACCATCACAGCAGTGCATTATACATTCCTTCTCGACAAACTGAAATCAAAACGCAGGGAAAATTGTCAAAAGGGTTTCTGATTTTGCAGGACAACGATTCAGTTCACATGGCTGCTGGCATCACACATGCAAAGTTGCATGAAATTCACTTTGAACTGTTGAAACATATTGCTTACTTACTGGATTTAGCACTATTTGTTCTCCACGTTGAAGAAACAATTGAAGGGAACAAAATTCCAGTCCATTTCCAATGCCACGTCAGCTGTTGGCTTGTGGTTTCGGGCATAACCACCGATTTTTATTTAGAAGGCTTATTAAGCTGGAGCATTGGTGTCAAAAGCATGTTGATCTTGGTGGCAGACATGTTAAAACCATTTCCCTGACTCCATTCTTTCTATGAATCCCAAAGACTTATCAGTACCCCTTTATATAAATATACATGGCTTGTCTCAAAACAACCGAAAACGTTTATTAAAAATGTGCAATGCTGTGTTTGACCTTGGAACAATGGTAGTCATTGTAGCAGCAACAGGCCACACCTGTTTATCATGCACATACAGTCTGTAGTTCGCAGTTTAGTAAGCTTTGTTTCGTGAACCTCTAACAAGTGTTTTCACACTGTGATTTTTTGAAAAAATGGATGTGAACAAAGATGTGCCGTTAAATTTTTCTGTCGACTTAAGAAGTCAGTCAGAGAGGCTTATAAAGATGAATGCCTAGGAAAATCAACAGTTTATAGATGGTCGGCAGCGTCAATTGCGCATGAAGACTTTCAACGAGTGTTGCAGAGGTAAACATCAATACAACATGTGTTCTTATATGGGAAAACAGACACTTATCAATTAGAGACATTGAAGATATAGTTCACATTTCAAACTCATCAATTCACAGAATTTTAACTGAACTTTTGGGAGTGAAACAAGTTTGTTCAACTTCGGTTTCCCATTTCTTGACTAAGGAACAAATGGATCATCAGGTTGAGGTTTGTCAACAATTAAAGCAAATGGTACACAAAGATCCAGAAGTCATGCAATGGGCGACAAAACTTGGCTGCACTATTTTAATCCACATACTAAAGCAGAAAGCTATGTTTGAACATCGCCATCATCACCTAAAGCAAAAAAGTTTAATAGGAAAGGTCACGTTGGTTGTGTTCTTTGTTTTTCAAGGTATGTTCTATCAATACATTGTTCCTCCAAAAACTACAATAAATGCCATCTACTACAAAACAGTGCTGCAGAAACACACGATAGCAAAATGACCACACCTGAAAAAGATTTGGATGTTACACCACGATAATGCAAGGCTGTACATGACCAGTTCTGTCGCTTCTTATTTGAGAAAATGAATATTAAGTTGATACCCCAACCTGTGTATAGTCCAGACTTGTCACCATGTGACTTCTGGTTGTTCCCCATTTTAAAAAAATACATTATGGAGACTACAATTTGAGACTGATCAACAACTTATTACTGCTGCACAGGAGTGCTTCAAGAGCACTTCAGAAGAAGAATCAACAACTTATTGCAGCTGCACAGGAGTGCTTCAAGAGCACTTCAGAAGAAGAATCAACAACTTATTGCAGCTGCACAGGAGTGCTTCAAGAGCACTTCAGAAGAAGAATCAACAACTTATTACAGCTGCACAGGAGTGCTTCAAGAGCACTTCAGAAGAAGAATCGACAACTTATTACAGCTGCACAGGAGTGCTTCAAGAGCACTTCAGAAGAAGAATCAACAACTTATTGCAGCTGCACAGGAGTGCTTCAACAGCATTTCAGAATTCAAAAAGTGGGGGGAACTTTGGAACACCTGTATTCAATGTAATGGACAGTATTTCAAAAAAGATGACCACTTCCTTGATAATGAAGGTATGCATATTTTTTATAAAAACATTCTCAGTTGTTTTGGAACAAACCTTGTATTTGTTGTAAGACTGACTGACATTTTCAGATTGTTTATAAAAATAACACAAAACTAGCTTGTTCAAAATAACGGTTACTCAAGAGGTGCATGAACAGTAATGTATACTTCACTTCACAAATATAAACCTGTTTCTTTAAGACTCCTCTTTTCTTAATGTTGCAGAATGCTTTTCTATTTGCACTTGTATTTTGGAGCCCTATAAATAGGTAAAACACACACAGTTAATAGGTTATCTTCTATGTTTGAATATAGTGTGCATGAGTTAAATTCTCATCATTCAATAAGCCTGACTCATGGCATCCTTCTTTTGATTTTATCAATTGCTTTCCATCTCAAAATATTTGGAGACAGTACCCTGCCTATCCTATTTGGTAAGGCTGTTATTTTTTAAACAGATACTGATACTTAAATTGTCATTTATTTGCATAAAATTATAATACTTTGTAAGGCAAAATGTGGATTTCTTTTTTCCATTACTGCATCATAAATTAATCTAATTTAGTGAAATGTTGATACAGTATCTTGAATGTACTTGAAAATAAACAATACAATAATTTTTAACTAGCATTTCCTTTCCTTTCAAATTTTCTTTTAATTAGGTTTTTACATGATGAAACCGCTTCAGAATTCGATTTTTTCTGGAGTAACATCAATTATGCAGAAAGATCCTCATCAAAAGAATTCGCAGATTTTTATTTGTGATCAGTGTAATTATTCGACTCGCTGGAAGAGCAACATGACTGTGCATCGTAGGAAGCATTCTGGAGAAAAACCTTTTAAGTGTGATTTTTGCAGTCAAGGGTTTTCTGATCGAAGCAATCTAAAGCAGCACAGATTTGTACACATAGGGAAGTGTGATTTCTTTTGTGAAGTATGTGGTGCTGGTTTTCGAACCAACCCCTGTCTTGTACGCCACTTAAAGCTTCACAGAAAATAGATGAAGCTCAGATATTGTGCCAAGTTTTTCTTTTTTGTAAACATTTGCAGTTTACATGTGAATGTGATTTTGTTGACATGTACAAACATGTTATTATTACACTTCAGACATTTTCTTTGAGAATTTTTAGTGTACCATTTCAATTTTAAAATAAAATAAAAAAGAAAAGAGTAATAGATGTGTTTCATTTCTAGTAATGCATGTGGAAAATATTTTGATATAAACTACAGAAGTGCACAGTGTATTTTTTGGATACATATTTTAATGAACCAGGTGTTTTTATATTCATTCTCTTGTACATATAAGAAATTTTTTTCAGCTGAAAAAATCATAATTAATTTTCATTTTATGTTGGCTCAGGGGTTCAACCTAATAATCACGACGATGGGCTCAGCTGATTTTATTTTAAAAGTACCAGCTGGGTAGGTGTTTTTTTTGTTTTTTAATAACTGATTGTATATATACAGAATGGGGGCCAATTTATTTGAATAATGTGTTGGATTAGATTTAGCCTTCAGAACAGAAAATATTCTCCTCAGCACTGATTAAACGAAAATTGGGAAACATTAGGGTGAATATTGGCTCATGCATATTAGATAGCATCTTCCAGTTCATGCAGATCTAGTTGCAGTGGACTGAGACATCTGATGATCCACTCAACATCCCACAAATGCTCTATGGGACTGACATCTGCTGAAACATTGGCTCATGCATATTATGTAGCATCTTCCAAATCATATAGATTCAATTGCAGTGGATCCAGACATCTGGTGACTTAATCCTACAAATGCTTCCTGGAACCACTCAGAAACAATATATGGGCATTGTGGGAGATAGTATGTTGACATGCTGGAAGTATGCATTACCACATAAGTACATTCAACCATGTTCTGCCAGCTGAGCTGTGACTATAACATTGTTGCTAGTGATATTCATCCACGTTCACAAATGCAGTTTTGCAGATGCTCACAACCAGTGCTTTAATTATGGAATCCATAAGAAGCTCAAAAAAATTCCCCCAGGAAACGATTGATGCCATTAATAGCCTACTAAACCTAGCGACAAATTACAACTTTTCCACATTCCTCGGAAAAATTTAAAAGCAAACCGTAGGCGCACCAATGGGCTCTCCTCTGTCTGCAGTTCTTGCAGTAGCAGTGCTACATCCTCTCGAGAATAAAATTCTAAATGACCCTGGACCAATTGCCTTCAACATGGTACAAGTATGCAGATGACAAATTTTTCATCTGGCCTCATGGTAGAAATTCACTAGACTCTTTCCTGAGAAGGATTAACGAAATGCATACCTCTATCAACTTCACCATGGAACTCAAAAATGCAAGTAAATTACCATATCTTGGCGTGCTTCTGCACAGATCAGAAAATGGAAATTTACACACTAGTGTATTTTATAAACCGTGGGAAGTTCCAAATTTTCCTGCATCTGACACATTTTCACTTTGGGAATATAAAACCAGCGTATTTCGATCCCATCTAAGAAGAGCAATCCAGTTTTCCTCAGATAATGAAGCCAAAGAAATAGAAATTAGAAACATTTTTAATCAAGCAGCATCCGCTGGTTTTAGGAGAGAACTCATAACTTCGGTCCTTGATAAAGTAAAGAACCGCATTAATGCACCGATCTGCAAGCGCCATCTAGACTTTATAGGATCCCTACAATACATACCCAGCCTCACATTTGTAATAAAAAATGGCTTAAAGAAACTAGGAATGGATATCGGCATAAAAACAACTACCTCAGTTATGAATATGCTCTCCCCCACGAGAGAAGTTTGCCTTGACCAGAAAGCTAGTGTTTACTCCATTCTACTAGAATATCCAGACAGAATGCACAAATGCTACATAGTGATGACAAAAAGATCATTTGGTACCAGAATAATGGAGCACAAAAGGAATGTGAGAAACGAGGCCTCAACTCTGCTCTCTCCAGAGAAGTTTGCCTAAGAAACGCAATACCACAATGGACAAGCACCATACACCACTCACTTCGAGACCACCTATAGAGAATCAGTTGAAATCCTCACGACTTTCACATGCAATGATACCGTTTCCTGTGACTTGCACTCTCTGTGGACGGATTTCTTGTAATGTTAAAACCAAATTTTCATTACGTTTTGTTTTTCATTTGTTGACATTTCATCTTGTGCTTTTCTCATTCTGAGCAATGTGAACTTAACTCAATGTAAGTATATGTATGTATATTTTCAAATGTTAACGATCAATGTTTGATTCTCTCTGCATTAGTTAGATATTAATCAGCATCGACAAAGCCACACGTTTGTGCACAAAAGCTCGGCCATACTAACTTGTTTTCTTACACCAATAAAAAAACCTACGGATTTGTTCTTAACCTCATTAACTTGGTGTATTTTGTGCTCATCTCACTGTTTATCTTAAGGTGAACGTCAAGTAATTTTGCTTCCTATACTTCCAATAGAAAAACTTTTGTACGCATTTCCTTCACAATTACTGTGTTCGCAAAAATGAAAATTTGAACATCGATTAAAATAACTTCATATTATAACTTGGAATACTTAATATTTTCTAAAACATAACCATAACTATATTAAAAATCAGTAACTTTTCCTTTGGTGGTGTTGAAACCAGAAAAAAGATGGTGTGACCTGTACTTTGATGACGTCAGTAGACAAACAAATGTTGGATTGCATAATTATGGTTATGTTTTAGAAAATATTAAGTATGTCAAGTTATAAAATGAAGCTATTTTAATTGATGTTCAAATTTTCATCCTTGTGAACGCATTAATTGTGAAGAAAATTTGTACAGAAGTTTTTCCATTGGAAGTATAGGAAGCAAAATTACTTGACATCCAAATAATAGTGACATGGTTTAGTACAAATAATTAACTACTGTGATTGGAAGATGAGATGTTTGTAATCAGAATTAATCAAAGTGCAGGAACATACCTGTTGTGACTGCTGAAAGCCTACAAAAAATGCTTGAAAAGAGATCACTGCGAGAAGTGAACTTCCTTCACAGAAAACAATTGTAATATGCAAAATTGGAAAACTATTGCTAGATGAAAGAGGGGAAAACATGTGTTTATAAATTAAATATGCAGCAAGATCTATAATCAGTGATAGTAGCTTAGCTCATATTTTCAACAACTATGTGCATAATGCAGTTGAAAGGTTGGATGCTAATCTTATGAATTTTATAAAAATTTGTTACTTCCAACAGCAATCCTCCAGCAGACTACCTTGTGCTAAGGGAAATGCATCTGGAGTAAAGAGGAAAAGGATGTTTTCTGTATGAGATAATTGGCGTGAGGATTAGGGTTTTTTTTTTTTTTTTCTGAAATGATTTCAATGTTACAGTCAATTACTTGAAATTTAATATCTGTAATACTCTAAAACATTGTGATTTTTGTTTATTAAACCCAACTTTTGAACAATCTAAAGTATTCAAATCTTTGTTTTGAACTCAAACTATGAAAAATTCACTTTACTCATAATAAGGATTGGCAGCGAAGCACGTAACATGATAAAAATTGGGAAGCACTGAAATTCTCATATCACACATTGGTTACTTTACAGAAAAGTAAATGGTAGAACATTTTGGTAGTTGACTTCTACCTTCCTCAGCCATGGAACAAAACATGTAGTAGTAGCATCAGTTGTTGCCAGATTTCAAAATAGATTTCCAAAGGTGCATCTCTGTTGCAAGTGTTAGGGGGAAATATGACGATGATGGGCAAAACACGTAACAATATTAACAAATAAAGGTAACTTGATCACGCTAGTTACGTTAACTGAAAACTTTTACAAAAAGTTCGTAAGTTGGAAGCTTTCGACCTTATCTTAGGTCTTCAACACGCCAATGGAGGACTAAGATTGTTGCCAGATTCTACATTTGAATTTTTCCTATTTTTGTTGCCAAAACTTAGAATTGATCTCCAGATCAACGGAATGTAGAGAGGAGATTCGGAGTTGCAAGTCATTGAGTTGAAAATAATTTCTATGCTTTCACGGTAACGGAGGGCAAAACGATTGTCAAAAGAAGCAATTCGTTTTGCTTCATTCCAGTGGGGAACTGCAGATGTGTCTTCCATTGTCAAAATAGACAAGGCAGTATTAGGATTGGCTTTCGAAACATCTTTTCTATGTTCTAAAATTCTATGGCTAATGCTCCTGTATGTGCTTCCAATGTATAAGTTATCCCCAGTAGAAGAAGAGATAGGAATGCAGTAAACTCCTGGGAGGTTCAGGCTTTCCACTTTGTCCCTATCCCTTTGTAGAAGTTTCAAGATGTTTGGGGTAGATTTAATGGCAAGATGGTAACCAAAACTTCTAAAAGAATCTGTAACTTATAAGCATAGGAAGGATGGTAAGGAACAGAACCACAGAATTTCAGGTCTTCTTTCTTGTGAGGAAGGAGGCATTCGATTTTCGAATGGTTTTCATATTTCTTTATGAGGGAGTTGACTGTAACAGCAGGGAAACCATGGGAGAGGGCTATTGTAGAAATTTTGGAGAGTTCTTCTTGAAGAGAGAGTTGGTTGTTGCAAATGATATGAAGAATCTGGCAACAATCTTAGTCCTCCATTGGCATGATGAAGACCTAAGATAAGGTCGAAAGCTTCCAACTTCCGAACTTTTTGTAAAAGTTTTCAGTTAACGTAACTAGCGTGATCAAGTTACCTTTATTTGTTAGGGGGAAAGGAAATTTTAATGCTTTTATGTTATCTAAGAGATTTCCAATCACTTAATGCTCATTGTGTTATGTTTTGCCAATTGGGAATCGCCGATAGTTAAAATTGAAAAGGAGGTGGAAGGGTTGCCTTTCTTAACGTCGGTGATAATATGTTCCACCAATCACCAATTGATGCTGCGGTATGTATTACCAATGTAATGGAAGTGCTAACAGGAATAGAGTAAACACCTTGTAAATCCAGAGGTTTATTGGGATCTCTGTCTTTAAGAATGAGATTGAGAAGATGGGGAAGTGATTTAACTGCAATATTGTAGCCAAAAGATTTGAAGATTGAGCAAACTTTATGTGTGATGGGTGGGCTAAAGGGGTTCTCCTTAGATTTTTTACAGCTGGGTGGTACTTTTAATGACACCTTCCCTAGTCGAAAAAAATTGTTTTGCTTAACATTATTATACTTGAATAAATACATTTTATTGTTTTGCTTAACATTATTATACTTGAATAAATAAATAATATATTATTATACTTATGATTCACCAAATTTACCGTCTAAAGCACGATTTTAATAGAAAGTGAATTATATATACAATTTAAAAACCTATATATACACATGAGCACTTTCGAGGCAGGGCTGCCCATCATCAGATGTGACAAGAAAATACATAGTACATCAATATATATCATAGGCATGATGCATTGTAGGTAACTTTCTAAGAAAGCCAATGATTATCTACATGTGTCATATGAGTGCTTGCGCTGTTAACCTAATTGGGTTACAGAGTGGTAATTGTAGAAGACAGATAAAAAACGTACTCGATAAGTTTAAGTCTATATTTAAAGTCACATTTATAATTTACTGAATTAATGAGGTGTTTCTATACATTGAATCCATGCATTATTCCAGTCAGGGTTAAGGTTATTCAGAATGACTGATTTGGCCAAGGATGTACCACATATTCCTGCTTTCATACTATATTTGTGCTCCTTAATTCTCAATCCAAGATTACACCTGGTGGATCCTATGTAATTAGAGGATGTTGACATGCAGTTGCCTGAAGCAGTGGGATATTATAAATACCCCACTGTTTTAGTTTGTTGTTTCGTTCACGGTCTTTTCAAATCAATGAGAAGATATTTCATGATCGGGAGCCAAATTTCAAGTTATAAAAGTCTACAAATTAGTGATAATGTTCTAGTTAATATAGGATGATGCTGCATGGAGCCAATATATGAGATACTATGATTAGGGTTCCTTATCAGAGTAGTGGATAAGGCATATTTAATGTAATTGTATATTTGATTAATCAGATGCCTAGGGTACTCATGCTGCAGGGCTAATCTGAAAATGTAATTGACTTCCTGCTGCAAGAATTCAGGGGTTGATGAATGTGAGTAAGCTCTTCTGAATAGGAAGAACAAAGATGACAACTTGTGGTGCTTCAGATGTGATGAATAAAAGGGGAACATAACAGGGTTGTGACAAGGTTTTCTGTCAACAGAGGTGGTAAGATGATTACAGCTAGAATCCCTATGTATACTAATATCTAAAAATGGTAAGGAATTATCAACTTTGTGTTCTATCGTGAGCCTGACAGTTGGGAATATGGATGATAGCTCGTTGGCAAATAAGTGTAAATCATCCCGGTTGTAAGGCCATGCAACTAGGATGTCATCAACTTACCGTACCTTAAGTAAAGTAAAGGGCAGAAGGGGAAATGGCTAATAACCTGATTTTCAATATATTGTAGTAGAAATTCTGCTTAACAAAGCTGACAGGGGGGAACCCATTGGGGAGCTTTCCAACTGTTGATATATGCTGTCCTGGAATTTGAAATATGAACGTTGTTTAACGAAACAAAGGGCGTTCATAATAGCATTAATTTCAGAAACTGGGACTCTGGCATCAGCAAGTTTTGCCTCAATAATTTGATGTGTGGTCTCGACAGGTACATTAGGGTACAATGAGACCATGTCAAGTGATGCCAAAATGAAAGGCTGTGATTGTGGCTGAAGTAATCGAAGTGTTTCAATAGCCTTTGTGGAGCTTTTAATAGAGTAAAGCGAATCCACAGTATAAGTGGCCAGATATTGGGCCAAGGCTTTTTCTAATGGTCTGGTGGGGCTGATACAGCTGATACCAGAGGACGGATCGGAAAATTCTCTTTATGGAGTTTTACACTTCCGAACATACACATGATAGCCGGGAGGAGGGGCGAATGCCTGTGAAAAACTATCCAGAAATAAATGTGCTTTTTTTAATCTAGAAAGAGCTGCAACAGTGGCTTGACTAGGGTCACTTTGAAGAATTCTGTGTGGAATGGTACTTATTACCTCTTGCACTTTCTGGATATAATCACTATGATTCATAAGCACAATTTGATGAAATTTGTCCGCCAGGAGGATAGCCAAGTCATTATTATTTTTAAGTTCTGCAAGTTGACGTTGCTCTTCCATAAGTTCAGTATGCGGAACTGGAGAACGAACAGTATTTTGTAGGGTGTACATATTTTGTAGGTATAGTCACCCTAGCATAATCCATATGCTGTTCTGGAACACAATTTATTATGCTTTCCACCTGAGGTATTATATTCAATAACGAGCCTCCTGAAGGTGGATAGGAATATTTTGCTTCTCTGTTAAAGGCCCTAGTCTGCACAGAGGTAAGTTCAACATCGCTGAGGTTTTTCAACCTTGTTGTAGTTTGAGGTGCCGAATAACGGTAAGGGACCCGGAAGTTATCTGTTAGGTTCCTTACATCCATGCCAACTAATGCACACAATTTTCGGATATGGGTGAAAATCAGAGTTTCAACTTCATGCCTCAAAATGGCAGAGGTAACTACAAGTCCTTGATCCACAGCAACAGGATGCTCATTCTTAACTAAAAGAAGGTGGGCACAATAACACTTACAGTTGAGTAGGTCAAGTAATCCTCTTTTGCTACGTATGGCCCTTGCCAATCGTTTGCACTCAGCTGCCCTGATGATTCTGTTGTTGTGCCAAGAGAGTCCTTTGGTATGGATCTGCAAGAACCTCGGGATCACACTCAAGTCCCAGCAGTTTAACAGAAAATGAAAATGAGTTTCCTCCTTGGCCAACTTTAGATGCAAAGTTCTAAATGTAGGAATTGCCGCTTTCCACATGCCTATATAAATTTTAACTGTTAAAAGGTATTAATTATCATGCGGTCCAACGATTAAAATTACAAGAAGACTCGTGCGAAATGATGCCAATGATTCACTAAATTTACCGTCTAAATGCATTTATGTCTACCATTGCCTTGAAAAGGCCTCCCAGTGGAGTGTAAAAGCTTGGTGAATCTTTGTGTTGACTACACCACAAAAATAAATAGATTTAATATGCTATATACGTTTCATTATTACAGGTAAACTATCCTCTAATTACATACGATCCACCATGCATAATCTTGGATTGAGAATTAAGGAGCACAAATATAGTATGAAAGCAGTAATATGTGGTACATCCTTGGCCAAATCAGTAATTCTGAATAACCTTAACCCTAAGTGGAATAATGCACATATTCTCAATAACCCCCCCCACACACACACACACACACACACACACACCCCCAACCTCAGTGATTTAATGATTGGTGAAAGTGTGTATATTACCGCATCTGGTACACAGCGTTACAATGATTACGGCCCTTATGAGCTACATAATGCATGGAAATGCCTCATTAATTCAGTAAATTTTAAATTATAAATGTGACTTTAAATACAGACTTAAACTTATCGAGTACCATTTTTGTCTGTCCTCTACAATTACCACTCTATAACCCGATTAGGTTAACAGCGCAAGCACTTGTATGACGCATGTAGATAATCATTGGCTTTCTTAGAAAGTTACCTACAATGCATCATGCCTATGATATATATATTGATGTACTATGTATTTTCTTGTCACATCTGATGATGGGCAGCCCCTGCCTCGAAAGTGCTCATGTGTATATATAGGTTTTTAAATTGTATATATAATTCACTTTCTATTAAAATCGTGCTTTAGACGGTAAATTTGGTGAATCATAAGTATAATATATTGTTTATTTATTCAAGTATAATAATGTTAAGCAAAACAATTTTTTTTTCGACTGGGAAAGGTGGAATTGTTGGGTTGGGAGAGGCGGGGGGAAGGGGGTGGAGTTGAGCAGGAGATCACACAGATAGAAAATATCATGGGTCTTCAGAGTCAAAACATAAAATACATTTAAATGTTTGTAAATTGAAATATTACTTACAAAAACTTTGCAAAAATATTGTCCTCATCACTTTCTTTTGGTTGTGCTTCACGTGTTCTTGTGTCATAAGCAGAATGTTTTCTTAAGCAGGTTTTGATGTATGGTTCTGTATTCCAATCTCTCGGGTCGGGTCCATGGAGTATTACAAACATAAGTGATAAAACGTGTGCCGTTGTTAATCTTGTTCTTGTTGGAGATATTATGAGGTTTATCTGGCTGAATCCTCTCTCACACTCAGATGAACTACAAGGAATAAGTTTTGTGCAATTGAGCAAATTATTTAGGTCTTTTAGAACATGTGAGCTGTCCTCCAAGTAATCACGATATGCATTTTTTGTTTTGGAGACGTTTAGTTTGAATCTCCAGCAAAGACTTTTAATTTCACACTCTCCAAAACCAGGGGGCTTTCCCGAAGGCCACTGATCACTTTCAAGCACTTTTAGTTCATTCATCAGTGAGTTACACTCTTCCTGTTTTTCATTGGTCTCCACTGCAGGCACTGCCGTATATTTCTTTTTACTGCTCGAAATTGTGGTTAGCAGCGGCCTTTTCAAATTGTTAATTGCACTTGTCAACAGTTGTTGCTGGTTGATTACTGAAGTCTTGCTGTTTTCAATTAGCGCAACTCTGCAAAAGTTACCCTCTTTGATAGCAATTTCAGCTTCAAGACACTTAATTCTGTTTTTCTTTAAGATTTTCTATGAATCTGATACTTCTTCGGGTTAATTTGTCAGCATAAAAACCTGTCATGTTTCTGCTCTGCAAGCTTTCTGAGAGTACTGAAAGTTCTGCTAAAATATCGTACATAATGGCTAAGTCCTTTAAAAATTGAGGGGATGACAACTGCTTAATTAATCCACTGTACATAGCTCAATCATTTGAATTTCTACTTTTATCATCTGCAGATGAGGTAAAATGGTTAAATAATGAGTGGTATCCATACCAAACTGCTGAAACAGTTCTTAATGAGCTAGCGACCCATCTTGTGCTTAGTATTCTTCCAATTTTATTCATTTTTTGGTCTAACTCTAAAGCACACACACTGTCAGTTATGTTGTTTCTTATGAGACTTCACAATCAGAAAGGCCAAACACTTACCTAAAAGTTCTTGGCTTCATTCCTGTTATACACTTCGTGCACTTTAACGAGAACATTTTGTTATGCAGCTGGCCTTTAAGGTTGAAACTTTCTTCATATCTGCTCTCAGGTTGTTGTTGTTACTATAATTCCTCAGGTCATGAAACATTCATGTTTTCATTCACAGGACAGTAAAAAAACGCTGAATTCTGACTGCTATTTGACATGGGTGATAGCTCGTCAACACCAGACGCATACTCACTATTATGTGAGTGTTGTCGACCTTCATTACGTCCTTTTTTTTTATTATTCTATTTCTTTCCTTCCTTCACTCCTCCCTCAGCAACTTGCCTTTAAAATTCACAATTCTAAAAACGGTATTCTATTCTAAAACACATACCCATACACCTAATAAATATTCACTTACAATCACACCAATATTCAATTCAATACCTATTTCACAACGTACTATTTACATACCTCATACTAACACATTTACGTACCATATATACAACACATTCATACACTCTATTTAAAACCACTACATAATTACACTATTTACATTTTACGGCAGTCAAACCAATGTCAACTGTGATTTACGTAGGGCTCCATTTGCCTCATACCTCGTAAATACCCTACAGCAAACCCTAACCTCATTCGGCCAGTCACAAACAATCCCCAAGCGCTTTCAACAGCAACTCTGTCATCCTCAGGGGGTCGATGTATCCCTCTGCTAACCACAGATCCAGTGAGCAAATTCATCAAGGTTCTGGCTTCTGTCGCGAACTCCGCATCGTTGTATCTCTGGCACCATCTATTGTCAGTGCTACTCTTTTTTCTTTTCTTTAATTGTTGTTCTACTTTAATTAAGGCTTTCCAATGGTGATTTAAGTTGTTTGGGTCATTAATATTGCATACTCTTGATCTGTTTTTTTCAATTAACACTGATTCTGCAACTCTCAACTGCCTTTCATTTTTACAGCCCTTAATAATTTTAATATCTTCGAATTTCGGGCATTGATGATTTTCTAGACAATACTGGGTTAATGCTGTTTTAACTTCTTTTTTATTCCAGTTATTCATATGTTGGTGTAATCTATATTTTAACTTGTTCTTAGTGCTGCCTATATATGACAAAGGTGGTTTCTGATTTATAGGAATCTCATATGCACCAGATCTATCAAGTTGGCTGATCTTTTCATTTTTTATTACTATATTTTTTATAGTATGTACTTGATTTCCTACTTGTATGTCATATTTGCCACAAAGCTTATTAATTTCAGCAGAAATACCTTCAACATATGGAATTGCTCCAACATATCTTAATGGTTTTTTACTATTTTTACCTTTTTTATTATTTGCTTGAGTTACTTCATTAATCCATTTCTTTAACACCTGTTTAGGATAGCCAAAATCATGAGCAATTTTGTCAATATATTCTAATTCTTCTTTTTGATATTGTTATTTTGATGTGTTATACTTTTTTAAATTAGTGTTTTAATACTATTTCTTTTACACGTTATTGGGTGCAACGACTGAAAAGGTATTAAGACAGGAATATATGATGATTTTTGATGCATTCTATATTGTATATTGTCATTTGTTTTGATTACCATAATATCCAAAAATGCCAATGTGTTATTTTGTTCTTGTTTAACTGTCAATTCTATGGATGGATAGATATCTTTATATTTTCTTGTCAAGTCTTTAAATTCCTCATTTTTTAGCCTGGATAACAGAAAAATATCATCGACATACCTGCAGTATATCAGTGGTGGATCTTCCAGTTTACTAATTATTTTTGTTTCTATGTTGCTCATTATTATTTCAGCAAACAAGGTTGACAATGGTGACTCCATAGGTCCACCACAATTTTGTTTGTAGATCTGCAAAATGATCAAGTTATTGAAAAAAAATCAGTCTTGGAGCTTAATGTGTCTAACAGAATCTCAAATGACATCAACTCCTCCTCTTACCCCATTTTTAATTCCTTCCATTTGTTCACAAGAAAAGCTTAGCATCGACCCCGTGGAGGAGAAAAGGGCGTTGGCTGACGTCATGGTTTTGCCTGCTAGCACGGTGGCGTCACCCATCATAGTGACTCGTCCCAAAACACGTGGCATACAAAATGGTATGGTCTGAGACAAAGAGAAAATAGCGACTCATCCAAAAACATGTGGCACACAAAATGACGATGTGGTGAAACTAAAATGGTGGACCAAAGATAGCGGAACATGAATCAACAGGAATGAAATCTTTTCGAACAAAGCATTTCCTCGTCTAAATTAAAATTGGAGGGAGGACAAATATAAGAATTAAAAAAATAATGCAACATCTATAAAAATTCCTAATACCTCACGAAAGTTCGAAAATTATAAGTT
This sequence comes from Macrothele yani, assembly GCA_039090855.1. Classification (NCBI taxonomy): domain Eukaryota; kingdom Metazoa; phylum Arthropoda; class Arachnida; order Araneae; family Macrothelidae; genus Macrothele; species Macrothele yani. The sequence goes on along the minus strand of CM076993.1, from coordinate 138,239,725 downwards.
TAATAAAACAAATTCGAGGAAACAAAAAATATTGGAAAGACTTCCCAAAAATTTGTCAAAGTCCAATAAATCTCCCGAGAAAATAATAAAGTTCTAAACAGCACCGCTAAGGGGGCCGCACATCGCGTACACATCCCCTTTCCCCCACTCGGTCATTGCCATCCCTCAAAGATTTGCCGAAAGTTCCAAAAAGCACCGCTAGGAGGCAGCATATCAGCATCGAGTAGACATCCCCCTATATCCACCCCTTTCCCCACTCGGCCGTTGCCATCCCTCAAAAACAAAGTTCCAAGAAGCACCGCTAGGGGGCAGCACATCAGCATCAACCCTACACAGTAGTGCCACCTGCCACACCCTCTCATCCTTCTGCCGCAAGCCACGCCCCCTGCTCCTAGAAGATATTTTTTTGTACATACAATGAATGAAGTACAAATTGAAGAATTAAAAGAAATTTTATTTTACATATATGAAAATAACATTTTTATGTTCAATGACAAGATCTACAAACAAAATTACGGTGGACCTATGGGGGTCACCATTGTCAACCTTGTTTGCTAAAATAATAATGAGTGACATAGAAACAAAAATAATTAGTAAACTGGAAGATCCACCACTGATATACTGCAGGTATGTCGATGATATTTTTCTGTTATCCAGACTAAACAATGAGGAACTTGAAGACTTGACAAGAAAATATAAAGATATATCTATCCATCCATAGAATTGACAGCGGAACAGAACAAAATAACACATTGGCATTTTTGGATATTATGGTAATCAAAACAAATGACAATATACAATATATAATGCATCGAAAATCATCATATATTCCTGTCTTAATACCTTTTCAGTCGTCACACCCAATAACGCATAAAAGAAATAGTATTAAAACACTGATTAAAAGAAGTATAACACACTCATCAAAATAACAATATAAAAAAGAAGAATTAGAATATATCGAAACAATTGCTCATGATTTTGGCTATCCTAAACAGGTATTAAAGAAATGGATTAATGAAGTAACTCAAGCAAATAATAAAAAAGGTAAAAATAATAATAAACATTAAGATTGTTGGAGAAATTCCATATGTTGAAGGTATTTCTGCTGAAATTAATAAGCTTTGTGGCAAATATGACAAGTAGGAAATCAAGTACATACTATAAAAAATATAGTAATAAAAAATGAAAAGATCAGCCAACTTGATAGAGCTGGTGCATATGAGATTCCTATAAATCAGAAACCACCTTTGTCACATATAGGCAGCACTAAGAACAAGTTAAAATATAGATTACACCAACATATCAATAATTGGAATAAAAAGAAGCTAAAACAGCATTAACCCAGTATTGTCTAAAAAATCATCAATGTCCGAAATTCGAAGATATTAAAATTATTAAGGGCTGTTAAAATGAAAGGCAGTTGAAAGTTGCAGAATCGGTGTTAATCGAAAAAAAAAAACAGATCAAGAGTATGTAATATTAATGACCCAAACAACTTAAATGACCATTGGAAAGCCTTAATTAAAGTAGAACAACAATTAAGAGGGAAAGAAAAAGAGAACAGCACTGACAATAGATGGCGCCAGAGATAGAACGATGCGGAGTTCGCGACTGAAGCCAAAACCTTGATGAATTTGCTCACTGGATCTGTGGTTAGCAGAGCAGAGGGATACATCGACCACTTGAGGATGGCAAAGTTGCTGTTGAAAGCACTTGGGGATTGTTTGTGACTGGCCGAATGAGGTTAGGGTTTGCTGCAGGGTATTTACGAGGTATGAGGCAAATGGAGCACTATATAAATCACAGTCGACATTAGTTTGACTGCCGTAAAATGTAAATATTGTATGAATGTGTTGTATATATAGTATGTAAATGTGTTAGTATGAGGTATGTAAATAGTACGTCATGAAATCGATATTGAATTGAATATGGGTGTGATGTAAGTGAGTATTTATTAGGTGTATGGGTAGTGTTTTAGAATGGAGTACCGTTTTTAGAATTGTGAATTTTAAAGGCAACTTGCTGAGAGAGGAATGAAGGAAGGAAAGAAATAGAATTAAAAAAAAAAAAGGAGGGGGTGCGTAATGAATGAAGGTTGACAACACTCACATAATAGTGAGTATGCATCTGGTGTTGACGAGATATCACGCATGTCAAACTGCAATCAGAATTCAGCATTTTTTAGTGTCCTGTGAATGAAAACATGAATGTTTCATGGCCTGAGGAATTATAGTAACAACAACAACCTGAGAGCAGATATGATGAAAGTTTCAACCTTAAAAGGCCAGCTGCATAACAAAATGTTCTTGTTAACGTGCACGAAGTGTATAAAAGGAATGAAGCCAAGAACTTTTAGGTAAGTGTTTGGCCTTTCTGATTGTGAAGTCATTAATGGCTTGCACGTAAATAGTGCACTTTTTTGGTGATTATTGCCAGTGAAGATGCAAATAATATGATTGTTTCTTAGGTGATTTACTGTAGAGAGTGTATAACTTATCCATAAATATCTGAAAATGGTTCACACCACCTACCTCATCAACTTTTTGGTGATTATTGCCAATGAAGATGCAAATACACTGCTGGACAATTGCTAAGGACAGATCATAAACGGCTATATAGCGCATAAAAAAGTAAGTGTGGTTGGATGCCAAGTGAAATAAAATAATGTCAGAATGCCAGGACATTACAAGAAAGACAATTTATTGTGCTCTGAAATCCAGAAGGCTTTGGAACGTGTTCAAGGGACAAACAGGCCATTTTGTGCAGAATACGTAAACGTGAAAAATGCAATTACTGTCCGCAGGCGTTCCGGCGTAAGATGTCAATACGGGATATGGCCACCCTGGAGGGCGATGCAAGATTCCACACGTCGTGTCATGCTTTGCACAACATTATCAAGCAGCTGTTGGGGTAATTTATCCCATTCCTCTGTCAGTGCGCGGATGAGGGTGTCCTTGTTTATTCGAGGGCATTGGCGACCAGCAAGACTCCTCCCCAAAGCATCCCACACATTTTCAATGAGATTCAGATCTGGAGAACGTGCTGGCTATACGAGGCGTTGAATATCTTCGCTCTCAAGACACTCCTGGACAGCGACTGTTCGATAACATGTTGCATTGTTGTCCATGAAAATGAATCCATCACTGACAGCACCACGGAACATGCGAACATGAGGTAGCAGAACATCATTAATGTATCGTTGGCCAGTCATAGTCCCAGTTGGAAGCACATAGAGGGATGTATGGCCATTGATCATGATGCCAGCCTATACCATGACACTACATGTTGGATATCGGTCCCTTTCCTGTATGTTTGCTGGACAATATGCAGTACCACTATCACGCCAGATCAGTTGTCGTCGACAATCAGACGATAGACTGTATCTACTCTCATCTGAGAAGAGGACAGCAGACTAGTCGTTATCCGTCCAATTGCGATGTTGATGGCACCATTGTAAACGGGTGGTACGGTGACGTCTGGAAAATGGGATGCACACAACAGGACGGCTGGCGTATAGTCCTCCTTCATGCAAACGTCTGGCGACAGTTTTTCGGGAGATCCGCTTGCCAGTAGCAGCCATAAACTGATTTGCTACCTCACTAGCTGTGCTGCGGCGGTGACTTTTTGTTGATAACACTATGTACCGATCTTCTGCAGGTGTCGTACTGCGAACACGACCTCCCCCGTGACGTTTGCTACACTCTCCATTTGTTTGAAATTATTTCCAAAGCCTTGAAATAACACTGTGGCTGACGTCGAACTCCCTGGCAACATCTGTTATTTTTCGCCCTTCTTCAATCTTGCCAATAATACAGCCACGCACGCGTAAAATCATCTAGGTGATGTCGGGAAGACATACCGAAAATTGCAAGTTCGTCAATTGATTCTTTCCCTTTCAAATTTGCGTTTGAACAACAACGGTCAATACGCGTCAAATCCTTTATATCTCTTATCAGCGCTATGACGTCACGAACAAGTTCGGCAATCCAAAATTTGCATACGCACAACACGTCTTACTGTATCCCGCACTTATGCTAATTTCCACATTTTCCTGCCTTCCATTTTATGGTTGCTATCGTTGCTATTGTCATCCGTCCTTAGCAATTGTCCGGCAGTGTAATATGATTGTTTTTTAGGTGATTTACTGTAGAGAGTGTATAACTTATCCATAAATATCTGAAAATGGTTCACACCACCTACCTCGTCAACTGCATCACTCAATGCTATCTCCAACCTGTGATTCATACAGCGCCACACAATAACGTTCCGATATTTATTAATGAGTTTATTTGCAACCCCGGAATTTTTACCCAACATTACACTTGCACTATCACTTGCAAATGAAATAAAATGTTCTTTTAAGTAATCATCATGAAAACAACCATGCTTGTCCAAGCAATTTAAAAAAAGTGCCAACACTGTCTCAGATTTTTGATCAGGTAATTCAATTAGGTCCAAAAACAGAAAATGTGGGGGGGGGGGGTTTCTTTGCTCACTTCGCACTGTAGATGCACAATCAAAGTAGATCTGGCCCCTAAGGTTGTGGATTCGTTGATAATGATAGAAATGTTCCCCGAAATGTCTAAAACCTGTTGTATTATTTTATTCTTCATTTCTTTGGAAATATGATCAATAATGTCTACAGCACTGTATCTTGAATGCAGCCCAACACCAATGTCTAAACCATTTAATTTTTGCAGGTCCAAAATGATCAAAATAAGGTCTATCACTTTTAGCAATATAGTACGCTGTCCTAAATACTGAATTTGTTGAGGCCACATGGGATGCATTCATTGAATCACACACTTTTTTAAGAGTTTGGGTTTTTGCTGCAGAAATTATTTTTTCTGCAGTTAAGTTAGCAATAGACTGTTTATGCCCTAAAAAAAATTTTTCGAAGAGAAGTGAGCTGCTTGGGCCTTGACGATCCATAAAATGTAACATTGTATGAAAGCCACTCTTTTGAAATAGCAATTCTCTCTTTTTGAAAAGCGCCTAGATGGGAAACATCACAACATATTTTCCAACCAAGTTTCCCATTTTTACAAAATTCTATCCATGTAAAAGTTTCTTTTTTTCGATTCCACATTTCTTCAGTCCACACAGAAGGCCATTGTGTCTGAGAACCCCTTTCTAAGAAGCACAAATTTGAACTAGGTAAACACTCCAAACTACTATTTAAAACCTTCATAACAGGATTTTTATGTTTCTGTTGTCTTTCAAAACTGGCAATGAACAGTTTTTGGTAGTTTTAGTTTCAATTAGTTGAGATATCGCAATATCGAGCTTTCCATGATTGTCATCTTTTGTAGTTGAATTGTCGCACGTGAAAAAAAGGAGGACAAAGTTTTTTTGTCGTTTATTAGGTTCCATGACTTTGTAAAGAGCAAAACACAAACAGAACCGTTTAATAAACAAAAATTACTTGAAGATTAAAACGAAAATAATAAAAATCCTTTGCAGAAGTAAACGGCATAAACAACTAGCTAGTTAGGAACCACGATCGCACCCGAGGAGTGAGGAGAGGAAATAGCATACGGCAGCACCACCACAGTGACCGCATGCGGGTATGTCAATGACCTTGGCCTTGATAGAATTCTGCGCATGAAACTACTTCCATTACCCCCTTCCGCCACCCACCCAATAATGTTGCTTCCTTACCAGGTACCACAGTCACCCTTCCACAATATGTTCCAACCTTATGAGTGATGACTCAATTATTTTTTAGAGACTGTAATTACATTACATAATCATTATTCTCCTAATCAACACTTTCTACAGAAATTGCAGCGTCTTATTAATTTTATTAATTTGAAATTAATAAAAGTAATAAGATTATAAAAATATGATTGGTATTTCAAATTATTAATTTGAAATACCATTTAGCCTCGAAAATATTATTGGTATTTCGAATTATTAATTTGAAACGACAATAATATTTGAGGCTAAGCATAAGATCGTGCTGTTTTAAGTAAGTATTTTACAACAATTTTTTTTATTTATTTCTCTTAAAAAAGCAGTGTCGGAACAGCGTTCCGGCTCCACTACACCCCTGGTGCAAAGCCTTGCATTTTGCCTACAAAAAGAATAACAGAACATTATCAACATAGGCAAAATGCACGGCTTTCCACCTCCTTTAGTTCACAGACTGATTAATAAATTCGAGTCACAGAATAGGACTACTAGTTCACTTCCTGAATTTTCCACCACCCATCAGTTTGTTGGCCTTATGCCTGTCCTTCACACATACAATTTGCTCCAATTTCAAATTTTTTGGCTACAAGACTGCATTTAAACCACTGCCACATGTTCTCAATCTCATTTTTAAAGACAGAGATCCCAATAAACCCCTGGATTTAAAAGGTATTTACTCTATTCCTGTCAACACTTCCACAGGTGTTACCCACTACATTGTAATACATACTGCAGAATCAATTGGTGATTGGAGGAACATTTCAACATTAAGAAAGACAGCCCTTTCAGTTTAAGCAATTGTACATCTGCGGTTCCTGATTGACAAAATTTTACACTATTGATGCATTCATTAATCGGAAATCCTTTAGGTACCATGAAAGCATTAAAATTTTCTTTTCCCCTAACACTTGCAACACAGACGCACCTTTTCAAATCGCTATCATTCGGAAAGCTATTTTGAAATCTGGAACCAAATGATGGTAATACAACATGTTTCATTCCATGGCTGAGGAAGGTAGAAGAAGTCAACTACTGAAACATCCCACCAATTTTACTTTTTACTTTTCTGTAACATAACCAATGCGTGATATGACAATTTTAGTGCTTCCCTGAATTTTCATTTTATTCATCTTATACGAATATCTGTGACTGTTTGAAGTATTTTATATAATGTGCAAGGATTTGAAGAATCAATATAAGATCAAGAAACTAGGTAGGCCTAACCTAACATTTTTAGGTGCTTTGCAATAGTATAAATAGAATTCTTCCAACATAAAAAGGCACTGCATTTGGAACATGATGTCTTTTTTTTCCCGAAACAAAATACAACATGGAGAACAATATGAAATATAATTTATGACTACTAAGCTTGTGGTGTTAAAATAGAAAAAAAAATAACAATGTCTGGCACAATAAAATGTTTATTACACATCGACTATAATTTGCAGAGCATTTGGCTCGGCTTCCTCAGGACAAATCCTCATTTGTCCTGAGGAAGCCGAGCCAAATGCTCTGTGAAACTATAGTAGATGTATAATAAACATTTTATTGTGCAAAACGTTGTTCTTTTTATTCTAACAGTATGAAATGTTATACTACAATCTTCAACAATGAGGGATTTTTGGTGGAACATTTGACATAGTGTAGTGTTGGAATTAGAAATAAATCTTTTACTAGCCCAGTAGAGCACTAGAATTTGCAAACTGCCATCCACGAAAATACACACTGGTGTGTGAAAAAAAAATCAGACATTTATGTAGAAAATAATGTATTGTTTCAATGGAATTATCTCCAATATTTGTTTTTAAAACACCTAATTTGAAAGTGCAACTCACAGGACAAAGAACGTTTCCAGAATAAGATTCCGATGGATTGCTGATATAGCAGAGTAAGAGTGCATTACCAATCTGTTTTTAAGTAGGAACTCCAAGGGTACAAAAATTCGTATACATTAGCAGCCTGTTTTTATGTTTTATTGTTCAGGGTTTAGCTTCCTTTTCCTTATTTTTAGACTTATTGCTCATCCCTGCTACTTTCCCATGAAGTTAGTTTTAGACCCCATTCAAAACTGTTTCATGTGAATTGCTCTTGTGCAAAAATTACCTTCAAGCATCCAATTGACTTCCTCCACTAGGGCTTTTTCTTGGGACAGAAACAAAAGCTGGATTGTGTCTCGTGCCAGTATCTGCTGCATTCACTAGGGTGGGTAAATCCAAGGAACAGCAGGATGTTTATTTTGCTTACTTCTGCTCATTGCAAATAATGGGGATGGAAGTAACAAAAAAAGGGCTGCTGCCATTACAAGACAAGGACTGGGAAACTGCTTTTCTGTATTTGTTGTTTTTTCCACTCTTTACAAATCATGAGGGATAAAAAATATATATATAGCTGTTATCCAATAATATTTCATGAACCTATCACTAGTTTGCAGCTTTAAAAGAAAAACGTACAGCAAGATAAAAGAAGTAGAAATTCATTTTTGAACTTGTGACAAATTAGAAAAAATAATTTACAGGCCATTGGGTGAAAGTAAAATTAATAGTTCAGTGGTCTGATGGAAGTTTTACTGGCCAATTGCCAGCGGACCACTGGGTAATTCGAACGCTGTAGTGTATACAGGAGACTGATGAATAATAATAAAAAAAAAGAGCTTAACTTTTTACTTGAGTGAAAAATCAGAATGTGTGAAAAAACATGATTATAACACAGCATGAGCAAGATGGAACTGTTCATTGTAATTTATTTATGTTAATATTATACTGGAGTGCATCACTGTATTCACAGTATAAAATTACTGATTCCAAACAAAATAAAATAGTTTTAAAAGATATCGTTTCAAAGATGGTATTTTATCTTGTTTTGCAGGTGTACTTGCTAGCACATCAGTTCAAGTTTCTTCTTGCGATCAAGCCTTGCTTTTTTCTCGCCATGTTTCACAATTCCCATTTTTCATTATCACTTTTTTTTTTTATGTCCTCAGATTTTGGCAAAGTTGATATCAACTACTCCTCCCAAATAACCCATTCTTACTGAAGAATTGAAATGCAGATTTATCTTGAGTTTTACAGTTTGTATTTTACACTTTGTATAGCTGAATAAATTGTTCATTCTTTGTGACTTCATGATTATAATTTCATCCATCATGCTGAAAGAACTGTTCATCTGATGGACCATGAATGCACAATATAAAAGCTTTCACTATTTTAGTTACATGGTGTAACTTCGAGATGATCAATACTTTTGAACACCATGCATCAATTCTTACCAATTTTCCAACTTCGTCATTTCCATTTTTGGAAAATTTCCCCTCAAATGCAAACATTTAAAGAAAAAAATAATGTTTAACAACATTCAATCTTGGACAACTTGTACGTCACAAAAAAAAAAAAAAATAATAATAATAATACAGCAGAAATCTTCCCTCTATCTGACTTCCACTTTCAAAGGCTAATATAACAAATACTAGTGTATAGCCCATCCTAGGACAGTTGCTTTTTAAGATTTAAATAAATATTAATATATAGGAGATATAAAAATTCGTATACATTAGCAGCCTGTTTTTATGTTTTATTGTTCAGGGTTTAAGCTTCCTTTTCCTTATTTTTAGACTTATTGCTCATCCCTGCTACTTTCCCATGAAGTTAGTTTTAGACCCCATTCAAAACTGTTTCATGTGAATTGCTCTTGTGCAAAAATTACCTTCAAGCATCCAATTGACTTCCTCCACTAGGGCTTTTTCTTGGGACAGAAACAAAAGCTGGATTGTGTCTCGTGCCAGTATCTGCTGCATTCACTAGGGTGGGTGAATCCAAGGAACAGCAGGATGTTTATTTTGCTTACTTCTGCTCATTGCAAATAATGGGGATGGAAGTAACAAAAAAAGGGCTGCTGCCATTACAAGACAAGGACTGGGAAACTGCTTTTCTGTATTTGTTGTTTTTTCCACTCTTTACAAATCATGAGGGATAAAAAATATATATATAGCTGTTATCCAATAATATTTCATGAACCTATCACTAGTTTGCAGCTTTAAAAGAAAAACGTACAGCAAGATAAAAGAAGTAGAAATTCATTTTTGAATTTGTGACAAATTAGAAAAAATAATTTACAGGCCATTGGGTGAAAGTAAAATTAATAGTTCAGTGGTCTGATGGAAGTTTTACTGGCCAATTTGCCAGCGGACCACTGGGTAATTCGAACGCTGTAGTGTATACACGAGACTGATGAATAATAATAAAAAAAAAGAGCTTAACTTTTTACTTGAGTGAAAAATCAGAATGTGTGAAAAAACATGATTATAACACAGCATGAGCAAGATGGAGCTGTTCATTGTAATTTATTTATGTTAATATTATACTGGAGTGCATCACTGTATTCACAGTATAAAATTACTGATTCCAAACAAAATAAAATAGTTTTAAAAGATATTGTTTCAAAGATGGTATTTTATCTTGTTTTGCAGGTGTACTTGCTAGCACATCAGTTCAAGTTTCTTCTTGCGATCAAGCCTTGCTTTTTTCTCGCCATGTTTCACAATTCCCATTTTTCATTATCACTTTTTTTTTTTTTATGTCCTCAGATTTTGGCAAAGTTATATCAACTTACCTTAATAACTTTTACTGATTGACTTGCCTGGAGAGCTTTTGGAAGAAACAGCATAATTTTCAAGAGCAATATGCCATTATGTCTTAAAAGAAAAGTGTTTGATCAATGCATCCTTCCAGTGCTTACGTATGGTGCAGAGACGTGGACCTTAGCTAAAAGAGACATACAAAGGCTGCAGACAACTAAAAAAAGCATGGAGAGGTGCATGCTTGGTGTAACCAGGAGAGATAAGAAGAGGAACACGTGGATCCGAAAAATGACAAGAGTGGAAGACATCATGATCAGAGTTAAATCCCTGAAATGGCAATGGGCTGGACATACTGCCAGAAGAACAGACCATCGATGGACAGCCGAAATTTTAGATTGGATTCCAAGGGACAGGAAAAGACCCAGAAAAAGACCACATGGAAGATGGGTGGATGAAATTCGAAAGTATGCGGGAGTGACATGGAGAAGACTGGCACAAGACAGACCGTTGTGGAGGAAACTTGGGGAGACCTTCGTCCAGCAGTGGATTGATAATGGTTGATAATGATGATGATGATGATATAGGAGATGTTGCTCATTCTATGAATGATTGAAATTTTTAATTGAAGCAGACTGAAAACAAATCAAATAGACGCCAGATTTCTGTAAGAAATATAGTAAAAACTGATATACTAAAAACTCATTCCTGTTAGAGCTAAAAGATATACTATTTATTTCTGTTCTTCAAAAGACTTCCTAAGGAATAAAATTATGTAAAAAATATTCGTTGTTTGACAATTGTAGGTTAGAGCGTAGAAATATCGATATTTTGCAAAATGTGCAATATAATCAGAACTAAACTCAACGTTGTTTTCTATAAACTTACCTTAATAACTTTTACTTTGATTTTTTGCATTAGATTACTTTCTCTCCTGCACACTTGTTATTCCCTTCACTGCTTGTTTTAGACTGTCCTATTCGACGGTTCGTTTGAAACTTCATACCAAAGCTTTTTCTACAAAATAATGCGACATCTGGTATTGGACCCATCTTAACTCTCAACAATGTGCTGTTGGGGCGACATCTGTTTTTAGACGCAATTTTGCTCACTTTGGCATCGCAAAATTTTAGTTTTTATTGTAGGTTAGAACATTTAGATAGATCGATATTTTGCAAAATGTATAATATAATCAGCACTAATCTCAAAAAGTTAGTTAAATTAAAAAAGTAAAAAATAATTAAAGTGTACAAATTAATATTCGAATTGTGCTAAATTAAATTAATATACAAACGCAACTTGCCGTGATATTAAGATTTTAATTTGAATTTTGTAGATTGAATAAATAGAACGAGTCATTGATAATCCAATGTTTTAAAACTGGCACACGATCACCTTGACACCTCCATGTGATCGTGTGCAAACTCAACTTGATGTGATATTAAGAATTTAATTTGAATATTGTAGATCGGAAAAATAGAACTCTAGTCATTAAAAATTCAATGATTTTAAATTAGCACGTGATCACCTTGACATCTAAAAGTGATTGTGTGCTATTTATATAGCAGGCAATCATTTTGACATCTCAAGAGCACACGCGAATTGATCGATAAGGGATCGATAAGTGATGGTGCAACAATGCAGATGCTGCTGTGACATCACACATTCCAGAGAGAGAGAGAGATTTGGGTGTTCATATTATATAAATTAGAATTTAGTCTCCACTCGGTGGGCCAAAACATAAATGACTTTGAAGTATTTAGAAGCATCTGCACGAAATAAATTAGAATTTCATCTCCACGTGGTGATTGTGTGTGGAATCTTTCAAATCAATAAAGTCAGCGTTGTTTGCTCAAATAGCTACACGTTTGTAACATCATCCTTATCCTGATCCAAATCTGAAAGCACGTGATGCACTTGATCAGTGATGATCACTAGCACGTGCATCACATATTGTTGATTAAATATTGTTACGTGTTCAGATGTCATAAATTTGCTTATTGCATAAATATTTTTTTTGTGGCAAGGAGGAGGGCTCTACAAAATTATATATAAGATTTATGCAATAAAATGACATTTAGCAACAATACTGGACAGAGGGATCACCGAAAGAAAAGAAAAAAGATTACAGAAGTCCTCACTTCATCTAAAGCTCAGATATACATATTACCACCTGATCAGTTGTGTTTTGAGCTGGATCTTGAATAATGCTACTGATTATTCAAGATCAAGATACAGATAAAAAATAAACTGATCAGGTGGTAATATGTGTATCTGCGCTTTAGATAAGTCAGGACTTCATACTGTCTTGTCTGCACCTGTGTAACTTCAAGCGTTTTAAAACAGCATTTTTTTGTCATGGACTAAAAAAAGTGACATCACTCTAAAAGTAAGACTGACACCCAATTTAAAAGATTTGAAGTCCAGATTTTTTTTACTTTAATTATTCTTACAGCAAGTGCTTCAGCAAGAAGATCACTTTCAGCTCTTTGGGGAATACACCCACACTAAGGTGCAGAGCAGACTGTTTAGACTTTCCCTACTATCTGTAGAAAAAAAAACTACCATATATACTTGCGTATAAGTCAAGAAATTTGGGACAAAATGAGAGCTTCAAAGTAATGGGGTCGACTTATACGCGGGGTCTAAAAAATCGTAAGTCCAAAAGTTCTTCCCGTGAGGCAAAAGGCAATCCATCCCAAAAGAAATAAAAATGCCGATGCGGTATTAATTACGAAATCGCAACCCTCCGAAAGAAAAAAAAAAGAAAGAAAGAAAAAACACTGATGCTGTAGAATTACGAAATCGCGACCCTCCGAATTTCTCCGCGCTTTGAAAAGTCTCCTCTCTCCTGGCTTTGCGTATCCAAAGCTCCGCCCTTCCGACTACCAGTTGATTGCGCTGACCTTCGATGTAACGGAGCCATGCGACAGCCAGTGTTAGGTGTTGCTTGTTCTTAATAACACGTGTTTTTCTTGTTCTTAATCACACGTGTCTCGCTTCTCCTATTATGGGTGACACGGATTGTGTAAAGAAACGGATGTCCTATAACGCAGGATTCAAGTTGAAAGTGGTTTCTTTTGCAGAAAATACTAACAACTGTGCTGCTTCACGTCAATTTTGCATTAATGAAAAACTGATTTGAGATTGGCGTAAAAAAACGGACTTGGTGAAAATCCCAAAATCGCAAAAGGCGCTGCGCCGCCGTGGAACGACATCTTTCCCAGAGCTGAAAAGTGTCTTGAATGATTGGATTGTGGGCTGCAGACAAAATGGTTACATTGTAACGCGAACTGGTATACGTTTGCGAGCAATGAAGCTCGCAAAAGATGAAAAGTTTGGAGCCGCAAATAACACTTTTCGTGCGTCACCAGGTTAGTGCACAAGGCATGAACCGCTATGGGTTGTGTCTACGCCAGCGCACCAAAATTGCACAAAAGTTACCTCGTGACCTCAAAGCTAAGATAATGGAATTTCAAAAGTATGTAATTCAAAAGAGAAAAGAGACTGCTTTTGAACTTTCCCAAATAGGGAACATGGATGAAACTGCCATGTGTTTCGACCTTCCTGGAAATAAGACGGTGAACTAAAAGGGCGAAAAAAATATCTTGATCAAAACGACTGGCCACGAAAAATCCAGTTTCACGGTTGTTCTTTCTTGTTTGGCCGACGGCAGTAAGCTACCTCCGGTAATTATTTTCAAACGCAAAACTCTGCCGAAAAGCGTTGTCTTTCTGTCTGGTGTGCTCGTTCGTGCCCATGAAAAAGGATGGATGAATGAATCCGGAACAATTGACTGGTTAAAGAATGTGTGGAACAAAAGGCCAGGTGCACTTTTGAGGAAACCTTCTCTTTTGGTGTGGGATATGTTTGTTGCACACCGTTGTGCAGAAGTGAAAAAAACTGCAGAAAATTCAAAAACAACTCTTGCTGTCATCCCAGGTGGGTTGACATCTGTTCTTCAACCACTAGATGTCTGCATTAATAAGCCCTTCAAGGACAATGTGCGGAGGTATTGGGCAGATTGGATAAGTTCTGATTTGCCGACTGAAACCAAGGGCGGAAATCTAAAGAAGCCGGATATCGTTTTGATTGCGCGATGGGTCAAGGATGCTTGGGATGCGATACTTGCGGAAATGGTCGTGAAATCATTCAAGAAATGTTGCATTAGTAACAACTTGATGGCACAGAGGATGATGAGATTTTTATGAGTGATGATGACAGTGATTCTGATGACACAGGCATAGATGGGAATACTGATGTTTATGATGACGCGCCGATGATGGAGAAAGACTTTTTAACTGTTTGGCGAGTCTGACTCTGAATCGGATTTTGAAGGGTTCCGATGAAGTTTTTGGGTATGCAAATTAAATTTAGTATTATATATATATATATTTTTTTTTCGTTTTCAAATGTTTTTGAATAAATTCATTTAAATTTTTTTTTTCTCATTCCGGGATCGACTATAAGTCGATCCGAAACTTGAGCTTCCGCGAGTTTCCGATCGACTATAAGTCGATCGGAAACTAACGCGAGTTTCCGATTTCTTACGATTTTTTCCTCTGAAAGTGGGGGTCGACTTATACGCGAGTATATACGGTACTCAAGAAATCGAAGAAAATACCAATGTTTCCTGATTCTATTGTAGATGATTTTGTGTGGAGGGAGGGGGTTGGATTGAGCTCAAGTGCAAGTAGTTTAACTTCAGTTTGCAGTTAACTCTCTAATTTTATAGTAATAATACTAACATCGGTTCAAATGGTTATGATCTAACTACCTGAATGTCACTTTATAGTAATAAGTTTTATCATTCTTAAATTATATAAAAGAATAAAACTTATTACTATAAGTGATAAAACTTATTATTATAATTTTTAAAAGAATGATAACACTTATTACTATAAAGTGTTCACTTTATAGTAATAAGTTTTTATCATTCTTTTATGAACAGGCAACACTAGTGAAAAACTCATGCCATGCCCCTGAGAAAAGCTAATGTTTGGGTAATGAATATGTATGCAGAAAAAATTCAAGCTTGGCAAAGTTTTGCATTTAGTACATCATTAAAACATATAGTTCATTGGAAATTGTCAGGAACACAAAAAAACTGACATAATATCTTTCAAACGTGCACAAAAAGCTTTAAAAACCAGTGCAATAAGTAACTAAAAGATTTAATTGAAACAGATCACAGATATTTCATTGTCATTGACATCAGCTACTCATACCAAATGACCTGAAATTATGAATCTAAACAATACCATCTATTACATATCTACATACTAAGAGTTCTTAGTTTGCTTCTCCTGTTGTTTTAATTTGTTTTGTATCATTGATTTAATTTTAGCTTTTGATGGTACAGGCTTAATGAGTCCATATTTTGTAAGGTAATTGATGGACAGAGTTGTCCCTCCTAAGGTGACCATATAACGGGCAGGAGTGGCAATTTTGTATAAGGCAGAGGCAACAGCAATGTATCCTAAAGAAGAATTCCTTAGTGGTTCGATGATTACTTCTGCAGCGCCCAACTTTTCAAGGAAAGGAACAATGTCAAATCCACTGCAAAATGAAAGTAAAACATGAAATTAATGCATCACACATTTAACAAAATGGGCAAGCAGTTCACAACAGCATTAAAACAACATAGGTAACAATATTTCAATGATGGCTGGCTAATAATAATGCAATATACTCCTACATAGGACATTTGGAAAGTTATGCCTCCACATTTGTTTGTATCTTTACTCCCAGACAAGGTATCAAAATGAAATGAAAAGCAAAACACAGCTCCAAATGCATAATTTGTTTGTATACCTTATTTTCATATTTTTTTGTCACAGCTCTGTGACCAATACAAATAAGAGAGAGACTACTTTTCACAAAGTCTCCTTGTTCGATACAATGCCTCAAGTGCTGAAAAAGTTTTTCAAACCTGTATTTGTAGAACTCTTCACTCAGAACCATTCTTTCACAGCAGCTTGAACTTGTTCAGAAGTGAAATGAATTGCTTTAAGATGTTTCTTGAGTGCTGCAAACAATCAGAAGTCAGACAGTTTCAAATTTGGGCTGTAGGGAGGGTGTGTGGTAGAATTTTAAAATGGATGCCCTACATTACCACTGAAATGGCAGCACTGGTGTGGAGCCCAGTGTTATGTTGAAGAAACAAATCTTTTCCCCTGACAAACATAACCATTTAAGTCCTTCATTATGGGTGCCAGCTGACATGACACTCATCGAGCATGCACTCCTTATAACCCAGAGCTGCAATAATCTCACTGAGACCAGCTAAAACAATGTTTAGCTTCTTCGTTACTGCTCTGTGACCAATTTGTCAATTTTCTTAAATAAGTTCATTGACATTTTGCATGTTAAAATTTTTTATGAGTTGTGGTGACAGGCCTCCCAGATTGCTGTGCTGGTTACATAAGCTCCAAACTTCCACCATCATCCCTTGTGATTTTCTCCCCCATCAAAGCATAGGACTTATGTCCACAGTATCTCCACCATAAAATCCAACAATCGCCAGTGAATTCTGATGGAGGTTTTATTTTCATATGTCAAAAACTACTCACTGCTTCATGTGCTTCAATGCAGCTGAAGAAGAGTTGTGCATTTTAATTTGGTACACTTAAAATTACTGTTTATTTAACAAGATGTACCTCCCTCCGAAGTGAAGCTCGTGCAATGAAAAATTTGGAAAAGAATGTGCTTCAAGGTCACACCTCTTGTTGTGAGATAGATACCTTTCCAGGGGGATTACTTTCCAAACATGCTCACTACTTTTTATGAACATGAACTCATATCTAAATTTCACACCTTTATACCAACATAATCTTCATACAAGTTATTTGCACATATATTCAAGTACTTCACAGAGATTCAACATATATTTCTAACAGCATTAACATATTACTAATAGCAGTTTCAGGCCTTGGTTTAATTTTTTTTTTTTTTTTTTTTTTAGCAGTAGCAACACTTGCTGGTGGCTTTATTTTTTACTAGCAAAAATGTATTAACATTATACAAAATAAACTTTAACATGTCCCCCTCCATTAGTCAATCATGCCAAATTTTGAATTCACCCCTGTAACTGTCACATTGTAATTGCTGAAAAGATTACAAATATTTAGATATAACTCACCCTTTCATGATTAATTCTAACAATTTAACTTGAATGCAAATATTTAAAAAACTTTTTTTTTATTTAATTTTATTCACAAAATTCAAGAACAACATTCAAAATCTTAAGTTATTTTCTGTATGGTTTACAATCTGGGTTTGGGTCTTTTCATCATGCTACTTTAAAACAGCAGGCCTGGAGTCAAACTTGTCTTTGGATGGATCTTCAACCTCAATACTCATGAGAGCATTCAATGTTTGTAAGTCTAAACTACCCGTCCAATCACCCTGGATTCTCCCCATGAGACTGAACCCAACCTCACATGCAGATGTAGATAAGGGAAATACACTGAATATTTCTACTAGTGCCAAAATAAGTTTAGTACAAGAATGCATAAACATGTTCTTCAATTTAGTGTAGTGCCAAAATGTTTTTTTTTTTTTTACATACATACATACATATCATTAAGCTGTTCTCTGATATTCAGAGGTTAGCTCCTCAAAGAAAAACCATCTGACAATTAAACATTAAACAGATAATACAAACTAGTAGATAAACTTTTAACTGATTATTTACTTACTGTTGCCGTATCAAACTTCTCCATTTACAGCGACCTTGACACACAGCACGGGCTTCAGTGACATCCATCACACGATATACAGAAGACCTTCTATACTTCATACTCATTATCTTTTTCTTATTCAGGCACTCCTGAATCTGATCCTCCCATGACTTCCTTGGCCTTCCTCTGCCTTTCTTTCCTGCCACGTCTCCATCTGGTGGGCATAAGCATCTCATCACTCATATTTCAACATGGCCAAACCACCAAAGCATATTAGTCTCCACCTTGCTAATAATATTTTGGTTTACATCACACAACTGCAAAACATCTTCATTCCTCACATGATCTGAACGTGTCTTCCCACAACTCCCCCGCATAAATAACGCATTTCTCCGGCACACAAACTACTATGTTTTTTCTGCAGTACCCAGGTTTCACTGCCATACATCAGAGTAGGAACAATTACACTTTCATACACAGCCATTCGGGACTCTTTTGAGAAACCATTATTCCTGTGAAAACCTTCTAAAGCAGCTATGACGTTCAATGAAGAATATCCTCGCCTACTAATTTCGCCATCTAATCTGCTCTCTCTGTCAAACAAGCTTCCCAAATATACCAACTCATCCACCTGGTCAATCAAGGTGCCATTTAAACTTATATTGCATTCAGTACTACCAGTTCCTCTCTCAAAAACCATAACTTTGGTTTTTCCCTTATTTATACTCAGTTTGAATTTCATACAAACTTCGTACATCCGGGACAACATACTCTGGAACTCACTTTTGCTCTCTGGCAACAGGACTGTGTCATCACATACAGCAATCTGCACTAACGGGTATTATAAAGACATAAAAACCAGTATTGTCCATCTTGGATTCACGCATGAATGCATTCATAAATATATTAAACAGCCAGGGTGACATTACACAACCTTGTCTGACTCCTGCATCAATGGAAAACCATTTAGATACACCACCATTCACTCATACACAAGCTCTACTGCCAGCATACATGGCTTTCACACTATTAAGTAGATTCGCAGTAACACCATATTCAGTCAACACCTTCCACAGAAGTATCCTATTTACTCAGTCATATGCTTTCTCTAAATCGATGAAGGCAGTAAAAACTTTCTTACCAACAGCCACATACTTTTCAATCATCATGTGTAGTGCAAAAATTTGGTTAGTGTAGCCTTTACCAGGCATAAAACCACTCTGAATATCCCACACTTTCTGTGATGTAAGACCTCGTACCTAGTGAAAATACTCCAAATACGTGGCGACAGTTAATAAATAAATAAATACATCGCTCTTTCCACGTTCCAGAAAACACACAGCATCCGAAAAATTGTTTTTCAGCGAACCGCTGTGGAATTGAACCAACAGAACTCTCGATATTGCTAACAACAGAACTCTACTGAGATGGTCTCAGTAGCTGAGCCCATCTTACGGATTTATGATGTCAGAAGCTGACTTAAATACACATAGCACCATGGATTGTTGGCCACCGTGGCGTAAATGTAACGCACTCGGCGCGATATCGAGAGTTCTGTTGGTTCAATTCCACAGCGGTTGGCTGAAAAACAATTTTTCGGATGCTGTGTGTTTTCTGGAACGTGGAAAGAGCGATGTATTTATTTATTTATTGACCTCGTACCTTTTCAATAATGACCTTACCAAACACTTTCCCTGGCACGCTCAGTAAGCTAATACCATGATAGTTCTTGCAGTCAGTCTGATCACCTTTTCCCTTAAACAAGGGAACAATGATAGCATCCCTCCAGTCCTAAGGTACCATTTCTAGCTCCCAGCATAATTGGCCGATTTCAGTTAACCAGTCAATTACAGAATCACCACCGTATTTCATTATCTCAGCAGTTATGCCATCAACTCCTGGAGCCTTACCAATCTGAAGAGATTTTAGAGCTTTACACACCTCTTCTCTCGAGATCCCTCCTGTGCATCATGATCTCTCACTATGACATGATCTGGTTCTGCCTCAGAATCACCTTTGCTTTCTTGACCTAATAGCTCACAGAAGTATTCACCCCACCTTTCACTTAACTCATTGGGTTCCCATATCATTTCCCTGATCCTATTCTTCACACAACTTGCAACTTTGTTTCCCCTATTTTTCTTGATTCTCATGTACTTCCAGAAAGTCTTCCTATCTTTCCAAAAAGACATTTCATGCTTTTCCACCTTTTCCTTCCTATCTTTTGCCTTACTATGGCGAACCAGCTTCGCTGCCTCACGTTTCTCACAGCAATATTCATCCTCAGAAACTCTACCTTACCACATCCCTAAATAAGCTTCCTCCTCCTTTACTGCCTCTTCAATCTCACTATTTCACCAAGCATCACCTCTAGTACTACCACTATTTTGGTTCTACAGACCTCATCGGCGGCAGTGACAACACAGTTCTTAAAACAACTCCACTTCTTTTCTACATCCCTCTCACATGACTTCAGCTCCTTCAGTCGTTCTCTGAGTAAGTCAGAATAACGCTGATGGACTTCAAGGAGCCTTTCAACCTTTATTCTTTCCATCCTAGGCATCTTCCTATTTCTTTTCCTTCAACCAACATTCAGTTTCACTCGTGACACCACTAAGTAATGATCAGAGCCAACATCCGCACCTCTCATCACACGGGTGTCAACAACTAAGTGTTTCAGATGCTGATCATAAACAACAAAATCTATCACACTCTTTTGACCAAGAGTACGATTTTCCCAAGTATATGTGTGGATATACTTGTGGTTAAAAAACATATTAGATACATACAAACCATTCTCAATGCAGAGTTCAGTTAATCTTTCATCATTATCATTCACACAAGGATCATTAAATTTAACCAGAACATTATCAAAAATTGCATTCTGCACACCTACTCTAGCATTGAAATCCCTTGCTATTACACTGCCAGACAATTGCTAAGGACGGATGACAATAGCAACGATAGCAACCATAAAATGGAAGGCAGGAAAATGTGGAAATTAGCATAGGTGCGGGATACAGTAAGACGTGTTGTGCGTATGCAAATTTTGGATTGCCGAACTTGTTCGTGACGTCATAGCGCTGATAAGAGATATAAAGGATTTGACGCGTATTGACCATTGTTGTTCAAACGCAAAGTTGAAAGGGAAAGAATCAATTGACGAACTTGCAATTTTGAGTATGTCTTCCCGACATCACCTAGATTATTTTACGCGTGGCCATATTATTGGCAAGATTGAAGAAGGGCGAAAAATAACAGATGTTGCCAGGGAGTTCAACGTCAGCCACAGTGTTGTTTCAAGGCTTTGGAAATCATTTCAAACAAATGGAGAGTGTAGCAAACGTCACGGGGGAGGTCGTGTTCGCAGTACGACACCTGCAGAAGATCGGTACATAGTGCTATCAACAAAAAGACACCGGCGCAGTACAGCTAGTGAGGTAGCAAATCAGTTTATGGTTGCTACTGGCAAGTGGATCTCCCGAAAAACTGTCGCCAGACGTTTGCATGAAGGACTATACGCCCGCCGTCCTGTTGTGTGCATCCCATTGTCCAGACGTCACTGTACCGCCCGTTTGCAATGGTGCCATCAACGTCGCAATTGGACTGATAACGACTGGTCTGCTGTTCTCTTCTCAGATGAGAGTAGATACAGTCTATCGTCTGATTGTCGACGACAACTGATCTGGCGTGATAGTGGTACTGCATATTGTCCAGCAAACATACAGGAAAGGGACCGACATGTAGTGTCATGGTATGGGCTGGCATCATGATCAATGGCCGTACGTCCCTCTATGTGCTTCCAACTGGGACTATGACTGGCCAACGATACATTAATGATGTTCTGCTACCTCATGTTCACATGTTCCGTGGTGCTGTCGGTGATATTCATTTTCATGGACGACAACGCGACATGTTATCGAACAGTCGCTGTCCAGGAGTGTCTTGAGAGCGAGGATATTCAACGCCTCGTATGGCCAGCACGTTCTCCAGATCTGAATCCCATTGAAAATGTGTGGGATGCTTTGGGGAGGAGTCTTGCTGGTCGCCAATGCCCTCCAATAAACAAGGACACCCTCATCCGTGCACTGACAGAGGAATGGGATAAATTACCCCAACAGCTGCTTGATAATGTTGTGCAAAGCATGACATGACGTGTGGAATCTTGCATCGCCCTCCATGGTGGCCATATCCCGTATTGACATCTTACGCCGGAACGCCTGCGGATGGTAATTGCATTTTTTTCACGTTTACGTATTCTGCACAAAATGGCCTGTTTGTCCCTTGAACACGTTCCAAAGACTTCTGGATTTCAGAGCGCAATAAATTGTCTTTCTTGTAATGTCCTGGCATTCTGACATTATTTTATTTCACTTGGCATCCAACCACACTTAGTTTTTTATGCGCTATATAGCCGTTTATGATCCGTCCTTAGCAATTGTCCAGCAGTGCATAACTTTCTCTTTAGCACCAAACTGGCTCAAAACAGCTTTTAGCTCATTCCAGAAATCTTCCTTCCTATCAGAAGGTTCCGAGTCACAAGGATGCCCTGGATATTATACAGTCCATTACACCAAACATATTTTTTTTAAGAAAAATAATGTTTGGTAACAAACAAAAGGGTATATGGTTGATCAGACAGTATTTCCACGTATAAGATTTTTAACCATACAAGGAGCATACACTACAACAATTACTATTCTTTGAAGTTTCACTTTCAAACTAATCCAAAGAATTCTCTCACTTATGCAGCTATAGTGAATCAAGTTGTTCATCTTTTCACTTAAAATCACACCTAACCCAGCCTGTCGTCTCACATTATTCAACACTCCAGACCACACACTCACTGTATCATTCACTTCTTCTATCCCAATTTCCTTCTTTTTAGTTTCACTCACACAAAGCACATCCAATTTATACTCATTCATTTCTTCAATCACCTCATTCATCTTTCCATTTATTCCTCTAGTATTCCACACACCAATTTTACATTCACTAAGCCGGGATATCTTTCTCATTCTCCGTTTTCCATTTCCGAATCATTTCTGTGGTGGACCATCTTTCTCAAGTGTGGTAAGTCCACCATATCTCACACAAGAGTCTGGGATAGTAATTATTTGAGTCTTTTTAATCAGGTAAGTACACCAGTGTGGGGAATTAGCTCACAGCTGATGGTTCCAGTTGGTTATTCACCTAAGGATTCTGGAACAAAACCCAGTGAGTTGGGGTCTTTTCGCCAATGTCGCACAGGACTTGCTGGCACCTCTCCAAAATACACAGAGGCCCTTGTTTCTGTTCTGTGCGCCATTGTTGCCACAGAGCACCCCAAGGAGGCAAACCCATCTTTCACTAAGAGCAATTTCACTAAATTATGGGTTTTACACAGGAATAGCCATGACATAAATTATTACCAAGTTTTTTTAATGTTTGTACTTTTCAAGAAACATTCGTTTCCAGAAAGCAGTTGTTCCTTTTTGTATGTGTCTAAAATACTCCACACATGCAATGCAGTGGCACTTTACAGTTCACACTAAAACATTCACAATTTTTCCACTACCAACTTTTGCTAAAACCACTTTTTATCATGAGCAAAATGCATTTGCTTGCTAGTAATTTGCTACTAACTACCGGTCGAAATCGAGCCCTGAGTAGTTTATTTTACACCTTGTTATACAACTAGCCCTTGGTCTGTGGTCTCATATCATAGAATGTAGCATATGCCTACATAATTTTTTGTCTCTTATGCAACATGTATCAAGGGTACCTCAAGAACTTTTTCTTTTACGAAAGAAATACCAAACTTGCTATCAATGACTGAATGCAATTCTGTTATCAGGAATTTCTTTCTAGGTATATGGTGTCATCTTTTGGCCCCTTCACATTGCCATTTCACACAAAGAACAATCCTTTGCAGAACAACCCTACAAAAACAGCATTCGCTAAGCTCAAAGAAACAATTTTTATTGATGTCACTGTAGGCACAAATTTGCAGCATTTTCACTGGTTTTTATATAGCAATATCTTCAAAAAACTTGAAAATTACACTGCCCTGGAGAGGGAATTGAACTCGGAATCACCTGATTTTTGTTCGAGCACATTATCCATTACACCACCCAGCACAATGAAGTTCCAAGCAACTGAAGCTAGGCAGATGTAGCTTAGAAATCTTGAACAGAAATCGAGAGATATGGGTTCAACGCCATATATGCACTAGTGCTAGTGCAATTTAACTTCGCTTCTTTCCCTGTACCAAATTTTCTTTCAGTGTGCTAGAAATCCTTAAGACATTGCATTTTTTAAGTAAAATTTTCCACTTTATACTATACATTATTCGGGCAGTCTATGGAGATCATGTTAGTTTTGGAAACCTACAGAGGTTTCTATTCAATTTCTAAATGTAGCTCATTAGATTAACTGAATTTAAAATAATGAAATTATTTGATACAGATGCAACTTCTAAAAATGGGGGGAAAAAAACTTCTTTACAGCATGCTGTTATCTTGAGAGCTTGTTTGATAACAAAATAATGAAGAAGAAAACTCTCAAGGTGTCACAAATCACCTACGTTCACCACACATGTAAATGCAATGTTTTCAGTCAAACACTGTAATTCCAAAGAAATGGAACTTGAAAGGAACATTTGCTTATCATTTCAAGGCATTTTCAAAAATGAAATGACTGAAGAATCTCAAATTCTTCAACAAAAAAAAAAAAAAAAATCTTGCAAATTTGGATTTCCAGGTTTAGAATGTGACAAAAACCTGGAATTCCGAGCTACACCCGGATTACAAACAATGCAGGTTACAGTTCAGTCCCGATTGAACTTCTGAACTTACAGAGAAAATGCATTTGAGACACTGTGTGTTGAACATGTCTGAAAAAGAAACCAATGCAACAACCATGCACAAGTGCTTAGGAAGGACCCTATTACTGATCACATATGTCAATGATAATTCACCAAATTCTGTTCTAGTAGCTTTAGCTTGGAAGATAAACCACAGTCTATCCACCCTCCAACATCAATGGCAATAAACTGCAGGCTGCCATTCTGTCAGAATCTTATGAAGCATCAACAGAAATTGGCGAGAAACTTGGAATTCACCAGACAAATGCCCTAAAGCACATTCACCTTGGTTTTGGGGTCACCATATGCGTTATGAATTGCATTCATCACCTTCACAGGGTCATCGTATGTGTTATGAATCATAACAAGCTTGCAGAGCCTTTTAAGGAGCCAATGATTACTGACGACAAAAAGTGTATTTTTACAATATCGTGAAATGGAAAAGGTGATACTGTGAAGTAGGAAAACTCTAAAGCCCAAGCTCCACTGACACAAGGTTATGCTCTGTTACTGGTAGGATTGTAGTGAAGTTTTCTACTATGAACTCCTGAGTCCAACAAAACTTCATGCCGACTCTTGCAGTCATGAACAGGAAACACTGAACTTAACTCTTACCACAAAGTGTCCATCTTTGGTAAACAGAAGGGATGTTGCATTTCATCATGACCATGCAAGACCTCATGTGCATTTAGACTCAAAAAAAAAGAAGTTCAAGGAACACACCTGGGAATTTCTTGCCTAGCATATTCACCAGCTCTCGCACTGTCAGAATGAATATCATTTAATATTCTGTTCAATGCAGAACCATCTAAATGAGATAAAAGAAAAAGAAAAATTGCCTCTTTTGGAGCAGTCAAAATGACCATTGTCAACTTCACATCCAAGCCAAAAAAAAAATGTATGCAAATAGAATTGGACAGTTGCCCAAGAGATGGTCATCACTAATAATGGGCATTACATTCATGATTAATGCAGGTAATTAACCTAGCACTTAAAAAAATTATAGAATTTTAACTTAGACCCAAAGAAAGGACAGATACATTCCATCTAGTACCCAGCTGATTCTATCCTTTCAAATACAAAATTACGGCATTTCAGGCATACCTAAATAGAACATTATCACACTTGTCTAACCATAAAAATCCTAAACTGAACTGAATCAAGAAATTAGCAGCAAAAGAGGGATATATAATAAAAAGAATCGATAACAAGCTCAAGAGTGTTGTAAGTGAAAAAAAAAGTTCAACAAGTCAAATGAACCAAAGAAATAGGACACCTGCTACAGTTAAAATAGTTTCAATATTTTACAGCAGTCATAGAATAATTGTTAAGACTAAGATTTTCTATGAATAATACTACTTCTGATTTGCTTTATAGTAAATCATAAGCTAAAAAATGAATGAAATAATAAACACAGCACCTTGACATGATGTAAAAAAATATATATTTTTAATGTTCAACACATATAAATCTGAAATTCTTCTGGGTTTAGCACAAAACATTTGCCTCACTCTCTCTCCACTTTGCCGAGGAGGGCAGGAAAGTAAAAGTTATTGTTGCAAGCCTCTGCACCAAAATACACAGGCAAACAATAGTCCAAAAGATCAGCCTACAAAATTGTGAAATCACATTACCAGGGACATTTGAAACATTAGTCACTTTGTAGCTAATGTTCTGAGCCCAACAACTAGAAACAGGCACGCAACTAGAAATGCTTTCTGAGAGGCATTACAGTATCAATGAAAGCTATACGAACAGTACACCAATAATTTGTGAGCAATATCAATACCTTTGCAGAAAAGAAAATTTTCATTGAATTAGTGTCGTCAGATATTTAATTGGTATCATCACAAGTATCATAATTGAGCAAATTAAAAGTACAGAAATTAAAGTGATTTATAATAAAAAAGATGAATAATAAATGTCAGGAATAATCAGATAAGAACAATGAAAACTTTTTCATAAATATAACTATAATACAAAGGCAATTCACTCAATGGCAGTGACTTAAAAGCAATGTGTTCAATGGTAAACATTTGAATAAGAAATGGATGCTCAATCAATACAGCAAATAATAATTTACTTTTTCATTTATACACAATCCAATATCTCTTGAAGACCCCAGATTCACTCAGTTGAACCACTGTCTGTTTTTGTTTTGGTTTTTTGGGGTTGTTTTTTTATTTAACTACCACTGTGAATGGCTTGGTGGCTGGGCTATATAGGGGCCAGTGATTCCAGGGAGGGGAAAAGCTGGTGTGCCATGGGACAAACATTATTTGTGCCTTCACCTCACGCCCATCTTGGAGAAATGATCACAGGTCAATGCTTAGTATACAACTCAGCCACCAGGGCGGCCTTTTTCTTTTCTGGCGTAAGGGATGAAAGTGGAGTGCATCCTTTCTTCATCCGAGATTCACCCGTGACAAATGTAATGCCAACAATGTATTGTATAATGTATATGTATTTGCAAGTTAATTTCTCTCTTTTTTTTTTTAAGAGAAAGACTGAATAGAAGAATTAAATATTCTTTGTGTTGATCGAGCTTTTGTAGCATGTTACTTTGTGACTCAATAAGGTGCTGGAAGGTGTTCACAGGTATGTGGCACCATGCTGACTGCGGTGCATCCGACAGCTGCTGGAGGGTGCGTGGTGGAGGATCCATAGAGCGAACATGATTGTGGTGGTCCCACAGATGCTCAATTAGCTAGAAGTCTGGGGAATTAGGGAGACAGGGAAGTCCTTTGAAGTCTTCATCATGCTCTTCCAACCACTCTCGGACATTTCTAGCTGTGTGATACATCGCATTGTCGTGCTGGAAGATCCCATCTGCCCCAGGGAAGACAATCAGCATGTATGGGTGTACGTGGTCTGCAAGGATGGAGTCATAATGAATTCGGTCCATAGTGCCTTCCACTGGTATGAGTGGACCCAGAGAATGCCATGAAAACATTCCCCAGACCATAACGCTGCCTCCACCAGCTTGTGTTATTCCAGCAATGGTTGAAGAGTGTTTGTTCTCCGATGTTTCTCACCTTATATGCCAACGTCCATCCGTTAAATGAAGCAGAAAACGTGACTCATCGAAGAAGGCAATACTTTGCCAATCAGCAGAGGTCCAATTCCGATACTGCTGCGCAAATATAAATCTTTTCTGTTGATGCACCTTCGTTAGCATAGGTGGAGTGACCATCCATCTGCATCGGAGCCCCATACTCATCAGGGTTCACTGAACTGTTGTTTTAGACACACTTCCAGTAGCCCCCTGGTTCATTCAGCCAGTGAATTGCTCCACTGTAGCATGCTAGTCGGCCCTCACGCACCTTCGAAGCCGAATTTCACCTCTCACATCAATGGCACGCAGTGCTCCGCAGTTTCCACATCTCTTATTTGCAATTGTGCTATTTCTCCAATCACGATACACTTTAACTATAGCAGCACGCGAACAGTTCACAAACTGCGCTGTTTCAGAAATACTGCCACCCTCGGCCAGAGAGCCGATAATCATCATCATCTCTGTTTGCAAATCTGACAAATTGCTCCTTTTATCCATGACAGGAACGAGTGATATGTTTTCAGAATACCTACAGCACACCTTATATACCCAAGCCAGCTTATGACACGTGCCTTCTTTCATTGGCTACGAGCTGTTGACATCAAAAGTAGGTGGTCACAATAATGTGACTCGACTGTGTATATATAAAACAATAATTGGAAGAAATGTGTAAGACAAACGCAACATCCATGCCTCACCGAGATTCGAACCCGGACCAATCACGGTCTGAATGATGAATGGCACCTGTGCTTTATTTTTATTGTCCTGGTGGTGGTATTGTTTCATTGAATACTCAATAACAATTACTTCCAGAGAAAGAGAAAGGCTGTTTGTTCACAGACTAGGAAGCTTGACCACAGATGGACAAAGTTTAGTACAGAGCTGTTGGTAATAAAAAGTTCTAAAACCCTCTCCCACTACCCTATCCTACAGGGGTTAGACTCTAGTATGTATAGTGTGGAAGAAATATTCTTCTCATAATATGTGGCCAATACATCGTGATAATTAACACAGCAATCAGACATCGCTGAATTGACTGTAATTACTGTTTCATAGGTAATATCAAGCACATCAGAAAACACGTAATATCAATCACAGCTAAAGGTAGGGGGCATATCCTAGGGCAGAGGTTCCCAATCTGTGTGTAGCGATGCCCCAAGGCGTCGCCGGTCTTGATTTGGGGTGTCGCAACTATAAGGAAAAACTAAAACTTATAATTTATAGTGAAACTCAGCATACAAATTTTCAATACATGTACATATTTATTTTATTGAAGGTTTAACAACCACCGTGAGCAACTCGATGGGCTATAAGTAGTCGTCTGTCCCTAATTTAGGGTCACTGGTTCCATGGAACAGAGACAGCCAGTACTGTAAGACAAACACAACATCCATGCCTCACCGAGATTCGAACCCGGACCAATCACGGACGAATGATCAGAAGCCATCGCTTAGACCACTGCGCCACCAGGGCGGCACATATTTTAAAGAACTAATTGTAAGAAAGAATGTTAAAGAAAAGAGAAAACACACGATTTTTCTTGTTGTAAAAGCACACTAATAAAATCCAGATACAAAAGTAAAGTTAATGTTGAGAAGGAGATCCGCGTAGCTGTATCGAACATTGTCCCCAGATTCAATGTTTTGTGTGACAAGAAACAAGCTCCCCCATCCCATTAAGAAGCAAATACCTCTGTTAGGTAGTTTCTAAACTTACTGTAAAAATGTGAAAGCCAAATGAAGAGCATTACCATTGTGAAAATATGACTATCTTGTCAATTTCTTTTTATTCAGTTCTGTAAATTTATTCTAATTTTGTATTTTTACATTAAGAAGAATACAAGCTAGTAATGTACATGACTAAATTTAAAAAATACCACAAACTCGAATTCGGGATTTATTTATTTTTTAATTTTGGGTACAGGGGTGTTGCATGGAAAATGTGACATGTGAAGGGTGGTGCGGTCCCCAAAAGTTTGGAAACCAGTCCTAGGAGATAAGACTGACCTTGACCCTCGTTAGATGGTTTCACAAGGATAAGTTTATCCCAATTTTTGTCTCACGCAGATATATGGGTACTGGAAAAAGTCAATGGGTACTCGAAAAGTCATCTATACTGTAGGGTTAGATTACAGATAAAAAGTCTGACCGTGTGGGAATACAAATCATTTACAGTTTTGTCTCAATATCACTTGGTGAAGATTTATCGATTGATGGAGAAAAACTGGAGATAACAGACACGTACGTTTATCTTGGACAGCAGATATCAAGTGAGGGTCACATTGATGAGGAAATTAATCGGCGTACAAAACTTGCCTGCAGAACTTTTGGAAGAAACAGCATTATTTTCAAGAGCAATATGCCATTATGTCTTAAAAGAAAAGTGTTTGATCAATGCATCCTTCCAGCGCTTACGTATGGTGCAGAGACGTGGACCTTAACTAAAAGGGACATACAAAGGCTGCAGACAACTCAATGAAGCATGGAGAGGTGCATGCTTGGTATAACCAGATGGGTTCCATTTCAACTCAGGCAGGGTCGTACCATCATGGTCTCAGATTTCTCTAAAAAAATTAAGGGGTGTTCCTTGACTAAAATAAGGAGACCCATATTTTTTCTTTCGGCAAGAAAAAATTTTCCCTTCGAGATAGAGGGTTTCAAATCTTGCACCGTCAAACAAGCTCTCTAGAAAACGGTTATTTTTCCTAACTTAAGCGAGTCATTGCAGCAGAGTTAAAAAAGATATCGTGTTCTTGTATTTTTTTTTACATTGTGTGTATAACATATAATAATATGTGGTGCTAATATTTGCTACACATCGTATGATTAAAATTTTTAAAAATCGTAAACTTTGTGATTTTAAAAAAAATTGAATTTTTTAAGTTTTTTAAACAGGTTTGGATGGAGTTTTTTCTATATTCGTTTTTTTCGTTAAAGACATACAAATGTGCACTTTATTTGTCATTTTTTGTGTGTCTGTGAAACTGCTAGTTTCCGCATTTCGGCAGCGTTAAAAACAGCCGATTTTGAAAAATCTCTAACTTTACCAACGATTTTCTCAAAAAAGCCATTTTTTTTAATTCTGAAAATTAAATCCCTGTTTTATTATCAACAGGAGAATATCTGTGTAAATTTTCACGGACCTAAAAAACGCTTGTTTCCGAGTTAGAAGCGTTTGAATTCGGTTTGAAAGCCTACGATTTCCCGTGTTCTAAAGGCGCCATTTTGGAAAAATCTCAGGCGCAAAGTACGTACGTTATCTCTTACCCGAATCAAAGCGTTAGATATTCTTTGCCCGAATGATGGAATGAGAGCATTGGGTCAGCTGGCCCTGGTTGGATACATCCACCTCACCCTTCCCCGAGTAATGACATGCCTATAAAACTGTCGGGGGGGGGGGGATAACCAATACATAAAGAAAATTCTTGCTGCTCCACTAACAAAATTGAGTTGCGAAAGACAGCAGCAGCAGTTTGTTTGTTTGTTTACGTATATACTTAAACATTGCATAAGAAAAGACTATGAAAGAGTAGAAAACTGTTGTGAAACAATTTTAATAAAAAGAGTGTAGGCACGTGTACTGTAAGTTAATTTTCGATGGCTAAACACCCTCGAGTTTTTCTGGGAGTTGCTAATTGTAGGCTACTGTCAGAAGAGCAGTTGCTGTTTTGTTATAGTTGCTAAAGTTAACCTCAGTTTTTCGTAATAGTAAAATATTCGCTCAGGAGAGTTTTGTCATCTGCGAACGGGGGGAGAAGGTGCAATGCTCTTGACCTCGCTGCTGGGTTGATAGCGCTGGTCGCTACCGAAACTCTGCTTACCTCCTCTCCAAAACGTAATGGCAATTGTCTAATCTACTAAATAAATAACAATTAACACATACGCGTGCATGCTTATTCATAAAATGTAAGTTGAGTATATTTCCTGTTCAATCAGCTGATTTTACAAGTAAAATTCATATACAACTTATGCGCTTATAATGGTGTAAGGATTTTTATCTATTTAAAACATATTCAAAGATTTCAATTTTTTTAAAGAGGGGGGGGGATTGTGTTCGTAGTGATCTCCACCTGGGCCACGATAAACCATGCACTGCCCATGTCTTCTGCTCCCTTAGAAGATAATCCTGGATCGATGGGAGACCAGCGGAGTTTTGACAACTCCCCCTCCCTCTCCTCACGTGGTGGTGAGGTGTCTCAAAGCTAGGTAGCTTTCAAAAATGTTTCAACTTAGTTGGCTGGTAATAAGAGAGGGATTCCATTTCAACTCTGGCAGGGTCGTACCATCACGGTCTCAGATTTCTCTAAAAAAAATTAAGAGGGTGTTCCTTGATTAAAATAAGGGGACCCATATCTTTTCTTTTGGCAAGAAAAAATTTTCCCTTCGAGACAGAGGGTTTCAAATCTTCCACCGTCAAACAAGCTCTCTAAAAAACCGGTTATTTTTCCTAACTTCAGCGAGTCATTGCAGCAGAATTAAAAAGATCTTTTGTTCTGGTATTTTTTATTACATTGTGTGTATAACGTATAATAATATTTGATGCTAATATTTTTTACACATCGTATGATTAAAATTTTTAAAAAATCGTAAACTTTGATTTTTAAAAAAATTGAAATTTTTAAGATTTTTTTTTTAACTGGTTCAAATGAAGTTTTTGTTTTCTATACTTGTTTTTTTGTTAAAGACATACAAATGTGCACTTTATTTGCAATTTTTTATGTGTCTGTGAAACTGCTAGTTTCTGCAGCGTAACAAAACAGCCGATTTTGAAAAATCTCCAACTTTGCCAACGATTTTCTCAAAGAAGCCCTTTTTTAAAATTCTGAAAATTAAATCCCTGTTTCATTATCAGCAGGAGAATATCTGTGTGAATTTTCACGGACCTAAAAACGTCCGTTTCCGAGTTAGACACATTTGAATTTGATTTGAAAACCTACGATTTCTCCGTGTTCTAAAGGCGCAATTCTGGAAAAATGTCAAGCGCAAAGTACGTATTCTCTTACCCGAATGAGAGCGTTGGATCCGTCCACTTGACCCTACCCTGGGTGATAACATGCCTAAAAAACGGTCTTGGAAAAAAAAATAACAAATCTATATATATAGAATTGAATGTATGTCTGCTAAACAAATTTACAGTTTTCAATTTAGAACCACCAAACTTGGTATACTATCTCATGGTACCCTAACTTAAACCGTAGATGGTTTTTGGAAGGGGTCGGAGCCCGGGGTCAAGGGACTCCACACAAAACTTCCATAAAATCTAGTTTTCAATTTAGAACCACCAAATTTGGGATACTATAGCATGGTACCCTAACTTAGACCGCGGACTGTTTTTGGAAGGGGTCGAAGCCCTGGGTCAAAGGGCCCCCACACAAAATTTCGTAAAATATACTTGTAAACTATAGTGCCCTAACTGAGACCGTAGATGGTTTTTGGAAGGGGGTAGAAGCCCTGGATGGGTGGGAGCCCGTGGTCAAAGGGCCTCACGCAAAATTTCCGTAAAATCTAGTTTTCAATTTAGAACCATCAAATTTGGTATACTTTTTCTTGGCACCCTAACTTTGTAAAATATTTTACGAAAATTTTGTAGGGGTGGGGGCTTGACCCCGGGTTCCGACCCCTTCCCAATAACCGTCTAGTCAAAGTTAAAGTGCCAGAAAAAGTATACCAAATTTGATGGTTCTAAATTGAAAACTAGATTTTACGGAAATTTTGCGTGGGGCCCTTTGACCCGGGCTCCCCCTTCCAAAAACTGTCTACGGTCTAAGTTAGGGTACCATGAGATAGTATACCAAGTTTGATGGTTCTAAATTGACATACATTCAATTCTCTCTATATATAGATTTGTTATTTTTTTTCCCAAGACCGTTTTTTAGGCATGTTATCGCTCAGGGTAGGGTGAGGTGGACGGATCCAACACTCTCATTCGAGTAAGAGAATACGTACTGCGCCTTAGATTTTTCCAAATGGCGCCTTTAGAACACGGAGAAATCGTAGGTTTTCAAACCAAATTCAAACGCGTCTAACTCGGAAACGGGCGGTTTTAGGTACGGGAAAATTTACACAGATATTCTCCTGTTGACAATAAAACAGGGATTTCATTTTCAGAATTTTAAAAACGGGTTTTTGAGAAAATCGTTGGCAAAGTTGGAGATTTTTCAAAATCGGCTGTTTTTAACGCTGCAGAAATTAGCAGTTTCACAGACACATAAAAAATTGCAAATAAAGTGCACATTTGTATGTCTTTAACAAAAAAAGAGTATAGAAAACAAAAACTCCATTTGAACCAGTTAAAAAAAAAATCTTAAAAATTTCAATTTTTTAAAATCAAAGTTTACGATTTTTTTAAATTTTAATCATACGATGTGTAAAAAATATTAGCATCAAATATTATTATATGTTACACACACAATGTAATAAAAAATACCAGAACAAAATATCTTTTTAATTCTGCTGCAATGACTTGCTGAAGTTAGGAAAAATAACCGGTTTTAGAGAGCTTGTTTGACGGTGGAAGATTTGAAACCCTCTGTCTCGAAGGGAAAATTTTTCTTGCCGAAAGAAAAGATATGGGTCCCCTTATTTTAATCAAGGAACACCCCTTAATTTTTTTAGAGAAATCTGAGACCGTGATGGTACGACCCTGCCAGAGTTGAAATGGAATCCCTCTCTTGTTACCAGCCAACTAAGTTGAAACATTTTTGAAAGCTACCTAGCTTTGAGACACCTCACCACCACGTGAGGGGGTTGGGGAGTCCATGGGCAGTGCATGGTTTATCGTGGCCCAGGTGGAAATCACTAAGAACAAAATCACCCCCCCCCCTCTTTAAAAAAATTGAAATCTATGAATATGTTTTAAATAGATAAAAATTGTTACACCATTATAAGTGCATAAGTTGTATATGTATTCTACTTGTAAAATCAATTGATTGAACAGGAAATATACTCAACTCACATTTTATGAATAAGCATGCACGCGTATGTGTTATTTATTTAGTAGATTAGACAATTGCCATTACGTTTTGGAGAGGAGGTAAGCAGAGTTTGTAGCGACCAGCGCTATCAACCCAGCAGCGAGGTCAAGAGCATTGCACCTTCTCCCCCGTTCGCAGATGACAAAACTCTCCTGAGCGAATATTTTACTATTACGAAAAACTGAGGTTAACTTTAGCAACTATAACAAAACAGCAACTGCTCTTTCTGACAGTAGCCTACAATTAGCAACTCCCAGAAAAACTCGAGGGTGTTTAGCCATCGAAATTAACTTACAGTACACGTGCCTGCACTCTTTTTCTTAAAATTATTTCACAACAGTTTTCTACTCTTTCATAGTCTTTTCTTATGCAATGTTTAAGTATATACGTAAACAAACAAACAACTGCTGCTGTCTTTCGCAACTCAACTTTGTTAGTGGAGCAGCAAGAATTTTCTTTATGCTTGGTTATCCCCCCCCCGACAGTTTTATAGGCATGTCATCACTCGGGGAAGGGTGAGGTGGATGTATCCAACCAGGGCCAGCTGACCCAATGCTCTCATTCCATCATTCGGGCAAATAATATCTAACGCTTTGATTCGGGTAAGAGATAACGTACGTACTTTGCGCCTGAGATTTTTCCAAAATAACACCTTTAGAACACGGGAAATCGTAGGCTTTCAAACCGAATTCAAAACGCGTCTTACTCGGAACGGGCGTTTTAGGTCCGGGAAAATTTACACAGATATTCTCCTGTTGATAATGAAACAGGGATTTTAATTTTCAGAATTTTAAAAAATGGCCTTTTTGAGAAAATCGTTGGCAAAGTTAGAGATTTTTCAAAATCGGCTGTTTTTAACGCTGCCGAAATGCGGAAACTAGCAGTTTCACAGACACACAAAAAATGACAAATAAAGTGCACATTTGTATATCTTTAACGAAAAAACGAATATAGAAAAAACTCCATCCAAACCTGTTTAAAAAAACTTAAAAATTCAATTTTTTTTAAATCACAAAGTTTACGATTTTTAAAATTTTAATCATACGATGTGTAGCAAATATTAGCACCATATATTATTATATGTTATACACACAATGTAAAAAAAATACAAGAACACAATATGTTTTTTAACTCTGCTGCAATGACTCGCTGAAGTTAGGAAAAATAACCGTTTTCTAGAGAGCTTGTTTGACGGTGCAAGATTTGAAACCCTCTATCTCGAAGGGAAAATTTTTTCTTGCCGAAAGAAAAATATGGGTCTCCTTATTTTAGTCAAGGAACACCCCTTAATTTTTTAGAGAAATCTGAGACCATGATGGTACGACCCTGCCTGAGTTGAAATGGAACCCATCACCAGGAGAGATAAGAAGAGGAACTCGTGGATCCAAAAAATGACGAGAGTGGAAGACATCATGATCCGAGTTAAATCCCTGAAATGGCAATGGGCTGGACATACTGCCAGAAGGACAGACCATCGATAGAGAAACCGAAATTTTAGATTGGATTCCAAGGGACAGGAAAAGAGCCAGAAGAAGACCACATGGGAGATGGGTGGATGAAATTCGAAAATATGCGGGAGTGACATGGAGGAGACTGGCACAAGACAGACCGTTGTGGAGGAAACTTGGGGAGACCCTCGTCCAGCAGTGGATTGATAATGGTTGATGATGATGATGATCACTTGGTGGAAAGGCAGACTGAATCAAACTCGGACAAAGGCATACGAGGTAAGGATTCACATTAGCAATCCTTACAAAACAAGAAAAATAAAGTCACTAGGCTCTAGAGAGGATTTTTATTTCTTAACACTCTACTCTGGTTGCACCCAACTGAAAAGGAAAACTAAACCTCCACAAACACACATACATATATATAATATGGTTATACACTGAAGTGCCAAAAAACTGGGAAGGGCACTACCATTTCCATTACAAGCCACCACACCTATGTAAATGGTATTGTCCACAAACGACGTATATGAAGAGGCAGGTATCTCCACAAACTCAAGTAGTAACATTCCCAGTTCAGACAGCAGCTTAAAAGAAATTAAGTGATTTTGAACGTGGTATCATAGTCGGCACCCGGGAGATGGGATACTGCATCTCAGAAATTACCACGAAATTTGAATTTCCATGGTCAACAATTTCAAGGATACACCTGGACTACACAAACTTGGAAAGGGAGGGAGGGGAGATCGAGAGTACAAGACCAGTGTGGCCGTAGAAAAGCCCTGGATGATCATGGGCAGCAGCACCTGGCACGCATCGTAACATCTGCCCGGTGTGAAACATTACCACAGATCACAGCACAATTCAATGCTGGAGCCAATAGTGGTATCAGCGTTCAGACAGTGAAACACTCTCTGTATTATATGGAATTAAGGAACCAATGGCCCACCCTGGTGTCATTGCTGACCCGATGACACAAGGCTGCCTAGGTTTGGGAACACTTCCAGTGAACATAAGATAACTGAAATCGTGTAGTCTGGTCTGAAAAATTGCAGTACCAACGGTTTCAGGCAGATGGCCGACTCCGGGTGTGGTGACAACCGTACAAGGCAATGGATCCCACATGACTACAAGGGAAAGTGCAGGCTGGTGGTGGCTCTGTTATGGTGTGGGGTGTTTTCAGCTGGCTTGCATTAGGACCCATTATACATCAGAGGACCGCTCTGACTGGTGGAGGCTACATAACCATCCTTGGGGGATCAGAGTTTGGCACCAGCCCATGTCATGCAACCACTTAACAGGAGCAGCTCTTTCAACATGAAAATGCACCACCACACACATCCACAATCACACGATCATGGCTGAAGGAACATTCCACAGAGGTTGGCATCCGAACTTGACAACCCTCCCGCCAGATTTAAACACTGTCAAACACATTTGGAATGCTGTTTAATGTGCAATCAATGCCAGGAATCCTCCACTGGCGAATATTACAGAATATTGGAATGCTCTTCAGGAAGCATGGTGTGCACTAATTCTACAGTACTACAGAGAGCTCATTGAGTCCATGCCCCATCGCATTGCATTGCTGCTGTTATCCGGTTACAGGGAAGGCCAACACAGTATAGAGAGGTATCCCAGTTTTTTTGGCACACTTCAGTGTAATCATTATTATATTTATATCCCTCAGTGTCTTCTCCCCATGCGAATGACACTGAAGGGATGGACTGAACAGAGAATGATTGGAAGAAGTTTTTAAGTACATAACATTTCATGCACTCATAAAACATAAACAAATTCACACTTTCTGTGCTTTGCAGTAGCTTGGAAGGAATTAATACATACAGATGAAAAAAAAAATTAAACTATTCCTGATGCCATTTAGCATTTGTTAACAAATATAGCATACAACATCCAATTAAAAAAAAATCCAACTGCATACATATCACTAAGTTGTTCTCTGAGATTCAGAGGTTAGCTCCACAAAGAAATACAAACTATCAGATAATTTTTTAACTGATTATTTACTAATTGATTTTGGTTAGTAAAATAACCAAAAATAAAATATGTGGTATTATATAATAGAATAATAGCTATATACTATATTCACTACTGTTTCACACGTTATATACGTTCTGTGCGTTGTGTGCACATTTGCAGCAAAATCATCCTGGCATTTATATATCATATGAATAGGAATAATATTATAAGTTTTAATTATTATATTATCAAGGACTCACCTTGTATCGGCATTCCAGCTTAGTAAGCTTCCTCTTGTATCTTGAACAATATGTTTATCTAGCGTGTCATTAGCCACGTAGAATCATCGTATTAAAAATAGGCCTAATTGAAATTTGCGACCAGGGTTTAAATTCAAATAAAACACGACTATGGATATCATACAAAGAGATTGTGAAATGACTATATACAATGCAATTAAGAAACGTGTGTCTAGCGTATCATTAGCCACGTAGAATCATCATATTGCCACTAGGTCCAATTGAAATTTGCGACCTGGGTTTAAATTCAAATAAAACACGACTATGGATGTCATACATAGAGAGTGTGAAAGAATTATATACAATGTAATTAAAAAACCTATACCATCAACAGGTATTGTCAATCTTTAAAAGGATGAATGGATAAAATCAATGACATTACAAACAGTCCTCCAATAAAACTCTCGTCCATTATTGAACAATGTCAGATAATCTCTGTAACACGCACACAACTCCACGTAAACCACCGGACATGTTTCGGCTCGACTGACTTTCGGCCATTATCAACGGTATGCATCCTGGATCAATGTTCAAAGATGTTATATATCTAGGTCACCTCGGCATCACCTCTGCTATAGTTGTATATATATCCTCTGCTATATATATATATATTAACAACTATAGCATAGGTGATGCCGAGGTGACCTAGATATATAACATCTTTGAACATTGATCCAGGATGCATACCGTTGATAATGGCCGAAAGTCAGTCGAGCCGAAACATGTCCGGTGGTTTACGTGGAGTTGTGTGCGTATTACAGAGATTATCTGGCATTGTTCAATAATGGACGAGAGTTTTATTGGAGGACTGTTTGTAATGTCATTGATTTTATCCATTCATTCTTTTAAAGATTGACAATACCTGTTGATGGTATAGGTTTTTTAATTACATTGTATATAATTCTTTCACACTCTCTTTGTATGATATCCATAGTCGTGTTTTATTTGAATTTAAACCCAGGTCGCAAATTTCAATTGGACCTAGTGGCAATATGATGATTCTACGTGGCTAATGATACGCTAGACACACGTTTCTTAATTGCATTGTATATAGTCCTTTCACAATCTCTTTGTATGATATCCATAGTCGTGTTTTATTTGAATTTAAACCCTGGTCGCGAATTTCAATTAGGCCTATTTTTAATACGATGATTCTACGTGGCTAATGACATGCTAGATAAACATATTGTTCAAGATACAAGAGGAAGCTTACTAAGCTGGAATGCCGATACAAGGTGAGTCCTTGATAATATAATAATTAAAACTTATAATATTATTCCTATTCATATGATATATAAATGCCAGGATGATTTTGCTGCAAATGTGCACACAACGCACAGAACGTATGTAACGTGTGAAACAGTAGTGAATATAGTATATAGCTATTATTCTATTGATTATTTACTTACTGTTGCCATATCAAACTTCTCCATTTAGAGCGATCTTGACACACAACTTGGGCTTCACTGACATTCATCACATGACATGGCATACAGAAGATGTTCTATACTTCATGCTCATAATCTTTTTATCATGCATACACTCCTGAATCTGATCCCCTCATGACTTCCTTGGCCTTCCTCTGCCTTTCCTTCCTGCCACTTGGGCTAAAAAAATTCTTAGTAAGCATCTTATCATTCATTCTTTCAACATGGCCAAACCACCAAATGATATTACTTTCCACCTTGCTAACAACATTTTGCTTCACATTACACAACTGCAACACATCTTCATTCCTCACATGATCAGAATGTGCCTTGCCACAAAACCTCATAAGTAACACATTTCTCCAGCACACAAATGACTCCAATGTTTCTTCTGTAGTACCCAGGTTTCACTACCAGCCATACATCAGAGTAGGAACAATTACACTTTCATACACAGCCATGCAGGCCTCTCTTGAGAACCCATCATTTCTGTGAAAACCACCTAAAGCAGCTATGACTTTCAATGAAGAATTCACTCGCCTACTAATTTCACCATCCAATTTGTCCTTTCTGTCAAACATGCTTCCTAAATTCACAAACTCATTCACCTGGTCAATCATTGTGCCATTTAGACTTATATTACGTTCAGTACTAAAAGTTCCTCGCTGAAAAACCATAACTTTGGTTTTTCCCTTATGTATACTCAGTTTGAATTTCATGTAAACTTTGTACATCTGGGACAACATACTCTACAACTCCCTTTTGCTCTCTGCCAACAGGACTGTGTCATCAGCATACAGCAATCTGAACACACAGATATGGTTCCCTATCACTTCG
The DNA here is from genome assembly GCA_039090855.1 of Macrothele yani. Classification (NCBI taxonomy): domain Eukaryota; kingdom Metazoa; phylum Arthropoda; class Arachnida; order Araneae; family Macrothelidae; genus Macrothele; species Macrothele yani. The sequence continues at coordinate 138,198,916 of CM076993.1, read as the reverse complement.
TCCGTGTTCATTTCTTCCACGCTCACTTCGTCCAGTTCATTTTGTCCAACGTTCACTTTGTCCACTGTTCACTTCGTCTCATCATCATCATCATCATTGTCAACCATTATCAATCCACTGCTGGACGAAGGTCTCCCCAAGTTTCCTCCACAACGGTCTGCCTTGTGCCAGTCTCCTCCATGTCACCCCTGCATACTTTCGAATTTCATCCACCCATCTCCCATGTGGTCTTCTTCTGGGTCTTTTCCTGTCCCTTGGAATCCAATCTAAAATTTCGGCTGTCCATCGATGATCTGTCCTTCTGGCAGTATGTCCAGCCCATTGCCATTTCAGGGATTTAACTCTGATCATGATGTCTTCCACTCTTGTCATTTTTCGGATCCACGAGTTCCTCTTCTTATCTCTCCTGGTTACACCAAGTATGCACCTCTCCATGCTTCTTTGAGTTGTCTGCAGCCTTTGTATGTCTCTTTTAGTTAAGGTCCACGTCTCTGCACCATACGTAAGCACTGGAAGGATGCATTGATCAAAAACTTTTCTTTTAAGACATAATGGCATATTGCTCTTGAAAATTATGCTGTTTCTTCCAAAAGCTCTCCAGGCAAGTTTTGTACGCCGATTAATTTCTTCATCAATGTGACCCTCACTAGATATCTGCTGTCCAAGATAAACGTACGTGTCTGTTATCTCCAGCTTTTCTCCATCAATCGATGTCTTCATTTCTTGTAAAAGCATTGAACATCACTTTTGTCTTCTGAAAGTTCATTTTTAATCCCACTTCTTTACTCTTGTCAGCAAGTTCCTGGATCATACTCTGCAGCTCTGATGGGGTAGTTGCAAAAATGACTACGTCATCAGCAAAACGAAGGTGGGTTAGATAATCTCCATTAATCTTTATCCCCTTGTTTTCCCAGCTCAGCGACTGAAAAACACCCTCCAATGTGGCATTAAAGAGCTTCGGAGATATGGTGTCACCTTGTCTCACTCCCTTTCCAATTTTTACTTGTGTTGTATTTTCAAACAGCCTAATCTTTGCACTTGCATTTTCATAGATGTTATTAATAATATTAATGTATGCATCTTCAATACCGCAGGTTTTCAGAGCCATTGTAACTGCTGATGGTTTCACCGAATCAAAGGCTTTTCATAATCGATAAAAGCCATGCACAATGGAAGTTCATATTCCCTCGCTCTTTCAATTAGTTCTCTCAGCACATGGATATGATCTATTGTGCTGTAGCCACTCCTGAATCCAGCTTGTTCTCTCGGTTGAGCCATGTCCAGTGTTACCTTCAAGCGGTGTGAAAGAACTTTAGTGAAGATTTTATAAACTACTGATAGGAGGCTGATAGGTCTGTAGTTTCCAAGATCCTCAATGTCACCTTTCTTATGTAGCAGGATCATTGTAGCGGTGTTCCAATCCTCAGGAATCTTTCCTTCATTAAGGCATCGAGTGAAAATTTGGGCGAGTACTGTTTCGATTTCTCCACTTGCTTCTTGTATGATGTCTACAGTAATTCCATCTTCTCCTGGAGCTTTTCCCCGCTTCATGTTCTTGATTGCATGTGCAACTTCTGCTGGAAGGACTGGAGGAACTCTGGTACTGGTATCTTTCATGATGTCTGGAGTGCATGTATAATCCCTTTCATATAATTTGGAGTAGAAATCTTTCACTCTTGTCAAAATTTCGCCTCTATTTCTTGTTACAGAACCATCTTCTTTTTCACTATCTTCTTCAACCATCTTCTTCACTTCGTCTACTGTTCACTTAGTCCAATGTTCACTTCGTCCACTGTTCACTTCGTCCACTGTTCACTTTGTCCACATTCATTTCGTCCTCAGAATGAATGGAATACCATGGAAATTTTCTTTTTCGATGAAATTTTTGTTATAGGCAGAAGAAAACTTCAGCGGACATTGCTTGCATGCGATTTTTTTCCTGTCTAAGTTTGTTCGATTAAAATATATCGATTTTAAATGTTATTTAAAGCTAAACGAGAACTGAACTTTGATAATCTTTTTAACACTTTTTGTGTGTACAATGTTCATCACTACAGCATGTCTCACGCTATGTTCGGAAAAGGACTATAAGGTGGGATTTTTTTAATAACGCTGCATTTTTACTTTGGCACAAAATATTTGCATACGATGTCGAGTTATTAATATTCCATTTTACTTACTTAAACACTAAATATTAATTACTATACCTCATGCGTAGGCCGTTTTGACAGGGGTTTTTTTGCCGATGTCATATTCATAATGCTTACCTATCAAGGTAATATAACAGTATTGTGCTTTTACTGAGGTGCGAAATATTAATTCACAGTCCCTAGGCTTAGGCCTTTTTCACAGTTTTTATTCTACGGATGTCATATTCATGACCTTTACATATCAACTCAAGTTAATACAATGTAATAATGCGCTTTTCCTTAGGCACTAAATATTATTTCATAGGCCCTAGGCCTTTTTTACAGTTTTTATTGTACGCATGTCATATTTTATGACGTTTACGTATCAAGAAAAGGTAATAATATTGCGCTTTTGCTCAAGCTCTAAATATTATTTCATAGGCCCTAGGCCTAAACCTAGGCTTTTTTTTACCATTTTTATTCTACGGGTGGCATATTCATAATGTTTGCATATCAACTCAAGCTAATAATATTGCACTTTTAATCAGGCACTAAATAATATTTCATAGGCCGTAGGCATCGGACATCTGTAGACTAAATACGGTAAAAAGGCCTAGACCTAGGGCCTATGAAATATTATTTAGTGCCTGTGGAAAAGCGCAATACTATTACCTTGACTTGATACGTGAACGTTATGAATATGCCATCCGTTAAATAAAAAGTGCAGAAAAGCCTAAGCCTAGCGACAATGAAACAATATTTAGTGCCTGATTAAAAGCGCAATATTATTAGCTTGAGTTGATACGCAAACATTATGAATATGCCATCCGTAGAATAAAAATGGTAAAAAAGGCCTAGGTTTAGGCCTAGGGCCTATGAAATAATATTTAGTGCTTGAGCAAAAGCGCAATATTATTACCTTTTCTTGATACGTAAACATCATAAAATATGACATGCGTACAATAAAAACTGTAAAAAAGGCCTACGCATGAGGCATAGTAATTAATATTTAGTATTTAAGTAAGTAAAATGGAATATTAATAACTCGACATCGTATGTAAATATTTAGTGCCAAAGCAAAAATGCAGCGTTATTAAAAAAATCCCACCTTATATTTCCTTTTTCGAACATAGCGTGAGTCATGCTGTAATGATTGACATCGTACACACAAAAAGAGTTAAAAAGATCTTCAAAGTTCAGTTCTTGTTTAGCTTTACATAACATTTAAAATCGATACATTTTAATCGATCAAACTTAGACAGGAAAACAAATCGCATGCAAGCAATGTCCGCTGAAGTTTTCTTCTGCCTATAACGAAAACTCCATTGTAAAAAAATCCACGGTATTCCATTCATTCTGAGGTCGAAATGAATGTGGACAAAGTGAACGGGGGATGAAATGAATGTGGACAAAGTGAACGGGGGATGAAATGAATGTGGACAAAGTGAACATTGGACTAAGTGAACATTGGACTAAGTGAACAGCGGACTAAGTGTACAGCGGACGAAGTGTACAGCGGACGAAGTGAACAGCGGACAAAGTGAACGTTGGATGAAATGAACTGGACAAAGTGAACGTGGACGAAATGAACAGTGGACGAAGTGAACATTGGACTAAGTGTACAGCGGACGAAGTGAACAGCGGACAAAGTGAACGTTGGACGAAATGAACTGGACGAAGTGAGCGTGGACGAAATGAACACGGACAAACTGATCCGTCACCCACAGATATGACCAAGACATAATCCAGTATTGTCCATCTTGGCATCACACATGCATAAATATATTAAACAGGCATGGTGACATTACACAACCTTGTCTGACTCTTGCACCAATAGAAAACCATTTTGATGAAACATCATTCACTCATACATAGCTCTACTGCCAGCATACATGGCTTACATATATGTTAAGGGTCCATAACAGACTTCAGATTTATTTATTTTTATTTTTTCAGATAGAAAAAAATCCAACTGAAAAAAGATTGAAAAAAATCTTAAATTTATTATGGATCTTAACATAATGGAAAGCATATATCCAAAACACTCAAGAGTATATCCATTCTAAATACAGCCAGAACTTTGGTGAAAAGGTAACTAAGTAGAACCTAATTAAGCAAAAGTAAAGAAATTGCTTTCTTCTCATAAGCAGTACAAAATTGTAATTTAAACACCATTCTTCAAGAACACATTAAAAACTAGAATCTGAAATATAAAGCTTAGCTCAGCTAAATTTTGCCTGGTGACATGTTATGTCCGAAGCACGATCAGCATGAGTTTTAAAAAGTTGTCCTCGTGAAAATTTTAGATTTCAGAATATCCTACTACTTCAGCAAGCAGAGGCCAGTAACAGTTTATGGGTTTGTTTTTGTGTAGCAGTTAAGCTAGAGAGTAGAAGAAATTGTTTTGCCATGATGACTCCTCTGGTTGAAAAGCAATTGTTTCAGGAGAAAGTGGTGTGCTACAACACTAAGCACTTGTAGTTCTGATGAGAAACATATGGATTTGGAAGAGATTCCTGAGTAGGCCATTGTGGTTGCATAGCTACAGGGAAGTTATGACCACTTTTTAGACTGTTGATGCTGTGGGACAGTCCCAGCTGGGAAAAGTGTGATTGAAACTGGCTGTGTGAAATGAAATAGCAGACACTGCTTAAGACAAACACTTCATTGTGAAGTGGGTAGTGTTACAAAAATGGCTCTCCAGGAAATCAAGTTAGCATAAAAATGATTTCAGGAGCCTCTGTTCTAAACTGGAAAAAGAAATGTTGTTCTGGGGTAGCCACATGTGTAGCACTGGGAACCGTTTTGCTTGAAAACATTTTGTGCAGTATGAATAAACCCCTTGCGACATTAACAAGAGCATGTTATGTGCGTCACCTTTGAAAAGCACTCTCAATGGCCAAGAAACTTTGACAATCACAGCGAAATATTATGGAAATGTCTATTCCTTTCATGCTTGCATGAAAGGAAACAAAGCCAAACCAGAAGAGAGAGAGAGAGAGAGAGAGAGAGAGAGAGAAAAGACAATTTATTTTTAATTTACTTCCGATATTGGAGGTTAATTATTTAACGTGCATTAATGCATTTGCATTTTTGAACTTCACTTTTAGTTGGTAAAGTTCGATGAACACTTACCGCACGTGGGGCTTGGCTTTCAATTCATATTTCCGTTACGTGGATGCGGCACGGGATTTTTTATTTGGCCACGGGTCCGCTTCTTTTTTTTTTTTTTCTCTCCGTTGGAATTTATTTTGTCTCATCACCAAATGAGTTTTTCCTTTGCTGCATCCTCATTTACTTCAATATTTATTCATACCCGAGTACTTTCAGTAAAATTCTTTACCGTCTTCGAGGGGACGTTTTGCTCCGACTAGCACGGACCGTGTCAGCTGGGCATTTCGGTGGTTCTCGCGGGCTGCTTCTGTCATCGGCTATCGCTTCTTCTTGGGCGTTGTGGCGCCATCTCTTGTTGGTCAGTGATCTCACTTTTCGAACTTTTTCATTTTTTTGCTCAATTCTAATTAAATTCTTCCAGCTGTTTCTCAAATTATTAGGGTCATTATGGTTGCAAACTTTTGTCCGATTTTTTCAATCATTACCGACTCTGCTATTCTGAGGTGTTTTTCGGATTTACAGCTTTTAATGATTTTTATATTTTCGAATTTTGGATATTTTTGGTTATCTAGACAGTATTGGATAAGTGCTGTTTTTTCTTCTTTTTTCTGCCAGTTTTTTACGTGTTGTTTTAATCTGTGTTTAAGCTTATTTTTGGTACTTCCTATATAAGCCATTGGAGGATTTTCAGTAATAGGAATTGAGTAAATACCTGCTTTTTCTAACATTTTTATTTTTTCATTTTTTATTACTATATTTTTGATGGTGTTTACTTTTCCTCCAATTTGAATGTTATGTTTTTTACAAATGTTATTAATTTCATTGGTAGTACCTTTTACGTAAGGAAAACCATTTAAATATTTGACTTCTTTTTAATTTACTACAGCATTATTTTTTAGTTTCTTTATTACTTCAGTGTCCCATTTTTTTATTAAATGGTTAGGATAACCAAAGCTGCCTGCAATTTTTTTTATGAATTTGATTTCTTCATTGATGAACTGACTATTTTCAGAATGCGTATATGCTCTTTTAATTAAGGTTTTTATACTATTGCATTTTTGAGGATAAGGATGTGCTGAATTGTACGGGATTAGGACCGGAACGAATGAACTTTTCCGATAAACCCTGTATAGAAACTTATCTGTGTGTTAAAAATGTAAAAACTGACCTAAAGGACTTAAATATGGCAAGCATGGACGTTAAAGCATTATATCCAAGCACTCCTGTTCCAGATGCTATTGAAATTATCATTAAGAAGTTGCAAAATCTTAAAATTTTAAATAACACACAAATTCATGAATTCAAAAAAGTTTTAGTCTATTTATATGAAAATAATATTTTTACATACAAGAACAAAATATTCAAGCAAAATTCAGGAGGCCCAATGGGCTCACCATTATCAACTCTATATGCTGAGGTTGTGATGAACGAAATTGAAGAAAATGTCCTGCATCGTATGGAAGAAAAACCAGAAGTGTACTGTCGATACTTGGATGATATTTTCATTCTATCAAAACTGAACGAAGAAGAATTAAAAAACTAACAAAATGTTACAGCGCTTTATATCCAACTATAGAACTCACTGTTGAAATAGAAAAAAATAATGCATTAGCCTTTTTGGATGTACAGGTTATCAAATCCACAGATAAGTTTCTATACAGGGTTTATCGGAAAAGTTCATTCGTTCCGGTCCTAATCCCGTACAATTCAGCACATCCTTATCCTCAAAAATGCAATAGTATAAAAACCTTAATTAAAAGAGCATATACGCATTCTGAAAATAGTCAGTTCATCAATGAAGAAATCAAATTCATAAAAAAAATTGCAGGCAGCTTTGGTTATCCTAACCATTTAATAAAAAAATGGGACACTGAAGTAATAAAGAAACTAAAAAATAATGCTGTAGTAAATAAAAAAGAAGTCAAATATTTAAATGGTTTTCCTTACGTAAAAGGTACTACCAATGAAATTAATAACATTTGTAAAAAACATAACATTCAAATTGGAGGAAAAGTAAACACCATCAAAAATATAGTAATAAAAAATGAAAAAATAAAAATGTTAGAAAAAGCAGGTATTTACTCAATTCCTATTACTGAAAATCCTCCAATGGCTTATATAGGAAGTACCAAAAATAAGCTTAAACACAGATTAAAACAACACGTAAAAAACTGGCAGAAAAAAGAAGAAAAAACAGCACTTATCCAATACTGTCTAGATAACCAAAAATATCCAAAATTCGAAAATATAAAAATCATTAAAAGCTGTAAATCCGAAAAACACCTCAGAATAGCAGAGTCGGTAATGATTGAAAAAAATCGGACAAAAGTTTGCAACCATAATGACCCTAATAATTTGAGAAACAGCTGGAAGAATTTAATTAGAATTGAGCAAAAAAATGAAAAAGTTCGAAAAGTGAGATCACTGACCAACAAGAGATGGCGCCACAACGCCCAAGAAGAAGCGATAGCCGATGACAGAAGCAGCCCGCGAGAACCACCGAAATGCCCAGCTGACACGGTCTGTGCTAGTCGGAGCAAAACGTCCCCTCGAAGACGGTAAAGGAATTTTACTGAAAGTACTCGGGTATGAATAAATATTGAAGTAAATGAGGATGCAGCAAAGGAAAAACTCATTTGGTGATGAGACAAAATAAATTCCAACGGAGAAAAAAAAAAAAAAAAAAGAAGAAGCGGACCCGTGGCCAAATGAAAAAATCCCGTGCCGCATCCACGTAACGGAAATATGAATTGAAAGCCAAGCCCCACGTGTGGTAAGTGTTCATCGAACTTTACCAACTAAAAGTGAAGTTCAAAAATGCAATTTATTTTTAGTTTAGAACATTATGATATGGGTGACCAATTTTTCATGGTGATGATAATGTGAAGAAAACTGTGCTTTTGGGACAGAATTTGGAGAAAGAGCTGAAAAGTGTCCCTTTGAAGTCCAGAAACAAACAAAAGAGGCTCTCCCAGTTGCCTGAGCTGTCAGCCCTTAAGTGAGTGGCACTAGGTGTGAAAATCTGCTGCAGTTGCCCAGCTGATGATTACTGGGGCAGCAAAGAAGTTTACTATGTCAATCCTAATGTACAGACAATGACGAGAGTGACTAAGATGCCCTGGAAAAGTCAAGACATGAGATTGCAGCAGCTATCCAGCTGCAGAATTTGTGCTGAAATAAAGTTTCAGTTGGCATCAGACTGATGTGATGTTTTTGGTAATTATTGGTGAACCACTGGATTGCTCATTTTTAGGTGTACCTCTTGGGGGGGCTGCACGACATTTGATGTCATAGTACTAGTGACATTTTTGCTTTCACAAAAGACATTGGTATTCTTATGGAAGGTCCTGTGAAATGTATGGTCTCAGAAGTGGAATTTGTCCCCCACATGCACCTGCACAGCCGGGGTCTGTAACAATATTGTTCCACTTCTAACACACAAATGGGGGTGGAGGGTCTTGACAAGATTAGCTGGTGAAAAAAAACCACAGAAAATATACTTACCAGGTTGCAACATAATAGAATGAGCCAAACCAGACCAAGGATGTGGCCACATGCACTGGTATCAAAACATACCAATACTCCTTCAACATCTTTTTGTATCTTTTGAATAAAGATAGTTTTTCTTCAGGCTGAGAAGATGGGTCCTCAGCAACATCAGTGACATTTTTTTCTCTTTCTCTAGTTGTTTCAAAGCATCAGATGTACTGTATCCATGCAGAGTATCAAAACCTTGGAAACACTGGCTTCTGCAAGGCCTGCTTATTTCATTAGATGTTCTAAGGCTATAACCTCCAGTTTGTAATGAACAAATTTTGTTGCTATAAGGTGTATGAATAGAAGCTAAAACACAACATTTCCTAACAGGCCCTGTCATTTCAGAAGGTATTCTTTGAAGAGGAAGCCTACAAAAATAGGCTGGCTTAAACATCTGGATATCTGAAATGAGAATTCATTGGTATGTTGAAATTATTTACAATCACAAATATACACACAAAACAAACACATACATTAAGGCAGATCTAAAGAAATAAAATTCATGACTGGCATGAGGGGGGGGGGGGATAATAACACACTATTATTGCAAAATACTACAAAGCTATTTCCAAAAAATTGCTCAAGTTCTACTGGCTGAAAGGCAGAAAGATACTATACAAAAGGCATATTCTTTTCATGTATCTCAAAACTTCATTACTAGTTAGATTATCATACAATGAATATCCAAAATACAATGTTCCTGATAGTCCAAGTATGAACAGCAAGGAAGGTAAGATCAAATTAGAGTTACCATGTATTTCTCAATGTACAGCAAACTTCAGATTACAACAGCTCTCCTGAGAGATCGTCTTAGAGGCCTGCACACCCAACCAATAACAGCTGGTTAAGAGTTCGGTTTGTCCAACTCAGCCAAGTCAAGACCAAAATACTAAAAAATTAAACCCAACCTAAGCCAAAAGGAATTTGTTTGAAAGCCCAATTTTTGCACCCCAGTTTCTTGATTATAATTTCAATTAATGTGCTTATACAGTAACAGAAGCATCCTCTGGATGAAGAAATAATTTTTATTTTAAAATCTTGCTGCTTAATTTCATTAATATCGTCTATGGCATTTTTGTCTATATATACATTGTTGATTGGATTGGAGGTTTAACGACCACCGTGAGCAACTCAATGGGCTATAAGCAGTCGCCCTTCCCTAATTTAGGGTCACTGGTTCCAAGGAAAGGGAGAGAGCCAGTGCCGTAAGACAAGCACAACATCCATGCCTCACCGGGATTCGAACCCGGACCCCTTACGGACGAATGATCAGAGGCCAACGCCTTAGACCACTGCGCCACCGGGGCGGCATATACATTGTTGAGTCACATTATTATTGTGACCACCAGCTAATAACAAAGAGTAATGGCCGTGTGCAGCGTGGACAGCAGCTAGACGGGCTAGGAGTAATTCAATAAGGTACTGGAAGGCGTTCATAGTAAAGATTAAAATTAGCGGTTGCCACTCGCCACGTGGCAACTGGAAAAATAAAATGTCCAGTAGAAAAAGTAACTTTAGTCGCCACTTTCGAAAATTTGCCTTTTTTCATTGCTAAAGAAATAATTTGCATTTTTAAAACGCTCCTGTTACAGGAAATGTATTTTCAAATCATCCAACTCATGTGTGGTGAAAAACAGCCCTTTCCTCCGCAAATAAGTGGGTACGATCTATTTATAGATTCACTCTTCAAGAACGGGGCGGCCATTTGTTTTTCCACTTAAGTTGGTGCACAAAGTAACCATATTGGGAATGGACACCTGTGGCTGCTTTAGACAGAACTGTGGCACAACTTGTCTTTAGCAGCTAGTTTTTTAAAATTTGGTTTCTCTGAAAATGCACGATTTCCCATTGCTTAGGCACTTCTTGCTTACCATCAAATAAAACGGGCAAGTATTTTCCCTGTTGTTTACAAAATCAAAGGTAGAAAATTGGGACCACTTTCTGCGCCGCGCGCCGTCTTTCATTCCACGCAGAGTCGCGTTTCCTTTGCACGTGTGGAGTTGGCTTTAAACAAAATAAAAAAAAACTCTTGTCTGCCCCTTAATACAGTAAAATGTTACTAAGAAATGGGTAAACACAAGTTTTTCTGTGAAATTATGTATCAAAAATCAGTACTATATTGCTCACTCTGGCGTGATTGTCATATTTACGGGTCACGGAAAAAGGCTGATTCCATCACGGGCGGAATAAGTAACGATTTTGAAATTTAATTTAGTTTTAAAAAAGCGGAGAAGAAAAAAACACTTTCCGTATTGATTGGTTTCGAAGAACAGGCTGTTAGAAATAACAAAAACTGCGCTTCACTAGAAAAAACTTTTAAAATATGAAGTTGTTCTTTTTCACTATTACTGAAGCTATTAAAAACGAGAAACATAATCAGAAAAGATATAACGTAAGAATATAACCAGAAAGTGAAAAGAAAGTGCATTTTGGAGTAAGAAAAATTCGAAATTTAGAAAACTTCGGAACATTTTCATCCGTGCTGAAACAATCATTTTCAAGCGATGAACAGCATGAAAGATGCTCAAATTATATTGGACAAATAAACTTTGAACAAATGATTGAATAACCTTATTTCATATAGATTTTTTATTTCCGTAGTATATTTGATGTTTCCCGTACTCCGCAGCGATCAACGATTTTCGTAGTGACTACAGGGAATTCGTAGTATTTGGAAGGTCTGTGGTGGGGAAACAGGAAAAATGACAAATCGTTAAAATTCTACCAAAACTGAACGTTTTCTGAAAAAAAAAGCTGACACTAGGTTTGAAAACCGGACAAAATCTGATGGAATCAGGATACTCTACAAGTGTTCTTATTTCGTCATGACTATTTTTTCAACACCTGTGAAGGTTTTTTATTGTTTTTAATGTAATATTTATTAGAACAACCCAGGAAATTACTGAATATTTTCTCTTTTGGTCAGCAATCATTGCAAGTCTGTAAAATAAAGTGACCAGGTTGGTATCACATTTCTCTCAATCTCAGCTGTACCACAAAATGATTCTGCTATAAGATATGAAATTTATTTTTGAAAGCAATACAGCCAGTTTACATTTTGACACCAAGAAGAACCTAACCAAAAATAAATGGAATGAAAATAAAAATTTAGCGGAATGGAAGCAGCTTCGAAACATAATGTCTAACATTTTTGACCATCAATAAACTCACTAAAACTGCTAGAGAAACTAAAAACAAGCAATTTTTAGTACATGAAGGTCATAGCACAAATTGTTGAAATACTCAATACTGCTGACTGTTATGCCAGGCAATGCAGAAGTTAAGAGAATGCAAGCATTGTGGGCAATGTTCTTGATGACAAGATGATGCTCATGCAAAGAATGACTTTAGAAAATACAGCAAATTAAATAAAGCAAAAGTAAGTACTGCTTGATAATTTTGACCCATCCACTGCTATCAATTTATGGTGTAGAGATTGAGAGATTTTTTTTTTTGTGTGAACATAACGAGAGACCAAATAAAAATTATTAAATTATCTTTCCGATAAAAACTGTCTAGAAAATTTGGTTGATGTGGTTGAAGAAAAATATAACTTTTAAGATTATTTTTATTCATTTAATTGCACTGGACAATAGACAATGGGACCTTGAAACTACTAAGCTTAAATTTAACTATGTCTAAATAAATGAAAGGTATACAGTGCAGTGATAAAATGCGTATACATGTAATACAACATGAAATAGCCATAAGGAAAGTGGCCACTACATTTTGTCCACCCACTGGCCAAAGGCCACTCCAAAAAATCACCAATTTTAATCTTTAGTTCACAGGTATGTGGAGTCATGCTGACTGCAGTGCATCTGACAGCTGCTGGAGGGTGCATGGTGGAGGATCCAGAGAGCGAACAACACGATCGATGTGGTCCCACAGGTGCTCAATTGGATTTAAGTCTAGGAAAATAGGGGGCCAGGGAAGTACTTGGAAGTCTACATCGTGCTCTTTTAACCACTCTCTGACATTTCTAGCTGTGTAACATGTCGCCCTGTCATGCTGGAAGATCCCATCCACCCCAGGGAAGACAATCAGCATGCAGAGTACCAGAATGAAGACATGCACGAGTATGCCATATACGGATAGTATCCAAATTATTAGCAGATTTCGCAGATAGTTTTTTGCTTTTAGATTAAAAAACAATACAATGTTATTTACAGCAATTAAAACACTTACTCAAGGCATTACTCAGATTAATATACTTCATTCTAACTTGAACTTTCAATTATTTTTCACATCTTCTGAGTTCTTTTGTCTTAACAGATGTTCTTGGCTTAAGATTTTATCAAGGCCTTGTTCTCAATGTATAGGAACTGTATCAAAAGTTTCATTTACACAGAAAGAATTTAAATTTTATTGCCAAGTTCCTCTTGCAGTTGCCAGTTATTAAATTAAAATATTTTCCTTATGTATTTTATGAGTCTACTATTTTTTAACTTAAGTTGTTAAAATGCTATTTATAATTTGTGAAGGTTCATTAATGGAAATGTTTTTTCTAGATATAAAAACTTTCTTTAATTAGTCTCTTTTTATGAGGTTCATAGTCCAATATTTTCCCTAAAGGCCCATTTCACACACACTGCTGCACATTCAGTTGTAATGTGTTATTTTGTCCTCACAGGAGTCTGTAATGTTCTAATAATTATTGTTTTATTAATTTTTCTTAAAATTACTGTATTCAATTGTCATGATTCTCAGGTTTGCAGCAATTTTTGTTTCAATGTTTGTGTACACAGATACATTTCATTTTTATAAAACTATGTCAGCCTGTAAGGGTGTACGTGGTCTGCCAGGATGGATTCATAACGAATTCAGTCCATAGTGCCTCCCACAGGTATGAGTTGACCCAGGGAATGCGACGAACATTCCCCAGAGCATAACGCTGTCCCCACCAGCTTGTGTTCTTCCAGCAATGGTTGAAGAGTGTTTGTTCTCCAATGTTTCTCACCTTTTATGCCAACGTCCATCCGTCTGATGAAGCAGAAAATGTGATTCATCAGAGAAGGTAATCCTTTGCCAATCAGCATAGGTCTAATTCCGATACTGCCGTGCAAATGTAAGCCTTCTCTGCAAATGCACCTCCGTTAGCATAGGTGCAGTGACCATCCGTCTGCATTGGAGCCCCATACGCAGCAGGATTCACTGAACTGTCATTTTAGACACACTTCCAGTAGCCCCCTGGTCCATTCAGTCAGTCAGTTGCTCCACTGTAGCATGTCGATCGGCCCTCACGCACCTTCGCATCCAACGTTCACCTCTCACATCAATGGCACACTGTGTTTCGCAGTTTCCACATCTCTTATTCGCAATAGTGCCATTTCTCCAATCATGATACCCTTTAACAGCAAACAGTTTACAAAATGCGCTGTTTCAGAAATACTGCCTTCCTTGGCCCAAAAGCCGATAATCGTCTCTTTTTGCAAATCTGATAAATTGCTCCTCTTATCCATGACAGCAACGAGTGATATGTTTTCAAAATGCCTACAGCACACCTTATATACCCTCCAAGCCAGCTCGTGACACGTTTTCTTTTATTGGCTATGCGCTGTTGACGTCAAAAGTAGGATTGTGTGTGTGTCTGTGTGATTTTCATAAAATGGTTTCAGGTAGTTGTATATTGCTCTTTGAACATTTATAGTGGGTGCTTATTCTTGACTACCATATGATACATACACAACATGAAATGATAGGTTACAACACAAAATCTACAACATCAAATGGTACTTGCATCAATTGAGAAGCCTAAACTCATCCCTGCCATGTTAAGCTGAATTGTCAACTAACAGTTGCTGAAAATACCAGCTAAGATTGATGCGCAAAATGTATTCAAAAGATTTCAAGTATATAAAATCTTCAATGTTATAATATAATAGCTATTTATTACACTTTCAGCTATTTTTTTTACTTTCACTTGAATTCCGGCAAATGCTAGGCCTGTTCAAATCTTCATGAGAGTTCACACAAGAGCTGGATACATATAATTTAATAAAAGAATTATTTGCCAAAACTTTTGAAGAGCTACAAGTGAGATCCAACAAAAGATATATTTGGAATGCAGCTGCAGCAGCAAATAAAATCTAGTGACATCATACAACAAATTTCCCTGAAGAAATAATTATTCACATACACATGGAAGATAATACAAATGTAATTGTTGGCACAAATGTGCTGTTTTTTCACTGTTTCAATGTAGCAACTCCTTCAGAAAACAGGGAAACAGTGAAAATATGGCACATTTGTGCCAACAATTACATTTGTATTGCCTTCCATGTATTTGTGAAGAATTGTTTCTTCTGGCAAATTTGTTTCCCACTTATGTATGATGTTCTATAAAGCACTAGAACTTGTGACCTACATCCGGCATCGGATGTGAGAAAAGGTTGTGGTAACGATTACATTTTAATCTAGTGACGATGAGCCTGGAAACGGGAAGAAATGAACGTTGAAGCTCATACATCAAGAATGTATCTTGTAAACCTAATCTTATGTTTATATTTATGAAATGAAATTATGAATCAATAATATTACAAAATCACTACTCATTTATCTGGTCATTTATTCCCTACAAAAACAAATACACATTAGGAACAGAATAATGAAAGTGTGCAAATACTTCAAAACCTCAAATAATAAAACCATGAATTTACTGCATGCCAGGCCAAAGCCTAAATGTAGAATTTATTACTACAAAGTCAAAACTTCTGGTAAACAAAAATTATTAAGTGTTGAAAAAACCCTTTAATGTGTTGCTCATACTGTCATTCAAGAGGAACTAAGGAATGTCTGAAAAATTAAGCGAGGTAAAGCAGACTTATAACTTCTGTAATTTCTTCCCACAGAAGGATCAATTAATGAAGGAAGAAATATATGGAGGTCAGTGGCGTAGTCAGAAATTTTTTAAGAGGAGGGGGTCTGTGGGTTTGGTTGATTGATGAAAGCCCCATATATACATATGCGTATATCGCTTTAAATTCATACTAAATCTTCCCTCAAGGGGGGGGTCCGGACCCGAGGAGTCGAGGACCACCCCCTTGGCTGTGCCTATGATGGAGGTTTTATTGGGTTGTGGTGGGAATACATACAAGGAATGGGTAGGGCAGTGGAAGGAACACATAGCACTGAGCATGCAGAGATGGCTGATGAGGAAGCAGATCCTGAACTCATTCAAATGTGGCACAAAATTGTGCAGAACAAACTAAATGACTGAGCAACATTCAAAGGCAATTTTTTTTCTGCACTGCCAACAATGGCATTGTTCTAAATCCACTTCTACAAAATGCTGAGATTGTGTACCAAATCTAATGAAAAAAGACTGATATGTCTGGCTCTGCCACTACAGATGTGTATACAACTGCAGGATGGGCATCTTTTTTTTTTTTTTTTTTTTTTGATTGGAGGTTTAACGACCACCGTGAGCAACTCAATGGGCTATAAGCAGTCGCCCGTCCCTAATTTAGGGTCACTGGTTCCAGGGAAGGGAGAGAGCCAGTGCCGTAAGACAAACACAACATCCATGCCTCACCGGGATTCGAACCCGGACCCCTGACGGACGAATGATCAGAGGCCAGCGCCTTAGACCACTGCGCCACCGGGGCGGCCAGGATGGGCATCATCGGCTGCATCTGAAGTACCTTCACGGAATACTGTGGCAAGATTTTTTATGTCACACAACACGTATGCTTTTAGTGCAGCAGAAAAACAAAGTTCTTTAGATTTGTAAATGTTAAAGTAAAAAGTCAGTTTTCTTGTCTATATGAAATATGTGGATACGTATGTGCTGTTGTTATATACATACTAGGTATCAGTATACTAGTTACCAGAGGTTAAGCTACGGTCACTATTTTTGCAAAATGCAATGAGTTAATCCAAAATGCAAGAGAAAAACTAGTGTTTGTCGCAAAATGGCACCAGCCACTTAAATACCCATATCAACCCATCAGCAGATTCTGCTCCGACTTTTCTATTTCAGTGAAAACTAGTTTCCGAAATTCTGGAAGTGACTTGCACTCCACTGTTATTTTCTAAATCCTCAAAGATAAGTTTCTACAGCACCTATTGGATCAATCACCTACCCCCTACCCCCATTACACTAGAGCACTATAAAGTGTGGGGTAGGGTAAGATTATAGAGGCTACAGCGATTAGACTCCTTCCTCCCATTCAAAGTTTAAACCATAATCAGCTGTGCCACAGCATCCTCCAAGTCCATAAACAACCCATTATTTTCAGTGCATTTGTGACCAGAGTGACCTTTCAAACTCTCGCAAGGTCATACTGAGACAACACGGATTAGGAAAGAAAAGTTCTTGCTAGAGGCTACTTGCCACCCCAGTGCTGTCTATTATATATGTGCTGCTGTTGCTATGCAAAGATTACAAAGACAATGCTGATAAATCAGCTGAACAAAATTGTTAGTTAAAAAAAATGAAAAAAACATATAAAACTGCTACTGAATCTATATCTTCTGAGCAACTTGTGCAAAAACGGTGCTCCCTTTACAAATGGATGCAAGTTAACTGGGCGGATAAAATGTCATATTTGAACTGCGAATTGTGTGTTGCAGCAAGAAAAAGCAATGTCCTGGCAAGTGATAAAGATTTGGATTTTAAGCTTATTTAATCATGATTTTAGAAATAAGTTCTTATCTGTTGCTTATCTATTTAGCTGTATAACAACTTATTCTGTCCAATACAATTTTCTTTAAATGTGTTAGTATCTTTCAATGCTAACACATTTAAAGAAAATTAGTTTTCCACTGATGTCCAAAGTGTTGTTGGTGTGAACAATTAAATTGATGCTACGATTTTTTTTATTGAAGGTTTAACAACCACCTTGAGCAACTTAATGGGCTATAAGCAGTCACCCATCCCTAATTTAGGGCCACTGGTTCCAGGAAAGGGAGAGAGCCAGTGTCGTAAGATAAACACACTCACAGTGGTCGTTAAACCTCCAATCAAAAAAAAAAAAAAAAAAAAGACAAACACAACATCCATGCCTCACCTGGACTCGAACCTGGACCCTTCACAGACAAATGGTCATAAGCCATCGCTTAGACCACTGTGCCACCTGGGCGGTGCTATAATTTACCGAGCAACAAAAAAGCAGCTAACTTTTTTTAGCATTTTGCTACAACTTTCTTTCTCCATTTTAGCAATTTGCTACAGCATTTTTTTGAGCCAGCTTAAACTCTGCTAGTTACTATTTCATTACGTGAAAAAAAAAAAAAAAAAAAAAAAAGTTTGTTTAGAAAGAAATCTGCTTAAATACTCTTTACCAAAGAAACACCACCCAGAAGAAAAATTTTAACAAAAACTCTAATTAAAAAAAAAAAAATGCATTAATACTTGATTTATCTATTTACAGAAATTCACTCCAAACTTTTAGTTTTATGACCAAACACATTCTCACTTCCTTTCCCATAGTTCTATTTAATAAGGGTGTCACATCAAAATCTTTAGTACAGATGACATAATCATCAGTTGGTTATTCAGTGACTTATAATGTAACTGGCAAACATAGGTTTGTCTTCAGCAAAGTTCATTGTGAAAAATCCTCTCTCACAAGTCACAGTTGATGATGAAACAGCATCTACTATATTGGAGGTTTAATGACTACCGAGAGCAACTTAATGGGCTATAAGCAGTCGCCCATCCTTAATTTAGGGCCACTGACTCCAGGCAAGGGAGAAAGCCAGTGCCGTAAGACAAACACGGCATCCATGCCTCACTGGGATTCGAACCTGGACTCTTCTTGGGCGAATGGTCAGAAGCCAGAGCGTATAGACCACTCACCACTGCACCACCAGGGCGGCCTCAGGAAAATCACCTGATTTTTCTAGACAGTACTGTTGGAAATACGTTTTTTTTTTGTTTTGTTTTTTTTTTTTGGTAAAAATTTTAAACGTGACCCACTGCTCACACACATTTTTTTCTCTTTCCTCATAAGTAGTAAATATGATGACATGAAGTTTCTCAT
The DNA here is from genome assembly GCA_039090855.1 of Macrothele yani. Lineage (NCBI taxonomy): Eukaryota > Metazoa > Arthropoda > Arachnida > Araneae > Macrothelidae > Macrothele > Macrothele yani. The sequence goes on along the minus strand of CM076993.1, from coordinate 138,180,150 downwards.
TTCTTCATTATCAAAGTGACAATGTCAGCTGGCCAAAAGTGACAGTTTGCAAATCAAGTAATTTTAATGGCTCCTCAAAGATATTTTTGAACCCTTTCTTAGGATGCTTTACAATGCTTTTTAGCAGTTGTTGAGTATCCTCATCACTTGTGTAACTAATGGCTGGTGTTTTCCCTAAGAAATGTTATGTTATAAAAATAAATGCCTCCTAAACAATATTTAAAATTAATATTTTATTATTTACGCACTATTTCAGACTTCGCAGCTTTGGAAATACAAACTTTTAAAAGGTAGTCCCAGGTTAATTAAAACTATGTGGCTGTAGTCTGAACATGAAAACTGATAGTCCCAGGCATTGGACTAGCTGATTTTTTGACCCCTGAGATTTGTTATATGCACATCAACTATTCTGTGTTATACTCAGCAGAAAGACAACACGCAGTTTGTTTGTGCTTGAATAACTACCAAAGCACAGAATACCATGCACGACAATTATCATTCATGGCTGTGTCCTGTCTGTGATGTAACAGGTGAAAAGTCACAAAACCATCATAGAGTTTGCTTTTTGATTAATATGGATTCATTCCGTTACTTGAGGGTTTTGTTCCAGAATCCTTAGGTTGAATGACCAACTGGAACCGTAAGCTGTGGGTTAATCCCCCACATTGGTGTACCTACCTGATTAAAAAGACAAAAAGAAATGCAAAAACTGACTCAAGTGTGGGATATGGTGGACCTACCACACTTGAGAAGGATGGTCCACCATGGTATCAACCTGGAACTGGAAAAAGGTGAAGCCCAAGTTGTATGTCAAGATCGCTGAAAATGGATAAGTTTGATACGGCAACAGAGAACAGCTTAGTGATATGTGTGTGTACTTATTATTGCAATGGTAGCCATATTAGGTTTTGTAGGAAAAGCAGCCTGTTTCTGGATGTTTCTAATCAAATTAAAGTCACAATATTTTACCAGTCATATCATAGCTGTGCAGAATAACTGTCACATGTAATAGTCAGTGGTTTCAGTAGTGATGTAAATCTACAAAACTAGATGTTGGCCTTTCCTGCTGAGCATATGCACAGTCTCATTAATGTATGTATAATGAACTAGTATTAACATAGAAAAAACATGAAATATTTCCTGTGTCTGAAATGGAAAGAACACACAGAATAGCATCATAAAAAGAATTCTGCAAAAAAATTTAACATTACGCTGCTGGAACATTTTTCTGGTCAGAATGAATAAATAAAAGTTACTTAACCCTGATTACGTAGGGGATTTTTTGTTGTTTGTTTGTTTCAGGGTTTAACAAATAGCTGTGAGCAACTCTAAAAGCTATAAGCAGTTGCTTGCCCCTAATTTACGGCCACTGTTTCCAAGTAGGGGAGAAAATCCGTGCCACAAGACAAGAACACCACCCATACCTCAAGTGGAACTTTAACTCTGGCCCACTTGGATGAACAGTCAAAAGCCAGATCACTGTGCCACCAGGGTGGCCATAGTGGCTGTAAGCATAAGGTACAATAACTATAAAAACTGGATGGAAAATATCTTTTCCAGATGTAAAAACAAAATTTTTTTATACTGTGCAATTTTTACTTATGTTCTTATGCTACATAATCTCTATTTTTGAGTTTAAAGATATGTAGCAAATCAACATTTATTTTCCTAATTACTAAGTTAAAAAACCAAAACTGAAGAAGAAATAAAATTATGTCCTTTTTTAAGACAATCTCTCCAGGATCCAAAAGCAATATTTTTTTCTGTCATTTGCAAAACATTGGTTCTGTATTTCCCCTAAAAGATCAATCACTGTAATCAAATTCACTGGATATGAAACAGGGATAACTGATCAGGGCTTGAAAAATATCTGAAAAGTTACATGCCCAGTTGGGCATGTGCAGAAATGTTTTAACTGCCCAGGTAGCAAAAGCTGGATGCACAGGAAAATTTATCTTTTAAGATAACAAATCAGAACCCTCATTTATTTTTTTTAGTTAAAAAATACGAACTATTTTTACATGTTTTGCATTTCCATTTGAAGGGTCTGTATTCAAAATGTTCAATGCACAAAAACCATGTATCTCAAGTTATAAGACACTGATGCTGAAATTGGTATGATGATGGGGAAATTCGCATTTACAGAAATTCAGTGATTCTGAATTTCTCTGTAAATGCGAATTTCCAGAAATTGTCTATGTCACTGAACACCAGAAGGGAATGCATCCATCGCTGATTATAAACATCAGAGGCATGCATCCCACTGCTGACCACAAACAACAACATTTGGAGCAAAACTTCATATGGTTCCAATTTCTGGACCTAGAACACAATAAATATAATTACAGAAGTGATATTCATCTGTCCTTAGCACTCCAGAACAATAATACAACTTGTGGTAATTAGCAGTGAAATGAAACACGACATGCAATGACTGTCTTTTTTCTTGTAATAGGAAATTGCATTCCAAACTCTATTTTTTAATATACTTGCCCGAACCGAGCAACCAGATTTTTTAGTTACCTGCCCAGGCCAATAATTTACATGCCCCGGGCATAGTATTTTTCAAGCCCTGCCTGATCACTTGTTGTATCGGCACAAGGGAGCAGCACTGCACACAGTATACTACAGAGTAGTAACAGAAAAAAGTGTTCATTGCCAAAGGTGACACTGGTTTAATTTAGATACAATAGCCATAACTGTCTCTCATGTTGTATCTGGATTTAATAATTACCCAGCAACTCTTTGGGCTATAAGCAATTGCCAGTCCCTAATTTTGGTCCATTGGTTCCAGGGAAGGAAAAGAGCCAGTGCAATCAGATAAATAGATGAAGCCCCAGTTGTATGTCCTATGTCTCTTTAGACTTAATCTCATACCCATCTCACACGAATGGGGTACCTGCGAGAGTGAGTGAGTGCAGTCATTTATCCCTCCCCCATCCTTTAAACATCTGATGTTGATTCCCATTATCAGTCACTTCAATATATACCAAATTTTTATTTTTATTTTTGGAAGTTTAACGACCACCGTGAGCAACTCGGTGGGCAATAAGCAGTTGCCCATCCCTAATTTAGGGCAACTGGTTCCAGGGAAGGGAGAGAGTCAGGGCCATAAAACAAACCCATCCATGCCTCATGGGATTCGAACCTGGACCCATCATGGATGAATGATCAGAAGCCATCACTTAGACCACTGCACCAAAATGTTTCACAACTTTCACACAAATTAAGATTCAACAAAATTTTGTAGCTTAGGCATGTATTCAAAAGGAATTACTGATTTTTTTCATTTTCCCCTCTCTTCATAAAGAACCTAATTTGATCTTGAATTCAAGGCTACACACGTCATGAAATAAAATTTCACTATCAATTTTTCTGAAGAATTTTACAAGATACATAAATACGCACAAATTTCTTGATGTATCGAGATTTAAAAAAAAAAATCATACGTTATTTTCTCAGGTGGAACCATTTAATGGTGGTTTTAACTGTTGTAACTTTACATGTTATATTTCCTTTGAGTGAAAAGCAATTCCTCAGTTGGAAGTTATTAATATTCGCTGCGAATATATATCGCAGTAATCGAATGTGATTCAAGGAAAAATCTTTCACGTACCTCTCGGTTGTAGGTGGTCGATGTTCAGATCTTTGCACGGTTATTCTCATCAGGTTCTTGGGTGTAGGCTTTTTTAAGTTAGTCCGCACGTTTTCTTGAGTAGGACATACTTTTTTAGTTGAACTACGGGATGCACATGAAGACAAAGGAGATGTGAAAATTACGTTGGAAAACTTGAAAAAACGGAAAAATGAATCACTCGTAAAAATATTCGCATGAGGAAATACAATCACTAAAAACTTCGTCCGACTTCCTAGATGTTGACAAAGTTTTTTGGTGATTGCATTTCCTCATGCAAATATTTTTAAGTGATTCATTTTTCCGTTTTTTTCAAGTTTTCCAACGTAATTTTCACATCTCCTTTGTCTTCATGTGCATCCCGTAGTTCAACTAAAAAAATATAGCCTACTCAAGAAAACATGCGGACTAACTTCAAAAAGCCTACACCCAAGAACCTGATGAGAACAACCGTGCAAAGATTTGAACATCGACCACCTACAACCGAGAGGTACGTGAAAGATTTTTCCTTGAATCACATTCGATCACCGCGATATATATCCACAGCGAATATTAACAATTTCCAACTGAGAAATTGCTTTTCGTTCAAAGGAAATATAACATGTAAAAAGTTACAACAGTTAAAACCACCATTAAATGGCTCTACCTGAAAAAATAAGATACATGAAGCAAGTTTTTTCTCTTGCATTGGTTTTCTGAAAATTCTAAAAAAAAACTGAACATTTGTTAAAAATTATTAAAAACCGCTTTAAAAATATTTCTATTTGTGTTAATACTATAATTTATCTTTATGCATAATTATTATGAAATTTTACATTAATTCCTAATCTAATATAAGAACTCGTTTGTCAAATCATGTAATTCCAGTTCTATCTAGTTTTATTTCCTCAACATGAACATTAAATTTTCTGACTACATGCACTTAACTAATAAGAAAGTGTTTTGTATCCTGAGGAAGAATGTTTCAGATGAATCCTTAATGAAATTTTGCTTCATGAAGTGGATACGCAAGAATTTAATATAGAATTAGTTTAAAATATACATGCACTTTAGAAATGGTTGAATTCACTGCTTTTTCAATTTCCATTTTTGTTACAAGAGTAAGAACCTGTTTCCCTTACCAATGTGCTGTATTTTATTTCAATTCATATAATGATCATTTCCATTTCAATTCAGGCAGGCATGACCAACATGTGTCAGTTGAACACCTCCAATATTTTTGAAAAAATTATGGTAGCTACTCCTAATAGAAGTATAAAGTACTGCAAAAGAATTTTTCATAAAAAAAATTTTTTGGTCGAGCTACAGCATTTTGAAAATAGGCAAAAAATACACTCGTGACGAAAATCATGTGAAACGCCAAATTTTTTAGTGCACACTGCTCCTGAACTATAACAGGTAGATCTCGGATTTTTTTATTTTGAAGCTATTGAATAAGCCTTTCTTTATGTTCACATAAATCGATCAAAGGAATATTGCTAGATGGCAAAAAAAGTATATATGTATTACAAAAAAACTTAATTTTCCACATATTTAGGATTTTTTTTTTTTTTTAAGAAAAAGACTTATCAGATGAGTAAGTGTGCAAACCTGTACTCCTACTAGGGTTGTCTTAGCAGTAATTTTATTTTTATCCTGTGATGCATGCAACTCATAAAATTAATTTTTAAAATATACAAAATTTCAAAAAATTAACATTTTTGAATAGCAATATCTCAAAAACCCCATATTTAAACATTCTGAAATGTTGCCCAAACAATGTTCTAATGGTAGGTAGTTTACTGGGCTAAACTTCCACGTTCGGGCCCCAGCTAGTTCCGAAAGCAATAATAGATGGCGCCATGGTAGCATTTCACGTATCCTCCGTTCTCGGCTCTGCTTGCACGAGAAATGCATTCAGTCATCTCATGACTCTATGTGTCGATGCGTCTCATCGTTTAGGACAATTCATGTTTCGGAAGAAGTTGCGCTTCGGAGAATGATGAGTACTCTTCCCGCACCTTGGTGCGTGTTTTTTTATGCTGAGATGCCTATTGATAGAGTGATGATTCTGACGTATTGTTTCACCAAAGGATTGTCTTACGATGAGGCGATTGAAGAAACCTCACATGGCCACATCCACTGAGACAGTTAGCGACTGGTATTCGTATTGCAGACAACTAGTCTCACAGTTTATGGTAGCCTCGCAATGTAAATGTACTTGGCAGACCATATTCTGGAATATTAATTTCGGCGGAATTGCCGTCTTTCCTCTGAACATTGCTTTGAAGTCCTCATTCCTGCGATCAGACAGTTCTTCCCTGGCAGATAAAACTTGACTTGCTTTTATTCTGCTAGCTACACAGTTTCATATACATGAGGAAAAACAATTCTTCCGTGAAACTAAATGTCCTTTTAAGGGCTACCTTTCATCCATATTATTCACTTCCTTTGCCACTTTCACAATGTAACGAAGCGCTTCACGATGTAGCGATAACGTGTCGCCATCTATCGTCGCTTCATAAAACTATTTCAGGGCCGAACGTGGAAGGTTTACCGTTTACTGGAGGAGTCAGGTTACTGGATTTTTGCCTTAAAATTTTTTTACACATTTTTGAAAATGACACTTTTTTTTCAAATTTTTGAATTCAGTGAAAAAATAAGAACTTTAAACATTTAGTACATTTTTAATAGCAGGAGAACACAATTCCCGGCAGCGCTCGCACTAAGCATTCACCAAGTCGCCAAATGTGTGACTAAATCCAAAAATGGCAAGAAAAAATTATTAACAGCGAAAATGGTGGTGAATGATTTTGTGAAACTTGAGCAATTTTTGACTCAAGGGTAAACTGCAATTTGTGGTAATTTTTGGGCTAAACTGCAGCTGATGTGATTTCAAAGTTTGATTTTCCAAAGCTATGGCACTGAAAATGGTACTGTGAAACACCTATTAAGGCTACTTGAGAGTCTTTAGGAGAGTCAATGAAAATAAGAGCTACTGAAGGTGGAGGATATCGAGAGGGAAGAAACTCTTCTGTAATTTATAATGAGCGGATCCAGAGAAATGGGATAGCAGAGGTTAAACAGCCTGCAGCACATAGTCCAGTGTTGGGGTTGCACTTTGACTTTGCTCAGAACTGATCTGTAATTCTACCTGATGAAGTGCAAAGTTACTACTGGCAAACCATGTCCAGATCTCACTCTTTACATGCATTGCATACTTTCCAAACGAGACTAAGTCCTTTGTGGTAGCATGCAATGATAAAAGCCATGACACAGCACATACTGTGTGCCATTCTGCTCATAAAATGTGAAATTGCTAAGACTTGTTCTTTGAAAGAATTTAAAACAATTGGTTACATCTCAGATGGAGCAGCCGGGCACTTCAAAAACAAATATAAGTTCTATGAACTTACTTATGAAGTGGGACCCAAATGTAACAAGGAAGTGGATCTTCTCAGCCACAGGCCAATGCAAGAGTGCATGTGATGGTGTGGGTGGCCTGTGCAAACTTTTGCAACTAAATTCAACTTACAGAAAGAAGCTTCACAAGCTATAAGAGACGCACCTTCATTTGTTGAAACTGTCTCCCCCTTGATCCCAAAGACTAAACTTCTACTCCTCACAACTTGTAAAGTTCAATCCTATCGAACCAGGAAAGTAGAAGAGTGGGATACAGTAAAATCTGTTGTTGGAATACAGTCGCAGCATTCCTGGTATAAACAATGAAATAAACAATCAATAGCCAGAACAGTCCGGCACCCACATAAAGCAGTGCAATTTTCAAGCCAACAAAAAAAGAACCCATTTTCTGTGAATGATTTTCAAGTGGGAGAATTTATAGGATGCATTTATGACGATAGCTGGTGGAGGGATGGGACAGATTACAAACATATCTAAAGAATTCGAGGACATAACAGTATCTTTCATGGACCAGCCAGAAGTTTTTGGTGGCCAGAAGAATGTGGCAAGAAAACAGGTCAAGTGTTCAGTGCCCTTAAAAAATGTACTTTTAAAGGTGAATGTCCCAACTCCTGTTGGACGTTCTGCACGACTTCATACCTTTGATGAGAAGGAAATCAATAAAATCCAGCAGCTTTTCTCAGTTTGAATAATTTGTAGTTATGATGGTAAGCTCACAATTTTGTTTTTTTTTGAGGCCTTTTTTCTTATGTAAATAGAAATTGAATCTTAACTGCAACTGAGATGATGTATTGTATGTGTAGACTATACATTTAAAAAAATTAAACATGTACATAGGTGACAATTAAAAATCATAAAAATGACTTTAAAAATATAGATTGACAGTGCAATTTGGAATATATACTCAGGTAAACTTTACAGATATATATATATATATATATCATCATCATCATCATTGTCAACCATTATCAATCCACTGCTGGACGAAGGTCTCCCCAAGTTTCCTCCACAACGGTCTGTCTTGTGCCAGTCTCCTCCATGTCACCCCTGCATACTTTCGAATTTCATCCACCCATCTCCCATGTGGTCTTTCTGGTCTTTTCCCTGTCCCTTGGAATCCAATCTAAAATTTCGGCTGTCCATCTATGGTCTGTCCTTCTGGCAGTATGTCCAGCCCATTGCCATTTCAGGGATTTAACTCTGATCATGATGTCTTCCACTCTTGTCATTTTTCGGATCCACGAGTTCCTCTTCTTATCTCTCCTGGTTACACCAAGCATGCACCTCTCCATGCTTCTTTGAGTTGTCTGCAGCCTTTGTATGTCTCTTTTAGTTAAGGTCCACGTCTCTGCACCATACGTAAGCACTGGAAGGATGCATTGATCAAACACTTTTCTTTTAAGACATAATGGCATATTGCTCTTGAAAATTATGTTGTTTCTTCCAAAAGCTCTCCAGGCAAGTTTTGTACGCCGATTAATTTCTTCATCAATGTGACCCTCACTTGATATCTGCTGTCCAAGATAAACGTACGTGTTCTGTTATCTCCAGCTTTTCTCCATCAATCGATAAATCTTCATTTCTTGTAAAAGCATTGAACATCACTTTTGTCTTCTGAAAGTTCATTTTTAATCCCACTTCTTTACTCTTGTCAGCAAGTTCCTGGATCATACTCTGCAGCTCTGATGGGGTAGTTGCAAAAATGACTACGTCATCAGCAAAACGAAGGTGGGTTAGATAATCTCCATTAATCTTTATCCCCTTGTTTTCCCAGCTCAGCGACTGAAAAACACCCTCCAATGTGGCATTAAAGAGCTTCTGGAGATATGGTGTCACCTTGTCTCACTCCTTTCCAATTTTTACGTGTGTTGTATTTTCAAACAGCCTAATCTTTGCACTTGCATTTTCATAGATGTTATTAATAATATTAATGTATGCATCTTCAATACCGCAGGTTTTTCAGAGCCATTGTAACTGCTGATGGTTTCACCGAATCAAAGGCTTTTTCATAATCGATAAAAGCCATGCACAATGGAAGTTCATATTCCCTCGCTCTTTCAATTAGTTCTCTCAGCACGTGGATATGATCTATTGTGCTGTAGCCACTCCTGAATCCAGCTTGTTCTCTCGGTTGAGCTATGTCCAGTGTTACCTTCAAGCGGCGTGAAAGAACTTTGGTGAAGATTTTATAAACTACTGATAGGAGGCTGATAGGTCTGTAGTTTCCGAGATCCTCAATGTCACCTTTCTTATGTAGCAGGATCATTGTAGCGGTGTTCCAATCCTCAGGAATCTTTCCTTCATTAAGGCATCGACTGAAAATTTGGGCGAGTACTGTTTCGATTTCTCCACTTGCTTCTTGTATGATGTCTACAGTAATTCCATCTTCTCCTGGAGCTTTTCCTCGCTTCATGTTCTTGATTGCATGTGCAACTTCTGCTGGAAGGACTGGAGGAACTCTGGTACAGGTATTTTTCATGATGTCTGGAGTGCATATATCATCCCTTTCATATAATTTGGAGTAGAAATCTTTCACTCTTGTCAAAATTTCGCCTCTATTTCTTGTTACAGAACCATCTTCTTTTCTCAGTGCCATAATCTGTTTTCTTCCCTTACTGAGATGTCCCTTTGCTATCTTTAGGCTTTGGTTGTTTTCAATTGCTTTCCTCACTAGTTCACAGTTGAATTTCCTTACGTCTTCAGTGATACTTTTTCTTACTGTCTTGCATAGCTCTATATATTCCACTTTGGAAGTCACATCTTCTTTAGTTGTCCTCATCTCTCTTCTTTTTTGCATCAACATTTTGGTTTTTCCTGATAATTTGTTCACATGCAACTTGTTCTTAGACCCAGCTAATTTTGTTGCTGTTTCCATAAGAGCTTTCTACATTTTCTGTTAACTTCAGAGATGTCCACTTCTTCCGATGTTAGGCCTTCTAAAGCAGAGAACCTGTTCTTCAGTTCCAACTTGAAGGTATTATGGTGTTTTTTAAGGTTGGTTATGTCAATAGATTTTGTTTGTCTTATGAGCTTGCCACGTTCAAGTTTAGTGTTGAGGTGCATCTTACATCTCACCAATCTATGGTCACTACCTGTGTTGAACTTGTTTAGCACACTGCAGTCTTCTATGACGAATTTTTTGTTACACATAATAAAATCAATTTCACTTGTCGTCCCATTTGGATGTCTCCATGTCCATTTCCTGTGTGGCTTTTTCTTGAAGAAGGAGTTCAAGATGAAAAACCCTTCTGCCTCTGCAAACTCAACGAGAGTATTTCCACGCTGGTTTCTGTTGCCATGACCGAATTTACCTACTGAAGTTTCATTCTGTTGCCGTTGCCCTATTTTTGCATTGAAATCTCCCATAATTATTTTCAAGTGCTGCATACCTTTATTATTTAGATGACAAATTTCCTCATAAAATTCTTCAATTTCTTCTTCAGGATGACTTGTGGTGGGTATAAGTTTGAATAATCTGAGCCTGGTATCTTTTCGAGAGTTGGATAACAAGTCGTGCAGCTCTGTCAGAGGAACTTTCAACTTCTACAACTTTATCCTTCAGTTTCTTGTTTATTATAAATCCAACACCACTAGTTCTGCCAGTATCTGTCCCACGATAGTAGAAGAGATGTCCACTTTTCAGTTCGATGAGATCTTCTCCTTTTCTCCTTACCTCACTTAGCCCCACGATGTCCCACTTGATCCTTTGTAGTTCCTCTTCCAATTCAAGAAGCCTTGATTCAGAAGATAGGGGAGCGTCCATTGTAAGTAGCCAAGGTCAGCATCAGATGGCAGCTCTAGTCCGGTCCTCCGGGGATTCTTAGCACCCTCTGCCTTCATGTCGCACTGGCCGCTGCCTTGGCCAGGTACATTCCAGCTGCCGGAGACTGAGGGCCAAGATTTAAGTTGTGGAATCATTTTGGAGGGGTTTGGCCATAACTCACCACGCTGGCCAAGCGGGTTGGTGAGTGTGGGATAGAATTTCCTCTAATCCCGATGGTATAGTTATACCGCTATGGGCGGTCGTCAGAGCCCCTTTAGTGGGAACAGGATGCACCACGAGAAGGCGGGGTTGACATTTGTCAAGGAGAGGCTGTGATGTTACGCATCACCTGACCTTACATATATATATATATATATATATATATATATATATATATATATATATATATATTTATTCATTTTTTTTATTTTTTTTTAATGATAACCCAACCGTGAGGTTTGAACAGGAGAGAAGTGCATTTTCAAAAATTTGTAGGAAATTTTCAAGGCAAAAATACAGTAATCTGATTTTCCCAGTTAACTACCTATCATTAGGACAATATTTGGACATTTCAGAATTTTTAAAAATGGGGTTTTTGAGATATTGCAATTCAAAAATGTTGATTTTTTGAAATTTTGTATATTTTAAAAATTAATTTTATGAGTTACATTCATCACAGCATAAAAATAAAATTACTGCTAAGACAACGAGGTAGGTGAAGTGCTACCGTGGCACCATATGTTATTGCTTTCGGAACTAACTGGGGGCCGAACACAGAAGTTTAGCCAAGACAACCCTAGTAGGAGTTCAGGTTTGCACACTTACCCACCTGATAAGTCTTTTTCTTTAAAAAAAAAAAAAATCCTAAATTTGTGGAAAAATTTTGTAATACATATAGACTTTTTGCCATCTAGCAATATTCCTTTGATCAATTTATGTGAACATAAAGAAAGGCTAATTCAATAGCTTCAAAATGGAAAAAAATTCCAGCCTCTACCTGTTATAAGTACAGGAGCAGTGTACATTTAAAACTTTGGTGTTTCACATTATTTTCGTCACAGGTGTATTTTTTGCCTATTTTCAAAATGCTGCAGCTCAACCAAAAAAAAAATTTTTTTAAATACTTTTGCAGTACTTCATTCATCTATTAGGAGTAGCTACTAGAGATGGGTCGGAAATCACGTCACTGATATTTTGTCACTGATACGCGTTTGTCACCGTCACCGGGTGTGACTTGTTTGCTGAAATATCAGTGACAGAATCACTGGCGGTGCCACCTATCGCTGTCACCGGTCGAAACTTCCAGACTCGCAGTTTCTGCTGGTCTTGGATGCTTTGGAAACGGGTTTGGCGCTACTGAGCCGTGAGCCCGTGACAGTGATTTCCGCGGAGGATCATTTACGTCACCGTATCCGTAACTTTGTTCTCACTTCTCAGCTAGTAGCTACTGGGATTATAACATTATATTAGTTACATTATGATTAGATAGGGACGTCACTGTTATTTTATTTCGTTCAGATATTAGCATGGCGAGTAGTGCAAACTCCAGAAAAGTCAGTGCAATATGGGATCATTTCACTGATCTTGGCGATCGAAATGCATCATGTGATATTTGTAAACAAAAGCTGTCTTACAAAACATCCACATCGAACTTACGAAAACACATTAGTAGGAAACATCCTTCTGTTATGCTGCAGTCAAATGTAAGGGGTACCTCAGCATCAACTTCCAGTGGCTTGAATTCCCAATCTCTGGATACTCAAAATGCTGAGAGCCGTTTACTAAGCAATGACTGTATAATGGAAGAATCAACCGAAGACCACAGGTATGCAAAAAATCTGCAGCAAACAAGAATTTCAACTTATTTACCTAAAAAGATTGGCGCCGATCGAAAAAAATAGTTGACAACCTTCTGATGAATTTGTTCATAACAGATTTCCAGCCATTTAGCATTGTGGAAGATAAAGGATTTGTAGAATTTGTAAATGGTTTGAATCCATCATACCAATTACCATCCAGAAAAACACTTTCTACAGTTCTACTACCTTCCATATATGAGCAATGTGTAAATGATGTACATGAAAAGCTGAGGAAGGTTTCAAGTGTTTTTCTCACAACTGATTGCTGGACGTCGGCAGTTAATGAAAGCTACATTGCCGTTACAGCCCATTACATCACAGACACATTCGATTTGGAATCGGTGCTGTTAGAATGTGCACCTATGAATGTTTCGCACACAAGCCACAACTTAGCAGTGGAAATAAAACTCATTGTTTCGCACTGGGGTTTACTGGAAAAGGTACTGCTTGTTGTTTCAGATAATGCTGCTAATATGAAGAATGCCATAGTAAGTGATCTTGGCTGGAAGCATATTGGATGTTATGCACACAAGCTCAATTTAATTGTTCAAGATGCACTGAAACTCATTAAGCCAACGCTTGAAAAAGTAAAAGAGATTGTTGCACACTTCAAAAGAAGCCATGTTGCTAATGAAAAATTATTGAAATTTCAAAAAACTGCTGGACAAAGCGAACCAAAAAGACTTCTACAGGATGTGCCTACACGATGGAATTCAACGTTTTACATGTTGAAGCGCTTTACTGATTTGCAGGAAGCGGTTAGAAGTTCCGTTGCGCTGGTAAATAAAGATCTGCCAATTATCACCGTGGAGGAATGGGAGGTGTGCAATCAACTTTGCAAAGTTCTGAAACCGTTTGAAGATGTCACAAGGAAAATGAGTGCAGAAAACTATGTGACAGCTAGTCAAATGATTGTCATAACACGAGGATTACTTTCTGTGTGTGAAAAATTGCTGAAAGAACACATTCATGATACAGTTCGAGCTGTTGTTCTTCAGCTAAAAAAGGGAACCAAAGAGCGTTTTCCAAATCTGGAACTTAGCAAAACAATTTCAATGTGCACATTTCTAGACTCGCGTTTTAAACTTTTTGCCTTTTCAAGCCAACTAGCTGCAGATAATGTCAAGAAATCTGTGGTTGAATTAGTTACAACAGAAATAAGTTGTGAACAGCACACTGTTGAAGAAGGCAGTGAGCCCATAACAGCACACTTAAAAGAAAATGAGCTGTCAGTGTGGGAGGAATTTGATAAAAATGTGGCTTCACTACTACCACGCGGCACTGCTACTTCACGCGCCATAAATGAAGTGCAGCGTTATTTGGAAGATACTGTGTTGCCTCGAGACAAAAACCCATTAGCATGGTGGAAAGGACACCAGCATGAGTATCCACATTTAGCCAAACTTGCAAAACAAAAATGTAATGTGATTGCTACTTCAGTTCCGTGCGAGAGAATTTTTTCTAAGGCTGGAAAGCATTGTTAATGACCGACGCACGAGAATTAGTTCTGGTAAAGTTCAGAAGCTCTTATTCTTGAATGCTAATTACAAAAAATCATTGTAAAATATTAGATCTTAATTTTTCATTTTCTTAAATGCTAATTACAAAAATTCATTGGATATTTACTTCTTCTGCATGTTGCCTAAAACTATTAAGATATAAATTATAATCAGCAAGTTTAAAGCTTTGTAACTTTTACATTATTTTAATATTGCCCTATTGAATAGCGCAGGCCGCAGTTGCTAATATCATTTTGGAAACACATGGAATAATCAATACACAAATAAATTGAACTGTTCTTTCCCTGTAACCAGAGGTGTAACCATGTTTCAAAATCTACGGGAAGGGGGGGGGGGGTCCAATCACATGCACAGTGATCAGACCCCCCAGATTATATGTATACATATATATACAATAATATTATTAAGAAGAGACAGAAGCAAAAAAAATTTTAGCAGGTACTAAAACAACAAAGAAAAACTAACTCATATACAAACAGGTATGAGTAAAAAAAGAAGATAAATTAATAGCAACCTGAATGTAGAAAGTGTTGAGAATGCTGAGAATTGGCTTTATCAAGGACCAGCAAAACTCTGCATTTTCTCACTTTCACAAAGACCTAGTTGGAAATGGGTTTCTGCAAAGCCATAGATGCAAGTTTAAAGCCCACCAAATTTTATTTTAAAATATCATAACTTCCTCAGAGTTGCATGATGAATCACTTACCGTATATACTTGCATATAAGTCGACCCCCACTTTCAGAGGAAAAAATCGTAAGAAATCGGAAACTTGCATATAAGTCGATCCCGGAATGAGAAAAAAAAAATTCAATGAATTTATTCAAAAACATTTGAAAACGAAAAAAATTATATATATAAAACTAAATTTAATTTGCATACCCAAAAACTTCATCGGAACCCTTCAAAATCCGATTCCGAGTCAGACTCGCCAAACAGTTCAAAAAAGTCTCTCTCCATCATCGGCGCGTCATCATAAACATTAGTATTCCCATCTATGCCTGTGTCATCAGAATCACTGTCATCATCACTCATAAAAATTTCATCCTCTGTGCCATCAAGTTTGTTACTAATGCAACATTTCTTGAATGATTTCACAACCATTTCCGCAGGTATCGCGCATCCCAAGCATCCTTGACCCATCGCGCAATCAAAACGATATCCGGTTTCTTTAGATTTCCGCCCTTAGTTTCAGTTGGCAAATCAGAACTTATCCAATTTGCCCAATACCTCCACACATTGTCCTTGAAGGGCTTATTAAGGCAGACATCTAGTGGTTGAAGAACAGATGTCAACCCACCTGGGATGACAGCAAGAGTTGTTTTTTTAATTTTCTGCAGTTTTTTTCACTTCTGCACAACAGTGTGCAACAAACATATCCCACACCAAAAGAGAAGGTTTCCTCAAAAGTACACCTGGCCTTTTGTTCCACACATTCTTTAACCAGTCAATTGTTCCAGATTCGTTCATCCATCCTTTTTCATGGGCACGAACAAGCACACCAAACGGAAAGACAACGCTTTTTGGCAGAGTTTTGCATTTGAAAATAATTACCGGAGGTAGCTTACTGCCGTCGGCCAAACAGGAAAGAACAACCGTGAAACTGGATTTTTCGTGGCCAGTCGTTTTGATCAAGATATTTTTTCGCCCTTTTGGTTCACCGTCTTATTTCCAGGAAGGTCGAAACACATGGCGGTTTCATCCATGTCCCCTATTTGGGAAAGTTCAAAAGCAGTCTCTTTTCTCTTTTGAATTACATACTTTTGAAATTCCATTATCTTTGCTTCGAGGTCACGAGGTAACTTTTGTGCAATTTTGGTGCACTGGTGTAGACACAACCCATAGCGGTTCATGAACCTTGTGCACCAACCTGGTGAGGCACGAGAAGTGTTATTTGCGGCTGCAAACTTTTCATCTTTTGCGAGCTTCATTGCTCGCAAACGTATACCAGTTCGCGTTACAATGTAACTATTTTGTCTGCAGCCCACAATCCAATCATTCAAGACACTTTCCAGCTCTAGGAAAGATGTCGTTCCACGGCGCAGCGCCTTTTGCGATTTTCACCAAGTCCGTTTTTTTTTTACGCCAATCTCGAATCAGTTTTTCGTTAATGCCAAATTGACGTGAAGCAGCACAGTTGTTAGTACTTTCTGCAAAAGAAACCACTTTCAACTTGAATCCTGCGTTATAGGACATCCGTTTCTTTACACAATCCGTGTCACCCATAGTAGGAGAAGCGAGACACGTGCAATTAAGAACAAGAAAAACATGTGCAATTAAGAACAAGCAACACCTAACACTGGCTGTCGCATGGCTCCGTTACGTCGAAGGTCAGTGCAATCAACTGGTAGTTGGAAGGGCGGAGCTTTCTATGCGCGGCTGTGACTGCGCTGTGGATACGCAAAGCCAGGAGAGAGGAGACTTCTCAAAGCGCGGAGAAATTCGGAGGGTCGCGATTTCGTAATTCTACCTCATCAGTGTTTTTTCTTTCTTTCTTTCTTTTTTTTTACTTTCGGAGGGTTGTGATTTTGTAATTAATACCGCATCAGCATTTTTATTTCTTTTGGGATGGATTGCCTTTTGCCTCACGGGAAGAACTTTTGGACTTATGATTTTTTTAGACCCCGCGTATAAGCTCTCCACCCCATTACTTTGAAGCTCTCATTTTGTCCCAAATTTCTCGACTTATACGTGAGTATATACGGTAGTTAAAAGTTTTTGCTTGCATCTATAACTTTCCTGGCCCAACCCACGCTCATCATCTGCCACAAAAAACAGAAAAACAATTACAAAAAACACAAGTTGTGATAGTGTCTGAATAAATCAAAAGAATTATTCATCAAAAACACGCCAAGCTACCTAGCCGCCTAAGAGAGAATTTAAACATGAATAGCAATACCAAAGTACTACATAATCTTATGCTTTGTTGTGAAAAACTTTATCCAAAATGCCATATAATAAAAAATTTTAAAAAATAGATTACTGAAAGTAAACAGGATTTTTGTACCCTCAACGTCCTCAACAACTGACATCACAAGAACAAAAAAATAATAATAAAAATAAAAAGATACTTTGGAAAAATTATGACTTTAACAATTAGGTACAATATTTACAAAATATTCCAGGAGTGCTTTAAGAGTATAATAATGTAGATATTATGTTCTTACCAACATTGAAAAAACATCGTTGACAAGAACAATAAAACGGCTAGCTACTCAAACAAAGTGCTCAAAATCACGCTAAATTTCCAGTAAAGAGAAAAAAACACAAAAAGTTAGTAAACTTGCTTGCACTTAATTGCCTGATGCGAAAAAAAGGGTATACATACTGTATAACGGCCCCCAACACACACGCAAGAGCAAAGCAGTTGCTGAGGCATGATCTAACGGGCACAGCACACACATAGGCTCATTAGATCGTGTCTAGCAACTGCTTTGCTATTGCCGAATTGTGGAACTTGGCGAACACAACTGTAAAACTACGATAGATAGGGCAGAAATGTAAATTACAAAGCTATACACTGACTTTGCTTATTAGGAATCAATATTGCTGTTTTATTAAGTGCACATTAAACACGTGTTTGCATTCTATAAAAAATCACAATCTTACATTATTAAATTTAGTCGGTTCACATTATAAAAAGTGTGCATTATATTCCTGAAAAATTTGGGGGAGGGGGTCCTTTACATTGGAGACCCTCCCAGTGGTTATGCCTATGCTTGTAACAGTACCACAGAAATTTGAAAATTATATCATCCTGGAACTGGAATCGAACCCGCATCTCCCAATTAGCATACTCAAGTGCAAATTGTGAGATGCGGGTTCGATTTGTATTCCCGGACGATAAAATTTTCAAATTTCTGTGGTTATGTTACATGGAAAGAACAGCTTGATTTACGTTTGTATTCATTATTCCATGTGTTTCCAACTTGATATATACTCATTTGCTGGTGATCTAACTTAGCACTAGGATGAGACATGTTTGTTTCCACTAGTGCAGTGAAATCAAAGTCTGACGTTTCAGATTAATGCTTCAGTTCTTTGGATTTCATTGTCCTGGGTGGTGTAATGGATAGCATACTTGAGCACAAATCGGGAGATGCGAATTGATTTTCTGTTCCAGGACAATAACATTTTTGAATTTCTGTGGTCTTGTTAGAGGGAAAGAACGGTTTGATTTATATGTGTAGTAGTACTAATATTCTACAATGTTACTTGCACAAAAATTCAGTAAAGACAAAACATGCATTTCAAACTTAGGCAGATGGGTGTAGAGGCAAAAATTCTAAATTGATTTACTATCGGGCTTATTATGGGTTTACGAATTCGTAAGGGATGTCAGACCTGCATTCATATGGAACTGCAGCCATCCCCTGCAGCATCTGTAACCGATGGCACCTAAAAAGAATGGGGGAAATGTGCCACCACATATCAAAAGCAGTGAGGAATAGCCCCCACAGCATCAATAACCTTAAGATTTTTAGTATGCAACATATTTATTACTTTTTTTTCTACTCGTGAATCAAAAAGTATTACACTTGCTGTTTTCCTTGACTTGACTAAAGCGTTTGACACTCTCAATCATCAATTTCTTTTAACCAAATTATATAATGCGGGTGTAAGGGGTATTTGCACGTACTTTACAGTAGCAATACCTAACTGATAGTTTTCATTATATTACCATTGATCAAACTGAATCATCACTACAACCGATTACTTCAGGGGTTCCCCAGGGCTTAGTTCTGGGTCCCATACTGTTTAATTTATGTATAAATGATATTTTTAACATACCATCTAACAATGCTCTAATCCTCTATGCTGACGATACAACAATATTATTCCACAGTAAAAACCTTAACAAAATGATTGGTCCGGCAAATCATCAACTACAGATTGACTCGGAATGGTTAAAATACAATGAACTTATAATTATTGTTAGTAAAACAAAATTCCCTATCTTTACTAGACAAAAAATATTACATACCCAAGTTCTATATTTACTTTTTAAATAATACTCCTATTGACATAGTACAGGACTTTAAGTGCCTGGGAATTATTCCAACTTCTGACCTAAAATGGAATAACCATATTGACTCAAATGCAAATCGAATCTCCAAAAACATTGGGATTGTCAGCAAAATTATTTCAAGTGTAACTACCAAAACACTTTAACTTTTGTACTATGCACTATTTCAGTCACACATTAATTATTGCTTTTCCTCATGGGGACAAAGTACTGAAACTAACATCAACAAACTACAAATCCTACAAAATAAATACATTAGATTACTAGACTTAAAAATTTATTTTTCTTTTCATACCAACTTCCAACCTTTCACTTTTCATCATGCCCATGTCAACCCTAACCATTACGGAATTTTATCTATTAAACAATTATTTGATTTTAAAATAGGCAAACTTATGTTTCAAAGAATTAAGTTGAACTTACATACAGAAATCATTGAATTGAATTTACGTACTTACCACTACAATACAAAACACAGATCATTATTACGACCCATACATCCTAAAAACCTCATGATGAAGCAGAGCTTATATTATATTGATCCTGAATAATGGAATACACTACCAGTTAAGTTAAGCACAATAAATAACCTAAATATATTTTAAAAAAAACTTAAAAAATACTTGCTAAGATAATTAAATAAATGATAATTTAAAACAAAATTATTTAAAATATAACTAACATCTAACATTACAGTACTGTACATTCTTTCTGATGTTGTGGGTTCTTCTGAGCACTGCCCTTTGGCACCTGTATCTGTTTTTCGTGCCATGTGTATATTTTTCGTTACCAATTGTATCTTAGTACCATGTCTACATATTGCTTTTGCACCGCTCTATGCATTGTTGTATCATGTTTTTATTTTCTTTCGCAAGTGTATCTGAATCTTTGTGCCTTGTTTACACATTTTCCTAAGCACCGTTGTATGCCATTTTGTGCCAGTATCTGCATCTTGTTTTATGTATTTATTTCCTGTTGCACCCTATTGCGTATGAGCTTTCTTTCTGAGCCATATTCCCTGTTATGACATGGTTGTGTCCCCGCAAACTGTTTGCCATGTAGCACCATAATTTTGGTTTACAGTTGTCTTTCTTTCCAGCTGAGGTGTCCAGCTGTTGCGCATTAGGTGTTCTTCGCCTATATGTGTCAATGTGCTCGATTAATGTGTTACCATGTATATACATCTTTTTCTTTTTCCAAGTGTCTGTTTACCTGCTGCACCATTTTTGAAGCGGTGCCTTGTTGCTGTCAGTATCATTATGCATTATTCTGTTATGCACCATTGATTCTCACTGTCCCTGTATGCTCATTGTGTTTTGCTCCGCATCTGTTGTATTATGTTGTGAATGTATCCTTGTACCATGCTCCTTAGCCTCTCAGCAAGTGCTTACATGTTTTTAGCAGTATGTGTTATTTTACGCTGGAATTGCTCAGCCGTTTGTACATATTCGTTTTTCAACTGTTTTCTGTTGGCGCTATTGGCTAGCACCGTAATTTTGGTTTACCATTATGTCTTTCTTTCCAGCTGGGGGTGTCCAGCTGTTGCGCATTAGGTGTTCTTCGCCTATATGTGTCAATGTGCTCGATTCATGTGTTACCATGTATATATATTTATTCATTTTCCAAGTGTCTTTATCTGCTGCACCATTTTTTTTAAGCTATGCCTTATTGCTGTCATTATCATTATGCATTATCATGTATTATTCTGTTTTGCACTATTGTTTCTTACTGTGCCTGTATGCTCATTGTGTTTTGCCCCGCATCTGTTGAATTATGTTGTTGTGAATGTATCGTTGTACCATGCTCTCAGCAGGTGCTTACGTGTTTTTAACAGTATGTGTTATGTTATGCTGGAATTGCCCAGTCGTCTGTACATATTCATTTTTCTGCTGTTTTCTGGTTTGGCGCTAATGGCGCAGTGTACATATGCTCTTTCTTAGAATAAAGAATACTTCTGACCTCTAACATTACTGTTGTTGTTCTGCAAACCTGGGTTTACTTGGGAAATCAGGGCTTGTCAAGACTCTCAGAGGCCTTTCCTTAATTTTCCCTGCTGTTCTTATGAAATATAAGTTATTCATGTATATTCCCAAAGCTTTACAATGGAACAGCAGAAAATAAAAAAAAATATATTTATTATTTATTTATTCATGCTCCACAGGCAAAGCTGGAGAATAAATCTCTTTCAACCTACAGTTAAAAAAGCATATATATAATATGTGCTTTGCAAAAATGTTTTTTTAAAAGGCCCCTGAAAATCTAGATAAGCATAAGCAACATAGAAGAAATTTCAGCACAAAAAAAAAGGAAACAATAGGAGTGAAGAGCAGTATGGAAATGCACTTTGCCCAAATATCAGGGATAAAGCAACACTTGTAGCTTCATCCCTGATCTTTGATGAAGCAACACTTGTAGCAAATATATTTTTTTACTCAAAAGGGTGATTAAATTAAAGTATGAAAAAATGAAGCATCAAAAATGAGTGGCTACCAAGTGTTGCTTCATCATGGGACAGAACACGTTGGCCCTACCCGTTTCCACGAAGATTTAACAAAAAAGCGTTTCTGTAAGTGATTTCTTAACATAGAATTAATAAAGTTTTCCCATTTTAGTTAATGAAAAGATTTTACAAAACAATTAAAACCTAAACCAAGCACAAGTTTTCAAAAGGAAAAACATGTACTGCCCTCTAAATCAAAATAAAAAAGAACTCTAACTGATTTAAATAACCAATACTTAATTAAGAAATCACTTCAGTCCCAACCGATGTCAAAAACCTGCTACACACAAAGTCCAAAAAATGAATGATAAAACACTAAAATTTTTTATGATACCATCTTCAAAACAAAATATCACATTATTTACAGAATTACTATTATTCTGTGCTAGTTTTTAATCTCTAGAAACACATGATTTAAATTATGAATGGCCAAAACGAAAAAAATTAAAAAATCAAAAAAAAAAAGCCATTTGCATTCATTTGACAAAAGAATAGGCCTAGCCACTTACACAGACTGAGCTAAAATGCTAATAATAAAAAATACAATTTTGAGATGATCCCTCAGCTAACAGTAACAATTTTCCATTCATTCCTGCAAAGAGCAAATAAACAATCCAAGATATTTATAAAATTGTGGCCAATTCAGATTTCTCCCACATGATAAGGCTGGCTCCATCATTACGCGTTAAATTAGCTGGCAAATCAGTTGAACTAGGATTATATGGCGACAAACATTCCGTGTCCATACTTGCAAAGCTGCCATTCCTGCCCTTCACAGTGTTTTCACCGTAAATCTGGCTAAAAGCATACAACACAGGATATAAGCTATCCTGCACCACCTGCAATCTCAATTACATTGGACAGCAAAAACCCACTTCATATAAGAATAAATGGGTACAGCTCTCAATCAAAGAATTACAAATCTAACAACAGAAATGACATACATTCTTTGAGTAATTACCCAACACATGAGTTAGAACATTTCAATTTACATGGATTTGACACCAAATTGAAGTCTTGCATATTATTCCCTGTTTAGAAGAAAGGAAATATGAAATTTTGAAAGAGCAAAGTCTTTACCCATATGGGCTTAATTCAACACTCAGAAAACAAACAAGCCAAAAGCCAGTTCACAGTTAGAGAGCAGCAGAATAGATTTTGGGGCTCCTTAAAGATAGCCATTATTTTGTGAAGTCTATTAAACTCTTGAAAGTCTGTTAAACATTTGGTTTTAAAAAAGAAATCCAAAAATAGTGGGAAAACTTGAAGAGCAAAATAAATACACATGTAATATATCTTATTTCTGACTCTATTAAGCATATACTGAAATATAAGCTAAAAAGAAAAAGTTTATGAAAAAATTACGTCACAATTAGATTCCTCATTAAAGGTTATTATGACCATTTCAGAAAAATAGTTTGTGATAATTTCCCCATTTCTAAGCAACAGTGTAGTTGTCTTCAAATATGCAAGAACTTGGGGAACTCTCGTAAAATACTTCAAGTAGACAGTCTTAATTCTAGTAATAGATCAAGTTCTTGAGACTGTAAGAAGTATACAAACTTAGAATATTATAATAACTATCGCAAACATATTGTAGCTGGAAATCTGAATTTCACTAAAGACATTAGTCTTAGAAAACTTTTGACCCTTGGTACCAAATTTAGGTCATCTCACAGGGTCAGTAAGCATGACATTCTTCATAGTTTCATAGAAGATCTAAATAAACATGTTAATTCCAGCCTTGCTTAGTTTTCCAATTGAAGTATTAGCTGAATGGAAGCACTGTGTGCTTTTGGAGTTTATGGGCCATCTTAAAAACTTAGATTAGAATAAACATATTGATGTGGAACAACGAGAGGACTCGTTTTTACTAGGAGAGCTAGAATGTCTTAAAAATCTTCAGGAGCATTTTATCTTTGCCACAATATACAAAACAGGCAATAATGTGTAAGACATTTTACAATGAACTTATCAAAACAGAATTATAGTCAACGCCTCAACCTACAAGTTTGTCATCTTAACTCTAGGCAGTTGGAAGATAAGTTCAGAGCCTTCCATAAGATTCCTTCTGCCAGAGGAAATGAGCCAAGGTATATTTTTCTGTTTGATACTACTAAGTTTCATAAAACACTGGTGAAATTCAGGTTTTTTGCAATTGGGGTTAGGAGTTGCAAAAGGAAAATAGACAAAAGCTTTGAACACCTTTTGAAAAAAATCCAGAAACACATTAAAGAACACACAAATTTGAATAATAGAGAATATTAAATCATTAATAATAACTCAGAAGTAATAGACACAATACACAGTTTAAAACTGTCCAGCATTAATTCCTATGACTGAAAATTTGTACACTAATTTTCCTTTGGAAGGCATCATAACTCCTTAACAGAGCTGAGCTGCATTCAGAACTTAACCTTTCTTAGCAGATAACGCTTGGAACCTATACCTGGCACATACAACTGTTATATTAAAAATAACCATATTCTTAGGGACGAGGAGTCCTATAGGCAGATGAATGGAATTCCTATGGGAGTTCCCCATTCGAATAGTGTTTGCAATTTATCCCTTTTCTACAAGAATTACAGGGCCGCCCCGGTGGCGCAGTGGTCTAAGGCACTAGCCTCTGACCGTTCGTCCAAAAGGGGTCCGGGTTCGAATCCCGGTGAGGCATGGATGTTGTGTTTGTCTTACGGCACTGGCTCTCTCCCTTCCCTGGAACCAGTGACCCTAAATTAGGGACGGGCGACTGCTTATAGCCCATTGAGTTGCTCACGGTGGTCGTTAAACCTCCAATCAAAAAAAAAAAAAAAAAGGATTACAGGTTCATCAGGTATAAGTCTGAATCAGATTAGTTACTTATACATTTCAAAGTGCATAGATGATTTGCTTTGCTTCAGCAACTTTGGAGAAATAGAAACAGATTTTGAAAGCTTTTATCCCAGTTACCTGAGTTTATGCAAAACAAACCACAGTGAACAAAAGCTTGATATTTTGGACTTAGACATAAACTTAAATGCAGGGTCCCCCATTGTCAACCTATTTCATAAAAAAAAAACTTGCTTTCCTTTTAAGGTAATTAGATTCATAAACTGGTTTTCTAATGGTTCAAATAAAGTAACTCTAAATGTACTCATTTCACAAATAATTTTAAGAATGGTAAGGATATAAATATATATCAGAGCATATTTCAGGAGATGGGGGAGGCTGCACAGCATTTTTGGATTTTTGGGGACTCAGTATTACAGGCACATCTAGGATTTCATCATGGGTGGCCAAATAAAAATACCCAGGAGAAAGTATTCCCAAAATGTGATGACCAAACCATAAAAAATCAGTGTTATCAAGAAAATGGGAAAATGCATGGTTGAAAAATGGATGCCAATTCAGGATTCAGCTTGTTGAAATTATATCGAAGTAGTAGGCAATATAATGTCATCCAAACATCATGATTCAAATGAATTCTTAATGTATGAAAATTTTCCCCAATTACAGATGCGTACCAAAAAATATCTGTAATGCTTTCGATAGATTTGAGGGTGGACTAGGGGTGACTATACTTTTTTGTGGACTCCTCCTAAAACAGCGGAAAGAAGTAGAATTTTTTTTTTTCACAAATGCAGTTTCTTAGTTTTTGCTGTGCTATCTGAAAAAAAAACTAAAGCTCTTTCAATTCTTTAAGCATCCTTCATAATTGTGAGGCCTCTTGAAAATGTGAGACCCTGGGCTGCAGCCTTCCTAGCCCTACTCTTAAATGGGCTCTACTTTCTTTATGGGAGGATGATTTTGTTGGGAAGGTTTTATGGATAAGAGTATTAATCTTCTGTCATTGTATTTTTATTGTTGTTGAATTGACAGAAAGTGCTGTTAAAATTGTATGTAATAATAATAATAGGAGTTAACTTGGACAAAGAATGTCCTAAATGATTTTTTGTAAAGATATATCTTGGGGACATAAGGGGATGCAATTATGTTGAATCAAGCACCAACAGGTTCAATAAATTGACCCAACTATTGAAAATATTTTGTTGTTGTTTTCTTGAAAAGGATAATTCAGGCTATGATATTTTCATACTCTATTTGAACGGTGGTGAAATTAAATGTCATGTTTTTTGATATATAATAACTATATCCTGTATAGGTACATATATGCTCATTTAGGCTTTGTGGGTCAGCTCTGGAGTGATATGCATATATATATATTTTTATATTAGAATCTGTATTTTGGAAAAAAATTTTGTAAAAACATGTATATTTATGGGTTATATCATATTATGTAAATATAAAAGTGGTAAATTGTTTTTTACAGCTGTTTTCTTTTATTTATACTAATTTATTGCAATTATAGTAGTGGACATAAACAGATTTGAGTCCATGTTTGTAGGTACTGAGTATGTTACAGGTGATGAAAAAGAAGAGACCTGCTATAAAATTATGATTCCTGTACATTTTGTTATATTATAAGGTTCTTTGAAGGATGACATGATGTGAGGATAAGAATGACATTTATACGGAAAATATATGAGCATTTATGTCAATTATTTGTTCTGTATCTATTTATTTCCCCTCCTATTCTGGTTAAATGAAGATTTAATACAGCAGTGAAATTTTAAAAATATGACCTCTTAACCTCACTTCTGAAAAATCTACTTCACTTTCCGTAAAATGTAAAGTAAGGGAATATTTTCGACTTTAAGAACTTCAATTAGTAAGAATACTGAAAATGTTAAACTATCTGCATATATCAGGCAAGTAATTCTATTTCAACATCTAACCTTAGGTAAAAATCGCATTTCGATTTTTCTTTTATAACGTCTCCAAGTTAAGAAAAATTCCTAAAACGTTTTTTTTTTTTTTTTTAAATATCGTGAAATTAAGATGAAAAAAAAACTTTATTTACACAGTTGATAAAACAGTAAGCTTGTATAATTGATGATTATTAGATCCCTCATTTTATCTGTCTATAGGCCTCGTAAGTCGTATAGCTGAAGTTCCTTTGGTTTCCGTAGTTTCAAAGCAGTTTATTGCTTGGATGTGACGTCACCTGTAGTGCGCGGTGATTTACAGCGGCATGATAGGAGTGGTGTCACCTAAAGCACGATGGTTCCTGATTCCTGTCACTGATACACTGAGTCACTGACAGACAAGCGTTACACGGCCTGGGGGAACTGCTGTCACCGACTGTGATTTTGTCACTGATATTTTTCACTGATACTTCCCTGGAACCGTCACCGTTGTCACTGATACTTAAAAGTCACCGTTAAGCCCATCTCTAGTAGCTACCATAATTTTTTTCAAAAAAATTGTAGGTGGTCAACTGACACCTCCTGTCTGAATTGAGATGGAAAGGGTCTAATGTGAAAACAAGACCATTCTTCATTTTAAAACATGATAAACATGTTTCAACTTATATATACTACCTTCTTCTTAATATGTTTCAAAACACTAACAGTTTATTTCTGCTTAATTTAAATAACTGAAGTTGCAATCCTTGTAAAAAATTATATGTAAAATATAGTTTTAAAATGTTAGGAATAAATCTATTAGTAAAGAGATTCATGTGGAATTTATACATAAGAGTGCTTATAGATTGAATGCTGCTTGCAGTGTAATGCAAATTGCTTGAGGGGAGGTAATATCGCTTCAGGTAAGTCCATGGTGGTAAAAGATACAGAAAAATTTCAGTTTATGATCACTGGACCTCTATATGTAGATTGTAGAACCAATTTACAATAATATAAAATACTCTTTTTCAGTAGTCATTTTAAATGTGACCTCATCGGCTAATTGAGATTAAAAACACTTTTCTTGAATTTGAATTCATAGAACTTTCTCTTTATTTAATTTCGTTTCTGCGACCTAATAGTCCGGGTCTTCAACGATGAAAACTTAAAAGATTTTCAGAAACATACTCAGGTGAGATACAGGGAGAAACAGCAACTCCATGATGCACCTCTCAACATTTATTTGGTAAATATAAAAAACGACTAGTAAGCTTTACTTACCAGTAACATAAGACACTGGCTTAAAGCACTTTGAACGGTGGTTAAACAGAAATACTCTCATCGGGTAAATTAGTCTATTAGCACCATAGCAAAACTTAAAAAGTTCAGCTGACATTTTTCAAGATCGGACAGCCTTTAAGTTAAAACGAGTCTAGATGTTGAATATAAAATGCAATGGTTTAAATCCCTGATCAATACTTAAATAATTAACAGTACAACAATTGTTCTCTAAAAAAATATGGAAAAGATAAAGGTCGAAATCCATGTTCAACAAACACAACTGGAGAAAAAATTAAAATTTAAACAAGCCATTCCGGCCATCACTGTCCCTTTCTACTTGTGTTGCCAATTTCACTTTTAGAAATTATAAGTTGCAGAGAAACCCCAAAACCATGACCAGGTGGAAAAACGTCCTACGTATATCGCTAAAACTTTTTCTGGAAATTACATTGCCACCCGGTGGCGCAGAGACCAGTCCGCTGGCTTCTGACCATTCGTCCGAGATGAGTCTGGGTTCTAATCTAGTGAGGCATGGAATGGATGTTGTGTTAATCCTACAGCACTGGCTCTCTTCCTTCTCTTGAACTAATGGAGCTAAATTCAAGGAGGTTAGAATACGATATCTGGAGATGCCCTTGTTAATGGAGCACTACCACTTTGCGTGAAGCCTGTAACTTAAGGTGACCAGATATTGGGACACCGATTTGAGGACAAATGGGCGTGGCGTCCCCAAATCGGTAGTTCATTTGGGGACAAATACGCAATCAAAATAAATATGCAAATCTTTTTGTCGCAAAATTGCATTGCTTCAATAAGTGTGATATTACACATTAAAACCTGTGTCTTAAAAGGATATATCTTGTAGAATGTTAGTAATTTGTATTGACAAAGCAGAACTATGATGGCGAGAACATATTAGGCAAAGTGAAATGCTTTACCTTAGGTACATGCGCTGAATTAAAATTAGGCTACACACCACAGTAATTGCATGGCGAATTTTTCATTTTGCCAAAGTTTTTGGAGATACTCAGAACAAGTACAGTCGAAATTTGACAGCGCCAGTGGTGCATTGACCTAGTGCTGACCACTGAACATTCGTACAATTTGGTACCGATTCGAGTTCCGAATGAGGCATGGGTGGTGTGTTTGTCTTGCAGCACTTGCTCTCTCCCTTCCCTAGAGCGAATGTCTCCAAATTAGAAACAGGTGACTGCTTATAGTCTTTAGAGTTACTCGTAATGGTCGTTAAATCCAGAAAGAAGTTTTTAAAAGTCAAAATTTGTTTTCACAAGAAGCATGTTGGAAAATTAGTACAACGAAAACTACTTTTAAGAACATTTTTCATTGGAAATCTAAAAGCTTAATGAGGAAGTGTAAATTCGAGCACATTTGGGGACAAACATTAAAATTTGAGGACAATTTGCGTCCCCAAAGGCTTCGAACATTTTGGGGGACAGTAAACTAAATTCGAGGACTGTCCTCAAGAATTGGGGACGTCTGGTCAGCTTACTGTAACTGCGAGCGACAGCCGTCAAAGTGTGGGAAAACTGATGGTTTCCAATGCTATTTCAATGCATTGTGTATTGGTCGAATCGACTTCTTTGGGCCCAAATGTTTCGAATTTCGCATCATAACTTGCTTCCGATGCGTGAGAAAATGCTAAATTTATAAAATTCTTAACTATTTTGAAGCCCCTTCCCATTTTTATTTTAAATTGAAATTCACGAGCATTTATAGTGCGAATTCAAACCAAAATACAACTTTAAAGTTGAAAACTTTACTCGTCTATGAAGCATAATTCATTCCGGTTTGATATCAACACAGTTTCTGCAACCAAAAACCACGCAATTCCAAAATACACACGTTGAAATTACTTAGGTGTTATGTAAACAACGTCAAATTCCCACACCTGGCGGCTTCACGGTTAAGAGACTCCGGGCATCTCGAGAAGTATTTTTCTAACCTCCTTGGCTAAATTAGTAAATCAGAGTAAGACCTGCTTGTAGCCCATCGTAGTTCTCACTGTGATCGTTAATCCCCCTCCCATCACATTTGATTGAAATTTACCTGCTTCACTTTTTGTTTTAATTGGTGCTAAACGATCACCGCGAGCGAGCAACACTGTGGACTATAGGCAGCCATCCCATCGAGTTTTTATTAGGTGGAGACACCACCCCTATCCACGCAGCACTGGTATAGCGTCTAGAAGGGAAAGTGTGCCGAGCGCCTAGCGTACGTAATGATTGGCGTGGATACCGAAATTTGTCCCCTTCGTAGATGGCGCTTCGATCGCCTTCCCTTCCCTCTTTCTTACTGTGATGGGGAGCGGGAAACTAAATTCGTGTTGCTTACTGTGAAAAGAACGGTAATTTAGACGAAAACGTGTTATGTTTTAGGTTTTAGAAGGAATGTGGATTACCTAAATATTGTATATAAGTTATACTTAGCTCATTATGCGGAAGAGAAATAACCATAGTTTTGTGCCAGGTTGCAATACTCAGTACAAAAACAGTAAGCCGTCACTCTTTGGAATACCCAAAAATGATAAACTTTTACAGCAGTGGCAAAGATTGATTCCCGGTGCAGATGTGCAGATAAAAACTTACGACAAATTTAGTGCTGTATGTGAACTGCACTTTGAGAGATTTGTGGTTCGAAATTTTGTGCATAAAATAAATGAGGAGACTGTGTTAATACCCAGAGATCGGCCCATCTTGACACCAGATGCAATTCCAACAATATTTCCAAACCTTCCCCATTATTTGTCAAAAACTCTGGCAAAATACAGGAAAGTTAGGGAAACCGATGATAAGCCTGATGGTAATTTAAATAGCTTGGAATTCACTTCCCAAAGAGTTACACGGAACTGCCTTCTGAATATCACAGCCTTCAGTATTTTGGGGTAAGCAAATTCCTGCAAATAATTCAAAGTGCATAATTTTCCATGTTCATTCATTCAAATGTGAATTGTCAAATTCATTGACAACAGAAAAACTGGTTGTTGTTACCAAAAGTTAACCAGAGGTTACCTGTAAAGTGTATTTACGTGGAATAAAAATTAACTCAGTTTCTAATATTACTTCTAAAGATGAATCAAAATCCATTATTCGAGACACTGATAGGCTAACAGTATGTCATGGCACAGGCTCCATTTCAGAATTTGAAAATAACATGAAGTACCTTGAAAGTGGAGTTATTTTTTAGAATAATTTGTACAGCAAAAATTGTGTAACGAAAGGAACAACAAAGACTTGCCTCAGATGTAAGTATCTGCAGGGCTTACTTTTGCACAAAATAGCTTATCATAGAAGAAAGGCTACATTTAAAAATAAGTATCAAAATACAGTTCGGAAAATCAACAGGCTGAAGAAACTAGTTATTTCGCTCTCTAATTAAACTTAAAAAAAAAAAAATAAAAAAAAAA
Organism: Macrothele yani; assembly: GCA_039090855.1. NCBI lineage: Eukaryota > Metazoa > Arthropoda > Arachnida > Araneae > Macrothelidae > Macrothele > Macrothele yani. The sequence goes on along the minus strand of CM076993.1, from coordinate 138,149,019 downwards.
AAGGAATTTTACAGAACTTTCCATTAATGAAAAAATAGCAGAATTACGCATTAAGCAGCAGCAAATGGTTATTCATTGTTATAAGGCAACAAAAAGAAATCTGCAAGAGGTATGTCATATACCAAAGAATGGTTACTTGAATGCTTACTAATGCACATAAAAAGTCCAAAATTGTACGAGCACATACGGAAACACAAAATCATGATCCTACCTAATAGAACAACTATTAGAAAGTATATTTCAAATTACAACAGCAGTTTTGGATTCAATGCACTGACGTTTGAAACTATTTCAAAGAAAACAAGTGAAATGGAGCCTTTTGCAAGACATGGTGGTATATTAATAGATGAAGTGAAGCTTACAGAAAAACTGCATGCAAAATCATCTGGTGAAATATTAGGGTTTGTTCATATTGGGCCATACACTTCAAAAACTGTTAAGTATACCCCATGTAATCACGGACTGGTAATGGTGTTTCAGCCATTAAATGGAGATTGGACCCAAATAATTGGTGTTTTTGCCACAAGTAACAATATAAGTGGAACTTTGCTAGCAAAATTAATTATTAAAGCTGTTATTCTCACTGAAAATGCAGGTCTGTTTGTTAATTTCATTACGTGTGATGGGGCTTCTTGGACCAGGAATATGTGGAAGACATTTGGTATATCAGCAGACTGTTCTGGAACTAAATACAGCATTATGCATCCTACAGATTGTTCTAGTTTACATTTCATATCAGATTTTCGCCAGTCAAAGCGAGCCTTGCTTCATCGTAGCTCAGCTATTTAGAGTCAGGTCGATGCTTAGCAAATTCCCAGTTATACAGGTAAACACTGGGAAGAAATATTTCTTCTTATTATACGTGGGAAATATATCTCTATAAGCAATCTGAAATCACATATTTACTGTTACGTAACTGAAATCAAACGATCGTCCATGGAATGGAAACATGTCACCTCCCCAACAAGGAAGACGTGAAAAGTCCAACTGTCTCTGTCTGCGGGAGTGGTCATGATGACTGTGAATCTGTTGTTTACACAGAATTTCTGTCAAAAGAGACAACCATCAAGTGACTCATATTGCCAAACACCATTAAATTTGCGAAATTCAATTAAGGACAGATGCCGGGGTAAGTTGAGCGAAGGTGTCACACTGATGTCCAAGAACATTACACAGCACGGAAAACTAAGGAATTGCTGCATTAATTCAAGTCGGAATTGTGGCAGCATCCACCTTACAGCCCCAACTTATCCCCATGCGGCTACCATTTGTTCGGTAAAATGAAACAGGAGCTTAGTGGACAATGATTCCCAACGGATGAGGCTGTGAAAAGTGCGGTCCTTAACTAGTTGCACCAAACTGGACTTTTCTTGTACAGGTATGGGAAAGTTAATCGCACGTTCCGATAAATGTTTACAGTCCTTAGGCGACTATGTCGAAAAATGAATTAATGTTGTAAACCAACATACATCCCTGAGTATATCCTTGATTTTTTTATTCAACAGTGTAACTAACTTTTTGATCCACCCTCATATTATTAAAGCACTTTGCTACAATTCAGAAATTAATTTTTTAGTTTGTTTTAAAAATTAGCATAAATACTACATTTGGATAAAGTATCAACTTACCTATTGACTATGAATTTGTCTTGTATCTTCAAGCGGAACAAAGTAAAAAATACTATTAAAAATAAACAAATGGGTCCATTCTTTTACATAAATGTACCTCAAATGTCTGTTTCAAATAGTTTGAAAGAAGGAAGTCATCACAAGCTAAACAGTATTCAGCTTCAGATTGTTACCCAAACTTCCTTTATGTGATAGCATCTGCAACAAAGTTATAGATACACACAACAAAATAAAAAAAGAATTCTTGCTAACCAATGGCAGAAATTAAGACATCTGTTTCAAATAGTTTGAATCATCACAAGTTACATCAAAATTATCTCAGCTTTAGATCCTCCAGTGTGTGTTACCATCTGAATATTTTATGTATGAGTTATGTCAATTATTTTCTTTACCTAAAATCTACTCTTGTAATGTTCATACCTGTGATCTACTTTTTATAAAACATATTTGATATCACTTTTTAGATTAGACAACATTTTAACAGTATAAATAAATATTTCCCACACATTTCTAAAGGAATTAAGCAGAATTGGTTAGTAGTTTTCATAACACTAGGGAATTTATACATTTTACTAACATTCTTTACTAGAAGCCAAATTTGCTCATTATAGTAAAATTAAATTACTTTCAATATACCTACTATAAATGTCAAGCTAAGCACTAGTACACACACACACCAGTGCTGAGACGGGCCGAGCCCGAACCGGGCGCTGGCTGTGTAATACTTACTGGAGTTCGGGCTTGGAGAGGGGGAAGAATTTTCTTCCTTTTTCTTTTAATGTGATTTTATATAATTTAGCACACGAGACTTTTTTTACACTTTCTAGTTGTGAAAGAGAATTCTTCAGCAACTGGGTCAAATGGGGAGTAGGAATTCTGCAGGGCTATCCATTCCGGGCTTGGATAACAAAATACCATAGGCCATGAATTACAGGATTTCTGCCAAGGATAAGTTTTAAGAAGCATAGATAGTAGATAGCAAGCTGACGGAATTTTGCTCCCTACCTCAAAGGGGCAGCTCCCTGCTAATTCTATTGAGCAACATACGACATAGTTTGTTGTGCCTCCAGATGTCCCCCCCCTCCCCAAAAAAACATTTCGGGAATAAATGAATGGTTAAAGGTAACTATAGAAATAGATAGACATCCCTTCTCCACTCCGCAGTTGAGAAAGACATCAGTTAATTGCATGGGTAGGAAAGAGTGGAAGTCTGGAAGACTTTTTTCAATGCTTAACAGGTTAATCATAGTTTTCGGGCTCGTTCGAGCTGACATACTTCAGGCTCAGGATCTTGAAATTCAGCCCGAACTCAGCTCTGACACACACACACACAGTAACACTTCAGTTAATTTCTCACAGGTGTTTTTATCAAAAATTTTATGGCAATGAAGTCATAGTGGTAAGTATGAAAAATAAGAGAAATTTCCTGGAATTTTTTGGTACAGTATTGAAACATAAACAAAAATGCTACAATATTACTGCTAACATTTATTAATCTGAAAATAAGTGACATGGAACTCGTACGGGTATGGTGTCGTTGAGGGACTAGCCGGACCCCATGACGCGAAGGAGTACAGCATCATCTTCCACGGAAAGAAAATAGTCCATAGATTTTCAAATGAATTTTGACAGATGAAATCAAACCTGCTAGTAAATGAGGACCTCTGGTCCATTTTGAAGACGGGCAACCACTGCACAAACAGTATTAGTTCCAATTTGAAAAAAAAAAAAGACACCACCAAATATTAAATACAAATCTTCAGTACAGAATGCCACCAACCACTCCGCATCACTGTGTGAATATGTGATGAAGCAGAAAAAAAGATTGGAAATATGTTACGAGAAGCTAACTGAAGTACTGCTTCCTGGTATACAAGTTTCAAATAAAATTAAACCAAATATGACGGATCTTTACTTTCCAGTTTCAAAGATAACTTTTCAGAAATGTTATCTTCATTTATTACAGAAGAAAAATACATTTCAATACTTTAACCAACCTGGCTATACACTTTTGCATATAAAATATTTGATAAGTTTGAACTCTTTTTCCTATCTCAGGACTTACTCTGTGCACACTATGCACTAAGGAGAGGCACACAAAACTAAGCGTTCAGACTTTCAACTTCTTAATTTTCCTTTCACGTGATTTCAAATAATTTCAGTTGTCATGTTTGGCTTTCACTAAGTTGTTCAAGAGTATTTTCCAACTGAGGAGAGTTATGTTTTCCTATTTAGTTTTCAAGCTACTCATACACAAACATTCCACGGAAAATGAACAAGGAAATCTAAAATCAGAACTTTGTCTGTTTAAATGTATGCAGCAGATTTTGTATAAGACAATTGGTATGGCAAAAGTTGTAAGTCTCCTTTTGACTTCTATAATTTAACTAGCAGCCACTAACACTGCAACACTGTGGCATGGCAAATTTTGGCAATTCCTGTAAAAAGAATTACACCTTTTAATACAAGTGAAGAACTAGATATGAAATTTTTAATCGAAAGTAGTTCCCTATGTTTTGTACAGTTAGAATAAAGTTGATCATGCAAGTTTTTCAACATAATCTGTCCACACTGTTCAGACAGCTTTAGTAAATTCAATCAGACAAATGCTATATCACAGTTGCATTAAGTTACGAAATTAAAAAATGTACTCTTTAATTCAGAGACACATTACAATGCAACAACAGTTCAAGCATTAATTTCGTAAAGAAAGGGCTAACGATTGTTGGAGATGCAAATGTTATACAAATTACGAAGGCTAATTTCCTGAAAAGTTGCCCTGATTTCTGGTAATATTCAAGCTCTATGTGAATCGGCATTGGCAAAATATATTAATTATTCTATTTGAAATAAGAATTCAACACTACAGAATAACTCACTTCTTTATACTTCACTATTCACGAGACATGAACAGATTTCAACACGTGTGAAACTAAATAAAACGTTTACTAAGAATTAACCTTACCTTAGAAATATAATAATACCTACCTTACAAAACTATACGTGTATCCAAATGGCAATAAACGGAACACTCACTCAATACAAACAAATGTGAACCAACAATGAAACGCAATGGCTGTTCAACCGATTGACTTGGCGACAGCACTAAGTTGTGCACGTGACTATTTCGCACCGTAGCCTGTCTTTTTCGTCAGATTCGACTCAGCTTACCACTAGCCGCTACTAAGTGACATACATTTAAATTTTCCAAACAGCACTTCTTTACTTGGCACATACAAGCCATTTGTTAGCCTTTTGGTAGGCATTCTTCGAGGAGGTAGCATATCAATTTAAATCACGCATAATTATACTTTCAATTACATTTGCCGACGCTGCACTCTGCGCCAGACGTAGACATTTCACTGAACCATAAAATGTGTTTCCATAATCACACACTTAAGAAAATCGTACATATCCTAATCCAACCCCTGTTGTTTGGTTCACATTGCACAACAGTACACACAATCTTTGACACAGACGCCGTCTGCCTTGCCGCGATGCGGCGTGGGACATATTTCGAACGCAGATTTTGAGTTCGCACGGCACACTTCCCCTTTTAGACGCTATAGCACTGGCAGCCATAAGTCACCATCCGTACTGCAAGTGACGTCATATGCAGGCACAACGCAGCGGCAGTAAAGAAGCTGCTTTGAAACCAATGGAACAAAAGCTTTTAGGCGTATAGGCAAATAAAATGCGCAATTCAATAATCTTTATCAATTATACACAAGCTTACTGTTTCATCAAAGGTATAATTTAGTTCTTTTTTGCCTGTATGTGGCGTCACGCCAACGATTTTTTTTTTTGATTGGAGGTTTAACGACCACCGTGAGCAACTCAATGGGCTATAAGCAGTCGCCCGTCCCTAATTTAGGGTCACTGGTTCCAGGGAAGGGAGAGAGCCAGTGCCGTAAGACAAACACAACACCCATGCCTCACCGGGATTCGAACCCGGACCCCTTACGGACGAATGATCAGATGCCAGCGCCTTAGACCACTGCGCCACCGGGGCGGCCACGCCAACGATTAGCTGTGACCTATGGCGGTAGAGTCAGTGGGTGTATCCATCTGACATAAGCTCCATGAGTCACCCGCCCCTAATTTAGAACCACTGGCTCTAGGGAAGGAAGAAGGCTAGTACCGTAAGACAAACATGGCATCCGTGCCTCACGGGATTCGAACCCTGACCCATCTCGGACAAATGATCAGAAATCAATATTTAGACCACTAGGACGGCAAGTTTGGTATTGTAACGTATCGTCGTAAAGGTTTAAGCTTTAGGGGCTCATTTTCATATCGAGTTGTTTCACCGGAAAAATGAGCACTGAAAAGATTGAAAGCAAAGTGATGAGAATATGAAATTTGCAGGAGTATCGTCACACCCATTTGATGCTGGACATAGAAAAATCGGAGTACAGGCAAAGTCGTAGGAAATGGACAACTCGATGGGTTATAAGCAGTCGCTCGTCCCTAATTTAGGTTCACTGGTTCGACAGAAGAGAGAGAGCTAGTGCCGTAAGACAAACGAAACATCCATGACTCACCGGTATTCGAACCCGGACCCATCTCGGACAAATGATCAGAAACCATCGCTTAGACCACTGCGCCACCGGAGCGGTAAGAAGACATCATCGTACACCCTCGAACAGCAGCTGATCTGAAGTTGTAATGTGATTCTTATATAAATTTATTCACAAAATGGTAAAAGGATAACTTCAACTAATCTGCGTAGCGAATATTTTTGCGTAGCGGATAATAAGGATCCCTCCTAAATAAATTCGTATAAATATTTTTTCCTTTACTATATGTTTCAGCAATTGATTTTTGATGCAAATTAGTGACTTTCGTAACTTTTTTATTGGAGGTTTAACGACCACCGTTAGCAACTCAATGGGCTATAAGCAGTCGCCCGTCCCTCATTTGGGGTCACTGGTTCCACGAAGGGAGAGAGCCAGTGCCGTAAGACAAACACAACATCCATGCCTCCTGACCAAAAGCCAACGTTGCCGCCTCGGTGGCGTAGTGGTCTGAGCGCTGGCGTATGGCCATTCGTCCGTACCCCGTGAGGTTCGGACGTTGTGTATGTCTTACGGCACTGTCTTTCTCCCTTCCTTGGAACCAGTAGCCCTAAATTAGTGACGAGCGACTGCTTATAGCCCATTGAGTTGTTCACGGTGGTTGTTAAACCTCCATCTTAAAAAAAAAAAGCCGGCGCTTAGACCACTACGCCACCGGGCTTCGTAACTTTTACACTAGCTCGTATATGAAAACTGTTTTATTATTTTCTTTTAATTACCAGTACTTTTCTTAAAGTCACTAAAAGTTGAACTCTATATTATCCCACCGTGATATAAGCCCAAACGGACTTTAATGCTTTCGCATTATTCTTTTTATTTTATTTTTTTTACTTTTATTTTTATTTTATTTATTTTTTATTTTTTTATTTTTTTTAAATTTAAGTATCTGGTTTTCACACAAAGTGTTGAATATATAATAGAAGGGAGCCACAAAATGATGAAATTTAGTTTGTTATTTCATGAATGCGAAAAAGATTCCAACGCCGGAGGAGAATTTGTCATTTTCATGTCGGACTTCCGTCCACAGGTAGTAGAGTTTAGGTCCCAGCCACCTACAGCGAGATCGCCTTTTGGGCAGGACACAGAAACGGAAGGAATGAGAGCAAGTCTAGCGACTTTTGACAGAACAGTTTGTAGTGAGATTAGAATACAGTAGATGGCGCCACCGTACAAGTACGATATTGAACATAGATGGGTGAGAGAATTTCAGGGAGGACATAGGAAAGGATACCCATTTAACCAGTGGGTCCAGCCTGGGGGCCGTCACTTTTCGTGCTCGTCCGATGCACGGCGGATATTCAGCGATTGTTAGTAAATCACACCATCTCTGAAAGATCAGCCCAGGCTTGAACCTGGGGACCCAGCATCGATAGTCTGAAACACTAACCACTAAGCCATCCGCGGCTCATATGCGAAAAAGACAGACAGTGCCGCCGTTAAGAGTGCGCTGCGCGTGCGACCGCACAGGGCCTCGCGCTGGTGGATAAATAAGATAAAATAAAACAAAAGACATAAAGAAAGAAAAATATAATATTAAGTACACAGACAAAAAAAAATACGCCAGTTCAAAACATATGAATTACCATCCCAGTTCTCCGCGAGTCCGCATACACAAACATCACGGTGATGTCATACATACGGTCCCCATTCTTGATTCAAAGTGCAGCGCGCTAAGATTGGTCCTTCTGTATCCCTGAGAAACCCTGAGTCTGGTGGGCGGGGACAGATGGTGTTACCTTGATAAGTCCAACACACGCGCGTCGACAGCAATATATTTTCTTCACGCCGCTGGAAACACTGTAACTGACGGGTGTGAGTGGACATCACGTCGCGATATTCTTTGAGTTTTACCAACTATCTTGGGATCCACTTTTTGTGGATTTTCCCAAGCTGTTTTCCCAAAGCAAAAAAAATTGTGTGTGTGTGTGTGTGTGTTTGTCAAGTCAACTGGCCGCTGTGTTTGGCGATCTATTAATTTTCTTAGGTTGCTCACTCGTGCTTGTTTTAACGTTTTAACCAGGTTCACTTCTTTACTCCGAATGCAACTAATTAGCTTTTTAAGAATAGAGCTTGCGTTAAGTGAGTTGAGTTGAGATGTCTAGAGAAAGGGATAAGTTCCGCAAATTCGAATCAGGTTAACAAAAAGCAAAGAAAAGGGAAAGAAGAGAAATGTTTTTACGAAGTCAGGAAGGTGCCTTCAATAAATTTTTACTACCTTCAGCTTCAGTTCTTGTGGCCAGTAGTTCATCGTTTGCTTCAAATTGCATCGAAAATAAAGAATCCAGCGATAATAATGTGGGTGTGGTTCAAGTCAGAGCAAGTGATAACAATGTTTCGAGTGTCCCTGACCAGCTTACACGAATATCTAATGTGAAGGAATGTGATTCATCATTTCAAATAAGTGAAGAGTTTGTTCTACTGTTAGATCGAGGTGAGTGGCCGCCTGTTTTAAACATCACACAGTTTAATGTAATCTTGCAAAAGGGCACAATTTGTGTGATAAAATATGATTACCCAAGTGATGACGAGAAGCGACACTTTTCGCCAGAACACTATAAGCTTATTTTACACCAACGGAGAAACTGTAGACAGGAGGTGGTTGATTTCCTCAAAGAAAAAAGATAAAGTTTTTGTTTTTGCTGTAAATTATTCGGAAACACAAATGGGTGGCATGTCAGCACGTGAAGGGTTTTGCGGCTGGTGACATTTAAGTCATGGGTTGAAGAGTCATGAAATTTCCCAAAATCACGTTGAATGTATCAAAAGGTGGACTGGGTGCGAGCTTAGACTTGCAAAAAACGTCACCATTGACGACAAACAAAGGTCACTCAGTTTTCAAGAAAAGCAGCATTGGTGCGAAGTCTTGAAACGTATTTTATATGTCATTCAGTATTTGGCTGAACATAACATTATATTTAGGGGTGATAACAACACGCTGTACTCGCCCAACAATGGCAATTTTCTTGGGTTGATACAAATGATTGCAAAATTTGACCCTGTTTTACAAGTGCATTTAAGAGACATCAAAAATAGTGAATTTCACGACCATTATTTTGGTAGCCAAATTCAGAATGAACTCATTAATCTAATTGCATCTAAAGTAACAAATTCAAATATAGACCATGTTAAGAAATCAAAATACTTTTCAGTTATACTAGATTGCACTCCCGATTTAAGCCATCAGGAGCAAATATCGTTGGTCGTTAGATTTGTTAATATTTCAGAGGAAATTTTTAAAGTTGAGAAACACTTCATTAAATTTATAGAAACTCTGTCGTTTACTGGAAAACACCTCTCTGACCGTCTCTTGATAACCCTGGATGAGCTTGGTTTGAATTTAAATTACTGCAGGGGTATGATAACGGCGCTAATATGAAGGGTGTAAATAATCGTGTCCAAATTCGAATTCCTCAGTTAAATCCTACAGCATGTTTCATGCCATATGCATGCCACAATTTAAATGTACTCCTAGGAGACATTGCTAAATGTTCTGCAAAGGCGATTACTTTTTTTTTTTTTTTTTTTTTTTGGTGTAATTTGAAGAATCTATTCTATATTTGCAGCATCTCCTACCAGAAGGAGCATTGTGCTCAAATATGTTCCTTATATTAGTGTTAAGAAGTCCTGTGACACTAGATGGGAAAGCCGTGTATAAAGTGTTAAACCAATTAGATACTAAACAAAAGAAGTATGGGACGCACTTCTTGAAGTTGCGGACACAGTAAATGGTTCTAAAATCAAATGTGAAGCTCGCTTATTAGCAGTTCATGAACTTCAGAGTTAGAAATTCTTATTGGGTATTGTTATATGGTATAACTTATTCTTTTCTGCAAACAGTATGAGCAAACCACTTCAATCAGAGAGCATGCAGCTTGCCATGGCAGAAAATATGCTTCAGGGGGTTATTAAATTTTTGAACCAATTTCGAAATGAAGGCTTCAATTCAGCAATTCTGGCTGCTCGTGAAAGTGGTGAACAGTTAGGTGTAGAACCAAAATTTTCTGAGCATAGAGTGGCTAAAAAAAAAAATGTTTGATTACGATGAAGACAATGAGTCCTTGAGAAATACAAAATCTGCAGAGGAAGTCTTCAAAATATAGCATTTTTATTCTATTACCGACACTACTTTACAGTCTCTGAAATCTCGTTTTGAACAATATAAGGAGTTCAATGACAAGTTTGGATTTTTGTATTCTCAACCGAAAATGAAACAAATGAATGACGAAGATCTAATGAAATATTGCAGAAACCTGGATTTGACCCTTCGTTCAGGAAATTCCCGCGATATATGCGGAGGGGAGCTATTCACAGAATTGAAAACAGTCAGAGAACTTGTTCCGGACGACGCCAATACTCATCAAATAGAAGTCGCTCATTTCACGTTTATAATTGCTGCTGTTTTAGTTGCTGCTGTTCATCTATGGTGAATCCCCAGCATTGTGCGGGGCTCCAAAGAAGCATCCCTGCATTATGGTTTGGCAGTTTGTCGTTTTGAGTCTGGAGAATTTCGAGGCCGCTGTGGTGCGGTGGAAGCACATCCGGCGCGTAACTGGAAAACCATGGGTTCGATTCCCGGTGGCGGCCGATGAGAAATTTTTCAGTGACTCACTTATAAACGTGGAAAGAGAGATGACTTCTATTTGATGTTCCTGGTCCGCGTCAACTGTGTATTTATCATTCATTTGCCTTCTAGTTATTTGTTCAGTTGCTGCTGTTCATCTGTGGTGAATCCCCAGCATTGTGCGGGGCTCCAAAGAAGCAACCCTGCCATGTGGTTTGGCAGTTTGTCGTTGTGAGTCTGGAGAATTTCGAGGCCGCTGTGGTGCAGTGGAAGCATATCTGGCGCGTAACTGCAAGACCCTGAGTTCGATTCCCGTTAGCGGCCGATGAGAAATTTTTCAGTGACTCACTTATAAACGTGGAAAGAGCGATGACTTCTATTTGATGTTCCTGGTCCACGTCAACTGTGCATTTGTCAGACGTCAGTACTGCCATCCAAGTATTGTAATTTTTAAACGGATTGCAAAATCCCTTCCCTAATGTCGCTATCGTGTACAGAATCATGTTAACTGTGCCGATAACAGTCGTGAATGCGGAAAGAAGTTTCTCTCACTTGAACTTAATCAAATCGTATCTGAGGACAAGCATGTCTCAAGAAAGGTTAACTGCACTCGATGTGGCATCAAAACTAAATTACGATGATATTATTGAAGATTTTGCTGGATAAAAGGCAAAGAAGGTCTCCTTTGCGTGACAGGTAAAACGGGAAGTTTTCCTTTTACATACCGGTATATTCATGAAATACGATGAACGTTTCTCTAACTTTTTAAAAGACATTTTTTAATGTGTTACAATTCACTAGGAAATTGATGTACCAAATTAAAACATGTTTCTTTTTGTTCCGCATAGGTTTCATTTTTAAAATACACAGCTATAGTAAAACAGATTTAAAAAATTCACATTGCATAGTGCATAGTATTACTAACATTTACCTTCTTTTTTTTTATTTTGCAAAGGAGAACGATAGTTGAGCTTATTTCGAAATAGCAGTTACAGTTACAAGTTTAAGCAAAATATCAGTTCCTTCTATAATAAATAAATGAGTGAAAATCTTCTCATCACCTTATCAGAAAATATAAATATTCTAATGCGTACGTGCGTAAAATACCGTTAGCCAGGTTGATTTAGCAAAAATTATTAGTTAGTCAGAGGGCCTCTCAGGGAGAGTTCGCACAGGGCCACAAAACTTTAAAACAAATTGCAAATATGAAAAATCCTACCGAAACTGATTCTGTTTTTATTTCCAAAACTGCGGTGCCCCTGTGAAGGCGCTGAGCCCGGACGAACCACTTCGGTTGTCTTGATCGTCCAGTCGTTCCTGAACCGAGGACAAGGAGTAATTTTTACTCAAAATCAGCACCGGCCAATTTTATCCTGTCTCCTTCCTTGGCCACAATGCTGGCTTACTTTGTCTCATTCGTCAACACATCTTTCCCTTTCACTTGTTTCTTTTTCTGATGAAACCAAACATTTGTTTATTTACAAATTTTGAAGATGACAAATTGCTTTTTGGTGCAAGTATGACAAGGATGGTAAGTCAGATAATATCCACAAACTTGAAAATTTCGTCGTCCTGGAAAGGGAATCGAACCCGCGTCTCCCGGATAGCGCCCGGGTATGCTAACCACTACACCACCCAAAACGACCAAGTCTCAAGTTTCCGATTAATTTGAATATAACCATCACAGGATAGATTCTTAACCTCCAGATTCGCTAAACATGAATGTCGGTTTGTAACGTACCAGGAGATGTGACGTACCTGCCAGAAGGACGCACACGACATAAAGGCAGATAGGAATCAGAATAAAATGTCCGCGTAGCTCAATTGGTAGAGTGACTTATTCCGGAATGAGGGGCCCCGGGTTCGAATCCTGGCGCGGATAGAAATGACGGAGAAATTCACTTCGTTATAATGGCGCCCGAACTATCCGGATGACCCGACCGTTCACAATCTCGCAATGGTGTGATGTTATTTCCACACCGCGAGATAGGAAAAATAAAAGCAGCACTTCGAAAAAAAAAAAAAAAAAAAATAAGGGGGAGATGATGTAACGTACCAGGAGATGTGACGTACCTGCCAGAAGGACGCACACGACATAAAGGCAGATAGGAATCAGAATAAAATGTCCGCGTAGCTCAATTGGTAGAGTGACTTATTCCGGAATGAGGGGCCCCGGGTTCGAATCCTGGCGCGGATAGAAATGACGGAGAAATTCACTTCGTTATAGGTTGCTGCGACTAGCGAATCCTGTGATGGTTACATTCAAATTAATCGGAAACTTGAGACTTGGTCGTTCTGGGTGATGTAGTGGTTAGCATACCCGGGAGCTATCTGGGAGATGCGGGTTTGATTCCTGCTCCAGGACGACGAAATTTTCATGTTTTCGGATATTATCTGACTTACTATTCTTATCATATTTACACCAAAACACGAATTGTCATCTTCAAAATTTGTATTGTATGGTGTAATCCCGTATTCCATTCATGATTTATCTGCTCCTCTGGACAATCACGGGATAGGATTCTCAACTTCCAGATTCGATAAACATGAAGGCCGGCTGCTCCGACTAGCGAATCCTGTGATGGTTATATTCAAATTAATCGGAAACCTGAGAGTTGAACGTTCTGAGTGATGTAGCGGTTAGCATACCCGGACGCTATCTGGGAGACGCGGATTCGATTCCCACTCCAGGGGAACGGAATTTTCAAGTTTTCAGATATTATCTGACTTACAATCTTTGTCATATTTACACCATAAAAAACGGACTGTCATCTTCAAAATTTGCATTGTATGGTGTAGTTCCGTATTCTATTCATTATACTGTTTATTTGCTGAAGCCACCATCTCCCCCGCAGTGTAGTATATTTCCTACTAAGAAAAGAAAAGCAGCTGCTTGGAGCAACCAATAACCCAGGGGCGGAATTTCGGAATTTCGCTCTCTAAAAATTTCACGAAGCACTTTTATTTTTTGCATGAATAAAATGTGGAAGACCTTCAGAAATTATTTGCGCATTTTTATCTCTGTCTGTAATCATTCTCACTACAGAGAAGCTGTAGGAGCGCCGACTCGGCTAGGTGCGTCTAGTACATCCAATAATTTCAGCGGGGGGGGGGGGGGGGGGCAACTCCTATCTAACATTTTAAACGGATGCTGCAGAACAGCAAAATGCATGTGAAATTCGAAAACATTATGTAAATTTACTGCAGCGAAAGTTCAGAGAGCGGCGTCGACCGAGGCGACTTTAGATCATTTGGAGCCCTAAGCGCTGAAAAGTTCAAGGGCCCCCTTCTTATCACCTCAGAAACTTTCATATAAAACGTTTTTACACTTTTTAAAATGGCATTCTATTTCGCTATTATTAGAACATTCTGTAAGAAACGGTGCTAGTGTAATCAGTTTGTCTGACCGTGCACATCGAACTTTTTGTTTTTAGAGATATTTCAAAAATTATTTTAGCTAATAGGAAATCATAGGGCATTAATTTTGGCACTTTAAATATCCATATACGTACTTCATGAATTTACGGCTAAGGGCTGTCAAAGTCGAATATTCAAAAAATTAAACTTCTATTATGAAGAATTACTCAACTTAGAGGGGGGGGGGAAATCTGTGCCTCTCAGATTAGGCTTAACTGTTCCTTCTCAAATATTTAAATTTTCCAATTAGTTCGTTAATTTCCTGCTAGAGGCGCTAAGTCTAAAGAATTTGGTTTTCACAGATTTTTGAAACATTATTTTTGCGAATGGTAGGACATTAACATTCATTAAATTTTGCCCATTCAAAATTTCACTACTAGTTTATGAATTTCTCGCTAGGAGTTCTGAAAGCGGAAATTTAGTAAATTTTAGCTTTACGCATCGAAAAGACCGTTTCAGTTACAGCAAAAGTTTTTTTTTAATTTGATACTTTAGGTAAAACAGGTTACTTCATCATTTGCAAGTTACTTGGAAAATTTAACGCTAAGGGCGCTCAAAATGGAATTTCTCTAAATTTATCAGTACGTTGCGTATTTGTCATAAAATTCGAATGCGTTTCATTTACAAAACGTGCTTTTTCTATTGCTTCAGCTTTGGAAAATTATCTTGTTTTTACGTTATGAGCAAATTAGTAGGCAACGAGCATGATAACAAAAAAAAAAAAAAAAATACTTAAAGACACTGGCAACTGAAAAAGTCCTCCTTTTTAGAAAATTCGTGTAAAATGCAATTTGTGCTCAGTACTTCACTTGGAAAGGGTGGATGACTTTTCGTGGAGGAGTTTTCCTGTGACGAATAATTCCCTAAATCGAAGAGATTCAGTCATCCATGATAGAGACGATGGACCAAGAAAGCTGGACAATAAGAATTTCATCAGTCGGTGCAGGAAACGAGAATGTGAAGGGTTTCTTGAAAGCATTTCTTTTTATTATTTTCATCGGAAAAATTGAGAAGGTCTGCATTTTTTTGTTCTGTCAAAAAGATGCGTCAGATTTTTTTATACCTGCACTGCAGTTATCAGAAACAGAAGCATAAGAATTAAATGCAAAAGATCCGGTTTGAAAATGGAAAAGTAGGAACCACAGGTTTTTGAGTAAGAGTATCATTGAAACTCTTTATTGCTTTTTCAAAAGTTAGTTTTTTATCAATTTAAGGAATAGAAAACGTGAGAGTACCTGATAATTATCAGTACTAAACCAGGGGAGGAGAAAGTATTATGAAAATGTTGTTGCAACACAATATAAATTATTTTAACAGTATTAAATAGGAAAAAGATAGTGTGATATTCTCGATTTTTTTACTTTTTCAGCCTAAATATTAACTCTTTTGGTTTACGCTTGTTTAGAGGGATTAGGCATCAGGAAAGTTTTTACAAGCACTCTTCATCGCAACTCGGGAATTCCTGCACAGATGTGTTCCCTTGGCTGGAAGTAGTATGAAAGCAATTTATAGCACAACAGTCAACAGGCTAGTTAAGAATTCGCTTTAAACAATGAAAAGCGGGGAATGCGCGAATGCTTCGTTTACCTACCACTAAAAGGAAAGCAATATTATTTTAACCGCCCCTTTCAAAATAATTGCATCGATAAGAAATCGAAGATTCGGAGTATTAGCGACAGCAAGAAAAAATATAGGTTACTAATATGAGAAAGTAAAATATCAATTGACAATACAAAGCAGTCGCTTTAAGAATTGATTTGTTTCGGTCCTGGAAATCCAATTATACGTTTTCGGGGCCCCTAGGCGCGCGCCTTGTGCCCCTGTGCGTCGAAGTGGTACTTTGCATCGGAGCGAAAATATCTCTTGAGCTGGCGCTGTCTATCACGTCAACTTTACCTGAGTTACAGTGCCTAGAAGAATCTGAGTCAATAATACGGTGTACAAGATTCAGAAGATACAACTCCCCATACACTTAACATTTTGAAATTAATTAATGCCGTGGCTCACAAGGCGGCGTGCAGGATTTGTGGGCCGATCGTTCACGCTAACCATCATAAGAATATATGGTGTTCATCATTTCATTAATGCTGAATCGGTATTTATTTCAAGTAATTTCTGTCAATTGCTTTGTGTAATTGCATGATATTGAAGTTCCACATACGTTGAAGTTTCTCATCAAAGCACTCTTTTTGATTAAGGAGCAGACTTAATCTGAACTGATCCTATATAGTCGGACACATAGTGCAGCTATGTGTCACTCTACGATAGCTGCCCTATGTGTCAGACTAGGATCAGTTCAATTCTTATGTTTCCGATATACGAAAGTGTTTTGTACCGAACTGTCGGACAGGTCATATGATATATTAAGAACGTGTATAAATTAAACATAACAGATAATAAATGATCACGAGTTTATTCCTAATTAATGATCACGAGTTTTATTTATAATTATTATAACAGATTAGAGCCCTGCAGAGGCAATATTTTTAGGCCCGGCCCGTTCTCACCCAATTAATATCAAGTTCGACCCGGTGTTTCTTTTCAAGGCCCGGCCCGGCCCGGCCATTCAGGTTCGGCATAGATCTTATTTGCGTAACTGTCACTTGCTTTAACACAGACTGTTTTGTACTGTAACTTTTTGGACTAACTTGAAACTAGTGTAAAAAGAGGGCATAAGTAAGTTAACTAACCCACCAGTAACCAGAAATACGGCAAGTGCAATAAATAGTATTTAGTGAACTTAAGTAAATTATCGTCATTTCATAATCGAACCTTTCGTAGGGTCAGATCACTGTTCATACGAGTCAAGTACTGTCTTCTTTGACACTTTTGCCCAGAACATAATATAAATTGATGCTCAGTTACACACACGCACAGACAATAACATGCTTAATGGTTAATAGTTAATAGAACAAACTCTCGTACGCAGAATATGATTCCGCTCTGTTGGCCCAACGTCTTTGATTTTAATTCTTCAGGTTTAGGATATAACTCCCAAAATCCAAATGTAACACAATTTTCCGATTGTTTTGCTCCTCGAACCTCTAATTTACCCAACCCAATATTCATCCATATTTAAAACAAAGCAAGTAGCAAATCAAAATTATAAAGACAGAATAGTTTACCAGCCTAAGAATAGTTTACTAGCGCGTATTGAAGTTTTAATGATTCCTAATTCCTATAAATGCAAATCATCATACAGAGCAAGTGTTTTTCTGGTGTGAACTTCCGAAATAAATGGAATATAAATTCAAAGGGGAGTTCGATTGCCAAAGTTCAAAGACGAAAAGACGCGCGCAAAATAAATAAATAAAAAAAATAGCACAATGCGGGAGAGAAGAATGATTGCGAGAAACAAAAAATATGATCACGGGAAGGGAAAGACAAGGACTTCAAAAACAAAATGACCTAAATTTATCAACAACCTGACTACACGGTACACGTGCAAGTACAGGCCCGTCCAAACCTGCCTACGAAATTGTAGGCCCGGTCCGTAAGTCTTAAATACAGACAGGCCCGTGCAGGGCTCTATAACAGATAATAAATGATCACGAGTTTATTCCTTGATATCAAATATCTGTTCACCGTATTACATGCACGCAGATCTAAGAAATTCTTGGTTTTACTCACGCACATGTGTTCTGCGCAGAATTATTTACGCCTCACACTTGTATTTACGTCACCTAAACTGTTATCTAGACAGTACGTATAACGAAGTTCCTTGTAAAGTATCTTTTTAATGGTGCCACCATCTGAATATGACCTTAACGTAAGGTTGAAAGATCTAATGGTTTTAATTGCAAATATGTTTTTAACCTATTATTTTTACGAAATAAACATCTTATCTAAGATCACATAGTTTCGTCATCTTGTGCATAGATCGCGCAAATACGGCAGATTTCGAATATATTAGACAAAAGAAACCTTTGTTTACTATGTGTAAAACATTGTGGCATTATGTTAAGTGTGTTTTTTATATTCCAATAATTTGAATAGTTTTACGTTTTTTTTTGTGCTATAGTTCTTAATCGTTACTTAGTTATATTTGCTGACTTATGTCGTGACATTTCGTATGAATCGGAAAAGTCATTAGACACTCACACGACAGTTGCATGTTTTGTGTGTGTAATCGTGAGGCATTTTAAAGCAGCTGTCCTTAATTCTTTAAAATAATAAATTTCGCATGATATCATTCATTCTGACGTAAGTATTTTGCACAAATTTCTATCGGTATAAAATCAGGGCAATAATCTTAATTACAACATACACATTTGTGTTTCTTGCAATGAAGTGGAATAATTTCAATTTTACGAAAAACACTCGTAGGTTCCAAAGAATTTGATTTATTAAATCCCCCTAAAGCCTAGTTAATACAATGGAAGTTAAATTTTCAGCAACTGAAAGCTAATGGATTTTTACAAAAAGAAGGCTTCAAAATGTTTTTGCCCGAGGGGGGGGGGGGGGCGAGTTTTTCCGGTACGCCAATGGCTAAAGTGAATAGAATTTCCTACTCCCACACTCACTGACTCCCGCCTGTTCTTTGAATTTGCTCAGTCTTAGAAGTCCCCCACCCCTCAGTCACAATTATTTGCACAAAACAAAGAAGTGAACTAGGAGTCGGTTTTTCCCGGGGCGATATCATTCACTCTCAAGACATCGATCTCTTGTATGTGGAAACTGCAGCGATTGCCCCGAGAAACGTTTGAAGGTCAACTCATATCAAGCCTGCAGATCGGAAATTCCGTGTTGTGAATGGCTAATCCTTCTTTTGATGACCTGTAAAACGGGGACAGAAATTCGAAAACTACCAACAGACAGTTTCCGGCTTTATGGTACGGACAACACACGATTTTACGGTTCTGGTCGTTAAAGGATTGAACCACATTTACCGCTTTTCTGATAGTAGACAGAGTGACACTTGAGACAGTGAATGCTTGTCGCAGGATGAAACGGTCTCCCCACCAGAGGGTTGTCATTTTGCTTGCTGAAGTTCTAGGCTGACGAGAGGTCGTACCTTCTATCAAGAACTGCTGCCAACATTAATACGCGCAGGGCCGGATTAAGGGAGTTTTAATGGGGCTACAGCTTAGGGACTCACCATCACCAAGGGCTGCAAGAGGCATGCCAATATGCAAATAATGCACGGCATATCTCTCAGATCAGATCAGATCAGATCATATGTAGAGGATTTTAGGAAGGGAGTGTTTGACCCCCCATGTCTTAAACAACCCTTAGAAATAGGAAGCTAGGAGATTTGGGCTAGAGTGCCCGATAGGTAAGTGACACGGAAGCGAGGTAGAAAGTGGGGGAAAGACGCCCTTATTTATTACCGGGGGCCAGTACCCGGGGTCCGACGGCTTAACGTGCCTATCTGACGCACGGCGGATATTTAATGGTTCGAGCGTTCGTACCTGCCCAGGATCGAACCTTAGGTCATCTCCGTGGGCAGTCACGAACGCTTACCACTAGGCCACCCGCTGCCCCCAGCCTATCTCTCTCATTTTATCTCTCCATGTATACAGTGGCGCCCATATGAGTACTTTAAGAGGGGGGGGGGAGAAAAATCCTTACCTCCTTCAAGGCTGTCGAACACTTTAGTAAATGTACAAGATACTAAAATACAACAAAAATAATTGATACAATCAATCATTAATATCTTATTTTTTTTAAAATGCTTTAAGAAAAGGTTTCGTCTATTTTAGTATTTTAAATTTATCAAAAATTGGCTATACCAACTGCTGGGGGTCGAGCCCCCCCGGCCCTTGTTAAACCCAAAAATGAAATCATAAATTCACAATCTTTTCTCTATCAATTCTTTTGTCGGAATGAGATAAAAATAATTTTGAAAATGAAAGGATTCAGGCTACACACGCTATGCGCTAATAAATTGGCCAAGTAATCAAAAAAATATTCCCTATTTTCCCATTGAGTTTAGTCAAGTAATTTTAGTTTCCTGTATTGACATTTCAGTTTCACATCACCACCATTCATTTCGATGATGTACAATCGTATCAGCAGGCATCCAAGAAACACTATTCTTCGAAATTCGACTTCCTAGTATTCTGATCACTTCAGAAGTTTGTCACGCTTCCTCTTTATTGATCACTCTGACGCCAGTCTTTTGTTCTTCGAAACAGTCGTTTCCGGAGAAGTATTTTAATGTCATCGATAGATGGCGCACTAAGCCCGCTGTGCAGCTTAACATTTACGTTTCCTGTAGATAACGTGACTGTGCTAAGAAAAATCCGTTTACGTTTCGTATGAGAAGTTCGATACTCAGCCTTCGGCCTTTGTAAGTGTAACCAACGGTTAAACTGTGTTTTGGCTTCTAGGTGGATAACATCCCTTTCTAACAGAAACGGTAACTAACAAAACCTAACTTAGTGGACATTCAGCTGTGGCGTACCGGAAAAATTTGGGGCCGCTCACAAAAAAATAACCTCGAGACTCCTTTTTAAAAATCTGTCAGAGCCTTCAACTACTGAAGTTTTTAAATTCAAAAAAAAAATTTGGACTTCATTGGCTGTAAGTGTAACACATGTTGTAACTAAAATAAATACCATATTGTTTTATACCAGTACAAAGCACTTATGACAAAGTTAATGATATCATGCAAATTTCATTCTTTTAAAGAACTAAGGTCAGCCTCATTCAAATCCCTCTAATTTTCCCGATTTATTCGAAATTACAGAACATAAGTAAGCAAATAAATAACAATTAAGAATTTTGGTACCAAAAAAATATAACTACTTAAATTATTTACTCTTGAATATAAAAAAAAAACACACTTAATATAATGGCTCAATGTTTTACACATAGTAAAATTTTTTCTCTTGAGTCTGTTATAAAAAAATGACGCAGGTTTCTGTCTCTTCGTCCACATAAAGAACACCTTTTAGTCATTGTATTCCGAAGGATGCGTAGTTATGTTCAAACCCTAATACATAACACATCCCCATTGGAATAAAAATTTCATACATTAAATTTATATTTCTTTCACATTCTCTTCTTAAAATGCATGTATATGGCTGTGAAGGGGGTGGGTCACGTTCTTTAAAGGAAGTAGCTGTTTTTCAGTCAGTTTTTATAAACTAAAGCCGCGATTTATACTCATTAATTGAAAAAAAAATCAAAATTGCTTTCCTTTTTAATACTTCATTCAAAGTTATCGCCAAAATTCCCTGGCTATTTGCTATTTCTTTAACCAGCTTCACATGAAGTTTCTGTAAGAAAATTTGTAATATCTCTTTTTGCTGAGGCTGAGGCCCTCTTAGCAGTGAGCCACTCCCCCGCATGCGCGGGTGGAGGGGGCTATCAGTATGCCCTTGATATCCAGTCATGAGGAACCAGGAATGTAAACAGAACGAAGCCCAGAGTTTTACAGTGGCGAAAGTGGAAAAAGGAAAAACAAAAGAGGAAAGAAAGAGCAACGGAAAAGGTAAAAACTCAGTGATAAGTGAAATACAGAACAGTGTACACAGATTTAAATTGGTTCACCAGAATTCAACCTTGGGCGTCAGTTCAATTTCAGAGTACCTACTCCAAGGATACCCGCGGGGCCTCCCTAATATGGAAGGTTGGATGTCAGAAAAGCCCTCGTATGGAAGTGCAAAAAAAAATCATGGAAATTAAAGCTTCTAACGTGGCAGATATAAAACGTTCCTTAAAACACTAATAATCTAAGAAAATTAGCGAATATTAAAGACCATAGAATGGATAAACATGTGAAGCTTATGTTAAAAATTGTCTGAATAAAATTTTTTGAGTAAGATTTTTGCCATTTTTAAATTAGTGTTACACGGCACTAGCAGTGTTCCTGCCTAGTCTGCCGGTAACGGTGCTTGAGACCTGAAGTACAATTTAGTTGGCCACGGCACCAGGTGAGAATCTCAGGTGCACTGCTGCACTCAAAGATTCACACCAGAACATAAAAAATGAAAAGTTGAAGAATGACCCGAAGCATAAGGCTTGGGTGAATCCACCTTGTGAACAAAATAACAACAACAAATAAACAATAAAATAATCTAAAAAAAATGATACTTTGGGATCAGAGTTGTGATGAGGTTCACCCGCAATCACCAATTCGTGACTGAGTGTAGTGGTCCGGATCTTACTCCGGTACATTCAATCCCCAACCAGCCAGTACAACACTCACTTTCGCAAATAACACATGATTCTCAAATACACAACACAACATTTAATAACGTTCTGCGAGATTTAAACAGATCCGGCGCTCTCTAGGCGCATAGACAATTGCCCCTCATATGTGGGCAGCATACGGTGTCACACTTTACTGTCGGATAACGCAGCCGACTGAGTCTCCACCGGACTATCTGAACAAGAGATACTACTCGTTTACACACTAAATAGAGCTGCAGGTGATATTCATATACAATTGCTTAGAGAATAAAAAAAAATTATATGCAAACGATCACATTAAAAATACTCGCGACACAAAATACACAAGCACGTTAATTTGCGGTATAAGATTATAGGTGCGAAATACTGCCAAAGTTAATTAACTAAATCTAATAAGCATGCACATGCAGAACCCTGCCCCGCTGACGTTGGTCCTGAACCAAAGTTAAAAGAAACTGTCCCTTGCCCAGCGGAATTTGTAGCCACACCTTCTCCCTTATTCATGTAAAAAAAGTAATCAGGAAATGGGCCCTGTAAGAAATTGAAATCTGTATGTGCAGGTATTTCCTCTGAGGTTCAGTCACTCAGCATTACTGCATCTATGTCCATGCAGCTTTGGGTGTCGGGATGGCACAAGTTCGCAGATGTGCGAAGAAAGAAAAAGGAAATATTCATCTACTTACAGTTTCGTGACTTTGCTGTGCAAATCCGTTGTGCATCACATAATATCACTCGACAAAAAAAAACACGCACACAGACACTTGCACCATGTGGCAGCACCGAAGATTCAACACTTCACTTTGACGCTTGATGTAAATGAAGCACACAATTAAAAATGGTAATATCACGCCGCACTTTGTTGCAATGATTAGAGTGCACACTGATCTATTCTCGTGACGATTTGAAGGTGGCCGTTAAGCAAAATAGGCCCTCTCACATCTGATGTTGCGGTTTCCAAGATTAATTTTCTCGGCCGAGCGAAATCAGACGTGCTTTTACCTTAAGCGTATATCGGCAACTCAACATTTCACCTGTATATTTGTTAGGTATCGAAGCCACCGCTCTTACGCTCATATTTTTCTTTCGACATGTTTTTATCCCGTCGCACTTACACGTAGTGGCTTCGCTGCTTACGCGACCACACACACGCACACATGGGGCCTCGCTTCACCCCGTAAGACAAGCGCATCTCTTCACTTCCTCCCACAGTAGGGGATGAATGGGGGTGACGATTCCACACTGCAGTGGTTGGCATCCGAACCCGACTTTTGCTTGGCTTCGCTTCTCATTGGAATGACCACTGTCCACTCGCAGACTTCTTAATTCCCCTGTAACTTGGCTTTCATTAGGCCAAACAGTCGCTGAGTTCCATTACGCTCCAGCCTAGAAATTTCTGCTTTATCCCGCGGATTTAGGCATTCTGCTGTCTTTATGGCAAACTGGCATCTCCAGCTGCCTCGAGTTGTCTCCATTTCTTACCAAATGCGGGGAGGTTTGCTGCTTCATTTTTCCCAATTCATTTTTTTGCAGATCCAAGGCATCCAGCCTTTCACATCGGAGAGCGCACAGACAACTAAACTTTCTTCCTTATTTTCATGCCAAGTGCGAACTCTTATTTTTCTGCACGGACCACACAGAGAGCAATTGTTCTCGAAAATGCCCCAAACAATCGACGAATTTACGATTATTCGCTAAACCTTTCGTCCCCTATCTTCATTCATTCCTACTCAAGTGGCTCATTCGATACGTATTCCTCTTTCCCTTTCCGTGTTGCATAGGCTGCCCGTCAGCTGCGCCCTGATATTTATGACCTAACAGAGCTATTCTGAGACCACCCAGCCAGAGAGAGAATTCTTCGCCTCTTTTCTTTCCAAACCCCCAGATAAAACTTTATCTGCTGTTTACACTTTTAAACTCCAATCAAGCCTCGAACAATTAATACTTAATTAATTTCACACATCAACCACGCCCATTAATTACTAAATTAATGGCGGGGGTGGGTCGTAACATCGGCCCCTAATCAAGAAATCCAGAAGCCCTCTTCTGGGCCTATCGCTTTGCTCTTATCAATTTCCAGAGCAACCATTGAGTGCTACATTTTCCCACAGGTAGAAACAATTTAAAATGGCAAAAATATTGCGTTTCATGCCTTCAAGAGCATTGGAGCGACTTCCCAATTATCCCGCAATTTTGTTAATTAATTTAGAGAACATCCGAAAGAAAAAACAACGTAAATGAGAAATAAATAAAAAAAACTGAACTGTAAAAGAACATGTGAGCCTGCCGAACTGTGATTCCTAGCTGCCTCATACAATACGCGACATGGCGGACAAATTTTAGAGTTTTCTTCAGGTTTTAGGATGGGGGGGGTGTCCACTGTAACATTCCATCCCCCCATGAAAGAAAAAAAAAAAAGGGATGACTGAATGAAGTTTATTCATCCAATCACTCTATTTTTTTTTTTTTTAACTGTAAACACTCAACCCTTTCCCACCGTCGCAAGGCACCTAATTCCGGATTTAAGTGCCCGGAGTGGAAGGAAAGTTTAAGGATTTCATCACACGTTCATTGCTACCCGTCGAGATAGGCGGAAAAAAAAATTTAAATATGAGGCATAGCTTCGAGAATCCACGAGTTCCACAGATCTCTCACGTTCGATGCTCCTACGCCCGCGAAATGATTGGAGGACTTTTGACCTGGCTTCCCTGCACTCGTAAGGGATCCACAATCATGCGGGTTCGCGCTGCAAAGGGTTCGGTTTCTGCCCTCAGCTCATCGCTATCAGATAGAAATTCAGCAGCTCTCTCCCGAAATTTAGATTTTGCAATCGCGAGTTTAGTTTGCTCACTCCATCTACCCACCATCGCTACACTTTCGACATCCTGAAAAAAGTGTTTAGCACGATACAGCGGATCAGTGCCTGTAAATAGCCTCAACATGTTTATGCATCCCGCTATTTGCTCACCGTAAACCATAGGTGCGGCTAAAGCTGTTTGTCTCAGCTGTGATGTACCCGCTGTACTTGTAACAGGTGTACTCTCTTCCGGAACAATTGCAGCCCCAGTGCTCACATGTTCTCCGTCAGAGTGACCACCAGAATCATCTGAATCCACGTGACTCGCAGATGACGATTTCTTCGTGTTAGCCATTTTGTTTTTCTTACCCACTAAAATTATGGCAGTTCTTAGAAAACAGCTTAAGGCTTACTTAATGCTAAATTATACAAAATTCGCACCGAACAAAACTAAATAAAAATAGTAATGGCAGTCAATTCGCACTTATTTTACGAACATGAGTGTTGTTCCGCTAGCTGCAAAATATAGGTATCGATCCTGGGACAACGGCATCATTAATGTTACACGGCACTAGCAGTGTTCCTGCCTAGTCTGCCGGTAACGGTGCTTGAGACCTGAAGTACAATTTAGTTGGCCACGGCACCAGGTGAGAATCTCAGGTGCACTGCTGCACTCAAAGATTCACACCAGAACATAAAAAATGAAAAGTTGAAGAATGACCCGAAGCATAAGGCTTGGGTGAATCCACCTTGTGAACAAAATAACAACAACAAATAAACAATAAAATAATCTAAAAAAAATGATACTTTGGGATCAGAGTTGTGATGAGGTTCACCCGCAATCACCAATTCGTGACTGAGTGTAGTGGTCCGGATCTTACTCCGGTACATTCAATCCCCAACCAGCCAGTACAACACTCACTTTCGCAAATAACACATGATTCTCAAATACACAACACAACATTTAATAACGTTCTGCGAGATTTAAACAGATCCGGCGCTCTCTAGGCGCATAGACAATTGCCCCTCATATGTGGGCAGCATACGGTGTCACACTTTACTGTCGGATAACGCAGCCGACTGAGTCTCCACCGGACTATCTGAACAAGAGATACTACTCGTTTACACACTAAATAGAGCTGCAGGTGATATTCATATACAATTGCTTAGAGAATAAAAAAAAATTATATGCAAACGATCACATTAAAAATACTCGCGACACAAAATACACAAGCACGTTAATTTGCGGTATAAGATTATAGGTGCGAAATACTGCCAAAGTTAATTAACTAAATCTAATAAGCATGCACATGCAGAACCCTGCCCCGCTGACGTTGGTCCTGAACCAAAGTTAAAAGAAACTGTCCCGCCCAGCGGAATTTGTGGCCACACCTTCTCCCTTATTCATGTAAAAAAAGTAATCAGGAAATGGGCCCTGTAAGAAATTGAAATCTGTATGTGCAGGTATTTCCTCTGAGGTTCAGTCACTCAGCATTACTGCATCTATGTCCATGCAGCTTTGGGTGTCGGGATGGCACAAGTTCGCAGATGTGCGAAGAAAGAAAAAGGAAATATTCATCTACTTACAGTTTCGTGACTTTGCTGTGCAAATCCGTTGTGCATCACATAATATCACTCGACAAAAAAAAACACGCACACAGACACTTGCACCATGTGGCAGCACCGAAGATTCAACACTTCACTTTGACGCTTGATGTAAATGAAGCACACAATTAAAAATGGTAATATCACGCCGCACTTTGTTGCAATGATTAGAGTGCACACTGATCTATTCTCGTGACGATTTGAAGGTGGCCGTTAAGCAAAATAGGCCCTCTCACATCTGATGTTGCGGTTTCCAAGATTAATTTTCTCGGCCGAGCGAAATCAGACGTGCTTTTACCTTAAGCGTATATCGGCAACTCAACATTTCACCTGTATATTTGTTAGGTATCGAAGCCACCGCTCTTACGCTCATATTTTTCTTTCGACATGTTTTTATCCCGTCGCACTTACACGTAGTGGCTTCGCTGCTTACGCGACCACACACACGCACACATGGGGCCTCGCTTCACCCCGTAAGACAAGCGCATCTCTTCACTTCCTCCACAGTAGGGGATGAATGGGGGTGACGATTCCACACTGCAGTGGTTGGCATCCGAACCCGACTTTTGCTTGGCTTCGCTTCTCATTGGAATGACCACTGTCCACTCGCAGACTTCTTAATTCCCCTGTAACTTGGCTTTCATTAGGCCAAACAGTCGCTGAGTTCCATTACGCTCCAGCCTAGAAATTTCTGCTTTATCCCGCGGATTTAGGCATTCTGCTGTCTTTATGGCAAACTGGCATCTCCAGCTGCCTCGAGTTGTCTCCATTTCTTACCAAATGCGGGGAGGTTTGCTGCTTCATTTTTCCCAATTCATTTTTTTGCAGATCCAAGGCATCCAGCCTTTCACATCGGAGAGCGCACAGACAACTAAACTTTCTTCCTTATTTTCATGCCAAGTGCGAACTCTTATTTTTCTGCACGGACCACACAGAGAGCAATTGTTCTCGAAAATGCCCCAAACAATCGACGAATTTACGATTATTCGCTAAACCTTTCGTCCCCTATCTTCATTCATTCCTACTCAAGTGGCTCATTCGATACGTATTCCTCTTTCCCTTTCCGTGTTGCATAGGCTGCCCGTCAGCTGCGCCCTGATATTTATGACCTAACAGAGCTATTCTGAGACCACCCAGCCAGAGAGAGAATTCTTCGCCTCTTTTCTTTTCCAAACCCCCAGATAAAACTTTATCTGCTGTTTACACTTTTAAACTCCAATCAAGCCTCGAACAATTAATACTTAATTAATTTCACACATCAACCACGCCCATTAATTACTAAATTAATGGCGGGGGTGGGTCGTAACATCGGCCCCTAATCAAGAAATCCAGAAGCCCTCTTCTGGGCCTATCGCTTTGCTCTTATCAATTTCCAGAGCAACCATTGAGTGCTACATTTTCCCACAGGTAGAAACAATTTAAAATGGCAAAAATATTGCGTTTCATGCCTTCAAGAGCATTGGAGCGACTTCCCAATTATCCCGCAATTTTGTTAATTAATTTAGAGAACATCCGAAAGAAAAAACAACGTAAATGAGAAATAAATAAAAAAAACTGAACTGTAAAAGAACATGTGAGCCTGCCGAACTGTGATTCCTAGCTGCCTCATACAATACGCGACATGGCGGACAAATTTTAGAGTTTTCTTCAGGTTTTAGGATGGGGGGGGGGGGGGTGTCCACTGTAACATTAGGATTTTGGTCTACTCTCAGAATATAATTAATCTCCCACATGTTCACTAAGAGAGAATTTCCGAAGTGCTCTGCAAAGAAGCTTCTGATACATTTTTTTCTTTAGCCATGAATGAGCCCCCTCCCCGCCCCCACTGACCAGCCCCTTTTCTCGACGGAATAATTTTACAGCCAATATTCACTCCCCGCCACAGCTGTTGCGATGTGAGTTAATTTAAACACGGATTAAGTAATTTAAGATTTGTTCCTTAAAAAAAAAAAGCAATGTCTAATAAAAGATAATTTGTGTGTCTTCAAAGTCATGAAACCGTGCAAAAACTCCGGATTATCTTGTTTTGCAAACGAAGTATAACATTAGTGCCTTAACAGAGGCAAAATCATCTGTGAGTTCATCATATTCCAGATTTGTAACGACTAGCATGCTCGACCGGAATTCGGGAGGTACGGGTTCGATTCTCGCTCCAGGATGATGAAAATTTTCAAGTTTTCTGAAGGAAATGGTTACATGGAATACAGTGAAAATATGCCAATAATAGTAATACAATTCCTATCATGTATTTATGAATAATTATTTCTTCGGGGAAATTTTTTCCCAATTGTATATGACGTACTTTCATCACTGCAATTTGTGAACTACATCCGACCTTGGATGTGAGAAAAGGTCGTGAAACGCTACAATGGGACAGGAATAGTTTCGACTAGCGCATATCTGAAGATTCTCAAATATCTGTGTTCAGTTGCACGAATTTTTTTTGTCTTGGGTAGTGTAATGACTAGCATGCTCGACCGGAAGTTCGGAGGTGCGGGCTCGATTCCCGCTCCAGAACGATGAAAATCCCAAAGTTCTCTGAAGAAAGTGGTTACATGGAACAGAGTGAAAATGTGCCAATAATAGGAGGTAATTTTGTTCTTACATTAAATTGTACTGGGGATCAACCGTCCTGGATGATCGGTAAAATGGTAATTATTACCTCAATACAAAGAACTACAGTGATTCGTAGACTTGTATTGAAAACATGTTTAAACGGCAATGCTGATATACCGTTTTTTTAAGGATGGGAGCTCGACACTTTTTTCTGAGAGTGAGCCACACAAAATAGCATTCAGGGCCATTTAGGGATCACCAGCCAGCAGAGTCGGCGCGACTAGGGTGCGGGAAGTGCGAGGCACCAGAGCGGCACTCCCAGGGGACGGCATTTTTTTTTTTTTTTTTTTTTTTGTCAAAAATAATGAGAGGAGAGCGAATGAAAAGTAGAAAGAAGGAAAAGAAAGATGACGATGAGAAGAAAAAATTATATAAAATATTAAAAAGTAAAAATATTAATTCAAATTTAATATCGCAAACAATTAGATAATATTGTTTCAGTTCGCCTGAGTTTAGCAAAAAAAAAACATAAAACGATAGCGACAAAGATCTGGCGTGCCATCTTTGACGAGAGAAGCTTTAGTGGATCACGTGAATGCAGTGCGTGAGCCTTCTTCTCAGTGTTTCTTTCAGGCATCCAGGGCGCGAAGCCCTCCCGGAAACGACCCCCCCGGAGACATTTTAGGTTACCGAGTCAAATTTTAATAAATTCAGGCTATGATGAAACAGGAAGTTTCGTTTCTTTTTATGCTACGAATACTTCTTTAATTATTTTTTTTAATAATTGTTCAAATGGTACTAGTTATAGTTTATTTTATTCAAAAGTGTATTACGACGCATGGTATTCTTCAAAATATAATAAGTAGACTAATCATACCTAATTGTCTTGGAATCGTGATTTTCTTTATTGGAGGTTTAACGACCACCGTGAGCAACTCAATAGGCTAAAAGCAGTCGCCCGTCCCTAATTTAGGGTCACTGGTTCCAGGGAAGGGCCGTAAGACAAACAAAACATCCATGCCTCACCGGTATTAGAACCCGGACCCCGTTCGGACGAATGATCAGAGGCCATAGCTTAAACCACTGCGCCACCGGGGCAGCGGAATCGCGATTCAGGAACAAGAGTGCGTTGCATGCATTTTAATAGATGAAAATTTCAAGATTGCGGAACCTCCCCCCCCCCTCCTTTAGCTGAAAAAAGTTTGTTATTTCTGAAATGTTTGAAGAAGTAATTACTACATCAGGGATGTATATAGAATTTTTTCTTCGGGGGGGGGAGAAAAAAGTAAGTTTTAGAAATGCAACATCTGGATAATTAAAGTTAATGAAAAATTGAAGAAAAATCGAAGAATTTTTTTCGAATATAAGTTGATACATTTTTATTAAATTAAGGCATTTTTTTTAATGTAAGTCGCATTTTAACCAAAAACAAAAAAAATTAAACATTTTCCGGGAGGGGGGGCCTTCTCTAAATGCGCCCCTGTCTTAGATATATAGTAATTACTTCTATGTATATAAATATAGTACTTAAAAATATATATATAGCAAATGGAAAACTTGCCCCCTCTAAGGTTCTATTTGCCCCACCCCCCACCGCCGGCCAAAAAGTCCTGAAAGAAGCATTGCTTCTTGTCCAGCTGTCTCCTCGCTCTTGGAGCAGTGGGTGTTCGGGAACTCGGTAGTGAAGTTGTTTATCCTCTATCATGTTTGTTTCTCCTGTGTAATATCAAGTTCTTAGTGAATGTCAATGCAGTATGTACAGAAAGTGTAATTTAATTTTGTGTTAGTAAACTTCATCATGTGAAAATGCTGTCAGCAGTCAGCTATTTATTGTAAGCAAAGCAGTGTGCTAATCTCAATGACCGTGAGATTCAAACAAGTACACAGACATATTGATACTACGACGGTCGACCTACAATTTTTGGTTTGTGAATAAGTGTGATCTCAAGAAGATTTATGGTAAGAGTGATCTAGCTTACAAGTAATCTGGTCATTAAAAGCAACAACTGAAAATGCAGTGTTGACAGGTCTTTTCTTAACTTTCTCATTCATTAGTATGAGGAAGTATATTCATCGTGCAAAAATTCGACTTCGAGGTTTCAACGGAAATACACGTTCTGGGGACCGCCGAATACGATTTCACTATTTTGGCCGTGTTGTCTGTGCGTCTGTCTGTTTTATGTCCACCATAACTCAAAAACTATATTAGCGAAATTTAATATTTGGGGGCTTTGTGGTACCTTGATGTGCTGAATGTATTTTGGTACAAATCGGAGAAACGGAAGGGGGCGTTCCCCATAACGCGTTTGCTCTTTCTTTACAAAGCTCAAATACTGTTGTGGATATCTAGACGAAATTTATTATTTAGCAGCTTTGTATAGGTTACGGTTATACATGCGCTCACTCATGTGCTCACTAGATATATGTGTAGTGAGCACATATTCATGTGCTCACTAGATTTTAGTAAAAATCGGGTAACCAGATGTAGGCGTTCCCCGTTGAACTTTTCTTATTTTGTTATGTAACTCAATAATTGTTGGGCTTATCAACATTGAATTTTATATTTTGCAGCTTTTTTTTTTTTGTTAGGTATCTTCACATCTCAGTTTATGTATGAGAAAGTCCAGTGGAGGCCACTACACATTTTTTTAGCACGTCTTTTGTAAAAAAAAATGATCGTGCTTACGTTATCTGTTTGTCCGTCCGTCCGTAAGTCTGTAGACACCATATCTCTGCAACTAATAGTCCGATTTGAACAATTCTTTTCGCATTAGGACGTTTGAAATGTGCGAATCATGATCCTTTATTTCGTTTTTTTTTTTTTACGATGCACAATTTCGCCGCTAGAGGGCGTAAATGCAGATGGAATTCAAAATACTTTTATTCCATATATTTACTTTTAAACAACCAATTCAAAAAATTATTTTACCCTTCGATTCCATTCATGCCTAAAATTTTAAGTGTAGTCACTTTTTCAAGTTAGGCATAAATTCTCCGCTAGGGGGCGTAAAAGTAAATTGCGTTTTCCCCGATATCTCTGCTTCTAAAACGCCGATTTGAAAAATTATTTCTGAAGACTATGCAGCTCCTGGTGGGAAATATTTTGCATATAATTTCTAATTTTTGTTATAAATTGGTTTAGCCACCGCGGGTGTGAGTGCTAATTTCTGCTTCTGATGTATTTGCAGCAAAATCTGAGCTTCTAAAATCTCGATTGAAAAAATTATTTCGTGGACCGATATTACTCGTGCCGAGAAACCTTTTCGTTATATTTTCTTCTTAAAATAATGCATGGTTTCTCCGCCAGGAGCGTAGATGTGTATCTTATTTTTGTCAATACATCTGCTTCTAATAGTCTGATTTGAAAAAAATCTTCTTTGTTAGATAGAGTTTCCGGTGCGAAGTGTTTTTCGTATAATTACCAAATTTTCAAGTAATTTATTGACTTTCTGCTAGAGGGAGTAAAGGTAAATTGCACTTTCCCCGATATCTCTGCTTCTAAAACTCCGATTTGAAAAATTCTTCCTGCACCGAATACAGCTCCTGGTGGAAAATGTTTTGATTGTAATTTCAAATTGTTTATAAAATATGGTTTGGCCACTAGGGGGTGTAAGCGTTAATGTCTGCTTCGTAGGTATTTGTAGCAAAATCTGAGCTTCTAAAAGTTCAACTGAAAGCATTCTTTCGTGGACCGATACCGCTCATGTCGATAAACATTCGAGAATATTTTCTTAAAATAATGCATGGTTGCTCCGCCAGGCGGCGTATATGTATATTTTATTTCTGTCGATATCCCTGCTTCTAAGAGAAAGATGAAAAGTCTGCGGAACAGATTTTTTTGCGGGACAGATTTTTAACTATAATTGAAATTTTCTTTATGAAAATGATGCAGAATATGAAATTGAAATACCAACAACATATTTGATTACAAAACGTAATAAATTAAAATATGTGATAATTTAAAAAAAATCACCAGTTATTGCTCACCTGCTATTTATCCTCAAAATAAGTAGAGCCGCGGTGGCCCGGTAGCAGCGTTCTCGCCTCGAGTTCGACTGGATCACCAAAGATCCGCCGTAGTTCAGAAGTCTCACTAGCCGTTGGTGCCACGTGCCGGAGTAAAGAGACTCGGACTCCTCGTTATGAACAATTCTAACACCCTATCTCATGAGATTCGGCCCGGGCCATTTAGCCCTCCGTCTCCGTGTAGCACATGAAATCATTTTGGGGTTGTTTGAAACCAACCAACCAACCCCAAAATGAGGTTTGCAGGCCCATATACTAAAAAATCCACGAGCATTTTATTTTCCGTGCTCTGTTCACACGCTCAATTTGGTAGTTTATGATGCCGCAAAAGTAAATTATTGGATAATTGATTTCTTTTCTGTCATTCATCGTCTGTTCTGATACTTCTCGACTAAGAGGTGGGGAATTTTAACTAAAAATGTGTCTCAGTTTATGCTGAAAGTAGTTACAGACACTCAATGGGAAAGTCGAGTTGAAGCAGTAAAACCATTACGATTCGGTTTATTCGGCTTATCAGAAATTATCGATGACGCTAAAAGTGAGCTACCTGCCAAGCATGACGCCCAATGTTTGTTAGAAAAATTGGAATCTTTTACATTTATATGTTCTATCGTTATATGGTATGAGGTGTTATCTAGAGTAAACGTTGTTTCCAAACTTATGCAAAATCGAAACACAAATTTATCATCTTGCATTGAACATTTAGACCTCCTTAAAAAAAGTCTCGTAAACTGCAGAGATAAATTTGAACACATGATAGATACTGCGTCTGGAATTGCAACCTCATGTAATGTAGAGCCACACTTTCCTTCTCAACAGTTTCACAGGAGAAAAAAGAAAACAATGTTCGAATATGAACACGAAGATGAAACTATGACCACCCTAAAGATAATTACCGCATAAATTTTTTTATGTTATCATTGACACGACTGTTAGATCAATCGGCGAAAGATTTGATTTGCTTCAAAATCACAGTGAAGTGTTCAGTTTTTTTGTACGATTTTTAGAAAATGTCGGAACTGAGTCAACAACTGTTGAAACATTGCATGGATCTTGAAATAAAGCTATCCGACGAAACTGATGAAAACTGCCCGAAGGACATAAAGTTACGGAACTTGCAGATGAACTTAGTATCATAACGAGTTTTCTAAAAACCGAAACTTCGCCAAAAGATATCTTGCAGTACATTTATAAGAATACACTGACGGTAACTTTCCCAAACATTACAATGGCATTACGGATTTTATTAATGCTCCCTATGGCAGTTACTTTTGGAGAGAGGACCTCCTCGAAATTAAAACTTATCAAAAACTATTTGACATCAACAATGCGACAACAAAGACTTGCTGACTTAGCTCTAATATCCATTGAAAGTGAGATGTTCGAGAAAATAGATTGGAAAAATGTTTAGGAAAATTTTGCTAGCTTGAAAGCTAGAAAGGTGAAATTCCTGTAGCTTATTTGTGGATTACAACATGATCTACTTTTGATGTAGAAAATAAATTTCATTGCTTTAAGTTAGAAAGTGCAGTGACGGTAATCTTTTGTGAATCCTCTGAGCGTCCATGAACGAGTTAACTGGTCCTCTGTGCGCGTTCCTCATAATGGAAGAGACAAAATTTTTCGTCCAGCGGAAATTGTTTTGAAAAGCCAGCTCAGTGCTAAACGCTTTCAATAGTAATTCCACGGGAAGCATAATTTTGTCTCTGACGCTTTGAGGAAGGCTCACTGAGCACGAGTTGACCTGTTGGACTCTCAGGGGGTTAATGGCCTGTTCTCATCGTTTAAATTATTTCGAGTATGTAAATACCTTAATGGTGATATACAGTATATATATAGACAAAAGTCACCGGACACCTAGAAGAGAAACACATCATAGCATTTATTGACATACATTAGTACGGTGTCGGTCCACCTTTGGCCTTAATGCATGCACTGACCCTTCGAGACATGCTTTCGACAAGGTTTTAGAACACAGCGATAGGTATGCGCTTCCATTTAGTACATAATGCTGTCGCTAACTGTTGCTTAGTAGTAGGTCTTGGTTCCAAACATCTTATGAGGCACTCTAATTCATCTCATATAGGTGCTCTATGGAATTAAGATCAGGGCTCTGTGCTGGCCAGTCCACACACGATATGGAGTTATCGTCAAACCACGCCGTAACAGTCCTTACTTTATGGCTCGGTGCATTATCCTGCTGGTACCAACAAAGCTCGGTTCCATAGTATTGCCACACAGTTGGTAGGGCATAATTGTCCAAAATATCGAGGTAGACGCGCTGGTTAACAGGTTTGTCTACGATAACCAATGGGCCGGGACCATACCACGAAAAACACTCCCACACGAGTACACTGCCAGCTCCAAACTTGACCGTAGGAACAGTACACTGTGATAAATAGCGTTCCCCCGGCTTCCGCCATACCCACACACGCTCATCAGACTGATGGATCGTTTATCTGGATTCATCAGTCCATAGGACCTGTTTCCGTTGATCTACGGTCCACGATATATGTTATTTACACCATGTTAAACGACGAGTAGCATTCCGAGTGGAGATGAAAGGCTTATGAGCAGCCGCACGACCACAGAAATCCATGGAATAAAGTTCTCTGTGAATGGTACGTGTACATTCTGAGGTTCCAGCAATTTTACTCACCTGTACACTGAGGTCGTGTGAAGTACTCCGTCGATTCACTGTAACGACTCTCCTCAGGCTTCGACGTCCTCTATCACTGATTTTCCGGTACGTTTTGCTGCTTCAGGCACGCCATGTGTCTTCGACTTATTCAGTGCATCCAAATAAGCTGACTTAAATATGTTTAAACCCTTCTCGGTTTCTCTTGCGGGCACCCCACTAATATAACACCCAACAATCTTTCCTTTCTCAAAGTCAGTTGCTTCCCACCGCGACATTTTCACTCAACCTCACAGTGCGATATGATCGCGGTCAGCTGCAGGCTTGTTTTAATACCGTGCATCTTAACAGCGCAGCGAATCCGTTCATTTGCTTTGGAAGGGTGTCCGGTGACTTTTGTCATTATAGTGTATATATATATATATATATATATATATATATATATATATATATAAGGCAACCCTAATGGCCAGAAACCTCCTCATTCATTCGTATCTTCATTTCTGAAAAATTGTGGAAGGGGTGTGACGTACCTGCCAGCAGGACGCACACGACATAAAGGCAGATAGTAGTCAGAACAAACGTCCGCGTCTCAATTGGTAGAGTGACTTATTCCGGAATGAGGGGGTCCGGGTTCGAATCCTGGCGTGGACAGAAATGACGGAGAAATTTCCTTCGTTATAGGGGCGGTAAATTGTTTTCTGCACCAGGCGACAGCCGCCAGCCCGCACCGGCGCAATGGAGATCTTACCCAGTGCCGGAGCTAAAGCAGGGGACATCTCCCCAACTTCCCGCTGTAATGGACGCTGTTGTAAATTCTTTGAACTTTTCTGTGGATTATGAAAATTACTATTTTTTTTTTTTTTTTTTAGATGTCACATCCATCCTACGAAGCCCAGGCACAGGGCACGCGATGCTGGAGAGGTCCCCAATTTTTTTTTCTTCTAGAAAACAACAACATGGAGTAGGGATAAATTCGTTGTAATGGGCCCATGATTCCGTCCTAACTCGAAGTTTGGTATCTACAAGTATCAATTTATTAGCTTCAATGCAGGCCAACTAAAAATCATTTTCAGAGTAATATTACGTAGTATGATACTACACTACAACTGAGTTCAGATGTTATTTCTAGCCGATTTGCTTAGAATGTATTATAATGAACATTCTGTTCTTTAATTTGGTATTTAATATACGACCACCAATAGCCTAACACATGATTCATGTGAACCTAAAATCTCCTTTAATGGCGTAAATAAAAACACTCGGTAATTGCCGAGCCTTTGGGCTCAATTGGGAGGCTTCGTCTGGGCTAGATTATTATCAGAGCTGTAGAACAGTATCAGTTACAGTGTTGTCTGCTACTGTTGTAAGGCTCGGATGTTCTAACCCAGACGAAGCTTCCCAGTAGAGCACGAAATCGCGACATTTATTAAGTGTTTTTACTTACGCCTTTAAAGGAGATTGAAGAATTCCACGAGTCACATGTTATGTTTTTAAAGATGATGTAGTGTATTCGGTAATGACCACCCATCTTTCCCTTAAAATTCCTTTTTCTTCATTCCGTCCAGTTTAAGAGGCAATCACAAGACCGTTACCATACGAGTTTAATGCCATGGGAAAACTTGGTTTACGAGACACCCTATACTCAATTTCATTCATATTCGGGATCTTTAGATAAAATGTAAGTGGGGCGGAATCTGATAATATGTAACAGTAGATACCCACGGCTTATAGCATAAATGTCAAAGCAGTGCCATGAACTAACCGTATGTCGCACGTTAGATGCTAAAATTACTACTTTTCTTCCTTAACAAATATGCAGTTTCCCAATAGTAATTTCCTATTCCTTCCCCATCAGGGTATCTCGAAAAATTTAAATATCAAATTTCGTCTTGATAGCTATAATAGTTTTTGAGTTATGGCGGCAACAAATCACACAGACAGAGACATCCCCGTAAAAGTAGTCAATTCATTTGCGGGGGACCCCAAAATGCATATTTCTGTTGAGATCTCAAAGTGATTTCTTTTTCTTTTTCGGTAACAAAAAAAAATTACTTTTTAAGAATGGTGGGCACAAAGTGAGGGGGAGGGGGAGAGAGCAAGGGCTTGTATTGAATTTTTTTCGGAGGAGGACCTACAAAAAACTGCAGTTTTTGAAATCTACCAGGACCAAATAAAAATTAATGAAAGATAAATGAAAAAATAAATCATTTTTTAATGTAAGTCGTATTTTAACAAACATAAAAAATGAAATACTTTTGTACGGGACAAGCCACTTCCCCCTCTAAATACGCGCGTGTGGAGGGGTAAGCCGATGCAGAGCGCAGGGTTCCGGTAACTTGAAATTCGCCACTGAACATAAATACTTTACCTCATTTGTTCATTGAAAAGATACATGCACGAGCAAAGGTAATTCAAGAAATGACTGCTTGAAGGGAATCAGTTGGAACACCTGCGCCAGTTATTCTCTGCCACATTGATAAAACTGAAATGTGTGTAAATAAACTTAAATCTCATGTTTTTCACGGGAAAAAAAATCTTGTATGTGTGCATCCCCTTTGAACAGGGCAACCTTCTTCTGTAGGTGGGGTACCTCTTTAGAGTGTTATAGGTCAGGAAAGAGAGAAATCCCTTTTTTTTTTTTTTTTTTTTTTTTCCTTGGAAGCGTAAAATTTGGAAGGACGTTACAAAAATTAAAAAAAAGAAAGAAACAGAGAGAGAGAGAGAGAGAGAGAGAGAGAGAGAGAGAGAGAGAGAGAGAAGCGGATTTAGAACTGTAATTACAGAGTAGGTTAAAATAATCACAGTCCTTTGGTAAGTGACTATGAGGTGCTAAGCTCCTGCTTAAAAACTTCCAGGTAGTTAATCGCCTACAAAGAAGTGTTGTCGAGGGGACGTTTTAGTCAAATATGGAAAATAGCGCTGAAAGGAAATCCACGTGTGGGAGAAAGAGAGAGCCTCCAACTCCTTCTTGTTCATTGTTTTGCGGTCAGTAGGAGTGGTTCTACGATGCTTGTGTGGGAGAAAAGAGTTTTGTTGGTGGGAGTCTGAGGGCATTTGGTTTTTGAGAGGGAAAGGAAGGGAGTTGGCTGTTGACCACAGTAAGAAGACTACTTCCGAGCACCGGTGAAGGAGACTGCGCTGTTAAAGATGGAGAAAAAAAGGTGGAACCGGAGAAGAGAAGTAGAAAGAGTCGAAATATATCAACAACTCTTCGATGCCACTGCGTGGAAACACAGAAAAAGATGCAAATACAATGAACTAAAAAACAAAAAATAGTTTTGCCATGCTAGTTGGGAGTTATCTTGCCTCCAGCGATAGGTAAGTTATAGCTGACACAATCCAGCAAATTCAGGGAATTGGTTGACACAATCCATCAAATTCAGAGAATGCGATTTATTTTGTTACATTTCACGGGAATTCAGTTTTTTCTTGATTCCCCCTTTTTTTCATATTTTTTTATTTAATTAATTGTTTTCACTTTTTGGCAGGTAGAAATCATTTGCTAGTGAAATAAATATTAACCAAAGGAGCAAAAAAAAAAAAAAAAAAGAAAAAGAGAAGCTAGAATTGCATCTGTATACGTGGAAAAATAGAACTAGTAGTTGAACACTTTTAGGCGCCCCACCCCCGCCTCTTGGTTCTGGGAATTACTTTGATCTTGAAAGTAGAATTTTTCCCCACTGAAACAAATAAGACACACTCAGTGTATTTGTTTCATCGACTTATTTTCTTGGGTTTGAGGTAAAATCTTATTTTATAGGTTTTTAACTTGATTAGACAACATTAACCTTCTCAAAACCTAACCACCTGCACTTCTCCTTACGCTCAGTTTAGACTATGGAGCTCACCAATCCCTTAATTTCTGGTTGCTGATACCAGGAATGGAGAAAACTGGAGCCAAATAACAAATAACACCTCTATCGCCCACACGACACGAATTCAAGCTTTCATTAGGAGAAGCAGTCCCTTCATTTGTTTTGTATTCACAGGTAACCAATTAAAATGCTTCTCAAATTTAATGACACAGCGATGACATCGATGAAATTTTCGGTTGTGTGAGCAGAATTATGATTTGTTTCTTATTTGCGGTCGAACACCTTAGTAGAAGGAGTCACATTTAGTAAAATTTAACGCGTACAGTTTAATGTTTTTGCAAATACCAAAAGTCTAACCAGATGGCATTTGATTGGTGATTTATTTTGTAAAGGTACTAGTTAACCAGTTGTGGCAAGAAGCGTGGATGATTAGTAAACTTAGATATTAATGAATACAAGCGCTGGTACTTGCAAGTATTTCTACTGTTATGTACATCCGTTAAGTGGTTGTGGGGAATTTTAATCGAAGAAGGGACATTTGAGATGAGGCATTGCTCCAATCATTCTTAAACTGAATACAGAAGTGTTTGAATTCCTCTGGTACCGGAAACGGTTTCTTGCGCAAATACAACAACCAAGGAGAAGTGACACGAGAAGAATAAAAAAAAAAAAAGTTACGGTGAGTAGAATCGAAAAAAGGATACGCACAAAGAGATACGAGAAGAATCAGAAAAAGAATACGGCGAGTAGAATAAAAAAAAGGATACGCACAAAGTGATACGAGAAGAATAAAAAAAAAGTTACGGTGAGTAGAATCGAAAAAAGGATACGCACAAAGAGATACAAGAAGAATCAGAAAAAGAATACGGCGAGTAGAATAAAAAAAAGGATACGCACAAAGTGATACGAGAAGAATAAAAAAAAAAGTTACGGTGAGTAGAATCGAAAAAAGGATACGCACAAAGAGATACGAGAAGAATCAGAAAAAGAATACGGCGAGTAGAATAAAAAAAAAAGGGATACGCACAAAGAGATATGAGAAGAATATAAAAAAGGATACGGCGAGTAGAATAAAAAAAAAGGGATACGCACAAAGAGATACGAGAAGAATGAAAAGAAAGGATGCGGCGTAGAATCAAAAAAAGGATGCGCACAAAGGGGTACGGTGAGTAGAATCGGTGTTAGGTGAAAAGCAAAAAGGGACGTTTCACCCAAAGAGAAAAGAAAAACCGTGCTTAGAAGAGACTGTCCATTGAATATATACACTGAAGAGCAATTGAATTAGAGATACCTGTCTAGTAACGTGTAGCACCACCTTTCGCCCAGATGACGGCGGCGATTCGTCTCGGTATGGACTCGACAAGACACCGGAAGCGTTGGGAAGCCATACGGATCCACGACCCCTGAACAAGCTCCCACAGTACACGAAGTTTTGATGAAGGAAGGTCAGAGCCTCGAACATCTCTCTCGATGGCATCCCAGATGTGTTCGATGGGATTGAGGTCAGGTGACCTAGCTGGCCAAGGAAGTGAGGTCACGTCGGTGGAGTGTTCATCCAACCATTCGGATACAATTCGGGAGCTGCATTGTCTTGTTGCAGGATGAGGTCCCCAGTGGGATGTTGAAGACGCACAAACGGAAGCAAATGGTCGTCCAGGATATCCCGGTAACGTTGACCGGTGAGGGACGATGTCACACGTACCAGGGGTCTCATTTCAGTCCACGTAAACAGTCCCCAGACGAGAATGCCACCCCCACCAGCTTGAAGAGTACCCTGCTGGCAAGAAGGATCCATCGCTTCATGTGGTTTGCGTCGTACTCGTATCCTACCATCCGCATGTACCAACGTGAATCTCGACTCATCAGTCCAGGCAACATTTTCCCACATGTCTAGGGTCCAGTGGCGATGTTCCCGCGCCCATGCTAATCTTTGCACCCTGTGATGTGCGGTCAGCAGCGATACCCTCGTGGGATGATGGCTTCTGTACCCCATAGCGAGGAGATGGTTCTGGATGGTGTGGCTGCTTACACGTTTTTGTGCACCTGAGTTAAATTGCCGAGTGATTTCTTGCACTGTGGCCCGTCTATCCGCTGTTACAATGCGAGCTAGCCGACGATAACCCCGCTCATCCACACGCTGCTGTCCACGGCAGTTGGCCCTTGCAGGGATGGTTTTACCAGATTCGATGTATTCACGGTGCACCCGTGACACAGTGGCTCGTGAAAATCCCAGTGCCTGCACGACTTCCGAGATGAAGTGACCCATTCGTCGGGCCCCGACAATTTGCCCACGACCAAATGCATTTAGATCCTTCGTCTTACCTATATACTGCGTCCGACTCTTACTGAATCCCGTCGCATCACTCTTTATATTGTCGGATCGCTGCATACGTCATGTCGTTTCCGTTTACAGGGCCGCCCACAGCGCCACATTTGCATAACGACAGCTGTCTCTAATTCGATTGCTCTTCAGTGTATAAAATTGTTCTTAAAAGTTTTTTTTTTTTACATAAAATACAGATTTATATCATCTAAGTAGCTTGTGAGAGAGTGAAAGAAGAACAAACAGTTAAACATACCCGTGTCATACAACCGTCCCCGCCGACCTGGATACTCTATGCTATGTATAAGGGACCCATAGCCAAACCATCAGCAGAATGGAGTACATATCGTGATTCACCGGGCCACCCAGTCTGATTCCAATATTCTATCGTCCAATCGTCATGCTGCTGGCGTGGATCAGGAGAATCGTTTACGTAGATACTGTTGTTAGGCGAGGGTGGTATATTGGGGCGTCTACACTTGTAGCCCATCCGTACTAGCGTGCCACGCATAGTCTCGCGGGATATTGTTGCTGGTTGATTCGTATTGCACTAGGCCGTCAATTGCGAAACTGTGCTGCGTCGATTGCCCATTACAAGGCCAGTCACACTCATTGTAATCCCACCTTTCACCGCTCTTTACATTTGTGCCGCCAATTTGGTTCCACTGCTGGTAACTTTAACTACTGAGGCTCACAAGTGATGCTGTTTTCGAAGTGAATGCGCCAACCCTTCGTACGCCTACGATTTGATCTCACGCAACTTGCGCTAAATCCTTGGTTTTATCCATCATGTCCGTAACTTCCCTCTCAACTGAACCACAAACCTCTTATATACATATATATCCTTTAGCCTACTCCGCCCTCCTTCTCGTTACTCCAGAATCGGATGGAATTCACTTAGCGCAGGGGTGGTCGCAATTCAGTGCACACTCAGTGTAGATGACAACAATAAAATGCGATGCAACACAAATATGGCATTTTTTCGGTGTTAGATTTGACTTGCTCAGTTGAAAAATCTCTACAAACCATACCTGCACGTATCTTCCTTTGTGGACGGGGGCATTGTCTGTTGGTAGAGGAAAGAGTCTTTACCGAGTGTTGCCATAATAGTGGGAGCACAAACTTGTCGAGAACGTCATTATAAGCTCCCGTCCACAAAGGGAAGATATCTCTGGGCCCTGGAACTAAGGGGCCCACCCCAAATCATGGAAAAACAGCCCCAGAGCATGTGGCCTTCTCCACCAAACTTCACAGATGGCACAACACAGTTAGGCAAGTAGCTTTCAGCTAGCATCCTCCGTACCCAGACTCGTTGGTTGGATTAGCAGACACTGGAGAGTGATTCATTTTATGTTTCTCTTTCAACACCAGTGTCAGTGTTACCAAAATATGAAAGTTGTTCGGGAAAGTGATGAGCCATTCAGCGAGAAAATCTAGAGTCAAGAAGTAATACATATGAAAGCAGAAGCTCAAAAGGAAGGTTATTCAGAGGTATGCGTCACATTCCTTTCATTTCCTTTGCCATTTTTATTTTTATTTGTTTATATATTTGAGAACTGATGGTGAAAAGAAACACCTGATCCTGGAGCCCGACCCCTTCCAAAACCGTCTACGGTCTAACTTAGAGTTATACCAAAATGGAGATAGTATACCAAAATTGGTGGTTCTAAATCGGAAACTGTAGATTTTACAAAAATTTTGTATGGATCCCTTGACCCCGGCCCCGACCCTTTCCAAAACCCATTTACGGTCTAACTTAGAGTATCATGAGATAGAATACCAAATTTAATGGTTCTAAACTGAAAATTGTAGATTTGTATAGCGGACAAACAAACATTCAATTTTATATTTCCCGCGAACAGCTTCTAACACCGGAAAGTTTCCGTAATATGGTACGGAAAAAGTGAGGACGAAATTTCTCTGGTAATACACATATACGAACAGAATCGTGGAAAGGGGCTCTGAAATTTCAGATTCTTTCTGAAAACACTTTTTGAAAATGGCAGTTTTCTGTGAATAAGCAGAGAAAGATGTTCAGGAGCATTTCTGTCAATTCACGAACGGTAAATCCGTGAAATTCAGAGTTTTCCCGTCATTTTCACGGAAAGAGTTGAATCAGAAAGTTGTTTCGTTAATTCACGAAAGAAATGAAGGACAATTGCCCGTGAATTTCAGAATTTTTTTACAGTGTAGCCCAACTATCAGCTGTTTCTTTCTCCCTATTTTAAAATGTTCGAAGTGGTGAGTAGGAACAGAATTTTTTTCCATGCAGGAATTTATTTAATTCTGAGAAACTTCCGAGTGTCATTTTGCAAATCATGCGATAAATTTTATCAACACTTCTCATCTCTTTTTCAGCAATTTTTATGTCCCGTGTTGCGCTATAAATACATTCCTGTTTCGTATTATAAGCGTTTACGCAATTCATAAATTTCAGGCTTAGTTATAATCCCGGACTGTCGAAACGATGATTTATACACCTATTTGAAATAAAAACTGCTATATTTCATGAAAGACCACATTATTATTACAACTTTTCTGTTTTCTTTCTTTCTTTCTCTTTACGTGTGGATTTTTCTCCAGGGAAAGAATGAAGGATGGAAAAATATGTTGGCATGCTTAACTTCTATTGTCATTCTATGTCTGATAAGCCGGCTTGTGAATTAAATCTCCAAGAAGTGTTTACTTGACTTGCGTAGGAATTAGGGAATCTCATTTCTTCAGAAAACTATTCAAACAGGTGTGTTATTCGGTTTTTGTTTGATTTCAGCTTCTTTAAAATATTTAAATTTTCCTATCGTGAATGTAACAGATCA
The DNA here is from genome assembly GCA_039090855.1 of Macrothele yani. Taxonomy (NCBI): domain Eukaryota; kingdom Metazoa; phylum Arthropoda; class Arachnida; order Araneae; family Macrothelidae; genus Macrothele; species Macrothele yani. The sequence goes on along the minus strand of CM076993.1, from coordinate 138,104,121 downwards.
AGGGGGAATTCCGAGAAGACAGTTATCGAATTTTCTTATAATCATTCACTGAAGAAGAAGAAGAATAAAAAAAAAAAAAACGTGAAAAAATATTGGGATTAAAAAAACACACAATAACCATTTGTTCGAGGAGTGGAGCAATTTACTCCGTCCTAATGTTTTTCTTATCTTTCCTTATTTGCTACAGGAAAACAAAACGTGTGAACAACAAAGAATCTTCTTTGCAAGACATGCTCTCCAAGGAGTTTTGCCTTACGAAAATAAGGAACGAATTAGCAAAAAAAAAAAAAAAAAAAAAAAATTGTAATGACTCTGGTGAACAACTACAGTACTGCTTTTGGCTGCAAGGACTTGACCACGTCATTTGGACTCTCGATGGGAGCTCAGCACGTACTGTTCAGTAGAAAAGAACGTACTTCGGGAATGGAAATCGTGCTTCCAGACTATCTGTTTATATGTTATGTATTAAATTCCTCACCAGAATTTTCCAGTTGCATATTTCTTTCTTCTGCTACAGTTATTTTTCCACGCGATTTGCAGATGGAAAATTACTGTTATTTTGTCCGGAGAAGACTACGAAATCGTTTCTACATATTTTCTTTTCTGATTTGTTTTTAGCGGATCACAGCGCTCCGCTCAAAATAAATGCAGCAAAGAAAGGGAAACTGTGGGCTTTCCAAAGAAAATTGTGCATATTTCATTTTTTGTTTTGTTTTGTTTTACTCACAAAATCTATAAACAGTGCACCGAATTCAATAGAAAGCATTTGCTCAGTGATGCGCAACCTCAAACATTACACGCCATAAACGTCTCTCCTGTGTGTTCGGCAATATTCGAATCCTTTTCTTTCTCCCCGTCTAAAACCTCACTTCCCTCAACTTCCTCTTTTTCCCCGAGGAAACATAATCTTTTTTAATTATTTTTTTTCACTGAAATTTCTCAGAAGGCCCATTTAATTTATTTTTACGGATTCATTTAAACTATTAAATTTTATTTGTATTATTTTCAGGATATAGCATGATGATTTATTGAGGCATGAAACAAAGCAACATAGCAAATCAAAACAATCAACATAATAAAAAAGGTGATAAAATGTGATTTACGAGAGTGTATGAGAAAGTAAGGGCTGTATGTAGCTTAGTGATTAAAGAAGCGGACTGTCAAACAGATGGTTGCGAGCTCAAAATCCGCTGCTCTTGTCCCAAATGCCAACTGCGCCTTCGGGGTTAGAACCCCAGTCAGAACCCTTCCTTCCTTCTCCAGCTGCGCTTCACTTATTTCATGACTTTTTAATCAGGGTTTTCTACCCACCTTTCCATTCCTTCCCCATTCATACCTGACACGAAAGTCTCTTCATACTAAGGATATGAGGTCTAAACCTAACCTTGAAAGTAATCCCGACGAAAAAATTAGACCTATCTCTATATTAGCATGCAGAGGGCTGTATATAGCCCAGTGTTTAGTGCGCCAACTGCCATCCCGTTGGTTGCCCACACCACTCGACACTGACTGCTGTTACAGTGAATCCCAAAGACCCACCGCGCCCCGGAAAGTGCGCTAAACCGAGGTTCCCATCAACCAAGGAAGAAAGGTCTAAACCTAAACCTGGGAGGAATCCCTAAACGAAGCTTGACGTGCCTCTAAAAGAAATATGAGACGTCATTTGATCCACGGGGTGGCCTACTGGTGAGGGCCTACGACTCAAGGTCAGCATTCCACTGGCACGGCGGTTTGGAAGCCACGCTTAGCTGGTGGTCCCAGGGTTGGCTTTAGGGTGGCCGCAAGCTAAGGAAAACGCAGAGCTGAACTTTTTTTTTCTTTTTGGGAAATGGCAGAATATACAAAAAAGAAAAAATACCGTGCAAGTATTGTAATTCGAGACGATGAGTGATAATGATTAGAGACGATGAGTGATAATGATTAGAGACGATGAAAGGTTCTCGAAGTCACTGCAACAGTCCAAATCATCACAATAGAGTATTGTCACAATTAAGCGCGAAAAGAAGCATTGCTTTATCTTGGGATCAACGCACCCATTCGCCTAGAAATGTCGTCTCCCGCGTCACATGCTACGAGTTTCAGCCAATAGAACGCTAGCTGGCTTCTGACTCGGCCTAGCCACTCAACAATAATTTAGATAAAATATGTATATTATTTTAGGCAAAAAAACAACACAGCTAAATTTAACTAATGATGTTTCAACCCCATATAAATAGAATTCCCTTTCATGTATATTATTAATTTGCATTGTACTCAGGCCCGTATCCAGACAGAGAAGTTGGGAGGGCAGGCTGATGATTGAGGTCGGGCAAAGATATAAAGGAGGTTGGGCAAAAGGTATGAAAAAAGGTCGGGCACTGGACTTTAGTGTGAGTCGCTTGGATGGGCAAAAGGAAACGCAGGTCGGTCGGCCCTTGCCCGGCTGCGGCCGTGATTGTATCTCTTTCATATGTGGCTGAAAGACCACACAATCCAATAGAAAAGGAAAAAGCTTGTAGGGGGTGTCAACAAATATTGTCGCGCTGGGTGTCCCGAACATTAAAGCTGGCCCTGAGCACAGGTTATAAACAACTCTCTTCGAAATTTTAAATTCTTCCGTACTTTGCCTTCAGCATTTTCTAATCAGAGCACAGGGTGAGGCTTTTGAATTTCACTTTTCCAGACACCTCGGAGCTGAAGGTGTGTCTATCAGTGCTCAGACGTGTCCAGCCCGAGCCCGAAAGCCCGAAGTCGAACTCGGGTAGGCTCGAGCTGCGTAATACTTACTGGGATTCGCCCTCGGGCTCTGAGAGAGGGAGAAAATGTTCTTCCCCTTTTTTTTTTTTTTTTTTTTTATTTCAATTGTAATTTTGTATGATTTAGCACACGAAACTTCTTTACACTTTCTGGTTGCAAGAGAGAATTTTTCGGCAACTGAGTCTAAATGGGGATTGGGAACTCGGCAGGGCTATTCATTCCGAGCTTGGCTAACAAATACCATATGCCATGAATTACTGGATTTCTGAGAAGGAAGAGCTTCTTCAAGAACTATATATGGCAGATAACACGCTGACGAAAATTTGGCGCCTACCTCTACGCGGCAGCTATCTGCTAATTCCATTGAGCAACGTACGACGTGGAATACTGTGCCTCCCGTTTTTTCCTGATGCCCCGAAGCATTTCAGGAAGAAACGAATGGTCAAAGAAATTCGTGAAACTATACTAAAGAAATAGATATAGAGGCCCCTTCCCCACCCCGCACTTTAGAAATACATCGCTTAATTGCAAGGAGAGAGAGAGAGAGAGAGAGGGAGGAAGTCTGGAGGAGGAGTTTTTTTTTGTTATATAATGCCTAAACTGGTTAATCATAATTTTCGGGTTCGGGCGGGATCTGGCTGACATACTTCGGGCTGGAATGGGCTTGGGCTCTGGCTGACATACTTCGGGCGGGATCTGGCTGACATACTTCGGGCTGGAATGGGCTTGGGCTCTGGCTGACATACTTCGGGCTGGAAAGGGCTTGGGCTTTGGCTGACATACTTCGGGCTGGAATGGGCTTGGGCTCTGGCTGAGATACTTCGGGTTGAAAAGGGCATGGGCTTTGGCTGACATACTTCGGGCTGGGATGAGCTCGGACTGACATGAGCTTGGGCTCTGGCTGGTAAACTTCGGGCTGGGATGGGCTCGGGCTCTGGCTGACATATTTCGGGCTGGGATGGGCTCGAGCTCTGGCTGACATATTTCGGGCTGGGGTTGGCTCGAGCTCTGGCCGACATATTTCGGGCTGGGATGAGATCGGACTGTGGGTGACGTACTTCGGGCTGGGACGGGCTCTGGCTCTGGCTGACATACTTCGGGCTGGAACGGGCTCTGGCTCTGGCTGACATTTTTCGGGCTGGGACGGGCTCTGGCTCTGGCTGACATACTTCGGGCTGGGACGGGCTCTGGCTCTGGCTGACATACTTCCGGCTGGGACGCGCTCTGGCTCTGGCTCTGGCTGACATACTTCGGGCTGGGGTGATCTTGGGCTCTGGCTGACATACTTCGGGCTATGATAGGCTTGGGCTTGGGTTGACATACTCGGGCTGGGATTGGCTCGGGCTCTTAAAATTGAGCCCGAACTCAGCACTGGTGTCTATCTATACCCCCACCCCCAACAAGATATAAGCAGGCAAAGAATCGAGTTCATTGCTCCAGGAAGCTGAAAAATGGTAAGCAGTCATCATGTGAACAACATGATGTTTAGTTAATTGATACGTTTATGATACACATACAATGAGGGTTCATTCTAAGAATGTAAAAGGGCAGGCCCAGGGCTTATTTACGCTTTGCCTTGCAACGCCTGGATTTAAGGCCTCACATTTTAGGGAGAGGAGTGGGGAACGAGAATCACATTGGAAGTAAAGCATGTTCCTCTTATTTATTACGCCAAAACTCACACAATTTACACCGAGGAGCCAAATCATTATGACATCCTGCCCAATACGATCCTGGTCTTCCATGTTTCGCCAAAACAGCTCTTACCCGGCGAGGAATAAACGCTACAAGATTTCTAAAGGTGTCTTGTGGTATCTGATACCAACATGATCCTTCAACTCTTGTAAGTACCGTGGTTGAGCGGCCGCGAATCGGAAAACACAAACCACAGATACTGGATTGGATTGATATCTGGAGAATTTGGAGGCCTGGGCAATACCTGAAAGACTTCCTCATGTTCCACGAACCATCCCGGCGGTGTGGCATGACGCATTATCCTGCTGAAAGAAAGCATTACTAGAGGCGAATACCGTTGCCTTGAAGGGACGTGTGTGCAATGATGTTTAAGTAGGTGGTAGATGTTATAGTTTCCTGCATGTGAATGATTGGACCCAGGGTTTCCCAGCAGAACATTGACCAAAGCATTACACTTCCTCCACTGGCATGTTTTCGTCCCACAGTACTTCTTGATGCAAGGGCGATTTGTGACGTACCTGCCAGCAGGACGCACACGACATAAAGGCAGATAGTAGTCAGAACAAACGTCCGCGTAGCTCAATTGGTAGGGTGACTTATTCCGGAATGAGGGGATCCGGGTTCGAATCCTGGCGTGGACAGAAATGACGGAGAAATTTACTTCGTTATAATGGCGCCCGAACTATCCGGATGACCCGACCGTTCAAAATCTCGCATTGGTGTGATGTTATTTCCACACCGCGAGATAGGAAAAATAAGAGAATCCCTTCTTCAGCGCTTCGAAAAATAAATGTGTGTGATGTTGCATTCCACACACCAGATTGACTGGGAGTTCTTAAGTGCACGTTCTACAGTGGATGGCTGCCTCCAACGATTCATGGTCACGGCTGACCCGTGGGCCATGTCCCCGGCCCTCTTTCGGGGGGAGATGTGACGTACCTGCCAGCAGGACGCACACGACATAAAGGCAGATAGTAGTCAGAATAAACGTCCGCGTAGCTCAATTGGTAGAGTGACTTATTCCGGAATGAGGGGATCCGGGTTCGAATCCTGGCGTGGACAGAAATGACGGAGAAATTTACTTCGTTATAGATTGCAGAGGAGGGGCCTAGGGGCACGTGCCCCCCCTCCCACCGGGACGAAATCTTTAATTTTCTGTATTTTTACACCTTGCTAAAAAACACACGTCTGTCTATTTATTTTTTGTACTGTTAAAGCTTGTAAGATAATCCAGGTAGTTCTTGAAACTCTTGATGTCGCCTTTTTCAGAAAAGAATCAATCAAGAGTCAAGCCAATGTGAAGCAGGAAGAAAAGTAGATTCTTTTCCAGAATCTGCCATAGAATGCATTACAGCAATTCAGACCGATGGGGATCTGATTTACTTGAACAACATCAAATGTCTGCTAACAGTATTAGCTGTTATTTCCGTTTCAACAGCGACGCCAGAGAGATCCTTCTCAGCTATAAAAAGGCTGAAAACACATCTAAGAACCAAAATGGGCCAGCAGCGTCTTACAGGACTAGGGTTAATGCATATTCACCAAAATAATGCCCTAAAAATACTGATGAGATTTTGGAGAGATTTGTTCGAATCCACCCCAGGAAACTCATTTTTGCGTAACATACATTCCATTCTTTATTCAAAGGGTTATTCAATAAATTCGTGCACTTAAAATGACTCTTCAGTAGATCACGCATCTCATTCTCCTAAAAAAAAAAAGGTAAATTCGATAATAAATATATCGAACATTTGCCTCCCCCCCCCATCCTATGACACTAAGGTAAGATATTCTGACATTCGATCAAACTGATAGTGGTATTAAGGTGCTCCACCACCCCTTTTCAAATTTCTGCAACCGCCACTGTCCTGGTACTGGTAGACGATCCGGAACGCACACGTACCCGATCGTCCACATTGTGCAACAGGACATGAGATTCATCGGACCAGACGACCTTCTTCCACTCATCCAAGGCCCAATTTTGATACTCGCGTGCCCATTGCATAGTCGCTTTCGACAGTAAACTGGGGTTAGCATGGGCACTGGCGGAGCGGCCTGCGGCTACGTAGCCCTATTTTCAACAGGGTTCGATGTACTGGGTGTTGTGTCACATTACTTTCGTCACCAGCATGTAAATTGTCGGCGAGCTGGGCCACAATGTCCCAACTGTTGGGTGAAACCATACGAGATAGTCTTCGTTTACCTCTAGCTTCGATGAGCCGTGGTCAAGCCACTTTTTGAAGGCGGTTCTTGGTTTTTCCCTCCTTGGACCACTGCTTACCGTGAGCACCTCACAAGCCTTGCCGTCTCGGAAATGCTCTGTCCCAGACGTCTAGCCATTACAATTTTGCCTTTCTCATCTGAAGAACAATAATAACACTGATTAACAGAGCTCAGTAGCAGGCGTTATTTATACAGTTTCATGACCTTCATCGTCGTTTGCCTGCAATTGCTTTCATTTGCATAACGATTTTGGCTCTTCGGTGAATGCTTAGTCCTCAAAGTCATTAGCGTGTTGATTACTTGTAAAAAATCAAACATAAGGAACTTTTGAAAAGTGACTCATATGGGGTCCATTCCGTTTCAGAACTGAGTTATGAATGATTGATTGGTTATTGGATTTTAATGGTGCAAGGGCCATATGTGGCCAAAGAGCGCCAAACACAAGGTCATAAAAAAAAAGTGACAAACAACAAATCATCAATACAAGAACATCCGAGAGGGGTACGCAATACCCCGCACGGGAGAAATTAAAATAGGCACATCAGCGGAGAAAACAAATACAAGTAAATAGATACAAACACGTGATTATGTACACTGGCGTGCAAAAATTAAAGACGAGACGGTTTTTCGAATGTAACGTCGTGCCGAAGTGCTCCACATCTACTCAAATCATACCATAAGATCCCCAAGATGTAAGAATATGGGACAAGTGAGCAAAACCGTCCAAACAAGAAATCCAAAGGATACAAAGGCACTTTATTGAAAAGGTAGCTTCGAGCACAACTGGACAGAAGACAGAAATGTCCATATGACAGGCGGCTGCCAAGAAAAATCCAGTCTTTAGTAGGGGATATGATCACCCCTGACAGCGTTGCAGGATTTACAACGTCTGTCCATGCCGAGGACGAGGTTGTCAAGGAGCTGTTGAGGCATCGCGGCCCATTCCTCTTGCAGCGCCAATCGCAGCTGCGGAATCGTTGCTGGCGGCTGGTGACATGCTGCCAAGCGTCTCCCGTGAAGGTTCCACACGTGTTCGATTGGATATAGGTCCGGGGACCTTGCGGGCCAATCCATGCGTTGAATATCTTCACTCTCCAACAGCTCTGCGACAGCCACTGTACGATGAGGTGTAGCGTTGTCGTCCATGAAGAGGAACTCAGGACCCACAGCACCTCTAAACAGACGCACGTGAGGCAGGAGAACCTCGGTACAATAGCGGACACCAGTGACTGAACCACCTTGGAAGATGTGGAGGTCAGTACGGCTACCAAGCATGATACCGCCCTAAACAAGAACTCCGCCACCTCCAAGCCGGTCCCTTTCGATGATGTTGGAGGTGTGATTGCGTGTTCCCTGCTCTCTCCAGATGTGTATACGTCCAGAATCGCTCGTCAGACCAAATCGGCTCTCATCCGTAAAGAGAACTCGACCCTATTGCTGATGTGTCCAGTTCTTGTGTTCCTGGCACCACAGAAACCGCCGTCTCCGATGAGCAGGCGTTAATGGCACACACCGTACTGGTCGTCGTGCAAATAGACCACCTTTGTACAGCCTCCTAGCCACGGTAAAACGCGATAACGGACGTCCAGTTGTCTGTTGCATGTTCCTTGCGATTTTCCCCCGCTGTCTGCCGTCTGTCTCTTCTCGCCTGTAGGACAACATACCGGTCGTCCGCCGCCGTGGTTGCTCGTGGACGACCACTGCTAAACTCTCGGACAGCTGTTCCTGTCGTTTGAAATGCTCTCCAAGCTCGTGAAACGATGCTGTGAGCGATCCCGAACTCCTCGGCCACACTAGTCACACTTCGACCTTCTTCCAACTTCCCAATGACGCGACCTCGGGTAAAGTCATCCAGATGTCCTGTATTGGATTGCCTGTTGGCCATATCACACGGTGGCAGCAACTCGACGTCTTTCAAACCGATGTACACCGTGCAATAGCTTTCACCGAATTGCTGAGCGTACACCGCCCGTGTGCTTTATACCCTTCTGACACTCCACCCACCCCCACAACACGTCATGCTGCATATATGCGCATGCCCTACCGTACCGGACCCTAGTCTATCTCCTGAGTGGTCTTTCGGTCCGTTCTGCCTGCTCGTTCCGTTGTTATGCTAATTTCTCCTCTTCGTCCTTAATGTTTGCACACCAGTGTAGTAAGAACTACGCTAGGAGCACCACAGCAAAATGACAGAAAAACCTATGAACTAAGGAAGTGTCTATAGTACAGCAAAAGAACAAGCACAATACTTTAGACTTGCGTACAACAACCCAGATTGATAAAGGAGCACACGAGGAGCATGCTATGAGCGAATCGGCGGAATGTAAACAGAAAGTTCCAAAAGTTCGTGCAGGCGAAGACACCATCAGACAGTGAAATAATTTTTTTCAATTCAATTCAATTTATTTATTTTGCTGTGTAGGAGAGATTGCATTACAGCTCTCATGATCGTTATCATCAAGATAGTAAACATTATCAAAGTAGTCAAGTAAAATATCACCAGAATATCGAAACGCAAAGTCAGGAATTAAGTGCAGGGCGTTGAGGTCGAGAACGCTGATGCGTCCGCAAATATCGTCGGGTGCCCAAATAGCAACACGGTTCTCAGGTTCATCATAACAGGCTATGCTACCAGGAAGATCCCGCCAGCTTAAGAGGAAGACAGCACAAAGTAGAAGGACGAAGTCAGTCGAAATGAGGTCTGCTGCAAGTGGCGGTAAGGAAGTTGGAACAAGGGCAGCGGACAAGCCCGACGGGCCGACAACGAGTTCAACTAAAGGCAGAATCCGAAGAGCTTCAGGAGATGGACGAGCTGGTCGAAGATAATCAGCAACAGAGTCAAACTCAGCATTTTCATAGGCTTCAAGAACCGCAGTGGTAAGTTGATTAAGTGGAGAAATCGTAAGAGCACAGGATTCCGAATCAGGAGCAGCGTCATCATCTAGGGATTCAGTGGCCGAGGAAGCAGAAGCGGAGTGAGTTATGAATGGACAGGAAAAGGACACATACACATATTTTCACAACACTTACTGTACCTTGAGGAAATTGATAGGAAAGCAATCATATCACTTTATATTTACAGAGGAATGGGAATGTGTACACAATCCACGCATACTAGGCCCTGTACATTAATACACGTCATGAGGTTTCGCAGCGGAGATCGGCAACTGTTTATGAGCGTTGTGCTGGTATTACTGTGAAGTGGCCCGGCATGCCAACCACATCTTTTCAATTTGGTCTAATTTTCTAAGATCCAAGAAAAAAGACAATGTAGAATAAATCGAATAATCTAGTAATCGTCGCATCAACGCACTGCGCGTTCACATGCTCTCACAATTTTGCGTATTTGTACTTTGTGAATTAACACTTTTTTGAATCAGGTTTAATAATTAATGAAAAACGAATGTTAAAGAAAATGAAATTTATACAAACAATATTTGAAGAAAATTCAGTTATGAAGCTAATTAGTATAAAATGTAAGTATAATAAAGTAGCCCTATTGATTTGTGTTTACCTTTCAATGGGGACATTTCATTTAAATTCACACTTGATGTAAATGTTTGCAAAATAAGTAAACAATTCAAATAATCGAAAAAAAAAAAAAATTACAGAAACTTTTTTTAGTGAGATCCTTGTTTTTCCTTGGCTTATTTAACCTATAACAGGAGTGCATTTCATAAGCTAGACTTCTGAATGTGCAGTGGTCTTCAAATGTGAATTAAAAATTATCTTCATATGCGAAAGTATTTGCTCACAGGTATATGTGGATCCCAAACCTTCTTCACCGAGTGGAGGACTCATCTGTTTCTACAGCGGAAACGGTGCTCCACCTTTCAAAACCATCATCAAACCAGGACAAGACTTGATTATGAAGCGGTTAAAAGGGCCTTTTCCCTTGCTTTAATTAACGTAAGATAGGCCTCCAACCGCATTTGTTTACTATAGAAATGCATGAAATCAGACTGCTAATACAATTTTCCTTTGTTTTGTAAAGCAGATGAGCTTTATCGCCAATATGAGTGAACTTCATCGCATCGATGTTAAGATGAACTCTATAACGTAAAACCATTTTCGGCTGGTGGTGGATATCAGCTCGGCATCCTTTTACGCCGGAGCCGAATGCTTTCCCAATCACGCTACACCGACAATTGCTTATTACTGCCACTTTCCATCTTGATATGTGCTTCACCTTTGAATTAGGTCCGTCACAACTCTTACCATTTGATTAATATTATCATCTGACTAATGTGATCCTCCGGTGAAATAATGATAGCCCACACAACAGAAATTTAAAATTTGAACGATGATATTCTTTTGCACGAAATTTTTCTATTGACAAAAGCCGTGAAAATGAAGTATCAAGCCGTAATTCCTATGAGCTGTCATGTTATTAGTTACAATTTACGATTTTTTTATCTTCAGAAAATAGGGAAGAAATACATCACAAGGTGTTTATTACAAAATGACCGACGTCAGCCTGTCGAGGCAAAGTCTTCGAAGTAACAGAACACTGGTGTTTAGATAAAAGTTGTTGATTTATGATTCTGAGAAGAAACATCTCTCGGATGCTCGTTGTTTTTCAAACGCACAAAATGACTAAAAATATATTACGATTTTTTTTTTTGATTGAAGGTTTAATGACCACCGTGAACAACTCAATGGGCTATAAGCAGTCGCCCGTCCCTAATTTAGGGCTACTGGTTCCAGGGAAGGGAGAGAGCCAGTGCCGTAAGACAAACACAACATCCACACCTCACCGGGATACGAACCCGGACCCCTTTTGGACGAATGATCAGAGGCCATCGCTTAGACCACTGCGCCACCGGGGCGGCTATTACGATTTCACCCAAATGTCTTAAGTGTAACTCTTAACTTACTGCTTTTCTTAACATAGAATGCGACGTAAAAACAGAAATTTTAAGAAACGAGAATCTCATAATTAAAATACCGGTCGGAATGCTCAGAGAAAGATCTATGGAAGCCCTGTGTATAGAAGGATATACACTGAGTGGCCAAATTATTATGACCATCTGGTTAGTACATTGTTAGGTGCCCCTTTTCCCTTAATACTTTTGAATTCGCATTGGTATGGACTCTATTAAATACCGGTAAATGACTTGGGGTACATTAGCCCAGATGTGATTCATTGCACCCTCCAGCTCTTAAATATCTAATGCGGACGGAACCAGCTGTCTGATGCCCCTTTCGACTTCACCCCACAAATGCTCCATTGGATTGAGATCCGGTGATTGAGGAAGCTAACGTAGCAGGGAAAAGTCTCCGTGGTGATCTTCAAACCATTTACATACAATATGAGCACCATGGCATGGAGCTTGAAGTATCCAAGTCTTGCTGGAAGTATCCATCTCCATTGGGATAAACCATCAACATAACTGGGTGAACTAGGTCGACAACGATATTTAAATATCTTTGGACGGTCTGACGTTGCTCCACAGGAATCAAAGGGCCCAAAACATTCCCACGAAAACATGCCCCAGATCAAAACGTTGCCTTCGCGAGCTTGAAGAGTAGTGATGATGCAAGATGAGTCCATTCTTTTGTGCTGCTGTCTTCATGTCCTTGTCCTTCTATCTGCATGGTGTAGCTGAAAAAGTGATTCGTCGGACCACATTACCCTTTTCCACACATTTACTGTCCAATTCTTCTGTTGCTCAGCGTAATGTAGGCGTTTCTTTTTGTCCTCTGCAGATGTAAATAGCAATGGCTTACGGGTAGGCCGTCTGCTTCTGTAGCCCATACGGCGTAATGTGCGGCGAACTGGACGTTGAGAGGCCATATGAGTCTCTGATTCAGATTATCTGTAATCTGACGTAGTGTTGCTCGTCTGTTGGACAAAACAAGTCTGCCTACCCTCCGCTCTGCTCGAGCATCCAGTAGCCGTTGATGACCACTCGCCTTGAGCTCAGACCCGGTTTTTTGACTGGTTGTCATCTGTAAACTTTAACAACTGCCGCCCTCGAACAATTCAGAAGTGCAGCCGTTTTGCTAGTACTCGAAAAAATGAAAAAAATCTGAATTATACCATGATTTTCATGTTTGGTCAACAACAGCTTTCTGCTCGGTCTTGGTAGGAGTTCACTAAGTTTTCAGATCTGCGACATGCCGCAAGAAACGCAAAATAAATAATAAATAAGTAAAGTGCTTTCAGTTTCTGTTCAGCGGCTTGAGTGACTGCGCAAAATCTCCATCACATGGATGAAGGCATCCCAGTACAACCTGCCACTTCAAGAAATGTTCGGACTTTGGAACCTTCTCAACCCCCCCCTCCCCCACTCCCTCAGGAGGAAAGGAAAAAGAAAACACTACACTAGAGGCATTCTCTTTTCCGCGGCGTGTATTATTGAACAATTAACGATACTTTAGGGTTTAGGGTGATGAAATCGTTTCATGACATTTCGGCATTTTTAAGTCAACAAAAGCGACATAGAATAATTTCTCGATTCTGTGGAAGGATTACCGTTTCCTTAGGGCAGGGTAAGCTATCCTTTGTCATTGTGTTGTAGTTGAAAGTGCAGGCAACGGCTATTACTTTATGAGTATATGGAAGGCATGGGCAGGAGCGATGCTAAGGGTGGGCTTTAGCTTAGCTGAAGCTCACCCTTAAAGGAAAGGTGAGTAAAAAGTGGGCTCAAGGAAAGCTGCGGGTATACTCAACTTTTACTTGAGTCCACCTTTCCCTTCATATTTAAGCAATTAGGGACACATGGGAAGTTCAGCCATCTAAAATTTTGAGGAACTTGGAAAAATGTGTGTTAATGTTTTGAATTCATAGAGGTACAAATGAATTTTTCGTTAAATTTAGCGTTTTATTCTTCTATAAAATGGAGGAAGTCCCCTGGGCGAATTTCTGAGGGAGTAGTAGAAAGACACCACGTTAATTATAATTTAAAAAGAAAAGAAAGAGAGAGATTTCTTGTCATTTTACAGACTAAAATTCATAAAACAGCCCTATGACAAGAATATTAAGAAAAAAATGGCGTAAGCTAAATTTGCGTAGAAATAGTAATTTGTGTAAGGTCATGGAGGTTCGTATCCATGGTTTCCAGTTTTACAAACATTAAATAAATATTACGTACGGTATCTAAACACCTGTAAACGATTTATTTATATATTTTTGACTTGGGGGAGGGATAACATCATTAGTGTTGGGTAAGACCTACATGAGCGAAATTTTTTGGTAATATTTCTGTCAAGCACTTCGAAATTTGTGATCCCCGTACGATACTTAGCCCCCCTAATAACTCCTCCTCTACACTGTTAAAACATTTGTGGTAGGTTGCACCAAAAAGTGGTGCTACACCAGCTGCACCACTTTCTGGGAAAAGATGCACCATCGTGGTAGTTTAACTTTTCACACCACGTTCTGCTATAAGGTTGCACCATGTTTTTGGATTTATTTTGCAACACAGAATGGTGTATCTTTTCTAAGAAAGTGGTGAAGCTCGTGTCACACCCCTTTTTGGTGCAACCTTCCACAAAATTTTTAACAGCGTAGTTCTGAACTGCTGGCGTCGCCACTGCGCGTCAATGTTCACTGTAAGCTGCGCGCGCGCACTCAGCCGCGCAACTGAAATATCTTCTGCGTAGTAAGCATTTTAGATTAAAATCCCCAAATTCCTAATTAATTGTCATAAATCGAAAATCAATTACCTGCAAAAATAACAATAAATAAATAAATAAAATTCGAGCTCTCAAAAGTCAAAACAACACTTTTCTTAAAAGCCGTTCACCTCCTTCTAAGTTCGTCTCATTGTCCTCCTCATTCTCAAAGGCTTCTTGTAAAGCTGTCTCGTGCGAGCAGATAGTGAACGCGAGAATGCGGTTTACTGATTTCCCCACGCCGAGAAAGATGCAGATATTGAGTCTTTTCTCAAAACAACACAGCAGCGCCAGCCAATCACAGCAAACCGTAACCAAGTTCACTGTATTGACTAATGCACCCATACTGGTTGGCGGGGGAAAGGCATTCCGGTCAGTTAAATTGTAAACCGCCGGTAAAAGGAGTTTTGCTCAAAACTTTGTCAGATAATTAGGCAGATTATTTCTTCCAACATCAAAGACGCCTTTTTCTAAAATTTATAATCAATTGCGGAAATAACGGTGATAAAAATGGGGGGATTATAAAAAAAGGGCTCCAATCCAAGTTCCAACTTCTACTGCATTAGTAAGAGAAGCTGAGAAAATAAAGTGTTTTGCCCAAGTGGTTTTGATGCCTTCCCGGCTCATTGGGTTAGGGCCGCATTGCCCATGACCACTTAGAGGGAATATTGCTGCGCATGGGCGTGGATAAGGACAGACTGGTAGATCCATTGTTGTGGCATGTGGTAGAGAGAGCGTCTTTACTTCATGTTCTATGATCATAGCTGAGTATGTGTACTACGTAGAATAAATGGTTGGTTTGGTTTGGTAGTATCAGAATTTATAAAATACGTTAGGGTTCCATTTTGTGCGAGCATGACAGATAGCATCAAGAACATGATGCTTACTAAGATCCTGTGGTCTGCAGAACCCGTGGGGCATTCTGAAAGAAACGAACACACATCCTTCTGCTCCTGAGCCAAACACACAAGAAGCGAACGCACATCCTTCTGCTCCGAAGCCAAATATTTTCCCAATTAAGCTATGACGGCAAGGGCTTATGCCATCTTGACATGTGCGTCACCTCTGAGCTGTGTACGTCACACCTATCATCTTTACGTTATGAAGAAATCCTTACTAATATATTTTATGACAACAAAACTTGTGATATTGAGATGGAATAAATCAGCAACGTTTCTTCATAATTAAATATTTTATTTTAAGATCTGCTATAGTTTCGCTGAGCGTTTGACTCAGCTTCCTCAAGGCAAATGGAGCGTAAACATTCAAATGATTGTGTCATCATCAGCGTTTTGAGGGTCACGGTTGTTGATGAGTTGTTTCCACACGCTTGAAAAAAATAAAAAATCAGTTTTTTTATTGGTGGTTTAAAGACCACCAAGAACAACTCATTGGGCTATAAGCAGTCGCCGGTCCTGAATTTAGGGCCACTGGTTCCAGGGAAGGAAGAGAGCCAGTGCCGTAAGTTTTAGTGTAAGTAATAAATTTTTTCATAAAGCATGTTTTGCAAGACTGTAAATATCACTTGATAATGTAAAAAAATATCACTATAGCAATATATCATCTGTAGGGATGTGCTTACAAATGAAGTAGAAACACAACATCCATGCCTCACCGGAATTCGAACCCCGACCCAACTCAGACGAATGATCAGAAGCCTTCACTTAGACCACTGCACCACGAAGGCGGACGGACCGTTGCTTTCAAGCGCGTAGAAACAACTCACCAAAATTCGTGACCGTCAAAACGCTGATGATGTCACAATGATTTGAATGTTTGCGTTCCGTTTGTCCTGTTGAAGCAGAGCCAAACGCTCAGCAAAACTATAGTAGTTCTAAAAATAAAATATTTAAATGTGAAATCCTCATTATTCTGGAAGTGGCACTTCTCGCACTAAACTATTCTTTCGACTCGTACTTTTGCAGAAGGTAAAGATCACGGAACTAAAGAATTTAGAACGAGATATCGAAAGCTCTTTGGAGAAAAAGGAATCTACGAAATCTACGAGTGGTTCCGTTTGCTAAGGAAAGAAACAAAGCTGCTTGACTGTGTCGAATAAACATATTTTCATACAGCTATACACAGCATGCGATTTCAAATACTCTGTAAAGGTGCACAAGATATGGCCATTTCTCTGTGTGAACTTCTTACGGATATTCAACTTTTTAACTTTTGAGTTCCATTTCAGAGGTGTAACTTCATTTGCTGGGAAACCAAGAACTGGGAATGTGCAAGCGATTGAATGGTAAGTGAGAGATGTAATGACTTAAGGATGAGGTATCACATATTCTTTGGTTATAAACCGTTGGCGTTGTCAGATACTGATGCATACAATTCAGAATTGTCCATTTCAGGTGTTCCGCCTGTTCATTTGTGCTGCTTTCTCTCCCTTACTCTGTCATGGTACAGGTGCACCCAGCAATTCAAAAACAATAAAAAAACATTTAACACAAAATCCACTCAAGTGGACTTTGGAAAACTACTTTGATATGTAGAAGACTAAGCTAAAAATACAATTCCGAGAGCATTGGTAACAGTACACCGAACAGAAAATGCATGTTCAGCTGATGATATGATAAAAAAAAAAATAATCGAGTGATCTAGTATAGGCTGCAAACACACGCAAAAGAAAAAACGGTTTCGTTATTCTGTCCCTTTTGTTTTCACTTCAAGATTTCCAAGACTTACTTTATTTCACTTTAAAACACTGTGAGAATGAATAGGGAAATTATCTGAGAAACATTTTATTGAAGTTTTTATGACATCAAATAGAGAAAATTCCATATCTGAAACGTACTAAATCATGAGATTCACATCGCACAGTTTTCCTAATTCATATATTTGCGAACTAAAAATTTACCAGCTACCCAAACTTCAATGCCAAAGTAAACAAGAAAAAAAAACAAAAAAAAACACTGTGCAGTTTATTACGTTTCACTAAAAACCAAGTACAAAGAAGAAGCAGTCTTAAAATTTTAAACTCTTTCTTGATGTCTTGTCACCCTCCCACCTCCCTCAACCTTTTCTTCTTAACGTCTCTGAAATTATTGCCCCTGGAAGGAAGAAACTTCGATTCCTTCAGATTATTACGCAATACAAAATAATAGGATGCTTAAAACGAATAATTTTTTTTTTACGCAGTCTCGACTCCCAATTCGCTCTCCGCTTTATTTCTACAACTCTCCCGCACTTCGTTTATTAAATATTTCGACAGCTATTTCAGTTTAAACCTTGAAACTTAGGCACATTTGGGGTCATACTTGGTAAAAAGGAGGGTCATTTTGAAAGCAATAAATTCCTTTCTCTTCATACTTCTTTTTTTTTTTCCAAGTTCCTGACCTCCACCCCCATACAATTTCGTTCACTTTTCACTTTGTCCACAGAAATTCTTGTGAACCAGGAGCGTACTAATAGCCCCCCGCAACCCCCCCCACATTGAAGGGGGGCCTCACTGCTAAAAGCACTTCTAACCTCGGGAAAAATATCACATTTTTTTTTTCGGAAATTTCATATAAAGCTGGTTAAAGTAATAGCCAGGAATTTTTTACGGCAGTTTTGATTGAAGTACTGAGAAGAAACGGAATTTTTGGTACATTTTTCATTAAATAAATATTAGGGGTAAAAATAAGTTTTAAAGCGATTTTGTGGGACGTATACCGCTAATTTACATATCCGACATTCCCCCGCGTTGTTCTCATGTAACCGTAACTGGTCCAGAGTATAAAATGTGACACAGAAGTTTGTCCAACAGTCAAACGCACTTGCACATCGGTAGGTGAAAGATGGCAAGCGATACTGCATTTATTCGACACTACATTCGTTACGAATTCCATCAAGAAAAAGTTCTGCAAAAGCATGTGCATCGATCTGTTCTGCTCTGGGGGAGAATATTGTATCGAAAAGTACGTGTGAGTTTTGGTTTAGACGGTTGAAAGCAGGCGATTTTGATATTAGCAATCGAGAATGTAACGGCGCCCCGCAGAAGGTTGCACATGAGGAACTGCAAGCATTGCTGGATGAAGATTTGTCTCAAACGCAAAAAGAACAAGCTGAACAACTGGGGGTAATACTTGTTAAAAATTCGTACGTATAGGAGATAATTACTTAGAGGCGTGCTGTCTCCGTACGATATCATCAAACCAACATCTCTGACTGTACAATAAAAAACTTTATTTACAATAAAAGACATGATTTTAAAAACATTTAAAAAATGGCAAGATCTTTCGGGGCTACAATAGCACCCGTCCTCAGGCCACCCAACAGTGCCACAAAGCATAGGGAAGTGCCGCAATATATAACCATATATAGTACTACCTAAAGGAACCTTAGTGCTATGGATATGACGGTCCTATTAAAACAAAAAATTAAATAATATAAACAAAATCACAAAAAAAGCTTAAAAATCTGTTTATAAAAGAAAATAAAAACAAATAAAAAAGAAAACTAGTTATTCATCACTAGGATAGCTATACTAAAAATAGTAAAACCAACATTAAAATTGATAAGATTCTGATTAATCTATAGAAGCTCACTAAGGTGATTTAATACATGCAAAGATTATTAAATAAACTGCTCGTGTATTTCATAATATTTCTCATGTATTCTGGAGAGTTAATTCTGCTCATTCTGATCATACAGATCCACAGTCTTAAGTTTATATATTCTTTTCTCTGGTTAAAATCTCCGCGCGTTGTTTTCTTGCTGTATGAGGAGGCCATCAGCCCCACCCTCACTGCCCCCCAGCGTCTAGGGAGTGGCAGAAGGGGTCAGCCATGTTCTCCTCTTGTGTGGAGAAAAGTTTTTGTTGCACAAGAGGTAAGCTCTCTTCCTTGTTTTTGGGTTCTAGGTTTTATAAGTTCAATGTTTGTACTTTATATACCTTTTCTCTGTCGTTTTTTAGCTTTTCAGCTTTTAAGCATTGGTTTGTCTGTTAACATTTTTGCGGGTTTTAACTCTTACTTTTCTTTGTAACTTTGAGCGTCTTTTGAGGTACCTAGGAACAGAAGAAGGCTAAGCCTGTTCCTTTTCTATGCGCTGTCTATGCGCTGTTTTTTCAAAGTAGTTAAGTTCTTAATAACTAATTAATTATGCACTTAAAGCACTGCTGAAATACTTTGTACATATTGCAACTAACTGTTTAAGGTATATAACTTTCACAAAGTTTTCTTTAGTTAATATTTATCTTTAACTTATTCTCGTTTTCGTGCTGTCATAAGTTGTAGAGTAGGGGGTTTTAGACTCAAGTTTTCTTTCAAAAATCTGTTCGGTATAAATTAACATTTCCTTTTTTTAATTGCAATGTAAAATTTGGATTCCTTTGCATTATTTTTCAGGTTTAAATTCTCTCTCAAACGAACTTGAATTTCGTTATAGCTGAAAATCATTTCCATTTATTATGTCACTCTCACAGCTTGAGTTCTCTTTAATCTTCTTCTCTCTGTTTAATAGTAACAGATGAAGAGCATGGGTCGGGCCATGAAGGTTAATGGATGCAAGCGAAATTGTTAACTAGTGCTAGGTCATGCTACTCTACGGAGGACATGACTTATATATATATATTTTTTAACTATTTTTGGTGGGAATGTTACTTGCATCTATGGCCTTGCAGAAACCCATTTCCAATTAGGTCTTTGTGGAAGTGAGAAAATGCAGAGTTTTTTGCTGGTCCTTGATAAAGCCAAGGCTCAGTATTCTCGACACCTTCTACATTCAGTTGTTTTATTTTATTTTTTTATCTTTTCTCCTTTTACTCACACAGGTAGATACATAACCTTTTCTATGTTGTATTAGGTGTGAGTCAAAATTATATATGTATTTTTTTGCTTAGGTATCTTCTTTATAGAACCGGGGGAGACTGGTTATATATTGCGGCACTTCCCTATGCTTTGTGGCACTGTTGGGTGGCCTGATAACGGGTGCTATTGTAGCCCCGAAAGATCTTGCCATTTTTTAAATGTTTTTAAAATCATGTCTTTTATTGTAAATAAAGTTTTTTATTGTACAGTCAGAGATGTTGGTTTGATGATATCGTACGGAGACAGCACGCCTCTAAGTAATTAACTGGGGGTAATTCAACAAACCATTTCCAATTGTTTACGCGCAATGGGAAAGATTCAGAAGGAAGGGAAATGGGTGCCACATGATCTGAGCCAGAGGAACAAGGATGAGCGTGACATGAAGTGCTTGAATCTGTTGAATAAACAACCCAGAAAGTCTTTCCTGTGGAAAATCATTACGGGTGATGGAAAATGGATATGGTAGGACAAACCACGGCGAAGCAACGACTTTGTCACCGAAACAATATATTCACTCCAAGGAAGTTCTGCTGTGCATCTGTTGGGATATGAAAGGTGTACTCTATTATGAACTATTGGAACAGGGTCAAACTGTTACTGCTGATCGCTACAAACAACAGTTGATGCGATTGAACCAGGAAATCTGTCGGAAACGTCCATTCACGGAGAAATTACTGCATGGCAACGCTAGGCCGCATGTAGCGAGATCGGTTAAGGAAACGTTATTGATGTTCGGCTGGGAAGTTTTGGAGCACCAGGCGTATATATAGTCCCAACATAGCCCCTTCAGACTATTATTTGTTCCGATCGATGCAACATGGTTTGTCTGCTGTACGATTCCGGACATGTGACGAAGTGCAAAAAGGGGTTGACGACTTTATCGCGTCACAACACGAAGTATTCTTCATGGCTGGAATCCGTCAGCTGCCCGATCGATGGCGGAAGGTGATTGGTAATGGCGGTGCATATTTTGATTCGCAAATGTATTGTTGTTTTCTCTCAAATTACATGTTGCGTTGTCTTAAAACGCTCTAAAACTTATTTGTACACCTAATATAAAACTTGAAATTCATTTTCGCGGTTTTAGCGTATAAAATTGGATGGCGGAAAAGCAGCTGTTCCAGACAACTGTGAAGTCCCCTTTTCACAGCCACAGCAATAGTCCCTATACATGTACAGTATAATAACAAGAGAATGTGAAAGAGATATCAGCTCAATGAATATAATTTTTATACCAATGGGAATAAGATGTCGCGCATTACAGTTGTTTACACATAATTACACATCGCGCAGAATGTAATGAACTGAAAGGTGTTCTTCGGTGGGCGAAAAAACAGACCTAGGTTTTTTTTATAAGAGAATCAAGAGAAAAAAATTACTATGTCCAAAACATTATGGCAGTATGTTAAGTGTGTTATTTATACACTGCTGGCCACTCAAAATGCAACACCAAGAAGGACACGAGAAAGCAAAGCCAGATTTACTGGACACATAACAACAGATAAAAAGATGAAACGATTGAGCTTACATGCCCGTGCGACTTGCGGAACACGCAGACATCAATAGTTCGTGTGGCCCCCATGGCTGGCAATAACGGTCGCTACACGCCGCGGCATCGAACGAAAGAGGCTTTGGATGTGGGCTTGGGGAATGTCGGTCCAGGCTGCTTCCACACGTTGCCACAGTTCATCAGGCGTAGTCGCGGGTGGTGCTTGCCGGGCCACTCAATTACCGATCAGCGACCAGACTTGTTCGATGGGCGACATATCGGGAGAACAGGCGGGCCACGGCAGCAGTGATACCTGGTGGGCCGTGAAGAATTGTGGCACGATGCGTGCCACGTGCGGGCGCGCATTGTCCTGTTGAAACGTGGCCGCTGGCAGGTCCTGTAGGTAAGGGAGGACTACAGGCTCCAAAACGTCGGAGATGGTGCGGTGGCTGTTGAGTGTACCGGCGATGCGTACCAGAGGGGTGCGGGTGTCATATCCAATTGCGCCCCAAACCATAACGCCAGGCGACGGACCGGTATGGCGATGCATAATGCAGGCATCATACAGTCTCTCGCCGCGGTGCCGCCACACGCGGATCCGACCATCGTGGTGTTGCAGGCAGAACCGGGATTCGTCGGAGAAAACAATGTCGTGCCATATTCCGTAGTCCAGGTGCTGCGTTCAACGGCCCACTGCCGCCGCGCTCGCCGGTGGTGTAACGTCAATGGCAATCGGAGCAATGTGCGTCGTGCGACAAGTCCCCGCTTCTGCAGACGACGTCGAACGGTACGTGCTGACACAGGTTGTTGCGCAACCCACCCTAATTCCTGCGCTAACGTTCGTGATGTGGCGGTGCGAACCGTCAATGCCCGCCGCACAACATGCCGGTCCTCTCATTCGGTGGTGTGCCGCGGCGGCGGCAATCGCTCACGTCGGTCCGTCCGTTCCTCCTGCACCCACCGAATCCATACTCGCCTCATTGTGGCTGGATATCGTCCCACACGGGCGCTGCTGATGTCTCGGTACGATAAACCGCTGTCGCGATAAGCCACTATTCGTTCTCTGTCGAACTCCGAAACGTGCTGGAATGACTGCCGTATTCTGCGACGAGGCATCAGGAAGCTTCCCACGCACAGGTCCGGCAGCATAACACACTTCCACTACTTACACCCCGCCTTCTGTGCACCCTTCGTATAGTGCTTCTGGGTGGCGTGCCGGGCGCACATGATTTGCGTATGCTCTGCAATGCTAATCGTTTGCATGTCCTCTTGCGGGCGACGCATGCTGCGAATTTCAGGACAATTGGATGCTTCCTTCTTGGTGTTGCATTTTGGGTGGCCAGCAGTGCACATAAGGTAAGTTATAACATAAGTTAAAAAACACTTAAAGGTTATTCCGACTGATGTGTGTCGCCTCTTGGAAATAACAATTTCCATGGTTGTGGTATTAGGTACAGCGATTTAAACGAAAAAACAAAACAAAATTGAGTTCATTCCAGTTGAATCGTGACGAAAGTATTGTTAAACTTTCGAATTTCCATTGTGGGAGGCTGTCATTCCGTGAGCTCCAATTTGTTTTTGTAATATCTGAAAAAGGATCGCGCTTCAAACGAAAATTATTGTGTTCATTCCTGTTCGTGCGTACTACAAATGAGTGGTAGGGCAAAATTAAAAATTTCCATGGATAGGGAGGGGCTGATCAAATGCATCCCAAGAAATGGGCGTGGCTACGAATTGATCATTTTCAGCTTTGCTGTTCGGTTTGCCATTGACAAGTGGATAATTTGTCTGCTAAATATTAATTTGTGTAATTTATGAAATCTCGAATTTTGAAGCTGACAGAGATTCGTCAAATCCAGCTGGTGTGTAAAATCCTGGAAGCTAATTAGTTACCTCTCGGGCATTTCATACTAATAAAACGGGAGACCCCTTCCAACATATCGACATTTAAAAATATGAAATATTTTGTCTCAGCGCCAAATAAGCGAGAAAGTACGAAATAAGGGGGGGGGGGGTAAGTTCCGTGTTACTACGACTTAGATTTTGCGATTTGAGTCTAAATCGAGTCCTTTTTTCTTTTACCCCTTTGTTTTTCGTTCTCCACCTTTGAGTAGCTTATCTAGGAGTTGACGATATCTGATTTACGGCCACAGATTTCAGAGAAGATAAAGAAACAGAGCTGCAAGTGCGAACACAACATGCGCGACCAGATGCGGCTGTAGGCATGAGATGGGAGAGAAAAGCTCAGCTTGAGAGAGAGAGAGAGAAATAATAAGGTGTACAGCGAGAAGACGCGCTAACAAAGAAATGTGAATTTCGAATGTCAAATCCAAGACGTGAGAGAAACGAAGACAGCTTTGTCAGCGAAGAAAAAGCTCACCTCAATGCAGAGGCATAAGTAGCCATTTCTGTGTCCCGGGCAAACCACAAAATATTGCGCCCCCTCCCCCCATCTGAATTTTGATCTTATATATATATATATATCCGAGATGTACACTGAAGTGCCAGAAATGCCGCCCCGGTGGCGCAGGGGTCTAAGCGATGGCCTCTGATCATTCGTCCGAACGGGGTCCGAGTTCGAATCCCGGTGAGGCATGGATGTTGTGTTTGTCTTACGGCACTGGTTCTCCCCTTCCCTGGAACCAGCGACCCTAAATTAGGGACGGGCGACTGCTTATAGCCCATTGAGTTGCTCACGGTGGTCGTTAAACCTCCAATAAAAAAAAATAAAAAAAGCGCCAGAAAAACTGGTAGAGACGAGCTTATGCAAAATACATAGCAACGTCACCTATACGCGTACTCGGTTGCGTTCGCCAGTGCGTATATAAAGCGATAGACATCCTTGCCAGCTGTCAGAGCTGTTTTCGGCATGAGAATGACAAGTAATAATGATTTAAGCGATTTTCAACGCTGTGTCATAGTTGGCGCTCGTGAGATGGGCCATAGTATTTCGGAGGTAGGAACGAAGTTCGGATTTTCACGGACGACCATTGCAAGGGTGTACCGTGACTACAAGAATTCCGGCAAAACCTCCAACCTACGATAGCAGTGTGGCCGTAAAAAGACATTGGGTGAAAGTGACCATCGTCGGCTGTCAAGAGTCGTTTCACGCGATAGGCGTGCAAAACTCGCGCAGGTATAATCGGAATTCAATGCTGGAGCCTCAATAAGCGTCAGCGTCCGGACTGTGCAACGTACCCTGCACAATATGGGCTTTAGGAGAAGACGCCCAACTAGAGTCCCCTTGATGGGTGCACGACACAAGAGCTATGCGCCTCGCTTGGGCACGGCAACACCGCAACTGGACACTTGATGACTGGAAACAAGTAGCCTGGTCTGACGAGTCGCGTTTCCAACTGTATCGGGCAGATAGAGTTGGAAAAGCTGGACTTCACTGGGACCCCTATTACGTCTACAAACATCTGTGACCGGCCAACGCTATGTGCACATCCTTTCTGACGAGGTACGCCCGTTCACATCCTGCATTCATGCTGATGGGTTGGGCCTGTTCCAACAGGACAATGCACCTCCACACAAGTGTCGGGACGCCACATTACGGTTAGAGGAGCATTCATCTGAGTTTGGGGTGTTGCCATTCTCACCCAAGTTCCCAGATCTGAACGTGATGGAACACATTTGGGATGCCATGCAACGTGCTATCGAACACAGGAATCCGAGACCTCGGAATACACCCGAATTGTGGAATGCTCTGCAGGAAGTATGGTGTGTACTTCCTGCAGAGCATTAGCAAGTATTAGACTAGTGTACCAATTAGAGCTACCTACCTAAGAGCGTGTTGGCCCTCCTCTTGCGCAAATGACAGCTTGTAAATGCCGAGGCATCGAATCCACCAGATGCCGGACGATTTCCGGAGGTAATGCCAGCCCTGCCTGTTGCAGCATTGTCCACAACTTCTCCCGAGACGTCGGTCCAGGATCCATGGATTTGGTGTTTTTCTCCACGGCAACCCGGCAAGTTTCCACAATGGTTTAAATCCCGGAGCCCTGGGGGGCCACTGGATGGTTTCAAAATCAGATGAGTGTTCCTCGAGCCACGCCTGAATAGGGCGGCACATTGTCTTTCTAAAACAGACCATTGGCCGCAGAATGCGCGAAGTCCATGAAAGCGTGTAGGTGATCAGCCAACACTTGCTGGTAGTGGGCAGCGGTTAGGGACTTCCAGACACACTAAGAGACCTAACATGTCTCATGAAAAGGCTACCCAAACCATCACGGAACCAGCTGAAAACGGGATTCATCTGACCACATGACGCGGTGCCCCTCTTCAGAGGTCCAGTTTTGATGTTCCCGTGGCACTCGAGCAGGGCGTCGACTCCCGTAGCCCAGGACATGCAACGTGCTCTGTGCAGTTGGCTCGCTGACGCTGCATGGGCCTCCGACATTTAACCTGAATGGGATTTGCGCAACCATTGCCAAGCGGTTGGTCTCTACGAGCTTTGATATTCTACGTCGACCCGTCTTATCAATGGCGTGTGGTCGGGTACCGTTTGCTCTCTGGGTGCTGGTGCGTCCGTCGTTAGTGTACTCGCGGTACACCCTCGATACGGTTCCTTTCGGAAACCCTATGGTTCAAACACTTGAGCGATAAAATGACCTATCTGTCTTGCGTCGTCATTGCGTCCACGAACAAAGTCGCTCTGATCACCACGTTTACCCATGTTCGTCGATTGCAATACACTGTTGGACAGCTCTGTTCTCCGCCTATTTATCGCCTGCGTTCGGTTTGGGTCTATTCCACTCTGTGCGGGGGTGCCAGTGTCAACTGCCCATCACCCCTATGTCTAATGTTTTGTCTACTGAGTGTATACATTACCAATTTAATAGTATATATATCATCATCATCATCATTGTCAACCATTATCAATCCACTGCTGGACGAAGGTCTCCCCAAGTTTCCTCCACAACGGTCTGTCTTGTGCCAGTCTCCTCCATGTCACTCCCGCATATTTACGAATTTCATCCACCCATCTCCCATGTGGTCTTTTTCTGGGTCTTTTCCTGTCCCTTGGAATCCAATCTAATTACGCATCACCTGACCTTACATCCCGGTTATATATATATATATATATATATATATATATATATATACTTCTTTTCCAAAAGTATATATATATATATATATATATATATAACCGGGATGTAAGGTCAGGTGATGCGTAACATCACAGCCTCTCCTTGACAAATGTCAACCCCGCCACCTCGTGGTGCATCCTGTTCCCACTAAAGGGGCTCTGACGACCGCCCATAGCGGTATAACTATACCATCGGGATTAGAGGAAATTCTATCCCACACTCACCAACCCGCTTGGCCAGCGTGGTGAGTTATGGCCAAACCCCTCCAAAATGATTCCACAACTTAAATCTTGGCCCTCAGTCTCCGGCAGCTGGAATGTACCTGGCCAAGGCAGCGGCCAGTGCGACATGAAGGCAGAGGGTGCTAAGAATCCCCGGAGGACCGGACTAGGCTGCCATCTGATGCTGACCTTGGCTACGTATAACGGACGCTCCCTATCTTCTGATTCAAGGCTTCCTGAATTGGAAGAGGAACTACAAAGGATCAAGTGGGACATCGTGGGGCTAAGTGAGGTAAGGAGAAAAGGAGAAGATCTCATCGAACTGAAAAGTGGACATCTCTTCTACTATCGTGGGACAGATACTGGCAGAACTAGTGGTGTTGGATTTATAATAAACAAGAAACTGAAGGATAAAGTTGTAGAAGTGGAAAGTTCCTCTGACAGAGCTGCACGACTTGTTATCCAACTCTCGAAAAGATACCAGGCTCAGATTATTCAAACTTATGCACCCACCACAAGTCATCCTGAAGAAGAAATTGAAGAATTTTATGAGGAAATTTGTCATCTAAATAATAAAGGTAAGCAGCACTTGAAAATAATTATGGGAGATTTCAATACAAAAATAGGTCAACGGCAACAGAATGAAACTTCAGTAGGTAAATTCGGTCATGGCAACAGAAACCAGCGTGGAAATACTCTCGTTGAGTTTGCAGAGGCAGAAGGGTTTTTCATCTTGAACTCCTTCTTCAAGAAAAAGGCACACAGGAAATGGACATGGAGACATCCAAATGGGACGACAAGTGAAATTGATTTTATTATGTGTAACAAAAAATTCATCATAGAAGACTGCAGTGTGCTAAACAAGTTCAACACAGGTAGTGACCATAGATTGGTGAGATGTAAGATGCACCTCAACACTAAACTTGAACGTGGCAAGCTCATAAGACAAACAAAATCTATTGGCATAACCAACCTTAAAAAACACCATAATACCTTCAAGTTAGAACTGAAGAACAGGTTCTCTGCTTTAGAAGGCCTAACATCGGAAGAAGTGGACATCTCTGAAGTTAACAGAAAAGTAACCCAAGCTCTTATGGAAACAGCAACAAAATTAGCTGGGTCTAAGAACAAGTTGCATGTGAACAAATTATCAGGAAAAACCAAAATGTTGATGCAAAAAAGAAGAGAGATGAGGACAACTAAAGAAGATGTGACTTCCAAAGTGGAATATATAGAGCTATGCAAGACAGTACGAAAAAGTATCACTGAAGACGTAAGGAAATTCAACTGTGAACTAGTGAGGAAAGCAATTGAAAACAACCAAAGCCTAAAGATAGCAAAGGGACATCTCAGTAAGGGAAGAAAACAGATTATGGCACTGAGAAAAGAAGATGGTTCTGTAACAAGAAATAGAGGCGAAATTTTGACAGGAGTGAAAGATTTCTACTCCAAATTATATGAAAGGGATGATATATGCACTCCAGACATCATGAAAGATACCAGTACCAGAGTTCCTCCAGTCCTTCCAGCAGAAGTTGCACATGCAATCAAGAACATGAAGCGAGGAAAAGCTCCAGGAGAAGATGGAATTACTGTAGACATCATACAAGAAGCAAGTGGAGAAATCGAAACAGTACTCGCCCAAATTTTCACTCGATGCCTTAATGAAGGAAAGATTCCTGAGGATTGGAACACCGCTACAATGATCCTGCTACATAAGAAAGGTGACATTGAGGATCTCGGAAACTACAGACCTATCAGCCTCCTATCAGTAGTTTATAAAATCTTCACTAAAGTTCTTTCACACCGCTTGAAGGTAACACTGGACATGGCTCAACCGAGAGAACAAGCTGGATTCAGGAGTGGCTACAGCACAATAGATCATATCCACGTGCTGAGAGAACTAATTGAAAGAGCAAGGGAATATGAACTTCCATTGTGCATGGCTTTTATCGATTATGAAAAAGCCTTTGATTCGGTGAAACCATCAGCAGTTACAATGGCTCTGAAAACCTGCGGTATTGAAGATGCATACATTAATATTATTAATAACATCTATGAAAATGCAAGTGGAAAGATTAGGCTGTTTGAAAATACAACACACGTAAAAATTGGAAAGGGAGTGAGACAAGGTGACACCATATCTCCGAAGCTCTTTAATGCCACATTGGAGGGTGTTTTTCAGTCGCTGAGCTGGGAAAACAAGGGGATAAAGATTAATGGAGATTATCTAACCCACCTTCGTTTTGCTGATGACGTAGTCATTTTTGCAACTACCCCATCAGAGCTGCAGAGTATGATCCAGGAACTTGCTGACAAGAGTAAAGAAGTGGGATTAAAAATGAACTTTCAGAAGACAAAAGTGATGTTCAATGCTTTTACAAGAAATGAAGATTTATCGATTGATGGAGAAAAGCTGGAGATAACAGACACGTACGTTTATCTTGGACAGCAGATATCAAGTGAGGGTCACATTGATGAAGAAATTAATCGGCGTACAAAACTTGCCTGGAGAGCTTTTGGAAGAAACAGCATAATTTTCAAGAGCAATATGCCATTATGTCTTAAAAGAAAAGTGTTTGATCAATGCATCCTTCCAGTGCTTACGTATGGTGCAGAGACGTGGACCTTAACTAAAAGAGACATACAAAGGCTGCAGACAACTCAAAAAAGCATGGAGAGGTGCATGCTTGGTGTAACCAGGAGAGATAAGAAGAGGAACTCGTGGATCCGAAAAATGACAAGAGTGGAAGACATCATGATCAGAGTTAAATCCCTGAAATGGCAATGGGCTGGACATACTGCCAGAAGGACAGATCATCGATGGACAGCTGAAATTTTAGATTGGATTCCAAGGGACAGGAAAAGACCCAGAAGAAGACCACATGGGAGATGGGTGGATGAAATTCGAAAGTATGTAGGGGTGACATGGAGGAGACTGGCACAAGACAGACCGTTGTGGAGGAAACTTGGGGAGACCTTCGTCCAGCAGTGGATTGATAATGGTTGACAATGATGATGATGATGATATATATAACCAATTTAATAGTACATATATATATATATATATATATCTCCCAAGCTCTTTAACGCCACATTGCAAAACGTCTTTCAATCATTGAACTGGGAAAACAAAGGGATAAAGATTAATGAAGATTACTTTACACAATTTCGTTTTGCTGATGACGTAGTCATTTTTGCAACTTCCCCTTCAGAGCTGCAGAGTATGATCCAAGAACTTGCTGACAAGAGTAAAGAAGTGGGATTAAAAATGAACTTTCAGAAGACAAAAGTGATGTACAATGCTTTTACAAGAAACGAAGATTTATCGATTAATGGAGAAAAGCTTGAGACAACCGATTCCTACATTTATCTTGGGCAGCAGATATCAAGTGAGGGTCACATTGTTGAAGAAATTAATCGGCGTATGAAACTTGCCTGGAGAGCTTTTGGAAAAAACAGTACAATTTTTAAGAGCAGTATGCCGTTATGTCTCAAAAGAAAAGTGTTTGATCAATGCATCCTTCCAGTGCTTACATATGGTGCAGAGACGTGGACCTTATCTAAAAGAGACATAAAAAGGCTGCAGACAACTCAAAGTGGCATGGAGAGGTGCATGCTTGGTGTAACCAGGAGAGATAAGAAGAGGAACTCGTGGATCAGAAAAATGACAAGAGTGAAAGACATCATGACCAGAGTGAAATCACTGAAATGGCAATGAGATGAACATGTTGCCAGAAAAACGGACTACCGGTGGACAACCGAAATCTTAGACTGGATTCCTAGGGACAGGAAAAGACCCAGAAGAAGACCCCATGGGAGATGGATGGTTGAAATTCAAAAGTATGCTGGAGTAACATGGAGGAGACAGGTCCAAGACAGACAATTGTGGAAGAAATTTGGGGAGACCTTCATCCAGCAGTGGATTGATAATGGTTGTTGATGATGATGATTATATTACTAATTTAATAGCTCACATATCTATAACTAATTTAACAGTGCATATTATACTCCAAGTCACCCTTAAAAGTGTAGTGGTGTTAAAGCCGGGAGAGCCTTATCACGACTCGTTGTGGAACGCAAGAACGGTATCCATCCGCGTTAATGTGCTGTTCTACTGTTTTCTTTCTGATCCCACCACCCACCCACACATCTCACAAGCAGTGGGGATAGTGAGCAGGGGTCTGGTGGAGGCCGAACTGCTTCCCCTACTGCCTGTTTAAGTAACCCACCCTTCGAGTTTCCACGATTGTCAATTTATTATCTCTGTGTTGTTAACGCTGGGAGAGATCTCCCACCGCTTCCCCCTGTTCGAGTTCTATCCCAAGTAGGCAGAAACAGACGAAAGTGCGAAGCTCTTAATTCAGCAACTTCTCATAACAAATTTATTTCCAAACGCGCACTAACTTCTGGAACTTTTGTTTAGATGGAAATTTTGTCTGCTAAACTGCTGAGCAAACAAAAAATGGATTCTGTGCAATAATTCTACGGCTTTTCACTCTAAACTCTAGGGACTACTTTTCGCAGCGGAGATAGCTGTTTCGCACCCTACATAGTTGTACATAGTTGTAGGTTGACTCGGAGTATAGAAATATTAGTATATATCCAAAAGTATACGTTACTCAAACAAAAAAAAAAAAAAAAAAAAAAAAATTGCGCCACACTCAATGTTATCTGTATGGGGGAGGCGCAAACAGACTGTCTGTTCCCAAGGATTTTCCAAACTTCATCGGACTTCGGACATTGGGTTTAACAGTGGGCTAACTCGTACATCAAACGGACCGAATGCATTTGGAAATTGAGGCTCGAAGTCGCAGCAATGATCAAATAGCCGCCAGAGAATCTTCAACAACGTGGACGATATTCTTCTCTTATACAGTGTAGAACAAATTCGCCTCCGTTTTTGAATGTGAGCAGTTAATATTCTTTGAAAATTTTGAGAAAGAAATGCGAATTTTAATTTGCCAAGGTTACCGAAACTGGCGAAACATTTTGTAAGCAAATTCTGTGAATGGACCAATGACAAAGTTTGGCGCGAACAAAAAACTGTACCAGAAACTGATGCAAAAGTTTCAATTCCAGTTTTAATCAGACTGTAAGCAGGGACTTTTGCGCCCTCTACTGAACTCTACCCGGGCATCCGCCCCACCTCCCGCGCCCTAGTTACGCCTCTGCCGCGGTGTATTTGTGACTGCAAAAGCAGGTGAATTACACACGACGGCATCTAATTTCATATTGAAGAAGATTAAAAAGTCCGTTGATGCACGATATTAAAATCATAAAATCACTAAAAGCTAAGATCAATTAAAACCTTTAATTACATAGTTAGCATAGTTAAAAATATAGTTAACACTAAAACACGTGAGATCTTTCGAGCCGACTGGGCTCATCCTCAGACGTGATTACAATGGAAGAAGCTCCGGGTTACATTATCGTATATATAGCCATAATAAATGACGTCATAGCTGTAAGCTGCATGAGTTGAAGTTGTTACATAAAATTACAGGTATATGCAACAAAAAAAAAGAAGCTTAATTATAAATAATTGAGGGGCACAACAATTACATAAATACATCTCACTTAAACACCTCATTACAATCAGCACTCGAACATCTCATGTTCATCAGGTTCAGCTCTTTTCAGTTCTTTTAGAACTCGTTTCCATGGCTGTGAAAAGAAGGTAGTTAGTCCTATTACTTCTTTCATTCCTAGCGGGAGATTTTAATTTTACACCCAAACAAAAACAAACACGCAAATATCATTAAGTTGTTATCTGAGATACAGAGGCCAACTCCTCAAAACAAGACCGTTTGCCACACCAAAGTTACTGACGACGTTAAATTTAATTTCACACTACTTATCTTTCTCTCTTCTAGGCATTTCCGAATTTCGAAATCCCATTATTTCCTCGGCCTTTCTGTGCTGCTACTTGGCCTCAGTAAAGTTCTCTAGTTAAAATCTCATCACTCATCCTTTCAATATGGCCGAAAAACCTCAGAATATTTTATTTCCGCTGTTCGCTTCATATTACACGTTTGCAATAAATCCTCTTCGAGAATGAATCACATAATGAGAATGAATCTTTTCACAAACTCGCGTCGTTAACGCATCATTCCAGCACAGCCGCTTCTAAGACTGCTCTGGATGATTCGCGACTGCAGCTGCCTTTTTATGAGGGGCGTTGGTTCGTCACAGTAAAACCTCTGTACTACTGTGAAATGTATTTAATTTTCAAATACTAATATCATAATATGTCAATATTGTGCTGCTTTATTGTTTTTTTTTAAATAGTGCTAGCCCTGTCCTGTGTCAGTTTTACGAGAAAAAAGTTTGTGTGAGATCGATTAGGGGGACAGGAACCTCCCAGATATAATGTGCATGCTGTTATCCAGCATACAAACGGCTCCTGTGTTGCTTCTGCATTACCCTTCTTTCTCTGACATACGTCACGGCAAAAATAATTGCACTTTTCATTCGGGAACTTTCCGAGAAACCATCAGTCATGTGAAATCCTGCTACAGTAACTAAAACTTTTAAAGCCAAACCCACTCGCGTACTAATTTTACCATCTAATCTGTTTTCTCTGTTAAACATAATTTCACCATCTAATCTGTTTTCTCTGTATTATTCACCATTATTTCACCATCTAATCTGTTATCATCTAATCGTACTAATGGCACCATCTAATCTTACTAATGTCACCATCTAATCTGTTTTCTCTGTCAAACATAATTTTACCATCTAATCTGTTTTCTCTGTTAAACATAATTTCACCATGTAATCTGTTTTCTCTGTATTATTCACCATAATTTCACCATCTAATCTGATTTCATCTAATCGTACTAATGTCACCATCTAATCTGATTTCATCTAATCGTACTAATGTCACCATCTAATCTGTTTTCTCTGTATTATTCACAATAATTTCACCATCTAATCTGTTTTCTCTGTATTATTCACCATAATTTCACCATCTAATCTGATTTCATCTAATCGTTCTAATGTCACCATCTAATCTGATTTGATCTAATCGTTCTAATGTCACCATCTTATCTGTTTTCTCTGTCAAACATAATTTCACTATCTAATCTGTTTTCTCTCTCAAACATGCTTTCTAAATACACAAATTCATTCAATTGGTCAAACTCTGTACCATTCGGATTGATTTCGCATTCGGTTCAAAGAGTTGCTGCCTCAAAAACCATGACTACCCCTTCCTCATTTACTTATACTCAGTTTGAATTTAATACACACTGCGTTGATTCTGAACAACATAATCTGCAACTACTCATTTTTGCATTCAGATAACAGGATTGCATCGACAAACAAAAGGAAGTCTGATAATATTTAGCAAACCTGACAACAGTTGTGAAGCAAGTCAAGAGCCCGCGGGTCTTAGAGAAGTCAAAGTATTAAATTTGCTGATAGACAACGTAGGAAAACAGCTAAGAACAGAAGTAATTAAAAAAAGAGAAAAATGGGGTTGAAACAGAGAGGAATTAATGCCATTTGGAGGACGAATAAGCTGGTGCGAAAACTTTATATTATTTCCATCATAAAGTTTACCTTAATATTGGATTCTTGCGGATATTGACACGTGCATTTACTCTGACAATAAAAAGTACTACCTGTCGCTTTCAGTTTCAGAAAAAGACGGATTCTCAGAATTCAATTGTCTCGACATCAAAGAAATTGTTCAAAACTATTCTTTCCCAAAATACTTTTTATCACTTAAGCTGATGGCAGAATGTAGAAGCTAACAGCCTCGTTTTGTTGTTGTTGTTGTTGTTGTTTCGTTTTGTTATTATTGTTTTTCGATGCATCGTGTGAACACATCTCTTTCATGACATGAAGAAACACGAAGACCACCTCGTATTGAAAAACGGCGACGAGAAGTACTTCAAATACGAATGGGACCACACTTGAGAAAAAAGAAAACACTCGTGGAAAGCAACTAACGACCACAAGAAACTGGATGGAAGCAGGCACGATGCTCGGTGGACTTAAGGCCACTCAACTTTTTTGTGCCAACATATTGAAAAACCCCTCCCCCCCCAAAAAAAATTAAACCGTTAGAACACACAGCCAGTGCATCCACCTAAGATTTTAAGGAACTTGGATAAATGCATGTGAATTATTTAGTGTTATACAGTCGCAGTGGCGTACCCAGAGGGGGAGGGTTGAACCCCTCCCTTGAGGGGATACTGAGCACGAATTTAAAGCGATATATACGTGTGTACGAGGCTTTCACCAATGAACCAAACCCATGGAACCCCCCCCCTCCCCTTAAATTTTTGGCTACGCCACTGATACGGTGGCATTCTTTGGAGAGGAGGGAGACCTAGGAGTAGCAGAAAGACACCATTTTCGTAGTTATACTTTTAGTAGATCATAGAAACAAAGACAGATTCCTTGTCAGATTAAAAACTAAAATTCAAAAACAGCCCATGACAGCAAATATCAGAAAAAGTTTAAAAAATGACATAAGTAAGATAAAATTGCAAAGAATAATGACTATGTAGTATAACGAAGTAAACTTCTCCGTCATTTTTATCCGCGCCAGGATTCGAACCCGGGTCCCCTCATTCCGGAATAAGTTGCTCTACCAATTGAGCTACGCGGACGTTTTATTCTGATTCCTATCTGCCTTTATGTCGTGTACGTCCTTCTGGCAGGTACGTCACATCTCCTGGTACGTTACATCATCTCCCCCTTATTATTTTTTTTTTTTTTTTCGAAGTGCTGGAGAAGGGATTCTCTTATTTTTCCTATCTCGCGGTGTGGAAATAACATCACACCATTGCGAGATTTTGAACTGTCGGGTCATCCGGATAGTTCGGGCGCCATTATAACGAAGTAAATTTCTCCGTCATTTCTGTCCACGCCAAGATTCGAACCCGGGTCCCCTCATTCCGGAATTAGTCACTCTACCAATTGAGCTACGCGGACGTTTTATTCTGATTCCTATCTGCCTTTATGTCGTGTGCGTCCTTCTGGCAGGTACGTCACATCTCCTGGTACGTTACAGTAGGTTCGTATCCATGGTTCCCAGTACTACTGCATGTATTGAATAAATATTACATACAGCACACCTGGAAGACTATTCACTAGGGATGATTTACATCAACAGCGTCCAGGAAAATCCACAAGAGCGGTAAAACTTTTTTCCAAGCACTTCGAAAAACTCGGAGTCTTTTCTACATTGGCAAAGAAATCCGTAAACACTTCTCAACAGATTTCCAGTCTGTCACTTTAACCTCTCGGCCGCGACTGCGCGTTCGTGCCGATTCATTCATTCCTTCATAAGGTAATAAACGCAAAGGAAGGAAGATGCTGCAAAACGTTACTTCGCCGACGCGGGAAGATCCCACCGGAGTTCTAGTCCATCGTCTTAACCACTCAATCACGACTGAACGGTGTAGCAGCTTCATTCATTCCTTCATAAGGTAATGAACGCAAAGGAAGATGGTGCAATATGACGCTTCACCGATCGTAGTAGGTAGGATCCGAACCTACGCGGAAAGATCGCAACGGATTTCTAGTTCATCGCCTTAACCACTCGGCCACGACCGCGCGGAGTAGTAGCTTCATTCATTCCTTCATAAGGTAATGAACGCAAAGGAAGATTGGTGCAAAATGACGCTTCACCGATCGCAGTCGGTAGGATTCGAACCTACGCGGGAAGATCTCAATGGATATCTAATCCATCGCCTTAAGGTGGACGTCAAGTACTTTTGCTTCCTATACTTCCAATGGAAAAACTTTTGTACACATTTCCTTCACAATTAGTGTGTCCCCAAGGATGAAAATTTGAACATCTGTTACAATAGCTTCATATTGTAAAACCAGAAAAAACATGGCGCGACCTGTACTTTGATGACGTCAGTAGACAAACAAATGTTGGATTGCATAATTATGGTTATGTTTTAGAAAATATTAAGTATTCCAAGTTATAAAATGAAGCTATTTTAATCGATGTTCAAATTTTCATCCTTGGGAACGCATTAATTGTCCAGAAAATGTGTACAGAAGTTTTTCCATTGGAAGTATAGGAAGCAAAATTACTTGATGTCCACCGTAAACACTTGGCCACGACTAAGCGCAACAGGCGTTTGATTCATTCCTTCACAAGGTAATATGAACACAAAGGAAAGGAGATGCTGCAAACGAAGCCTCAGACGATCGCAGTCAGTAGGGTTTGAACCTGCGCGGGAAGATCCCAATCGAAATCTATAGTCCATTGCCTTCGTGGCGACGCCAGCAGTCTAGAATTTGGGGGAGGGTGTTGTCTAAGTTTCGTACAGCGATCACGAATTTTAAAGTGCTTAGTAGAAATTTATCCCCCCCGCCTCCTCCAAAAATATGGTTGATGTAGATTAAGAGGTGTTTTTCAGGTACATACTGTACGTAGTATTTATTGAATGTGTGTAGTACTGGGAACCATGGATACGAACCTCCATGTTCTTTAATAAGTGGCTATTTCTTCGCAATTTTAGCTTACTTAGATCATAATTTTCTTTTAGGTTTTTTTTTATGTTTGCTTTCGATAAGGCCCTTTATAAATTTTAGTTTGTAACTTGACAAGGAATACTTCTTTCTCATCTTTCTAAACTGAAATTACGAAAGTGGTGTCTTTCTACTACACTCTCAGATATTTTCGCAGAGGAGTGAGTTCCTTTATTTCACAGAATAGTACAGCATTAATCTAACGAAATATTCATTTTATATAAGAAAATTACAGTGAACTCGAGAAATGTAGATTATTTTATGCAAATTCCCGAAATTTCTAAATAATGGGGGACGTGTGTGTGTGTGGGGGGGGGGTTGCTTTATTCAGAAAATGAGAAGAACTCAACGGTTTGCATCGCGTTAACCACTCAGCCACGATTAGTTGTGCTTCACTTCGCACCACGGGCGTGTCCAACTGTTACAGAGACTTTGTGGAAGAGACACACACGCATGCACACAAACTAGCATTGCATGCTTTTCAAAACTTTTTCCAAAAAAAAAAAAAAAAAAAAAAAAAGAATCGGGCCAGATTTTTAAAACCGAAAGGGTAAAAAAAAAAAAATCACTTTTTTTTTCTGGCTTTCAGCTGCTTGTTTTGCGATGAAACGAGCTCTGTGCTTTTTAAATACATGTATCAAATGTGGTTTGAATCTTTCAAAATTAATTTGAACCGTTCTATTGAGATGGCTCAATTTAACAGAAAATTTTGAGCTTGAATGAGCGAATCATTTCCAGGCAATATGACTAGTAATTCCTCTTTAAAACATTCGTTTATTCTTTTTTGATTTCATCAAATCATTCCTGCACCATTCATTGCTTTATTGGCGATTTTCTCTCAGAAGTTTGTAGAAATATTGCATTAAACAAAGCACACTCATTGCTTTTCATGATCAGTCGAAATCACATTTCCCTTCCGGTCTCAGCTTCCTCTCTTTCTGAAACTTAAGTCCTACGCAGGGAGATCCTTTCTGTTCTCTCTCTCTCTCTCTCTCTCTCTCTGAAGTCAAAACAGAACATTTAATCTCCAAGTTCACAGCTAATTTTAATTGTCATGAAAACTTTTATGGAAATCAGTGCATCTATTGCTGTATTTTTACATAAGTGCATTAATTATTTGCGACCTTGGCCATTTAAAAGGGTTATTCAATAAGTAGTGAGACTTTCTGCCTGAGAGATTCAAAACATGGCCAATGTTCCTTCTAAGATGCTCACGCGCGCGGCCGCCATAACTTCCTCCGCGCAATAAGCATTTTAGATTAAAATTCCCAAATCCGTAATTACTTTTCATAAATCGAAAGTCAATTGAGAATCGGATTTTATTTATTTATTTATTTATTTATAATAATAAAATTCGGGCTCTCAAAAGTCAAAACAACACTTTTCTTAAATGCCATTCGCCTCCTTGTCGTCTCATTGTCCTCTTCATTCTCAAAGTCTTCTTGCAAAGCTGTCTCTGGCGAGCAGAGAGTGAACGCGAGAATGCGGATCAGTGATCTTCCCACGCCGAGAAAGAGGCAAATATTGAGTCTTTTCTGACAACAACACATCAGCGCCAGACTCATAAATGGTAAACAATATTTTCCGAGTACTCTCAGAGATGGTCGAGTGCTAAATTTCCACGGTCGAGTCTTCAGTTGGGGGGTGTGTGAGAGGCGATTAATTAGTCGAAATGACTGTCAGATCAGAACGATTTTTCACTTGCTCTATTTGGACTAATTCTTTTGCATTTAGTTGTTATTTTGAACTGTGTATTATGCGTAAACATGTTTTTCCATATTTCCAGTTTTTTATTCCAGAAGTAAGTTTAAGCTTCTCACTTTTTACAAAAAAAAAAACTTTTAATTAAGGAAATGTTTTCAATATTTTATTTTTTATTTTTTAAACTGTGGGGCTCCGAGAAGGCGCGGGCCCCGGTTGCCTCTATGGTCCAGACGGCCCTGGTTTGGAATGTATCAGGTGTACGAATATGTTTTAAAGCGTTTTAAGAGAACGCAACTTGTAATTTGAGAGGAAAAAACAATACCTTTACGAATCAAAATATGCGCCATCATTATCTATCACCTTCCGCCATCGGTGGGCAGCTGACGGGTTCCAGCCATGAAGAGTACTTCGTCGTGTGACGCGACGAAGTCGTCAACCCATTGTTGCACTTCGTCACATGTCCGGAGCCGTACAGCAGACAAACCATGTTGCATCGATCGGAACAAATGATAGTCTGAAGGGGTTATGTTGGGACTATATATACGCCTGGTGCTCCAAAACTTCCCAGCCGAGCATCAATAACGTTATATAACGAAGTGAATTTCTCCGTCATTTTTATCCGCGCCGGGGTTCGAACCCGGGTCCACTCATTCCGGAATAAGTTGCTCTACCAATTAAGCTACGCGGACATTGATTCTAATTGCTATCTGCCTTTATGTCGTGTGCGTCCTTCTGGCAGGTACGTCACATCTCCTGGTACGTTACAGTTACCTTAACCGATTTCGCTACATGCGGCCTAGCGTTGTCATGCAGTAATTTCATGGGACGCAATCCTTTGCCTGTGAATGGCCGTTTCCGACAGATTTCCTGGTTTAATCGAAGCAAATGTTGCTTGTAGCGATCAGCAGTAAAAGTTTGACCGTGTGAAATGATAAGAAGTCTGGATTGAAAATGTTATTTTAGATATTGTAATACTTTCTTATTTAGCTAAATAATTAATTTTCCGTTTAAAGCAATTGTTTGGACACAAAAACAAGTTATGGAAATGAAAGGGGCTAAGTCAAACCGTTAGGCGACCAGGTGTTGTCCCAAGATTATCTTAGTTATAGCAACGAATTTACAGTTATTTTACTTTCTATTTTCATCCAATTAGTCCTTCATGATTTTTGCTTTTCGGCACTTCTGATACTTGTTACGCATCCCACTCCAAGAGCCCTCAAATCTCCCTTCCTCTCTTTCTCGTAACTGTTGTCTGTTGTCTCCAAAGATTCTTTCTTCTGGATCCGTCGCCGTTCCCTTAATTTGAAGGAAACGGCTAGTGGCATAGTAAGAATTGTAAATTAATTGCGAATTGTCTGAGAAACTTTCACTCTCATTGATGCCGTGGCTAGAGGCACAGTAAAATGGTTGCTGATTATTGGTGCTGTAAAACTCTTATTTGTAAGAGCTCCTCGGATGCTCGATTGCTCTGAGAAACGCTTTTGAACGGTCACTAACAATTATTAGCGTTGATAATGTGTTCTTGATGATCGTTGTGAACTTCCCTTCTTGCTGACTGTAAACTGGGAATAAAGGGGCCTGTTATTGTATTGTATTCTTGGTAACTAGTATTTTCCAGTAACCACGTAAAACAGCGTTTCCGTCAAGCTTACATAGCGGGAATTCACCCCTTTCCCCGAAGCTCGCAATCGTTCCATAGAAAATGATGGTATAATGCGGATAATAGCAATTAATCATGATGAAAATTTCTTTTCTCTTCCCAAGAAGAGCGCGTTTCTTTTCGTTGGGCACCCCCACTTCCCAGATTTTAAGCATTTCTTTGTATCACATTCCGTGACATTTCTTTGTATCAGTGCGTTATGTCGCCTCAGTGACCGAATGGTCAGAGGTGTAGTCCCTGGCTAATCCCTTGAGCTACCCTGGACCTAGTGATGTAGTTCTAAACGAAAATGTGCCTTAGCCATGAACGGATTAGGTAAAACCGACCAAGAAAAACACCCTCCAAATTTTCAAAAGAAATATGAAACCCTTTCGGTGTGTTGCTTCATCTTTGAATATCTTTATTAATTATTACTTATTAATACTTATCAATATATCTTTTTTTTCTTCGAATACTGCTTTGTCATTCGACATGATTTCACATATTTAGTGGGAGTATAAATAGTTTCGCAGAGCGTTTGGCTCGGCAGCATCCGGACGAATATTCGTCCTGATTATGCCGAGCCAAACGCTCTGTGACACTAGTCGATGTTAAATAAACATTTAATTGTGAATAAACTTTCCCACAGATACTTTATCTACAGACAATCTGCCTCTTTTATGGACCTCAGCCTTCACAGACAACGTTTTGTCGGACGTAGTGCGAAAAAGCACACTAGTTTCATCATCATTAAAAAAAACCCGATTTTCGTTTTCGGGAACAACGTTTCTCCCATCGTTTCTCTCTTATTTTTAAAGAAGTGCAAAAAGATTCCTGAGATTTTTGAAGTGCTCTGAGGATTATTGGAGGTTTCCCACTCACAACCTACATTCAAGCTTGTAGTAGTTACGGAGGTTGTAAGTTTTTTCCACTTACAACCTCTATTCAAGCTTGCAGTGAATTGGGGGAAATTTTCTGTCGTACAAATCAGTAGAACTGAGCAAATTCTGGAAGTCGATGAAGAATCGGGACAAAACTGGTTAGTGGCCGCTAGTGTTGAGGAGAATAGAGTGCATACTGCATGATGTTAACCTACTGAAAACTGAACTTAGTTCAAGATCGGAAATTTCAAGTTTTAGAAGAGTAAATAACCAAAAAATAGATTTTTTAACGGAATAAAACCGATGGCAAAAAATATCTTATCTTAGCAATTTAAAGGTATGAATATTTCTCTTTGTCGCTCCGTATAGTACTCAATAGAGTTGTGTGATCTCCAGCTGAGCTCTAACGATTTGTTTTTCACTAAACATACTGTTGAATTCTGCTTGTATTCCAAACCAATCTGTCACAAAGCAGCATTACTTTAGCAAACTTTTTTGTTCCCGACTTGCCCCTCCCCAGCCAAAGAGCATTTCAGTAAAAACGGTAAGAAATGTCGTTTCTTAAATGAACGAACTACGCAAAAATGTAAGTTTGCGTGCAAGCAGGGATGCAGTCGAGGCCTGGCAGGACCCACTTTTTTTCGAGTGCTTGGCGGAGCCCACTTTTTTCGAGGCCTGGAGGAGCCCACTTTTTTCAAGGCCTTGCGGTGTAAGGCTACTTTTTAGTACCTGATTGATTCGGAATTTTTTTAATTTACATATTTACTCAATCGTTACCCATCGAGATCGACATTCTGTGTATCGTAAATAATCTTAACCCATTTTTTTTTTCTCTTTCTTCTCTCTCTTTCTATTTATTTATTTATTTTTCATGTTTCATGGTGGCTATCAGGGCCGGATTAAGGAGGGGTTTACGGGGCTATAGCTTAGGGGCCCACCATTACCAAGAGCCCAGGAAGTACGCGTCTGCATCACAAATAATGCACAGCTTTTATATTTATATAAAGAGAGAATATAATATAAAATAGTTTTAGTTTTGTCCCGTACGATTTCCACTCGATCACAAACAGAGGTTAGAAAACGAACAGATTTCAAGACAGTGACTCACTAAGGGTAAACGTTTCATGTGTCTGTGGGCAACGGGGCATGAGACATTTTCAGCTTTTTCAGTACCATCCACCCACAGCTATCTGTTTGGTCATAGAACTGTTAATGGTCGAAATCCATTGTGGCTTCACATTGCATAACAAAACAGATGCACCAAGAAAAGCATACAATACTAAAGTATTAAAAATTTCAAGATAAAATCTAGGAATTTTAAGCTTTTAACCCATATTCTTATGAGAACAGTGAAACATACAGTGACTTTTATGAAAACTATGCAATAAATTATTAGTTTGTGGAATTCACTATGTATTAATTCTCACCAACATATCGCTACAGTTTTGTGTTTAAACGGACTTCATGATGATTCACCGTCATAAGTTCTTCAGGGTCCCACTCAGATGTCCTCCTCCGGGATTAGCTGGAGTGCCCGTTGACCGCTGTTAAGAGAACGTTGTTCGGAGGTTATCATTAATGTTAATCCTACAGTGTTCTGTGCCAATCAGCACTCGC
Organism: Macrothele yani; assembly: GCA_039090855.1. Lineage (NCBI taxonomy): Eukaryota > Metazoa > Arthropoda > Arachnida > Araneae > Macrothelidae > Macrothele > Macrothele yani. Next base: position 138,060,902 of record CM076993.1, on the reverse strand, counting down.
CGTTATTTGGAGCTTATCATGTGATGTATAATCACTCTATTTTAACTTCCCTTTTAAGTTACTTTCTCTATGTAAATTTGAGTTCATTCTCCTTAGCGTTTCTCAAACTTCACGTGATATCTTCTCTCTCGCAAGAGAATGGTTGGCTACACTTTGAGGTCGGAACGTATGACGTGTGTATGTGTCCGATGAAAATTGGAAGATATACAGGGTGCCCGAGAATATTTAGACACATTACAAAATTATGTACAAAAAAACTATGAGCATTGCCTGTTTTTCCATGTCACGTATTACTAACACGGTTTCTATTGTTACACGGCACTAGCTGTGTTCCTGCCGAGTCTGCCGGTAACGGTGCTTGAGACCTGAAGTACAATTTAGTTGGCCGCGGCACCAGGTGAGAATTTCAGGTGCACTGCTGCACTCAAAGATTCACACCAGAACATAAAAAATGAAAAGTTGAAGAATGACCCTAAGCATAAGGCTTGGGTGAATCCACCTTGTGAACAAAATAACAACAACAAATAAAAAAAAAATAATCTAAAAAAAAATGATACTTTGGGATCAGAGTTGTGATGAGGTTCACCCGCAATCACCAATTCGTGACTGAGTGTAGTGGTCCGGATCTTACTCCGGTACATTCAATCCCCAACCAGCCAGTACAACACTCACTTTCGCAAATAACACATGATTCTCAAATACACAACACAACATTTAATAACGTTCTGCGAGATTTAAACAGATCCGGCGCTCTCTAGGCGCATAGACAATTGCCCCTCATATGTGGGCAGCATACGGTGTCACACTTTACTGTCGGATAACGCAGCCGACTGAGTCTCCACCGGACTATCTGAACAAGAGATACTACTCGTTTACACACTAAATAGAGCTGCAGGTGATATTCATATGCAATTGCTTAGAGAATGAAAAAAATTATATGCAAACGATCACATTAAAAATACTCGCGACACAAAATACACAAGCACGTTAATTTGCAGTATACGATTATAGGTGCGAAATACTGCCAAAGTTAATTAACTAAATCTAATAAGCATGCACATGCAGATCCCTTCCCCGCTCGCTTTGGCCCTGAACCAAAGTTAAAAGAAACTGTCCCGCCCAGCGGAATTCGTGGCCACACCTTCTCCCTTATTCATGTAAAAAAAATAATCAGGAAATGGGCCCGGTAAGAAATTGAAATCTGTATGTGCAGGTATTTCCTCTGAGGTTCAGTCACTCAGCATTACTGCATCTATGTCCATGCAGCTTTGGGTGTCGGGATGGCACAAGTTCGCAGATGTGCGAAGAAAGAAAAAGGAAATATTCATCTACTTACAGTTACGTGACTTTGCTGTGCAAATCCGTTGTGCATCACATAATATCACACGACAAAAAAAAAACACGCACACACACACACAGACACTTGCGCCATGTGGCAGCACCGATGATTCAACACTTCACTTTGACGCTTGATGTAAATGAAGCACACAATTAAAAATGGTAATATCACGCCGCACTTTGTTGCAATGATTAGAGTGCACACTGATCTATTCTCGTGACGATTTGAAGGTGGCCGTTAAGCAAAATAGGCCCTCTCACATCTGCTGTTGCGGTTTCCAAGATTGATTTTCTGTGTTCCTGGGAAATGATTTTTGTTGTCGTGAAGAAATAATTGTGAACGTCAACTGCTTGGAGAGTGGCACGCCCTCACTTCCGCTGCTGCTATAGTAGATTCCGTCTGTCGCTACCTTCCGTCCTTTTTGACCGTTCATTCCCAATTCAGTCAGTTCCTTTCCGTTAGCAAACCATCTACCCTGCCTGAGTACGCAGTTCAAATATGCCACTCGCAGGTTTTGTTTCCATTTTTTTTATCGAGTTGCGACCGCCAGCCCTGAGATTAATTTTTCTCGGCCGAGCAAAATCAGACGTGCTTTTACCTTAAGCGTATATCGGCAACTCAACATTTCACCTGTATATTTGTTAGGTATCGAAGCCACCGCTCTTACGCTCATATTTTTCTTTCGCCATGTTTTTATCCCGTCGCACTTACACGTAGTGGCTTCGCTGCTTACGCGACCACACACACGCACACATGGGGCCTCGCTTCGCCCCGTAGGACAAGCGCGTTTCTTCACTTCCTCCATAGTAGGGGAGGAATGGGGTGACGATTCCACACTGCAGTGGTTGGCATCCGAACCCGACTTTGCTTGGCTTCGCTTCTCATTGGAATGACCACTGTCTATTCGCAGACTTCTTAATCCCCCTGTAATTTGGCTTTCATTAGTCCAAACAGTCGCTGATTTCCATTACGCTCCAGCCTAGAAATTTCTGCGTTATCACGCGGATTTAGGCATTCTGCTGTCTTTATGGCAAACTGGCATCTCCAGCTGCCTCGAGTTGTCTCATTTCTTACCAAATGCGGGGAGGTTTGCTGCTTCATTTTTCCCCAATTCATTTTTTGCAGATCCAAGGCATCCAGCCTTTCACATCGGAGAGCGCACAGACAACTAAACTTTCTTCCTTATTTTCACGCTAAGTGCGAAATCTTATTTTTCTGCACGGACCACACAGAGAGCAATTGTTATCGAAAATGCCCCAAACAATCGACGAATTTACGATTATTCGCTAAACCTTTTGTCCCCATCTTCATTCATTTACTCAAGTGGACCAATCTTCGAAATATACCTCTTTTCCTTTCCGTGTTGCTTAGGCTTCCTGTCAGCTGCGCCCTGATATTTATGACCTAACAGAGCTATTCTGAGACCACCCAGCCAGAGAGAGAATTCTTCGCCTCTTTTCTTTCCAAACCCCCAGATAAAACTTTATCTGCTGTTTACACTTTTAAACTCCAATCAAGCCTCGAACATAATTAATACTTAATTAATTTCACACATCAACCACGCCCATTAATTACTAAATTAATGGCGGGGGTGGGTCGTAACATCGGCCCCTCCTCAAGAAATCCAGAAGTCCTCTTCTGGGCCTATCGCTTTGCTCTTATCAATTTCCAGAGCAACCATTGAGTGCTACATTTTCCCACAGGTAGAAACAATTCAAAATGGCAAAAATATTGCGTTTCTTGCCTTCAAGAGCATTGGAGCGACTTCCCAATTATCCCGCAATTTTGTTAATTAATTTAGAGAACATCCGAAAGAAAAAAACAACGTAAATGAGAAATAAATAAAAAAAACTGAACTGTAAAAGAACATGTGAGCCTGCCGAACTGTGATTCCTAGCTGCCTCATACCATACGCGACATGGCGGACAAATTTTAGAGTTTTCTTCAGGTTTTAGGATGGGGGGGGTGTCCACTGTAACATTCCATCCCCCCATGAAAGAAAAAAAAAAAGGGATGACTGGATGAATTTTATTCATCCAATCTTTCTATTTTTTTTTAACTGTAAACACTCAACCCTTTCCCACCGTCGCAAGGCTCCTAATTCCGGATTTAAGTGCCCTGAGAGCGGAAGGAAAGTTTAAGGATTTCATCGCACGTTCATTGCTACCCGTCGAGATAGGCGGAAAGAAAATTTAAATATGAGGCATAGCTTCGAGAATCCGCGAGTTCCACAGATCTCTCACGTTCGATGCTCCTACACCCGCTTTTATCTACACTCGATGCCAAATTCTTGCGTTCCACTGTCTTCGAGTTCTTTCTCAACATCGTAGATAATCGTGGTGTCACAGTCTTCCTGGGGATCCACTATAATCTCGACTGCTCCCCGTAAACCATAGGTGTGGCTAAAGCTGTTTGTCTCAGCTGTGATGTACCCGTTGTACTTGTAACAGGTGTACTCTCTTCCGGAACAATTGCAGCCCCAGTGCTCACATGTTCTCCGTCAGAGTGACCATCAGAATCATCTGAATCCACGTGACTCGCAGGTGACGATTTCTTCGTGTTAGCCATTTTGTTTTTCTTACCCACTAAAATTATGGCAGTTCTTAGAAAACAGCTTAAGGCTTACTTAATGCTAAATTATACAAAATTCGCACCGAACAAAACTAAATAAAAATAGTAATGGCAGTCAATTCGCACTTATTTTACGAACATGAGTGTTGTTCCGCTAGTTGCAAAATATAGGTATCGATCCTGGGACAAATGCACCATTAATGTTACACGGCACTAGCTGTGTTCCTGCCGAGTCTGCCGGTAACGGTGCTTGAGACCTGAAGTACAATTTAGTTGGCCGCGGCACCAGGTGAGAATCTCAGGTGCACTGCTGCACTCAAAGATTCACACCAGAACATAAAAAATGAAAAGTTGAAGAATGACCCTAAGCATAAGGCTTGGGTGAATCCACCTTGTGAACAAAATAACAACAACAAATAAAAAAAATAATCTAAAAAAAAATGATACTTTGGGATCAGAGTTGTGATGAGGTTCACCCGCAATCACCAATTCGTGACTGAGTGTAGTGGTCCGGATCTTACTCCGGTACATTCAATCCCCAACCAGCCAGTACAACACTCACTTTCGCAAATAACACATGATTCTCAAATACACAACACAACATTTAATAACGTTCTGCGAGATTTAAACAGATCCGGCGCTCTCTAGGCGCATAGACAATTGCCCCTCATATGTGGGCAGCATACGGTGTCACACTTTACTGTCGGATAACGCAGCCGACTGAGTCTCCACCGGACTATCTGAACAAGAGATACTACTCGTTTACACACTAAATAGAGCTGCAGGTGATATTCATATGCAATTGCTTAGAGAATGAAAAAAATTATATGCAAACGATCACATTAAAAATACTCGCGACACAAAATACACAAGCACGTTAATTTGCGGTATACGATTATAGGTGCGAAATACTGCCAAAGTTAATTAACTAAATCTAATAAGCATGCACATGCAGATCCCTTCCCCGCTCGCTTTGGCCTTGAACCAAAGTTAAAAGAAACTGTACCGCCCAGCGGAATTCGTGGCCACACCTTCTCCCTTATTCATGTAAAAAAAAATAATCAGGAAATGGGCCCGGTAAGAAATTGAAATCTGTATGTGCAGGTATTTCCTCTGAGGTTCAGTCACTCAGCATTACTGCATCTATGTCCATGCAGCTTTGGGTGTCGGGATGGCACAAGTTCGCAGATGTGCGAAGAAAGAAAAAGGAAATATTCATCTACTTACAGTTACGTGACTTTGCTGTGCAAATCCGTTGTGCATCACATAATATCACACGACAAAAAAACACGCACACACACACACAGACACTTGCGCCATGTGGCAGCACCGATGATTCAACACTTCACTTTGACGCTTGATGTAAATGAAGCACACAATTAAAAATGGTAATATCACGCCGCACTTTGTTGCAATGATTAGAGTGCACACTGATCTATTCTCGTGACGATTTGAAGGTGGCCGTTAAGCAAAATAGGCCCTCTCACATCTGCTGTTGCGGTTTCCAAGATTGATTTTCTGTGTTCCTGGGAAATGATTTTTGTTGTCGTGAAGAAATAATTGTGAACGTCAACTGCTTGGAGAGTGGCACGCCCTCACTTCCGCTGCTGCTATAGTAGATTCCGTCTGTCGCTACCTTCCGTCCTTTTTGACCGTTCATTCCCAATTCAGTCAGTTCCTTTCCGTTAGCAAACCATCTACCCTGCCTGAGTACGCAGTTCAAATATGCCACTCGCAGGTTTTGTTTCCATTTTTTTTATCGAGTTGCAACCGCCAGCCCTGAGATTAATTTTCTCGGCCGAGCAAAATCAGACGTGCTTTTACCTTAAGCGTATATCGGCAACTCAACATTTCACCTGTATATTTGTTAGGTATCGAAGCCACCGCTCTTACGCTCATATTTTTCTTTCGCCATGTTTTTATCCCGTCGCACTTACACGTAGTGGCTTCGCTGCTTACGCGACCACACACACGCACACATGGGGCCTCGCTTCGCCCCGTAGGACAAGCCCGTCTCTTCACTTCCTCCATAGTAGGGGAGGAATGGGGGTGACGATTCCACACTGCAGTGGTTGGCATCCGAACCCGACTTTGCTTGGCTTCGCTTCTCATTGGAATGACCACTGTCTATTCGCAGACTTCTTAATTCCCCTGTAATTTGGCTTTCATTAGTCCAAACAGTCGCTGATTTCCATTACGCTCCAGCCTAGAAATTTCTGCGTTATCACGCGGATTTAGGCATTCTGCTGTCTTTATGGCAAACTGGCATCTCCAGCTGCCTCGAGTTGTCTCATTTCTTACCAAATGCGGGGAGGTTTGCTGCTTCATTTTTCCCCAATTCATTTTTTGCAGATCCAAGGCATCCAGCCTTTCACATCGGAGAGCGCACAGACAACTAAACTTTCTTCCTTATTTTCACGCTAAGTGCGAAATCTTATTTTTCTGCACGGACCACACAGAGAGCAATTGTTATCGAAAATGCCCCAAACAATCGACGAATTTACGATTATTCGCTAAACCTTTTGTCCCCATCTTCATTCATTTACTCAAGTGGACCCCTCTTCGAAATATACCTCTTTTCCTTTCCGTGTTGCTTAGGCTTCCTGTCAGCTGCGCCCTGATATTTATGACCTAACAGAGCTATTCTGAGACCACCCAGCCAGAGAGAGAATTCTTCGCCTCTTTTCTTTCCAAACCCCCAGATAAAACTTTATCTGCTGTTTACACTTTTAAACTCCAATCAAGCCTCGAACATAATTAATACTTAATTAATTTCACACATCAACCACGCCCATTAATTACTAAATTAATGGCGGGGGTGGGTCGTAACATCGGCCCCTCCTCAAGAAATCCAGAAGTCCTCTTCTGGGCCTATCGCTTTGCTCTTATCAATTTCCAGAGCAACCATTGAGTGCTACATTTTCCCACAGGTAGAAACAATTCAAAATGGCAAAAATATTGCGTTTCTTGCCTTCAAGAGCATTGGAGCGACTTCCCAATTATCCCGCAATTTTGTTAATTAATTTAGAGAACATCCGAAAGAAAAAAACAACGTAAATGAGAAATAAATAAAAAAAACTGAACTGTAAAAGAACATGTGAGCCTGCCGAACTGTGATTCCTAGCTGCCTCATACCATACGCGACATGGCGGACAAATTTTAGAGTTTTCTTCAGGTTTTAGGATGGGGGGGGGGTGTCCACTGTAACACTATATTTTTGTTTTGCAGAATTTCTATTCCAAGAATCCGATATATGGCGCTAGGTGTGTCCTGATGAGGAATGTATGCGCAATCAGTAGTCATGTCATCCGCACAGCAGAAGGCGATGTGAGTGTTACGGCTTGCGGAATTAAAGTTAAAAGACGGTACCGTTTAGAGTATGGTTGTAATCCTCCGTCAACGAATTCATTTAAGCTGTGGATGAAACAGTTTAAAGAAACTGGCAATGTGGCCTGTCTTTTTCTGCGAAAAACCCAAATGATGACATTTACTTGGATATGCTAGAAAATTTCGCTATACCCCAGATCAAAAGATATGACAACGTCGTTTTCCAACAGGACTCATTTAGGCACTTACGTGTGTACGTAAATGCCTAAATGAGCATTCCCCCAACAGATGAATTGGGCGTGCTGGTCCCATTCCGTGGCCTCCTCGCTCTCCAAATCTAACTCCATTGGATTATTTCATGTGGGGTTATGTGAAGGAGGATCGTGTCTATCAGACGCATTGTACTGATTTGCAGGAACTGAAGCAGCGTATCACAGCTGCTATTAATTCCACAACTCCTCAGACGCTTGCCAATGCATGGCATGAAATCGAGTATATCGCTTGGACGTACTACGAGCAACCAAGGGATCTCACATCGAAATTTATTAACTTGTGTAGTTACATTGTAAGTTAGTGCAGTCAGTTTCTTTCTATCTGTTTAATGTTTTGTTTTATATAATTTTGTAATGTGTCCAATAATTCCCGGACACCCTGTATGATGTGTAAGCAGCAGCAAAGGTGTGGAGATGGTAGTATGATAATATAATAGTAGTTGCGGAAGTTGAGGTATTTGAAGTTGTGATTTCTTGACGTCTGCGTATTATATATTTAGTGTTGGTGTTTTGTTTTTCGTTAAAGGTGAGCCGCGAATGGCTGAGTGGTTAGCAGTTCAGACTACCAATGCAAGGTCCTCAGGTTCGTTCCTGGGCTGATCTTGCGGAGGTGGTGTGATTTGCTAACAATCACTGAATATTCGCCGTGCATCGGACGAGCACGTTAGATGACGGCCCCCATGTCGGACCCACTGGTTAAATGGGTATCCGTTCTTATGCCCCCCCCCCCCCATGCAGTTCTCTCAGTCTCACCCCTCTATGTGCAACATCGTACTTGTACGGTGGCGCCGTCTACTGTACTCTAATCTCACTACAGACTGTCCTGTCAAAGTCGCTAGACCTGCTCTCATTCCTTCCGTTTCTGTGTCCTGCCCAAAAGGCGAACTCGCTGTAGGTGGCTGGGACCTAAAATCTACTCACTGTGGACGGAAATCCTACAAGAAAATGACTCATACTTTCGTTAAACGTTCTGTAACAAGTAATTGGTATTACTTCACTAATATTGTTGAAGACTGAGTTGTACTAAAGGAGTTTTGGATGAATAAAGACAAGTTAACTTTTTCTCGCCGTTTTTTTGAATGACTCCTCTTTCACTGTAGGTAAATTTTTTGAGAACTGATTTATGGCAGTGTTCAGTCAGTTATACTTACACGAACATTACAATCATTGTTCGGAGGTGTCCTTTAATAGAGGTTTCACTGTATTTTCTTACTTTTCCAGAAGGTAGTGCTCACTGTTGTCACTGTAAAATATGTTCTACTTACGATACATTCGACTAGGGGCGTACATATAAAAAAATTCCGGAGGAAGCGATGAAAAATGGAAGTTTTTGATAATGAAAAATAGAATTAAAAGTTTTTTTTAATGAAAAATAGAATTCAAAAATCAAAGCATTGTTTTCTAATGTATGTTGATTCATTTTTGAACGAAGCGAGACTGAAGGCCGACGAGCGGAGTTCTCTTTATGAGACTCGAGACAATTAGTTGTTCGCGCATATAGGTACGAGATGACACATCCGATCACCGTGATTTTTTGTATGCGATTGGACATCGTCCAGCATGGTCAGGTTTTGACGCCTTCCGATTCCCGAAATTCCGGGTCATTGAGGAATTCCAATTAAAACTACATGACCTTTTACTTGAACCGTTTCACGAAAGTCGGCTCACCAACATTTATTAAAAAAATCGTTTGAATTGAAAAACGAAGAAATGGAAAGAGTCTGTTAGCTCAACATTTGCTTAATCTTTAATACTAAAAGGAAGTTTGTGTATGTGTATGTCTGTCTTTTGCGATACAAAATGAAAAACGTGGTTCACGATCTGAGTGTGTCTCTCCGCTTTGTTTACATGCAACCTGATCACAACCAACGTTAAGGCGTGAAGGAAAGTAGTTCATGATTAATTTTAGACATTTATTTTTTAGAATGTTTCGTACTTTTGTTCTGGAAGTCATAAATTTTACGCGTTCGTTTTTTAGAATTTGTTATAATAGACGCCTTAATGATCTTAGATTTTGCAATAGCTTCACTCAAAATTTGCCAACTGTACCCGAGTTATCGGTTACTTTTGGTGGCTTGTCCTAGTTATTACATTAAAGTTTCTTTTTCTAATGTAAGTTGCATTTTAACAAAAAACATGAAAAAATGAAACACTTTGGGGGCAAGAGGTTCCTTGGGCCCCCTTCTAAATATGCCCATGCACTCGGCTACTAACACAGCGTTAATTTTAATTTTTTAAGGGAGGGAGCAAATAAAAAAAAAAAAACCCAAATCCTTCGAACAATAAAATGTAAAAAGTTCAGAGCGTTCTACGTCGTTATAAAATTTCTTGGTATTGCAGTCGAAAATTGCCGTCGAAATGAGATATGCGCGCACTCAGCACAAACAAGTAAACGGCGAAAAAATTCCGTGCCATGAAAAACTGGAATGCCTTTCTAGAAAAACGGTTAAACTAAATTTTTTCTTCGGGAAAATGTTCCGTTCAGTCCTCTGGAGACAGAGATATCGTAAGTTTAATACAAATAAGTAAAAATTTAATCCCACAAGTGAAAAACAGCATCCTAGGAATATCTCGAAACCATAGACAAAATTTGGGTACCCTTAAATATTTTTGCGAAAAACCCCATTCCTTAAAAAAGTCAGCCTTCTTGTATAGAAACAGAAGAAATATTATAAAACAGCAAATGTATATTTACGCAATCTTTTTGGAAAACCATGCGTCATTAAAGAATGGGAAATCCTGTTCAGGTTACATCAGCCAGATCCAGAAATAATTCTTTCACTCAGTGAGATAGAAAGACATAAATATACAGTATTCTTCAACATATGACATGCCAAAGGACGAGGTAAATGGTACCCGATTGTACAATTACGGTACATAACAAGGCGGAATCATCTGTTGTGAAACTCTTGAGATAGTAGTTTTTGAGAACATAAATAGGGAAAATTCGCTGCCTTATCTAACTTTATACTAATGCTGGTATTAATCTTTGAAAGGGTCCTTTTCTTCGTAATGAAGTTAACGATCAAAATAAATCGACAAAACAGCTGAACAAAATTATTTTGTTGTTACAAACAAACTTTTTTCTCAGTGCACATCCATATAGTTTAATCAACAAAATATATCCAACGAATATAATTTTGTTTTGCCAACAAAACTGTTCCGATGCGGAGTTTTGCTAAAGCAACAAAATAAATCAACAAAACAGCTCAACAAAATTATTTTGTTGTTTCAAAGAAACTTTTTTTCTCAGTGCATGAACGAGAGAAAAGGGTATTTCAAGAACATGTCATGGCTAGAGTTCGGATTATGTGCAATTGCACAATTTAGCCATTTTTGACGTTAGTGCATATGAATGCAAGAAACGCGCAAATTCCCTGTAAAAATGGGGGATATTTAAGCAAAAATTGTTTATACTGTATTTGATCTTTTAACATACGCTTACCTATGTTTTTTGTTTTCTACGTGCTTTAACCTTCCAAGACCCGATAGAGCAAGCAATAGCCGAAAGTCAAAAAAACTTTTAAGCTCGGCGATAGATCAAAAGATCGGCATCCCACTGAAACAAAGCGAATGAAAACAATAATAACTTACCTTCTATCACACATGGCAGCAAGAAAAGCGGTATCAGAACTGTACTCTGCCAGTCTGCATTGCATGGGTCGGCATGCTTTGATCTTTGACTTCCCTACTGAAATTTGTTTCCAGTTCCCACAAAAGTTAAGGCGGAACTGATATGGATGTACGCATAATAAAAACATGTAATATTTAGTTTGTGAACCGTTTTTCAAAAGTAATGATTGCGTCATACCAAATTTTATATGCGTCAAATCAACATAACAGATCTCTGGGTACGTGCGTTACTTTTTATTTGTGAATTTGCATGTTTCGGAAAATGAAGTTTTGATAGTGCGAGTCAGGGACTAAAATGTACAAAGTTATATCAAGTAAGAAAGTTTTAATCAAAGTATGGATGTCCGACTGCAGTAAGGATTTAATTGCTGATGGAAAAATTGTGTAGTGCGCGATCCGTGAAGAAAAAAAGTCACTTAAGAGAAAAAGTATAAAATCGATCAGCATGTAAAAACTGTTTTTCACATTGCGAAAAAACTGAAGAGAAATAACGGCCATGCCTCATTACAAACACGATTAACAACAATAACGTTTTCGTCGTACAAAGGCAGAAATGAATTAGCGGTGGATTTTTGCAGGGCTTCGGTAAGTAGCAATATTTACTCAATAACACAACATAATCTTTAAACACTTTTTGAAGATACGCTGTGTAAATCAAAATGTATCAGATAAATTAACTGTCGCGATTTATTTTTTATTTTTGTTGTTGTGGGTTTACTGATCACAGTGAGAAAGTGAGCTGTAAGTCGCCAGTCCCTAATTTAGGGTCACTGGTTCCAGGGATGGAAGAGAGCCAGTGCCGTAAGACAAACACAATATCCATGCCTCACTGGGATTCGAACCTGGGTCCATCTCAGATGAATGGTCACAAGCCAGCGTTTAGACCACTGCGACATTATTTACAATGAAGTCCTTAATGAAATTCCACAGGATATCCGATACAAAAACATTTGGATACGCGCAGATGAAACAACGGACAAATGTGGTCGTTAAACTATATAGGGCAGCCTTTCCCCAACATCTTTCGTCCACGGTTCCCTGGACCTGCACATGAATATTCGCTGCTCCTTTGTATAAAAAAATTGCCACACACACACACACACAAAATTATCTTAATGGCGTTTTAATGGACATATTTTACACCCGTCAGTCCAAAAACAAAAATATATGAAAATTGTTTACTTTACATGTACATTTAGAGACACGAAATGTGGGGGGTCCGTGTTTCTTTTTTTTTTTTTTAATCAAACATTAACGCATTTTAATCAACTTACAATTTTATAACATCTTACTCTTGTAAAGTCAATGGGAATGATAAGCTTGCTTTTTTATCATCATACAGTATCTTTAAATCTGGGAACATTTGGAAACTGAGATTTGTACCTCTTTTTCGACGTTTAATCGCTACTTGTCTTTGGATTTGATTATTGCCACGGCTGAAAACCCTACCTCACATAAGTAGGATGTCGCAAAAGGAATCAAAACTTTTAGGCCTTTTTATCTGTTTCTGGGTGCTGCTTATTCACCAAGATCCGAAACTCAGGTATATATAGTGATGAGGGAACGAACTTCGATTGCAATGTGGAGTCATGAAATATCAGTAAGTTGCTCTTGCACTCCAGTGGTGAGTTGATAAGAGTTCCGTACTGAAGGGATCTTCTTCAATCCAGTTGTGCTGATCAAATTTTTCTGCAAAGTGCTTATTAAAGTAAACCCTGAGCTGTGTTAAATGGTCAAGTACAGACTTCAGTCATCACTCAACTTCAATTCATTGTCTTCTGAACATGTGTGCCCAGCAGGAAAGTAGTATTTCACATCTTCATCATCCAACTTTTTCTTACACAACAGTAATTTCTTTCTGAAGGCTGAAATTTTGTCTGAAGGTTGCAGAATGTGGTTCTCAGTACTTTACAGGGACATATTTAATGAACTGAGATTTTCAAAGATAACAGACAGATCTGCCAGCTTTAAAACAAAGTCAACGTCTAGAACTTATCGGAAGTAGAATGATTTTTTCTTTTCCAGCAAGATAAAAATGAAGTTCACTCCTGAGTTCATACACCCTTTTCAAGACATTTCCACGTGAAAGCCAGCGAGAGTTAACAATAATAAAGTTGTTCAGCCAGGGACGTCGCCAAGGGGATGTGAAAGCGGGCTGCAGCCCACCCTGCCGCCCACTCTGTTCAAAACATGCCATTTTCAGTATATTTAACTTTAAAATATAATCTGGCCTTTTCCAGGTAATAAGTCTTGTGCTTTATTTCATATAGCTCTACGTATTTCCCCCTAGGAAGTGCTTTATTTTACCTCTCCAAAAACGGCTATCAAAATAGCATCCGCAGGGCCATGAAAATTCAGTTGTTCTCCATTCTTCCAATTCCTTAGTTTAAGCCTCTTTTTCGTGTTTGTATGGAAAGGGGGGGGGGGAGGGCTAATGAGGAGAGTCGATTGAAATTCACTGAGTGGGTTACTACTAATTGCTCTGTTTTTTTTTTTTACAAAACAGGGGATTCCAACACGGAAAGTGGAGTCTAAATCTACACTAGAGCTCTTAAGACTGCCCCGTAACAGAGAAAGTGCCTGCCGACTGCTTTGTAGGAGTGGAGTGCAAGGCAAAGTCGCTGGCTTGAAAGAAGGGAGTTAAGGAGCAGGAGGTGTCTGTGTGGCACGACGTTAAGATTTGATTTAGATAAAGAAAAAAGACCTTTTTTTATTTAAATTTTTCAATTATAGTACTATTTTCGTTAGCAAAAATGCAAAACTTTGATTTTAAGACAATGCATTCAGAGCAAGCAAAAATTTAAAGGCAACATTCTACCAAAACTTATATTTTACAAACCAGTGGCGTAACTAGTCAGATCCGTGTACATATGTATGTGTGTCCAGGTGGAGGGGGTGAGGATTGCACGAATTCCTTTTGTAGCCCGTAGCGAAAAGCATTAAAGCCGCCGTGGTGGCGCAGGCTTATGACCATTCTTCCTACAAGGGTCCGGGTTCGAATCCCGATGAGGCATGGGATGTTATGTTTGTCTTACGGCATGGGCTCTCTCCCTTCCCTGGAACCAGTAGCCCTAAATTAGGGACGGACGACTGATTATAGCCCATTGAGTTGCTCACGGTAGTCGTAAAATCTTCAATAAAAAAATAAAAAAAACCAAAAAACATTAAAAATTCGTTCCTTTAGTGTTTCGTAAAAAAAAAAAAGTCGCTGTCAAGCTTGATCCACCAAAAATAACGCGCCGCCTCGGTGGCGCAGTGGTCTAAGGCGTTGGCCTCTGATCATTCGTCCGTAAGGGGCCCGGGTTCGAATCCCGGTCAGGCATGGATGTTGTGTTTGTCTTACGGCACTGGCTCTCTCCCTTCCCTGGAACCAGTGACCCTAAATTAGGGACGGGCGACTGCTTATAGCCCATTGAGTTGCTCACGGTGGTCGTTAAACCTCCAATCAAAAAAAAAAAAAAAAAAAAAATAACGCTCGCCCACCCGTCGCTCTTCCTGATATCGAAGTCTAGTGACGTCCCTCTGTACAGCCCTCGTATACACGACGCACGGTACGACTCCACGCGCAGCTCATCATAGCGATCCAAACTACGTACTTCTGCCAAACCACTTTAGCGTAAGGCCGCGACGTCCCTGGCAGAGCACATTTAAGGATACAGGAGGCCCTGGGGCTGGACAGTATTTTGGGGTTCCACTATGGGTGGCCTAATAAAAATACCTCTTAGGAAACATTCCTAAAGTATGATGAAGAAGCCATAAAAAGTATCCTCTCCATATTGAAATGCGTATCCCATGATTCCTCTTGGACAAATCAGTGTTAGCAAGAAAATGTAAAAATGCACGGTTGAAAACTCGATACCAGTTCATTTTTGCTTTAATCCCCCTCAATCCAAGGGTTTAGCTTGTTGAAATGATATCAAAGTATTGGAAACAATTATATGATCTGTGACGTGCCTGTCCCGAAGGACGCACATGAGATAAAGGCAGATAAAAGCACATTTCGGTGTATTATAGTGGGTTGCACTCAGAGCTCCGGAGCCGAGAGTTGTGGGTTTGAATCTCGCCCCTGGCATAAAACTGATGGAGAAATTTATTACGTTGTAGATCCAAATTTCGTGATTCAAACGAATTCTTAATGTGTGAAAATTTCCCCCAATTGCCGATGTGTACAAAAAAAAAAAAAAAAAAAAAACTAGCTGTAATGCTTTCGAAAGATTTGAAGATGGACTGGCGACGATTATACTTTTTGCGGACTCCTAAAAAGCGGAAAGAATTTTTTTTTTTTTTTTTTTTTTGAAAAATCAGTTTCTTATAGTTTTTGCTGTGTGCTATCCACAAAAAAAAAAAATAAATAAATAAATAAATAAAAAAAAGCCTGTAGAACTCTGTCAGTTTTTCAAGCACTCTGCATAATTCTGGGGCCCCTTGAAAATGCGGGACCCGGGGCTGCAGCCTCCCTAACCTGCCTCTCAAATGAGCTCTGCCCCTGGAAACTATACGAACAGTTTGAAAATCACGGAACTAGGGTAAGAGAGAGTTAAAACTTCGTCCATTGTGATGTACCACAGAGGTGAAGAGCATGTCAAGATGGCAAAGTTGCAGCGATAAATTTCGGCGGTGTAGCTTAATTGAGAAAGCATTCGGCTCCGGAGCAAAGGATGGGAGTTTCAGGAATTTAATGATTTTATCAAAGGTGATTGTTACGAATTGTCACTACAAGTTCCAGCAATGAAAGCACAACACTATAAATACTGCCCAGTAACGTCTGTGGACGTAGGGTAAACAGTTTTTTCCAGCAAAAATGGTTTTGAATGACAAACAACAAAACCCGACGGTTGAATGAACACTCAGAAAAAGATATTCTAGTCTATTGCAACAAAAATTATGGTGCATTAAACTCATTTAATGTGTTTTTCGTTTATTAATTATATAAGTTATAACCTATGAATAATTATGTTTAAAGAATAATATGTATTAATTTGTGTATAGTTCATAAAATTCATATACGAAAAGTGTCTGGGTCCACAACATTTTTTCGAAGATAAATAAACAAAAATTATAAATGCGTATTTTACATTTTAAGTGCATATTTCGTTTATTTTAAGTCCCCATTATGTTGATTTTCAGTGCATATAATCCATTGTCCAGTCGTGACCTTACGCACCTCGCCTTGCATTGTAAAATGCAGCAGGAAGTTTTATGTAACTTCAATTTTAGAAAGACGCTGTTATACGAGCGTCATGGCCATACGAAACAGATGATTTTGTATTTGGTTGTTGTGAAGAAGAGTGCTGATATATAAAAATATTCCCGTAGATTTTTAAAAATACCAAGAAATTATTCCTTTTTTGCAGATAATTTAAGTTTAAGCCCATCATCGTCGCCCATGGAAACTTTCAAGTTTTATTTTGAATGCAGGTCTTTAAAGTACCGTATTTCCGAAGAATTAATTAAAAATATAAATGGTCCTCCAGAAATCTTACATCAACACGCTTTATCTTTTTCTGTAATAATAAAAAAGACATGTAGAAAAGATATGTTCATACAATATCTTTCTTTCTTTTTAACCTTCTGGAAAAAGAAACGTTTAGCAGAAATGACCAAGTGAAAAAACATCAACGGACGACTACACTCTTTTGGCCAGGAATCCATGAAATACAGAAGGGTGGGGGTGGGGGTGGGGGGATGCTGGTCAGGCTATGGCTTCTGAAGGTGTGGCCAAATGTTCTGCGAAAGAGATCGATATCTCTGAGATAGGAACCCAGATGTAAGAAGATGCTTTGCGCACAGTATTCGGGTTTTGTGGTTGTACTTAAAAAGGACAACTTTCAGTTGGGAAAGACACTTATCTTTCTCAAAATTATTTCCGTGAAAATAAAAAGTGGGGAGGGAAGGAAGAAAGAAAAGGAGAGAAAAAAAACCTCAAAATCGAGGTATGTGTTTCAAAAATTCCTAAGCATTTTTTTAGGTATAAAAAAAACAAAAAAAAAAAAAAAAAACGAAGAAGAAACGTAAAATCTTTTTCTTCGGCTTTGCTGCACAATTATTTTGTCAGTGCATGTTTTTACATAATAATCTCCATCAGCTCTTATCCCATTGTTTTCCCAGTTCAAGGATTGAAAAATATTCGTCAGTGTGGCATCAAAGAGCTAGGGAGATATGATGTCACTTGTCTCAATCCCTTTCTAATTTTCATCTCAAAGTCGAACCTTTCACTTGCAGATGTTTTTAATAATATTAATGCATGCATCTTCAATATTGCGAAGACATTACAACTGCTAATGGTTTGACGGAATCAAAAAGCCTTTTAATGATCAATAAAAGTCATACATAATAAGAGTTCATACTCATTCACTGTTTCAACTACAGTAGAACCAGCTTACAACGAGAAGCTCGGGACCAATGGAAATACTCGCTAAATCTGGGGGCTCGATAAATCCGTTTTGGAATGAAAAATCCCACAATGAAAAACTAAGCATACCAGACAACATGCAGATACTTTTATACTATATATCCTTTAATACATAAAACTAAGCATACGAGACAACATGCAGATACTTTTATATTACGTACAAATCTGTATACACTGAGTAATCACTGAATTATGACTATTTACCTAGTGGTCTAGTGGTGTAGTGCTAAGTGAAAAAGTACAGGAACACCCGGCGCCTTAACGTCTTCAATACTTACCTTATCTGCCCCCCCTTCCCTCGTCTTCCATTTCGCTCTCTCCCCTTTTTACCTTCTTATATTAATATTATAGGAAAGTATAGTGATCGATCGAAATCAGATTCTAGGTTTTACACATTCTGGCATTCAAGAAAAAAGATTTCACCATTCATTTGGGACTGCCAAGTGAAAATGTATTTAAAGACTAATTGTATACCTTCAAAAAACATGGGGCGTTAATTCCACTAAGTGCGCAGTTTATCTGTTGCGATTTTTTTTATTGGAAAAGACTTATAGAACATTCGCACTTAAAAAAGAGAACAAATTATTCTGTATAGTTTTTTAACCGGAACGCATGAAAAAAGTACGAGAACGTCGTTCCGGGGCGTTCCGCCGGTCCCGCTACACCTGTCTAATACTTCGTAGTAGGGCGTCGCTAGACTTCGAAGTCAGAATGGGCGACGGGTGGGCGAGTATTATTTTTGGGGGGGCAAGTTTGATAACAACTTTATTTAAGAAACACTGACAGAATTTCTAATGCTTTTCACTACCGGTTACAAAAAATGAATTCGTGCAATACCCCCTTCGCCTCCCCTCCACCTGGGCACACACTTACAAGGGTCTAACTAGTTACTAAACTGGTGTAAGATGCAAGTGTTGATGTCGCCTTCAACTTTTTGCTTGCCTTGAATGCATTGCTTAAATTGCTTTACAAATTTTTGCATTTTTGCTTACGGAAAAAGTACTTACTGTACTTGAACAATTTATTTAAAAGAAAATGTCGTTTTTGTTCATCTAAATCATATTTTAACGTCGTGCCACGCAGACACAATCCTCCCTCTTCCTTAATTCCCTTCCTTCAAGCCACCGACTTTCCCTTGCACTCCTCCCCTACAAAGTAGTCCTCACCCCCTTCCTGCACTTTCACTGTTCCGGAGCGGTCTTAAGAGCTCTAGTGTAGCTTTAGACTCGGCTTTCCGTGTTGGAATCCCCTATTTTGTAAAGAAAACAAATAGCAGAGCAGTTAGTAATGACCTCTCTCAGTGATATCCTATATCCACCCTCCACATTCGCCCTATAGTCATACAAACATGAAAAAGAGGCTTAAACTAAGGAATTGGAAGAGTGAACAACTAGATTTTCCTCACCCTGCGGATGCTATTTTGATAACCTTTTTTGGAGACGTAAACAGCGCACTTCCTAGGGGGAAATACGTAGGGCTACATGAAGTAAGACTTATTATTACTTACAAGGCTTAATTTCTAAAGAAACAAGTACCAGAGCCCCCTTTTAAGCTATGTCAATTAAGCATTGCGTCATTACCAGTTTGATTGTATCCTGTACTTTCACCCAATGAGAAGAGAGTGCTAAAAATAGCTGCGTCACCATGGCTGCAGTTCACGGGACTAGAACTTTCCTGTGTGGTTAACGCTGAAGACAGAATAAACAAACAAAAAAAAAAAAAAAAAAAAACGTCTCTTTCGGAGCTTTGGAGTTCCGGAGCTCTCCAGCTAATATTGAAATATTCGCCAAAAATGAAGAAGTACCGGACCTGAGCTCTGGTGAGCTCCGGCGCAATTTAAACACTGATTACTTGGCGAGTCCAGATTATAAAGTTTAATATATTGAAAATGGCACATTTTGAACTGGGTGGGAGGCAGGTTGGGCAAGACAAATTTCAGGGTGGGTTCAAGACCACCCTCGCGCCCCCTTGGCGACGTCCCTGCTTCGTAGGTCACCCTTTCGCCCTCAGTGCAGCAGCTATCCGATGTGGCATCGATTCAATAAGATGTCTGAAGCAGTTGGGAGGTATGGCCAGGAAAACAAAGCTGTGTCTAATGCGGTCTTCAGTATAGGTGAGAAGGTGATTGGTGTATCCAGACGTCTGATATGCCCTTCCATAGTGTTACAGTGGAACCCCCCCCCCCAACCTAAAACCTGAAGAAAACTCTAAAATGTGTCCGCCATGTCGCGTATTGTATGAGGCAGCTGGGAATCACAGTTTGGCAGGCTCACATGTTCTTTTACAGTTCACAGTTTTTTTTTTATTTATTCCTCATTTGCGTTGTTTTTTCTTTCGGCTGTTCTCTAAATTGATTAACAAAATTGCGGGATAATTAGAAAGTCGCTCCAATGCTCTTGAAGGCAAGAAATGTAATAATTTGCCATTTTGAATCGCTAGACCTCACACATAGCCCTGAAGTGAAACATAAAAATTCCTATCTCAAGGGTCTTCGAGGGGGTGAAAAGCGAGCGAGAGAGGATGCGCTTTCGAATGCGGATAGAGGCAGCACGTTCGAAGTGGTTTTTCACTTTTCTTTTTTTTTCTTCTTTCCGCTTGTAGCTTAACGCTGTGGTCCGTATGTTTATTTCAGTGAGTGGGCCAAGAGACCCTCAGCAGACACATAACTCTGTCAGCAAGAACGATACTTCGACGTCTGCAAGGGACAATGGGCAATTATGAGTACAGAGTCACCGAAGAAAGGGGTGAATTCGAGCGTCGTTTTTGGTCGGCAGTTGCTGATGTACGCTTAAAGAAAAAGCACGTCTGATTTCACTCGGCCGAGAAAACTAATCTCAGGGCCGGCGGTCACAACTCGATAAAAAATGGAAACAAAACCTGCGAGGGTGCGTATTTGAACTGCATACTCAGGCAGGGTAGATGCTACGCTAACCGAAAGGAACTGACTGAATTTGGAATGAACAGTCAAAAAAGGACGGACGGTAACGACGGATGGAATCTACTATAGCATCAGCGGAAGTGAGGGGGTCCCACTCTCCAGGCAGCTGACGGTCAGAATCATTTCTTCTCGACAACATAAATCATTTCCCAGGAATGCAGAAAATCAATCTCGGAAGCCGCAACAGCATATGTGAGAGGGGCTATTTTTGCTTAATGGCCACCTTCAAATCTTCACAAGAGTGGATCAGTGTACACTCGCATCAGCGCAGCAAAGTGCGGCGTGATATCACTATTTTAATTGTGTGCTTCATTTACATCGAGCGTCACAGTAAAGCGTGATACTGTGTGCTGCCCACATAAAAGGGGAAATTGTCTATGCGCCCAGAGAGCGCCGTAACTGTTTTAATCACAAAGTAATTAAATGTTGTGTTGTGTATTTGAGAATCATGTGTTATTTGCGTAAGTGAGTGTTGTACTGGCTGGTTGGAGATTGAATGTACCGGAGTAAGAACCGGACCACTACACTCAGTCACGAATTAGTGATTGCGGGCGAACCTCATCACAGCTCTCTGATCCAAAAGTATCGCTTTTTATTTTATTTTATTTTTTTATTGTTGTTGTTAATTTGTTCACACGGTGGATTCACTCAAGTCTCATGCTTCGGGTCATTCTTCCAATTTTCAGTTTTTTATGTTCTGGTGTGAATCTTTGAGTGCAGCGGTGCACCTGAGATTCACACCTGGTGCCGCGGCCAACTAAATTGTACGACAGACTAGCACCGTTACGGGCCGACTCGGCAGGAACACTGCTAGCGCTGTGTAAGAATAGTGTCCCACAAGTGCTATATGGCATTGATATCGGGAAAGTTTGGAGACCAATGGATATGCTGAAAGTCTGCTGTGATATGGTGGAAATTGCTTGCTGTGTTTCTCAAACCATTCCTGCACAACATTGGACCTGTGACGGCGGCGCATTGTCATCTTGGAAGAAGCCCTCGCCATTCGGGAAACAGTGCAACATTGTTGGGTGTACAAGCAATTTACGATAGTAGACACCAGTCATACGTTGTTTCACATGCACCAGGGGTCCCAGTTTATGCCAGGTAACCATACCCCACACCATACAACCATACCCCACACCATACAACCGCCTCCACAGGCTTGCGACACCATACAGTATAAATCGCGCTCCTCATGTCGTTTGCATCAAATCATACACGTCCATCCAGGGAGTGCAGTAAAAAACGCGACTCGTCAGACCAGCACACTGTTTTCTAGTCATCCGACTTCCAACTTGCATGATCTTTGCACCAGGTGAGTCTTTTGCCCCAATGAACCGTTGTTAGGGGATATGTTATCACGGTCGTCTGCTGTGATAGCCATGAGTGCGAGCGTGCGACACGTAGTCATGACATATACTGTTTCGGGTTGACCTCTGCTGTATTGGGTAGTTAAATGTTGAACAATGCTGTGTCGGTTGGCCTGTATACGAGTCGTCGGACCTCACATCAACCTTTTGCTGTCCAGTGCAGTTTTGCCTCCGGGTCGTTGTTTGACCATTTTCACGTAAATCCTGATACCCCTTTAACTACGGCGGCTCACGAACAGCCCACCAGTTTAGCCGTTTGAGAAATCGAGATACCCACTCTCCAAGTTTCCACAATCTTTCCTTTCTCAATGTCCGATAAAATCCTTCCGTTTACCCATCACGGTCCGAATTTTACTACCTACTGCTCCACTCATACCTTATATATGCTACTTCGGTCGACTAATCGCGCCCTCTCTGTGGTCAACGGGTTGCATCCACTTTTGGTAAGGGTGGTCATAATTCAGTGATCACTCGGTGTGTATATATATCGTAAGAAACTTGAAGACTATGTAAGATTGACCATTGTGTAATGACACACACACACGAAGTAAAAGCAGCATCGATCTTTCGAAAGCAACGCTCATTTGGAGGGGGAAAAGCGAAATGGGCACAATTCCAGAAATTGTTACCTCCTGTTTCCTCTCGGATCACATCAACATTCCATTACTCCCCTATTTCTCTCTACAGTCATCGCCCAGAAATCCACTTAATACATGTGCGTGAACCCAACTCATTCTCTTTTTGCCTAGAAGTAGAGCGCCTGTTTAAAACTCTGCTTTACGCTACTCTCAGGGCATAGCCCGTTAGAGTATATGAGGGAGATTCTCGAGCACAACTCGCTTGTTGAGCATTTGATGTACTCCCTTCCCATTGCTTTTTTTTATCAATATTCTTCCATTAGCACACTAAGATCCCACTGCGCTGGTGCAATTTCTCACTGAATGGCACCATTCCTGTTTCTCTATTCCAGGACAGGGCACAGTAGGTTGAGACGTACCTGCCAGCAGGACGCACACGACATAAAGGCAGATAGCAGTCAGAACGAACGTCCGCGTAGCTCAATTGGTAGAGTGAATTATTCCGGAATGAGGGGAACCGGGTTCGAGCCCCGGCGTGGACAAAAATGACGGAGAAATTTACTTCGTTATAATGGCGCCCGAACAGGGACCGGATGGCCCGGCCGGTCAAGATCTCGCAATGGTGTGATGTTCTTTCCACACCGCGAGATACGAAAAATGAGAGAATTACCTTCTTCAGCGCTTCGAAAAATAAAATGTGTGTGACGTTGCCATGCCCCCGGCCCTCTTTCGGGGGGGGGGTGATGTGCCTGCCCAAAAGGACGCACACGACATAAAGGCAGATAGCAGTCAGAGCGAGTGAATTTTCATCCAAATTTTTTTACTTGTTAAAATTAGCCATTTAGCTGTTCTCTCCCTTGTTAAATCCCGGGATTTCATTAAATTTTGTTCGTTTAGACCGATCAGATTAGCTTTGAATTAACATTATCCAAACAAAATTTCCTACACTGTAAGCATTTTTCTGAAATTCAAGAACCACTCTCCGTGATTCCTTCCGTTAATTAACGAAGCATATTTCTGGTACAACCTTTTGCGTGAAATGACGGAAAAAACCCTCTGAATTTCAAAGATTTTTCGTACACCAGGAAAATTCTGAATTTTCAGCTGCAATTCCTTTCGTATATTGACAGTAAGTTTCCGCTTTTAAGATATCTTAACGGAAAATTATGAATTTTCAGAAACCTTAACGCAATTCCTTTGGTCTATTAACGGAAAAACTCCTTCCTTACTTTTTCCCTATCCATATGACGAAAAAATTCCGGCCAGGACTGGATTAAGGTCTTAGTGGGCCCCTAGACTAAGACATTTGAGTGGGCCCAAAGGTTGAGAAATCTCAGTGGGCCCTCAAAGAATTATGGCGGAAAATCGTTACGAAGTCCGTTAAAACACGAAACTCTGAAGTCCAGCAATATGATTGTGATATTTAATACGTAGTGAATTCTTCAAACTCATAAATTACTTGCAGAGTTTTCATAATAAGTCACTTTATTTTCCACTGTTCTCATAAGAGCTAAAAGCTTAGGATTTTCAGATTTTACCTTTGATTTTCTAATGATTTAGCATTATATATTTTTCTTATTAGTGCATCTTTACTGTTATGCACTGTGAAGCCACAGGGCACTCCGACCATTAACGGTTCCAAGTGTAAATTGGGAGTTGTGGATTAGAGATGAGTTCGAGCTCAATTTTAGGAGCCCGGGCCCGACCCGCTTTCTTTGATTACATGTGTTTGCTGAGCCCGGGCCCGGATTCTTGGAAAATTTTGCTTATCAAGGCTTGCATTTATGCATTATACATTGGCCAAAGATATTTCCCAAGCAAGGATTAGTTTAAAAATCATTAGTTTAAAAAGTTGAGTTCAGTTAATCCACTTCACAATATTAATATGTTTTTAGAAATACTTCGCATAAAGCCAAATGTTCTAAAATGTGGATTTGAAAATAAATAAGTAATTAACGTGCCCTTCGACCGTATCAGGGGAATCAGTAATTTTGGTAAAAGCTGAAGAAAAGAAAATCGTTTAGAAACAAAAAATTCCATTCGTTATTTCTTTTTGATTTCTAAATTTACTTTTATTTTGAATAAATTGCATTATAAAACGTACAACGCCGTACAGACAGTTGCAAGTGTTTGAAATTTTGACTCCAGAAAACTAATCTTTGCAATATAATTTACATATATGCTAATTGGTAAAGGTAGTTTAGAGTGATGTAGTAGAATATAAAAAAAGCATGTAGGGAAATTTCCAAAAAAAAAAAAAAAAAAAAAGAACGTAAAAGCATTTCCAGACCAGATTATTCTGCATTTTGTAACATTAACAAAGCTTTGCGCTTAATAGTATAATAATCACAATATTATCATATGTGTGTGCAGTTTCCAGATCAAGTTCATCATGAAAAGAGAGAGAGAGAGAGAATTGCTGCATCTAATGCCTCAGCGCTTCAACTTGATCTTCTTTTCTCTAAAACTCGACCTGCTGCACCAAAAACCAACGTCACCCCAAAAATCGCGTGAGTGAGGAAATTTTAAAAAATAAATAACAATACTTCTGACTGCACAATTTTGGAAATCAATACATCATTTTAAAGATAAGATTCCTGATTTTTAATAAAATACAAAAAATGGGAATGTGATTTTTTCCCAGTTTTTCGATACCAGACCTCCTTAAACTAATCCTTGCTTGGGCCATAGCTTTGGACAATGCATAATGCAAGTCTTGTTAAGCAAAATTCGTCTTGCAATGGCAGCTAGACGAAAGGAAATTGAAAATCCTTCCACCATGGTAATAAATCCACAATGAATTTCAACACGTGTAATTCAACCGGGCTCGGAGTTACACGTGTTGAATTAATTACAGTAATGAAATTCAAGACGTGTAATTCCGAGCCTGGACCCGGGGTTTTCGGTAGTTAATGAATTCTGAGCCCGTCCGAGCCCGGGCCTGAACTCATCTCTAGTGTGGATGGGTGGTTGTGAAAAAGCTAAAACTCTCTTGCCGACCCAGCTGTACAGAGTGACCTGAAACCTTTCCCTTTGGTGAGTCACTGCCTTGAAATTTGCTCGTCTCCAGCCTCTGTTTCTCCCCAAGTGAAAATCATACCACACACAAAAGTAAAACTATTTTATAAACCTCTCTCTTTCTTTAAATCTTTCCCCTTGGTGAGTCACTGCCTTGAAATCTGTTCATCTTCCAGCCACTGTTTCTGACCTCTCTCTAAAACCTCTCTCTAAAACTATTTTATAAACCTCTCTCTTTCTTTAAACCTTTCCCCTTGGTGAGTCACTGCCTTGAAATCTGTTCATCTTCCAGCCTCTGTTTCTGACCAAGTGGAAATCATACCACACAAAGGTAAAACTATTTTATAAATCTCTCTCTAAAACTATTTTATAAACCTCTCTCTTTCTTTAAACCTTTCCCCTTGGTGAGTCACAGCCTTGAAATCTGTTCATCTTCCAGCCACTGTTTCTGACCTCTCTCTAAAACCTCTCTCTAAAACTATTTTATAAACCTCTCTCTTTCTTTAAACCTTTCCCCTTGGTGAGTCACTGCCTTGAAATCTGTTCATCTTCCAGCCTCTGTTTCTGACCAAGTGGAAATCATACCACACAAAGGTAAAACTATTTTATAAATCTCTCTCTAAAACTATTTTATAAACCTCTCTCTTTCTTTAAACCTTTCCCCTTGGTGAGTCACTGCCTTGAAATCTGTTCGTCTTCCAGCCTCTGTTTCTGAGCAAGTGGAAATCATACCAGACAAAAGTAAAACTATTTTATAAACCTCTCTCTTTCTCTGAACCTTTACCCTTGGTGAGTCACTGCCTTGAAATCTGTTCGTCTTCCAGCCTCTGTTTCTGAGCAAGTGGAAATCATACCAGACAAAAGTAAAACTATTTTATAAACCTCTCTCTTTCTCTAAACCTTTACCCTTGGTGAGTCACTGTCTTGAAATCTGTTCGTCTTCCAGCCTCTGTTTCTGAGCAAGTGGAAATCATACCAGACAAAAGTAAAAATATTTTATAAACCTCTCTCTTTCTCTAAACCTTTACCCTTGGTGAGTCACTGCCTTGAAATCTGTTCGTCTTCCAGCCTCTGTTTCTGAGCAAGTGGAAATCATACCAGACAAAAGTAAAACTATTTTATAAACCTCTCTCTTTCTCTAAACCTTTACCCTTGGTGAGTCACTGCCTTGAAATCTGTTCATCTTCCAGCCTCTGTTTCTGACCAAGTGGAAATCATACCAGACAAAATTAAAACTATTTTATAAACCTCTCTCTCTCTTATTTGCTTAGACATGCCTCCTGGGCCCTTGGTCATGGTCGGCCCGAAGGCCATAGACCCCCCCCCCCCACCTTATTCCGGCTCTGATTCTGGTAATAGGAAAGATTCGCGGGAATACTTGAGGTTTGATTAACTGTTACATTTTCATCGACTGTCAGAGGAACTGATTTTGAAATTTTGCAGCGAGATCGCATATTGTGGGTATAATATCGCATGAAATTTGGTTATTGTGGCATAGGATATTTCTTCTCCTTTCCCGCATTTTGTGCACCAGCTATTATACACTGCCGGACAATTGCTAAGGACGGATGAAAATAGCAACGATAGCAACCATAAAATGGAAGGCAGGAAATTGTGGAAATTTGCTTAAGAGCGGGATACAGTAAGACGTGTTGTGCGTATGCAAATTTTAGATTGCCGAACTTGTTCGTGACGTCATAGCGCTGATAAGAGGTATAAAGGATTTGACGCGTATTGACCGTTGTTGTTCAAACGCAAAGTTGAAAGAGAAAGAATCAATTGACGAACTTGCAATTTTCAGTATGTCTTCCCGACATCACCTAGATGATTTTACGCGTGGCCGTATTATTGGCAAGATTGAAGAAGGGCGAAAAATAACAGATGTTGCCAGGGAGTTCGACGTCAGCCACAGTGCTGTTTCAAGGCTTTGAAATCATTTCAAACAAATGAAGAGTGTAGCAAACGTCACGGGGGAGGTCGTGTTCGCAGTACGACACCTGAAGAAGATCGGTACATAGTGCTATCAACAAAAAGACACCGGCGCAGCACAGCTAGTGAGGTAGCAAATCAGTTTATGGCTGCTACTGGCAAACGGATTTCCCGAAAAACTGTCGCCAGACGTTTGCATGAAGGAGGACTATACGTCCGCCGTCCTGTTGTGTGCATCCCATTGTCCAGACGCCACCGTACCGCCCGTTTGCAATGGTGCCATCAACATCGCAATTGGACTGATAACGACTGGTCTGCTGTCCTCTTCTCAGATGAGAGTAGATAGAGTATATCGTCTGATTGTCGACGACAACTGATCTGGCGTGATAGTGGTACTGCATATTGTCCAGCAAACATACAGGAAAGGGACCGATATCCGACATATAGTGTCATGGTATGGGCTGGCATCATGATCAATGGCCGTACGTCTGTCTATGTGGTTCCAACTGGGACTATGACTGGCCAACGATACATTAATGATGTTCTGCTACCTCATGTTTGCATGTTCCTTGGTGCTGTCGGTGATAGATTCATTTTCATGGACGACAACGCGACATGTCATCGAACAGTCGCTGTCCAGGAGTGTCTTGAGAGTTAGGATATTCAACGCCTCGTATGGCCAGCACGTTCTCCAGATCTGAATCCCATTGAAAATGTGTGGGATGCTTTGGGGAGGAGTCTTGCTGGTCGCCAATGCCCTCCAATAAACAAGTACACCCTCATCCGAGCACTGACAGAGGAATGGGATAAATTACCCCAACAGCTGCTTGATAATGTTGTGCAAAGCATGACACGACGTGTGGAATCTTGCATCGCCCTCCATGGTGGCCATATCCCGTATTGACATCTTACGCCGGAACGCCTGCGGACGGTAACTGCATTTTTTTCACGTTTACGTATTCTGCACAAAATGGCCTGTTTGTCTCTTGAACGCCTTCCAAAGCCTTCTGGATTTCAGAGCACAATAAATTGTCTTTCTTGTAATGTCCTGGCATTCTGACATTATTTTATTTCACTTGGCATCCAAACACACTTACTTTTTTATGCGCTGTATAGCCATTTATGATCCGTCCTTAGCAATTGTCTAGCAGTGTATATTGTGTTACCGTAAGAAACCGGATACGTAAATTATTGTTCGGGTGAATGTACGATGCCTATGTATCAGTCTGCATGTGGAATTCTTAAAACAAAAGCTATTATAGCTATCAAAAGTACATTTTATATTTAGAAGTTTTGTGGATACCATAAAGCAGCATATTTAAACTTTTCTTAAAGATAATTGAAAGTTATTGCCAGTTTTAAAAAAAGATCTGGAGTTCTACTAACGCACTCTGTTGCTTCGAAGAATCACGATGAAATAAATTTGTGAAAGTCCTCCTAGAGAAAAAATAAAATTATTACAAACGTATTAAAAAAGAAAAAACAAAGCACCAACAGAAAATAAAATGTCTAAATCACTCGCATTAATAAAAGTATTACAAACGTATTAAAAAAAAAAAAGCTCCAACAGAAAATAAAAATGTCTAAATCACTCGCATTAATGACAAAATTCAACGTTGGGCAATAAATTTCACCCTGAACATAAATGCGATTCCGAAACTTGTGTGGAAACCCCCCCCCCCCCCCCCAGTCGACCTCGGTTCGATCCCAACTACTGACACGAAAGGATCATCTCGCGTAAGTGCTGAAAAATTCAGGGTTTTCGATTTTGCGAAATTCCTGTCTAAATACGGAAAAACGTGAGACGGACTTTTCTGAAATAAATGGAATCACTGACTAAGGAAAACCTGAAAATATATAAGTTAAAAAAGACGGGCACTTTTAAAAACGGAAATTTCGTTAAAAGACGGACATTTAATGGCAACTTTGCTGCACGTTATTTTCAGAAATTTTCCGTGAATCAACACCACTTATTTTTTTACAGTGTATTTTGTCGTTAAATCAGGGATCTCGCGAAATACAGGTTCATTATAAACTGGTTTTACAGTAGTTCTCTCAGTACACGGCTATGATCTATAGTGTTGTAAACACTCCTGAATGCAACTTGTTCTCTTGGTTGAGCAAAATCCAGTGTTTCCTTCATGAGATGTGATAGTACCTTAGTGAAGATTTTATATAAACAAATGAGAGGAGGCTGAGGGGGTCTGTAGTTCCTGAGATCCTCAATGTCCTCCTTTTTATGTAGCAGGATCAGTCTGGCATTGTTTCAATCACCAGGAATCTTCCCTTCATTGAGGCATCGTGTGAAAACTTGGGCGAGTGTAGTTTTTATTTCTCCACTGGGTTCTTGTATAATGTGAACGGTGATTTCATCTTCTCCGTGGTGCTCTTCCCCATTTCATGTTCTTAACTGAATGTTCAACTTCTTCTGGGAGAATTGGAGGAACTTTGGTGCTGGTAAATTTTCTTATGTCTGGAATAGATGTATCCTCCCTTTCATATTGCTTTGTGTATAAAACTCTAAACTCTTTAACTCTTAACTTAAAAAGATATCAGGAAGCTGCAAAGTACTGAAAGAAGTATGGAGAGGTTCATGTAACTTAATGCAAAGTATTACCGTCTTTTGCATGGTCTGAAATAGCGATACTTAAATACAAATTGCCAACTTCGATGATCATTTTAAAAGACTATTTTTTCCTAAACAATCGTTAAAATATCATGAAGTCAGAAGCATAAGATCTTTCGGGCCTGCAACGGTGTCCATTTTCAGATGCGTTGCTACACTACAAATGTAGAAGCTTGTATTACCGTCTTTTGCACTACAAATGTAGAAGCTTGTATTACCGTCTTTTGGCACTACAAATGTAGAAGCTTGTAGTACAGCGACGCATCTGAGGATGGACACCGTTACGGGTCCGAAAGATTTTATGCTTCTGACTTCATGATATTTTAACGAATTTTTAGGAATAAATAGTCTTTTAAAATGATCATTGGAGTTGGCTTTAATTTGTATTTATGTATCGCTATTTCAGATCGTACAAAAGACGGTAATACTTTGCATTAAGTGACTTATGTGGCACGAATATAATCTATCAACGGAGAGGTTTATGCTTGGTATAACCAGGAAAGATAGGAAGAGGAACACATGGATCATGAAAATGACAAGAGTTAATGATATCGTAATCCAGGTAAAATCTCTAAATTGGCAGTGGGCTGAACATATCGCTAGAAGAACTGACCATCGGTGGACAACTGAAATACTAGATTGGATTCCAACGGACAGGAAAAGACCCAGAAGAAGACCACGTGGAAGATGAGAGGATGAAATTCGTAAGCATTTCGGCGTGACGTGGAAGAGACTGGCTCAAGACTTAAAGTTGGGGAAGGAATCTGGGGAGACCTTCATTCAGCAATGGATTGATAATGGTTGATAATGATGATCATGATATAAGCTAAAACACTGTTACAGATAAGAGAAAAATTAGAGGAAATCAACTGGTTTTTAACCAAACCTTTATTCAGCTCCATTTGAATAAGTTCTTATTCTAAAAAATAAGAACTTATTCAAATGGAGAAAAAATTTTTATTTTCTTTAATTTAATTAAAATTAAAGAAAATAAAAATTTAACAGATGAAGTTTCAGGAAGAGACTTGAAGAATTTTAAAACAGCAGTAGTCAACCATTGTAAAACTATTCACTCAGAGTAAAACCTCACAGATTCATCAGGAGGGCGATGTGGCGAATTTCTCTGAATGTCTAGTGTCGACCTAAGGTTCGTTTTCCGCAATATAGCTGACAACCTTTTATAGAAAAGCAGTATAAGTTTCATATACACCTTTAAGTTTCGAATAACCTCACAAACATGCTCTTTCGTCATACTTTCCACATTGTCCGCTGTTTTCGCTCCCTAACAAACATCCGATAATTACAACTCGGAAAGAAACTTCCCCCATTAATGTACGTATTTCACTGTTGGAGGAAGACACTAAAATTAAAAATGCAAATCGGCGGATATGCCAAAATGGTGGATTGTAGGGGGAAAAATAAGAAAATAAGAAATGTATGAATGAGACCTCCACTGCATTTGCTTTCTTTGCTTTCAAAATCGGAAGCGCATTCTCAAGTGCCGTTAGTTTAAAATATTCTGCAATTGAAGATAAAAAAAAAAAAATTCTAATCATCTATTTTTTGGCTATTAGCCGAAATGATAAAATGTAATAAGTGTTTTAACTGTGTTGTTTTTCTTTCTTTTTTTTACTTTTGAAGCAAACGGTGTTCGGAACTAATAAATAATCTCGTGAATTTGGTGCTTGTATTTGTTATGAGAAAAAAATTTCTGTTTTCCAACCCGCGGTTTTGTAGTCAACTCATAGACGCCGACTAGGGGAGGGGGGGCAAGGTGAATCTTGCCCCTCCAATAATTTTACTGAGGGGCAGTGCCCATCCAATATTTTTCGTCCTGTTTAATTAAATAATCGCTTGGGCCTCATAAGGTGGACCAAGACTACCTTATGAGGCCAAAGCGATTAATTCCGAAAAAATTGATACATAACAAGATAAGTAAACTTTCCCCCTATATTCAGCATTGCTCATTTGACAAGAAACTGGATTGTCAGCTCCGTATTAATAGTGTTTGATATGTTCTCGTATTATGTGGTAAACGTTCAAAACAGTTTATCAAAAATTAAATAAATAAAAATACAAAAACGTATTATCTCTACCGCTTTTGTTTATCTATTTATTTTTTACACTTATTGTCCTTTGTTTCAGTTACCCCGCTAATTCCTTATGTTTTATAAACATTTAGAAACAAAATCTCTGGATATTTTTATAAATTGCAGACCCAATTTTATTTTTAAAACTAGTGATACTCAGCAAAAGAATATTTTACCTTTTTGTCCCTCCCCCTTTTTATTTTTCTCCTGATAACGGAAGAGATGTGCCCCTCCCACGTCTGATCTCTTCACGCCTGTCCCCAGGGTCTAATAACAAATACAAGCACCAAAGTGCCTAGGCCCTCAAGGCCCGGGCCTAGCATTTAAGGGGGCGGAGGGTCAGAACCGCAATGCAGAAAAAAATATGCTTTTTTTCATTAATTAATTATTTATTATGAATGGAAAAACAAACATTGGGGAAGGGGGTCTTTCTTTTTTCCTGAAATGAAGATTTAACACTGGTGTTTTTACTAGGCTTTTTCACTACCACTACATTTCGGCTGCAGCTCAGTGAAATCATGTCGTGTCAGAACAAGAGTAACCCACAGATCAGAACCTAGGAAACTTGTAAAAACTGAGTTATATTAATTTCATTTAATTTCGAATATGAGTAATGAAAAAGGCAGGAAAATCGCAGTGCTTTTCATCTGAAACTTGCTGATGAAATATAACTGTGCTATATTCCTATATATACTATACATATCTGTAACGTACCAGGAGATGTGACGTACCTGCCAGAACGACGCACACGACATAAAGGCAGATAGGAATTAGAATCAACGTCCGCGTAGCTCAATTGGTAGAGCAACTTATTCCGGAATGAGGGGATCCGGGTTCGAATCCTGGCGTGGACAGAAATGACGGAGAAATTTACTTCGTTATAATGGCGCCCGAACTATCCGGATGACCCGACCGTTCAAAATCTCGCATTGGTGTGATGTTCTTTCCACACCGCGAGATAGGAAAAAATAAGAGAATCCCTTCTCCAGCACTTCGAAAAAAAAATAAGGGGGAGATGATGTAACGTACCAGAAGATGTGACGTACCTGCCAGAAGGACGCACACGACATAAAGGCAGATAGGAATTAGAATCAACGTCCGCGTAGCTCAATTGGTAGAGCAACTTATTCCGGAATGAGGGGATCCGGGTTCGAATCCTGGCGTGGACAGAAATGACGGAGAAATTTACTTCGTTATATATCTTGAGAGTGATTTTGCATGGCTAAGACATTTTGTAGAAGCTTTGAGTATTTCATATTGTAAAGTATCAGATTTTAAAATTGCTTGGGTGTAAATTAAGTGAATTAATGAGTGTAAGAATTATCCAGTTATGCATGTTTGCTCAAATCTAACTGTCATTCCGCTGTTAATACAATTATTCTACTGTAATATTGAACACATCACTGGTGATTAATCATCTACATGGATGATTAATCACCATCTTGCCCCGAAAAAAATCAGTCTGTACCAGGTCTAAATAATGTTCATCGGTTAAAAATAAAATTAAAAGGGGATGAATAACTTAACATCTGTGGATATTTGAATTATTACATAATTAAATGCAAAAATAGCAATATTAAACTATTAAATAGAATGTTTTACTTACCCGTCTATTTTTTTAAGTGCGAATTTCCTTGCTAATTATTAAGAATTAATAAAAGTAGATATTACACTCATGGACAATAAAATTTGCTCACCAAGAAGGAAGCATCAGATTGAACTGAAATTGATGTAATGATACACATGATGACAAAAACAGAGATGCAGGACAATTACAGACGGATCTGTGGCACGCAGTCCGGCCAACTTCAATAGCGCGTCGCACCGCCTCGTGCGGCGATACATGCTGCAATACGGTCCGGCATGGAGGTGAACAGACGCCCGATGTTGTCCTGCGGCAGACTGGCCCACACGTGTTGGGCGGTGTGCTCCAAATCCCGGATAGTGCGGCATGGCGGCATCTGGCGTTTCAACTGGTCCCACACATTCTCGATAGGGGACATGTCCGGGGAGCGGCAGGCCATGGAAGTGTCTGGACATGTAGGCAGTCCTGGGCAACCCGAGAAGTGTGCGGGAGGGCATTATCCTGCTGGTACAGCGCACCTGGAATCCCGGCCAGGAATGGGAGCACATGGGGCCGTAGGAGCTCATCCACAAACCGCTGGCCAGTCAATGATCCACGTACCACTAGTAGAGCTGATCGGCTATCATAGGCAATGGCTCCCCAGATCATAATGCCTGCAGTGGGGGAGGTGTGGCGCTCGATAACGAGGTTGGAATTGTGCCGTTGACCCGGGGACCTCCACACCCGGACACGATGATCATCTGTAACCAAAACGAAGCGGCACTCATCGCTAAACACCACACGTCACCAGTATGTGGTGTTCCACGTCGCTCTGATCTGGCACCACTGCACACGGAGCCAGCGATGTTCCGGTGTTAATAACAGCACACGTAAGGGGCGCTGGGATCGCAGATCCGCTTCTGCTAGGCGTCGAGAAATGGTTCGTGGGCACACAGGAGCTGTTACATCTGCCTGTGTAGTGGACCGGGCCCCGTGGGATCCGTTCGTGCCTGGCGCACGATCCGGCGATCCTCTCTACCGGTGGTCCTCCTGGTCAGTCCGGAGCATCTCCGCCGTGTGGCAGTGCCGTCACATGTCCACTGCTCCCAACACAGTCGGACGGTATGGTTGGAACGAACCAAGTGGCGGGCTACACGGCGCGCCGACCACCCTACGGTTTTCAGCCCGATGATCAGGCGTCTCTCAAAGTCCGTGAGTAGCGTAAATCGACGTCTCTGGCGTCTACCCGGCATTCTTGTTACTGTGTATGCTTGCTTGCGTCGGCCGGTGCTTTTCGCTTTCATGGGGCATCATGTGATCATATGTAGAGGATTTTAGGAAGGGAGTATCTGACCCCAGGTCTTAAACAACCCTTAGAAATAGGAAGCTAGGAGATTTGGGCTAGAGGGCTCGTTAGGAAACTGACACGGAAGCGAAGTGGAAAGGGGGAGGAAGACGCCCTTATTTATTACCAGGGGTCCGACGGCTTAACGTGCCCATCCGACGCACGGCGGATATTTAGTGGATCGAGCGTTCGTACCTGCCTGGGATCGAACTTAAGGTCCTTTCCGTGGTAGTCACGAACGTTTCGTGGGGCATCGACTGGACGCCGCGTTTATAAGGCTGCCGATTTATGCTTTCAGCGCCACCACAGGGTGTGCGGTCATGCGCACTCGCACCAAACGTGGATCATTTGCATACCAGCACGCACTCTAACTATTTGCAAAGTATCGCGGTCGTAGCATGTTTTCTTCTAGGTGTGCAAATTTTATTGTCCGTGAGTGTATTTCCTATTTTTTCCATTTACAGTGTCACATTTATTAAATCAACTTTTTAATTAATTGATAATATTTAGTGGTGACAAATGTATTTTACTTACTCTTTCAAGAATGTGGACGGCTGGGGGCCTCTTCTTGTGCCTAGGGCCCGATTCTGTTCTGTGTAAATCCCCCCCCCCCCATAATTTGGTGAAGTCGGCGCCCCTGAGTCAACAGTCAACTCACCTCATTTTCATTCAGTTAAGAATCTACATGAATGAATTAGCCGAATTTTCATTTAATTACATTTCTGGAGGAAAATTGTGCACAGCGCAGTATTATAATAACCTTCCGATTTCTGATGGGATAACGTTGTTTCGGTTGTCGATTAGAATACACTAAAGTACACAATTGAAAATGCTTTTACCATAGAACAAAATCCGTTGATTTATTGGTTTAGGTAAATTTATGCAAAACAACCAGCTTTTCACACTCCATTAGGGACTTTACGATGGCAAGAACTAAGCATAAAACATTATACATATTTATTTCTTAGCTCTTGCTTTGACGAAGCTTTTAAATGAGCCAGAAAGCTGGGCCTTTGCACATATTTTGCTACACGAAAAAAGCAACGTATTTTGTTCAACGCTATACGCGTTTTCAATTGTTCTCCCGATGATTTCATTGTCGTTGTTTGAAATTCATTCACTTGATCCTGAACGAGAACAGAGTTTCTAAGTCTGCATTAATTGCAAACGTCAATAGCTATTCATATTTCTTTTTATTTCAGAGAAGAGATGGAGGGAACGGTTTCTTTGAATTTCTCGTACTTTGTTAGTCGGTTTCGTGGAAAGTTAATGACGATAATATTAACTTAACCGCAGTTGAACTAAGTAATTATTCAGAATAGGAGACATTGTGCACGCCTTTAATGCCTCTCAAATCTCGTCCTATTAGCTTGAAAACTCCGAAATTGTTTTGAAAACTTTAAGATTAGTTGAAACCATATAATTCTACATCGTTCGAGGTAAACATGTGGAGCTACACATTATAATATCTGAAGTCGAGGTGTGTTTTGCATTCTCGTTTCAACAAATCTCATGTAAATGCACCTTCATTTCTATACTTTCGGTGACTATTATCTATTATTATTATTATTTGCCTGAATATTTTGTTCTCCGCGAATTACGATGTTTGCAATAAATAAATAAGTAAATAACAAATAAATTTCCTCCCTGTCCTTGCCTAGTGGAATACAGGATGTGGAAAGTAATCTGTTGTGGAAAAAAGTGATATTTGGCCTTGATCCAGAGTGGAAAAAAATATTCCCCTCTTTCACTCTGACATGTACTTGTGCTATGACGTCAATCCTGACGTCACGCATGTCAGCTGGCATTGTGCCAGAGTAGATTCGTTGCTCCGAGATCGAGGTCACTGGCCCAAGAAATTGCGCAGTTATACCACACGAGCTGTTTGTTTGCCGCGGCCGTACGTTTTGCGTTTCCGAACAAATTCGTTTGACCATGGTTTTTAAAATAACACGAAGAATTGGAAAAAAGTCAGTTCACTTTTACTGAATACTGTGGTGTACTAGGATAATTTCTGGGTTCTGTGATATTTTATAAAAGCTGAAAATCAAGATTTATCATCAAACTGCTGGCTTAATTTGTTTTCTTCTCGAGAAGGACGTAGACTTTTCGTGTCTTACATTACACAGAGAATAATTTTAATCACTAAATCAACTGTTGACCGAGCTCATCAAAACATATTTGTTTGTAAGTGTATCAAAGTGAGTCACGGGTTTTCAGGATAACATCCGGAGAACACTCGATTTAAATCTAGCTGTATTTTCACTCCTTCGCAGCAGCGTCATTTCCTTCCTTGTAATGTTTATAAGCTTTGAAACGAAACAGCAAGAACAACAAAAAATTAGAACACAGGCGTGTGTTTTTACCATATTACGTAGAATTTGAGGAGGATAATTTATACAGGACACGGAAAACAATTTCACAAGTTTTGGCCGCATGATCAGAGAAGCTTAATTTCCTTGACATGTAATTAATAATTATAATACAATTGCATATTGACGTACTCTAGAGCCCTGCAGAGGCAAATATTTTTAGGCCAGAACCCGGCCCTCGTCCACCTAGTTAATGCCAGACCCGGCCCGGTGTTGTTTTTTTCAGGGCCCGGCCATTCAGACACGGCATAGGTTTCATTTGCGTAACTGTCATTTGCTTTAACACAGACGGCATTTGTACTGTAACTTTTTGGAATAACTCTGAACTCGTGTAAAAAGAGGGCATAAGTAAGTTAACTAACCGACCAGTAACCAGAAATACGGCAAATGCAATAAATATTATTCAGTGAACTTAAGACAAATTATCGTCCTTTCATAATCGAACCCTTCGTAGGGCT
Organism: Macrothele yani; assembly: GCA_039090855.1. Lineage (NCBI taxonomy): Eukaryota > Metazoa > Arthropoda > Arachnida > Araneae > Macrothelidae > Macrothele > Macrothele yani. The sequence continues at coordinate 138,023,060 of CM076993.1, read as the reverse complement.
TTAGATCACTGTTTATACGAGTCAAATATTGTCTTCTTTGAGAGTTTTGCCCTGATCATAATACAAGCTGATGCTCAGTTACACACACGCACACACACTGACATGCTTAATGATTAATAGTTAATATAACAAACTCTCGTATGCAGAATATGATTTCATTCTGTTGGGCCGACGCGACGTCTTTGATTTTAATTCTTCAGGTTCAGGATGTAACTCCCAAAATCCAAATGTAACACAATTTTCCAATTGTTTTGCTCCTCGAACTTCTAATTTACCCAACCCAATACCCATCCATATTTAAAACAAAGCAAGTAGCAAATAAAAATTATATGAACAGTTTGCTATCAAAATTTATATATACTGGTGGCCACCCAAAATGCAACACCAAGAAGGACACGAGATAGCAAAGCCAGATTTACTGGACACATAACAACAGATACAAAGATGAAACGATTGAGCTTACAGGCCCGTGCGACTTGCGGAACACGCAGACATCAATAGTTCGTGTGGCCCCCATGGCAAGCAATAACGGCAGCTACACGCCGCGGCATTGAACGAAAGAGGCTTTGGATGCGGGCTTGGGGTATGTCGGTCCAGGCTGCTTCCACACGTTGCCACAGTTCATCAGGCGTAGCCGCGGGTGGTGCTTGCCGGGCCACTCGGTTGCCGATCAGCGACCAGACGTATTCGATGGGCGACATATTGGGAGAACAGGCGGGCCACGGCAGCAGTGACACCTGGTGGGCCGTGAAGAATTGTTGCACGATGCATGCCACGTGCGGGCACGCATTGTCCTGTTGAAACGTGGCCGCTGGCAGGTCCTGCAGGTAAGGGAGGACTACAGGCTCCAAAACGTCGGAGATGTAGCGGTGGCTGTTGAGTGAACCGGCGATGCGTACCAGAGGGGTGCGGGTGTCATATCCAATTGCGCCCCAAACCATAACGCCAGGCGACGGACCGGTATGGCGATGCATAATGCAGGCGTCATACAGTCTCTCGCCGCGGTGCCACCACACGCGGATCGGACCATCGTGGTGTTGCAGGCATGAACGGGATTCGTCGGAGAAGACAATGTCGTGCCATTCCGTAGTCCAGGAGCAGCGTTCAACGGCCCACTGCCGCCGCACTCGCCGGTGGTGTAACGTCAATGGTAATCGGAGCAATGGGCGTCGTGCGACAAGTCCCGGCTCCTGCAGACGACGTCAAACGGTACGTGCTGACACAGGTTGTTGCGCAACAGACCCTAATTCCTGCGCTAACGTTCGTGATGTGGCGGTGCGAGCCGTCAATGCCCGCCGCACAACATGCCGTTCCTCTCGTTCGGTGGTGTGCCGCGGCGGCGGCAATCGCTCACGTCGGTCCGTCCGTCCCTCCTGCACCCACCGAATCCATACTCGCCTCACTGTGGCTGGATGTCGTCCCACACGGGCGCCGATGTCTCGGTACGATAAACCGCTGTCGCGATAAGCCATTATGCGTCCTCTGTCGAACTCCGAAACGTGCTGGAATGACTGCCGTATTATGCGACGAGGCATCAGGAAGCTTACCACGCACAGGCCCGGCAGCACAACACACTTCCACTACTTACACCCCGCCTTCTGTGCGCCCTTCTTATAGTGCTTCTCGGTGGCGTGCCGGCGCTCATGATTTGCATATGCCCTGCAATGCTAATCGTTTGCAGGTCCTCTCGCGGGCGACGCATGCTGCGAATTTCAGGCCAATCGGATGCTTCCTTCTTGATGTTACGTTTTGGGTGGCCAGCAGTGTATTTCCACTTGTATAATTGCTATGCACTTTTAAACTCGACTCGCATTTACAAATCTAATATGCGACTCTACTTCTTAAAATAATACACGACATTTAATAGCAAAAATAATAATTCTTTGGGAGCCCACTCAAATGTCTTAGCCGCATCACAATCAGGGCCGGATTAAAGGGGGGGGGGGGGGGTCAGGGACTATAGCCTCGGGACCCACCATTACCAAGGGCCTACTAAGGGCTTAATCCAGCTCTGATCACAATAACCACTTATAGAACTATCTGTCCAAAAATGAGTTAAGAAACGTAATTATAAATACACCACACTGTGAACCTCAAGAGACGCATATAGCGTATTAAATCCGTTTATTTTTGTGGCGTAGTAAGTACAAAGATTCGCCAAGCTTTCGCACTCCACTTGGAGGCTTTCTCAAGGGAATGGTAGACATAAAAATGCAAGAAATTGGAACACGTAAGGAACAAAGATGATTTTTGAAAAAAAACGCTGGTGACATCACGAGGGTAATACACGAATTTTTATTACGCGTCGCGATGTGCTTCCATCTTTTAATAACGCATGCCAAGCTCTTGGTAGTTCAGTAGAAAGTATATCATTGCACGCTAGTTTGCTTGATATGATTTCGACTGTTTCCCTGATGGCAGTCTATTTAAAGTTTGGGTATGGGGCAATTTTTCTAATACTATTCCATAGTGGAGCAGCCGATGAATGCATGACTTCTCTGGCGAGGGCTGTATTCTGCATGTCCTGTTGACACTTCGCACGTGCCCTTTACATCTAAGTGTATAAGGAACGCTTTGTCATTCCGATATATAACTTTTCCGTGTTGTCAGGATATACCAACGGTATAGCGTACACACCTGCCTTTTCTTTCTCACCCACACTGTCTCTCCTTGCAGCTTAATATTATACTCGTATGTGATATCAAGTTGCAAGGAGAGGCAGTGTGAGAAAGAAAAGGCAGGTGTGTACGCTATACCGTTGGTATATCCTGACAACACGGAAAAGTTATATATCGGAATGACAAAGCGTTCCTTATACACTTAGACGTAAAGGGCACGTGATGCGAAGTGTCAACAGGAGATGCAGAATTCAGCCCTCGCCAGAGAAGTCATGCATTCATCGGCTGCTCCACAATGGAATAGTATTAGAAAAATTGCCCCATACACGAACTTTAAATAGACTGCCATCAGGGAAACTGTCGAAATCCTATCCAGTAAACTAGCGTGCAATGATATTGTTTCTACTGAACTACCAAGAGCTTGGCATGCGTTATTAAAAGAGGAAAGCACATCGCGACAAACTGTATAATTGCGTGATAAAAATTCGTGTAATACGCTCGTGATGTCAACCACGTTATTTTCAAAAATCATCTTTGTTCCTTACGTGTTCCAATTCCCTGCATTTTTGTGTCTACCATTGCCTTGAGAAAGCCTCCCTGTGGAGTGCGAAAGCTTGGCGAATCTTTGCACTTACTACGCTACAAAAATAAACGGATTTAATACGCTATATGCGTCTCTTGAGTGTTACGAGTTAAGAACTTTACCTCAGCACCTGATAAAGAAATCCGGGAGCCCAGTGCCAGGAAAGACCCTCAAGTGGAAATGGGTTGGACATATTGCTAGAATAACTGACCATCATTGGACAACTGGACTGGATTCCAAGAGACAGGAAAAGATTCGGAAGAACGCTATGTGGGAGATGGGTGGATGAAATTCGGAAGTATGTCTGAGTAACATGGAGAAACAGGCTCAAAACAAGTTGTGAAAGAAATTTGGAGAGACATTCAACCACCCATGGATATACACTGAAGAGCAACTGAATTAGAGACAGCTGGCTTTATGCAAATATGGCGCGGTGGGCGGCCCTGTAAACGGAAACGACATGACGTATGCAGCGATCCGACAATATAAGGAGTGATGCGACGGGAATCAGTAAGAGTCGGACGCAGTATGTGTAAGACGAAGGATCTAAGCGCATTTGATCGTGGGCAAATTGTCGGGGCCCAACGAATGGGTCACTCCATCTCGGAAGTCGTGCAGGCACTGGGATTTTCACGAGCCACTGTGTCACGGGTGCACCGTGAATACATCGAATCCGGTAAAACCATCCCTGCAAGGGCCAACTGCCGTGGACAACAGCGTGTGGATGAGCGGGGTCATCGTCGGCTAGCTCGCATTGTGACAGCGGATAGACGAGCCACAGTGCAAGAAATCACTCGGCAATTTAACGCTGTTGCTTAAAAACGTGTAAGCAGCCACACCATCCAGAACCATCTCCTCGCTATGGGGTACAGAAGCCATCGTCCCACGAGGGTACCGCTGCTGACCGCACATCACAGGGTGCAAAGATTAGCATGGTGGGTGCGGGAACATCGCCACTGGACCCTAGACATGTGGAAAAATGTTGCCTGGACTGATGAGTCGAGATTCACGTTGGTACATGCGGATGGCAGGATACGAGTACGGCGCAAACCACATGAAGCGATGGATCCTTCTTGCCAGCAGGGTACTCTTCAAGCTGGTGGGGGGGACATTCTCGTCTGGGAACTGTTTACGTGGACTGAAATGGGACCCCTGGTACGTGTGACATCGTCCCTCACAGTCAACGTTACCGGGATATCCTGGACGACCATTTGCTCCCGTTTGTGCGTCTTCAACATCCCACTGGGGACATCATCCTGCAACAAGACAATGCACCGTGCCATCGCTCCCGAATTGTATCCGAATGGTTGGATGAACACTCCACCGACGTGACCCAGCTTTCTTGGCCAGATAGGTCCCCTGACCTCAATACCATCGAGCACATCTGGGATGCCATTGAGAGAGACGTTCGGGGCTCTGACCCCCTCCATCAAATCTTCGTGAACTGTGGGAGCTTGTTCAGGGGTCGTGGATCCGTATGGCTTCCCAACGCTTCCGGTGTCTTGTCGAGTCCATGCCGAGACGAATCGCAGCCGTCATCAGGGCGAAAGGTGGTGCTACACGTTACTAGACACGTATCTCTACATCAATTGCTCTTCAGTGTATAATGGTTTATAATGATGATGAATGGTGATAATGTATGTACGTATATATATATCATTATCAGCCATTATCAATCCACTACTGAACGAAGGTCTCCATAAATTGCTTCCCCAACTTTCTATCTCGAGCCAGTCTCTTCCATGTTATGTCGACATGCTTACGAATTTCATCCACTTATCTTCTACATGGGCTTCTGGGTCTCTTGCTGTCTCGTGGAATCCATTCTAGTACTTCAGTTGGACAACTGTGGTCAGTTCTTCTAGTAGGGCCAACCGTTTCAGAGATTTTACCTTGATCACAATATCATCAACTTTCGTCATTTTCCTGATCTATGAAGACGTCCCGTCCTTCCTGGTTATGCCAAGCATGCACCTCTCCAGAGGCGTAACTAGGGCGGAGCAGGCTGGGCGGCTGCCCCGGGTGTAGCTGAAGAGGGGAGTGGGTGAGTTGCACCGGAAAGAAAGCGAAACGGGCCGGTGCAACTCGCACCGCGGAACGGAGGGGGGGGTTGATGAAGCAAGGTTCTGAATCTAAGAACCATAATAATGAAGCAAGGTTAGTTTGTGTTAAAAGCAAGATTATGTTCTCTTGTCTTGTTTCATGATCTGCCTTTTACCTCTTTGTCTTATTTCCTCTTATCCCTCTTAGAATCATAATCAGAAATAGCTTTTAAGAATTCAAATCTTGTAAGTTCTTTATTCTTGTTCTTCTGCTTCATTCTTTCAATATTTCCCATCCTCTTCTTCAGATTTTGGTTTGGTTGCTTTATGACATTTCCACTATTTTTCAATGCATAAACATCAGCCTGGATTTACTTAATTACATCGACAAAAGCGTAAACATTTGATCTAAGTGTACTGAAATTAGAATTGAATTTTGCATGCAATGATTCACAGGCATTAGTTGTTCTCTCTCCTATTCTATCCGAAGCCCATATTATGGGTGGGAATTTGACTTCTTCAGCTACATATGTATCTGTCGTATAATCCGCTTATTTTTCCATCTCTTCCATCCTGTGAGATATCCAACATCAAATCGTCTACGAAACAGTCTGCAACTTCGTCGTGGGGGGTCCGGTGCAACGTGCAACTACCCCATGCGACAAGAGGGGAGTCCGGTGCAATTCACCCTTGAATTTGATTGACAGGTTCTGTGAGGGGTGCAACTGACCCTCGTCCCTCAACAGAGGGCGCAAAACTCACCATTTATAATCGAATTAAATTCGAATTGAAACTTTTTCACCAGTTTCTGGTACAGTTTTTTCACGCCGTTCTTTTCCATTTGCCCATTTACAGCATTTGTTTATACAGCATGTTTCTCCATTTTTCGGTACCTTGGTAGCTTAAAATTTGGATTTCTTCCTCAAAATGTTCAGAGGGTGCTTAGTTGTTCAGATTCAAAAATGAAAATGCAGTTGTATTTACGTTGCAAAATAATTATGTTGTTCACATCGCTGAAGATTTTCTGGGAGCAATTCTATCATTACTGCGGCTGCGAGCCTCGACCACAAACTGCATTCGGTCCGTTTCACGTGGCACCGAAGGCCCTATTTCAGAAAAGCTGCGCAAACAGTCGAAGTTTTTTTCTCTCTCTTTTTTTGCTTAGGAGTTTAATGATCATCGTGAGCAACTCCCTCAGTGGGCTATGAGCAGTGGCCTGTCCCTACCCAGCAAAAACAGTGTTGCTGGGCCAGCACTGGCAGCCAGTAGTGGCCCAGCACCATGTTGCATCCGCGCAACAGTCAATAAAATGTCCCGGTGGCCACCACATGAGCCAGCAGTTCAGGCCAGCAGCTGGTCAACAGTTCGCACCCCATCAGTTGTCATATTCCAGAACAGGGCCATCGGTTATCCATCACAGGCAGTGGCTGGCTTTTCAACGGCCTTGCAAGTACGTGCCATAAATGATGGCTAGCCTAATGTGGTCCACTAGTTTCCCAGCAGTGGCAGCCGGCAAGCATGTGACGTAACTGATGGCTTGCCGAATCTTGTCCGCCAATTTCCTAGTAGTAGCCATAAAAAAAAAAAAAAACTTAAGGCTCTACGTACGAGACCCGCCATCTTGTATTGCTACTTTCTCTTGTTAACCAACGGGCAAGCATATTTCACAAATTGCTCGGGCAATTTAGCACATTTTGGAACACCGTTTGTTACTAACGCAATATATATATGATAAATAAAGAGTTCCCTGGTTTCAGATTTTCATTTTGGACTCTTTAAGTATTTTTTATTAGTTAATAAAGCTATGGAAGACGCCTTGGTACTGCTTCCGCTGCAGATAAGAAATGAAGGGAAATGTCAATAAAAATTCTGAAACCAGGGAACTCTTCATTTATCATATATCTTGCGTTAGCCACAAACGGTGTTCCAAAATGTGCAAAATTGCCCGAGCAATTTGTGAAATGCGATTGCCCGTTGGTTAACAAAAGGAGGCAGCAATACAAGATGGCGGGTCTCGTAGAGCCTTAACCGCAGTTTCCGAAAACTAGATCTACTGTTTTTTCCCCCTTACGAAACTTCTGCATGATGGCACCGCGATGGGGAAATTTTTTCATCAGGTCCTGAAAAACGCCCGTTTGGGACAGTCTGCGTGCGATGCGAGCTCTCTGCCAGCTACACGGATTTACCACGTACGCGTCTTCGCTTGAAGCTGAGCAGAGCCTCTTTCCAGCGCGATGTGAAACTAAAAGTTATCTTTTAAATTTCACAATATTACGAGGTATTTTTCATAAATGTCCGTTTTATATAATTCAGAAATTTAATTTTTCAACGTAACGATTGTTTTTATTTACCTTAAGGGAACTTCACTCATTTTCAACGAGTGCACCAACTTAAAGGCACTTTTCAAAGTTTTGTGCTGTCCTTAAGGTCTTGAAAGGCGATTGTTTAATTAATTTATTTACCGGTTCATGTCACATTCTGTTACATTTTTAACGTTGTATCTTTCCTTTCCGCGGTCCGAAGCTACATTTGTTTTAAAGAGGAAAGATATTTTATTTTACTTCTCGTTATTTTTAGCAGCGAATTCCTCCAGTCTTGTGTATTCAAGCTTCTAACTAATGACTCAAAAGTCAAGCCAATTTCTGAATTCCCTAGGCCTAAGTCAGAAAAAGAGTTGTCTCGATTCTTGGGCATGACCGGGTGGTATCAATAGTTCGTTCCTGGGTATTGTAATAACAAAAGTTACAATTTAAATAAAGTTTGAATATTTCCATATAACAATACAAACTACTCTGTGAGAACCCTTGTATGCGTTAAAACGAAAAAGTATAGACACTTTGTTTGGTCCACGGAGGCAGAGACTGCTTTTAATACTTTAAAACATGCTTTAGTCTCACCACCTGTGTTAGCCTTTCCTAACCATGCAGAAATGTTTGATATTTATACTGATGCTTCAGGTGTTGGCCTGGGTGTTGTATTATCTCAGCGAGGGCATCCTATTGCATATGCCTCTCGAACTCTTAACAAAGCAGAACATAATTACTCTGCTACTGAGCGATAATGCTTAGCTATTTTGTTTGCGGTTACAAAATTTAAATGCTACCTAAATCACTTAACCGTCAATGTCATCACGGATCATTCGGCATTACAGTACTTAAATACTGCAAAGAATATTTCTAGTAGACTTCTGAAGTGGACACTTAAGCTTCAAGAGTTCAACGTCCAGATTCAGTATAGCCCTGGCAAGTCTAACGAGCTACCGGACGCGCTGTCTGGTCAGTTCTAGTGGCCAGGATGATGTTGAACCCCTCCGTATTTCTAATCTCTCAAATCACTTCAAGGGAGCAGGTAATTTCTGAGCTGCCGAAAGATCCAGATTTTGGGGAAATTTATAATTTTTTGTTCGCTGGTTCTTCTGCTCAGAGTGAACCTTCGTTAGCTGGTCGTAGTCAAAATTATGAAATCATCAATGGTATTTTGTATTACAAAAAAATTGTGAATTCGAGAGCTAAGTACCGCCCTGCGATACCTCAGTCTCTCCGCATGGTTCTGTTACATGAGTTTAGCGACATTCTTCTTTCCGGCCACTTAAACATGCGAAAAACTCGTGCTAAACTTAGAGACGTAGCCTAGGGCATGCACGATAGTATACTCACATACATTCGCTCTTGTGAGTACTGTCAGAAGTGCAATTATGATAACAAACGATCGGCCGGTCACCTTATTTCTAGTTCTATAGTACTTATGTTTTTGAAACTACATCTATAGATTTATTGGGCCCTTATCCATTATCAACTAAAACTAAGTCTCGTTATATTTTAGTTGTCACAGATAACTTTTCTAAATGGGTGAAAGCATTCCCCATTAAAGCAGCTACTTCTGATGTAATATGTGACACTCTTATACATAATATATTTACTCGTTTTGGCTGTCCCCGTACCGTAGTCTCGGACCACGGGGTTCAGTTAATTTCAGAGTTATTCGAGCAAATCTGTGCGATTCTCCAGATTCAGCACAAATTCATCAGCCCATATCACCCTCAGGCCAATCCGGCTGAGCATGTTAATCGAACTTTGCTAAAGATGATCGCAACTTTCATTGGCAATAAACATGAGCGTTGGGACGAGCATGCTGAATTGTTTTGCTTTGCCCTTTTCATGAGTCAGCGCGGCTTACACGCCCGCTGAACTTTTTCTCGGGCGTAAGATTCGCACCCCCTTTGAAAATTTAACTGGCATTGTGGATGAAATTAAAGAGTGACCAACACCTGAGTCTGTAAAAAAAAACCAACTGGCAGATAAGGTACAAGCTGCTATCATTCGTGCTCAGTTCAATCAAGCTCGACATTATAAAGGAGAGAACCAGATTTCGCAGTTAAGGAACTTGTCTTACTGGAAACCCATTTTCAATCCTCCGTTGAACATACGTTTGTAAAAAAAAATTGCACATTTCTATGAAGGCCCTTTTCAATTGGTAGAATTGTATAATAATAATGTAGTATTAAATAAGCCAGATGGCTCTCTACATTCTGTCCGTGTGCAGCAATGTAGAAAATTCTATGTTCGATATATTGCTGCAATTATCGACCCTAAGTCTCGTAGGAATCCTCAGGCAGAGGGTGGGACTCCTTCACAAGACTCTACCGTTGATGATGAAATTATTGACCCCACCCCTGTCCTGTCCGGTGCTCTACCTTCGTCTGATCAGGTCTTTCCTTCCACTTCTTTTCAAGAATCTCATTCCGATATTCTCCCATTCACTCGGGGTGCTACAATCATTTCTACACCTCCGTCTCCTGCCTTCTCAAGACACGAGGGATCACCTTCAAGTACTTCCAGTTCCTCTGCGTATTCTCGTCATGTGCAACGTGGTTCATTTTCATCTGCTTCTCACAAATCAGTTGCTCCTTTTACTTCTTCACGCATGGTGCCTCCGTTTGGTCCTGCGTCTAAGACTTTAAAAATACAAATTAATGACATTTCATCTTCTTCAGATAGTTCTATCTCTCCTGAGGCCAAGAGAGCCGTACCTCTTGTTGACACTGGTTCATCAGACACTATAGCTGAGTTTCTTCAGTCTTCAAGTGAAGAAATCCCTGCTTCTGTTCGCATTGAGCAGTTACCCACTTAAGAAACATTTAGTCAGTCTACAGCAAGGTAAAAGCGTCTTGTTTCACCAACTGTGTTCTCAAGACCTAGCAAGCGTTCGCCGCCTGAATTTTCCCCTCCTGTTCCGCACACCCACAGTTCAGCTTCAAGTATTAGTTCGCAACCCCGACGACGAGTTCAGCTGCATTGTATCCGCCTGGATTCCGTCCTTGGAATCTCCGCTCGGGACGGAACGGAGTCAATACCTGCATCGACTGTCCTTCATCGTCCACGGAAGCGTCCTTCTTCCTTTACGCCGCTTCTTCGCCCGCCAAAGAAACGGCCTTATTTACATGCGTCTTCGGTTCCTGGATCGTCTCCAAGTAAGCCTGGAACCTTCTTTAGTCAGCCTGATGACCCCGCTTCTTCCGGTCAACTTGCTCTGTCAACAAGGAAACCTGGCACATCCCTGTGATCCAGTGATGATTCTCGACGTTAGTCTTTGAAACTTGAAGCTTCAAGTTGCACCGTTGTCACCCAGGCAACAAATCAAGCGTATTGCAACGCAAATTCTTTTCCGCCACTAAAAGGTAAATTGTTAAAAATTTTTTTTTATCACAATTGACTTTGTCAATGACCAGGAACTTTTGCTGCATAGAGCCTTGCTCTATAGAAAGACTATTTATTTACTTGGAACATTTTCTTAAGTACTCAGTGATATGTGTCACGGAACGTTTTCACGGTGAAAGGGACTTTGACTTGATATACGACAATTTGTTTGTGCTAGTGCTCCGATTTGTTTGCACTTCAATAGCACTCATCAAATCTTGCTTTTTACTGCCAGCGTGGCAAAATTGCGATAACTTGCCGAATGCCTTGTCTCCTCGTCAGCTAGCTTAAAATTTTCCCACTGTCGTAGACACTACTATGTAATAATATATTTGTACATGCAACATTAAAAGTTCTAAGTTTCCCTTGTGTGTGTGTGTGACGCCACACATTAATATTTTTTTGTTTGTTTGTTTGCGAATTGCAAGTTAAATTGTACTAAAATGCTTGTCAATATCTAGTGTAACTGTTTGTCTTTCCGACATTATCTGCCGTCTTTAATACCATTAGTTTGATATCAGTCATTGCCGTTCTGTTGATATCTACAGTTATATGATTGAACCCCAGGGTAGGGTTTTCCAGGGTTTCCCCATCCCGTCCACTTGACGTGCGAATGCAAGGGATTAGTTCAGAAGTCGGCGCTGGCCGCCGAAGTGTTCTAAAAACGTGTTACTTATTCCATGATTAACATTTTTTGTTGTATTTAACACTTTTTATGTTGTTGTTGTTTTTTCCCCCTGCAAAACGCAGTGGGGTTTTTTTTTTTATCAACAACTTATTGTTTACGTTCTATGTTCACATGTTCAAGTTCAGCTAACGAAATGTGTAATTTTGTCTTCCCTGAAAACCTCTCAGGAATGACAAGTGTTATTGCTTACAAGTGGCGTTTTTTCTGCATAGCGCAGTTTTTTTTTTGTTTTTTTTTTTGCTACTTAAAGTGCTTATATGTGTAATCTCCAAAATTGTCAAATTGTCTCTTGACGTATTTATGCTTTGATGGGTTTTTCAGTGAAAATAAATATTCGCACGATGCAACGATAAAGTTTACCACGTTACAAGTGTACAGTGCTGCGTTGTTTTACTGCGATGAATTTTTTAGATAGCACTTATTTGATGCCGTGATTGCGTGCCTTATTGTTGAGATGTGATTCTTCAAAGGGATATTTTTAGTGATGATAGCACTTATTTGATGTCATGATTACGGTGTACCGTCAAAATAACCCGGTCAAAACAACCCGGCGTCTAAATAACCCAGCGTGAAAAAAAACGTTAAAAAATAACCCTGCGTCATAATAACCCCAGGGTCACAATTATGGTACGTCAAAATAACCCGCGTCATAATAATCCACAACTTAATAACCAGCGGCAAAATAACCCAGCAATCTCACTTCTCGAGTTGAAATGGTAAAGGGGCGGGGAACAGTCATCTCTCCAAAATAAAAGTAGGTCGTACTGAATAGATTTCATTTTGTTTGAACCCTCTTAGTTTTCAAATCATTTAAGAGAAAAGCATCATAGTTTGGGGTGCTGGTGAAACGACAGTCCCTCCCCCTGGAAAATTTTAAATTTCTTGACACCATTTGTTTGTATCTTATCGTAGTCCCCTCAGGATTAAGACTGCATGCAGTATTCAAGTCCAGAATTTACAGGTAGGATTAGAGTATCCGGTCCCAAATTTAAATGCATACTTAAACTGATAAAAATTATGATTTAATTTCTTCCTCCCCAACATAAAAAAATAGGAGGTAGAGAAAGAAACTGCTAAAGCATGTGACTGTGTGTCTTTCTGGTATCGGTAGCTCTAACTGGAGTTACGGTACGAAATTTTGTGGCAAATATGAAATATTTTTTTCAATATTTCAGATACAATTTTTCTCTTATTTTACTTTTGCCGAATACCATGCTCGTTGCCAACTAAATTACTAATAACATAAAAAATAACAGACAAATGGAATCAGGAGAGATCCATTAGCGACGCGCAGAGCAAACCCGTTTTTCAGGAGTTCGCGCAAGACGTACTTATGGAGGGAAATAACATTTGTTTGCATCAATTTAAAATAACCAAGATTATAATTGTAACAATTCGTGACAATTATAATCTTGGTTATTTTTTAAGTGCATCTAAACTAATCAGACATCGTTTAGTTATTGAGTGTGATTTTATTGTGCTCGATAAAAGGACTTTTGAAAGCGCATCTAACCTCTTTGAAAGCTTTATTCATTAGTCAAAAGTATCTGAAAATAATTTTTTAATAGTTTGAAATTGATAATTTCAATTGAACATTTTATATTTCATTTGTTTAAGAATTTTATGAATGCATATAATTTTGGTATCGTAAGATTTGTATTTATATTGCTATCAGCAAGAGTGGATGCACGAGTCTGCTTTTGCGCGCGAAGTATTACAAATAAGTTTTAAAGCGTTTTTTGTGTGACGTATTTTTAGATATCGATTATTAATTTGCATGAAGCTCATGCTCTCCTCGCCATTATTTCAGAATTCGATACGATTACAAGGTTTCTGAAAACGTGCGACAGCGATTAATCCAAGTATTTTCTGTTAACCCTTTCGCGACTACAACGCCCGACACGCCCGGACATTCAGACAACAACAAGCAAGGTTAATAGACAGAAATGTTTGCTCATCCCACCTACCTCGCAGCGGGAGTATCGGTCCCTTACATAGTGACGTCACTGTAAAGGATGGGTAGACCATTGATACTTGGTCAGTACAATTGAAGCACTCGCGGGAGAACTGTTGCGAACAATTTTAAATTCAAATGCGCTTTGAATTGGAAAACTCACATCCAAGATGGAATGAAAAAAAACAAAAAACAAAAAACAGCGTCTACAATACACGCAGAAAAAACTGACTTCCATGTGAATATTTTATTTAGTGTACACCGAGATTTTAAAGAAAATAAGTGTACATTTTTTTTTCAAATCTATTTAATCTAAATAGGATATTGACTGGCATTAAGGAAGAGTGCAAGGATAGTGATCATAGCTTTTAAATGTAGTTATATGCAACTGTAGCATTGTCTTCTTTAAATAAATTCGAGAGAAAGAAAAAAAAACACCATAATATTATGTTAGTAGCACCTCATAAAGAAATCCCTTTATGCCGAACAAATCAAAACTTCAGCAACATTCCAGGAACTTGCTTAAAGCTGGAAATTAATTCTATTAAATGCTCCGTTATTATTTGTAATTAATCGCTTAATAGCAAAGTTAAAATTATATATTTTCAAATTCTTTTGCTTTCTTTTTGACATATTTTAATCGCTAAATTTTGAGAACTTTAAAAATCGGGACCTTATTTAACGCAAAGAAATGCTTTATTCACTCACTTTGCCATGTTCCTTAAGTAACTATTTTACCCGGTATTCTCTTCTTAGGTTGGCAAGAGATTTTTTCCTGAGGATTTGGAATGAAGTAGAGTACTAAAGTGAAAACAAATTCATTTTGCTTTTTGTTGCTGTTAGGAGAAACAACAACAACAACAACAACAGCAAAAAACGAGTTTTTCCAGATTTTAACTTTGGGTTCTTTTGACGTCGGGTTATTTTTATCCCGGGTTATTTTGCTAACAGGTTATTGACGCTAGGTTATTTTTCTAACAGGTTATTGACGCTAGGTTATTTTTCTAACAGGTTATTGACACGGGGTTATTTTGACGCCGGATTATTTTGACTGAGGTATTTCGACGCGGGTTATTCTTTCCGGGTATTTTGTCATGTAACCATGATTACATGCCTTTTTGTTGAGATTTGATTCTTCAAAGGGATATTTTTAGTGATAAAGTTTAATACGCTTTGCCCTGTATTATACTCTATATAATGATGTCTTCACAATGTGAAAATCCTACTAGAGTAATGTTGAAGGAATAATTTTTCATTTTGAAAATCCTACTAGAGTAATGTTGAAGGAATAATTTTTCATTTCACGTAGTTTTAAGTTAACCGCTAGCGTGTCGTCTACAAAGTTCTTCATGAGACTGTGACATGTCAGTTCTTATCTGAATGAGTTGAATGAATCATTTTGTGCGAAAGGGAGACCTCTCCAAAATCAGATAGTTTTTGGCTTCTAAAAAAAAAAAAAAAAAAATACGAGGGGATGATGTAACGTATGTTTTATTTTAACTTTCCTTTTGAGTTTCTTTTTCTCTGTAAATCTGAGTTTGTTCTCTTAGATATTTTCAAACTTTAACGTTGTATCTTTTCCCTCAAACGAGAATGCTGTTGGCAACACACTGATGTCTGAAGCTCTGAACAACAGTGACGTATGAATGCATGTGATAAGAACCTTTGATTAAAACACAATGCAGCAGTTGCTGTGTGTGTGTGGAGATGTTAGATCGTACTGAGTTTTGCTTGTAAACCTCTTGACTAAGATATGTGAAGTGGTGTGTTTTGGATTTCGTCTAATGTTGCTGGACCAATAAAAAGTTGACGGAAGTTTGACTTCTGAATATGTTTCGTCTTGCCTTTGTAAAAGCCTTACTCTAACGTGAGCTATCCGGCACAATTAGTTGCATCGCATTTACTCTTAGT
This sequence comes from Macrothele yani, assembly GCA_039090855.1. NCBI lineage: Eukaryota > Metazoa > Arthropoda > Arachnida > Araneae > Macrothelidae > Macrothele > Macrothele yani. Next base: position 138,007,568 of record CM076993.1, on the reverse strand, counting down.
TTAACCTCTGTTCAGCCGGAAATATTACATAACGTAAAGAGGGTTACGTTATACATTATGACATGTATTACATAGCCGTCTTCCGCGGATATCTCGCCTAGTGTACACAATTTGCTTCTTTCCTGGAAATCAGTTCATTTGTCTTTCTAGTATTTTACTGTATTAGTATTGTTCTATCCCTTTATAAAAAATGAATTTTAAAAATGATTTGTGTACAGTCTGTTAGAAACTCCTTTTTCTCTTTTTTTTTTGGATTGGAGGTTTAACGACCACTGTGAGCAACTCAATAGGCTATAAGCCGTCGCCCGTCCCTAATTTAGGGCCACTGGTTTCAGGGAAGGGAGAGAGCCAGTGCCGTAAGACAAACACAACATCCATGCCTCACCGGGATTCGAACCTGGACCCCTTACGGACGAATGATCAAAGGCCATCGCTTAGACCACTGCGCCACCGGGGCTGCTTTTTCTCTTTGAAAAGATGAAGATAAAAGTGACTTATTGGTCTCAAACCAGCCTACACTAACATTATCCGTGTCTATGAAAGGGGCAAACAAATCTTACGGAAATCATACTAACTGCATTTCAAAATCATGGTATAAAAAGTACTTGTGGCTATATGGACATCATTCGAAAAAACTCCTTTGTTGACCATGCTTGTTTATCGAAGTCAGTGTACAGAACAACCTTAGCGCTCCTAGGTACTTTTTTTTTTTCTAAACTTAGCGACATTAAGTCACATTTTTTCTGGGCTTAGAAACACTATCACTTTTTTCCTGGACTTAGTGACGCTAAGGCACTTTTCATAGTTAACTGGTAAGAAAAGAACGAAGGATTGTTTTAGTACATCGTGTATGCAATGATGAGAATTTTTTATTTTTTTATTGGAAGTTTAACAACTACCATGAGCAACTCAATGGGCTATAAGCAGTCGTCCGTCCCTAATTTAGGGTCACTGGATCCAGGGAAGGCAGAGAGACAGTTCCGTAAGGCAAACACAACATCCATGCCTCACCGAGATTCTAGTTTTTTTGTTTTTTTTTATTGGATATTTACGAACCACCGTGAGCAACTCAATGGGCTATAAGCTGTCGCCCGTCCCTAATTTAGGGCCACTGGTTCCAGGGAAGGGAGAGAGCCAGTGCCGTAAGACAAACACAACATCTATGCCTCACTGGGATTCGAACTCGGACCTCTTTCGGACGAATAATCAGAGGCCATCGCCATAGACCACTGCGCCACTCATTCACCGGGATTCGGACGAATGATGAGAGGCCATCACTTAGACCGCTGCGCCACCGGGGCGGTATGATGAGAAATACCGTGTTTTGTTTGTGTAAGTGAGTTCTTGTATCTTAACCAAATGTTAGTATTGCAGAGACGAAACTAAGTGCTGGGATCACATAGTAGGGCGTCTTGAATCGTAAAAATTCCAGTATAAAGAGAACTGGGTCTCTTTTGTCAAGACGGCAGTCATCAAAATTAAATTATAGGAGGTGTCTCCTCCTATTTCCACCGTTAGAATGGAAATCAACACAGAAAAATTAAACAGGCATGAAGGCTGAATGACAGAAAAGTCCTTTACGTTGCGAAGAACATTTCTATTACACTTGTCTCCAGCTCTAACAAAAACAATCCCTGGAATCCATTCTCTGATTTCTTATGGGTAACACAAAACGACGCTCCGGTTGATGGGTCTGGCTTACGGATACTCTGTTGGGCTCCCCCTTCTCCCAACGGAACTGGTTGGGAGGAGGAGGAGCCAACCCCAAATCATGCTCACGATGGTCAGTAAAACGCCCTATAACAAAAACACAAAAGATATCTTCTACTCCACCACATAATCTTAGTAAAAGGCGAAGTGTAAGTCACACGCATTCAGTGTGATTGATTCTCATTACTCACACTTCCCATTGTGTGTCTGGAATAGTATAGAACAAAAGAGCAGTATTTAGAAAAAAAAATAACATTTTTACATCTGACTCCCCATAACATTTTTTTTTTTTTTTTAAATTTCACAAATTAAGTAATTTTATTGAAAATTCATAAGAAAAAATTAGCAATAAATTTTTTATAAAAAAATGATAAAGGATAAAAAAAAAAGGCAAATCAAATTTTAACTTGATTTTGAACATTTGGGAGCCTTGTTTTCAGGGTTGTTTTAAGATAACCCGTTTACCGCTAAGGAACTTTTGTTTTTTTCTCAGAATGACATTACTGCTTGGGATTTCATTAAAAACAAAATCAGAAGTTTCGGAATCAGAAGTTATGGAATTAGAAGTTTCGGAGACTGTAAATGCAGTTCGTGCTTTTCATAAGTATGATGATCCTTCCAAACACTTGAAATGTGTAATAAAGTTGTTTGTTTGGGGATTTAACGAGCACCGTGAACAGCTCAATAGGCTATAAACAGGCGACCATCCGTCGCCCCGGTTGCGCAGTGGTCTAAGCGATGACTTCTAATCTGGTCCGGGTTCGAATCCCGGTGAGGCATAGATGTTGTGTTTGTCTTACGGTACTGGCTGTCTCCGCTTCCCTGGAACCAGTGGCTCTAAATTTGGGACGTGAGACTGCTTATAGCCCATTGAGTTGCTCACGGTAGTCAATAAACCCGCAATAAAAAAAGCCCACAAAAAAAAACCCCTCCAATCCAAAAGTAGGCTCACCATACGTCCCAGAGTGACCTGCATTATTTTGGTCTTGTAGTATTGTTGCGGCCAATTGGCTGTTTTTTCCTGGTCAAAATGATAAGTAGATTTATTAAACAGTAAAATATAACTGCAATATTGTCAAAAATGAAAATAAATTCCTCCCATGGGTTCTGTGTCTCGGTTTTGTTGCACAAAAACATGGTGTACATTCGCTGCGACGGTGGCGTAGTGGTCTAAGCGCTGGCTTATGATCATTCGTCCGAAAAATGTCCAGGTTCAAATCCCAGCCGCCCCGGTGGCGCAGTGGTCTAAGGCGCTGGCCTCTGATCATTCGTCCGTAAGGGGTCCGGGTTCGAATCCCGGTCGGGCGTGGATGTTGTGCTTGTCTTACGGCACTGGCTCTCTCCCTTCCCTGGAACCAGTGACCCTAAATTAGAGACGGGCGACTGCTTATAGCCCATTGAGTTGCTCACGGTGGTCGTTAAACCTCCAATCAAAAAAAAAATCCCAGTGAGGCATGGATATTGCGTTTGTCATACGGCACTGGCTCTCTCCCTTCCTTGGAACTAGTGGCCCTAAATTAGGGACGGGTGAGTGTTTATAGCCTATCGAGTTGCTCAGAGTGGTCGTTAAACCTTCAGTTAGAATAAAAGGTATACATTCATTGAGATAATGAACTTTACGATTATCTGTTATTTTAGAATAGTATCAGAATAATTTCATAACATCGTTTAATAAATGTCGAAAACTTTTTGTCAGTCATAGTAGATTCTGTCCATGTTTCAGGTTCTGAATTTTTTGTTGTTGCTTTTTATTGAAGGTTTAACGACCACTGTGAGCAACTCATTGGGCTATAAGCTGTCGCCCGTCCCTAATTTAGGGTCACTGGTTCCAGGGAAGGGAGGGAGAGAATGCCGTAAGACAAACACAACATCCATGCCTCACAGGGATTCAAAACCGGACCCTTATCGAACGAATGAAGCCAACGCTTAGGACACTGCGCCAGCGGGGAGGCATTCTGAATTCGAAAAATATAGTAGCCATACTCAACAGAAGAATACTATGATTAGCAAATAAAATGCCACTCGAATGTTCTTTTGTTTCGGGGTTTAACGGTCACTGTGAACAACTCTAAGGGCTATAAAAAGTCGCTTGTGTCTAATCTAAAGCCACTGGTTTCAGGGAAGGGAGACAGCCAATATAGTAAGACAGACACACTACACATCACGGTGTGCTACACATGTGTTATCTGACAGACCCGGTGGTGCAATGGTCTAAGCGATGGCTTCTGATCATTCGTCCGAGATGGGTCCAGGTGGCCCGGTGAGGCATGGATGTTTTTTGTCTTACCGCGCTGGATCTCTCCCTTCCCTAGAACCAGTAGCCCTAAATTAGGGACGCGCGACTGCTTATAGCCCACTGAGTTGCTCCACAGCTCCCAAAATTGAAATCCACAATGAATCGGTAGTTGCTACTTGCTAGTTGGTTTGGATGTACAAGTGACTGTGGATATTAATAATTCAAGTTACGTGCTGGATATTCTTACTGTGTCAGGTGAGGTGTTTTATCAAATTGTTTGGACATTCGTACATCTTTTTTAAGAGCTACATTCATAGCCCAGAACTGACTTAGACACCCAGACCCAAAATAGTATTGATCATACCAAGGAAGTGTTGTGGGCCACCCCGGTGGCGCAGTGGTCTAAGCGATTGCTTCTGATCATTCGCACGGAAGGGGTCCGGGTTCGAATCCCGGTGAGGCATGGATGTTGTGTTTGTCTTACGGCACTGGCTCTCTCCCTTCCCTGGAACCAGTGGCCCTAAATTAGGGACGGGCGACTGCTTATAGCCCATTGAGTTGCTCACGGTGGTCGTTAAACCTCCAATCAAAAAAAAAAGAAAAAAGAAAAAAAAGTGTTGTGTATCCAACTGTAAAGTTAAATATGATATCACCGAATCTAGGTCTGTGTTTTGGTTTCCAAAAGACATTTCTCAGCAAAAATTGTGAAAAAAAAAAAGATTCTTCGGGAAAATCTTGCTGTAACCAATCAAACAGTTGTTTGTGAGGCACATTTTAGAGCGGAAGGTATTATTAAAGTCGACACCGTTAGAAGGCCAGATGGTTCATTAATCGTTATTAAGTGTTCCACGAAAGGCACCAAAATTAGCTCCTGATGCCATACCATGCAATTTCCTAAAATTACGAAATGAAAAGTTTCGACATTGGTATTTACAACCTAGGAAAAATTACGAAATGAAAAGTTTCGACATTGGTATTTACAACCTAGGAAAAATTACGAAATGAAAAGTTTCGACATTGGTATCGCCTATCGAAATGTTGCCATTTAATTCAATTTGGTTCAACATAAGTTTAGTAAATATCGAACACATGCAGCTAGGAAATCAAAATTTTGCATTTAAGACCTACAGAAATGTAATAATCTGATCGAATTTGAAGGAAATTGTTTAAGCGTGTTTGAATTAAACAGAACATTTACCATTTTTTTTTCGGTATTTAGAAATTCTTAAAGAGTACTTGATATACAGATTTTGAAATAAATAATTCACTAGGTTTAATTTAAAAGAAATCTGTCATAAATTTCCTAATGTGTTATCTCAAGAATCGCTTGACTTCGAATTTGGAACATCCTACTGAAATATAAAAATATGTTTATGCAATTAATGTTAACCTATGTGAATTAAAAAAGGCAATGCATCGCTAATTTATATCTGTTTCATTATCATTGATTTCAGTTTACGTTTGCTCAATTTCGCATTAGTTAAAACCAACATTACTGTTCACAACTTCAACGAAATTTTCGGTAATTTGTTTTTTAATTTTTATACAAGGCCAATAGTTGAAAATGAGACTCCACATATAATCTAAGAGCAGTAGCGCTTCCACAGCTGCCATGGACTCCTCGCTCCTGATGACATTAATTTCAATCAATTTAATTTCGGCTTGGGCGTTTTTAGCTGGTACACATACCAGCAAACACAATTGGCACACGTATAAACATAATAAATTTCACACTACAGATGGTACACGAAAACCACGTAAACTTGATTGCCCATCTGGCAGGTTATGGAATGCACTGGTAATTTATTAGTTCTCAGGATTTTAGATACAAATTTTACTTACCACCATATGTATGTTTTCCTGCAATAACAATATCTTTTAGTCCTATAAAGGGGAGCCATTTAGTTTGTTTTTTTATTGTCGATGGCTCCCCCTTATAAGACTAACCGATGCTGTCATTGCAGCATATGGTTGTAAGTAAATGTGCTATAATTCCGTTTTACTGTTTGCAGTTATTCTAATGCCATCTATCACCACATTGATATGAAATTAGTTCATGAGCATAATATACTGGATACCAGCAAACATTATTTTAGAAAAAAAAATCCCAACAACAGAATAACGGTTGAGACCAATTTATTAATCATGGTACAAATGATTGTGTTAAGTTTAATTGCGCCATTAATGATGTGAATTATGGACATCACAAGTTTGTTTTAAGAATTTCACATTTTCTTAAATATACTTACTAATTTATTTTGCATTTTATTTTATTCGATAGGCATATGTTTGCTGTTCACATTAAGTTACTAAAAGAAACAATGCAAAACTTTTTTTCAAACCTGGAAACATAGCAAAACCCTTTAGTCCCGAATGTTAACGGAATATTTAGGTATTTATTTTAAAGATCGATTACATTAATCAACTCATTTTTAGCGTATTTATAATCGCTTAACGGAAACTTTTTTACGATATTGCGTCCTGGTATACGTAACCATTAAAAAATTAAGTGCATTTTAATTAAAAACTGCTATTATTTTAAAACTCCGTCAGCATTCGATAATTTTCATCTTTAAAATTTCTGATGCCTGAGAAATATATTTTTAACATAAAACAAATGCTAATTGAATTGCGTAGCATAAGTAACCGCGAGTTCTTGGTTCAAGCTGTGAAACCAATAACCTCCTTGTGTGAAACGTTTCGTCTGGAGAAAGCCGGATCCACCGCAGTTCGCGATGGCTCAAAACGATCATCAGGCCTGCTCAGTGTCTAGGAGGCTGTGGTTGCTCACGGTGGTCATTAAATCTCGAATAAAAAACAACAACAACAACATGTGTCATCTGGGTTTCCGGCAGCGGGTAGACTAGTGGGCAACGTTCGTGACTGCCACGGAAAGGACCTCAGGTTTGATCCCAGACAGGTACGAACGCTCGATCCACTAAATATCCGCCGTGCGTCGGATGGGCACTTTAAGCCGTCGGACCCCGGGTACTGGCCCCCCGGTAATAAATAAGGGCGTCTTCCTCCCCCTTTCTACTTCGCTTCCGTGTCACTTTCCTATCGGGCACTCTTGCCAAATTCTCCTAGCTTCCAATTTCTAAGGGTTGTTTAAGACCTGGGGTCAGACACTCCCTTCCTAAAATCCTCTACGTATGATCATTTGATCATCTGGGTTTCGAACACGGGGTCCACTTTGACGAATGATTCGAAAGGTGTATTATATAAACATATGGGGAGTAGTATTACATTTCTTTAGTAAAACTATTTCTTTTTCTATCTGCTTTAAAGGGTTCAAGATTGTAAATTGACATTTTTCGAAAAATTAAAAGTTTTACATCTTGAAGCATTGAACTTTTTAAGGGAGGAGTTACTTGTCTTTGGTATTAAACTAATAATCAAACAAAAAAGCAAAAGATTTCGCAGGGTAGGGTTCGAATCCCGGTGGGGCATAGATGTTGTCTCACAGCACTGCTCTCTCCCTTCCCTGGAATCAGTGGCCATTAATTAGGGAAGGGTTAGTGCTTATAGTCCATCGCTTGCTCACGGCGGTCTTTAAGTTACACACGCACACACACACACACACCAAATAGCTAAATGCTTTAATCTGACACTTTAAGGAAACACAGTACATTGCATCTTCTTTTTAACTCTCTAACGTTTTAGCTGTGTTTTGAGCGTAGTATTAACATTTATTCAAAATCATAATCGCTAGTGGATTAAACTTATATGATTATTAAGAATGTTTAGGAATTCGAAAATGAATTTAGTGTATGGTTTTGTTACGATGTTAGTGCATGTAGAATTGGTAAGGAGCATAACCAGCAGTATCGTGAAAGCAATATTATACCGTGCTTATGTCTTCTAGGTGACAATCAAATATAGTTTTCCGACGTAGATGACGCTCTTTATTTTTTATTCCAGAATAAAAGGAAACGGATTTTTCCATTAAATATATTCCTAATTTATAAATCTACCTTTTCATTCATGTAAATCTTTAAGACTAGCTCTGGTTTTAATTAATGAAGTATTATCACAGTTTTCGCGTCGGATATAGCAAAACTCAAACTATGTATTAATCCGAAAACTGTATAAAATGTAAAGAATTTGCTACTGAAGTCGAATTTCCCTCCCTTATGTTTTCAAGTTAGTGAACTTTTAAAAATAAAAGTGGCTATTAAAGTTATAAAGTAAACTGAACACAATTAATTATTTTTAATTTGTAATTTGAAGGCAATGTTCTCTCAGGTGGCCTCACTAGTTTGTTGTTTAGAATATGGCTGGTGAGAAATGTGTTTCTGTGCTAAATTGAATTGTTTTGAATTACTATCTATATTTTCTTGGTGTTGAGTGCAACATGACCTAATTGCGTGTGTATTTCTATAAATTTCAGACGTGTTTGGGGAAGAAATTCCATTTTGCGACGAATATACAGAAGGTAAGGATATTATCTTTTGAAATGATAGCTGTTATCTCGGTAACCATGGACCACAGTACACAAGAACGGCCTGGCCTGTCTTTGCTCATTAGACGAAGAGAAACGAACGCGGAATTAATTTCATGTTCGAATTTGTTTTTTAATAAAAGTTGTGGCTGTCTGATGTAAATTACAGATATGCTGAAAGCGACAATTTCACGCGTTTGTCCCCGAGAGAATTATTATTTTTTTAATTCCCAGTCAATTTTGCTAATGAGCTGTGTGATGCCATGAAATTTAGTTATAATCCTGAATTTACAGTACGTATGGTTTTTATTATTTCGGATGATGCGCTGCAGTAAAACGTGAGAGTTGTTCGCGTAACTAGACTAATAAAGTATTGTATAACGGTTTCCAAAAGCATAAGACCCTTATAAAAAAAATATTTTAATAGGAGTAAACATGCACACACGTGGCTGGCTTCTTTTGGTCAAAATGATAAAATTGATTCTGTCATCACGAATGCTGGCTTAAGTTGCTGTTTGACACTTGAGGGTTTATGTGATATGCTAGGAGGAGCTGGAACCTTGTGGAAAAGGGGAGGGGGACTTTTAGATATCTTGTCTGACTGATATCCAGGGAAGAATAAATAAATAAAGGATTCTCCATTTTTCTACGGAAAATGTAAAGGTAAACCTAGGGTGCTTTTAAAATTTTTTTTTTTTTTTTTTTTTTGGGTTTGGGGGCTTAAAGGCCTTGATAAGCAGTTGTCCGCCCCTAATTTAGGTCCACTGGTACCAGGGAAGGGAAAGAGCCAGTTCCGTAAGACAAATACAATATCCATGCCTATTCGAGATTCGAATCCGGACCCATGTTACACGAATGGTCAGAAGCCAGCACTTACACCATTGTGGCGCAGTGGTCTAAGGCGTTGGCCTATGATCATTCGTCCGAAGGGGTCCGGGTTCGAATCCCGGTGAGGCATGGATGTTGTGTTTGTCTTACGGCACTGGCTCTCTCCCTTCCCTGGAACCAGTGACCCTAAATTAGGGACAGGCGACTGCTTATAGCTCATTGAGTTGCTCACAATGGTCGTTAAACCTCCAATCAAAAAAAAAAAAAAAAAAAAAAAAAAACTTGCACCATTGCGCGACCGGCGTGGTGAGATTATTAAGTTTTGCCATTTGTACTTTCTTTTTTCCAAATTTTGTACTTGAAGAGAGGGGGCACTGCACCTAAATTTCAAAGGAAAAATTAGTTTCTCAATTCCCGTTTGAAAAGTATTATGGCGAACCTTGAAGTTAAATTAGCCTCCCCGGTGGGGCAATGGTGTAAGCGATGGCTTCTGATCATTCGTTCGAAAGGGGTCCGGGTTCGAATCCCGGTGAGGCATGAATGTTGTGTTTGTCTTACGGCACTGGCTCTCTGCCTTTCCTGGAACCAGTGACCCTAAATTAGAGACAGGCGACTGCTTATAGCCCATTGAGTTGCTCACCGTGGTCGTTAAACCTCCAATCAAAAAGAAAGAAAAAGAAAAAAAGTTTAATTTTCACTCTTGCATTGTCCTGCCTTCAAAAAATTTTGATTTCTGGGACTCCTAATGTGCCAAATTGTGAACAGAATCCTGTTGTATTCATTGTGGTTAAAAAGCTATGTATATATGCATAGCTTTTTAACCGTATGGTGCAGAGACGTGGACCTTAACTAAAAGAGACATACAAAGGCTGCAGACAACTCAGAGAAGCATGGAGAGGTGCATGCTTGGTATAACCAGGAGAGATAAGAAGAGGAACTCGTGGATCCGAAAAATGACGAGAGTGGAAGACATCATGATCAGAGTTAAATCCCTGAAATGGCAATGGGCTGGACATACTGCCAGAAGGACAGACCATAGATGGACAGCCGAGATTTTAGATTGGATTCCAAGGGACAGGAAAAGACCCAGAAAAAGACCACATGGGAGATGGGTGGATGAAATTCGTAAATATGCGGGAGTGACATGGAGGAGACTGGCACAAGACAGACCGTTGTGGAGGAAACTTGGGGAGACCTTCGTCCAGCAGTGGATTGATAATGGTTGACAATGATGATGATATGCATATTTTCACCTTAACAACATTATATATATATATCGAATTTCATCCATCCATTCCATTGGATGAAATTCGAAAGCATGTCGGAGTATTATGGAAAAGAGTGGCTCAAGACAGACAGTTGTGGAAGAAACATGGGGAGACCTTCATCCAGCAGTAAATTGATAATGGTTGACAATGATGATGATATATTTATAAATAAAATGAGAATCAAACAAAAAAATCAACAAATCCCACAAAAAACCAAAGTTCATGAAAATCCAGTCCCACAAAAGCAGCAGAAAGGTATATTTAAGAGCAATAGCCAAGCACGTTCCTGCTTGGCTCTGTTCATTATGTAATTAAGTTAGTATCCCTCTGATTTTTGCTTGGCTATATATATATTTATACAGTGGTTGCTCTGGTTCTTTTAAAGTTCTTACAAAAAGTAATTTGAAGTTGCCTTTTTTTCTTTCTGCGCTCCATTAGAAATATAAAAACAAAGTGTTATAATAGTACAAAAACTAGTTATTTATTCTTTACAATTAAGCACCAAAATATTATTAAAAATGGTAATACCATTAAGAAAGTTTAGCGTCAATATTTTCGTCAAAACGATTTTTTTTTACAAGTTGTGAAGAATGTGATCTATAGCACTACCCCTGTATATAAATACAGCGATCGGAAGGAGCGCTCTATGCATGTGCCATCGTTACAAATAGCAAACATAACTGTAGCATGCTACAAAATAAAGTAGGTTGTAGTGTAAAATTGTGCTACATATCGTGCTACTTTTAAAAACAATAAAATTAATAAATAAAAGAAATCAAATTGCATGACATTTCCAGATTTCCCGAAACAGTAGTGGCTAGAACAGGAGGGCTGAATGTGCCCTACCTATAGTCGCATACCTGACTTGATTTGTATTGTGAAAGGTAGACAAACTGTTAACCATAAAGTATGTATTATCTTCCTTACTTTATAGGGAAGTCTCAGCCAGCCTGAGAGAACAGCACATCCAAGATAATCGAGTTAGTGATTTTGTTGATGACAGTTGGGAAAGAGAGATTCAATTCTCTTGATAAAGAAGAAGAATTCGCAGATACTTGTTGACAGTGTTATTTAAAATATGTGGGCATATCAGCTAGTCTGGAACATAAGCTGGAGTGAATGTGATAAATGTGTTACTTGTGATGATCAGAGCTGAGGAAAATACAAAGAGAAATTACTGGTGTAATTTACCTTGGTATTTGGTTCTGAATGTCATGTAAAAATGTACATGTAAAAATAATCTTCAGAATTTTCACTTTTAACTCAAGTCTAAATGTAGAAAATGTTGCTAAAAGAGTAGTGAAAGTTGCTACTTTTGAGAAAAAGTAATGTAACTAGCTACTTTTTGGAAAAAGTTTTTGTAACTAGCTGCTATTTCAAGAATGTAGTTGTAGTTCCAAACACTGTGTGTGTGTGAGTAACAAACTTTCTTCATTCTACTGCTGGGTAATCTCCTCAAGCCTGTTTCTCAACTTTCTGTTTTGAGCAATGCTCTTCAATTTTTTTCATCCACCCCCGTCCCATGTGGTCTTTTTGGGCTTTTTCTGTGCTGTGGCAATTCAGTCTAGTATATCATTTATCCAACAATGGGCAGTTCTAGCAATATGTCCAGCCACTTTGTGGGTCTTTGATAAAGATGTCATCCACTTTTGTCATTTCTCTGATTTATGAGTTCTTTTTCCTATCTTTCTTCTACACCATGCATGCATCTCTCCATTTTTCTTTCAATTGTCTGCAGCTTTTTTTCCCCTAGTAATTAATGACTTCATGGTTTCCTCTAATTACTGTCAGTAACAAAAAAATAAAAAACCATGGGAATTATAGAGAGAATAAGTTTATTAAAGTATATTGGCCTCTCAAATTTTTGATCTAAACATTGGATCATCATCAGGAGTTCTTTTGTCTTACTACTTCCACAGGTCTGGTTACCAAGCCTGAATGATTTTCCATCGGGCATGGTCATTGATGCTGCCATCTTGTGTCTTCTAAAATTGGAAAAGAGAGATGTGGGCATTTTTTTCCTATTTTTCGAAAATAGGAAAAAAATGCCCACATCTTGAAAACAGGAAAATAAGCTAGCTGTTGACTGATGGTTTCTTACTTCTAAAATTCCAGATAATTGAGTGAGATTGATGCTTGATAACTTATAAGGAGTTCCAGTCCATTTTGTGGCCAGTTTGTTATACATGTTTATTTAATCCTGTCTTATGTGAAATGTTCCTTATTGCTTCTTTGTATTAATTAATTCTGGTGGTTAACCTTCATCCTTTTTTCCTATGTACATGGAAAACCACATGAACAGTTTGTTTTATGAATGTGACTACTTCCTGGAGTAAAGTATTTTCTTCGTGTTTTACAATATTTACCAAAAACAAAGGATGGTAAATATCTTAAAACAAGGAGATGAAAATGCCTTACTTCAGAAAGGAATCATTTATAAACTAAACTGTTCATGAGGTTTTCCATGTACATAGGAGAAACAGGACAAAGGTTAACCACCAAAATTAATGAATACATAGAAGCAATAAGAAACATTTCCAATAAAACAAGATTAGATAGGCACATAAAACAAACTGGCCACCAAAATTTATCAAGCATCAATCCACTCAATTATCCGGAAATTAGAAGAATCCTTGGAAATTTAAAAGACACAAGGTGGCAACATCAACGACCATTCAGCATCAACCAGGCTTGGTTGCCAGATTTGTGGAAGTAGTAAGGTGCAGGAACTCATGACTATGTTTTTTGTTTTGCTTTGCTTTGTTTTTTCCAAGTTAAGGTCAATGTCTCTGATCTATAAAAACTGGAAAGATGCATGAATAAGCACTTCTTTTAAGACAAGGTAAATTGCTTCTAAAAATTGAACTTTTTCTTTCAAATGCATTCCAGTCAAGTTTTGTATGCCTATTAATTTCTTTTTTGACATGCCCCTCATTTGATAATATGCTGTCCAAGGTAAATAAAGGCATCAGTTACTTGTAAATTTGCCCATCAATCTGTAAATATTCAGTTCTTGTAAAAACGTCGTGCATGACGGGGCTAAAAAACAATTCAGAATTGTGACATGCCCAGTCGGGCTTGTTGTCCAAAAACAATCAACCCCCAAACCAAAATTTTACATGCCTGGTTATGCCTACACACATTATGCACTAATTGTACACATTTTTTTAAGAGTTTCAGGAATGGTATAAGAAACAAAGTACTTTTACTGCATTTCATACATTGCTCCCAGGAGTGAAATATGAACTCACCTATGGGTTATTCCATGCCAAATCAGCCCAAAAATGTAACATTTTTGACCTGAACCCTTTTGATCTTCATGAAACTTGAAAGTCAAATGAAGAAACTAGTCAATGCAAAATTTCAGCCTCTTACATATAATATTGTATGATAGTAGGACTAATAGGTGTATGAAAGAACACCCACAGAAAAAATGCCCACTTTTCAAAAATATTAATAAAATGCCCACATCTTGAAAACAGGAAAATAAGCCAGCTGTTGACTGATGGTTTCTTACTTCTGTTTGAAACATGAGGTCTTAATTTTAACTAAGCAGTCGATAAAACTATTCTGAACATTTCCCATGCTCAACCACGTAATGTTAACTAGCATTACAAAGATATAGTAGTTTGTTTCCAAAATCGCAGAAGAAACTCATTGTTCGAAGGAACAGTTGCATGGCCCATTCATGAACAATGACTATCTATGCCTACAACAATTCTTTTTAGTGAGTGGCACGTGACAAAGAAACCAACTTTAACTAAGCTTTTCAACTGAATCTTAAACACATGGGAAAATAAAAAGAACTCCTACTTCATAAACAAAGCATAGGTTAAATACAGGAATGAGGTTGCCCTAGAGCAACAGGTCTGTACCTTACTTACAGTGTTTTGAAAATGCCAGTTCATAAACTCATAACCTTATATATTTTTTAAATAACATCTATTTTTTAATAGATCTAAAAAATTTACTGTGTTGAATTCAGCATAAAATTATAACTGGCTATATTACAGAATTACTTTATATACTAAAATAATCAACATACACTATTTCAAAAGTATGTATCTTGAATATATCAATGTTAATTTTTGGTAACCTATTACTGATTGAAACATCTTATTCCATAAGTTCTAATTATAATATGCAAATTGTTAGGAAAAGATAACTTTGGTTGCCCCCTGCAAAAATCAGGGTGTGCTGAGCATACCCTGATTTCTGCCATAAGCATATGCTTAAGCAACAAACATGTGTAGTCAGTGCCTGTGGTATGGATATTTGACCACCATAAAATTTAGATGCGTGTAGGGCATTGTGCTCTAAATTTATATGGTGGGATTTTATACAAAGCAGTTATGGTCTGTCATGTACCATAAATTTAAATGAAAGAGTTTTATAAAAGCAATTTAGGCCTTGCCATGCACTAAATGTATACAAAAAGTTTGGGTAATATAGATAATTATGTCGATACGACAATTTGGATGTAGGTCACTCCCCACTGTAGATTTATTATATGGAGTAACATTTAGACTTTCTGCCATGAATTGATATGCAGCATTTTAGATATATAAAAACTTATTTCTCCTTGTTAGAGTGTTTTATTTTCTTGCAAATGTATCTGGCCTTTATATGACTATCAAGGCTATAAACATCTGCAAGATTTAAAAAAGAAAAAGAAAAGAACAAAAAAACAGCTCAAGAAGACAAGTAAATAAATTTTTCAAATAAAGAAATGTTAGAAGTATCTCTGAATAAAGCCTATAAATGTTACTCTCAAACCATGTGCCTTTGTAGAGAAATTTAGGTAATACAGACAATTTTAGTAAGATGATGACAATCAATAAGATAATCTTCTAGGGGTCAATACATAAGGAATCACCCAATTAAAAAAAGTTGTTGAATCACCATTTTTAAAAATCTGCGATACATACACATTACACTTCCATACTTAAGAGGTACAAAACAATTCTTAAAATTATTTTATCTCTCATATTTTTTTAGGGGAAAGGGACAGGGTAGAGAGGCCTGCAAGTGATCACTAATTATGATTTTTTGGTGAAAATAGTTCTTATCAGGGTTTCGATGTTCTCCAAAACTGTTCATCCAGTCCCAATGGGACAAACTCCATTCTCCTCAGTAAAAAATGCCCTTTCTAACCATTCACATATCACATCTGCTGTATATGACTCCCAGAGGGAATTCCTTAAAAATGTAACAGCTCATTTCTCCGCTGTAACCAAAATTTTACACTCTGTATCCCTAATTTTTATAGGTTACAAAAAGTTAGAGATATTACACACAATAAAGGATATATGTATATGATGCAAGTAACATGTAGTGTTACTGTTGCAGTCCTACTTTGTTGTGTGCAGAAGTGCAAGTAACACAGTGTTACATGACCCATTTGTGTTACAGTACGTAACACATGTAAAGAGTACATTTACAAAAACAATTTATAGTGCAATTTCTGTGTACAACAAAGTAGGACTGCAATATAGACAAAAATGATAAATTCAGAGAATGTCCACAGGGGTTAAAATTCAAATTTGAAATGGAAGGGAGGCTCCCACTTGTGTTTGTAAATGGACGGAATTGAAAATTTCAGGTGGGGAGTTTTGAACATGTGACTTACGTTAAAAGACTGGAAAAACAGTAGTAATTTTTCAAACAATATAAGCTGTACTTAGTTTTTAAAACAAACAGGTGAATTAGATCAGAAATTTACTACAATCCAATCTAATACAAATTACCATGATTCATTTTACAAAACTGGAGTTGTTCGTTTTGCAGTACGTTGAGTTGTTGATGTCATGAAGTATATATGTCTGTCTTTCATTCCTTGTCACAGTTAGCAAGCTTTAATTAGCTGTTGTTTTATTTCTGAGGGTTTATCTTGCCCAATTTCAGAAATATGCATTAAGATTTTTGTTGCTCAGTGAATCTTTAAATTTTTAACTGAATTTTGTTTTGTGTGTGCTAAAGCCACATTCACATGGTACATTTGTTAAACGTAACACAAGACTTACTTGAAGAAGAACCTTTGACACTAATGGAAATGTGTGCAGATGGTTGGTTATAAAACTCTTTGAAAACTTTGGACATTGGCACATATACTCTTCATTTTTTACAGCTATATTTGAATAGTCCATATTCCATAACTGCATGTTCATTAATTTTCAAAAACACAAAAACAAAAACAAAACTGGTCTGCCAGGCTTTTGA
Organism: Macrothele yani; assembly: GCA_039090855.1. NCBI lineage: Eukaryota > Metazoa > Arthropoda > Arachnida > Araneae > Macrothelidae > Macrothele > Macrothele yani. The sequence goes on along the minus strand of CM076993.1, from coordinate 137,990,866 downwards.
AAGACTGTACCAAAACTATTCTGCCAGGCTTTTGAAAGACTGTACCAAAACTTGCGTGTGTGTTGCTTCACAGATTCAGATTCTACATAGTGTTCTCCCTAAAGCTTTTTTACAGCTGGGTGGCAAGAAATTTTAACTGGATGGTACTTTAAACGATCCCTTCCTCAATCAAAGAAAAAAAAAAGGATGTTGTTTTGCTTAACATTATTGTACTTATTAAATACTTACTGATAATTCATGTTCAACACAGATTTCAGTCATTTTCACCAATATTTATGGTGTATGTGGGAGTAAGTTTTCCACTCTTATTATTGTGTGTGTTGTGAAAACATTCATTAAAGAAAATTTAGCTGGGCGGCAGAGAAAATTAGCTGGGTGGGCCGCCCAGTAAAAAGGCTGTAGGGAGAACACTACTACATGTTCCATTGTGGAGGAAGGAAATCTACAGTCGGTCAATCACAAAAGATAAAATAATTCTTCGCTGGACATTGGGATGTGCAAGTTTAGTTATTGCAAGGGTCAACTAATTTATTATTTTTGAACATGTTTCCTTTCAGCTCTGAAAAAAAAAAAAAAAATCTTCTTAAATACTATGATACTATGTTGTATGAGATGTTTACGGTTCACATAATTGAGACTTGGTTAATTCAGCCATTCTCCTTCCTGATAAGAGGAATGTCCAGTTTTTCCCTTTGCAACTATTTATAGAGGGAAAATAACATTTAACAATAATTCAGAACAGTGGAAACATCGCAGAAAAAAATGATATTTATGAAAAAATCTTTGCTCCTTCCGACTTCCGTTTTCAAGCTGAAATACAATTAGTTGTCAAACAAAGTTATATTTTACAGTAATACCGAGCAGAGAGAATATTGCAAGAAAAAAAAAAATTAACGATTACAGATTAAATCTGCAGTTCGTCTAACTTCCGTTTTCAAAAGTTTTGAAAGACGAAATTCCGTCCCCAGTCGGAAAACATCTCCCCCTTCCGCCGCCACACTTACACCCCCCCCAAATTATCTTCAGTTTTGCATCGTTCTGGAGAACAACGCAAATGATGACTAAGTCCGAGTTCCTCGAATCCGCGGAAGAAACTGTTGCCTAAAGTTTACAAGGAACTCCGTTGAACTTCCTTTATTGGATATTGTTGTCTACACTTTCAAGCTGAAATACAAACATTTATGCACTAAACTGATATTTAATAACAATACTGGACAAAAGAAACTTCGCGAGAAAAATATATTACAATTTCGGGAAAAATTTTCACTCCGTTTAATTTTTATTTTCAGAAGTTCTGAAAAACGGAATACTGTTCCCCAGACGGAAAATGAGCCCCCCCCCCCCACATACATACAAACTAATCCTCCGAAAATAAAACATTATCTTCGGTATTTTTTTTTCATCGATCTCAAGTGCAACCGAATCCGAAGAACAATCTGATGCCTGATTGACCAATAGGGTACCTGCAAGTGTGAACATGTTACCAAAATTTTTTGGCAGAACCATGATATTTTAACTTCAAAAATTGAAAACAATAAAAAGAAGAGGACCACCAAAAAAACATTGTAAGTAGAACCTTTATTTTTATTTTATAGTAATATCATGTTTCAAATGAAAGGAATTTTTCAACTTCCGACGTCCAGAATATAACGTGGCAAAAGCGAACGTTAAGCTTTTTTAAATAATTGAAGATATTCAATATATTAAAATTCAAGATTGAAAGTTATTTTTTTTTAGTTTTTTGATATATTACTGTTATTATAAGGAATAAAAAACAAAAACAAAATGGTATTTTGCCTATTTTTAGCCTACAAGGAGTACTTCATTTAAGTGAAACAAAACACTATTGGCTTATGTCCCTTCATGCTATAAGAGGGGTCTGAAGTTGCCGATTTTTAAAAAATTGCAAAATTTGAAGCTCTTTACTAAAACAGGAAGGGATAAAAATCTGAAACTTTCACAAAATACTCTTCTGTGTGTCCACAAAGAGATGTAAAAACCCGTACTAGTTTTTTAAAGTCCTTTGTTAGTTACAGGGAGTCAAAGTTGCAAAAATTTGCAAACCATAATTCAGGATAATGATTATATGTTTTTCAATTAAAAACCAAGAGGATTTTAATTGAAAAACAAACCCAATAAGATTAAATAAGAAGTATATGATTGCAGATCATATGTTTTCAAATTTGTGGTATTTTCACTTGATTTTACTACCTTTGAACATGTTAGTATCATTACTTATTTGTGCAGACTTGTATTAATGGATATTAGGGTGACCAAGACCTATAGCACGATGTATCGGATTACAGCTGGTAAGAAACACATTCAATCTGGGCCCCATTGTTTATTATGCATATATATACATAAGTCAGCAGCTGTGCAGGCTCTCAAAAGCAGTTCATATATAGAAGCTAATAAGATGAAGTTTAAAAAAGCATGAGATCTTTCTGGTCCTCTCTGGACCCATTGTCAGATGAATATCAACAACATGGAGAGAATCATTCTGTCCAAACAAAATTTTTGTACGAATTAAAGTTTTTAGCTGTTTTAATATGATAAAATACATTTGTCACCCATTTTGTTATTTTAATCTGGTTTTATTTATTTCATATGCCATAATTCTTGGTTTTTAATTGAAAAACGTATATCATTATCCCTCTTTTAAGTGAATTATGATTTGCAAATTTTTGCAACTTTGACTCTCTGTAACTAACAAAGCACTTTGAAAAACAAGTAGAGATTTTTACATCTCTTTGTAGACATACAGAAGAGTACTTGTGAAAGTTTCAGATTTTTATACTTTCCCCCTTTTAGATACAAAGCTTCAAGTTTTGTGATTTTTGAAAAATTGGCAGCTTCAGACCTCTCCTTTAGCATGAGGAGATTGTATAAGCCAATAGGTGTTTGTTTCAGCTGCAAGTACTCCGTGTAGGATAAAAATATGCAAAATACCCTTTGTTTCTTTGATCCCTTATAATAAATAACTGTAATGGAACAGAAACTAAAAAAATTCAATCTTGAATTTGAGTTATGGATTTCTCCTCATATTAATTTTTAATAATTATTATTTATATATTCCCTTTGGGCCATTTCAAGTGAAATCACCCAATTTTATATTAAACAGTTGCTTGACCATCTTGTTAATTTTTAATATCTTCACCATAGGTGGCCTTGGTGACCTGCTCAAAACTATTTTTGTTATTTTTTTTATCTGCTGCCATCATGGATTTAGACACACTTTCTTCACCGCGTTGCAAGCAAAAATAAGCATTTGCAATGGTTTTGAAAAAAGGCTGCTCTTGGGTTTCTCTTAAAGATAGAAAGTTCATCGATTTTAAATTCTTTTTACCATTGTAAAATTATTAGATTATAAAATAATGGAATGAGGTCATTTTAAGCCTATTAATAATATAAACCTCCAGATTCGTCTCTCTGGAACACTTGACACAGGGCTGGAAAATTACCGGGCGACAGAAATTTGTTCCTGGCGTCCAACTTTTTTTACTTCAAATTTTGTAATTTGCAGTCGTTACTTTGAGTTCATAGATGCAAAATGTAACTTCAACAAATTGTAATTTAATAAAATCAAACTCTGAAATTTTCTGCTTTGATCGCATTTATAAATTCTGTCAGCTTTTATCTTGAACCGTGTGTTTTAAGCAGAGAAACGCGAGGAAATCCTGAGTCATGTGACTAACCTGTCAGATCGCGGAAACATTGAAGATCACATTGTTTGGTTTAAGCTGCCGGCCCTGGGTCAGAAACAGCGAGGCGCGGCGACACCCGTCGCAGGTTCTTGGAAAGGTTTGCAGACTGTTTTTCCATTTTCTTAACATTAATTGTTTTTAAGATTTCTTTTAATTTTAAAACAAAGGCAGGGAAATTTTCATCTCCCTCCCTTCATTTAATTTAGCTTTCATTCTTCCATATTTTTCAAACAGATAACTTCAACTTGATGAAATATAATTGCTTTTCTTGAGCTTTGAATCTCGGAAGCAATATTTTTTATGGGCTTTTAATGCACCACGCACGTTGGATGTGCGTGGTGGTTAAAAGGGCATAAAAGCATTTCGGAAGCTAATGATTGCAATTCCTCTTTTTTTCTTTTTTGGCATGGAGGCCTAAATTTTAATCTAACTGAAAGTTAAATTAAGGCGATTTTCCCCCCCCCCCCTTTTTTTTTTTTTTTTTCTACGAGAGCCGAGAGCCATACCATATTTTTAAAGCATTTTCTCCATATCCACAGTAGTCGGCTTTCCATAAGTTGATGTCGCAACTTTTTTTCCCCTTTTGCTTCCAGATAGCTTCACTTCAGTATTCAGTTAGATTGATAAGTTGGTAAGGTGTCTTGTTTTTTGCTCTTCCTCCTTATTTTTTTTTAAACCATATTTTTACACATTTTTATCGTTCTTCTGTTTTTCACGGTCGCATTATGAGGCATTCCGGAAGTTGATCACAGTTTTTGTGCTTTTTGGTTTCAGATAGCTCATTTCAGTTAGATTGTTGCTTGTGTTTTTTTAAATATTTTTTTACAAAATCCATATTTATTAAGCGTTTGCAACATTCCCTTCCGTTGCTGCTGCCATGCCGCATTTCTCAGAAGTTGGCGGTCGCATTTAATTTTATTTAATTTTATTTATCCTTTTTACTTCCAGATGGCTTTATCTCGGATTTTTTTTTTTTTAAACCACATCTTTACGTATTTTTTAACGCCCCTGCTTTGTTTCCGAAGCCTTATAAGCGGAACTCCGGAAGCTGACGGTCACCATTTTTTAGCTATTATTTTCTTCCAAATAGTTTCATCTCAGATTGATGAGGTTAAGTTTTTTTTTTTTTTTCGCATTCTTTTTTATGTTTAGATTTTTATCAAAACTATAGAACCCTGAGATTTATAGACTGAATTTTAATTTCATTTGCAGTAAGTAGTTTGGGTTATAGGCAGTGCTTAATACACTTATATTATTACTCTGTTCCGACATCATCACTATGCATTACGTTTGTGCATGATACTTTGAAATTTGCTTTCGTTTCACCTGGCTCCTAGATCTGGAGCTTGTTTTTCCAGCCCTGACTTGACATCACACCAATGTCTGCATTGTTGCGTCATCACTTATCGAGCAATTCGTGTGTGCTCTCGTGATTTCAAAATGATTGCCTGCTATATAATAGCACAAGATCACTTTGAGATGTCAAGGTGATCACATGCTAATTTAAAAATATTGGATTATTAATGACTTGAGTTCTGTTTTTCCGATCTACAAAATTTGAATTGAATTCTTAATATCACAGCAAGCTGAGTTTGCACACGATCACATTGAGATGTCAATTTGATCGCATGCTAATTTAAGAACACTGGATTATCACTGACTCGTTCTATTTATCCGATCTACAAAATTCGAATTAAAATCTTAATATCGTTGCGAGTTGCGTTTGTATAGTAATTTAACTTAGCACAATTCAAATCGTAATTTGTATTTTTTAATTTAACTAATTTTCCAAGTTTAGTGCTGATTATATTATATTATACATTTTGCAAAATATCGATCCATCTAAACTATCTAAATTACAATAAAAACTGACTGGGTGCATTAGATTCCCCAAGAATTTATGCCAGGAATTAGGTCCTCTTTTGCAGAGTAAATCATCTTAGATACAGGAGTGAAGATAACTTTGAAATTTGATGACTTAAGGATTTTTGAAATTTGGAAACAAATTTTAGGGATGAATGGAAGAAATGCCAAGTTTTGTTGAGAATTTGGAGAAATCAGGGTCAAGGTGGATTTTCACTGAGGTTTAAGTGTCAGTGTAGTCTGTCGTACATAGGTCAGACTTGGAGATCACTTAAATTCAGATAGAAAACAACAACATGTATTAAAAAGTGTGAAATCAGAAAATCTACCATATACCAGCATTGTTGGGAAAAATAGCCACCAATTTCTGTTTAATAACGCCAAACTGTTAGACAGACCTAAATCAATATTTGACCTAGACTTTTTAGAAGCCTTTCATACATTTCAAAAGTGTAATAACCTGGTAAATAATTTATCTTCATCTCCATACCTATTGAGCGCATAGAAAGCAATCTTCAATCTGATGGCCACACGAGGCATTTGACGCATGAAACTGGAAACAGTGCCAGAAGCAAGATATGAAAATGCTTAGACCTGATGAAGCTGAACCATACATAGCTTTCAACGAAACTATAGTAGACACTAATTTATGAAAATTGCATTCATAAATGTTGGTTTTCTGAATTAAATAAAATGTAATTATGTGATGCCTGTAGTTCAACTATTTCAACAAACAAAGAGTGTTTACAAGTTCATTTACAAAATAAGAATTTCAAAATGGTTACCTCCATTCTATGTTTCATTTGTTGTCCTGTTCCTTAGGATCAACTGTGATAAATAAAAACTCTTACATTCAGCATTATTTGGAGATAACTATAGGTCAATTTTGGAAATGGAAATGTAGAAGTCAGAAAGAGTATGTGAGTTATTCAGAATTTGATTGATGTTTTTGGCCCATTTAATGACATTTGAGGTCTGTTTGCAAAGTTAACAAACATCTCAACATCAGTAGACCATCCTGTGTTGCATTCACAATATATGAAAGCTGTCATGTCTAAATTTACTGAAGTCATATGCGGTATTGCCAACAGTTCTGGTATTAACCAAAAGGGATGTGTATCAAAATGAAAATAAGAATATTCATAGCAATGAGATAATGAATACTGATTATTTGCACAATCAGATTATAAACACTGAAATTGCTTATAGTTTTAACTGATCATCCATGTAACATCTCTCATAAAACCTGAAAATTTCATTGCCGTGGAGCAGGAATTGTACCTGCATCTCTCGATTTCTGTTCGAGTATAATATCTAGTTCCCCACCCAGAACTAAGAAGTTCAAGCAGCTGAGCACTAGCAACTTTAGCTTAAGAAATATCTGTAGTACTGGTGATTTCAAAACTCTATTCATTTCCAGATTGGAAAAGGGTCAAAACTACACTATAAGGAAGCTAGATTGCTTTGACTAGGGCAAATCTGAAGTAGGTTCTGATTTCTAAGCTACAATTGCTTGATCTTCTTTGTCCTGGGTGATGTAATGGATAGCATACTCTAACAGAAATCAGATCAGAAAACTTGAAAATTTCATCGCTGTGGGTGGGAGTCAAACCCGCATCGCCCGATTACCATTCGAGCGCAATTCCCGCTCCACGACGATTAAATTTTCAAGTTTTCTGATGTGATTTAATTCACATGTGAAACAGTAATTACAGTCCATTCGGCGATGTCTGATTGCTGTATTGGTTATCATGACGTATTTACCACGTATTATGTGAAGAATATATCTTCAGCTCTGAAAGAGATCAGGAGATGAGGATTCGATTCTTACTGCAGGGCGATAAAATTTTCAAGTTTTTTGAGAAATGTTACATGGTTGATGAGTAAGAACTACACACAATTTCAGCATTTATAATCTGATTGCTGTGAATAATGAATGCTCATTTTCTGACTGCTATGAATATTCTTGTGAATTTCCCATGCATTTATGATGAATATTTCTTCCTGCATTAAAATAAAAATATGTTAAATGTTGTTTGGTTCATTTCATGCCAGACATAAAAATAAACCATTTCAAAGACATAGTCATTGGCTTTTCTTAATTTTCACATGAAGGAAGGTAGAAACATCCATATTTTGCAGTTCTTATCTAGTTTATTAACAGATATGAGCAATTAAGACATGGTCCAAGTGACTAAATGTGAGAAATATGTTATTACAAATTGGCATTAACCCTCAGCTGACAGGATGAGTTAATGACAGTCCATTTTGAGTATATTAATAATATCGGAATTTATCTTTGCTCATTATTTAGGAATATTTACCTGCGTTAAAAAAAAGTTAAAATGGCATATGCCTCATCAATTAATTTTTAAATTTTGAATTTATAATTACCAGTATAAGTTAGCAACTATGCATATCAACAAATTTCTTAATGCGGCAAGTAGCATGTTTAATGGTGATTTTTAAGTTTTTTGCTCCATAGGTCTCTTTGACCTCAGCACAGCAGTTATGAAACACAGTCATCCCAGCCATTGGAGATTATGTGATATTCATGGATCTGTATCACACATGTGATATTCAGAGGCAGACTGACCTGGGATGGTAGGGTGTGATCACACCCCTGGGCCTTAAGTCCGTGGGCCCTAGAAAAAAAAAAAAAAAAACCCCAAAAAATGCACCCAAAATACATATTCAGTAAGTTTATATATTAAAATCTTAAATTGCTAAAATGTGCAGTGACTCAAATTGGCCTACTTTTGTCTTCTCCCGTGGTACGTGCGTATGTACTATGTATGAGTCCATCTCCCTCACATCTCGTGTACAAATGTTACTCCTCTCAATATCGAATATCCCACTTTCTCCTTGCTTCCCCCACCCTTACCTCCATATCCCCATAGAATACAGTCCAATCTGTTCCAAAAATGGAAAAGCCCGCTGAGAAAACATTCCAACCATGATTTAGAAGATCATTAAATTTAATCCCCATTGTAACATCAGATAAGAATTCATAAAGTCAGAGTAAAATTAAATGATGAATATGCTAGGGACAGATGAAATGACTGCAACTGCTGCAAAATGCATAAATAATAACACCGCCAGGCACTAGCTTATTAAAACTCCCATCTCAAGTCGCACCGTGAGCGGACTCAGGGGTTCTTGGTGAAACGTGTTCCAGTGTTCTTGTTCTGCCAACATTCAGTCCCCAACCAAAAGGGGTAAGGGGAGGGGGCAGATTCCTGGGGCCTACGGTCCGACAATGCAGGACAAATGACAATTTAAATTTTAAGCAAAAAAATGTAGAAGAAATGGAAAAAGCACATTAGTGTACTGTGAAATTTATGTATACCCATCGAAAAAAATTTTTGCCCAAAAATAAATGCCAAAAATACTCCTTTAAAAATGAGACTAAATATTTAAAAAAAAAGAAAGAATAAGACCCTCATGTAGAGGCGTAACTACCACCCTGCAGCTGTGTGGACGCAGGTAACCAAGGAGTGTACTGCAGCTTCCAGTTATAGTTTTTTGAAAAAATTCAAACGCACCCGAAGACAAACGAACGGTGGTGCAGTGGTCTAAGCGCTAGCTTATGCCCATTCGTCCGTGAAGGGGTCCGGGTTCGAATCCCGGTGAGGCATGGATGTTGTGTTTGTCTTACGGAACTGGTTCTCTCCCTTCCTTGGAACCAGTGACCCTAAATTAGGGAAGGGCGACTGCTTATAACCCAATGAGTTGCTTACAGTGGTTGTTAAACCTTCAATAAAAAAAAAAAAAAAAAAAAAGAAAAAGACGAACAAATAATCAACCCAAAGGTTCATATTTTCTTTTAAGGTACATTTAGCTTTGCCTAAACAAATACCAAGTTTCATTTTTAAAGAACTTGATATTTTACAGATTGAAGCTATTCAGCCCTTTGGCTCCGAGTTGTAATACGATCGGTCTCCAATTGCCCTCTCTTTGCGCTGCTGAGGAAAAGCGCGAGGCCACATGGGGATTTTCCATGGAGGATGTGGGCAAACAGTAAGTCAGTCACCTAGGATTACATACACGACAGGCGCCAATGTTTATTCATAGAGGTCGCAAATCTGCCATGTACAAGAGGGGATTTCTTCAAGTGATTTATTTAAGTTTTATACAAAACAATTACATGTATTGTTAAATCTATTACTTAAAAAGTTAAAACTACAGAGCTCTAGGTACCGACATTACTTTTCCAGACACACTTCCTGACCCCCCCCCCCCCCAAATCCACCACACACACACACCACAAGAAATGCAACCTTACTTGTGCTTGAAATACTGGGAAAATTACTGCGCTTAGGGGCGCTAAAGTAAATCTTGTGGGAGACACACACGTTGTGCTAGTTACGCCACTGCCTTCATCGAGTCTCCCGACACACACAGAGAATCGAAGAGTAAGAGGTTGGATGTAGCCCAGTGTGGTACAAGGAATGTCTTGCATAAACAGGTGGATTCTTTAGCAGTACCAAATTAATAATACAGTTATTAGAATTGATATGGGTATTTCTTCAGTAGAAGAAAAAGTTAATGAGAATGTGTTGAGATGGATTGGAAGTGTATTTTGCATGGGAAATGAAAAATTACCTAGACAGGTGTTTCATTCTATGGTTTCAGGCTGTGTACCAGGAGATAGACATAGAACAAGGTGAGCTGAAGACGTTAAATCAGCCGCTAATGATTGAGGAAGCAAAGGAATACGTTAGGCAGAAAATCTTGCTGTGGACAGGAAGAAATGGAGAAAGTTCGTTAAATATTAATTAGCATTATTTTTTCATTCTTTTTTAAACTGTGTCAACATTACTTTTGACCACAACATTGGGTACATAGAAGTGAGGTGGTGAAAAATAAACAACACAGTTATGATTTTTTAGGAATTAATTTTTAGTTTTGTGCTTGATGCAAGGTTCAAATTGCTTACCAAATGAATTTTTTCTTCCTGAATAACTTTGCACATCTAAGTACAGGACCTTCACATTTTTATGCTCAACGATTTTCTGCTGGGTTCATATGCCTCCTGGATTTAAGGTGAATTCCATAAATGGACCTTTTTCTCCCTATTTGCCTGCAAACTCCTAAAAAAGTCTTTAAATTTGATTTTGACTCTTTGAAATTATTGAACTTCAGACATGTTCAATGTCTTGGGCTGAAGGTGAGCTCCATTTTTTTTTTTTTTTCAAAATTTGCAGTTTTCCTTATCTGCTTGGAAGCTATTTTGAGTTCAGCTTTCCCAGCCAATATGTACTAGATCCTCTCTGGATAGGGTGAGCAACAAGCGTGATTAGATACACTTCACCATGTGCCTCCGCATTGCTTTGTTGAACACCAAGCTCTCTCAGTGCTACAGATTCTCCATAGTCACTCACTACAGAAATTGTTGGTCTGCTATGGAGTACAGAAAACCAAGTATACTGCAAACAATTGAAAATCTCTGTGGAACAATGTTATTCAACAGCTGTGTAAAGTTTATTTCAATGTTTTCAAGTTTTCCAACAATTTATTAAGCATTTATTGCATGTTTTTAATATTGTGAAATTTCTTCAATGTTTTCTCAGTATTTTTTTGCATGTTTTCATTCTGTTCACTGGCCCAAAATGTTTGAAACCACCAGAAATTATTGTTCTACAAGCAGGGATGTGAATGTTCCATGATTTTCAGAATTTCGAATTTTTCTGACCAAGCTTTAATTTTTTTCTTTTTTTTTTTTTTGATCATGTGGCTTGTTTTCAATATCTTTGGTAATTGTGAAAAAAATGACTTTGTATTTTTAAGAATTTTTTCTAATGACATGCAGTGTTTCTTATTCCAACAGTCTCTTCTTCAAGTCTAATCAGTAGAGCAAGCGTTTTCAAAATTGGTAGTTAGATTCTGTCAGTGATGAAATCTCAGCCACTGCCACTTCTGTTACCTTTAAATTAGTTTTCATGGCAGAGAGAACAAATCCAGTACTGTTTTTTTTAATTTATTTATTTAATTTTGTTTGAAACATATTTTTCCTTTCCTTGGTCACTTTTTGCTGTATCAAAGAACAAAGCAAGCATATTTTTCTTTTGTTTAAAGCGAAGTAAACACTTAAAAATGACTACGGGGAACAAAAGATGGTGATGGAGAGTCTAAGTTCTGATTTTGAACTTTTTTTTTTTTAGTAAAAAAAAAAAAAAAAGGAAAAGTGCTTGTTGTTTACGCTTATTGATAAAGCAAGAAGTGATGAAGCAATGGGAAACCATGCATTTTCAGAGAAATAAAAAATTTATGATATCATTAGCTCTGCGAAAATAGAATAGACTTTCAAATATCAGTGCAAACCCTGCAACATGTCTACTTGCTGTTGTCTAATTAGCTTTTTATCACATCCTGGTCAAATTCCATATCATATAGTGGATACTTATGTATAACGTCTAACTAGTATAAATTTCAAATATAGTTTTTCAAGATAAATATAAAATGTCTCAAAATCTGCTGAATTTTTTTGAAGGATATTTACTTTTGTTGTATTAGCTCCTATTTGCAGAATTATAATTTTTTTTACAAAATTTCTCCTTTTTTTTTTTAATGTAATTCTAACCTCCAGAGCAACTTTTGCATCATTTAAAATCACTGCACATCACATCACTTATTTAAATTTATAGGTAACTGAAGATTTATGAGGATAAGTCCAAAAGTCTTTGTCAGCCATTGTTTTTTTGTTTTTTTTATATCACAGACTACATTGCTATGAGCATTATTCAGAATGCAAAACAGTGGCATATTTAGAGTTAACCAATGCCCCACAGAAATGTTAAAAGTAACATTTTCTGTTGCTGCATACCCCTCCACCAACTTATTTTTACTCTCTCCCTCTAATGTTGGAGAAAGTATTGCAATTGCAAAAAAATTTGACTTCCAGATTTCAATATAAATATAAATTTTGGGCTCCCTCAAATATGATTTGACTATTTTCATGGCGGTGTGTGTTTGTGTGAAATGCCTTTGTTGAGGATGAAAATTCAGAATTTTTATAAATATGGTCACTCACCCACAATACTTCCATATGTTATGTAAGGTTTTTTGGCACTGCTTTAATTGACATTATGCTACATGTGCTGTGGGATCTGCTGTCTCTTATCATCATATTCTATCCCACTGACAGTTCCCTTAAAGACAGATGAGCATGGATGAAATCAATTAGAATGTTTCATACTACCAGCTTTTCCAATGTCATTTTACTTGTATGGTAACAGTCTTGTGATTAAACTTGGGAAGGAAACAGAAATTTTAAGGGAAATATGAAAAGTCTTATTAAACACTGAATTATAGATTACATTCTAAGAAAATTGGCCAGAAATAACAGTCCAGTTTCTAAGCTCAGTTGCAGTGTAGCATTAAGTAATATTACCCTCAAAACAACTTTTAGTAATCTTGCATTTAAGCTAGTAAAGTGATACTTGTAGATGACATACTTGAGAATCATGCTCCTGAAACGTAGAATGATGAATTTATCCCTTTTTTTTTTTAGGAGCAAAATGAAAATTCGTTATTTTTGAGGGCCTGCACCTGGGCTTCGTTGGCTTCCCTGTAAATCCACCCCTAGAATGAAAGTTGATTCAAGTTTTCATTTTACAATGCATTTTAGTAATTTTTTACCAGCAGATGGTGACAGTCACTATGACATCATTCTAAGCACATTTTCATTTCTGTCCATCCATACCCATGGCAGGTCTTTTCTAATTGTTTTCTGTCACTGCAGTGTTAGAACAATGATGTTTTCTAACATTTGGCCATCTTTGGCTGACCCAGCAGAAGGTGATGTGATCTGATGTGTAGTAAACTGAAAATGACTACCTGACTTTACACAGAAGATAAATTTGGATTGGGACACAGGGACATTTCATTGGGACACAGGGACATTTCCATCACACAGGGACATTCCATTGGGACACAGGGACATTTCCCAGTGGACCACTTGAGAAACGATACACTTTCTCATATTATTTTTGTCTGAATTTTTGGAGTGAGCAGTTAATTATTATCATATTTATGGATAAATAAGCCTTAATGTTGTTTGAGCTTTATTTTTGTTTAAAAAGTTACTTTATAAAAAAATAAAACGTTTCTATCTACTATAGCTGAAAGTTCCTGATCAGTCTGCAATGGATATTGTGGTACCACCAAATAATCTGCAGAGCAGTCACTGGCAAAACGACGACTGGGTGCGAAAAATAATAGAAATTTGCACAGGTAGAAATAAAAAGTTAAAAAAGAGTCTGCGAGAAAAGAAAGTCATCATCTTATATTTACATTTCTTTTACCTAAATAGGCTTTGCCTACACTGCAGCAATTGCAATAACTAGTGTATCAAGGATATTAACCTCTGAAACTGGATTTTTTTGTTGAATTTTAAAGCAACTCTTTTGCCATAACCATCGGTAAAAGCCAGAAGGCAATGCCAAGACAGAGTTTTTTTTTTGCGCTCTGCAACACTCCTATTTAACTGTAAGAAATCAGACACTATGCTAATAACTGTCTCCTTTATCTTCCTTTTGAATGTAATGCCACCTGTTTATGTGCATGTGTATTGTGTATGTATGTATATATAAATTCACTGCATGTTGAGTGCCACTCTATTATACGTAAAAATAAATTAAAAAGTTTAAGATAACCACCTAAATTTGTTTCTTACTTAATATGTTTAAAATGTGAAAAATTTCAGCCCATTCGAAAAATGCTTTGAGGTTTCACAGCATCATCAAATTTAATGTGTTCCAAACACAGAGCAGTCATTTCTTAGTATACTTTTCAAAGCTGTAACTGCAAAGTAAAGTCTTTCAACTTATGATCATGAAGAAATATTAACTTTAATAGAATAAAATAATTTTTAACAACAATACATGAAAGAGAAAAACATCATGAGAAAAAAACTGATTTCTGGAAAAATTATCGCTCCATCCAACCTCCATTGTCAGAAAGTTTTGCCTTCATTTTCATGCTGAAACACAAAGGCTTATCTAATAAAATGATATTTAACAACAGTTCTACTTGTCAAAAAGAAGATCGCGAGAAAAAAAAAAAAATTTTAAGGAGAAATCTTAACTTTATCAACTTCCAAATTCTGTTTTCCAAAAATTTCCCCTTTCACTTTCAATCTTAAATATAAATGCTTATGTAATTAAGTGGTATTTAACAACAATGTTGGACACAGTGAAAAAAATATTGTCACAGATATTGGATAGTCTCTCCTGTTGTTGGAAATTTTTGCCTTTATGTTTAAGTTGAAACAAACATTTTCTGCAACAAAATGATATTTGGACAGACAAAACATACTGAAAAGCAAATTATGATTATGGGACAAATCTTTGTTCTGCCCAACTTTAGTTTTTGAACATTTTTCCTTCATTTTAAAGCTGAAATACAAATAGTCAAACCCCCATTTAATGGACTGATTTAACGAATTCCATGATTTTACGTACATTTTTTATGGTTCGGATGGAACTACATTGAAATTAATGCTTGGCGTTTCCTGATTTAATGAACACATTTCCTCAATTTAGCAAATATTAAAAAAAAAAAAAAAAAAAAAAAAAAAAAAAAAAAACACCAAACTATGCTAACCAGTATTTTCATGATAAAATTTTGCTAGAAAGAGAGCCTCAACTAACAGGATAATTTTATGCATGCAGTTAACCAGCGTTTTAAAAAACACCATCTGCAAAACAGCTTGACGGAATCATAAATCAGTTCGCCTTTTGTCCAACTATCAAGGGCAACTTAGGCTTTGTAAGCTTCTTACAGGCAAATGACCAACAAGTTCCAAAGGAGCGCAATGTTTTCTTACATGGGTGGGAAGCAGGAAAAAGAAAGTCGGTGTGGGGGAGGAAATCTAGAGTACCATGGGGATTCTTGTTTACAGCTACAGACAGAACAATAGCTTTCTGTGAAGTCAGGGGACACACATTGTATGTGCCCATTCCTGAACCTCTGTAATTCTTCCCCAAATTGCGCTTCTTCTTTTCTTCTGAGCGTTAAATCTACAGGTCAGATTAAACAACACAGCTCATTTACGGATAAAGTTTTGATGAACATAGATAGCACTAGAAAAGTTAGAAGCGAAATTCGCTGATCACTGTAGTTTGCATAATGCATTTTGTGAGAGCATTTAAAAAAAATGAATGACTGCAGCAAAATAATAATAAAAAAAGAAGCAAAATTTTTTCTATCAGTGAAAAAAATGGACATTTTGTCGCAGCTTGATGCGAACCCTGGATAACAGACTGCTGTAGCAGAGAAACACTAAATTTTAAAGTCAACGTTGTGTACCATAGTGAAAAACAGAAAGTAAATTGAATGCTGTGCATCAAAGTGTGAGCAATTTTCAAGTAAGAGGAAATCTAGGAAAGCATCGCCCCTGAGTGAGTTGGAAAATGCTCTTGTCACTTGGTTCTAACAAACACGGGCCTGTTGCCTGCTAGTGATTACTGTTGAAGGGAAAAGCAGTTCATCTTGCCCAGTGACTTCAAATAAAGGAATTCACCGCATCAAATGAATGGATTGATCGTTTTAAGCAAAGACATAACGTAGTGTATAGAACTATCCGGCAAAAGCAAATGTGTTGATCCCGTGATGGTACAAATGTTACAAATAAAGAGCTCCACAAATTATTGAAGGGTACATGCTGTGTGACATCTTTAATGCTGATGAAACTGGACTGTTTTATAACCTGCAGTCAGATAAAACACCATGTTTTTGCAATGACACCTACCATGGACGAAAGGATTCAAAAGACAGAATCACTGTTCTTGCTTCTGTTTGATTATGCAAAATTGATTTGCTTTGCATAATTTTTTCATTATGTAATATTCCAGTGTGCATGCTAATTAATGGTGTGCAAGTACTGTGAAGTTACATGATGTAAAAATTAATTTCTGCACATGGCTGCTATGCAGCCATATGGAGGTACATATACACCCTGATTCATAAAGAAGTATACAGTTTCCAGATGCTGTAAAACAGTAACAGTTGAAGACACGGACCACAACTGCAAACTGCTAGATAGATGTACTCGTAAAGTTTGTGTCCCGTTACTGAGGGAAGTGACATAGGCAATAGCGTGCGTGCCACATGACTAGTCAATCAAAATGGCAGCATCTGCAGTGGAGAAGGCATTTCGTGTTCTTGAATTGAGCAAAATGGAATCTGTAACTGTTGTGCAACGGCATTTTCGATCACGATTCGGAAAAGAACCTCCAACCAAAAAATCTATCTACGATTGGCATAAAAAATGTAAAACTACACGCTGTTTGTGCAAACTTAAAAGTCCTGGACAACCGCATGTGTCGGAAGAAGTCGTCGATAGTGTTTGCTCCGCCATTCAACGAAGCCCGGGAAAATCAATGGGGTGGGTGAGTTGTGAAGTGCACATTTCACAGCCCACTGTCTGGAGAATTTTGAGAAAGAAACTGAAAATGATTCCATACAAAGTGCAGATGTTGCAAAATCTCGCTGACCTTGACAAGACAAAGCGCTTTGAATTTTGTGCTGAAATGCAGCACCATTTTGAAAATGACGATTTTGCCGATCACTTAGTTTTCACCGATGAAGCTAAATTTCACGTGAGTGGTCAGGTAAACAAGCGCAATGTTCGCTTTTGGGGAACGGAGAATCCCAGATTTACAGTGCAACATGTGCAAGATTCCGCTAAGGTAAATGTGTTCTGTTCTGTGCTGTGTCCAAAAAGAAAGTGTACGGCCGCTTCTTTTTTCACGAGAAAACTGTCACGGGAGGCTCTTTTCTGGATATGTTAAGTCTTTGGTTGATGCCACAGTTGCAGGATGACAGTGACAATGGTTAGGCAATGTGTGAGATTATCTTAATGAACATCTTCCTCACCGATGGATTGGACGAGCCGCGGACTACAACATGCCACTGACCCAATGGCCACCCAGAAGTCCTGACTTAACACCTTGTGACTTTTCCCTGTGGGGGTACGTAAAGGACAAGGTATTCGCCCCTCCCCTTCCTGTTGATCTAGCGGAGATGAAACAGCATATCACAGCCACTATCACTGCACTTGATTCAGATATCTTACCTCGCATTTGGGCGGAAATGGATTACCGGCTCGATGTGTGTCGTGTGACTAAGGGCGCACACAGAACACCTGTGGCTGTCTCTAAAAAAAACTTGAAACATTCCCTTACAATTCTGTTACAGGTAACATAAAATATCTTACATTGTTCTTGTTTTATAGTGCGTTGAAACTGCATACTTCTTTATGAGTTACCCTGTATAATGAGTACACCGGAAATTACGTTTTATGATATCTGAACTTTTTAGTCATCATGATTTTTTATTTTTTATTTTGATACATTTATGAATGCATGTTTAGGCCATCACTTAGTTTGTGTCGCTATCTCAGAGCATAGTGGCTGGCTGGGACTCTGGAAGAAAAAATAAAAAAGAAATAATTTTATTCATATGAACAGTGGAACAACTTTTTCCAGCTTAAGTATTTTTTGTTTAGCTGTGGAATAATAATCTATATGTCTAGAACTGGGTTGTAAAAATTCTTTTTGTGTTGGTTATATCTCTTTTTACTGACTGAGATAAAAAAAAAAAAAAAAAGGTGGATATGTTCCATAAAAAGCTTATTTGAAATGGTTCAGAAACGACAAGAATGATTAATTTGGACATAGTTAATACATATCCCTCTATTCCAATCAGAAAACTTTGAATTTATTAACAATTTCTTTGAATAAAATATGGAATTGCAACAAATAACTTTCTTTTCTGTTGAATTCATACTGCAGTTCCATCATCTCAAAATTTAATGATAACATATTAACAAAGAAAAACAAGTCTTCCAATTGGATCAGCTATTTCAACAAAACTGGCTGAATATGAAGAAAAAGCATTTAAAGAAAATGAACTGCAGTTTGAGCTCTGTTAGATATGTAGTTGATATTTTTATTTTTTATGACTCAAGAACACATAATTCAAGGGAAGTTTTGAATAAATTCAATGAAATGGATCGGAACACTGAGTCAAAAGAAAAAGCACACAGTAATATGCAGCTTTCGGACATTATAAATTGTGAGATTGATGGATCAGATAGATTTTATTCATAATTTCAAGATGTACAATGCAATTATGAATTATATACATCTTAACACACAAGATCAGTTAAAATTAACACTGCACTTTTTTTTTGAATTATTAGCTAAGATTCTGTTTTCAACTCAACAGACAGCAGTTTCAGATATGGCCAAAACCTAAATTGATGATTCTCTCCAAGAGAATTGTCATAAATATTACATAGGAAATAAAGCAGGACAAAGCACACTACCACAACTCCGAGTCAATTAGAAAAGAAATAAGGTAGATTCCATTAGGAATTTATTGTAAACTAAACAGTTCCAGAAATAGTAAATTAAAAACATCCCAAATAAAATAGCTAACAGAAGTAGGACAATGCTTACACACAGAATATCTAAGAAAAAAACATCAAATTCTACCAGATTGCGATAAAAAGTATACCTGACGATTAATGCAGTAAAAGGTATAGAGGACAAACAGAAAAAAAAATGTAAACAGATAATTAAGATGAAACAGCTACTGTAAAGAAATAGAGATCAGAACAATGCAACAGTCAAACACAAAGATTTGCAAATGCAAACCACTTTGGGTCAATACAAATCTTGTATTATGAACCACAAAATAAGAGGAGCCTTATGAAAGAGACTACTGCTTTAATCAGATATACAGTTAAGTTTTTTTATAAATGAACCTTCAAAAACTTTTAAGTCCTATTTTTAAAAAAATATTTAATAGAAAAAAACTAGCATACAGGAAGCACACTGCCTGGAGTTTTTATTTAGCATTGTCAATAGCTTTAAGTGGAATCTGGCAATATAATTCAAATTGCAATTAGTGTTGACAAACTGTAAGAACTAAATTACAAAGCATTAAGAAAAATCTTTGGCAGTCAACAAAAGTCCAGGAACATCTGCTAATAAACAAAAACTCACAGTGAGGAAAAGAAAAGAAACAGGACTTCATCTGAATATAAGATCGGCAGTTTTGACATACAATGACTGTTATCCATATGGCAAAGTCTGAAAATTTAAAATTTTGTTGCCTTAGATTAGAAATTGAGGCCTTATCTCCAAATATCTGTTCAATATATTACTATTATGTCACCAGGATAACACATCTCAAAACATTTCTAGCATGTGCAAAATCTGTTATAGGCTGCGTTGTCGTGGTTGCTGTAAGAGTAGTTGCATATTCAGATGGGAACTGGGTAATACTGGTTTGATTTTTTCTACAAGTCAGTTACACATTTTTTGGATTTTTTGATGAATTCATATCATTGAGGATATTGTGGTGTGGTGTTAGTGCAAATAAAGCATTGTCACTTTCATTAGTTTTATTTAATATTTACTTTATTGGACTGCATGTTGATGTATCTCTGCTGCCGATATGATATAGTTGAATATCAACTATTTGTAAAATAAAACTCATTTTATTTAGCTGTTTTTACTTTTTGTTAATAATTCCATATTATGAGAATTTTTATCTGTGAAATAATTTTTAAAATTAGCAAATTTTTGGAGATCTCCCTCATCAGGCTTATTCAGAGGAATTCACATCTCAGATAACTATACAGATAAGGTAAGGTCCAACTAAATTGCAGCAAATGCCTGGTAGAGAATGTTCCATGATTTTTAAGAACTCATTGTTTCTGGTGATAGATAATTTTTCTAATGAATTTTATTTCTTTGGGTTTTGTAACTAATTTGCAATTGTTTTTATTTATTATTTTTTCTAAGACTGTATTTTGATGGGTGCTTTCTGCTAGTATTTCTTTGAGTTCTTGTGTATGTACTTTGTCTTCAGTTAAGCTAAAAAAAAATTCTCCAAAAATTGTCTTGCCAAATTGGGTTTTATATAAAATGTATGGTAGGAATTACAATCTGAAGTTTTATTTGTATTCATGGATTTTTTGTATAAGTTTGCAAGTACTTTTCCATTTTTAATATAAATGGTAAGACCTAAAATTTTTTGCATATTTTCAAATTGAAAGTGGATTTTAAAGAACACTCAAACTCATTGAAAGTTTTTATCATTTTTTCTGGCAATAAATAAAACTTTGGATTATAGTTCTAACCACCCATTTTATATAAGTGCAAATTTGGTAAGTCAGTTCTTGGAGAAAATAAACTCAAAGAAATACAAGTGGAAAAAAATAACTGCTCAAAAGCAGTCTTAGAAAAAATGTTTGTAGGACATTTGATACACTTGTAAAAAAGCTTCCACAAAACATGATGAAATTCATAGCATCCAGCAAAAATGTCTTTGAAAATCTGCACTTTTGTGGATCTATCTTACCTGCAAGCTCAAAAACATTTTCAGGGAGTTTTGCCATCAGTTCCAGCCCTTCCATCATCAAGAGATAAAGTAACCCCCTCAATCATCTTGGAGTTTACCTCATCCCAATCTCAACATAAACTTGCATAGCAAAACAAAGCCACTGTGATGAACTGTACAAATAAAAATTGGACAAGCAGACATAGTGGGGATTCTTTAAAAATTGTTAGTTTTCAGAATAACATAACCCTTTTAAAAAAGAATTGGAGAAGGATCTGAAACAGAGCAGAAGGTCCATCATCAATGACATTGTAGGATATTCTCTACTAGGCATCTGGTGCAATTTAGTTGGAATTAACCCTAACCATACATCCATCGAGAAAGTGAATTCCTTTGAATAAACCTGATGAAGAAAATGAGTTGTTTCTGAAAATTTGCTAATTTCAAAAATTCTGTTTTAAACCCATAAATAGGAATTCTCAAAATATGGAATTATCAACTATGTTTTACTGCAGTGTTGAGTCTGCTAACAAAAATGGTTGTCAAAAAAAAAAAAAGTTTCTGAGCATGCTAATGTTAAATTCTGTGTGTGTGTGTTTTGAATCTTGGAGAAGTAAAAAAAATAAGTAATGATTTTTTATAAGTAAATGATGTTTAGCAGAAATTCCTGTGTAAAAAAGCCAGACCATTAGGACAAAAGATTGAAACAAACAGTGAAAGGATATAGCAGAACATAACACAGTAACAATTGAAAGATAGATTAAAATATTTCTAAGGAACTAATGCTTAAGATACGTAAATGAAATCATAAAATTTAAGACATCTTGGTAGCAACTTCTACTTCCTTTGGCCATGGAAGAAATTGAAGGAAGATAACATGAGGTGTTAGCATGTGGTAAATCAGATGTTGCCTGATAGTAAAATATATTGCCAAATAATAAGAATTTGAGATGTCCGTATTACAGTTATTTATTTGTAATACCCCTCAGGCTTTTCTTGCAGATCAAGTTTCATAAAGAGGGACATCCTTTTTGTCCTTGTATCAAAAAATACCTTCTCTCCTAATTTAACCAAGAGAAGCAAATGATCAAGTACTTTAGTTTCCTCCCTTTAAAAAAAAAAAAAGAAAGAAAAAAAAAGTCCATATTGTGTCAACAAAAGACTTAAAACAGAAAACCCCATCGTTCTTTGATGCTCAAGATACTGTATACACATTTAATATTGAACTGTTATTTTCTTCAGTGCTGTTCTTTAATGCCTACATGCTCCTAACAGGGTTTGCTCTGTCCCTGGAATCCTGGAAAAGTCCTGGAATTTGATTTCCCTTTTTTCCAGACCTGGAAAGTCCTTGGTTTTTCATACTTTTATGAAAGGTCGTGGAATAGTCCTGGAATTTTTTCTTGCAATGAAAAAATGAAAAAAAAAATGGTCGAAATGTTTGGATTGATTACACCACTTTGTTCTAGCTCCTTGGGGTGTCCGCTTGCAATGGCATTACTTCCTTCCATGGAGTGCAGTGACATGATGCCATGTCATGTGGCACTGCAGTGGAAGATATTTGAATGCCATATTTCCAGAGACCTTGGTTTGTGGTGTAGCAGTTGTGTGCAGTTGGAGTCACAACAGTGAGCATAAAACCCTTCCCGTAAGTCCAAAATGGCCATTCCTTTTAGCATGCACTTTCCTCAATGAAGGAGATTGATATGTATGTGGCTTTCCTGCCACTAATGTGCATGGGAGTAGATGACTCTGGAAGAGGAAATCTTCAGTGCCATGGCAAAATTGTTTTGTATTATTTACCATAGTGTCAAGTTCCAGATTGTGTCATATAGTTTAACGCAGAGCAATTTTTATAGCGGCAAATTTTGCCACTTCATTGTAGATAAATGTAACACACATTCGAGACCACTCTAACAGTGGAACCCACGGGACTTCATAAGGATTCCAAATGCATAGTAAATTTCAAATATAGAACAAAGCACTCTGATTTTAGTAAAAATTTAGGTCCTTGGAATTTTTTGATGAACTGGAAATTTCAGTCCTGGAATTTATTTTCTGTAAACATGTATGAACCTTGTCCTGATCAAGAAACTTGTGGAACATCATGAGTTTCAAGGTGTGTTCATCAAGGCCCTGTATGACTATTTTTGAAACCTTGCAAAATTATTGCTGTTTTGTATAAAATGGTATTTACTACCAACAAAAACAAGGTTTCCCAATAGGCTCTCCACTTTCCCGTTGCTTGATGAAATTTATATGCAAAATTTGGAAAAGTTTTTTATTGCTTCATCCCACTTAAGACCCATTATTTGGGTAAGGTATGTATTTGACATTTTCATTATCACACCAGAAAAAAGGCATTATTGGCACTTAGGCCATCTATTTCTTTCAAATTTAATAATATGAAGTTCATGTCTAAGGAACAATAACATAAACTTTCTTGATGTTAACATTAACTCAGACTATTCTCTTGGCCTTTCTGTCTACAGGAAACCTACTTCCATTTACAATATCAACCCTTACCATTCCTATACCTCTCAGAAATACAAATTCATAGCATTCAAATCATACACACACATGGAGCTAACCTTATTTACAATAGCTCTCTTTCAAATCAAAAGTGATGCAGTGGTGTAAGTGCTGGCTTATGACCATTCGTCCGTGCAAGGTCCAGGTTTAAATCCTGGTGAGGCATGGATGTTGTTTGTCTTATGGTACTGGTTCTCTCCCTTCCCTGGAACCAGTGACCCTAAATTAGGGATGGGTGACTGCTTATAGTCCACTGAGTTGCTCATGGTGGTTGTTAAACCCCTAATCGAAAAAAAAGTATGAATAAAAAGATATTTTCTGTCAGTGTAATATTAGACTGCATATTTTTGTCTTCTATATTTTTTATAAATTCTAATTTCAATTTCCTCATTCATATACTTCTGTAATATATTAGAATTGTTTCATACCTTTGTAAAGAACACCCAGAAATGTACAAATGAACTGCATTATATTGGTTTAAACAGAGAACAGATTTCGAGAAGTGATTTGTAATTATCCAAAATAAACTGTGCTGTGTTAAATCATCAAGTGAACAGAATTTGAAAAGTAATGTTATCTAAAATGTGATGCTTTGATGTACTTCATATTTGTGAATTTTGTTTCTTAATTTTCTCTCTCCTGTTGTTACATTCAACAAAAATGAGCTGTTAGTCACATGCATTTTCCTTGTATTCTAATCAGCTGTAGTTGTAACAGCAGTTTAAATTTCTTTTTTTAAAGTTCACATCTTTTGCGTTATCTAGTACTGTCTTCTGTTTGTTTATAAACACGTTGTTTATTATGTTTGGTTTTCTGCATCAGAATTTCTGTGCAATCTAAAAGTTACTTTAAAAGTTTGATTCACCAGTCATCTCACTTTTATAATACTGATTAGGTTAAGTTCATGACCTCTGATTACTTTGGCAAAATGTAATTGTATCAGTATTAATAGAGAAAAAGGAAATGGCAACCTCATTATGTTACAGCCGTAAATCTAAAAGTGTTTTCTGTACACATTTGAACAAGTTGTATTTGGTCATCAGAGAACCTTTGAACCTTTTTTTTTTTTTTTTTTTTGGTGTTAGTTTATGTGTGAAAATATTAGTTAAAATTCATTGTTTTGTGCATTATCTGCAATAAAAGTTCTTGTGTATTTTTACTTTATTGTATTTTTGGTTCTATGATCTGTTATGTTTTATTTGGGCCGAGGTCTGTACTTTTAGTATGAAGATTGTTAGTATTTTTTGTATGCATGCACACAAAAAAAAATTGTCACTTTTATATGTTTTTGTTTCATAATTTTGCATGTTACATTCATGCTTAAGTTTCTGTTTCTTTTGTATGTCTTTTTGTAAAAGTGAATGTTGGGCATGCTATTTTAATTTGAAAGCTGCATTCATTTGCATAGTTATTTAATAAAACCACTTTTAAGAACAAAATGTAATATGTCACTTTAATGAGCAAAAGTGTAAAATCTGAGGTTTTTTTTATTTCTGAGAAAGATTTATGTACGATTACAATAATTTGAAGTGGAAACATTGTGTAATGCGGTATATTATGTAAAAATAAGAACAAAAGCAGAAATAAAATCATTATTTTAAAACCCGAACAATTTCTTTTCAGAGAGCATTGTCAGTAAATGAAACAGCGCTAAAAGGAAACAAATTCAGGAGAACTGGATGATTGTAAAAATATTCTTGTAAAACATAGGAAGATGTTGCAAAAGGATCATGACTCATGAATGCAAGAGGATGAAATTATCAGCCGAGGATCTCGTGGACAAAGATCAAACTCTGACAAGGAATCATCAAGACAAGTATAGTGTAAATTCAGTGGACAACATGCAAGACAAGCAGAATGGAATATTAAAGGACTGTAAAGGTAAACAAGACATGATGAACATTTTAAAGGAACATTTGCTGCATGAAAATTTGAAAAATTTTCTTAAGATACAAGAAAAAGTTGTATTGAATTGTTGTCAATATGTGAACACAAATTCTTATTATGCAGAGCATGTAGAAACCTCATAAATTAAGTGAAATAAGATGTTAAAGTATTAAATGTGTAGAAACAGAAACTTGGTACCTCAGAACAGAGGAAAATTTGATTAGTATGATATAGAAAACAGTCGAAAATTAAGAAAGTAAAAATGGTTTAAACTGGAAAACAAAATTAACTGGTGAAAAACAGGATTTTCCTTATTACTTGTAAAAGAACTAAAAAAAGGATAAGGCCTTGAGAGTGAGAATTGCTTAGCCTGATGAAATAAGCAATTTTAAAAATCTTGATTCTCAGTATAAACCCAAGATCATAAAATGAGTGGTAGGCAATGCACGTAACTAACAAACAAATTAAGAAGAAGGTAGTGTAGAACACGCTAAGTTACATATTAAAAAGTTTAAGGCAAATATATTTCGGCCATTACTATGGCCTTCATCAGTGCGACTACGATTGGTTTACGTTGCCAGATTGGAAAGGTAAGTTTTGTAATGGTAACTCCGGGTGACGTGATGCAATGAGGATTTCCAGATGTAAGGAATGAAAATGGGGAGCTCAGAGTTGCAATTTTTGGAAAATAAAATTTTCAAACTTTCTCTAAACCTCGGAGCATAACGATTTTGGAAAGGAGCCAACTTTTTAGTATCGGACCAAAGTGGAATAGCAGAAGTGTCAGCCATGGTAAGAAGAGATAAGGCAGATGAAGGTTTTCCAAATTTCACATCAGTAAACCTTCATCTTCCTTGTCTCTTCTTACCATGGCTGACACTTCTGCTATTCCACTTTGGTCCGATACTAAAAAGTTGGCTCCTTTCCAAAATCGTTATGCTCCGAGGTTTAGAGAAAGTTTGAAAATTTTATTTTCCAAAAATTGCAACTCTGAGCTCCCCATTTTCATTCCTTACATCTGGAAATCCCTCATTGCATCACGTCACCCGGAGTTACCATTACAAAACTTACCTTTCCAATCTGGCAACGTAAACCAATCGTAGTCACACTGATGAAGGCCATAGTAATGGCCGAAATATATTTGCCTTAAACTTTTTAATACGTAACTTAGCGTGTTCTACACTACCTTCTTCTTAATAAACCCAAGTTTAACTCTGCATTATGTAGGATGTTTTAAATATTACCAAGTGTGGAATCAGAGTCAAATTTAACCATATGATGCATAACAAACATTCCAGTGAAAAAAGTATTAATTCTTCCACACATTTATAAAAAAAATGGTATCTTATTTGTAGTGGCACATCTAAGAATTTCAAGTTATTGACATGTAACTGTTGTGACTAAGTATTGAAATTACACATGCACACACACATTCTCTCTCTCTCTCTCTCTCTCTTGCTCTCTGTCAAACCCTTTCAGTGAAAATATATTGATTTTTTTATATAAAAATGTTACATACATTCTCTCTCCAGTTTTTTCAGCATTAGCTCTTTTTGTATTTAAGAATGACACATACACATTATCTCTAACCCTTTCAGCAAAAAAAATCTTGTATATAAGAATGAGACACAGATATTTTTTATATATAAGAAAGATGCACTTTGTGTCTCTAATCTGTTCAGCAAAAATATACTGCTTTTTTTTTTTTTTTTGAAGGATGATACACACATTCTCTCTCTCTAACCTCTTCAATAGAAATTTATTGATTTTTTTTTTTTTTTTTGCATATAAGAATGACGCACACATTTCTCTCAAACCTTTTCAGCAAAATTATGCCAATTTTTTTGTAATAAGAATGTTAATACCCTACATGTTAATTAAAAAATATGTTGTCACAATACACTGATTCAATCAGTGTGTTATTCTGTGTGTGCCTTACAAAATTAATATCCTTTTTTGTATGTTGGCATATTTTATTTATATGAATTCTTCATTGTGCCAGTTTCAAAAAACAAGATGGCAACTAAAAATTAGAGTCTATTGTGAGCTTATCCAGAAAGGAGAACATATGATTCCTCAGCTGACATTGAAGGGCAACAGGCAGAGGAACAAGGGGAAGGATGAATGGATGATTTGTCTGCATGGAAATTATCCACAACCCTTTAGATGTCCAGGCTGTTTGTTAGCTGTTAGTCTCCCTTTCAGAGATGGCACATGAATAATATTTAAAGCTTCCACTTCTAGTGTTAAGATTTTCTCTGTAGTGAAGCATATTTTCTTTCTCTCTTTTCTTCTGATAAGACTTAGTAATTGTAGTAGTCTCAAGTCAAAATTTTCCACAGCAGCAGCTTCGACATTGTGAGCACCAGATAAATATTTCCCGATCTATGTTTGTTTGTGTTTTTCCTATTGTCGAAATAACAGGAAAAAAATAAGGAATTAGAAAAAGTATTTCCAGATCAATTCAATAACGAAGGAAAATTTTCATGCTTATGATTTATTACGTACATTAAAAGTAAGATTTTTCGGCTGAATATCAGCCTTAGTCACACTAGTAGCAAGTGTTTATATGGTTGACATTGTTCCCTTAACTGTTGCCAGTAGAGATTTCCAAATAATTGGAATGTTGAAAGGTGCGTCCAAATGAGACTTTTTGCTTAGAAGAATTTTGATGCTTTCCATGTGGTCTAAGGAAATTTGTTTGAGAAAAGTGCAATCCTTTTGATGCTGGTCCAGTTTGGAGAGGCAGGGGTATCTTCAGTTGTGAGAAGAAAGACAGAGAGAGCAGAAGTAGGGAATTGTGTGAGAAAAAGAAAGCAAAAGTAGGGAGGTCTTTTTCTGGCATTCCTTTTATGTTTTTCAGTTGATTGAATGAAAAGTGCTGCCAATATAACACATTTCGTCTGAAGAAGTAGACACAAGAATGAAGTACACACCAGGAGGGTCTAAAGGGTCCAAAGGATCGTTTTCTTTAGATATTGATTGGAAGGTAGTAGTAAGAAGATTTAATTGCAAGCCTGTAACCAAAATTTTTAAAAAAAATTTACGAGTTTGTGAGTGAAAGATTGATGGTAGGGAATTGAACTAATAAAAGATATATAAGAAAGTTTTCTACAGAGGAGATAGGTTGCACACAAATTGTTTGGCATTAAGCTTTTTGAAAAGTTTGGTGGCAGTTTTGATTGGAAACTGATGGTCTGTAGTTATTTCTTCGATGATTGCTTATTCTTTTTGTAATGTGTGGGGATCATTGCAAGTAACATTGACATGGTGAAGAATGATTTTAGAGCTGCAAGTTTATAAGAAACAGCTGTATTGTAGTAAAATAGGATAAGTTTGTGATGGTGGTGAGTTTTCTATAGACAGATCTTTAGAGTTGGTTATTAATTCTAGTAATTTTTTTTCATCCAAGAAATTAATATAGTTATTGATTTCATGATTGAAGGTGAAATTAGTAGTGGGGAATTTTCTAGAGATAGAAAAGGCGAGGTTGTGTAATTCCTTTTAAGTCAATTTTGTTTTCCTGTTGTGAAAGATTGCCCTACCCAAAAAATAGGTTAAAAAATTTGTTTCAAGAATTTCGCAATTATAATTTTATAGAAATATTTTACCAAGTATTCTGAAGTTTTGATGTAATAAGAATGAATTACCTGCCAAAGTGATGTGCATACAAAATGAGTGTTGAATCATATTGCATCGTGTTGTGTGACAGAGCACTGTGAGAGATGGAACATGGTATGGTAGGTGTTGAGAGCTGTATTTTTAGTGGTACCAGTAAACCACCATGAGCAACTCTTAGCACTGTGAGCAGTTTCTCATCCCTAATTTGGAGCGTACTCGTTCTTCGGAAGAGGCAGAGTCAATGTCATAAGACAAACATACCACCAGGGCCTTATTTGTGATACAAACCTGGGCCCATGACTGATGAATAGTAGTGCCTGAGACCACTCAGCCCTTGGGGTGGTGGGTCTAGGTTTGAATTCTGACACTGGTTCAGTTCTTTCCCTTTAACCAGAAAATTAGTGATAATTGACTCCTCCCTAGTGTGACATGCATTAAACCCAAAAAAACAAAAAGTGCTTTAGACTAGGAAAAGCTTGTAACTTACATCATACAAAAGTTGTTCAGAGGAAAGGCATTGTCTAATTTCAAAGTTTGTTTTTGGCCTGTTCAGCATTCACCTATGGAAGAAATGTAACCAAGCCACAAAGAAATATTCAGACCTAGAATAGAAAAAGATTTCTTCATCAAAGGGTTACCAACATGTGAACAGGCAGAAATATACCATTTCTTTTGCTTCTTGCACAAAGTGACTGGGTTCTGCAAGAGTTAAAACACCATTTGGTTATCTTTTATATCTTTCCCAAAGGTATGCAGTGGCAGCTCTGTATATCTTTTATAATTATTATGGGTATTGCTTTTAAAAGTTTCCATCTGCTGCAGTTTTCTGTCGCTCTGCAAGAATCATAGTCATTCAACACTTTGTTTACTCTGAGCTAAATATTGCATCAAATCCTTTTCCAATCGATTAATTTCTACTACATTGAGACTTTGGTATTCTGTTCCCAGTTACACTTTTCTGAAAGGTAGAGTATAGCAGGCTTCATGCAACAGTAACCATCTAAGAATTAAGTAAAACAACACACAGTTTACATATAGTAATTAAATTCTTATAAGCGGAAGCTTTTATGGTATGTCTTTTTCACCCGCCATTAACTGAATCAGAAGACTGGCTACCAGAACAGAAACTTGAATTGGTGATTCAGGAGCTATTGACAAACTTTAGTAGAGAGATTACTAACATAAGTGGATGGGTTCATACCTCATAAATGGGTGATTTTAGCTCCCTCCTTACTCTTGTTTTTGGTGGTCTATATCTTCAGATATCCAAATAAATGGGATTTTGTTAGGGATATCTGAATTGCAGTTCTTGGTTAGCAATATTTCAGTACTTTCTTGAAAACTAAGAAAAGCTTTGTTTATAAAGGAGGCAAGTTTTTTTGTTTTCGTGATAAAGGGGAACTGCAGAAGTGTCTTCAATGGTTATTAGGGCTGATAATGCTGTTTTTGGAAGATCATTTAACACATCATGTTTGTGTTCATGTAGTCTTGGGTTAAAGCTTTGGTATGTGCTTCCAATATATACTGAGGATCCTGAGGAGGTTGAAATATGAATGGCATAAACTCCAGGTTTGGGGACAAGATCTTTGTCTTTTAGTAGGTACTTTATTATGCGGGTAAGGGTTGGTCTGATAGAGAGCGTAGTCCATAGTTTTAAAGAACTGACAAATCCTGCATCTCCAATTCAAGTTGTAGTTCTGGCAGCCAGTCCTCTGATTCAGTTGGTTGTGGGTGATCAACTGAATCAGATACCATAACACAAACCAGAAACTAAATTAACTGAATCAGAGACCATACTAAAGACTAAAGTATGGTCAAAAGCTTCAGCTTATAAGAATTTTATTACTATACATATAACGCTGTGTGTTTTATCTAGCTCGGACAGGATAACAATCAGCTGTTTGAATTAAAGGTATATAAATACTGTAGTAAATAGTAACGCTGTACTAGTGATCCGATTTATTGGCGTAGAAAATAATCACTAGTACAGCGTTACTATTTACTACTTAATTGGTGTATTGTTCCTCGTTATAAATAAATACTGTAGTTGTGCTTTGAAAAAGAAAACAAAATTAACCATGAAGCTATATATTGTTGGTATTGCTTTCATAATCGTTTCTCTGTAAAAAATATTATATCGTTATTGTACTGTTATTAATACATTTGTGCAAATATAGAGATTCTATCAGATTTACCCAAAACTTTATATGTCAAATATGTAATCATAAATGAATGTATCCACTTCTTTAATATGTAATTACATTATTCTGTAAATGACTAAAGCATTTGTTTCATCCAAGGAACATCTTCAGTGAGAACTGTTTCAAATCTTCCATTTGTTATAGTTTTATATGTATATTGGTGCTTGTTTATTGTTCACCATTCCTAGAGCATAGTGACATATTTAACAGAAGAACCATCTGCCTTGCAAGTTCATTGTTATTATTAATGTGAATCAAAAGTTTTCAAAATATCAAAATTATTAGTTTCTAAAAGACATGAAACGCTGATCCATATTATGTTCATTCTTGCATCTGGTTGCATAATTCAGCCGTTTCAGATTCTAAAGATAGTCTACATGATTATTTCTGTTTCAGTTTGGTTCATATACATAAATGCAATTATGTTATAAGAAAAATTCAATGTAATGGTGATATTCAGCATGCAATAACTTTCCTTGGGGTAACTTGTCATGTTTAACAGTAGCATAAATGAATTTTTTTTTCTGTTTGTCTTTTTAACCATATTAATAAATGCACTTAAATTTAAAACAAATGACTGATATTGGCTTTACTCAGTTGTAAATACAGTTGAATTGTGATCTAACAATTCCCCACATTTTACATTGAAATTTTAAATCCCCCAAATTTGTTCTTACATGCATGGTAAAAAAAAAAAAAAAAGGTTGCATCTTATGTTTTGATGTTAACGCTTTTCTGTATCTAACACCCCTATTTGTCAGCCCCAGAACTTTTTTATCTGAAATTTAATGTTATTCCATTGCCATTTGGACCAGAATGGTGTAAACTCTCAAGGCCATTAAGCATTTCCTGTTTCCTCCTCTCCCCATCAGAAGGGGAAGAAAAATGCAAGGATTCTCTAGAGAACTGATAACTAAGTGTCATGTGATTATGAGCCTGTTTTAGCTAGCTACTAATGCGAGGCATTGTTTGCTCACATCAGTCATTGGTCTCTGAACCACAATGCCCATAAAATGTTGTAACATTTTAATTTTGAGTGAGAAAGCAAAAATTATGGAAGAAGTGGATAGAAATAAGAAACATT
Source organism: Macrothele yani (assembly GCA_039090855.1). Lineage (NCBI taxonomy): Eukaryota > Metazoa > Arthropoda > Arachnida > Araneae > Macrothelidae > Macrothele > Macrothele yani. Next base: position 137,958,620 of record CM076993.1, on the reverse strand, counting down.
ACACATGTTGAATTTGCAAAAAGTTTGAAATTAGCAACCTTTATTTTAAATTTGATCATAAGAAATTGAGATTTGATCACCTGTGCTGTGGAAAACTTTGGCTTATCATTGGAAAGAATGAATTCAGAGGGTTTCCATATGAAAAATTAAAAGAGCCCAAACTGAGATGGTATGAAGAAGCACATTCTAATAATCTGTCTATTAATAGTGTGATCTTACACAAGAACATTGTATCAAAGTTAGGACTCAAACAGTTCACGGCATCTTCTAGAAGTTGGATTGATAGAGTAAAATGCAAACATCGACGTAGGTCATGATCATTCAAGTCTGAGGTATTTAAAATAGAGTTATCGACATAAGTACAAGCATCATCTGGTGAGTCAGGAAGTACATATCCCATGACAGTTGAAAAGCAGGAAAATTATGAAGATGAGTATCTGGTCATCAGAAAATTTGCAAAACCACTGCATTTGAAAGCTGTGCATCCAAGTACATGAACAATTCCAGTGCACTGATGATATCAAAAGTGTTTTTAGAGTTTTAATGGTTTGATGCCTGAGTGAGAAATTTCAAGCAAAAAATTATATTTGTTCATAGGTAGGTGTGCAGCTTATCCCAGAGATATAAAAAGTCTAAGAAACATATGAGTGGTGTTTTTTTCTGCAAATTGCATGAATGGACTACAGCCACTTGATGTGGGGATAATCCATTGTTTCAGATTGCATTACAGAGCAGGCTTAATATGAGCTGCTGTAATAGAATAAAAAGATACATTTTCAAAACTTAACTACCTGTAGGCTGTGCACTTGATAGTTGCAGCCTGGAAAATAATTTCACCACAGGTTGTTGCAAACTGTTTCCACAAAGATGGCTTCATGAAGTTGAAGATGTTGAAATTGATGAGCTGGTGCTAGGGAATGACTATGAAAATGCAAATCCATCCAAACTGCTAATGTTTCAAGGTTATGTAGGCTGTGACATCAATATTCAAACCAGTGGCATAGCTAACTCAGACAAAATATGTGATGTTCCAGTAGTAGATGATAAAGACAAGGAAGATAATAATGAGGAAAATGAGCATGTTTCTTTCAGTGACAGGCTTAGAAACATTAAAAATATATTTCACCTTATTTGATATGGGTGAAAGTGTAATGTCACATTTGAGTGGAATCAAAAGATCTGTTTTTAGTTAGACACCACCAAGCAAAGCAAGCAGCCATCACAGACATTTTCAAGCATTAGTGCTATAGAGCTGCTCTTCGTAAAATGCATATGCACATTATGTACATATACAAATTACATGTTTTTTAATGTACCATCACTACGTACATATGTTCTTTTCAATTTCTGAAATATATTTTTTGTTGTGACTTACTATTTCTTATTTGTTTGATATGATAATGTACAGCAGAGAATAATATGATTTTTGCCATCACATGGGATTTTAAATTGCTATTTTGAACTGAAAAAATTATATTCCCACATTTTAATATATATCAAATACGTGGAGATAATGTAAATGGACGATGTCGTCACTCTTTCCACGTTATTTTCAGCATCTTGTAGTCAGATGCTGACTGTTAAACCACGCATGGCGCGGAGAATTGTTGGCGCCGTAGCGTAAATTCGAACACACTCGACTAGTTATCGAGAGTTCTGGGGTTCGATCCCAGCGGTGCCAGAATACAATTTTTCAGTCGCTATGCGTTGTTTAAAAAATAACGTGGAAAGAGTGACGACATCGTCCATTCCCACATTTTACTATTCCAAAATGAAAATTTTGGACAGGCCTTGCCTAACAACAGGAAACTTTAAAAAACATCTGTTATAATTAATAATAATAAACACTTTCAGTCATTTATTGGGACTTGTTTGTTTCCTTGTTCTTTTTAGAATAGAAATTTTTATATAAAAGCATGTAAGTTTTAATAGCCATTTCTTTAAAGTCTCCTTTTATAAGTACATAGGTGTCATGCTTATGCAGTCGGGCCCACATATAATGAGCTCACATAATATGAAGTTTTGATAGACTCCTTGTTATTTTAACTGCTTATTGCAAACAACAATTTTTCAGAAAACATTAAAATCACCGTGACCAATTTGGAGTGGCAGCAGTTGTATGTTAACTTTATCTTCTTTGCAATCCTCCATGGGTGGCATTCACCCCTGGTTTTGCTAAGCCACCAGAACTACAATGGGTGCACCTCATTTATCTTGTGATGATTAATTCTATTAAGCATGTTGCTACCATGCAGTTGATTGGCCGTTCACAATTAAGCCAACAGCTGACAATGCATGCTCTTTAAGAACAGCAATGACCAGCAGCTTGCGAAAGCAGTCTTTTCACTTCTCTCACTCGCTGAATTGTGTCTCTCAACTGAATTAAAATCAGCAATTGCTTCATTCATTCATTTGTTATGCTTATCTTAATTTATTTCATGTTTCTGACTGAAATCAAAAGTTCTTTTAGTTATCCTCATCTTGTACTGAGATTAGAATGAAAACATTTGGATATTATATTTAATCAAACGTTCTTTTAGTTATCCTCATCTTGTGGTGAGATTAGAATGAAAACATTTTGGGATATTATAGTAAAGGTATGGTAAACTTACAACAACCGTATGATTAAATGAGATAACATTTCTCCCTTTTACAAAAAAGGATGTGTTTGGCAAATAATTTTAATTTGGATGCTAAAGAAATTCTAAGAAGAAATACATAAAAAACAAGCAGGTTTCAAAAAAAAAAAAAATTATTAGAAAATTTGAGCAATTGATTATACCACTCTCGTTTTGTTGGTCATTCCAAAAGTAAAACTGAGTGTATGCAACAGCATAGTACACTGTGGGAAACATCACCTACTGTAGAATTCCTGGCGCATGCTACTAAACTGGAAAGGATGTCAGTAATTTGGTTGAAGTGTCTGCAGAAAGTGAGTTGATTAATTAATGTGAAGAAAAGCGTGATGAATTGTTATACTAACGTACATGCTATTTTACTTGACTGATAAGCATAAAAAATGTTTTGTACAACATTTACTAATATTTTTCCCTTCACACCATTCTTCAACCTTTGCTTACTGGTAATTTGTTATTAGATGAGGTTGTCTTTGCAAGAGCAAACAAATTTGTGTAGTAAAAAAAAAAAAAATCATGAAAAAAAAATGTAGATCAGGAACTAAAACATTGGATCTTGCTAAGTTCAATAATAGTTTTAAGATCTGAAACTTCTGACTTCACATAAGATTTTATTAAATAAGTAAAAATATTTTATTTGGTGGTGATTCTCAGATGTGTTAATACTGTATTTGGTTGTAAGGTTTGATGAAGGGTCTCTGAATTTCTGGAATGTTAATTGAAAATTCAGTTACAGTTCATAGTGAAAGGAAGTTTTATCTTTGAATGAATTTTATTAGTTTCTTGGAGAAGCTGTTCATTTCCTTAAAAGTTGTTACTTTGCATTGTTGAATTTTACAGTGGTTTAATACTGTGTTTTAAAACCTGCTAACTGAAGATGATATTGTGTATCTGGCAAACATTCTTCCATTTTTATCTTACTGGCATTTTTGTCTCATCAATTTACTTATTAATAATACATTTTACTATTTGCACTCTTTTAAGTTTGATCTAAATGCTGTTTTGAGCCAGTTTGGTGCTAAAGAGAAAGTTATAATAGCAGGGGATTTCAATGCTAGAGTAGGTGTGCAGAATGCAATTTCTGACAATGTTCTGGGTAAGTTTAATGATCCTTGTGTGAATGATAATGGTGAAAGATTAATCGAACTATGCATTGAGAATGGTTTGTATGTATCTAATACATTTTTTTAACCACAAGTATACCCACACATATACTTGGGAAAATCGTACTCTTGGTCAAAAGAGTGTGATAGATTTTGTTGTCTATGATCAGCATCTGAAACACTTAGTTGTTGACACTCGTGTGATGAAAGGTGTTAATGTTGGCTCTGATCATTACTTGGTAGTGTCACGAGTGAAACTGAATGTTAGTTCGAGGAAAAGGAATAGGAAGAGGCCTAGGATGGAAAGAATAAAGGTTGAAAGGCTCCCTGAAAATCATCAGCGTTATTCTGACGTACTCGGAGAACGACTGAAGGAGCTGAAGTCTTGTGAGAGGGATGTAGAAAAGAAGTGGGAATGTTTTGAGAACTGTGTAGTCACTGCTACTGAAGAGGTCTGTGGCACCACAATAGTGGGTAACGATAGAGGTGATGCTTGGTGGAATAGTGAGATTGAAGAGGCAGTAAAGAGGAAGAAGGAAGCCTATTTGGGGATGTTGCAAGGTAGAGTTTCTGTGGATGAATATCGCTGTAAGAAGCGTGAAGCCACTAAACTGGTTCGCCATAGTAAGGCAAAAGATAGGAAGGAGAAGCTGGAAAGGCATGAATTGGCTTTTTGGAAAGATAGGAAGTCTTTCTGGAAGTATGTGAGTCTCAGGAAAAATATGGGAAACAAAGTGTTGTGTGAAGAATAGGGTTGGGGAAATGATATGGGAGCTCAATGAGTTAAGTAAAAGATGGTATGAATATTTTTGTGAGTTATTAGATCAGGAAAGCAAAGATGATTCTGAGACAGATGCAGATGATAGCACAATGAAGGATGAAAGCACAGGAGGGATCACAAAAGAAGAAGAGTGTAAAGCTCTAAAATCTCTTCAGAATGGTAAGGCTCCAGGAGTTGATGGCATAACTGCCGAGATGTTGCAATATGGTGGTGACTCTGTAATTGATTGGTTAACTGAAATTTGCCAGTTGTGCTGGGAGTTAGGAATATTGGAGGGATGCTATCATTGCTCCCTTGTATAAGGGAAAAGGTGATCAGACTGACTGCAAGAACTATCATGGCATTAGCCAAGGAATGTGTTTGGTAAGGTCGTTATTGAAAAAGTACAGGGTCTTACATCAGAGAGAGAAAGTGTGGGATGTTCAGAGTGGTTTTATGCCTGGTAAAGGCTGCACTAACCAAATTTTTTGCATTATGCATGATGATTGAAAAGTATCTGGCTGTTGGCAAGAAAGTTTTTTCTACCTTCATAGATTTAGAGAAAGCTTACGACCAAGTAAATAGGACACTTTTATGGAAGGTATTGAATGAATGTGGTGTTACTGGGAATCTACTTAATAGTGTAAAAGTCATGTATGCTGACAGTAGAGCCTGTGTACGAGTAAATGGTGTTTTATCAAAATGGTTTTCTATTGGTGCAGGAGTCAGGCAAGGTTGTGTAATGTCTCTATGGCTGTTTAATACATTTATGGATGCGTGCATGTGTGATGCCAAAATAGATAATACTGGTTTATGTCGTGGTGATATCCGTGTGTGCAGATTGCTGTATGCTGATGACACTGTCCTGTTGGCAGAGAGCAAAAGTGAGTTGCAGAGTACGTTGTCCCAGATGTACGAAGTTTGCACGAAATTCAAACAGTATAAATAAGGGAAAAACCAAAGTTATGGTTTTTGAGAGAGGAACTGGTAGCACTGAATGTAATGTAAGTGTAAATGGCACAGTGATTGACCAGGTGAGTGAGTTTGTGTATTTAGGAAGCATGTTTGACAGAAAGAACAAATTTGATGGTGAAATTAGTAGGCAAGTGTATTCTTCATTGAAAGTCAGCTGCTTTAGATGGTTTTCACAGAAATGATGGGTTCTCAAGAGAGTCCCGCATGGCTGTGTATGAGAGTGTAATTGTTCCTACTCTGATGTATGGCAGTGAAACCTGGGTACTGCAGAACAAAGAACAAACATAGGAGTCATTTGTGTGATGGAGAAATGTGCTACTTAGGGGGGAGGGGGTTGTGGCAAGACACGTTCTGATTGTGTGAGGAATGAAGATGAGTTGCAGTTGTGTGAAGCAAAATGTTGTTAGCAAGGTGGAGACTAATATGCTTCGGTGGTTTGGCCAAGTTGAAAGAATGAGTGATGAGATGCTTACTAAGAAAATATTTTTAGCTCAAGTGGAAGGAAAGGCAGAGAAAGGCCAAGGAAGTCATGGGAGAATCAGATTCAGGAGTGTCTGCATGAGAAACAAATTATGAGTATGAAGTATAGAAGATCTTGTGTATAGCGTGTAATGAATGTCAGTGAAGCCCGAGTTGTATGTCAAGATCGTTGTAAATGGAGAAGTTTGATACAGCAATAGTAAGTAAAAACTATCTGGTAGTTTGTATTTCTTTTTGGAGCTAACTTCTGAGTCTCAGAGAACAACTTAGTGATATATATGTATGCACTCTTTTAAGTTAGATATCCTTATAAGAGAGGCTTTCTCATGTAATAATTAAAATGGTGATTACAAATTTTTGTTCACACTTCTTAAGTACTATGCAGCAATTAATATTTTCTTGCACTTCTGATTGGTAATGGACCTTGATGGCACTGAATGGAAAATGAATTGAGGCTCTGGTATTCAGGAGAGGAATTTGTTCTCAAATTTGTTGTTACAAGGGTTTTCTAAATTGTGTGTGTATTGAAGGTTATCCAAGTTAGAAATATTTACTTTTCATGGCATTGTGCTTTCATAAGAGTAGCAACTTTGAACTGCTCAATGCCGCCCCGGTGCCGCAGTGGTCTAAGCGATGGCGTTTGATCATTCGTCCGAAAAGGGTCTGGGCTCGAATCCCGGTGAGGCATGGATGTTGTGTTTGTCTTACGGCACTGGCTCTTTCCCTTCCCTGGAACCAGTGACCCTAAATTAGGGACGGGCGACTGCTTATAGCCCATTGAGTTGCTCACGGTGGTCGTTAAACCTTCAAAAAAGAAAGAAAGAAAGAACTGCTGAGCAGTTCAGTTTTTTGGAATTTTTACCTTAAAACCTGGCAACTGAATTTCAAGGCCTTTGTGGTGATATACTTCTGTATTGTTAGTAATGGTAGCCATACACAGTCATATCAGAATAATATTACCACCTACCTAATAATGGGAATAACCAATCTTGGCCCGGATGGCAGCAGCAACACGTCACGTCATGGCATTGATGCATTGAGGCCCTGGAAGGTTTCTTGAGGTACACATGCCCATTCGGACTGTAGCAGAGCATGGAAGTCCTGAAGATAACATGGTTGTGGGTTGTCACATTGAACCTGTTGATCTAAATAGTCCCACTGGTGCTCTGTTGGATTGAGGTTGGGTGATTTCGCCAGCCAAGGGAGAACGGAGACATCCCTGTCATGTTCCTGGGACCAGTCGTGCACTCCCTTACTGACGTGGCATGGCGCATTGTCCTGTTGGTAGACACCATCACCACCAGGGTAAACGTACAATATGAAGTGATGCATGTGGTCAGCAAGGGTGGATAGGTAGCCATTGGCATTCAGGAACCCATCCAGTGGTGCCAGCAGTCCCAGGTCATACCAGGAAAACATCCCCCAGACATGCACACTGCCACTGCCGACCTGTACTTGACCGCCAAGCGTATCTTGGTGTTGGTTCTCATGTGTCTGATGCTGTATCCACCACTGCCCATCACTTCTGTAGAGCAAAAACCTAGATTTGTCAGAGAAGGCAAGTTATATCCACTCTTCCAGTGTCCAATGATGGTAGTCCCATGCGAACTGCAGGTGTCGTTGCTGATGGATCTGAGTTAACATGGGCACCTTGATGCAGCGTCGACTCCTGATACCCATGGGTAACAGGGTTCGCACTACTGTTATCAGGGACGCATACCTGGGTGCCCCAGCATTCATTTGCGTGGTCAATTGCTGCACTGTTGCACATTGATTACCCTTTATCGGTCGACAGAGTAACGTTCTCCTGTGGGGTTGATGGCCTTTGGGTCTCCACAGTTATGATGTCGGGGGTACTCAGTGTACCAGTGGTCCATTCTTGGTACACCCTTACTATAGTATCTCTTGAACAGCCCACGAGGTCTGCTGCTTCTGAGATGCTTCCACCCTTGGTGCAGTAGCCGATGATCATTCCTTTTTGAATATCCGTCAAATCACTATTTCTGCCCATTGTGCTCACATCATGCACTATGGCTCATCTGTCCTGGCTGGTCGCTTATATCTCCGTGTGGTCAACCTTGTAACGTGCACTTTGTGACATGCGTGGGCAGGTGCACTGTGATTCTGGGGGGGGTAATATTATTCTGATACAACTGTGCACATGTTACTTTATTCCAGTATGCCATCAAGTATAACATGTATCACCAGTAGTTGTAAAGATGGAACGTAATACATGTATATATGCATCTGAATGGTCCACCAGGTCGGCAGTTTTAATCTATTGAGATTTTATAAAAGTTGGTGAGAGGACACAGATTTATGGCTAATTTGGTTCCAAAATTCACACACAAAAAAAGTTTTGGGCATGAAAAACGAATTGTATATACTTGGCAGGAGCATATCAAGAAAGCATATTTGATGTTGTGTTTTGATTTAGATTTATTGGTAAGTTTTTGAAAGCTGGAAATGATGGTGATGGCTATTTCATGAAATGATGCAATGCTTGAATGATTTGACTATTTCACAGGCATGTGGCAAATGATCACTGCTTTTTTGTGCTAGCCATTTCTGAAATTTCATTATGATGTAAAGCATATATCCCTTTTTTTTTTTTTTTCTTCCATTCAATAGAGGAGGTTGTCCTCTTTGAAGGTGAAGCCAATGCAACTGCTACTGCTGAAACCATGGGACAAGAAGAAAATGACCAGATAGAAATTTTAGAAATATTCCAATGTAATGAAGAGTATAATGCCAAATCCATCCATCCACTGACTGAGCTGCAGAAGCTGGTTGAGAGTGATGTCATCTTAAACAGGTAAGTTATTATTTACGTATTACTTTTGGCATATTGTAAAATATAAGACATACATAGCTTGGCTTTTAAATAAAATTTGCTTGTATGCATTTTGAGAGCATAAGAGGTTGGTTATACTTTTAAGATTGTCCTAATGTTCTCATGTAAACTATTCAGATGCAGTGGCAACAATCTTATTAAAATGTAACAGGTAAGTTTTTCTCACTGTCTTGTATGTGATGCCAATGGGCAGTCCTAAATAATTCCCAAAGTTAGGAAAATTTGGTGAGGGCTTAAATTAGAAGATTGTAGAAAAAGGAAATTACAGTCAAACCCATTTATATCGAACATAAGGGAACATTCATAATTGTTTGATATATCGAATAGTTCGACATATACAAAATGTTTAGTTTGTAGATCTCAGTACACATATTTACTGTACTGTAGTTATTTCCCAGTACCTGACTGTAGCATTGGTCATTCACACTTGGTCAGAGACTGGAATGTTAGGAGCTCAGGCATTGACAAACCACTTATGAAGAGCTCGTTGTGCATATATGTTTAGCATCACCAGCATTTGGGTATTCATTAGATTTCTTTTTGATGTCTTTTTCATTTTTTTTTAATTGCTCCTACAGTTATCATTTTTGGTATCTTAAAATGATTTTCTGCATTACATTTTCTTGCACCACTTTCAGCTCTACCAGTTATTTCGAGCTTTGCTGAAAACATAACGTTTTGTCACAATTTCATAATATAGTAATGCATCTGTGAGAGTTAAACGAGTGAAACAAACTTCCCCTTCCCGATTTCTCTCTTTCCAGCAGTCAATCTTGTGGTCTTCAGTGTCTCAAAGACAGTATTTCCAACGATGACATCCTTTCCATAGCCTTATTGTTCTTTTTGGAGATGAATAGGATTAACTTCTTTCCTTTCATTTTATTGAGAAGTTTCCCAATCATAAAGAATTTGCACACAACCTTGAGTAAGCACCTGCAGCGGGATTTTGGAAGTCTGGGGTGATATGCTACTGTTGAAGACCTGATGGTTAGTGGCACTGGGGGCATCAAATGTTCAATATACACATTATGACTGCTACATTTTGTTTAATATAACCTTTTCCCTTCCTATATTTTTCTTAATGTAAATTTTGTGGCAATTTTCCAAAGTTTGATATTAAAAGGAATAATTTTACATATCCATGTTTGGCGTAAAAAGGTTTGTCTGTATTTGGCTAGCCAAATGAGATATTTTCAGAATTTGTAATTGAGAGGTTGAGATCCTTTGAACAACTTGTCAGTGTACTAATTTAAATGATATATTTATTCTATGAAACCTGGTTAAATGACTGCCTTGAATAAAGAGATCACTTACAAAAATTGCTGGTTAACATGTCTTGCTAATGGTCACATTTTCCCCATAAAGTGGCACCTGTCTGTTGTGTAAAGTAACCTTTTTACCAAAATGCATGTAAATTCCACCTTGTTAAAGTGACCAGTTCTGTACTAAAATAAGCAAAGAATTTAAATTATTGCAGAGACAGGTGTGGTTGTAAGGCTTGGCCTTGGAATAGTTTTAGAAAACCTCCAAGTTTTTCCTGTTCGTGATTTTTTGTGGCTTTGTAGAATTCCTACTCCAATAATAGTTATGGAAGTATCACAGAGGCAAGACACCTGAGTACCCCAAAAAGAGAAGATACCAATATTGTGGGTCTTAATGTAGTACAAATAACATGTGTTTTGAATGTTGGCTAAAATATTTGTACAGGAAGTGATTCAGATTAAGAACATTTTTTCTGATGAGCTAGAATGCTTCTTTTCATATAATTCAGCATTTTAGGTGTTTCCTATCTTTTTTTTTTTTATATTACCTTTGGTAGCTTCTGAATTTATTATTAGGTCTAATGTATTTCTATGTTTGAATATCAAAATTTTACTATTTTCATATTTTGTTTTCTATAATGTGCTTGCTCAAACACTGTTTTTTCACAAGTGAATAGCATCTATGTAGCCAAAGTTGATCTGGAGTTATCGTACAGTTTCAATTTTGGTGCTTTTCATGAGTAGTTCTCACTCATGTGTTACTGCTAACAGGCATTCCATTCCATGACAATAGTTCCAATTTCAGGGCTTACCTTTCTCCTCCTCATATTTTGGTTAGCAGTTTTTGATTATTATCCATGGCCTTTTGTGTCATGAAACCTAACATACCTGCTTGCCACTTTCAACTCATTCAATGTATGATACTATGTGATATTTCTGTCTTTGTACTGTATCCTGAATTAAGTCTTTACATTGTGTGTGATAATCTTTAGGTGTTTCTCTATCTGACACCATTAAATCCCACTAACCAATACTATATCTGTGGGTGAGTCTGAGCATTTTTTTTTTTTTTCTGTTATTTGTTCTTTGAATTTTTTTTTTTTTTTTTTTTTTTTTGTGATGTTGAATAACAACTTCAACTTTTAAAGTGTCTGATTCTTTAATCTTCACTTCAGTTCCATATACTGCTACCATTGTTAAGCTTCACATTCTCTTCTCTTTATACTCCATCATCATTGATGAAGTTTTCTTGTCTCTACTTAATAAACCATCGCTGTTTTATGCTAACATTTATACATGTGCAAGAGATACTAAAATTTGCTTTGACACCATTCTTTATTCAGAAATTCAGTATAATATAAAATGGTAATTATAATCATAGATTTTTTGGTTATTCATTCATAACCTACTCCATTTGATGTACTGGCATTGAATTTAAAATATAAATGACTAAGTATATTGTTCTCTTTTATAATTTGATATTCAAGGAACTGATTGTTTTTTATTTATCAACTGGATTACAAATTTTTTTTTTTTCAAATACTTAAGTTATCACTTCTACATTTTTGCTGTTCATGGTATGTCAAGATCTCATGATCCTGAAGGAAGCACTACTTTGTAATGTTTTTTGTTGTACAAAAAGAACATTCATACTTCTGGGTAAACATGAATAAGTTATTCTGTATCACATGACACTAATTGATAAAAGCAGCTTTCACTTTAAAAAATGAATATTGAAACTGCAAATTTATTTGAGGGAGAGGAGAACTAAAAATTGTCTTCAAATCATATTTTTGAATATTAAAATAATTGTAAGGTTTTTATGCATGTGCTGTTTCACTCTTTTTAACAGTTTATTGTTGTGTTCGGATTTACATAAAATGGCTGATGTGAGTGAGCTGCCTTGATTTTTCATCTGTAAATCAGTTATTTACTGTGGAGCTTAAAATATATTTTTTTTTCTTTTATGAGAATGCACGTGCTTGCATGAAAGCAAAGAAACTTTTAAAACACTATTCATGATGGCTCATTAGCAAGACAAACAAAATATATTGTCACAGTAATGCTGTTCTGTTATGTATGTACATATCATCATCATTGTCAATCATTATCAATCCACTGCTGGACGAAGGTCTCCCCAAGTTTCCTCCACAACGGTCTGTCTTGTGCCAGTCTCTTCCATGTCACTCCCGCATACTTTCGAATTTCATCCACCCATCTTCCATGTGGTCTTCTTTTGGGTCTTTTCCTGTCCCTTGGAATCCAATCTAAAATTTCGGCTGTCCATCGATGGTCTGTTCTTCTGGCAGTATGTCCAGCCCATTGCCATTTCAGGGATTTAATTCTGATCATGATGTCCTCCACTCTTGTCATTTTCGGATCCACGTGTTCCTCTTCTTATCTCTCCTGGTTACACCAAGCATGCACCTCTCCATGCTACTTTGAGTTGTCTGCAGCCTTTGTATGTCTCTTTTAGCTAAGGTCCACGTCTCTGCACCATACGTAAGCACTGGAAGGATGCATTGATCAAACACTTTTCTTTTAAGACATAATGGCATATTGCTCTTGAAAATTATGCTGTTTCTTCCAAAAGCTCTCCAGGCAAGTTTTGTACGCCGATTAATTTCTTCATCAATGTGACCCTCACTTGATATCTGCTGTCCAAGATAAACGTACGTGTCTGTTATCTCCAGCTTTTCTCCATCAATCGATAAATCTTCATTTCTTGTAAAAGCATTGTACATCACTTTTGTCTTCTGAAAGTTCATTTTTAATCCCACTTCTTTACTCTTGTCAGCAAGTTCCTGGATCATACTCTGTAGCTCTGATGGGGTAGTTGCAAAAATGACTATGTCATCAGCAAAACGAAGGTGGGTTAGATAATCTCCATTAATCTTTATCCCTTTGTTTTCCCAGTTCAGTGATTGAAAGACATTTTCCAATGTGGCATTAAAGAGCTTCGGAGATATGGGGTCACCTTGTCTCACTCCTTTTCCAATTTTTATGTGTGTTGTATTTTCAAACAGCCGAATCTTTGCACTTGCATTTTCATAGATGTTATTAATAATATTAATGTATGCATCTTCAATACCGCAGGATTTCAGAGCCATTGCAACTGCTGATGGTTTCACCGAATCAAAGGCTTTTTCATAATCGATAAAAGCCATGCACAATGGAAGTTCATATTCCCTCGCTCTTTCAATTAGTTCTCTCAGTACGTGGATATGATCTATTGTGCTGTAGCCACTCCCTGAATCCAGCTTGTTCTCTCGGTTGAGCCATGTCCAGTGTCACCTTCAAGCGGTGTGAAAGAACTTTAGTGAAGATTTTATAAACCGCTGATAGGTCTGTAGTTCCTGAGATCCTCAATGTCACCTTTTTTATGTAGCAAGATCATTGTAGCGTTGTTCCAATCCTCAGGAATTTTCCCTTCATTAAGGCATCGAGTGAAAATTTGGGCGAGTACTGTTTCGATTTCTCCACTTGCTTCTTGTATGATGTCTACAGTAATTCCATCTTCTCCTGGAGCTTTTCCTCGCTTCATGTTCTTGATTGCATGTGCAACTTCTGCTGGAAGGACTGGAAGAACTCTGGTACTGGTACCTTTCATGATGTCTGGAGTACATGTATCATCCCTTTCATATAATTTGGAGTAGAAATCTTTCACTCTTGTCAAAATTTCGCCTCTATTTCTTGTTACAGAACCATCTTCTTTTCTCAGTGTCATAATCTGTTTTTTTCCCTTACTGAGATGTCCCTTTGCTATCTTTAGGCTTTGGTTGTTTTCAATTGCTTTCCTTACTAGTTCACAGTTGAATTTCCTTACGTCTTCAGTGATACTTTTTCGTACTGTCTTGCATAGCTCTATATATTCCACTTTGGAAGTCACATCTTCTTTAGTTGTCCTCATCACTCTTCTTTTTTGCATCAACATTTTGGTTTTTCCTGATAATTTGTTCACATGCAATTTGTTCTTAGACCCAGCTAATTTTGTTGCTGTTTCCATAAGAGCTTTGGTTACTTTTCTGTTAACTTCAGAAATATCCACTTCTTCCGATGTTAGGCCTTCTAAAGCAGAGAATCTGTTCTTCAGTTCCAATTTGAAGGTATTATGGTGTTTTTTAAGGTTGGTTATGTCAATACATTTTGTTTGTCTTATGAGCTTGCTACGTTCGAGTTTATTGTTGAGGTGCATCTTACATCTCACCAATCTATGGTCACTGCCTGTGTTGAACTTGTTTAGCACACTGCAGTCTTCTATGGCAATTTTTTGTTACACATAATAAAATCAATTTCACTTGTCGTCCCATTTGGATGTCTCCATGTCCATTTCCTGTGTGGCTTTTTCTTGAAAAAAGGAGTTCAAGATGAAAAACCCTTCTGCCTCTGCAAACTCTACGAGAGTATTTCCACGCTGGTTTCTGTTGCCGTGACCGAATTTACCTACTGAAGTTTCATTCTGTTGCCATTGCCCTATTTTTGCATTGAAATCTCCCATAATTATCTTCAAGTGCTGCTTACCTTTATTATTTAGATGACGAATTTCCTCATAAAATTCTTCAATTTCTTCTTCAGCATGACTTGTGGTGGGTGCATAAGTTTGAATGATCTGAGCCTGGTATCTTCTCGAGAGTTGGATAACGAGTCGTGCAGCTCTGTCAGAGGAACTTTCAACTTCTACAACTTTATCCTTCAGTTTCTTCAGTTTATGTACATATACAGCATGTTATGTGCATGGTGTTTTGCTAATTATGATAGCTCAGGGACATTTTGTAAATTACCAGAACTTGTTTATAGAACTAACTTGATTCTTTCTCGCTGTAGTAAAGATTTCTCCTTTTTTGATGTGAGTGAGCTGCCTTGATTTTTGCATTACTGATCTCTCACTCTTGTAGATATTTCCTCTTTAGGTTTAGCATTTATTAGGTTGTGTCAATCTGCAGCTTATTTTTCTTTTTAATGCAGTTTCTTCTCAGTTTCAAATTTGAACATTTTTGTGGCAAATTTTCCATTTAATTAGTATTTTTACATGAAGTATTTCTCCCCCCCTCTCTTTTGCTGATGACTTTCTTATGTTTAAGATTTGCTTCAGTTCTGATTGTTGAGTTAGGTGTTCCATCATATCATTTATTATATTTCTGTGTTCCCAATTCCTGTTCTTCACTGGGATTTATTTCTCTTCTGTCCAGCATTTTATAGAGCAGATTTTTTTTTTTTTTTTTCATTTCATGGAGCAATTTTTTTCAAACTGGCAGAATTTCAGAGATAACCTACCTAAAAAAAGCATCTGTTTGAAGAAAGTAAACAATGATTGAAACCATGTGTAGGCCGCCCCGGTGGCACAGTGGTCTAAGCGATGGCCTCTGGTCATTCGTCCGAAAGAGGTCCGGGTTCGAATCCCGGTGAGGCATGGATGTTGTGCTTGTCTTACGGCACTGGCTCTCTCCATTCCCTGGAACCAGTGGCCCTAAATTAGGGACGGGCGACTGCTTATAGCCCATTGAGTTGCTCACAGTGGTCGTTAAACCTCCAATAAAAAAAAAAAAAAAAAAAAAAAAAAAAAAAAAGAAACCATGTGTAGATGACAGTCAATTTTTTTACTCAAGATTGCTTGTATTATATATAGACCATTCAAAAGATGGTAGATAAGATTAGTGATCTAGATGAATTTAATCTGAAAGAACAAAAAATTAGTTTGTGTACTCCAGTACAAGTTAACATCGAGTAATAGTAGATTCTAGTTTTGGATTTCAGGATGCCAGAACATGCACTAAGTTAAAATTAGAAGTACAATAATGAAAGAAAATTTCATGCTTATGATTTATTACGTAATTTACATTTAAAAAAATTGTTGGATTTTTGACTAAACATCAGTCTTGTTCACACTGGTAGCAAGTATTCCTGTGGTGGACATTGTTTCTGTAACTGTTGCCAGTAGAGATTTCCAAATGATCGGAATGTTGAAAAGTGCATCCAAATTGCAAGAGTCTTTGATTAGGAGAATTTTGGTGCTTTCCGTGTAAGCATAAGGAAAATTTGTTTGAGAAAGGTGCAATCCTTTTGCTGCTGGTCCAGTTTGGAAAGGCAGAAGTATCTTCATTTGTGAGAAGAGAAAGAGCAGAAGTAGGGAAGCTTTTTTCTAACATCACTTTTATGTTCCATAACTCTGCAGTTGATTGAACAAAAGGTGCTGCCAATAAAACAGTTTTCACATGAGAAAGTAGGCACAGGGATGAGGTATATACACCAGGGTGGTGTAAAGGGTCCCCTTGCTTTTTTAATGAAAATTAGTAACAAATCATAAGCATGAAATTTCCCTTCATTATTGTATTAACTCTATAACATGAAATGCCCTTTCTGCCACTTAAGATTAGAAAATTTGCATTGAGGAAATAGCCAGCAATGTCAGACTTAGTATATTTTAGCATGACAAAATAGGTGAGGTGATGCATACAAAACTTGGATCCAAAACCTGTTTTGATAATAAATGAATGGAATATTTCTGTTGATGTGCTATATAAAGTAAAAGATACTGACTACACTTACCTCAAAATTAAATGATTAAACTACTGTTTTTGACACAACTTTGAAAACACAGTTATATTAAAGGCTATGAAAGCCCTCACATTATTTTTGCTATTGCCAAGAGCAGTTGTTCATCTGCTTCTGTTATTTCTGAATGACATCATACACATTCAATGAATTATCATTCCTAGTTCTGAGCTCTTTCTCATTATCTGATTCTTCAAAAATGGCATCATTTTATCCATAGCAGTACTATTGTCACATTTTGAAAGAGCATGGTAAATAATATTAAAAGTGAATCTTTCCATGCTAGATGTATCCATTAGCAGATAACAGATAAATTAAGTTTCATTACATTGTCACCTTTTGTTAAATTTGCAGTTCCTGAAGTCATCCACTGCATTTGTTCCTTTCAAACTGTATTTTGACATAAATTTGGCATTGTATGTAGAAACTTAAGTGAACCTGTTAAACTACCTCTCATTTTTTGACTTCGAAAATGTCCAGAATTTTCCATTTTTTTGCTTAGCTATCTGTGGTAGATTTATTTCAATAGAAAGATATGATGTTCATTATTACTGGCACACTGGTTGAACTGGTTAGTATCTGACCCTTTATCAAGGTATGTTGATAGATTCATTTCCTGACCATGTACCTTCATACTGTTCAAATGCCATTTTCTTTTAGATATGTGAAAATGTGCTAGTTGTGTGCTAGAGTTCTGTAGCATAAGGAGGATTTTATGGAGCCTTTCATTGCATTTGCATATAAAAGTGTTTTGATAGTTTGTTGTGATGTATACAGGTGCATTCATTGTTCTGCATCTAATTTGGCTGTTCTTGTGATGTGCTCAGATCATTTGAACATGGCTTTCAAATGTAATTTTAGGTAAATCCTTTAGCTCCACTTTAATGTGAACTTTTAATGGCTATATGAAATGCAAGAGTAAATCAAAAACTCTTTGCCATTGAATCTTTATTTGATATTTTGTATAACTATGATTATTTCAGAATAAACAAATAAAGAAACTTAAATGAGCTTTAAATATTGTTTCCATGGCAGGTAGCAACACTGAACTTGCTCTTACACCTCAAAGGTGGGATTTCTCCTTTTAGCATCCACTACAGAGAAAAAAATCAAAGCATCTTATTAGTAAAATATACAGTAGAATGCATGATTCTAAGTTAATAGTGGTATGTGAAATGTAACACAGATTTATCTTTAATTCTGTCCTGCAGTTTGAGAAAAATCAGTCAGTTCTTCTCAGGCTGCTGTGGAGCATCTACATATCTTCAGGCTTCTCACCATTCGTTGTTCAGCTGCCACTGTTGAAAGTTGGTTTGCTGATGACATTTGCTGAGGTTGGGTTTAGTTCATTCACTTGTTTCTATTGTGAGTTCTTTTGAAATTATGTGTGCATCTCCTCACAGTTATACCTTGATTGCTTCATTCAGATTAAACACCTGTAACAATCAAGGAATGTGGATTCCATGAAAGAAATATTCTTCATAAAGGAATAACCTAAAAGTTAACATCTGAAACAATCAAAGTGTAACTGTGAGATGCTCCTGGAACTTAAAAAGAACTCACTATAGAAGCAATATTGTGAACAAAGTCAACAGCAAGCTGCTTTCAACAACAGCAACTGAGCAATGTGTGGGAAAAAATTTGTAGCTTCCTCATGGTAATAAGAACTATAATCATAGAGCACCTGTTGGTGGTAATGCATGAGTGAGAACTCCTCATGAAGAGCTCCAAAACTGAAACAGTATAACAGACACCAGATCAGCTTTTGCCACATGAATGCCATTGACGTTATAACTAGTGAAAAATCAGTCTTTTGAGCGAGCACATTATACACTTCCCGACAGAGAAAATGCCACACCACAAAGACGTGAATGCAGCGCCATGCAAATTACAGGGTGGGTGCACACGTACAAGTTATGCAAATGATTGTATTTGCAGGCCAATCACACAAACGGCGCACAGAATGTAAGTGGACAACCAGCCCGTGAGACCATCAGTCCAGATGTCTTCATGACCGTGAGAAGTGAGTGGTTCTGGTGTAACCGTGTCTGGAGAACGAATAAGGAGTGCCAGTAACTTTAAGATGCCGTCGTACATGATTTTGTCAAACGATGAGTTAAGGAGAGGTGTCATCGTAGGCCATCGTACCTCTGGATGGTCCTTGCATTATATTGTGAAAGAAACACAACGTGATACCACAACCGTCGGTCACATTTGGAGACAGTGGTCCCAGGAAGGATCTGTGCAATGTCGTAGAGGGACCAGAGCACAGAGACGGACGTCCGAGCGCACCAATCGTCGCATCCAACGTCACGCCGTAGCGGACCCACAGCCATAATGGGCGATATTTTGTGGAGTGTTACAGGGGAGTCTTGGATGCTCCGATATTGACACGAACAGTGTCACGCCGATTGGCTGCATCTGGTTTGCTGTCCAGCAGTCCGTTGTTAAGGCTACTACCCTTAATAGTGAGCCATCATTGTCACCACTTGGCGTGGTGTCATTCCAGAGCTGCGTGGGGTGCCGAATGGGGCAGTGTGGTGTTCAGTGATGAATCGCGATTCTGTCTCACCACAGATGATCGACAGGTGAGAGTCTGGAGGCGACGTGGCCAACATGCGGATTCTTCTGCCATTGTGAAGCACCACACGGCCGGGCAATGTGGAATCATGGTGTGGGGTGCTATCAGCACCAGCAGCCGCTCACCGCTGGTACACATTACGTGCACATTGACAGCATGCCACTATGTTGACAAGGGGCTGCAGCCCGTGGCACTTCCGTATCTACAGAGCATCCCAAATGCCCTTTTTCAGCAGGACAATGCTGGCTGCATACTGCTTGGATCAGCCTGAATGTTTTACATGGTGTGTGGAAGCTTCTGTGGCCAGCACGATCCCCCCGACCTCTCGCCCCTCGAGCATCTGTGAGACACGATTGGATGTAGGTTCAGTACTCTCCCACCCCCACAAAATGAAGATGAACTGTTGACTCGGATCAACACCACATGGTCCACGACACCCCAGGACTCTATTCGGACTCTCATTGCCTCGATGCCACGTCGGATTCAACACTGTATCTCCCAAAGTGGGGGCCACACTCCTTATTGATCATACTATATATTCGGCCACTGAAGCCTAGTCTGTATGTGACAATTAAATCATTTCTTCAGGACCTACTTGGCTATCTGTGTGTGCATGCAGTTTAGTCTGTTTTCAAGCATTACTTTGTGGCATTCTCTGTCATGCAGTGTATGTATTTTATGACTACAAAATTATGAAACAATGGCTGCTGTCCATTCTGTGATGTCCTTGTGTCACGCTCTGAAGGATCCTTTAGTACAACAGTTTATCTAAAGTCATTTGCTGTCTCCTTACCTCCACATGCAAGTGAAATCACCCATAGAAACAAAAAATTGCTGCTTTCTACACATACATATATCATGCAATACATATATGCTCACTTGAGGGTTCCTTGCAGAAAGAGCTTGATTTTCTTAAAGGAATTGCAGCACACAGAGTATACAGCACTTTTGTTATAGACAAAGTTGTCCAAAATTTAGGAAACTGAAGCCTGCCTGCATGCCCACACCAATAGACCTCCCAGTACGAGGGAATTGAGCTGTTATCCCATTTGCTCCTCATATTTGCTTCAGAATTTCAAAAATTCTCAAAAGGTTTAATTTCAAAATTCTTTTCAAACTTATAAACAAGGTGAATTTTTACGGATCAAATGATTATGTTGAAGACAAATTCCTAAGGAATTTATCAGAACCCTTGTGAATGTGGACTTTCATATGCAGAACAGACCTGCAGGGCTTTAAGTTTCCATGTGAAAAAACGCAAGACTTACTTATGGAATTGTGAACTGAAAAAGTCTTCCATAGTCCAACATTGTCACGGAAATAATCATAAACTTTGTTTGAAAATGCTATGCTTATTGATAAACTGATTCGACTATCAAACTTAATATATTAGAAGCTTTCCAAATATACCACAATTTTCCACTGCTTGTCAACGACATATCTGCTCCATTTCTTTCAAGCACGTAGGAACAAATCGCCAAAATCCGTGCCCATCAGAACTGCAATGATGCCACAATGATTTGAATGTTTACATTCCATTTGTCCTGATGAAGCCAAGCCGTACATTCTGTGAAACTATAGTGGACATTAAAATAAATATTTAGTTGTGAATAAACGTTGCTATTTTATTTTATTTAAGCACAATATAGAAAACATAAAATATGAAAATATTGAAATTTTGATATTTATACATAGAAATACACATTAAGCACATATTCTCAACACATAGGACAAAATGAAAGAAAACTAACTCTGTGTTACAAAGTTTTTTGTGATTTTTGTGGTACCAGAATGTTACATGGTGTGACAGTCTGTGATTGCCGAAACTGTATCGCATTCAAGGACTACGAATGCATGTCACTTGGTACAGATACAGAGAGCAAAATCAGCATATTTGGAATGCAGTGAAAGCAGGTGCTTTGTTACCACATGCCAGAAAAATAATTGAAGGATTTGTTGTTCATTTGTATATTCTGAAATCTAAATAAAAAGACTGTTCTTTCTAACTTGATTTCAAAGAGGTGAAATTTGCTACTGATTGAATTTTCAGGCTGAAACCTAGTTTGACATCTGAGTTATGGGTTAAAGGAACAATTGTCAATTTCACCTCTAATTGAAAGTCTTTATTTAGTTTTAGTTTGTGCAGAGTTGCTTTGCATACTGCCATTACAAATTTTTTGAGAATATTTTTACATGTTTTTATGAGACTGTGTGCAATAAAAATGGCAAAAGACGTTTTCATTTGCCTTTGTGTTCTTTCTGACTGTCACCTAGTAGTAGCATGGAATGCTATATTAGTGTATGGATGCATTACAGGCATACATACCCTACAGTTAAATTAGTTACTGCAGTCTAATACCTTTACAGTGTATTTGTGTCACCATCTCTTCTAGTGTCTCCTGTTAGGTAGATAAATATTTTCTGACCTCTGTTAAGTGGTTTCTGTTTAGATTCAGAACCATGTAGTAAATACCACATTGCAAACCAAGTTAACTAAGGAAACATGGCTGCTGAAGTGTATACATGGTTATTATAATTTCTGAATGGTAATCAAATATACTAGGGTAGAGTTGTTCATTGTTTTTTCAGTAATTCTTAGATTTCTGTTTTACCAATGACAAGTTAAGGGTAACTAAGTAGCAAGAATGAAAACCTTCAGTTTTTTTATGTGTGTTGGGTAAGTATTTTACTGTGTTTTTATAAATTTTTTATGTGATGTATGTATTTAGGAGCATTGATTTTTTTGAAAATTGTCTTGAACAAAAACAGTGAACCACATGTCAGAATATTCATATAATCAAAAGTTGTGCATGTTTTTGAATTGTAACATCCTTTTTTTTCTTTTTAAAATATTTCTTTTGCCTTTTTATACAAAGCATTCTTTATTTTGATTTGGCATATTTAAGCGTGGAACTTGCCTAAGAAATTTATGATAATTTTTCTGGAAAGATTATGAAGATCATTAACAGAATGTTTTATTTTTTTTTTATTTTGTGGAAAAGTCTCACAATATTAAAACAAAATTGAATAGCAATTACCTTTTTCGTCAATAAATTAACATGTAAGGCCATTTTTATTTCACCATGTTTTTGCAGTGTGGCACTAGACAATTAACTTTGTGGTCAACACCAAGGGATGTATCTGATTAACAGATAATGTTTAAGTATATGAAAAATTGGATGTTATAGTAGCCTACATTTAATCACCCTTAAACAGGGTCAGATTTGTGGGACTTTCTAATCATCCAAGGTGAGTCTGGGCTTGAAACCCAGATTTGGAGTTTATTTGTTTTACAATGCTGGTTCATACTCAGAGTCCTTAGAACTAGAAGCTGTAATTTATAAACAGGTGAGTACTTATAGCCTTATGTGCAAACAGGGGTCATTAAACCCACCTCCAAAAATGGAAAAAATAAACAAAAATGACACACGAACTGTGTTGTACAATAAATTTAATGTTGGCAATGGGTAAATATATGGCAGTATCTACCTTTTAAATCTAACTATAAAATTACAGTTATTTTTATGGGACTTTGTGGAGGTAATATTCACGTGTAATAAAATTTTTTGGGCTAAAATCAAACCCATCACCTGGGTCATAGTGTTTGAGTGCTGTCATCTGACTGTGACTTAAGCAAAAGACTAGGTTTTAACTTGATAATTTGGTCACATGCAAATTTCACATTTATGAATCTTATAATAAATTAGTGAAATTTTGTTATGTTTTTGATTGCACACACTATAACATTGATATTGCAGCACCCTGAAGGAATGAATGAAAATCAGTAGGTGGCTAAATATGGGACCAATTTGCAGCATTAACCAACATAAGCCAGAACACCTCTGTTGTAATGTCACAACTGATCTGGTTTGCTTGTCAGAAGAGTCTTGTCGGTTTTAGCTGCAATATGTAAGAGCAAGCAAACTTCATACTGGATGCAAAGGCACCAAATTTGCCTGTCATATCACCATGAAGTGCATTTGATAGGGGTGGATTATTGGTCTCCAAAAAGGTGGATGGACGATTTGTCATGTTGCCCAGCATTTGGACTATAACTGTGTAACAGTGCATCAATGCTGGCAGAAATTCTTGAGAGAAGGTACGATTTATCGTTGGCCTGGAACTGGCCCACCAGGATAACTATACCACAGGAAGACCATTTGATGTACTAAAAAGCTTCTTCCACCCCTAAAGCCAATCCCTCTAATATCAGAAGAACAGTAAATGCTGCTTTAAGTTACCCCATCACAAGACAGACCTTATCTTGAATCATGGGGGAGGCAGGATATATGCATGGAGTCCATTGTGTTGCTTTCCCATATCCAGTGGTAGTTGCTAACATCTGGAGTGATGCTATGCTTGAGTAAATGACAAACTAAAATGTGTTGTTTGATCTTCAGCACCCTATCTTGCTTTTCTATGGGGTTCAATGATTGCCAGAATCTCCCATGGAGAGAATGAACCAATTAAAGAATAATTGTTCAGTGGCATACAGTATAAATGGCAGGGGTTGTGGTCGAAGAAGCCATCAGCTATGACAGCCAAACATCTCTAGCATTCCTCATAGTCAATTTGAGAGCTTGGTGGTATGTGGAGAATATACTGGGATACTGTTGCCATCCCTTTCATACCTGGCAGCATGTTTAAGCAAGATAATTCTTGTTGCATACCAGAAACATCTCTATGTGCTGTCAATGTCATGGAAATGGACAGCAAATCCATGCATATTTTCCCAATAGAACAGGTATGGTACATGGTTGGACAGCATCTCAATGCTCAGCTGCAACCATTGTGGGCAACTGCCACTCTGCAAGAAGTATGCATGGTTAGCAGTTCCAGTGGAATCAGGCATCTCTGCAACTCACTGTCATACGATGCATTACCAACAGAGGTGGTTGTACATCTTACTTATTTGCCTTGCTTTTGAAGCAATAAAATTGTTCATTAGTTTTGAAAACTTAATCACGGCTTTGTCTCTCATATCGCTCCATTCTTGACAAGCATCAGCTGAATTTTCCCACCACTTTTGGGTGTTGCAATTTTAAAAGTATATATTAGAGCAGAAGTATTTTTTATATAAATTTTACTTCTTGTTTTGATGGTCTTCTTCATTCTCAGATTCTTGCTCCTTGTAATTGGTCTGGTTGCCTTTGTCCAAGTGAGATGATAACCCCTAGTGTGGTAGTATAATAATTTTAAACGTGAGATGATAACCCCTAGTGTGATATAATAATAATTTGTCATGAACTTTCAGCAAGGCTAGAGGAATATCTTTAAGCTGACTGTGGACATTTTTTTTTTAATTTAATAGTTCTATAACTTGGATAACATGGGCATCAGAGTGTAAAATTCTTCTTTGGCAAATAGAAGAAAATAGTTTTTCTCAAATTTTTTAAGGAGGAATGCAGAAAATATAAATTTTTCAAGGAAGTCTTGAAAGGATGTAAATTTCCATGCCTCCCAGTGCTCTTATTCATTCACTCACATAGACACACATGCAGTAATTTTATGATCATGGGAACGGAAGAGAAAAAAATGTTAGTCCTTTACTGTGAACAAGTTTTCATAACCCCTGATTAGTATCAGTAAACCTGGAGAGTGTTCTCATTTTGAGGATATTGCAAATGCCTTCATCAAGTAGATTTGCTGCTGTATATAACTGTACGTGCAAAGAAAAACATGCATGTATAAATGGGTCCTGTTAAGTTTCATGGCACCCAGGTGTGAAGTGTTCATGATGGGAAGAACAAGTAAAAATAGATGTTGTGCAAATGGCATTTTGGGAAACCATGTGTTTAAAGAAGATGCTGGTAAACATCATATTCAGTTTCAACTAAAGTGCCTGCAGAGAACTTAATGACTTAGAATGTGGACAGATTGTGAGAGGTTATATTTTAGGGCCCAGCAGAAAACAGGTGTTTCACTTTTCAAGTACAACAATAGAAAGTACTCTTTAACAATACATGCTGAGTGGAAGTGCTAATTAGAGGCTTCCCGATGGCACGGTGGTCTAAGCGCTGATTAATGACCATACGTCCGTGATAGGTTCAGGTTCAAATCCTGGTGAGGAATGGCTGTTGTATTTGTGTTACGGAACTGGCTCTCGCCCTTCTCTGGATCCAGTAGCCCTAAATTAGGGACGAGCAACTGCTTATACATATTACCAATAGAGTTGCTCACGGTGGTCGTTAAACTTCCAAATTAAAAAAAAAAAAAAAATTAAGTGCTAGAGTGGAACCACAGAAGTGTTGCATTTGTTCAGAGAAGGGAGTCGTAAGTTAGAGGTGCACACATGTCCTAATCTGTGAAGCCAGTCTGTTTCAAATTTCCATCCTGTATTCTCCACCACTTATTGTAAATAACATGAGGCTTCTCCTGGAAAAACGAAGTTGCTCTTCTGAACCGAACCACCTCAGTAATAAATGGAATTTAATACAGAGAAATGTGCCATTTCTTGTAGGAATTCCCCCACAAATGTGGTTCAGACCTGACTACCTACTTCTGTTACAAATTTATGTGCATTTCCTCTTCCATATTTAAATGTAAACCAGGTAGTCTTGATCATGAAATATATAAAGAAGTACTTCAAACTTCCTCATCTCCATTATATCAACAAATTGTGCCTAAAGCTCAGTCATAAGGTTTCATGCAGCTGAAAAGTTTCCTCATGCAAAAATTTTTTGGAAAAGAAAGAAAGGCACCCTCTTTAGTAGCTAATTCTGTGTATATAAACATTGATTGGACACAACATTCAATGAATGCATGATATCCAAAGACCCGACTAATGTCAAATCCCCAGTAATTATCGCATTTTACATGAAATCTATAGCCGTCGAGCAGACTGCTGCCAGTGTCATAATGTTAAAGAATATTAAACCCAACATAATGAAAACAGAATTTGATTTCAACCTTTAAAGTAATAAACACACCCATTTCAGATTCTCATCTTGCGGCCTGGTTTGTTGATTTCAGTTGAAATTAATCAGGGCATCCAGTGGCAGACACAGTTCTACATCTTTTCACTCAGTGGTCTTTGCCATCCGATTATTTTGAAGTAAGTCTTCACTTTGTGAGTCAATGTGTTTTTCTTTAATCCAGGAGCAAAGTGCTAAATCTTTCAGCACAGGCCTTGCATGAGGACCATATTAAGCTGCTGAACAATAACCAAAAAAATCCAAGAGTGTACCAGTGTGCATTAAATTTCCATTGGGCAGCTGCCATTTGCAGACCCCAGATAACATGAGTTCATGCAGGCTGATGATTGTAATGTTGTTGACTGGAAGGGAAAGGGGGCATTCTTGTGTGTGTGTGTGGTGTAGAAATAAATACTTTGGAGTACAGCAAGAGTTTGTTCAGCCGTGGAGTGTTGTCTCTAAATCTGAGATATAGTGCAGCCAAATCAACCCTGAAACTTGTGCTACTAGTAAGGAATGTAGTTTCTCTGATAAACAACTCAGCACTTCGTGGTTCTGTTCCATCCTTTTCCCACGGGGGCCAGCTACAACTCTCTTACTGGCAGGGGCAGATTGGCGCACACAGGCACTGGGAAATTTCCTGGTGGACCACTTGTGAAATGTCCCACTTTCTCGTGTGTTTTTTTTTTTTTTTTTTTGTCTGGATTGTTTGGAACAAACAATTATTTTGGTACTTATGAGGGATAATCATTAACTTCATTTGACTAAAATGTTATTTATTAAAAAAAAACAGCATTTGTTTCTATCTATATATTCAAACTTTGCTTTAAAATGACATAGTCAAATTATTTGTAATTATGTGAGAAAAGTGCCACTGAACCAAGAGCTCTGTTATAAATTAATCAAATTAAAGCTAACAGCCCAGAGTTACTGAACCAAACAACGCCCAGGGTCATTGGTAAGCCCTACTCTACATTTTTAATCTTGGAGAATACACAAGTACCCATATTTATGGCCCATTATTCCCACCCCTATCTATAGACTAACACAACACAAAATAATTCTCCTGCAGAGATATTCCCAAATCTGCATCCCCCAACACCTACCTTAACATTAGAATCAATGATTCACCAGTGCTGATTCATGGGTCAAAATAATGGATGGACTTGAAAAAGTCATCTACTCAAGGAGGAGGTTCCAATACGCGATCAGTGACCAAATAATTATACAAATTATTTGCTTAGGAAAAATTGATATAAGACATGAGCATGTTTCATCTTTCAGCGTGATCTTTGTGGGGACTTAGTTGGAAATTGGGTCTACTCACGGTTTTTCTTTATTATTATTATTATTATTATTATTATTATTTTTTTGACAAACTAAATAATTATTTGGTACAACTAGCAAAATAATTATTTGGTACAACTAGTAAAATAATTATTTGGTACAACGCTAGGGAACTCAAACACACCTCAATAACTTGCTCAGCGCTTGATGATTTCCTATGAAAATGTACCTGGTCGAAGCTTCCGTCTATTGAAGCAGAACCATCACACCCCGCAGCGAAGTGGACTGTACCCATGGCCTTGACATTCACAATCAACGATCAAGTGTTTGACCCAGTCTAGAGTGATTGCATCCTCTGCAAACATGCACTCAGTTGAACAGCATGTATTTATTGTTTATCAGTACTGGTGAACGAGTTCATTTCAACAGTGTCAAAGGGCATTTCAAAATATGCATGGTGAAGGAAGCGTACTGTCAAAATCCTGTATTCACAAATTGGTGAAAAAATTAAGAGAGTCTTTCTTCTCAGTCAACATGCAGGAGGCCACGGTATTAGTGCAGCACGTATCCACCTCCACGAAATTGTTTTCTCTTCAGTGTAGCACGTATCCACCTGTAAAAAAACCTATTCCCGTCAGTGTAGAATGTATCCATCTGTGAAAAGAACTACTTTTGAACTTCTTATATAACATTTTTGTATTTTTGGTGACATTTTTTTTAATTTTAAATTTGTTAAATTTTTTTTTGTTTTTGTTTTTTAATACAATGAAAATAAAATACTCATACATATATTAACTTTCACACTAAAGGAAATTGTTGAACTATTTCAGCTACAATACTATTAAATGGTGCCTGCTCATGCTCAGTTTTCCACCAGTAGAGCATGCGGCCAAATGTCCAGGAAGCAAGACACCATGGGTGCCACGTATGTTTCTCAAAATTTTTGTTTTCACGTGACCCCAGTTGGTTTCAATGTTTTGAGTGTGGACACCAGTTATGGGGTCAATGAAATTTTGCTGGTGGTTGACCGTTTGGTGTTGGAAGTTGAAAACCGTCCAGTTATGAATTTTATGATAAGCCGCCCATTCATCGGACCAGATTGTTGTGCCAGGAGCCACATGACGTTGTATGATGGGGACGCAAGGTAGCTTCATTTCGTCGAAGAACATGGAACATTTGAAATTCTTGAGTCCCATTTGAACGTTTCCAAAGCAGGCCCAAAACCCATGGTCCAACCACTTGATTTCCGTAATTTTGACGGGCAGGAAGCACGTGGCTTATAACATAAAAAATTGAACATTAGGTCTACAGGTTCAAAAAACCCATTTTCAAGGCTATAAAGTATAGTATGTCATTTATTTACTCAGGTAGATACATGCTTTAATGACGGGGATAAGTTTTTTTACAGGTGGATACGTGCTACACTGAAGGAGAAACAATTTCTTGGAGGTGGATACGTGCTACACTAATACCGGAGGCCACAAGATGTCTGAATGCATGGTCTAGGTTGTAAAGGAGCAATTGCTTGCATCGCCAACAAAATCCTTAAGAAGACTTTCATAAGAAACTGGTATTTTTTATTCCTCGTGTCAAAGAGCTTCTCAAAAAGTGAAACTGCACCCATATTGTGTGTCCGTATTTCAAGAGTTGGTTCCAAAGGATTTGGACAAACGTGTACAATTTTGTTTGTGGTTTCAACATGTAGTTGGGGAACATTCTGGGATTTTGGACATTACATGGTTTACAGATGAAGCCTGGTTTCATCTGAGTGGCTAGATGAACTTGCAGAAAACTCTTATATATAGGCAGAAGAAAACCCATATGACCTTCATATAAAGCTTTTACATTCGGAGAAAATTGGGGTGTGGTGTACCTTGTCCCGCAGACAAGTTATCGGTCCGATATTCTTTGATCAAACTGTTACTACAGAGATGTACATAGTTAACAGACAACAAATTAACAGGAGGTTACTTTCAACAAGACGCACGGCATGCCACACATCCAAAGCAAGGATGAGGGAAATTGAAAGTTATTTTGTTGACCGAGTAATCTTGAAAAATCTGTGGCTGCCAAGATCACCAGACCCGACACCACCGGATTTCTTCTTGTGGGGTGTACTAAAGGGCCGAGTACACCGCAATAAGCCTCGAACAATAGACGCCCTCAAATACACAATACGGCAGGGGTTGCTGCCATTACTGAAGTCACGTTAGCATGTCTTTACTGATTTGCAGACTCGTGTACAAAAGTGCAAGGATGCTGGAGGAGGCCATTTTCAGCATATGCTTTAGGAAGACCTTGTTTTGCAAGATACAAGGTAAGTATATGTCAATTTTCATAAGGAACCATACAGAAATAAAAAAGTTATTGAGGAATGTTTGGGTTTCCTAGTGAGAGGATCACCCTGTCTGTATATTCAATCATGACTTGATTTTTTTAAATTCTTTTACCATTAAACTGTTCCTGAAATTTGTTTACCACTGAATTCATTTTACAATGCATATTTTCAACAGCTCTTTCATCCCGGGTTGGACAGATTTTTTTTTTTCCCCCATAGGGATTTACATGCTTTTTGTAGCGTATCAAAAGCCCAAAATTCCCTGCCTGGTTTGGTTGTCCCAATCCGCCCCTGCTTATGGGGGGGGGGGATACTTCTGTGGACATTGTTTTCAATATTTCAATAGTTGTCAACTCTTGTTCCATGTTCCACATTTGCCATTGTGCTCCTCATAGAAACATGGTAACCTGACATTCATTTTGTGGCTGCTCTAACCCCAGAGGGCAGCATTAATATAATTTTATAAGTTAATCATTTTAATTTTTTTCAACTTTAAAGTTTACCTGTTTCTCAAAATGAGTTAATCAGTTTTTATGTCAGGAATCTGCTACATTTGCTGGTTAATAAACAAAGAGGAGAAAAATTATTACTCTAAGTGTGGTTGTGAATAACCTAGCAGCAGAGTCAGTGGTAGCCATAGTGACATCCCAAGCAGAACTTTTGTTTCCTCTCTTCATTTTTATGGTGATCCTGTTCCCTCATAATTTTTTTCGTCTTTTAGTAAGAGTGTAATAACTTTATTAAATGGATTATATACATAAAAGTGAATTGTATTAACTAGAATGGGAAAGTATAAAGACTCACAAAAATTATTTAGTAAAAGTGTAGTTTTCTCAGTCTTTTGCAAAAGATTCGACTAATTTGGATCAATGTAGACTGGATTTAAGTAAAATTTTAGCACAGGTGTCAAGGAAGCTTGATAAGTTAAACAGATGTGATCTGAAAGCTTGAAGTGCTATTAACAACTTCTGAAACAGGCTAAGTTTCTATTTCCTTGTGTACATCCTGGCACGCTAGAGTTATTAGTTTCATTTAATAGAACGATCAAAGTTGATTTGATGGTGAAGACAGGCTATTTAAAAAATCGCTTTTTCAAAGTTTTTAAAGATGTAGAAAATTTCTGTGGATTTATGGATGTATTAGAATTCGTGCTCCTCGTCAAATAGTCTTTTTGGTGCAATGTTAGTGAAATATTTAGATCAGTAGAAAGAGAAAGAAAATTGAATTACAATAACTAATAAAAGGGAGAAACGAAAGGGTTAACTCTCTGCCTAAAATCGAAGTCACAGAAATAAAACACAAAACGAATCTCGATTAGTGAAAACTAAAGGTTAAAAAGTCGCTGGCAAGAACTTGAAGTATTTCAGAAAAACTGTCACACTACCTTGAACGATTACAAAAACGAAATTTAGTGTTTGTAACAGAACAAGTCAAAGATCGTACGCAGCTTCTGTGCTTGCATGTGTTTAGGTGTGTTGAAACTGGAGGAGGCTGGCTATGATGTAGGAGAGGGAGCCTCTCGACTTCGACCAAACTTCTGAATACTTACATAGGGGAATGCCTTATTAACTCATGTCAGTTAACAAGTTGTGGAAAATGGTATGTTAAAAATTTAAATAAGTTTGGGGCCAGATTGAGATGAAAATCCGTATATCGAGAAAAAATAAAATAAAACAACAAGTATTGCGACGCCCCTTAATTAATTGCTTTGATGCCCCTGATCGCCTCAAAACCGTTCGTGCTAACCGTTATATTAAAGTAAGTGCTCAAACACATCGCAGACGCTTGGCCAGACGGATTTCTTCAGTTTACGATTTTTGTTCTTTTATTTCTGTATTAGTTGTTTGTATGTGTCTGAAAGCTTGATTGTTGTCTGAACGGTGACCTCCCTAACATTTTTATTTCGGGATTATGAAGACAAATGAAATTGGTGTCTTTGAGCTTGCGGTATCTGTCGTGTTTTAAGTTTTAATGAAGAGATCAAAAACGTACATTCCGGGGAAATTATAGGATAGCAGTTATTATATGGAACGAAATTTCGTTGATCATTTTCGGACCAGTCTTTTATATTTTACGAATTTCGCCTTTTTTGTTTATGAAAACTATAAAAAGTCTTTTTTGGCCATTTTTTAAGACTTACTAAATCAAATTACTGTTTCTTCCCTTCCATTTTTATTATGTGAAGTCGTCTTTGTCTGGTTTTAATTTCTTATTTCGGGAGTTTGTGTTGTGCTTCACCAGAGGGCGTGTTCAAGCTTTCGGTCTTGCAAATATGTCTCTGTCGCCCGTGTCTGTTGTAAAAGAACCAGCAAAATTCAGTCACTTCATAGAACACTCATTTTTTTTATCCGATATGTAATAAAGGCGTACTTCGTTCATAATATAAGGAGTACATGAACACTTGATTATTGTATGCGTGAGAGATTAAATATATTAAATCAAGCAGTGGCATAGCCAAAAATCTCTTAAGGTGTGCGGGGATTTGGTTCATTTATGAAAGCCTTCCGGGAAAATCTTTAAAAGTCAAAATATGAAAAAAAAAAATACTGAGAGAAAACCCTTTTTAATATATATCGCTTTAAATTCGTACTTAATACCCCTCAAGGGGGTATTAAGTACGAATTTATAGGGAGCTGCTCTTATGAACATAATGTCCCTGCTACGCCTCGAAATTGATTGTATGAAAGAATGCCCACGGAAAAAACGCCCACGGAAAAAACGCCCACTTTTCGAAAGTAGGAAAAAACGCCCACGGAAAAATCGCCCACAGACAAAATGCTCACGGGAAAAATATGTGATCGACTGATAAGTTTTTATGTCTGTTATAAACGGTGACAGGACAACTGGTCACAGACTGCTGTCCAAAAAATCGTTAGGGGTCATATAAAAATTGCGGTTTCTTTGCCACCTCACCTACATAACGCGAATATGGGAATGACGGAATGAAAACTTTTAGAAGGGCCTAAACGTTAGTACTAACATTATTTTCTGCCTAAGTAATACCGCAATATTAATAATTTGATGTGTAAAATATTTTCTGCAAACCCTACAAATATGAGAGGAAAGTTCGGATTGCACTGATTGACTGTAGAGGTTGTATGGTCTTGGCCTGAAAGCCGTGGTAGTCTTATGCAACATTTATTTAAAAACACACTAATGATTCACCGTTGTCTTCAAGCCAACTGCTATACGATGTTTTTCTAGAAACTACAAATAAAAAGTTCTCTGCGAGTATGTGCAAACCCAGGGAATTTGTCTGGGGAGGGGGGTGTAAAATCTAAAATATGAAATATAAAGAATTTCTGGTAAGATCGGGAGATTTCCAGCGTTTACAAGCTACAACACGTCGAATTATCTGAGGGTATCTGCTGCCTCAGGAAACTAGTCGGGGGGGGGGGATAATACCAAAATCGTGAATATCAAGAATATCTCTTCCGATCTGGAGATCTTCAGCATTTAGAAACTGCAACTCGACAAATTTTCTTAGCGCATGTCACTCTCTGGAAACCCTGTCGGCGAAGAGGGGGGGGTAATACCAAAAGTGTAAGATATGAACAATTTCTCGTCCGATCGGGAGATTCTCGGCAATTAGCAGCTACAACTCGACACATTATCTGAAGACATGTGAATGATGAAAATCTCGGGTCGGAAGAGAAATTCTTCATATTCTACACTTTTGGTATTACCCCCCCCCCCGACAGGTTTGCTCAGTAGGTTCATGCCCGGAGATAATGTCTCCAGTTGTAGTTTGTAAATGCTGAAAATCGCCCGATCGGACAAGAAATTCTATATAATTCACAATTATCATATAACCACCCCACCCCACCCCACCCCCAGGTTTGCTGAGTAGGCACGTGCCCTCAAATAATCTGTCCAACTGTAGCTTGTAAATGCTGAAAATCTCCCGATGGGACGATACATTTTTCAAATCTTACAGTTTTGATATTACCCCCCCCCCCCCCGACAGGTTTCCTGAGTCAGCACATGCGCTCAGATAATTTGCAGACTTGTAGTTTGAAAACCCTTAAATCTTTTGCTCAGATGTAGATCATAAACATTTCTTATAAAGAATTACATTAATTATCGCAATTAAGAAAAGACGAAATTACGGAAACTATATATGACTCTGATTACCAACTTCTGGGGGTTGTGGGCACGAAGCGGTCAAAAACGTTATTTTTATACGGCCCCTTAAAATTTTTGTGGCCAGTTCTCCTACACCCGTCATGTAGAAATTAACTGTTTTAGTTGTCCTTTGGAAAACTCCCAGGAAGCTATGAGTGCGTATTTTTTCTTTACACTGGGAAGAAAAGAAGTATGCCTGTAACTTGAGATTATACTACTCACGGGGAAGACACACCCCGACCGGTGGCCAACCGATAAATTTAAATGAAATATATCGCTTGTTATTTGAGGTGCGGTCGCTAGCAAACGTTCCAGCTGCAGCTGCAAGGAGTACCACTCTGACGAAACACAGATGTCCCCCCCCTTCCGCTCGCCGTACTCAACAGACAACAGTGGAAAGAAAGCACATTACACAAAGTTATATCAGTGCACTGCGGCTTTTACGAAAATCGCTTTTACAATTAAATGCATTAAACTGTAAAAGTATTTATAAATAAAATAATCTGACTTTTAATGATTTCTTTTTTAATTGATATAGTTAAATAATAAACATGCATAGTTTTATAAAAATTAAGACCTTACTTTAAAAAATAAGAATAGTCACAAATTTATTATAGTACAGCCGAACTGGAATTTTTTAAGAAAGTAGCTACTCTACAGTAGGAAGTTGAAAGTTAACAATCTTATTTGGTTCTTCACTAGGCCACCCGCGGCCCTTAAGTCATAAGTCCTAGGCCTTGGCCTATTTAACAGTTTTTATTCTAACGATGTTATATTCATAACGTTTACGTAACACATCAAATTATTAATATTGCGGTATTACTCAGGCACAAAATAATATTAGGACTAACGTTTAGGCCCTTCTAAAAGTTTTCGTTCCGTCATTCCCATATTCGTAAAATTTACATAACAAGTATACAAGTATTGCCAATAATCAAACAAAAGTCATCGCTCTTTTTTTTTTTTTTTTGATTGGAGGTTTAACGACCACCGTGAGCAACTCAATGGGCTATAAGCAGTCGCCCGTCCCTAATTTAGTGTCACTGGTTCCAGGGAAGGGAAAGAGCCAGTGCCGTAAGACAAACACAACATCCATGCCTGACCGGGATTCGAACCCGGACCCCTTACGGACGAATGATCAGAGGCCAACGCCTTAGACCACTGCGCCACCGGGGCGGCAAGTCATCGCTCTTTCCACGTTTATAAGTGAGTCACTGAAAAATTCTCAGTGGCCGCCTCCAGGAATCGAACTCAGGGTCTTCCAGTTACGCGCTGGATATGCTTCCACGGCACCACAGCTATTCCTATTCCACGTCAAATGTCTGTATTAATTGTCAATAATATTGCGCTTCTACTTATGCACCATACATTCAATCCATACATTAATTAATAGGCCGTAGGCCTAAGCCAATTCAACACTTTTTTCTTCGCCTGTGAATTAATGGTATGAGGAAAAAGAATGCCCACGGAAAAAACGCCCACGGAAAAAACGCCCACGGAAAAATTGCCCACGGAAAAAACGCCCACGGAAAAAACGCCCACTTCGCGAAAGTAGGAAAAAACGCCCACGGAAAAATCGCCCACAGGCAAATGCTCACGGGAAAAATATGTGATCGACTGATAAGTTTATATGTCTGTTATAAACGGTGTTCGGACAACTGGTCACACATTGCTGGCCAAAAAACCGTTAGGGGTCATATAAAAATTGCGGTTTCTTGGCCACCTCACCTACATAACGAAAATGGGTGTAGGAGAATTGGCCACAAAAGTTCAAGGGGGGGTGTAAGTATTATCGATTTTTGGCCTACATTGAGAATTGAATTAGGAACTCCAAACAAATTTCGAGAAAACGTTCTATGTAAGCCAAGCGAGAATTACAGCATAATTCATGTATGTTCGGAAAAAGGACCCTAAGGTGGGATTTTTAATAACGCTGCACTTTTACGTAGGTACTAAATATTTACATAACATGTCAAGTTTGCAATATTTTTCTTTTACTTAATTAATTCACAGGCGAAGAAAAAAGTGTTGAATAGGCTTAGGCCTACGGCCTATTAATTAATGTATGGATTGAATGTATGGTGCATAAGTAGAAGCGCAATATTATTGACAATTATTACAGACATTTGACGTGGAATAGGAATAGCTGTGGTGCAGTGGAAGCATATCCGGCGCGTAACTGGAAGACCCTGAGTTCGATTCCTGGTGGCGGCCACTGAGAATTTTTCCGTGACTCACTTATAAACGTGGAAAGAGCGATGACTTCTGTTTGATTATTGACAATACTTGTTATGTAAATTTACGAATATGGGAATGACGGAACGAAAACTTTTAGAAGGGCCTAAACGTTAGTCCTAATATTATTTTTTGCCTGAGTCATACCGCAATATTAATAATTTGATGTGTTACGTAAACGTTATGAATATAACATCGTTAGAATAAAAACTGTTAAATAGGCCAAGGCCTAGGACTTAAGGGCCGCAGGTGGCCTAGTGAAGAACCAAATAAGATTGTTAACTTTCAACTTCCTACTGTAGAGTAGCTACTTTCTTAAAAAAATCCAGTTCGGCTTTACTGTAAAAAATTTGTGACTATTCTTATTTTTTAAAGTAAGGTCTTAATTTTTTTATAAAACTATGCATGTTTGTTATTTAACTATATCAATTAAAAGGGAAATCATTAAAAGTCAGATTATTTTATTTATAAATACTTTTAAAGTATAGCATTTAATTGTAAAAGCGATTTTCGTAAAAGGCGCAATGTACAGATATAACTTTGCGTAATGTGCTTTCTTTGCACTCTTGTCTCTTTTGGAAATCCTCTTTGTGTACGGCGAGCCGAAGGGGGATTGGGGAGGCATCTGTCTTTCGTCAAAGTGGTGCCTTTGCAGCTGCAGCTGGAACGTTTGCTAGAGACCGCACCCCAAATAACAAGGGATATATTTCATTTAAATTTATCGGTTGGCCACCGGTCAGGGTGGGTCTTCCCCGTGAGTAGTATAATCTCAAGTTACAGGCATACTTCTTTTCTTCCCAGTGTAAAGAAAAAAATACGCACTCATAGCTTCCTGGGAGTTTTCCAAAGGACAACTAAAACAGTTAATTTCTACATGACGGGTGTAGGAGAACTGGCCACAAAAATTTTAAGGGGCCTCATAAAAATAACGTTTTCGACAGCTTCGTGCCCACGATCCCCAGAGGTTGGTAAATCAGAGTCATATAAAGTTTCCGTAATTTCGTCTTTTCTTAATTGCGATAATTAATGTAATTCTTTATAAGAAATGTTTATGATCTACATCTCAGCAAAAGATTTAAGGGTTTTCAAACTAGAAGTCTGCAAATTATCTGAGCGCATGTGCTGACTCAGGAAACCTATCCGGGGGGGGGGGTATCAAAACTCTAAGATTTGAAAAATGTATCGTCCCATCGGGAGATTTTCAGCATTTACAAGCTACAGTTGGACAGATTATTTGAGGGTACGTGCCTACTCAGCAAACCTGGGGGTGGGGTGGGGGTTATATGATAATTGTGAATTATATAGAATTTCTTGTCCGATCGGGCGATTTTCAGCATTTACAAATTACAACTGGAGACATTATCTCCGGGCATGAACCTACTGAGCAAACCTGTCAAGGGGCGGGGGGGGGTAATACC
The DNA here is from genome assembly GCA_039090855.1 of Macrothele yani. Lineage (NCBI taxonomy): Eukaryota > Metazoa > Arthropoda > Arachnida > Araneae > Macrothelidae > Macrothele > Macrothele yani. The sequence continues at coordinate 137,921,100 of CM076993.1, read as the reverse complement.
AAAAGTGCAGAATATGAAGAATTTCTCTTCCGACCCGGAAATTTTCATCATTCACATGCCTTCAGATAATGTGTCGAGTTGTAGCTGCTAATTGCCGAGAATCTCCCGATCGGACGAGAAATTGTTCATATCTTACACTTTTGGTATTACCCCCCCTCTTCGCCGACAGGTTTCCAGAGAGTGACATGCGCTAAGAAAATTTGTCGAGTTGCAGTTTCTAAGTACTGAAGATCTCCCGATCGGAAGAGATATTCTTGATATTTTACGATTTTGGTATTACCCCTCCCCCCGACTAGTTTCCTGAGGCAGCAGATACCCTCAGATAATTCGACGTGTTGTAGCTTGTAAACGCTGGAAATCTCCCGATCGGACCAGAAATTCTTTATATTACATATTTTAGATTTTAAGCACCCCCCCCTCCCCAGACAAATTCCCTGGGTTTGCACATACTCGCAGATAATTTTTTATTTGTAGTTTCTAGAAAAATATCGTATAGCAGTTGGCTTGAAGACAACGGTGAATCATTAGTATGTTTTTAAATAAATGTTGCATAAGACTAATACGGCTTTCAGGCCAACACCATACAACCTCTACAGTCAATCAGTGCAATCCGAACTTTCCTCTCATATTTGTAAGGTTTGCAGAAAATATTTTACACATCAAATTATTAATATTGCGGTATTACTTAGGCAGAAAATAATATTAGTACTAACGTTTAGGCCCTTCTAAAAGTTTTCATTCCGTCATTCCCATATTCGCGTTATGTAGGTGAGGTGGCCAAGAAACCGCAATTTTTATATGACCCTAACGATTTTTTGGCCAGCAGTCTGTGACTAGTTGTCCGAACACCGTTTATAACAGACATAAAAACTTATCAGTCGATCACATATTTTTCCCGTGAGCATTTTGTCTGTGGGCGATTTTTCCGTGGGCGTTTTTTTCCTACTTTCGAAAAGTGGGCGTTTTTTCCGTGGGCGTTTTTTCCGTGGGCGTTTTTTCCGTGGGCGATTTTTCCGTGGGCGTTTTTTCCGTGGGCATTCTTTCATACAATCGAATTAATTAAGTGCCGCCCCGGTGGCGCTGGCCTCTGATCATTCGTCCGTAAGGGTCAGGGTTCAGAATCCCGGTGAGGCATGGATGTTGTGTTTGTCTTACGGCACTGGCTCTCTCCCTTAACTGGAACCAGTGACCCTAAATTAGGGACGGGCGACTGCTTATAGCCCATTGAGTTGCTCACGGTGGTCGTTCAACCTTCAATCAAAAAAAAAAAATAAAAAAAATTAATTAAGTAAAAGAAAAATATTGCAAACTTGACATGCTATGTAAATATTTAGTACCTACGTAAAAGTGCAGCGTTATTAAAAAATCCCACCCCTTAGGGTCCTTTTCCGAACATACATGAATTATGCTGTAATTCTCGCTTGGCTTACATAGAACGTTTTCTCGAAATTTGTTTGGAGTTCCTAATTCAATTCTCAATGTAGGCCAAAAATCGATAATACTTACCCCCCCCCCCCCGCACACACACACCCTTGAACTTTTGTGGCCAATTCTCCTACACCCATTTTCGTTATGTAGGTGAGGTGGCGAAGAAACCACAATTTTTATATGACCCCTAACGATTTTTTGGCCAGCAGTCTGTGACCAGTTGTCCTGTCACCGTTTATAACAGACATATAAACTTATCAGTCGATCACATTATTTTCCCGTGAGCATTTTGTCTGTGGGCGATTTTTCCGTGGGCGTTTTTCCTACTTTCGAGAAGTGGGCGTTTTTTCCGTGGGCGTTTTTTTCCGTGGGCATTCTTTCCTCATACCCTCGAGATTATGTTCATAAGAGCATCTCACGAGTCCCGCGTGGCTTAGTTAAAAGTTTTTTTTTTTTTTTACCATTTATGTAAACTGTAATTTCATTGAAAACAATATATTTATTATTTCACTAATTTTAATCTGGTTTTTGTATGTAGCAATTAACATATTGTAAGTTTATCATTTGAACGTTAAGTTATGGTCATTTTTCTTCTGTCGTGCCTGTAAACACTTTGGTTGGAAATTTTGCTCTTGACTTATATAAATTAATGTGTTTCATCTTGGGGTGTGGAAAATCTTAGAACTAATGGTAATGGTATTTCTGCATGACTCTTTTTGTTAGTTTTCTAATGAGTGCGAAGGGTTAAAAGTAATTAAAAATTAGAGTAATTACATTTCAAGAAAAAAAAAAAAAGAAAAGAGGAACACCCTCAGGTTCCTTTGCATAATGTTGTCTTCTAATACTGAAATCTTTTGTCTGTGCTTGCCATTTTTTGTAAGGCTGATTTGAAAACAAAATACCTGTCTTACATTGGAACCTTTATTCAACGAGCTCCATAATACGAAGTTACGAATAAACCGAAGTTTTTATAGATCCCTTGAACTTCGTAATATTCTCCCTTGTTACTTTAATCGCATATTAGTTACAATAATTTTTAGAGAAACCGCATATATCGAAGTTCAGTATGGTTATCAGCAAACAAAATATGCAGCATTCACTCAGTTTCTAGCTCTTCCTCTTTCGCAAGAAAACTAGGAAGCACCTGCTGTTGACAACAAACACTCCGTGGTTCTCCTCACAAACATTTCAGTTTGCATGAAAGCAAGAATGTTTCAGTTCTTTTTTTTTTTTTTTTTTTTTTTTTGCTACCTCACGCTACTACCGTCCCCACCCTATGCTTGCCGCAGCACATACATCTCCTGAGGAAATACTGGCTTTATCGTTATCCCCTCCCATTATCACCTTTTGGTAAATCTGTGTTTGGAAAATCTGAAGAGTTATTTTAAATGTTGAAACATATACATCGAATTAGAGGAAGTTGGAAAATGTGCTGTCATGAAAAGCACAAAACAAGCAACAATTTACTAATATTTCTGACGTAATGCGTAAACAGCAAATCAGATGTAACAAGTGAAATTTAAAATTTTGGGCAGTTACATTAATTTTTACATTTATTAAAGATTCTGCTTATTGTTAGTAATAAAATCTTATATTTTTATTACTAACTGTGGTTTTTACAATGATTAACCAGTATTATTATCTTCGATTAATGAAAACGCTGTTTATATGATTGACTAATTGTAACTTGGCGTAATGTAACATCCCAAAAAATAGCGAGTTTTCGATCTGTCGGTATATAACGAAGTTGGCATATGATGTCGGAAGTTTTTACCTCTTCTTTCAACTTCGTTATACTGTATACAGGTTCGACTGTATTACCTATCACTCCACAAACGATTTGTGAATCTCCTGCAAACATAAATATTTTTACACCCCCCCCTCTCCCTCCAGTGTTTCATTACTGACGAGCTTTTTGGCATTGCTGAATTTTCGTTTCTCTTGTCTTTGGATTGCCACCACCCTAATAGAGATCTCTCACTACTCTCCCAAAAAGACCCCCCCCCACTAACAGCTTCGGTATTGTTCTTTTTTTTTTAGTTTCGTCGAGTTTCGGGGTTGCCCTCCTATCCTATCACTGACGAGCTGTGGTATTGTTGAATTGCCTTTGGCTTGCCCCTACCCAAAATAAGAAATCTCCTTCCCCCTCACCACTAACCATATCACTGACGAGCTTTGGTATTGTTAAGTTGCCTTTGGGTTTTCGTTACCCAAAAAGAAATCCCCCACGTCACTAACCATATCACTGATGATATTTGGTATTATTGAAATTGCCTTTGGGTTGCCTCTCCCGAAAAGAGAAGTCCCCCAATAATCGTATCACTGACGAGCTTTGGTATTGTTGAATTGCCTTAGGATTGCCCCTCCCCAAAAGAGAAAAGTTTCCACTAATTGTAACGCTCACGAGCTTTGGTATTGTTGAATTGTCTTTGGGTTGTCCCTCCCCAAAAGAGCCCCTCAGCTAAGCGCGTCATTCACCAGCTGTGGTTTTGTTAAAATTTTGTCTTTGGATCCATCCCTCTTACCCAAAGAGAAGAGATGTGAGTCACACCATTCCCCAAATTACTGAAGAGGTTTGTTGTGGTTGAATTGTCTTTGGGTTGCCCCTCCTCAAAAGAAAAATCCATATCCCTTCTAACCGTGTCACTGACGAGTTTTAGCTAGGTAAAATTTTGGTTGTCTTGTCTTTGGATTGTCCATCCTTTCCTGTTTCTCTCTTTCTCAAGGATTCACGATTTGCATGGCTGTAAGATGACGCCCTTTCGTAATTTAGGTCACTCATTGCAGGTAAGGGACAGGACTTGCGACTTATGGCAAACACACCACCCATCCTTCATTCGGGACTCTAACCCGGGTCTAACCGGGTTCATTAGTCATCTACTCTGCCACAAAAGTGGCTGTGTTGCGTTTGTTACTGTTTTATAATACATCCAAATGTTGAACGACAACCGAACAAAAAATGTGCGGTAACCTTTCACGTAGACGTCATAATTCAAATCCTTAATGATTTACATTTTGCGTTATTGAGTTTGGTGGTTCTGGTTCTCTCCTTACGGTGGGGCCCAAAGTCAGCATACTACGAAGACAATGTGAAGCAAAAAGCGCCCTTTTCGTTTTTCGGGTTTATTATTCTGCGAAGCGTCAAGTGCAGACTTGTTAAGAAGTGATGCGTTGTGAGCAGCCAGTGACTTTGCTTTCTGTGCGTGGGTGGCAGAGCTGCGCTGTTTACTAAATCAGTTATCGGGCGACCCGTCGTTGACTCATGAAAGAACGCGTGTAGAGGGAGGGAGGTAGTTTGCCGAAATTCTCAATCTGACAGCCCATCACTAAGGGACGGAGAGGTTGGGAGCTGTTTTTATGCAGTTTTTGAGGAATCTTCGGAGAATTTCATCCTCATGTAGGGAGGCGAAGTATTCGAATTTGTGCCAGCTGACAGCATTACCTTTTTACACACCACCGAATTTTTTTCAAGCCTTCGTTGGTATGGTTTTACTATTGATCTATTAACCAGCGCTGGGAAGCTTCTTTCAGTTTTTCTTCTTTTTATATATGTGCAGACCATGAAAGCCAATTTTTTTAACGCATAGACATGATCCAAAAGAAATTTTCGTGTGTTCTTTTCTTTTAAATGATCATCGCAGTAGAAGGGGTGAGTTAAGCCACAAAGCAGTAAATGCGCAACTTGCTGAAACCAGCACATGTTGGATGCCATTGATTGTTTCTGCATAAATTCCAAAATTTTGAAACAACCTTTTAATTCGATCAGAGAAAAGGTAGGAATCGTTATATTCGTATTAAAGATAGAAAAAAAAAATGAGTAGGATGTTTATAATGCTGAAAAAAAAAAGTTCTGTGTGTGTAATTGGTAAAGGGGTTTCGCACTGCCATCATAGCCCATACCTTGCTGTTCGCTTATGGTGATAAATAGTTATAACTGGCGAGACATTTTACATCGTTCTCGGGGCCGTATGTACCCGGATTGCGGTTGTCCTCCCAGTATGCAGAGCTACTGTTGCATTTTTATCAAGCTGGGTCCTAGGCACCCACAGACTTTTAAAAAGTGGGTACTTTGTGAGACATTCCGGGTCCTTTTAAAAATTCAAAAGAATAAAGAGATAATGAATATTTAGACTTACATAAGCAAATGAAAAATAAATGTAATATACGTTGTTCGACACTTTAATTTATGCTCTTTGAAAGCAATCTTTAAAAAAAATCAAGTACAAGTACTGACAGAATGAAAGTTTATCATTTTCAGCTAAATTTTATCATAATGGAACTACACAAAGAGACCACAACGCATTTTAAGTCTGCTAAGAACACCAAAGCGGTTTTTATTTTTCAAAACACAGGAACTGTGTGATGACTGCTCTGGAACAGTTTTTTTAGACTTTTAACGAACAATCATTGAAGTAGACGTACAGCTTTTAGTAGAGTATAATCGTTCACAGTGCTCTCATTAAATGTAAGTTTGTCTTTTTTTTTTAATTTAAATTTTTCCAATATTGATTAAAAGAGTTGAAAGGTTTAATAAATTAATGAGGACATTTGTACATTTACATAATCTTATATTGTATTAATACCCACAATTGACGTGGATTAGGAACATCAGACAGAAGTCATCGCTCTTTCCACGTTTGTGAGTCACGGTCGTATGTGAGTCTGGAGAATTTCGAGGCCGCTGTGGTGCAGTGGTAGCATGTCCAGCGCGTAACTGGAAGACCCTGAGTTCGTTTCCCGGTGGCTGCCGATGAGAATTTTTCCGTGACTCGCTTACATACGTGGAAAGAGCGATAATTTCTCTTTGACCTTATATTGTATACTGACATAATCTTGACGGACGGTGCATTGCTGACTGTTTTCATTCTTTTCCTAATCCTCACGAATGAATTTGACTTTGCCAAATGGCATGTTAAAAAAATCAGAAATAAAATGTGGGTCCCAAAGGACGCGTAGAATTTGTAATTATGGTTCCTTTTTTTTTTTTTTTTTTTTTTTTTTGGTAATTTACACGCTACAGCGAGTCAATGGCAGCGCTGGTATGGTGATATCAGGGTAATGGGCGTAATTTCATACTCTGAGGAGTGTAAAAAATAAAATTGAATAGGGTGTGAATAAATTTGCCGAACGTTTTAACTCAAGGACGATTATAACGATTATACGCTTTAGTATCTTCTTTTGTAAATACTTTAGTTTGCCGCTTACACGGTACAGAATTTACACTGTGAGTTATGGACCACCTCATGTGAATGCATGAAATTGTCCGAAACAGTGGATGGAGGTATGTGAAACAGTGTGTTGATATGCATGTAACCTGCGTGCCTTTCCGAATACACTGAATTGCCAGAAAAACTGGTACACCAGTCTAATACTTGGTAGGTCCCCCACGGGAGCGCAGGACTGCAGAAATACGACGGGGCATGGACTCCACTAGCTTCTGGAAATATGCTGTAGGCAATGCACACCATACTTCCTGCAGAGCGTTCCACAATTCGGGTGTATTCCGAGGTCTCGGATTCCTGTGTTCGATAGCACGTTGCATGGCATCCCAAATGTATTCTATCACCTTCAGATCTGGGGACTTGGGTGGGAATGGCAACACCCCAAACAAAGATGAATGCTCCTTTAACCATAATGAGGCGTCCCGACACTTGTGTGGAGGTGCATTGTCCTGTTGGAACAGGCCAACTCAACCCATCAGCATGAATGCAGGACATGAACGGGTGTACCTTGTCAGAAAGGATGCGCACATAGCGTTGGCCAGTCACAGACGTTTGTAGACGTACCAGGGGTCCCAGTGAAGTCCAGCTAAACACACCCCATACCATTATGGACCCTACACCAGTCGGCACAGTTCCCCGTTGACAGGCGGGATCTATGGTTTCATGGGGTTTGCGCCACACACGAATCCTTCCATCTGCCCGATACAGTTAAAAACGCGACTCGTCAGACCAGGCTACTTGTTTCCAGTCATCAAGTGTCCAGTGGCGGTGTTGCTGTGCCCAAGCGAGGCGTCGTGCACCCTCTGTGTCGTACACCCATCAAAGGGACTAGAGTTGGGCGTCGGCTCCCAAAGCCCATATCGTGCAGGGTACGTTGCACAGTCCGAACGCTGATGCTTGTTGAGGTTCCAGCATTGAATTCCGATTATACCTGCGCGAGTGTTGCACGCCTATCGCGTGAAACGATTCTTGACAGCCGACGATGGTCACGTTCACCCAATGTCTTTTCGCTTTTTACGGCCACACTGGTATCGTAGGTTGAAGGTTTTGCCGGAATGCTTGTAGTCACGCCTCACGGTACACCTTTGCAATGGTCGTCCGTGAAAATCCGAACTTCGTTTCTACCTCCGAAATACTATAGCCCATCTCACGAGCTCCAACTATGACACCGCGTTGAAATTCGCTTAAATCGTTATTACTTGTCATTCTCATGCCGAAAACAGCTCTGACAGCTGGCAAGAATGTCTATCGCTTTATGTACGCACTGGCGGATGCAACCGAGTACGCGCATAGGTGCCGTTTCTATGTATTTTGCATAAGCTCGTCTTCTGTACCAGTTTTTCTGGCACTTCAGTGTACGTCATAGGGATGAAGAGCTAATTTGTCATTTGTGCTCTGTCGCCGAAAGTTCCTCTGAGCATTTAACCTTGAAAGGAATTTCTCCAAGCCCAACTCCGAATGCATCTTCCTATTGGTACTATGTGATACTCATTCGTCCTGTGCTGGTTTGTTTTCATTCTTCATTTTTGCACGCGTTGTGTTGTTAACATAACTTTTGTTTCACTGGATATTTAAAAGTTTATGTTTCATTGGATATTTAAAATTGTTTGCTCTTGGGTATATGCACCTAATTTTTAAATTTTGAGTAAAATTATATCGAAAATTGGAAGTCAGATTTTTTAGCGATTATAATACTTTTCTATAACGAAGGTATGAGAAAGTAAGAACTACTTATTCTCTATTTGAGTGGAAGTAAGGAACTTTTGAACTCGGGGGGGGGGGGGGGTAATTTCAAGGCTCGCCCTACCCTCCCAAATAAAAATAAGCTTTCAACGTTCCTGATCGTTTTGTAAGGGTTTTGAGGTTTTTCTCATTGGGCGCAAACCTGAAAAAACTGAGCCCCCCCCCACCCCCAGCAAAAAATATCTTCGAGGCCCTTTTACAAAAATCTATTTGCTCTCAATTACTGAAATTTTTAAATTCTATGTTATTAACTAGGCTTTACGGGCGTTTTGATAATTCAAATTCTTTGGAACCTGTACGTATTTTTCGTCAAACCGAAATTCTTAGACTTCATTGCGTGTAACACAAATGCACACGTTGTAATGAAAATGATTGCCCTAGTTTTATACCAATACGAAGTATTGCAAAACGCTTACGCCAGTGTTAGTTATATCATACAAATTTTATTCCCATAGAGAACTAACGCCAGCTTCTTTAAAATGCCTCACGATCAAACAGGCGAACGAAACACGTAAAGGCCGTGTGACAGTGTCTAACAATCTTTTCCGATTTATATGAAAATACAAATAAAAAAGTAACAATTAATAATTGTGCCGCAAAAAGAGCAAAATTACTTAAATTGTTTACTTCTGAATATATATCATCATCATCATCATTGTCAACCATTATCAATCCACTGCTGGACGAAGGTCTCCCCAAGTTTCCTCCACAACGGTCTGTCTTGTGCCAGTCTCCTCCATGTCACTCCCGCATATTTACGAATTTCATCCACCCATCTCCCATGTGGTCTTTTTCTGGGTCTTTTCCTGTCCCTTGGAATCCAATCTAAAATTTCGGCTGTCCATCTATGGTCTGTCCTTCTGGCAGTATGTCCAGCCCATTGCCATTTCAGGGATTTAACTCTGATCATGATGTCTTCCACTCTCGTCATTTTTCGGATCCACGAGTTCCTCTTCTTATCTCTCCTGGTTACACCAAGCATGCAGCTCTCCATGCTGCTTTGAGTTGTCTGCAGCCTTTGTATGTCTCTTTTAGTTAAGGTCCACGTCTCTGCACCATACGTAAGCACTGGAAGGATGCATTGATCAAACACTTTTCTTTTAAGACATAATGGCATATTGCTCTTGAAAATTATGCTGTTTCTTCCAAAAGCTCTCCAGGCAAGTTTTGTACGCCGATTAATTTCTTCATCAATGTGACCCTCACTTGATATCTGCTGTCCAAGATAAACATACGTATCTGTTATCTCCAGTTTTTCTCCATCAATCGATAAATCTTCATTTCTTGTAAAAGCATTGAACATCACTTTTGTCTTCTGAAAGTTCATTTTTAATCCCACTTCTTTACTCTTGTCAGCAAGTTCCTGGATCATACTCTGCAGCTCTGATGGGGTAGTTGCAAAAATGACTACGTCATCAGCAAAACGAAGGTGGGTTAGATAATCTCCATTAATCTTTATCCCTTTGTTTTCCCAGTTCAGTGATTGAAAGACATTTTCCAATGTGGCATTAAAGAGCTTCGGAGATATGGTGTCACCTTGTCTCACTCCCTTTCCAATTTTTATGTGTGTTGTATTTTCAAACAGCCGAATCTTTGCACTTGCATTTTCATAGATGTTATTAATAATATTAATGTATGCATCTTCAATACCGCAGGATTTCAGAGCCGTGGTAACTGCTGATGGTTTCACCGAATCAAAGGCTTTTTCATAATCGATAAAAGCCATGCACAATGGAAGTTCATATTCCCTCGCTCTTTCAATTAGTTCTCTCAGTACGTGGATATGATCTATTGTGCTGTAGCCACTCCTGAATCCAGCTTGTTCTCTCGGTTGAGCCATGTCCAGTGTTACCTTCAAGCGGTGTGAAAGAACTTTAGTGAAGATTTTATAAACCACTGATAGGAGGCTGATAGGTCTGTAGTTCCTGAGATCCTCAATGTCACCTTTTTTATGTAGCAGGATCATTGTAGCATTGTTCCAATCCTCAGGAATCTTCCCTTCATTAAGGCATCGAGTGAAAATTTGGGCGAGTACTGTTTCAATTTCTCCACTTGCTTCTTGTATGATGTCTATAGTAATTCCATCTTCTCCTGGAGCTTTCCCTCGCTTCATGTTCTTGATTGCATGAGCAACTTCTGCTGGGAGGACTGGAAGAACTCTGGTACCTTTCATGATGTCTGAGTACATGTATCATCCCTTTCATATAATTTGGAGTAGAAATCTTTCACTCTTGTCAAAATTTCGCCTCTATTTCTTGTTATAGAACCATCTTCTTTTCTCAGAGCCATAATCTGTTTTCTTCCCTTACTGAGATGTCCCTTTGCTATCTTAAGGCTTTGGTTGTTTTCAATTGCTTTCCTCACTAGCTCACAGTTGAATTTCCTTACGTCTTCAGTGATACTTTTTCGTGTTGTCTTGCATAGCTCTATATATTCCACTTTGGAAGTCACATCTACTTTAGTTGTCCTCATCTCTCTTCTTTTTTGCATCAACATTTTGGTTTTTCCTGATAATTTGTTCACATGCAACTTGTTCTTAGACCCAGCTAATTTTGTTGCTGTTTCCATTAGAGCTTTGGTTACTTTTCTGTTAACTTCCGAAATATCCACTTCTTCCGATGTTAGGCCTTCTAAAGCAGAGAATCTGTTCTTCAGTTCCAACTTGAAAGTATTATGGTGTTTTTTTAAGGTTGGTTATGTCAATACATTTTGTTTGTCTTATGAGCTTGCCACGTTCCAGTTTAGTGTTGAGGTGCATCTTACATCTCACCAATCTATGGTCACTACCTGTGTTGAACTTGTTCAGCACACTGCAGTCTTCGATGACGAATTTTTGTTACACATAATAAAATCAATTTCACTTGTCGTCCCAATTGGATGTCTCCATGTCCATTTCCTGTGTGGCTTTTTCTTGAAAAAGGAGTTCAAGATGAAAAATCCTTCTGCCTCTGCAAACTCAACGAGAGTATTTCCACGCTGGTTTCTGTTGCCGTGACCGAATTTACCTACTGAAGTTTCATTCTGTTGCCGTTGCCCTATTTTTGCATTGAAATCTCCCATAATTATCTTCAAGTGCTGCTTACCTTTATTATTTAGATGACGAATTTCCTCATAAAATTCTTCAATTTCTTCTTCAGGATGACTTGTGGTGGGTGCATAAGTTTGAATAATCTGAGCCTGGTATCTTCTCGATAGTTGGATAACGAGTCGTGCAGCTCTGTCAGAGGAACTTTCAACTTCTACCACTTTATCCTTCAGTTTCTTGTTTATTATAAATCCAACACCACTAGTTCTGCCAGTATCTGTCCCACGATAATAGAAGAGATGTCCACTTTTCAGTTCAATGAGATCTTCTCCTTTTCTCCTTACCTCACTTAGCCCGACGATGTCCCACTTGATCCTTTGTAGTTCCTCTTCCAATTCAAGAAGCCTTGAATCAGAAGATAGGGAGCGTCCGTTATAGGTAGCCAAGGTCAGCATCAAATGGCAGCCTAGTCCGGTCCTCCGGGGATTCTTAGCACCCTCTGCCTTCATGTCGCACTGGCCGCTGCCTTGGCCAGGTACATTCCAGCTGCCGGAGACTGAGGGCCAAGATTTAAGTTGTAGAGTGATTTTGGAGGTGTATGGCCATAACTCACCACGCTGGCCAAGCGGGTTGGTGAGTGTGGGATAGCATTTCCTCTGATCCCGATGGTATAGTTATACCGCTATTGGCGGTCGTCAGAGCCCCTTTAGTGGGAACAGGATGCACCACGAGAAGGCGGGGTTGACATTTGTCAAGGAGAGGCTGTGATGTTACGCATCACCTGACCTTACATCCCTGAATATATATATATATATATATATATATATTGAAGAGCAAAACTGAAAACTAAGGAAAAACTTTAGAATTTAAAACGAAAGTTGCAAAATAACCTGAAGATCAAAACGCGCAACGCAGCAGTTATGAAAATTCAGAATTCACATTCTATTTAGAAGAGACCTAAGCAAAAAAATATATATATTTTTGACTCACCCCAAGTACAACATAGAAAAGGTTATGTATCTACCGGTGTGAGTAAAAGGAGAAAAGATAAAAAAATAAATAAAACAACTGAATGTAGAAAGTGTCGAGAATACTGAGCCTTGGCTTTATCAAGGACCAGCAAAAACTGCATTTTCTCACTTCCACAAAGACCTAGTTGGAAATGGGTTTCTGCAAGGCCATAGATGCAAGTAACATGCCCACCAAAAATTGTTTTAAAAAATATATATATGTCATGACCTCCGCAGAGTTGTATGACCTAGCACTAGTTAACAATTTCGCTTGCATCCATAACCTTCCTGGCCCGACCCATGCTCTTCATCTGTTACTATTAAACAGAGAGAAGGAGATTAAAGAGAACTCTAGCTGTGAGAGTGACATAATAATTAGAAATAATTTTCAGCTATAACGGAATGCCAAGTTCGCCTGAGAGAGAATTTAAACCCGAAAAGCAATGCAAAAGAAATCCAAACCTCTACATTGCAATCAAAAAAGGAAATATTAATTTTTTTAAAAATCAGATTTTTGAAAGAAAACTTGATCCTAAAACCCCCTACTCTACAACTTCTGACAACACAAAAACGAGAATAAATTAAAGACAATAATTAACTAAAGAAGAGCTTTGTGAAAGTTATATAACATAAACAATTAGTTGCAATATGTACAAAGTATTTCAGCAGTGCTTTTTAAGTGCATAATTAAGTAGTTATTAAGAACTTAACTACTTTGAAAATACAGCGCAAAGAAAAGGAACTATGCTTAGCCATCTGTTGTGCCTAAGTTTCCTAAAAGACGCGCAAAGTTACCAAGAAAAGAAAGAGTTAAAACCCGCAAAAATGTTAACAAACAAGCCAGTGCCTAAAAGCTGAAAAGCAAAAAACAACAGAGAAAAAAAGTACAAGAAGTTCAAACATTGAACTTATAAAACCTAAAACCCAAAGACAAGGAAGAGAGCTTACCTCTTATGCAACTAAACTTTCTCCACACAAGAGAAAAACTTGGCTGACCTCTTCCCCAAGCTTCCTAACACTTCTGCCACTCCCTAGTCGCTGGGGGCAGTGTGGGTGGGGCTGATGGCCTCCTCATACTGAAAGAAACCAACTCGCGGAGATTTTAACCAGAGAAAAAAACGTATATATACTTAAGACTGCGGATCTGTATGATCAGAAAGAGTAGAATTAACTCTCCAGAATGCATGAGAAATATTATAAAATACACAAGTGGTGTAATTTAATAATCTTTGCATGTATTAAATCACCTTAGTGAGCTTCTTTAGATTATTCAGAATCTTATTAATTTTAATGTTAGTTTTACTATTTTTAGTATAGCTATCCTAGTGATGAATAACTAGTTTTTTTGTTTTTTTTTATAAACAGATATTTAAGCTTTTTTTTGTGATTTTGTCTATATTATTTAATTTTTTGTTTTAATAGGACCTTCATATCCATAGCACTAAGGTTCCTTTTAGTAGTTAATAGGCATCTTCTAGCCAACTTCCTTACGGCTTTGATTGGTCAGAATCATATTATTAACTGTGTAAAAAATTAAAGCAGATCTGCCAACCTTACTCTATTATTCAGAATAATTTTTCTTAAAGTTCTTTTGATGAAAGAAGAAGGAATTTCGTTCTCTAGAAAACTATCTAATAGTATATTAATGTGGTAATTGAAGTCCAAATTGTTGCTGCAAATTCTTGAAATTCTTAGGACCTGAGAAATTAGTACATTCTCAATTACTTTGGTTGATATGTTATTATTCCAGTGTAGATATTTAATTACTTTGAAAGGAAAATTAACTCTTTTATCAAAGAGGCTAATAGATGGGTTACCTCTGTTGAGCTTAATGCTTAAAACTAGGAACTCAAGTTCCTGATTACTGTATTTGGTTTTACAAAAGTTAAGAGAGCTAGGATAGATATTATCAGAATCACTCTCTATAACTTCTGAATTATTGATACACAGCAGATCATCAATATAAAAAAATGTTACTTATTTATTGAAAAAGAAGAAAAAGAAATACCAAAAATTGTTTTCTTTTTAATTCTTCATTCAAAGCTACCCGCAAAAATTCCTGGCGATTTCTTTAACCAGTTGCATATGAAGTTAGCACCAAAATTTTGAAAAATTCTTCTGCTGAGGCTAGATTCTCTTAGCCGTGCCCCCTCCTCCCCCCAGTGTGGGGACTATCAGTACGCAGGTTGTTGGAACCGTGTATCTGATATCGGTTGAGGTGGTGTTTGCGTATTTTACTGCTTGCAGAGTGATGCTTTCAAGAGCTGTAAGCGGAAGTCGCACGAATGAATGCTGTGGCAAATCCGTTGGTATGCTTGAACCGACAAAGCCTTTGGACCTGATGATATCATCGTATGCAAGGCATAGTAAATATGTGGGTTTCAAAGGCCGCGTATTTGACGCCACCCATGTGGGATTTTTGTAACGTACCCATAATGATGACTAACTATCATCCGCAAAGGTATCGCCTCCTAGATACAGTATTCATCAGCCTAAAGTAGTGGTAAACATCTAAGATTGCGCAGTGTTTCGTCAAATTCCAGAAAGTGCCGAGTTCGTTTAATGCTTTTGATGGAACATCTTTCCATAATCCAGGGGCGTAGCTCCCATAGGGCGAGGTGGTGCAGTTGACTTGGGTCCCAATCCCTTGAGAGGCACATTGTCGGCTAACAATAAATAACTAAATAACGGAAAGGACAAAAGGTAGCAGTGAGAAAAAAATAGTGATAATAAGAGGTAATAACGTTACAATATCTGCCCTGCCATGTTGCAAAAAAGAATTTTGTATGACATTCTCAAAGGTGAAACTCCTAAAATTCACATCCCATATATAAGATTGAACATTCGCCGATCATCAGGCTGAATGAGATTTTTTTATTATTATTATTATTACTACGAAAATAAGTCCGAGAATGTATGTTTTTCGTGACTTCTGTTTCTCTCATTCGACCAGTATGTTGTACGATAAGGCTTCTTATACGAGATTGTGCGCTTTAATCTTGCTGACTATCGAAAAGGATGCTTCGTTCTCACGCTGTCTCGACGATAATTCACGTACCGCCATACGTTGTAGGCGGCTACATAGTCAGCTGGCTGCTGTATTGTAAATAAATGTCTTGCGACCATGCGGTTTGTCGTTCAGTGTTGAGAAAACAAGGAGTTCCTTTCTTTAATGTTGATCCAAATATCAGTCAGTTGACAATTTTATGTTCTGCAATCTGTACTTCTGATTGCATTATGAGCTACCGGTATATTATCTAAAAAAATGTATGTAAAATGAGATTCGTGGCATTACGCCTGGGGGTGGGGTGGCCTATTGGTCAGCGTTCGTGACCGCCATGAGATAACCTCAAGTTCGATCCTGATTGCATTATGAGCTACCGGTATATTATCTAAAAAAATGTATGTAAAATGAGATTCGTGGCATTACGCCTGGGGGTGGGGTGGCCTATTGGTCAGCGTTCGTGACTGCCATGAGATAACCTCAAGTTCGATCCTGGGCAAGAACGAACGTTCGAACCACTAAATATCCGCTGTGCGTCGGATGGGCACGTCAAGCCGTCGGACTCCGGGTACTCCCCCACCCTCGTTATAAATAAGGGCGTCTTCCTCCTCCTTTCTACCTCACTTCCGTGTCATTTTCCTATCGGGCACTCTAGCCCAGATCTCCTAGCTTCCTATTTCTAAGGGTTGTTTAAGACCTACTCCCTTCCTAAAATCCTCTACAAATGATCTTATCTGAATACATCTAGGCCGCAGAGGGCCTAGTGGTCAACATTCGTGACTGCCACGGAGAAACCCCAGGTTCGATTTCAGGCAGGTATGAACGCTCGAACCACTAAATATCCGCCGTGCATCGGATGGGCACGTTTAGCCGGTAGCCCATCGAATTGCTCACGGTGCTAGTTAAACCCCAAAACAAATAAATATGTCAGTAGTTTCAGCAGCTGGGTGAGACAAATCGTCACGATGCAAAGGAACACCACTTTTCGCTAGCGAGCGAGGGCTGGCAGATTTAAGTTTCTTTTTAGAGTTTGCACATCATGCTTTAAAAAGAAACTGAATCATGTGATGAAGAGACTGCTCTGTTGTGCAGTCTCTTCACGTTCATATTAATATTTTCGAATGGGCACGTTGATAGATATCCCGAAATATGTTACATTCCCGAAAGGAAGAATATTTTTTAATTCTTTGGTTGCCGGTCCTTTTTCTCCATATTCAGCTGATCGAACTTGAAATGATTTCACTCCATGTTTCGTTGTCCGTAACAATTATTCTTTGTAGCAGTGGCTTTGTTTATTGTCAAGAATAAAGTAAAGCGACACACATAATTTTTTTATTTGGCACTTGACAATGATTAAATCGCCTATTTTTGGGGTGGACGCGACGTGTCGAAGGAGGTGATTTCCGATACCAAGAGACAACAGGCGAAAACTTCCCCAGTCACTTGTTCTCTGCGGGGCAAAGATTTTAAAACCCATTACCACGGCAGTCCCACCCTTTGGTTCATCCCCCACCCCCTCCATTGTTGTCTCCCCCACTGTCTCACATTGCTCCCTGGGGAGCAGTGGGAGAGATCTCACTGTTATCTTAAGAAGAATCACTTAAGAGACAAAGAAGCCCCCTTTCAGATCAAGCAATGTTTACTGCCACGCTTTCCACAAGAATTCCGCCCTAGGGTGAGATTACTACAGAACCCTTCATCTGCTCCCTTCCTGCTGCAAATCACATCTGTTTAGACCCAGGAAGTGCTTTCTGCACCCCCAAAATTAGGCGATTCTATTATCGTCAAGTGCCAAGAAAAAAATCCGACTAATTTTTTTACACACACACACGCTTATGGTGCTGCTGCATTTGCCAGTAAATTGCGATCGATTTGGTTCATGTTCGTCTGTGAGTTCTTCATTCGCGCCTGTGCGAATGGAAGGCTAACCTTTATTTCGTCTGTTAATTTTTTGCCGTCCAGTTGAAACTCAGATTGGACTGTTTCGGCATTTCAAACATGGCGCCTTTCGTGTCGACGACGGTGGAAGTGCAGTGTTGTGTGCTTTCTCTGGTTGTGATACTTACGTGGGTGTTCCTTCGGTTGACCCGGACAAAGAGAAACCATGTTTGTAATGTGACCCATAGTTGTGACCATGTTTGTAATGTGACCCATGTTTGTAATGTGTCCCACCCATTTGTAATGTGCTTTCGCTTGTTAGAATTCGTTTTTTACGCTTTCCAACCGTAGGTTGAAGAAGCGTATATGCTCCAGCTTTGTCCGTCTGCCTGTCGGCACGATAACTCGCGTAAAAATGGTTCGATTTCGATGAAATTTTAGTATGTGGTAGGGGACCACCTGGGGACGAACCCTATTGAAAATGGACGAAATGGGGTCAAAGGTCACGGCATAGGAGCGAGATCCATTCCATTGCCCTTATGCGTCATAACTTGCGTAAATATGGTTCGATGTCGATGAAATTTTAGCATATTGTAGGGGACCACCTGGGAATGACCCTTATTGAAAATGGGTGAAGTTGGGTCAAAGGTCACCGCATAGGAGCGGGATCCATTCCATTGCCCTTATGCGTCATAACTTGCGTAGATATGGTTCGATGTCGATGAAATTTTAGTATATTGTAGGGGACCACCTGGGAATGAACCCTATTGAAAATGGATGAAATGGGGTCAAAGGTCAGGACATAGGAGCGGGATGCATTCTATTGCCTTTATGCGTCATAACGTGCGTAAAAATGGCTCGATTTCGATGAAATTTTATTATGTGGTAGGGGACCACCTGGGGACGATCTTATGACGTCACAATGCCGCGCTTGATATGTTGGTGCGCGGTCACGCCATCTATCTCATTACGTCACGCGTTGTGTGTGGATCCTATTAAAGTTTTATGACGTCACACTCTTGCGAGCAGATGGTCGCTATTCCCATCTGCCTCATTACGTCACGCTTTGTGTGCGTATGTTCGTCTGCACGATAACTCGCGTAAAAATCGTTCGATTTCGATGAACTTTTAGTATGTGGAAGGGGATCACCTGGGAAGGAATCCTATTGAACGTGAACAAAATGGGGTCAAAGGTTAGCACATAGGAGCGGGATCCATTCCACTGCTCTTATGCGTCATAACTAACGTAAAAAATGTTCGATTTCGATTAAATTTAAGTATATGGTAGGGGACCACCTGGGGACAAACCCTATTGAAAATGAGCGAAAGGGGGTCAAAGGTCAGGACATAGGAGCGGAATCACTTCCATCGCCATTATGCGTCATAACTTACGTAAAAATTCTTCGATCTGGATGAAATGTTAGTATGTTGTAGGGGCCTGCCTATTAAATGGGCGAAATGGGTCAACGAATCCTATTGAAAATGGGCGAAATGGGGTCAACGATTAGGACACAGGAGCGGAATCTATTCCGTAGCCCTTATGCATCATTACTTACGTAAAAATGCTACCATTCCGACAAAACTTTATCATGTTATTTCGAAGGTATACTGAACCGGTTCTGTAGAATATCATCGAAATGGGATCAAAGTTCAGGGCACAAGACAGAGATTTATTCCACAGCCATTATCATCATAACCAATGCATTGCATGATTTTACTAACTTGTTTAATTAAACGCGCATATTAAAAATTGTTCTTTCATTTGTATGTTGTGAAATATTCTTAAATATAAATAAAGAAGAGAAAGGCTGGATATTTGATTTTCCCGGTACGTGCTATTTTGGAAGCTGTTTTATTATTATTATTATTATTATTATTATTTTAAGGACACGTGATCCTTGTGACTCATGAGCCTTTGGTAAGTAAGCGCCTTGCAGATGTTAGTACCCTATCAGTTATAACAACTATCTGAGCCCCTGTCACATTATGGATCCTCCTTTACGGTGTCATTAATGAATCAATGACACGATTTGGTTAATTTCGTCAGTCTTGGGATGTCATCTTTTGGAAGCTTCGGTTCCTTTACTGCTTTCGGGTCGAATGTTCCTCGTTCGTATTCTTGATGTGTTGAGCTGCGCCGTGGCGATTTGTTTCATCCCTCGATTTGTAATTGGCTTCTCACACGTACCGAAAGCATGGCTTAGGTATGTAACCTTGATTGTACAAAGTCTCTCTGAGTTGCTGCTGCCGCATGATTACATACAGTCTTGTCCTTGCGGCACGACAGGCAACAATTTCTTACTTATCCCGCCGGGCCGCATCAAAATCCAAATCAGTCTTTATTTACTCGTCACATATTACTGACATTATCATTACGTAATAACAAGCTGTCGTACTTTCTTTTTTTTTTTTTTACCGCTGGAGAATGAGAAGTTAAACCAGGTCCTGAGAACGGAATAGCTTACGAGAAATGACGTCGGTCTGCCACTCCTAAATTTTTGAACTTCCTGAGAATCCTTAAACTGTTGTGCGGTGCAATTCACGAATGAAGCTATGGTGGAATTAAAAAAAACAAACAACAACTAACCAGTAAATGCAGTAATGTAATTAGCAGTTCCTGACCCAGGTATTTCCAATAAGATTACTTTAAATTAATAGAAGAAAAAAAAATCCGTTTCTGTAATTTTTAAGAGTTTGTGCCAGTAGAATCAACTTACGGAGGCATTTTTTCTCGGCTGATGTTTAATGTTGGTCACAAAAATATGTGTGAGCCTTAATAATATCGAATAATTCCGTTCGGACTTTCAACTTCAATTTCAATTTTCAATTTTTATATATAAAAACAGGTAAAGATAACCTTAAAAATATATAAAATTCTGCGGTCATCAGTAGATTATGTAGAAGGGAAAGTAACGAATGTGGAAATTTTTGTTCAAGTCCACGTAACGTAATTCTTAAAAAAACGTTGTTTAAGTTTGTGGTATGGTTTTGAATCACATGCACCTGTTTTATATTTTTACGGAAATTAATGTGGGGTATTGTTAGGTAATTTCCGTAAAACTGAAAGAAAATTAAAATGCCATGCCAAATGTGGCAAGTCGAGGCAAACAATTAAAGAAAAAAAAAACAAAAAAAAAACATATAGACTTCTGATTTTCACTTAAAGTCCTAACATAACTCAGTTTTCAAAAATGTGTTCGTGACGTGACTTTGAATCGCATATCATTTTTTAATGTTCTATGGGAACTAATGCGGTGTTATTAAAGTTGAAACTTGTTATCCGAAGACACGTGACTGTTTCACACCATCTCCGAGAAAACACTGTATTTTGAAAATGTCCGGTGCATTTCATCAACCATTATGGCAACGCACGAAATTCCAATGGTGCGGACTGACCTAGGAAAATCTGTTGATACTCCGGAGGAATTATAACGCTGAGTGCCAGGTAATCAAATTGTTAGGATAACAAGTTAGTAAAATCATGCAATGTATTAATTATGATACGCTTTCCAACATACCCGAAATCATTACTCCAATTATTACTCAAGTTATGAGGATAATGGCTGTAGAATAAATCTCGCTCTTATGACCTGACCTTTGACCCCATTTCAATTATATTCAACGGAACCGACAAAGCATACTTCCGGAACAACATGATAAAGTTTTGTCTCAATCGAAGCATTTTTACGCAAGTTATAACGCATAAGGGCGACCGAATAGATCCTATGTCCTGACCTTTGACCCCACTTCACCCATTTTCAATAGGGTTCGTCCCCAGGTGGTCCCCTACCACATACTAAAATTTCATTGAAATCGAACCATATTTACGCAAATTATGACGCATAACGGCAACGGAATGGATCCCGCTCCTATATCGTGACCTTTGACCCCATTTCGTCCCCAGGTGGTCCCCTACCACAAACTAAAATTTCATCGAAATCGAACCATTTTGACGCGAGTTATCGTGCGGACGGACAAAGCTGGAGCATATACGCTTCTTCAACCTACGGTTGGAATGCGTAAAAAACGAAAAAACTTTTTTTTTTCAGCGCGCTTCTTGTTTTCTCGGGTGGGCAGCGGTGGGGTAATAAAAACGGAGTAAAATGCAATTTAAATTTCACTGTTTACTATATAGTCTTCCCTTCATAACACGTGAATTGTCCTGGAGCGAGAATCGAATTCGCATATCGTTAAGAGTGTCTTACCATTACACCACTCAGAAGAACGAATTTCCAAGCAAGTGAAGCTAAGCAGTTTAAAGTTAGGAATCTGAACGAACTTCTGATTTGTGCTTGTGTTAAATATTCTGTTGTTTCCGCTTAGCCTCGACGACGATCCTAATCGTGGAAAGAATCGCAAGGTGCCTGAGAAGATTCTCTTTTTATTAATATATGTGATGCTTTTAATATCCGGATCAGATTCCCCCCCCCCTAACTTTGGATAATCTGTACTTGGAGTAAAACGTTTTTGCGCGTTTTCTGCTTTGTTCGATTTACAAGTTCCCCTGCTGCATGGCGTAAACGTCTTGGTAGGTGACTGAATTGTACAAGGTGAAACAAAAGTCTTTCCCTATGTTAACGCTAGAATACACAGCAGGGTGCTACAGCACTCCAGCAGTTCGTTTGCTCACAGATAGCGCAGTGTTTGTTAAGGAAGGTTGTTGTTTCCTGATAAATTGAATGATTTCTCCCTGGAGTTTCCAAGTACCCCACCTGTGTTTTAGGAAGTTAGAAAAATCGTCTGTATATTCCAGGGTTAAGAAAATTATTTAAAAATAACTACGCTGCTTAGCAACGTAAGATTTTCTGTATTTGAAAAGTGAACATTCAAGTTTTTTATGATACAAAACAGTACGCTTCTACATGAGCCCAGCTAGTTGCGTGGAAAATGTCCAATCTGTATTCAGTTTCTCTGTCCGGTGTAATAAATCCATATCAACAGCACCAATGGGGTTCACGATCTGTTCCTTAGGTCCCTTTAAGTCACTCACTTGTTACCCTGTATTTGCCAAATCCCCGTAAATTAAAAATAATAATCCAAATCATCAGATGAACGGCTGGGCCATTTCAGCATCTTAGGAACATAGTATCCAAGTAGTCGCTAACAGTTGTACCCTAGCGAAGAGGAGCTCCGTCTTGTTCGTAGATGGCATCTGATTGAAAGTCTTCAACTTTTGGCCCAGCAAAATTTTGCAGCATATCTAAGTAGACGTTTGTGTGCGTTGCTAGCTATTTTTCCGAAGAAAATAGAGCCAATAATGCGGTTGTGCATACGCTTACACTAAACATTACTGTAACTTTCGGGCTATCACGAATATGAGTTTGCGAGGTGTGAGTTTTCAAAACATCATATGTGCACGTTATGTCTATATTAACTACCTCTGATTCTTGAAATGTCGACTCATCACTAAAAAACACACGTTCAAGAAAGTGTCGCCATTATCTAGGGCGATCCATTAAGATAGGCAAATTAGAATCTTATGGTTCTCCTACAAATGTTTAAACAATCTGGACTTTTAATTATTTTCGCTGTTGTCCATGTAGCCACTCTTTCAGAAAACTTGAAAATTACATTTCCCTGCAGCGAGCGGGAACCATTTTCCATTTATGTAATCTGGACTTCGTATAATTTCACTGAAATTTGCATCACTGCTGTGGAGTGGCAATCCCAGTTGTGTAACAGCTTGTCGGGTTGACTTCCTCGAACTTCGGGAAAATGCTTTCCGTCCTCGTTCCGCGTCGTCTTCCGAAACATTTTGGACGTCCACTTCTTGGCTTGTCCAGCACCCAATTTTTAGAAATTTATCCTTCCAACGCTTAATTATTTTAGCAGTCAGGAAGATTCCTGCCGAAACGTATACGATTTTTTTTTCGCATCTGAATTACTGATTTCATTCAAAAAGCAAAAACAAAAAACGCCACTCGTGTTACTTTTTCCTGCACATTCGCCACTTTAATTTGTAGCTATGTACAGAAAGAACAACTGGCGTCATCTACACGCAATGATATAGTGCGTCGCATAAATATAGAGACAGAACAAATTCTCAAATAAAGAAGAAATTACAACGAGCTGAAATGTACACCTCATATTTATAGCAAATATAACTTAGGATACGCAGCTGCACAATAGTTTGACGGAAACATAACAATTCCAACGTCAAGTACAAGAAAAAAAAATATATAAAGACTTACTAGATATGAGCACCTCCGGTACGAATGGTGGAGCCGTTGTTCCGAATAACACTGAAAACCCGATTGGACATGCTGTCCACCAAGTGATGTAAGTGTTCTAGACGGAGTGTGTACCAGCTTCGTTCAATCTGCTCTTTCAATGCCACCACACTTACGAACTGCCGTCCATTCGCATACATACACATCACGAGCTAGGATACCCCAGAGGTTCTCGATAGGGTTCAAATCTGGACTGAGTGCTGGCCAATCCATTACGGTCACATAAGTGTTAAACCAGCTTTTCGTTCTTGCAGACCGATGGACAGAGGCATTGTCTTGCTGGAACAGATAATCAACACCCGATAGGGTTTCGGCAAACGGTAGAAGGTGGCTGCTGAATATGTCCTGATACGCTTCGGAGTTTTGCCTGCCTTGTAGGAAAGTGATATCCGTTGTCCCATTGAACGTAAAAGCTCCCCACGACCATCACAGATCCCCCTCCTTCCTGTCTGCTGAAGAAGGTGCGTGACACGCGTCGTAAATCATGCCAATAGGAGTTCCAACCGTCAGGGCCTTCCAGGTTGAAATTTTCTCATCGGAGAAAGTAATTGTAATACACTCGTCCGTCCAGTGCATGTGGCTGCTTGCCCATAACAATCTAGCTTCCTTGTGACGCCACGTGAGGTGTGGCAGACGGCGCATTTTACGGAGCACAATGTTGCGAGTTTCCTTCATTCGTCGATGAACTGTGTCCTTTGAGACGGTGACACCAACAGTCCGAGAAACTTGACGTAGTGATAACCTTTGGAATGAAACTAAACGCATGATGGCACGATCATCTCGTTTGGTTGTTATTCGAGGCCTTCCAGGCCGTTTTCTGGCAGTTAACGGACCGCATTTCGATAAAGTCTTATAAATGACTGCCCTACTCCTTCCTCCCCATGGCTTTACAAATTTTTGCTACAGGCAATCCATTTGCTCTCAGTCTCCAAATCTTCTGCACCTCCTCACCAGAAAGTTGACTGTTGCGTGGCATTTCGGCAAATGAATGTCTGACGTCAGGTCCGCTGTCTTTTGTAGGCTGGACCGAATTACTGCCCATGCGTGTGCGTGCAACATGCTAATTTGTACATCTCATTTGCATGTGGCTACTTTACATAGTTGTCTTTATATTTATGAAACACCTAAAATCACACTATTTCACTTTGTGGTGTTCTTTTTACACAATCCGGTCATCTCGACGGATAGAAACGTTTGTTGTACGGTTATGTCTAATTAGGTACCACTTCAGCTTCCTACATATATTCGCATTGCGCTCACGGCGCAAAGTCGTCTGTCTCTATATTTATGCGACGCACCTTAGCCGTCCTGTGTCAGGGAATTACTCGGTGCACACACGTTATGCAGATAAGAACAATGCATGACCGGAAAACCGGTACCGTCTAGTTGGTATAAATAGTATCACACGCTGCCGTGATTTATTGGAAAATTTTGTGCTGTCGAAAGCTATGGATGAGAAATACACAATCCGAAAGCTGTTAAGTCTTTCAAAAAAAAAAAAAAATAATAATAATAATAAAAAAAATGAAAAGTTGGCCATTGCAGCTACCACGAGGAAATTTCTGCTGAGGAAGGTGAAGGAGCAGTGTCTGAAAGAACGCAGCGTTATTAAAAAATCCCACCTTATCGTCTTTTCCCGAACATAGCATGAATCATGCTGTACTTCTGTTGTATCGTCGAACACCGTAGTTTTAAAAAAATGTTGTGGTCAAGGCAATTTGCTACTC
The DNA here is from genome assembly GCA_039090855.1 of Macrothele yani. NCBI lineage: Eukaryota > Metazoa > Arthropoda > Arachnida > Araneae > Macrothelidae > Macrothele > Macrothele yani. The sequence continues at coordinate 137,895,833 of CM076993.1, read as the reverse complement.
CAAATTAAAGTACAATTCTCGCTTGACTCACGTAGAACATCTTATCGAAATTTATTTGAAGTTCCCAATTCAATTCCCATTATACGGCCAAGAAACTGCTATTTTTATACGGCCCCTTAAAATTTTGTGGCCAGTTGTCCGAACCCCGATCTGACCAGCTTTGTCGGCTGCTTAGTTGAAATTAAGGCCTTTCTTAATGAAATAAAGAAAAATTTCCGTGATTGCATTCGTATATTAACGGAAAAATTATGTTCACTTTTGTCGTATCCATATGACGGAAGATTTCCTGTAATAAGATGGGCTCACAGGAATACTTGAGGTTTGAATAACTGTCAATTTTAATTGTTTGTTGGCGGACCTGAGAGATTTTGAGATTGTGTGGTGATACCATGGACAGAATATCACACGATATTAATGTTACTGTGGCAATGGATATTCTGCCACCCCCCAGTCCAGTTGGCGAACCTGCTATTATATATCGTGTTGCGGTAAGGAACCCGATACCTGTAGTGTCTTACAGGTGATTGTATGATGCCTGTGTATCAGTCTGTGGATTCCTTAACACAAAAGCTTATACACTATATTGACAAAAGTCACCGGACACCTAGAAGAGAAACACAACATAACATTTATTGACATACATTAGTACGGTGTCGGTCCACCTTTGGCCTTAATGCATGCACTGACCCTTTGAGACATGCTTTCGACAAGGTTTTGGAACACAGCGATAGGTATGCGCTTCATTCAGTACATAATGGTACCGATAACTGTTGCTTAGTAGTATGCCTTGGTTCCAAACTTCTTATGTAGCGCTTTAACTCATCCCATCGGTGCTCTATGAGATTAAGATCAGGGCTCCGTGCTGGCCAGGCCACACATGATACGGAATTATCGTCAAACCACGCCGTAACAGTCCTTGCTTTTATGGATCGGTGCATTATCCTGCTGGTACCAACAAGGCTCGCTTCCATAGTATTGCCACAGAGTTGGTAGGGCATAATTGTCCAGAATATCGAGGTAGACATGCTGGTTAACAGGTATGTCCAAGATAACCAATGGGCCAGGATCATACCACGAAAAACACCCTCACATGAGTACACTGCCAGCACCAAACTGAACCGTAGGAACAGTACACTGTGGTAAATAGCGTCTCCCCGGCTGCCGCCATACCACACACACGGTGGATCGTGTATCTGGATTCATCGGTCCATAGGACCCATTTCCATCGATCTACGGTCCACAATAAGTGTTCTTTACACCATGCTAAACGACGAGTAGCATTCCGAGTGGAGAAGAAAGGCTTATGAGCAGCCGCACGACCACGGTAACCCATGGAATGAAGTTCTCCGCAAATGGTACCTGTATATACCGAGGTCCCAGCATTTTTACTTACCTGTACACTGAGGTCTTATGCTCCGTCGATTAGCTGTAACGACTCTCCTGAGGCTTCGACGTCCTCTATCACTGATTTTCTTTGGTCTGTCTGTACGTTTTGCTGCTTCAGGCAAGCCACGTGTCTTCCACTTATTCAGTGCATCCAAAAGAGTTGACTTGGGTATGTTTAAACACCTCTCGGTTTCTCTTATGGACAACCCACTAATATAACACCCAACAATCTTTCCTTTCTCAAAGTCAGTTCTCTCCCGCCGCGACATTTTCACTCAACTCATAGTGCGATATGATCGCGGTCAGCTGCAGGCTTGTTTTTATACCGTTTGCAGCTGTACCGCGATCCTTAACTACTTAGCGGATCCGTTCATTTGCTTTTGAAGGGGTGTCCGGTGACTTTTGTCAATATAGTGTATAACAGCTGTCAAGAGTAAATCTAATATTTAAGTTTTTTTTTAAATAATAATACGAGTAACAAGGAACAATCTGCCAAAATACTGAAGTTTTGGCGGAAACTTTTCAAAAGTGAAATTTCGTTAAAAGTCTGAGACCTACCGGCAATTTTGCTACACGCTATTTCCAGGAATTTTCTGTGAATTCACCACTACTTATTCTTTTTTTTTTTTTTTTTCACAGCGCAGTTACATTTTGATTGCACTTTGACTGTGCTGGCATATCATTAGTAGTCTGCTGACCACAGGAGAACGAATTGCTGTTGCCTTGGAGCTGAATGGGAATAGGTGACATTTGACAGTGAAAACAAAAAATGGGGGAGGGGATCATTAAATTCAACGCTATGCCGCCCCCGTGGCGCAGTGATCTAAGCAATGGCTTCTGATCATTTGTCCGAAAGGGTTCCGGGTTCGAATCCCGGTGAGGCTTGGATGTTGCGTTTGTCTTACAGCACTGGCTCTCTCCCTTCCCTGGAACCAGTGACCCTAAATTAGGGACGGGCGACTGCTTATAGCCCATTGAGTTGCTTACGGTGGTCGTTAAATCTCCAATCAATCAATCAAATTCAACACTACATCATTGCTTTTCAGGCGTGGATACGAACAGAGGGGTTGCCATGTTTGGAATGCAGTAATAAGAACTCCATTATTCCTTTTGTCTTAATAGTTATTTAAAATACACTGAAGCTCTGAAATGTGCATTACGTTAGACTTCGATTTATCCACGTTCTTGTTATTAAATTGCTGTGCAAAAACAGTTGACCCTTTTGTAACTTCCTTTCCTCTTTTGTTTGTTGTCACTTGTCAGCATCCGTTATGTGGGATATGCTCGTAAGTTGCAGATCTGAAATAGAAGCAACGATTACTGTCACGAGATGTTGATTAGTTTCAATAGATGTTGCTGTGATGATAGCATCTGGTTAATAAAGTCTATAATGAAATGCTGATTCACAGCAGACAGAGAACATATACATTGGGTTCATAATTCCACGTATTAGAAGTATTTGGAGAAAAATGAACGTATGATTTCCGGTGCGTACCCTTTCCATTTAGTGGAATTTTCAGAGCATATGTGGTGCTCTGAAATACCGTGTAGCCATATACGAACAGCTGGCCCACCAAGAAGCTGATAGATCATACCAGGGGCGTAAGTTCATGCTCTGAGGGGCATAAAAAATAGAAATGCACAACGAGTACACAAATTTGCTGAAAATTATAACTCAAAAAGAAAGTTGTACACTTCAATATTTTCTTTTTTTAAGACTTATTTGCCGCGTACAGCGTTCCGCGCAGCCAACCGAGGTATAGGGTAACAACCTACTGTGTGAGATGTGGATCTGTCATTTGCGTGAAAGACATTTGCCGAAACAGCAGAGAGAGGTAGGTAAAACAATGTGCTGATACGCTTAACCTCCGTATCCTTTCCGAATACGTCGTAGCAATGAACAGCTAATTAGTCATCTGCGAACTGTAGCAGAAAAGCCCTCGTCCCTCGGAGCGTTTGACCTTGAACGGAATTTTTCCAAGCCCTACCCGGAAATAATCTTCCTATTGTTGCGTTCGCTATATGATACACTTTCGCTCTGTGCTGGTTCGTTTTTCTTTCTGCATTTCTGCGAAGCGCTGTGATGTCGGCGTTCACGTAACCTTTACGTTTCACTTGTAAAATCTAAAAGTTAATGTCAAGAAATAAGAATTATGTAAAAATTTCAGTGAAATTATGTAAACAAATCGGAAGTGTAATTTGTGAACGATCTTAATACTTTCATATAACGCAGGTACGGGAAAGTAAAAGCTGTTTACTGTTCAAGTGGAAGGCGAAACTTTTTAACTCGAAGAGGCGTAATTTCAAGTCTCGCACTTCCAAATACGAAAAGTTTCCTGGGCCCTGGACACAGATGTGGTCAACGATGCCAAGATCAGAATGCAGACTTTATAATGTTAGCCTGTACTTAGTTTAAGAGCGAACATATCCAGATTTAGAACAGGAAAGACAGCTAGCTGATTGTTTACAGCTCAATTTTTGAAGCAGCACTATCAGTTTAAATGCAGGAGCTTTTCTTGCTATCTCCTCCTACTGTTCACTGGTAGTGAATGCCCTTCAGCTGAACCCTAACAATTAATCGTCGTGTAAAGGATTTTAAGAAGGTAGCGTCTGACCCCTAATTTTAAAGAGCCCTTAGAAATAGCAAGCTAGGAAGTTACTTTTGCAGCAACCTGTAGAAATGCGAAACAGAACGTTTTTGCAGACAGTGAAATGTAACTGCACAGTTCGGCGGCCGAACCCGGAAAAACAGATACAGGAACCACAGGCATTAATACCAAACCACAAGACACCTCCGCGAACGGGCGATATTCCGGGCACCAGCACCCACCTCCCACCGTTGGTGTGGGATTGAGGCATACACGGTAGCTGGAGTTCGCCTCACGTCGAACTAAACTTCCACCCACTCCTTTCTTTTCACTTGAGCGCAATCTTGCTTTAGCAAGATTCTTTGTCCCCGTCTTTTCTGCCGAAATATCGAAAAAGCTAAGTAAAATCCTAAGGGACAAGGTGCCCATTTAGTCATCTTTTGGGACTGAATCGGGAATCCCCCCCCCCCCGTCTTTCCTGCCGAAGTATCGAAAAAGCTAAGTAAAATCCTAAGGGACAAGGTGCCCATTAGCAGGGACGTCGCGAAGGGGTGAAGCCCACCCTGAAATTTGTTTTGCCTACCCTCCCGCCCACCCAATCCAAAATGTGCCATTTTTCAGTATATTTAACTTTAAAATATAATCTGCTTTTTGTCAAGTGTTGTGTTTTATTTCATGCAGCCCTACGTATTTCCCCCTAAGAAGTCAGTTGTATACTTCTCCGTAGAAAAGTTATCGAAATATCGTCCGCAGGGCCATGAAAATTCAATTGTTCTCCACTCTTCTAAATGTAATTAAGCCTCTTTTTCATGGTAGTATGGCCAGGGGAGAATGAGGAGAGTGGGCAGGAATTCACTGAGGGAGATCATTACTAATTGCTCTGCTGTTTGTTTTAGTTACTAAATGTGGGTATCCAACACGTAAAGTGGAGTCTAAAGCTACACTAGCGCTCTTAAGACTCCCCGAAGCAGTGAAAGTGCAGAAAGTGGCTGAGAACTGCTTTGTAGGAGAGGAGTGCAGGGCAAAGTCGCTGGCTAGGAGAAAGGTATTGTGTCTGAGTGGCACGAAGTTAAAATTTGATTTAAATAAACAAAAACGACATTTTCTTTTAAATAAATTGTTCAAGTACAGTACAGTACTATTTTCGTAAGCAAAAATGCCAAACTTTGAAAAGCAGGTTAAGACAATGCATTCAGAACAAGCAAAAAGTTGAAGGCGACATTTTACCAACACTTCTATCTTACACCAGTGGCCTAACTAGTCGCACCCGTGTATGTATGTGTATTCAAGTGGAAGGGGTGAAGATTGCACGAATTCTTTTGTAGCAGCTCGCCGAGAAGAGTCCGGGTTCGAACCACGGTGAGGAATGGATGTTGTGTTTGCCTTACGGCACGGGCTCTCTCCTTTCCCTGGTGCCAGTGACCTTAAATTAGGAACAGACTACTGCTTATAGCTCTTTGAGATGCTCACGGCGATCGTTAAACCTTCAATTAAAAAAAAAACCACATTAAAAATTCGTCCTTTCAGTGTTTCGTAATAGAAAGTTGCTATCAAACTTGCCCCATAAAAAACAATGCTCGTCCACCCGTCGCCCATCCTGATTTTGAAGTCTAGCGACGTCCCTGCCCATTAGTCATCCTTTGGGACTGAATGGGTGTCCGTTGACCGCTGTTAAAAAAGATTCCGTTATTCAGAGGTTATAGCTAATGTTAATCCTACCGCGACTATTCTGCGCTAACCGAAACTTGCCATTGTTTGGAGGTTACCATTGTTCAGAGGTGTCCGTTAATTGAGGTTCCTCTGGAATAATAAAAGAGGGTTTAAATAAGTTGTAAAAGAGAATCGGTTGTGTAATTGACACTCATATAGTGATTGTTTTGTCAGTAATTCACACAAATGCCTTTTGCCGGAATTGATTTCAGGATTAGTGACACATACTTCCGGATCTGACTTTCCTTTTGAGTTTTCTTTCCTGTATCACTTGTGTTATTTCTTGGTTATGTTCGTTTCTGAACGTCCAGTTTCCTTGTTACGTTTGTCAATGCTAACAGTTGGCTAGGTGAAAGGTCACGATATATACGGAAGTGATAAAAGCTACTGTATGTAACAAGAGTCCAGGGAATTTTGGTAGATCGTTGTCTATTGTGAAATACGCTACAATATAATCAACCTTGCGAGCTGTAGTTTACGAGCTGCCGTACCATTTACTCTTATTGTTCGTAAATAACGCATGTTCTATTTATTGGGAAAGGTATAGTTGACTAACCACAGCTCATTAGTTCAATAGTTGTGTTTTCAATGTGAATTTATGTGGAGAGCTGCGTGTTCCCAAGACTAAATGCAAATGTTCATTAGTTTCATTCATATGGACTGTACTGGTAGGGTTTCTTGTGTTCTGGGCACTAAGTAAGATTAATACACAGACCTTAAACCGTACAGATTATTTTGCTTGTAGGATTACCCCGAGTATGGCCCCTTAGGAGCAAGCGAACCCTTTACTAAAGATAAAATTTTTTTTCGTAGATTAGCTTTCTGTAACTAATTTCGAATTATTGGTGGACTTTCCGGGAAATAATTTTTCATTTCGTATTTTAAACAATATTTGCTGCAACATTTTTTCTTTTTGTGTAGATTCCTGTTATAATAATTTCGATATTTCAGAATCTTCGGTCATTTAAATTTGTACTTCGCAAATAAGTAGATCCATAGCTCTCTCTTTCTCTCTCACACACACACTGAGGATTGTCTAAAATGTTACGAGCAAAAATCTCCACGCTGTTTCTGTGGGACTTTATCCGATGCGTTATAAATTAACATCAGTTTACAATTTATTTTTTGCTAAGCCGACCGACATTGCTTCCTGGGCGAGACTACCTACATTTTCGCCTGCGTATTGCGTAGCATCTCCGCGGCCCAAACTCTGTATGTTTTTTTCTTTGGTCGTTCCTTAGGCGCTTTCCAGACAAACGTGTCCCTTGCAGAGTTGGAATCGGGTCAAAAATTTTGGACCCGGACAAATCTGCTTTGGGCTATAAATTCAAATCTCAGTTTATAATTATACGTAATCGCACCCACACACACAGGGCGTTCAAAAAGTCTCTCCTCTGTGGGTATCGTAGGTTATATGGTCGTAGGATATATAGAAATGATGTAAATGTATTAAAGAAATGTATAATTTACTCACTTACTTACAGAAAGTGTTGAAGCTGTCGTTTTTTACATAACCTGACTGTTTTACACATGTTTTCAAACACATCTGCGAGAGTCAAAAAGTCCCTCCGCAGTAATGTTAAGGCTGTTCCATTTAATTTTGATGCTGCCACAGTCAAAATTTTTGTTTTGAATTAAGTAACTTGTTGTATGTTTAATTTCAGTTTTTGCTGTTTTCTTGATAACATATCAAGCTTCAGAATATGCTTCACAGCAACACCGATTTTCACCAGCTTCTGATAAGTTGAAAGTTTCCAAAATGTGGATGTTGATTTCATCATTGCTCCTCAGAAGGAAGGAACACTAATGAAATCAACATTCACTTTTTGGAAACTTTCAGCTCATCCATCACAAGCTTGTGAAAATTGGTGTTGCTGTGAAACATATTCTGGTTTCTTAATTAGACGAAACAACTTCCAGCATTCACTCTTCCCCTCTTTGTTTTCAGCAAGCACGTATATGGTGGTCTCGACGCCTTTCTCAATCTCCTTAATATTAAATTCATCGATATTAACAAATACGGCATTAATTCCTACACGATATGCAACGCAACGGAATGTTAGCTCGTCAAACCTCTGATTGCTCAGTGTGAAAGATGTGATGTTAAAACTAACTGTCTTGTAATGTGACACGCGGGGTGTAAGAGAATGAATAACCAGAGAAGCGGGCGTTTGCCTCTGCCTTGCTCCGGTCAGTCACACTGAAAACAAACGCAAAGGTAGTATCGTTTTACGATAAGGTATCGTCGGTTGGTGGAAATTTTCTTTGCTTTAAGAAAGAGACGGCAATATTTTTGTACAAATACCTTTTCTCTCCGCTGGCACCAGCGTCGAACACAAAATTCCACAGTACACATTTTTCTTTGATTTTTTTTTCTTTTCAAAAATAAAACAGAAAATGAAATCGGGTCAGGAACGCATGACCCGACCCGTTGACCCGTGACTCGTGCCATCTCTGGTCCCTTGCGTTGATGAACCTCAAGACCTGGAAACCAATCAACCATTGAAACTTCTACATTTCCTGGAGTTATTATGAAAGGCAGTCCAAAGCTTTGAGATGTTTGAAACTTATTTGTTTTCATGAAGGAGTACTACAGTACGTTGATGATTATATCCCTTTACTTTAGTAGCCCATATTCAGAAAATAACTTGACTTAAAGCGCTTGAAACTTATAGAAGGACTAAGAAAACCTGTATGAAGTTAACATATGATTATAGCTTATAATACACAGTGCTCAAAGATGTCTTTACGGATAGGTACGTACAGGTACGAGTGACACTGTAAAAAATAAATGGTGTGAATTCACGGAAAATTTCTGGAAATAACGTGCAGCAAAGTTGCCGGTAAAAGTCAGTCTTTTAACAAAATTTCCGGTTTTAAAAGCGTCCTTTTTTTTTTTTTTTTTTTGACCCGTATTTTAACAGGTCTTCCGTAGTAAGAAATTCCATTTATTTAAAAAATCCGTTTCAGGGTTTTCCGTATTTATACAGAAATTTTGCCAAAATCAAAGACCCTAAAATTTTCAGCCTTTACACCAGGCAAACTTGTCGCAGCGGCGAGGATCGAACCCACGTCGTTTGAGTTGGTTCAACAGAAAATGCTCATCTTAACCACTGAGCCAGAAAGGCCGTGAAATTTGAGGCACGTTCATAGCAAAACTAATTTAGCGATGAGGATTTTTTTTTTTTTGCCATTAATGGGAATGATTTAATCATTTTATTTTTTGTTGGAGTTTATTATTTTTTTCAGTAGGTTTGTAATAATTTTATTTTTCCTGTAGGAAGATTTATCACAAATTAAGTATTTTTTCATCGTGATTTTTTCAAAGCAACAGAATGCTTTGGAACTTGGCGATTTTTTTAAACGGATGATGCCTTTCAATTATCTTTAACTAAAATGTGAAATGTACTGTTTTGTGGTAATATTTAACAAAACTCTTAAATATAAAACTTTTTCACGCGATATGCATCCACAATACTGCGGAAAGGTTTCTGAAAATTCAGTATTTTCTTGGCGTATAAAAAATCCGTGAAATTCAGGTTTCTTCCGGTCATTTCACGGAAAAGGTTGTATCAGAAATATGTTTCGTTAATTCACGAAAGGAATCACGGAAAGTGGCTCGTGCATTTCAGAAAATGTTTTACAGTGCAAAAAATTTTTGGCGCGATTTTATTCATCCCTGCTTTGAAAACTAATCTTACAATTAGATTATAAAAAAATCTTACAACTTCTTATTTTCTTAACTGTCTTTCTTTTTCTTTCATTTTGTTTTTAATTTGAACTGGACTTTGAGCATTCATGTGTATGGTAATGAAACTGGCCTCCAGCGTTCTCGCACTTCGGAAGATCACGGGCAGTGACCCCATCTGCTGCCTGTCCTTCCTTCACACACCCCTCCTTTCTCCCCCGATTACTGCTGATATACCTTCTATAGATTACTGCACAACCGTGGGCCAGCTGCTCCAGCATTGCTTGTGGTCTGACTGACCAAACGGAACATAGCGAAGATCTTCAGAAATAAAGCTGAGAAATTCACTTACATACCCGTTTTTCTTTTCTCAAAAATAAGTGTAAAGAATTTCGGCTCTATTTTTCTTCCTACCGCTGGGTTACCTATAATAGGCCTACTCCCACCATCCTTTTCTCTTTTACCGCAGTCAGTAAACGATTTGCAGGAAGAAAAACAATAATTTGCGCTTGCCGTATTGCAATTTCTTATTTTTCCGAGAATGCAGAAGTAAAAATGGAACGTAGTGCCGTGATTACTCACGTAGACGACTGCAAATCTTTGATTGCGAGCGACTGAAAAGCAGAACTCGGCTGTACGCCAAATAGTGTTTTTTTCCCTTCCCTTTATTTCTTCCCCCCCCTTTTTTTGTCTGTCGTAAACGGTGATGTAATATGCTGTGTGATGAAACTTTGTAACCGAAATCTGAACAGTTGCGCTTTCTGCGTACTATGGTCTCATTTATTTTAGGTTGCGGCTTCTCTGACAGTGCGGGATTTTGAAATTCGTCTCTTTTACTGTAACTGCCGAGGCGAATAACGTTTTTGAGGTTTTGATGCTTGTTAAACGAGTAGGGTTAGTGTTATTGATATGGTTATCATGTGTTTCTTCATTATTTCAGGAGTCTTAGTAAACACCTTTGCAACGAGCGAATACAAGGGAACTGGGACCTTCTTATGTTTGCTTTGCAGGCTGTCCACTGAAGAAATGATATAATATGATATCTGAGACTTCAATGTAGAAGTTTAATTAGTGTACAAGGTGTTTAAAAAAGTTTTGGCTGTGAAAGGTTTTCTGTTTCATGCACACTGTTAAAAAAAAATCTACTTAAAATCGAGAACCGGAACCTACTCTCTTTTTTTTTTAAGTACAGTCGTATTGTAAACGAGTACATGCTCAAATATAAGTAACATACGTACTTACAAATAATTGCGTCAATAAATATAAATATAAGCTCGTATTACTTCATTTTAGATATTATAGATTTCAAGAGAAATTGTTTAATAAATGTGTTAAGTGACACATAAATAATTAGTACAACAAAGATACTGATCACAAGTAATTTAATTATGCATAAAGTATCATTTTGTACGTTTTTACATTAACTATATTTGTGTCAATCTCATAAATAATATATTGTCGCTTCATCACTATATTTTTCATAAAATTGTACGGTCCATTTACCCAGCATGTGACAACGAGTATATCTATTATCCCAGATGTGCCATCGAATAATATACTTCCAGTTGATTCATAAATGAGTATGTATGGAGTACACCTATTCCAAATTTGAAATCACCTCGCTTCCGTGTATCTTTCCTATCTGGCACTCTAGCCAAAATTTCCTAGCTTCCTATTTCTAAGGGTTATTTGAGACCTTGGGTCAGACACTCCCTTCCTAAAATCTTCTACATATGATCTGATCTGAAATTTGAAATCGAGTTGCGGATGGCTTAGTGGTTAGAGATTCAGACTACTGATGGAGGGACCCCAGGTTCAAACCTGGCCTGGTAGTGTGAATTTTTAACAATCGCATCGGACGAGCACGTTAAGTGACTGCCCCCGGATAGGAGTACCCCGGTTGAAGTTCCTTCTATGTGCAAACTCGTACTCTTGTACGGTGGCGCCATCTAGTGTGCTCTCTCTCTCTCTCTCACTTACAAACTATCCTGTCAGAATCGCCAGATTAGCTCTAACTACTCGTACCTTCAGTTTCTATGCCCTGCTCGGAAGGGCACAGAACCTGAATGAAGTTAGAGCACATATATTTGAAATACACTGACGGAAAAAAAATTCCCAACACCAAGAAGGGGTTGTGTTAGGTAAACGACAGTTGGTAGGCGGTGAGAGTACATCTGTAAGATGACGTCTATGCAAATTTCGCGCTCGGCGCATACGTGTGGCGCTAGTAGCGCCCCTCGAAACATGCAAAGCAGGTTTGCTGTAAATACGCGCTGTAACGTTCGTGAGCGTTAGTTATCATTGAGATTCGACGTAGGGTGTTGATGTTAGTCAAGAATGCCTTTAAGAAGACGAAGAAGTTATTATCAACAGCTCACGGAGTTTGAACGAGGTCGTGTAATAGGGCTACGAGAAGGTGGATTTTCTTTCCGCAATATTGCAGAACGACTTGGCAGGAATGTAGCCACTGTGCATGATTGTTGGCAGCGGTGGTCAAGGGAAGGTACTGTCTCAAGAAGACCGGGTTCCGGCCGGCCACGTGGCACTACTGAGAGGGAAGACCGCCATGTACGGCGTATGGCCGTGGCGCATCGTACCGCGTCTGCGGCAGCAATTCGAGCTGCAGTTGCCACCACAGTGACACAACGAACTGTTACAAATCGGTTACTTGAAGGACAGCTCCGAGCCAGACGCCCTGTAGCGTGCATTCCACTTACTCCAAACCACTGCCGTTTGCGACGTCAGTGGTGTCAAGCTAGAGCTCATTGGAGGACGGAGTGGAAATCTGTTGTGTTTTCTGATGAAAGCCGGTTCTGCCTGGGTGCCAGTGATGGCCGTGTGTTGGTTAGGAGGAGGCCAGGTGAGCGCCTGCAACCAACCTGTCTGTGGCCGAGACACACTGGACCTACACCTGGAGTTATGGTCTGGGGAGCAATTTCCTATGACAGCAGGAGCACTCTCGTGGTTATCCCACGCACCCTGGCGGTACAGTTGTACGTCGGTCTGGCGATTCAACCTGTTGTGCTGCCATTCATGAACAGCATTCCAGGGGTGTTTTCCAACAGGATAACGCTCGCCCGCATACCGCTGTTGTAACCCAACATGCTCTACAGAGTGTCGACATGTTGCCGTGACCTGCTAGATCACCAGATCTTTCACCAGTCGAGCACGTATGGGACATCATTGGACGACAACTCCAGCGTCACCCCCAGCCAGCATTAACCGTCCCTGTATTGACCGACCAAGTGCAACAGGCATGGAACTCCATCCCACAAACTGATATCCAGCACCTGTACGACACAATGCATGAACGTTTGCGTGCTTGCATTCAACATTCTGGCGGTTACACCGGTTATTAATGTACCAGCATTTCACATTTAAAATGGCTCTTCTCGCGCTTACATTAAGCTGTGATCTTGAAACCTTAATCGATTAAATATGTTACCTATACAAATGTATTGCCGCCATTTCATTCCTCTACAACTATTTTTTCGTGGTGTTGGGATTTTTTTCCGTCAGTGTATATGAATTTTTTTAGTACATATATTTCAAATTAGAAATACCAGATATACTCACAATTGATTCCCTGTATGTACTCAAAAATGAGTACGTGTCTTTTTCAAAAATGAGACACAAGTACTCGGAGCTATTATAAGCCCAGAATGTACTCAAAAACGAGTACATTTTGCTTATTTCTAAGTACCAAGTTTTAACAGTGTATATGTAACAGTTCTTCACGTATTCTCTGCTTCTTTTCACAAATATCTAAGCATTTTTATGAACGCGATCATATCTTGTCCGTTAATCCCAAACCCACATCTTTGATTATGAGTGTGCTAGTTTTTGTTTGCAGATCACTTAAAACGTGTGACTTTAAATTGTACACATGCCATTCCTTTACCGAAAATCATTGGTTGTTAAATTTGGCGCCATTTCACAGGCTTACACTTTTAAATTTATCTCCTGGAGGTTGTTACTCTGGACAGACGCGCGCGCACTCACACTCTGTGTTTAAAAAAATTCCTGACAGATGTAAATGTTTTTGTCGAATAAATTAGGGCATATCATCCCTGTAATAGCAACTCTGAAAAAAAATTCTGAAATTCACGAGTCACTTTGCGCGATTACTTTCGTGAAAAGACGGAAAAAACTCTGAATTTGACGGATTTTCCGTACCCCAGAAAAATTAGAAATTTTCAGAAACATTTCCGTGATTGCTTTTTTATGTTGACGGAAAAACTCTGTTCTCACTTTTTCCGTTTCCATATGACGAAAAATAGGAGAGATTCCTGGGACTTCTTGAGGGGCATAACTGTTAAATTTCAATAGTCTGTTGAAGTATTTGATTTTGAAGTTCCGTTACGAGATCGGGTACTGTAGATAGCATATCGCATGATATTTAGGTAAATGTGGCCAATAATATTCCTTTCCTCCTTCCCCCATTTTGTGCACCAGCTATTGTATAGTGCTATCATAAGAAAATGGGTACTTAAGAATCTATCGTACGAGTGATTGTATGATGTTTATATATCAGTCTGTGGAGTCCTTAAGACTTTTAAAAGCTATATAGCTATCAAGAGTAAATTTTATATTTAAAAGTTTTGTGAAATAATATTATCAAACAGTACATTGCACCTTCTCTTAAAAGTAATTGAAAGCCATTGCCAGTTGAAAACACATCTCTAACTCCAAATCATTTTGTTGCTTCGAAATCTCACGTTGAAAAAAATACGTATTTTGTAATAAAACCTCCTGCAGAAAAAAAGGAAATTATCAGAAACGTATTAAAAAAAAATGGGCTTCAACAGAAAAAATAACTAAATCACTCGCATTAATGAGAAAAAAAAAATCATCATCGGGAGATTAGGTGGGTCACTTTGAATGTTGCAATCCCCAAGACGTTCTGGCTCAGTGGTAAAGACGCGCAGTTTCAAACCCAAACGGTCTCAGTTCGACCCCTGCTACTGGCGCCAAAAACTTTCCTGGCGTGAGGGCTAAAACATTCAGTCTTCGATTTTGCAAAATTTCTGTCTAAATACGGAAAAGCTTGAAACGGAATTACTGACTATGGAAAGTCGGTGAATATACGAAAGTTAAAAAAAAAAAACAAAAAAAAAACGGGAACTTTTGAAAACGGAAATTTTGTTAAAAGACGGACACTTACCGGCAACTTTGCTGCACGTTATTTTCTGAAGTTTTTCCTCAATTCACACCGCGTATTTTTTACAGTGAAGTGCACCTCACATGATTTTAGGGCTAATAAGTTTGCGCCGAAGAATAATGCGCGAGTTATCGGCATTCTCAAAACATGCATTTCTGTTTCTTCTCTTGCCTGCCAATTTGAAAAGATATTCTGTTACTGAATGCAATGTAAATTTCAATTTCGAATTCATGTCCAGGAAAATGTAATATTTAGTAACTTTCTTTGCGTGACGTTAAAGTTTGGAAATTTTGTGTGACTTGTGCTTGGCAAGTCGCACTTCCAGGTCAGGATTCGAAATTTCCGCGAAAAGGTAACATTCTGTAGTTAAGTATGTTTTCTGGAGACTTAATTCTTTTTGGACGACGACTGTTTTTTTTTTTTTTTTTTTCTTTTGCGAGTGTGTACAACAAAACTTCTGACGAACTTACTACTATAAGAAACTAGATAAATACTCAGCGGTTAGGAGTTGAAATTCCTCGAGGTTATGGAGTTATGAAATCGATAGAGGTGATACGATACCGCAATTGATACGATACTGCCTTTCATCGTACCTCGCATCCCAGCATGTTTTCATTTTAAATTTCTCTGCGATACTTTTTTGACTATAGGACCCTGTTTTAGTGGTGGGAGGGAATCTGAACGGAAGATTGTAAGTTAAATACAGTAGCATTTTCACAGGCGGAAGTACATGGGGTGCCTTGGGACCCTTTAATGTTTCCGTAAATAAATAAATTTCTTTTTATTGCCTTTTAAGGTCATGCGTATCATATGTTTTTCTTCATCGCTGTCAATAACTCTATGGGCAAACGGGCCGAAGCAGTATATGTCATAAAAAACAACTAGCCAGCTATTATCCCTGCTTTTAGAGAAGTATTTGATACGACTAGAGATGCATATGTGAAAGCATAAATTAGGTCATGGACTTCTTAGTCAAATGAGACATTTGAATTTAATTTTGGACCTTTACTCGTATTATGCATCCCATTCTACGACTTGTGCTAAAAGTTAGTAGAGCCAACACAAAATTTAGACGCGTAAAATCTCTGATCTGTTGTTACTGGAATGATGAATATCTCCATGACCAATTCAAAACAGTTATTGAGATCTGCTAAAAACATATTTCAATTCATTCTATGAAGAAGAGAAAAGGTTATTTTTCTTTCTTTCTTTCCTTTTTTTTTTTTTTTTTTTTTTGCATTGACGACATTGCATGCAAATACCCGGTATTTTCCAAAATCAAAATACGAAGAAATGAAAATTAGTTCATATTACCCATTATTAGATCAATGGTTAAAGTATTTGTTGGAGGTTGGGCCAATAAACTTTAGAAGTAGTAACCGCAATGGAGAGAACCTTTTGAATTTGAAGATCAATCGTTGAGTAACAAAAGATTCTATCACAGACGTTCGCGGTTTTTGTAGACGAATTAGAAGCAGAAGTAAGGCACATTTTTTTCATTTTTTTTCGTAATAGAAATCAATTTGCTGAAAAACAACGTTTCTGTTCTAAAAGGTACTACTTTGTTAAGGCAGTTACTAAAAGTGAATGGCTCAAGTGCGTAAGAGTATAATGATGGCTCAGTTACTTTTAATGAGCTGTTCATGTGAAAAAGTATTCCCGAGGTTAACGCGTGTAAAATCCAAATTACGCGCAACAATGACCGCACATGAAGACCGTCTCCAAAATTTTATGTTATTATGTGTTATAGGATATTGCAACACAAATTAGTATCGAGTATCGATGCTGTTATTGATGGATTTGAAGCAGTAGCACCGTTTGAGCGACAATTACTTCAATAAAACTACTTTATACGCATTTGTTTTTAAAATTAAGTCGAATTTAGCTTTTGATCATATTGTAATTCATTTCGTTAAATACGTACAAACAAAACTTTTGGGTTTTTAGTATTGCTTTTTCTTTATATTAATTAATCTGTCAATTAAGACCCCGGCACCCCTTAATAATTCAGTTTAGTTTCGCCTATTAGCCTCTGGATAACCGCGAGCGTTTCGTGTCTAAAAAACCGTGCGGTTTAGTAGCAGTGGAGAAAAATGGGAAAAATAGGAGAACCCAAGTTACAATTCAACGTATTTACAGTCCCTCAAATATTTTTTACACCCATAAGAAAAAAAAAATACAGCATGCAATGTAAAAAATAAGTGATGTGAATTTTCAGGAATTTTGCTCCGACTTTTATAGAAATTTCCGTTTTGAAAAGTTTCTAATAACGGAAACTTTGGTATATTGATAGATTTTCCATTGTACCTAACTCGCTCTTTTTTTTTTTTTTTTTTTTTTTAACTTTGGTATTTTGATAGATTTTCCATTGTAACTAACTCCCTTTTTTTTTTTTTTTTACAAGTTCCGTTTTTTTTTTTTTTTTTTTTTTCTTTACAGATTTCAGAAATTGAGTTTCCAAAATTTTGTCTTTGTCTGTGACAGAAGAAATTACCGTTCCCATTTTTTTTTTTCAGTCTAAATACACCAGTCGCATTACAGCACTTTTTCACGACTTTCGAATTGAAGGAATACTTACCTTTGCTCACGGTGGAGATTGAGCCCGCGATGGCTTGAACACCAAATTAATGCTGCTACCGACTGAGCTAGCACGGCACTTAAAATCCGATCACGTTTTAAGGTAGAAACGAAACGGACTAGAATCGCGCGGTGATTTTATTATTATTATTATTATTTATTTGTGCTATGAATGCGGGTTACATAATAATTTTATTTAACTGACATTGGCTTTTAATTATGTTTAAGAAGAGGTGAAATGTGCTATTTCATAGTACGTATAATTTCACAAAACTTGTAAGTATAAAATTTACTCTTGTTAGCTATAATAAGCTTTTGTGTTACGACACTCTATAAGCTATAATAAGCTTTTGTGTTACGACACTCTATAAGTATCTGGTTTCTTACAACAACAGTAGGCCCACCAAACATTTCGATTTTATCAAAATTTCGGGGGAATATCGGTTGCTACAGTAACCTTACTATCATGCGAAATGCTATCCGCAATATCCGGTCTCGCTACAGAACCTCAAAAATTAGGTACGCCAACCGACGACTGAAATTTAATGGAATCATATCTCGAAAGTTTATAACCATGTACGCCAACCGACGACTGAAATTTAATAGTTAATCATAACGAAGTTTATTAACCAGGTTTCTTATTTTATGTAATAGGTTTATACCAGATCTGCAACTCTTCATTTCTTATCTATAAACTGACTATAAAATGCGTTTTATTTGAACGTCTTATCATAAACTAGTTCGGGAAACGTTGGATATTTTATGTTAGGAAACACGATGTATCTCAACACAAGGGCGCCCATAAGAGGGGCAGGGGCACTGGATCCCCCCCCCCCAGCAGTTGGTATAGCCACATTTTTGATAAATTTAAAGCACTAAAATGACGAAACCTTTTTTTAAAGCATTTAAAAAAAAAGATATTAATGATTGATTGTATCAATTATTTTTGTTGTATTTTAGTATCTTGTACATTTACTAAAATGTTTGACAACCTTGAAGGGGTTAGAAATTTTCTTACACCCCCCCCCCCCCCCCAAGTCCGAAGTTCTCATATGGCGTCACTGTCTCAACATCCCAAAACTAGATGTGGCAGCCAGAGTCACTTAGGTGGAATTCGAATCTGACTTGTAAAAGTAAAGATTGAGTTGGGAACATGGTGTTTGGTCTATAGGAGTTGGAATTGCGTTACATAAGGGGTTCTGCAGAACATATTTCGCGTCAAATGCGATTTACGATTGGCAAATGATTAGTGTGTTTCGTTCGATAGCTGTAATAGTTGCATTCCGCAGTGTCCTTATAAGATATGAGGCGAACTTCAGCACCTGGAATTTCCTCAAGAGTACACGAACGTGCAACTTTATTGGTTTTGCACCTTTTTCATTTATTCACACAACGCACAAAAATGTCAGCATTTATTATTATTGTTATTTTTGTGTGTGCCGCAGGCTCAATGACTTGCCGAACATCGTATTTGATTCACAAAATATGAAAGGAACAAGGTTTCTCTCTGTACTAGGGAAGGTAACTTAGTTTTCCTTTCCATCCTCCGGGCGCTTAGAAATGTAAAGTTTTCAATATTATTCCATATTTTGTAAAAATTTGAATTACTGAATTAAATAAATCTGATCTGTGGATACATAAATATCTGTGCTTACGATATTTTCCGTTTGATGCCACGTGTTTTTGTTACGGACACCTACGAAAACTCCATGATTTAGGGACATCGAATGATATAAAAAATTTGACACGGAAAAGTGTTGACATTCCCAGCTGAAGATATATATTTATTAATAACTGAAACCGCGCTTTTACTGAATGCGTTCATGACGATTATTCACTTCCGCGCGCGTCACTGATTCAAGGCTATCAAAACAGCGCCACACATTTAGTCGCCATCTCATGGCATCGTGGTTTGTGGTGTACATTTCTTGTGGTGGGAAATTGGTGACTGAAAGCCACAGCCCGATCATCTGGCAGTTTGCGTCAAAATCATGTACAAAAGGTGAATCTGATGCTAACCATTAGCCTGAGAATTAAAAGCATTTCACTGCGGTCATAAATCTAAGCTAACTGTTTTTGAGGGTTTATCGAAGCGCATTTTACGAAACTGTTTAACAGAGAACTGGTTATAGTAACGATAAAGTTTGAAGTTTTCATCTTGCCATTTAAGTTCACATCGGATAAAGTTTCTTAGTTTGAAAGGAATAGCGGCTGACTTCTAATATTCGTACGTAGTTGATGCCCTTTTTAGGTATTTCAACTTTAAAGTAAGTTAATAAATTTCTGTATACACACTCTCTCATGTGTAGGACCGTAGCCAGCTTTTCTTATCCGGGAGGGCGAAACTTGAAATTACGCCCATTCAAGTTCAAAAGTACACCCCCTTCGAGTTCCACTCAAAAAATACGTGGTTTTTACTTTCTCGCGCATCGTTGTTATAGGAAAGTATTATGATCGTTCAAAAATCGCATTTCAGGTTTTTAACATAATTTTATTAAAAATGAAAAACTAGGTAAATACCCAAGAACCACAGATTGTAAATTCCAAGTGAAGCGCAAACGTTACGGGAACGCCGACAATACAACAATCCACAGAAATGCAGAACGAAATACAAACCAGAGCATAACGAATGAGTATCAGATAGTGAACGTAACAATAGCAAGAAGCTTTAGGGGTTAGGGCTTGTAAAAATTCCGTTCTAGGTCAAACGTTCAGAGAACTTTCTGTGACAGAGCAAATAAATTAGTTCTTCATCTCAACGACATGTTCGGAAAGGGCTTAGAGGTTACATATATCGGCACATTGTTTTCTATGCCTCCATTCACTGTTTTGAAAAATTCCCTTCACATCCGGATATGGGATGTTCACTTCTCATAGTGTATGTTACTGTGTATATATACCCTAGTTTTAACTACATACTGTATGAGACTAACCAAAGTCTTCAAAAAGAAAATACTGAAGGGTGTAACTCTCTTTTGTAGTTACAATTTCTATTTTTTACTTGCCCTAGAACATGAATTTACTCCCCTGGAATGACCATTCTGGGAGGACAACCGCACTCCCTGCCCTCCCGGTACCTGCGGCCCTGCTCATGTGAAAATCTGAATACATTTCGTTTCATTTAGAGTAAATACCGACTCCACTTGACAGATCCAAATCAGACAGCGGAGTTTAGTTTTATCCTGGAAGACAGAAACGTATTAGAAATTCCATCGGGAAGTTAGTGCTGCTGTTTAGCGATTGGCAGTGAAATACAACCCATATCCATGTAAATCTTCTTCAAGGAAATAAACACAGGCTGTGTGTGTGTGTGTGTGGGGGGGGGATTCTGTCTCTTATTTTGTATACTTTTGTGTCGGTGTGGGACTTTTTAAGGGGAGTCAGTCATGTAGTCTTCAATTACAACCTGTCGCCAAGGAAGGAAGAGGAACTGGGCCTATGAAATAAAGGAATAAGCTATCCATGCTATTGAAAGCTGCTCCGTCACTTACGGATTTAAACACTACACTGACCACTTGACTTAGACGGCATCACCCAAGTCTTCTAATATCTAAGCGCCGTACAATGCCAAAAAGATCGAATAAACGAATTCATGCTTTAAAGGAAACGTAAGCTTTCCTTACAAATCCAGTACACGGAATGTCCACAAAAATAATTATATTGAAGAAAAGATGAAATGTACCACTTCATAATATTTCGCAAAATTCATAAATATAAAATGTCCTCTTGATAGCTGTAATAGCTTTTGTGTTAAGGGGTCCACAGATTGATATCATACACCCGTACACTTCAAATACAAGGTTTCTTACGGTAACATAATATGCAATAGCAGGTGATCCAGGTTCGTTACAACAATAGCCTTGATGTCGTGTGAAATGCTATCCACAATATCCGGTCTCGCTACAGAACCTCCAAATCAGGTCCGTCAACAGACGATTAATATTTAACAGTTAATTGAACCTCACGTACATTCCTGCGCGAGCCACTCTCAGTACCGGTCATATGAATACGAAAAGAAGTGAGAACATAATTTTCCCTTTAAGAAACGAACATACTAATGGAAAGATTCCCCGAAAATACAGGTTTTCCGTAATTAACTGATGAAGATTGAAAGGAGTGTTTCTGTCAATTCAAAAATAAAATTAATAAAATAATGAAAATCAGCCCCCCCCCCCCCTCCTTGTCATTTCAAGAAAAAGGTTGAATGAGGTTTACGCTTCGTTAATTCACAAAAGTAATCACTTAAAATGGCTCATGGATTTCAAGTTTTTTTACAGTGCGGAAACGGAAAGAAATTTTGAGCAAACATAAATTTTCGTAATTTCTGAAGTATTTTAAAGTCGTAAAAATGCCTGAAATCAAAAGAAACCCTCTCCTTCCGCGCAACATTATGCATTTGTAACGAAGGTCTTACATGTCAAGCGATTAAGAAGAAAACACAAATTTTTGCGATAAAATTTCTTTTCCCGTTTCAAATAGCTTGATTTCAGCCATTTTCTAAAAAAGGCCATTTAGTCACAGCCTTTGCTTCCTGCGATTCGTAGTGTGGGTCTCAATGTCTCGTTTCCCCACCCATGGTTTAAGCTTTTCGGTGCGTATTTATGAATGAATAACCCCATCATTGTAATTTGAGAATGGATGGTATTATCTGTACCAAATGCATCGGAATAACCGAGCTCATCCCAGGAGGGACAGTTGGTTGACTGTGGAGGACATTTTTGCACTTTGAAGTCACTCTCGTGCTCCTGGAACTACTGTATCTTGATCCGAGCCTGCGGCTTGACGCATTATCTCGATGGAAATGACCCTCTTCATCAGGAAACACCGTTTACACGTACGGGTGTACCTATTGTAGTCCGGAATGGTGTTAAGATGCTTCGTAGCATCCAAATGCTGGTCCAGAAGTATTAAGAAATCCAATGCCAGCCATGAAAACTGACCTCAGACATTACACCGACTCTACCAGGTTGTACAGTTAACGGATTCATTGGACTAGGCGACCTTTTCCCAGTCCTCAAAGGTTGAGTTTAGATGCTCCCGTGCCCACTGCTGACGACTGTGTCGTTTTTTAGCAGAGTTACGAGTGCTGCTCGAATGGGACGTTTGCTATCCTGGCCCATTAGAGCCAACATGTTGAAATTCTCCTCAATATACCACTGTTGTACTGTGCGCAATGGAGCTGGTCCGTTACCTTATACAATCCTCTTTGGCCGCCATTGCCCTCGAACATCGACCAGTCATTTCCACCAGAGCTGAGACGTTCCGAGTCCGCTTCGGGCTTGAAATATTTTTTGCGGTTCGGGCTTGGGCTCTTAGAGAGAGGGAGAGCGGGAGAATTTTTTTTATATACATATAAATGTGATTTTATATGATTTAGTCAATGAGACACTTTATAGTTGGTAAAGGGAATTCTTTACCAACTATAACTGGTTCTGTATGGGGAGCGGGCATTCGAGATGGCTATTTATTCCGGGCTTGGGTAGAAAATGCCATAGCGCATTAGTGTGTTCCTGCAGAGAATAAAAGCTTTTTCAAAAACTATAGATATTGGATAGTTGTTGATAGCATGCCGACGTTAATTTACCCCCTATCTCCACGCAGTAGCTCCCTGCTAATTCTATTTAGAAGTGTACATATTGCAGCGCATTATGGCGCGATAATATTAGCGTTATTTGAGCAACCTACAATTGCAGCACCGCCCGATCATTTTGGATTCCCGGCCGCCCGAAGCACTTCTGGTGGAAACGAACGATCAAAGAAAATCGTATAGTTACCCTGTAAATATAGATAGAGGTTCCACCCCACTCCCCGTTTGGGAAACACATTGGTTAATTGCAGGACGAGGAGAGAGTGAAAGTGTGGAAAAGCAGATGTTTTATATTACTGGTTGAACAGGTTAGCCAGTTTTGGGGCTCGCCCGGGCTCCGAAGAGCCCCAACTCAGCTCTAATTTCCACAGAAAGACTCCTGACTGCTTGTTTTATTGTTTGTGCATCGCTCATTGAACATCCTCAATACCGTTGTCCTTGCTTATCCAAGAAGGTTTACCGTTTCTGAGGTGCATGCATGTGTCCGCCTAGCACCTATTACACTGTAAAAAATAAGTGGTGTGAATTCACGGAAAACTTCGGAAGATAGCGTACAGCAAAGTTGCCGGTAAGTGTCCGTCTTTTGACGGAATTTCCGTTATTAAAAGTGCCCGTTTTTTTTTTTTTTAACTTCCGTATTTTTACTGACTTTCTGTAGTCAGTAATTCCATTTATTTCAGGAAAGTCCATTTCAACTTTTTTCGTATTTGGACAGAATTTTCGCAAAATCCAACAAGCTGAATATTTCAGCCCTTTCGCGCAGGTGGTGAGGATCGAGCCCGGTCGTTTAAGTTGAAGCCGCGCGTCTTAACCACTGAGCCACAATGCCACAGGAACCAAGCTCGCGTTCAAGGTAAAACTTAATTGCGCGATAGTGATTTTTTTTTTCAATAATGCGAGAGATTTAGTCATTTTATTTTCTATTAGCGCTTGTTATTTTTTTTTAATATGTTTCTAATAATTTATTTTTTCTGTACGAGGTCTTATTACAAATTACGTATTTTTTTCATCGTGATTTTTCGAAGCAAACAGAATGATTTGGGGTTTGAGATCTTTTTTTCAACTGACAATAACTTTCAGTTTTCTTTAAGAGAAGGTGCAATGAACTGTTTTATAATATTGCTTCACAAAATTTCTAAATGTAAAATTTACTCTTGATAGCTAAATAGCTTTTATCTTAAGAACACCACAGACTGATACATAGACATCGTACAATCACCTGTACAATAAATTAAGTATCCGGTTTCTTACGGCAACACAATACAGGGTGTTCCATAAAGGTGTAACCAATTTTAAATAATCGTAACAGTTTTAATGTTGATAATCTTAATACACAACTTGTGTTAATTGACGGAACAGATCATGAAGTGTTATAGACATTCGACATGGGCATCATTCGTCACCCGAACAATGTTTAAACGGTATTCCAGTTCCAACCATGTTCATTCCAGAATTTCCGTATTAACTTTCTGCAGTGCGTGTGTAACATTCCTCTTTAGGTCAGCAATGTCTGCAGTGCGTGTGTAACATTCCTCTTTAGGTCAGCAATGTCTGCAACAAGGGTGCTGTAAACTTCACCCTTGATGAATCCCCATTAAAAAAAAAAAAAAAAGTCACAGGATGTTAAGTGAGCCGAGTGGGGGCCATGCAATGGGACCACCACGCCTAATCCATCGATTGGGAAATTTGGTTTCCAGAGACCTCCTCACAATCAAAGCCCAATGAGGTGGCACCCCATCTTATTGGGAAATGACTGTAGTTGCAAGTTCATCCCACTGGGGATACACAAACTGATCAGTCATGTCCAGGTAATTACCAAGTCTCACGGTCGCTTCTTGAAAGAAAAGGGGTCCTATAGCACGGTCGACCATTATGCCACACTAAATATTCACTTTTGGGCTAGCCATGGTTCGTACACTCCTTGAAGAGTCCTTAAAAAGAAAAAGTTCATTTTCAAGTCCTTGAAAGTATTTGAAAAAGTTTAAGACTCAGTAAATAGTACTTGATAAAAATTGTTCTGTTTTTTTAAATAATGATATGAAAAAGCATGTGCACAATAATTGTGTGTGCTGAAAACTTGTATAGGAGATTTGTGTGTAGTTCCGATAAAAGCACCTAGCTGATCAAATATCGCAGAACTTTGTGTTCAACTCAGGGGAGCTCGTGGACAGCAGGTACCTTGGCTGTTACATCACTACAAAGTAAAATTTCAGTCATGGAAGTAAAATAAGTGGAATGATGTACTCCCGAGTCGTGATGGGCTTCTGTTGACAGGGGTTAGGGAAGCATTCTTGTCGGAGGCTGAATACGAAAAAAATTATGTATCCTTTCAAAATATTCCACAAAATAAAATGATTTCGAAAAATACCAAAATAGAGGGATAATTCAAAGTCAGTAAAACACAACGGGGGAGGGTAACAGGCAGTCCCTGCTAAGTTTAATGGTTTGAACTTGCTAAAATACCTACCTACCTTCTGACCAACCAACAGCACACACATATGATAATTTGGTTTTAAAAAGTCCTTGAAAAGTGCTTGAATTTATCTTGCTTGGAAGAGTTTGAACCTTGCTAGCATGTTAATGTTCCATTGTGCAATGCGGGTGTTTAGTTCCCCAAATTCTCACATTCTGTTTCTTAACCTTTCCAGAAACATGGAAAGTGTACTCATCCGAGAAACAGATTTGTCTCAGGAAAGATTCAGCACTTGCAGTGTTCTCTAACATCTCTTCAGCAAACTGTTTATGTTTCACATGATTATCTGGGGTTATGTGATAAGTTGTCTGCAGTTTATACGGGTGCGTTTCCAATTTCTGACGAAACACTGTGCACTGACGCCTTGGGGATGGCCAGCTGTCGCGCTACTTGTCTGATTGACTTTCGAGGGCTACGAGTGAATGTTTGTCTCACAACCTATCTGCAGTTTATACCGTTGCGTTTCCAATTTCTGACGAAACACTCTCTGCACTGACGACTTGGGGATGGCCAGCTGTCGTGCTGCTTGTCTGATTGACTTTCGAGGGCTACGAGTGAATGTTTGTCTCACAACCTATCTGCAGTTTATACGGGTGCATTTCCAATCTCTGACGAAACACTCTGTGCACTGACGACTTGGGGATGGCCAGCTGTCGTGCTGCTTGTCTGATTGACTTTCGAGGGCTACGAGTGAATGTTTGTCTCACAACCTATCTGCAGTTTATACGGGTGCATTTCCAATCTCTGACGAAACACTCTGTGCACTGACTATTTGGGGATGGCCAGCTGTCGTGCTGCTTGTCTGATTGACTTTCGAGGGCTACGAGTGAATGTTTGTCTCACAACCTATCTGCAGTTTATACGCGTGCGTTTCCAATTTCTGACGAAACACTCTGTGCACTGACGACTTGGGGATGGCCAGCTGTCGTGCTGCTTGTCTGATTGACTTTCGAGGGCTACGAGTGAATGTTTGTCTCACAACCTATCTGCAGTTTATACCGTTGCGTTTCCAATTTCTGACGAAACACTCTCTGCACTGACGACTTGGGGATGGCCAGCTGTCGTGCTGCTTGTCTGATTGACTTTCGAGGGCTACGAGTGAATGTTTGTCTCACAACTTATCTGCAGTTTATACGCGTGCGTTTCCAATTTCTGACGAAACACTCTGTGCACTGACGACTTGGGGATGGCCAGCTGTCGTGCTGCTTGTCTGATTGACTTTCGAGGGCTACGAGTGAATGTTTGTCTCACAACCTATCTGCAGTTTATACGGGTGCATTTCCAATCTCTGACGAAACACTCTGTGCACTGACTATTTGGGGATGGCCAGCTGTCGTGCTGCTTGTCTGATTGACTTTCGAGGGCTACGAGTGAATGTTTGTCTCACAACCTATCTGCAGTTTATACGCGTGCATTTTCAATCTCTGACGAAACACTCTGTGCACTGACGACTTGGGGATGGCCAGCTGTCGTGCTGCTTGTCTGATTGACTTTCGAGGGCTACGAGTGAATGTTTGTCTCACAACCTATCGGCAGTTTATACGGGTGCGTTTCCAATTTCTGACGAAACACTCTGTGCACTGACGATTTGGGGATGGCCAGCTGTCGTGCTGCTTGTCTGATTGACTTTCGAGGGCTACGAGTGAATGTTTGTCTCACAACCTATCTGCAGTTTATAAGGGTGCATTTCCAATCTCTGACGAAACACTCTGTGCACTGACTATTTGGGGATGGCCAGCTGTCGTGCTGCTTGTCTGGTTGACTTTCGAGGGCTACGAGTGAATGTTTGTCTCACAACCTATCTGCAGTTTATACGGGTGCATTTTCAATCTCTGACGAAACACTCTGTGCACTGACGACTTGGGGATGGCCAGCTGTCGTGCTGCTTGTCTGATTGACTTTCGAGGGCTACGAGTGAATGTTTGTCTCACAACCTATCTGCAGTTTATACGGGTGCATTTCCAATCTCTGACGAAACACTCTGTGCACTGACTATTTGGGGATGGCCAGCTGTCGTGCTGCTTGTCTGGTTGACTTTCGAGGGCTACGAGTGAATGTTTGTCTCACAACCTATCTGCAGTTTATACGGGTGCATTTTCAATCTCTGACGAAACACTCTGTGCACTGACGACTTGGGGATGGCCAGCTGTCGTGCTGCTTGTCTGATTGACTTTCGAGGGCTACGAGTGAATGTTTGTCTCACAACCTATCTGCAGTTTATACGGGTGCATTTCCAATCTCTGACGAAACACTCTGTGCACTGACTATTTGGGGATGGCCAGCTGTCGTGCTGCTTGTCTGATTGACTTTCGAGGGCTACGAGTGAATGTTTGTCTCACAACCTATCTGCAGTTTATACGCGTGCATTTCCAATCTCTGACGAAACACTCTGTGCACTGACTATTTGGGGATGGCCAGCTGTCGTGCTGCTTGTCTGATTGACTTTCGAGGGCTACGAGTGAATGTTTGTCTCACAACCTATCGGCAGTTTATACGGGTGCGTTTCCAATTTCTGACGAAACACTCTGTGCACTGACGACTTGGGGATGGCCAGCTGTCGTGCTGCTTGTCTGATTGACTTTCGAGGGCTACGAGTGAATGTTTGTCTCACAACCTATCTGCAGTTTATAAGGGTGCATTTCCAATCTCTGACGAAACACTTTGTGCACTGACTATTTGGGGATGGCCAGCTGTCGTGCTGCTTGTCTGGTTGACTTTCGAGGGCTACGAGTGAATGTTTGTCTCACAACCTATCTGCAGTTTATACGGGTGCATTTTCAATCTCTGACGAAACACTCTGTGCACTGACGACTTGGGGATGGCCAGCTGTCGTGCTGCTTGTCTGATTGACTTTCGAGGGCTACGAGTGAATGTTTGTCTCACAACCTATCTGCAGTTTATATGGGTGCATTTCCAATCTCTGACGAAACACTCTGTGCACTGACTATTTGGGGATGGCCAGCTGTCGTGCTGCTTGTCTGATTGACTTTCGAGGGCTACGAGTGAATGTTTGTCTCACAACCTATCGGCAGTTTATACGGGTGCGTTTCCAATTTCTGACGAAACACTCTGTGCACTGACGACTTGGGGATGGCCAGCTGTCGTGCTGTTTGTCTGATTGACTTTCGAGGGCTACGAGTGAATGTTTGTCTCACAACCTATCTGCAGTTTATAAGGGTGCATTTCCAATCTCTGACGAAACACTCTGTGCACTGACTATTTGGGGATGGCCAGCTGTCGTGCTGCTTGTCTGATTGACTTTCGAGGGCTACGAGTGAATGTTTGTCTCACAACCTATCTGCAGTTTATACGCGTGCATTTCCAATCTCTGACGAAACACTCTGTGCACTGACTATTTGGGGATGGCCAGCTGTCGTGCTGCTTGTCTGATTGACTTTCGAGGGCTACGAGTGAATGTTTGTCTCACAACCTATCGGCAGTTTATACGGGTGCGTTTCCAATTTCTGACGAAACACTCTGTGCACTGACGACTTGGGGATGGCCAGCTGTCGTGCTGCTTGTCTGATTGACTTTCGAGGGCTACGAGTGAATGTTTGTCTCACAACCTATCTGCAGTTTATAAGGGTGCATTTCCAATCTCTGACGAAACACTTTGTGCACTGACTATTTGGGGATGGCCAGCTGTCGTGCTGCTTGTCTGGTTGACTTTCGAGGGCTACGAGTGAATGTTTGTCTCACAACCTATCTGCAGTTTATACGGGTGCATTTTCAATCTCTGACGAAACACTCTGTGCACTGACGACTTGGGGATGGCCAGCTGTCGTGCTGCTTGTCTGATTGACTTTCGAGGGCTACGAGTGAATGTTTGTCTCACAACCTATCTGCAGTTTATATGGGTGCATTTCCAATCTCTGACGAAACACTCTGTGCACTGACTATTTGGGGATG
Organism: Macrothele yani; assembly: GCA_039090855.1. Classification (NCBI taxonomy): domain Eukaryota; kingdom Metazoa; phylum Arthropoda; class Arachnida; order Araneae; family Macrothelidae; genus Macrothele; species Macrothele yani. The sequence goes on along the minus strand of CM076993.1, from coordinate 137,866,754 downwards.
GCCAGCTGTCGTGCTGCTTGTCTGATTGACTTTCGAGGGCTACGAGTGAATGTTTGTCTCACAACCTATCGGCAGTTTATACGGGTGCGTTTCCAATTTCTGACGAAACACTCTGTGCACTGACGACTTGGGGATGGCCAGCTGTCGTGCTGTTTGTCTGATTGACTTTCGAGGGCTACGAGTGAATGTTTGTCTCACAACCTATCTGCAGTTTATAAGGGTGCATTTCCAATCTCTGACGAAACACTCTGTGCACTGACTATTTGGGGATGGCCAGCTGTCGTGCTGCTTGTCTGGTTGACTTTCGAGGGCTACGAGTGAATGTTTGTCTCACAACCTATCTGCAGTTTATACGGGTGCATTTTCAATCTCTGACGAAACACTCTGTGCACTGACGACTTGGGGATGGCCAGCTGTCGTGCTGCTTGTCTGATTGACTTTCGAGGGCTACGAGTGAATGTTTGTCTCACAACCTATCTGCAGTTTATACGGGTGCATTTCCAATCTCTGACGAAACACTCTGTGCACTGACTATTTGGGGATGGCCAGCTGTCGTGCTGCTTGTCTGATTGACTTTCGAGGGCTACGAGTGAATGTTTGTCTCACAACCTATCTGCAGTTTATACGCGTGCATTTCCAATCTCTGACGAAACACTCTGTGCACTGACTATTTGGGGATGGCCAGCTGTCGTGCTGCTTGTCTGATTGACTTTCGAGGGCTACGAGTGAATGTTTGTCTCACAACCTATCGGCAGTTTATACGGGTGCGTTTCCAATTTCTGACGAAACACTCTGTGCACTGACGACTTGGGGATGGCCAGCTGTCGTGCTGCTTGTCTGATTGACTTTCGAGGGCTACGAGTGAATGTTTGTCTCACAACCTATCTGCAGTTTATAAGGGTGCATTTCCAATCTCTGACGAAACACTTTGTGCACTGACTATTTGGGGATGGCCAGCTGTCGTGCTGCTTGTCTGGTTGACTTTCGAGGGCTACGAGTGAATGTTTGTCTCACAACCTATCTGCAGTTTATACGGGTGCATTTTCAATCTCTGACGAAACACTCTGTGCACTGACGACTTGGGGATGGCCAGCTGTCGTGCTGCTTGTCTGATTGACTTTCGAGGGCTACGAGTGAATGTTTGTCTCACAACCTATCTGCAGTTTATACGCGTGCATTTTCAATCTCTGACGAAACACTCTGTGCACTGACGACTTGGGGATGGCCAGCTGTCGTGCTGCTTGTCTGATTGACTTTCGAGGGCTACGAGTGAATGTTTGTCTCACAACCTATCTGCAGTTTATACGCGTGCATTTCCAATCTCTGACGAAACACTCTGTGCACTGACTATTTGGGGATGGCCAGCTGTCGTGCTGCTTGTCTGATTGACTTTCGAGGGCTACGAGTGAATGTTTGTCTCACAACCTATCTGCAGTTTATACGCGTGCATTTCCAATCTCTGACGAAACACTCTGTGCACTGACGACTTGGGGATGGCCAGCTGTCGTGCTGCTTGTCTGATTGACTTTCGAGGGTTACGAGTGAATGTTTGTCTCACAACCTATCTGCAGTTTATACGGGTGCATTTCCAATCTCTGACGAAACACTCTGTGCACTGACTGTTTGGGGATGGCCAGCTGTCGTGCTGCTTGTCTGATTGACTTTCGAGGGCTACGAGTGAATGTTTGTCTCACAACCTATCGGCAGTTTATACGGGTGCATTTCCAATCTCTGACGAAACACTCTGTGCACTGACGACTTGGGGATGGCCAGCTGTCGTGCTGCTTGTCTGATTGACTTTCGAGGGCTACGAGTGAATGTTTGTCTCACAACCTATCTGCAGTTTATACGGGTGCATTTCCAATCTCTGACGGAACACTGTGCACTGACTATTTGGGGATGGCCAGCTGTCGTGCTGCTTGTCTGATTGACTTTCGAGGGCTACGAGTGAATGTTTGTCTCACAACCTATCTGCAGTTTATACGGGTGCATTTCCAATCTCTGACGGAACACTCTGTGCACTGACTATTTGGGGATGGCCAGCTGTCGTGCTGCTTGTCTGATTGACTTTCGAGGGCTACGAGTGAATGTTTGTCTCACAACCTATCTGCAGTTTATACGGGTGCATTTCCAATCTCTGACGAAACACTCTGTGCACTGACTATTTGGGGATGGCCAGCTGTCGTGCTGCTTGTCTGATTGACTTTCGAGGGCTACGAGTGAATGTTTGTCTCACAACCTATCTGCAGTTTATACGGGTGCATTTCCAATCTCTGACGGAACACTCTGTGCACTGACTATTTGGGGATGGCCAGCTGTCGTGCTGCTTGTCTGATTGACTTTCGAGGGCTACGAGTGAATGTTTGTCTCACAACCTATCTGCAGTTTATACGGGTGCATTTCCAATCTCTGACGGAACACTCTGTGCACTGACTATTTGGGGATGGCCAGCTGTCGTGCTGCTTGTCTGATTGACTTTCGAGGGCTACGAGTGAATGTTTGTCTCACAACCTATCTGCAGTTTATACGGGTGCATTTCCAATCTCTGACGAAACACTCTGTGCACAGACTATTTGGGGATGGCCAGCTGTCGTGCTGCTTGTCTGATTGACTTTCGAGGGCTACGAGTGAATGTTTGTCTCACAACCTATCTGCAGTTTATACGGGTGCATTTCCAATCTCTGACGGAACACTCTGTGCACTGACTATTTGGGGATGGCCAGCTGTCGTGCTGCTTGTCTGATTGACTTTCGAGGGCTACGAGTGAATGTTTGTCTCACAACCTATCTGCAGTTTATACGCGTGCATTTCCAATCTCTGACGAAACACTCTGTGCACTGACGACTTGGGGATATCCAGCTGTCGTGCTGCTTGTCTGATTGACTTTCGAGGGCTACGAGTGAATGTTTGTCTCACAACCTATCTGCAGTTTATACGGGTGCATTTCCAATCTCTGACGAAACACTCTGTGCACTGACGACTTGGGGATGGCCAGCTGTCGTGCTGCTTGTCTGATTGACTTTCGAGGGCTACGAGTGAATGTTTGTCCACAACCTCCTCCCTTTCTGGAACCAGCGATGGTCGTCAAGGGCTTTTCTTTGTAAGGACCCTACCAGTTTCCTTGAATGACTTGTACCTCTTTCTGATGCTGTTGCGTGTGGGCGGTTTGCTCCCATGTTTCGTTCTGAAATTCCGCTGAACCTGCGTTTCGGATCGGGTTTCAATATATTTACAGAAATTTTCCGTGAATTCACACCGATTATTTTTTACGGTGAATTGCACCTCACATGATTTAAGGGTTAATGAGGTTTGCGCCGAAGAATAGTGCGCGAGTTATCGGCATCCTTAAAACATGCATTTCTGTTATTTCTTTTTCGTGCCAATATGAAAAGGTGTTCTGTTACTGAATGCAATGCAAATGGTTGACACCAAAGACATTGGAGTACCATAGACTGGCAAACGTAATGCTAGCGGTTGTGAAACGGCGTAGACCAATCGAACATGCAGCACCATCTATGAAGGGGGAAGGGGGGGGGTAGTGAACAGATGCTTATTGGAAAGCAAGAATGTTTGATTCAATTCATACTGTACTGTAGAAATTACGTAGAAAGAATATTCGCCTGCAACCCGAAAGCTTTCTGGATCAAATTGTAAATAGCAGGTGCTCATATCCGAGAAAAAACAAACAAGTCAAGTAAGCAGGCAAATACAAGGCTATATCGCGGCCGGCCATATACACAGTAGAGAAATAATAATAATAATAATAATAATAATAATAATAATAATAAAAAACAACTCCTGCTGAACAGGAAAGTATCGCATCAAATACACTTAAAATAAACCTTAATGATATATCAAAATCTTATTCTTAAGATTTATAACTGAAATACTTACCGTATTTTTCCGTGTATAAGACGATATTTTTTTCAAAAAATTTTAGATCAAAAATTGGAAATCGTCTTATACACACGGTTGAGACAACCCTGTGTTTACCGCGGAGGAACTGCGAATACAGTACCTCTTATCCCCTCTCCCCACTACGACGTGAAGCTCTGATGAAAGAATAATGGAAAAAATGGATGCAAAAAGCAGGTAAATAACTTGACAGTGAGAGTGAAAAAACCAACCATTACTGAGGTGTGCTGAACTCCATTCCTTGAGTTTAGCACGTTCGGGTGCTAAACTCATGGAATGGAGCCAAACAAGAGGTGGTTGTGAAGTCCAAGAAATGTTAAATCAGCAATGCTATGGATGTAACTGAGGATGATCTAATATATATAGACAGTGACTCAGACGACAGCAGTGAGGTAGTTGACGTTGAAAAAAGTCTTATGTTTGGAACTAATTAACAGTGCTGAAGAAAGTGATGCATAATTTCATAGTTTGTATCTTAAAAATATTACCTAATTTCTAAATAATATAAATTTCCAAATTCTTTTTTTCATATGTTACCACAGGCTTTGTATGTGATATTACCTAATTTCTAAATGTACTTCAATGATATTACCTAATTTCTAAAACATATCAAATGTGTCCTTTTTTGTAATAAAAATATTTATTTCTTAATTTTCGGTTCGAAAAAGTAGGGGTCGTCTTATACATGCGTCTTATACACGGGAAAATACGGTATTACAAAATCGTAAGATTTAGAACTGAAATACTCGCGCAAACACGTCGTCAGCATACTAGTTACTCATTATAATGGCGGCTTTCTATGTATTCCGGAAGTAGCATGTTCTTAGCCAGACTATTTTCTTCTGTCTTTGATTGACGCTTATTAATTATCGGTATTACTTTTTTTATTAGGAATTCGTTTTCAAATTCATGGGGGCGGAAAAAAGTTAAACATGCAGTAACTTCTGCTTGTGTCATGCGGATTGAAGATCCTTCACGGTGTGAGAGCAAATCATTCACAGTCAAGCACCATTCGTTGTGAACGAATCGTTCACGAATGATCCATTGCTAGTTTTCAAATCTTGCGATTATTTATGTCCACTGTAAAGAACTGGTGGTATATATCTTAATTCTTTCAATGCGCTTGCTATAAAAAATAAATACATTAAAAACATGAGCTACCTTTTCGTTATGTTAATTCTTGTAACGTTTACATTTTCGAGTTCATTCAGAAACGATTTCTTTTTCGAAAACCATAAAACCCGTTTCCTAGTTAGTTGTGGAGTAATAGGAACTTTATAATAATATTTGAAGAGATTTGTGTAATCGCTGCATCACTTGCTAGCCGTTATTCGTGAGAACCCCGTAACGTTTTTTTTTGTTTTTTTTTTCGAGCCTGCTTAAAGTACTTACGACATTTTGCACTAGCTCGTGAAATTAATTTTTTCCACGACTTTTCGTGAATTCTAGAAAACCAGTGGCGTTTCGATGACTGAACATGCTTCTTTTTTATTCATCGGTGATGATCTTTGACTAACCCCGCGACTAATGATTCACCTTGTGCGTGCGTATGTTTTTTCTTTGACCTCTTTTGTTTCTGTTTAACCCTTTCGTTGGGATGGACATACATATTACACACCCATCAGTTTTGATGCTGTCAACGCCGCAAGCGTGAAAATAAAAGACGTTTTCAGGCTTCTGCCATGGTGGATTCGATATACACGAAACTTGATTTACTGTTGCCTATAAACGAGCTTTTTTGTGCAGCACGTTGCTTTCCTGCTTTTTCATGCCTTCTCTGTCAGTTAGTTAAGCAAAGAGGTATTTGAAAAGCGTGAACACACGAGTGCGTGTGTGTATGTGTGTGCGCGCGCGCGCTAAAGAGAGCGTTCCTGTTGTTGTATTTCTTGGCGAAAAATAAGGAAAAACGCTCCACAAAATGCACTATGCACACATCCTCGTATCAAACGCTTTGATCACATCCTCATAGAAAACGCTTGATATCCGCTCGTGTAGGCAGTTCTGTACCTTCTTTAAGTCAAAATAAAAAATGTCGCTCTGTGCCCTCAAATGGGCTCAGTATGCTTTGTTGTTTTTTTTCCACTCGTTTTTATCTTGGTGAAAATTTCAAATGCTTAACACTTTTGAAAACGGATATACTATATCACTTCGTGTGATATACTAGACTGGTGTGAAAAAATAAAGGACGAAAAGTAGAAATTAGCATAACAGCGGACCGGGCAGGCAGAACGGACCGAAAGACCAATCAGTAGATAAACTAGGGTCCGGTACGGTAGGTCATGCGCATATATGCAGCATGACTGGGGAGGGGGGTCGAAAGGGTATAAAGCACACGGACGGTGTACGCTCAGCAATTCGGGACCGCGGTTGGCCTAGTGGGCAACGTTCGTGACTGCCACGGAAAGGACCTCAGGTTCGGTCCCAGGCAGGTACGAACGCTCGATCCACTAAATATCCGCCGTTCGTCGGATGGGCAAGTTAGGCCGTCGGACCCCGGGTACTGGCCCCCGGTAATAAATAAGGGCGTCTTCCTCCCCCTTTCTACTTCGCTTCCGTGTCACTTTCCTATCGAGCACTCTAGCCCAAATCTCCTAGCTTCCTATTTCTAAGGGTTGTTTAAGACCTGGGTTCAGACACTCCCTTCCTAAAAAATCCTCTACATAAGATCAAGCTCAGCAATTCGGTGAAAGCTATTGCACGGTTTACATCGGTTTGAACGACGTCGAGTTCCGGCCACCGTGTGATATGGCCAATAGGCAATCCAGTAGACGACATCTGGATGTTTTTACCCGAGGTCACGTTATTGGGAAGTTGGAAGAAGGTCGAAGTGTGACTAGTGTGGCCGAGGAGTTCGGGATCGCTCACAGCATCGTTTCACGAGCTTGTAGAGCATTTCAAACGACAAGAACAGCTGTCCGAGAGTTTAGCAGTGGTCGTCCACGAGCAACCACGGCGGCGGACGACCGGTATATTGTCCTACAGGCGAAAAGAGGTTGACGGTAAACAGCGGTAGAAATCACAAGGCACATGCAACAGACAACTGGACGTCCGTTTTTGCGTTTTACCGTAGCCAGGAGACTGCACAAAGGTGGTCTATTTGCACGACGACCAGTACGGTGTGTGCCATTAACGCCTGCTCATCGGAGACGGCGGTTTCTGTGGTGCCAGAAACACAAGAACTAGACACATCAGCAATTGGGTCGAGTTCTCTTTACGGGTGAGAGCCGATTTAGTCTGACGAGCGATTCTGGACGTATACACATCTGGAGAGAGCAGGGAACAAACGCCAATCACACCTCCAACATCATCGAAAGGACCGGTTTGGAGGTGGCGGAGTTCTCGTTTGGGGCGGTATCATGCTTGGTAGCCATACTGGCCTCCACATCTTCCAAGGAGGTTCAGTCACTGGTGTCCGCTATTGTACCGAAGTTCTCCTGCCTCACGTGCGTCCGTTTAGAGGTGCTGTGGGTTGTGAGTTCCTCTTCATGGACGACAACGCTACACCTCACCGTACAGTGGTTGTAGCAGAGCTATTGGAGAGTGAAGATATTCAACGCATGGATTGGCCCGCAAGGTCCCCGGACCTAAATTCAATCGAACACGTGTGGGACCTTCTCGGGAGACGCTTGGCAGCACGTCACCAGCCACCAGCAACAATTCCGCAGCTGCGATTAGCGCTACAAAAGGAATGGGCCGGGATGCCTCAACAGCTCCTTGACAACCTCGTCCTCAGCATGGACAGACGTTTTAAATCTTGCAACGCAGTCAGGGGTGATCATATCCCCTACTAAAGACTGGATTTTTCTTGGCAGCCGCCTATCACATGGACGTTTCTGTCTTCTGCCCAGTTGTGCTCGAAGCTACCTTTTCAATAAAGTGCCTTTGTATCCTTTGGATTCCTTGTTTGGACGGTTTTGCTCACTTCTCCCATATTCTTACATCTTGGGGAACTTGTGGTATGATTTGAGTCGATGTGGAGCACTTCTGCACGACGTTACATTCGAAAAACCGTCTCGTCCTTAATTTTTGCACGCCAGTGTATATCACTTCGTGTGATATACTGTATCACTTAGTAATATACTATATCACTTAGTGATATACTAAATCAAAGTGACATGCTATATGACTTCGTGCTCATGTACATTAATGTAACTAGTTTTTCGTATGAATTTACTAGGGGTGTTCAAATGAAAAGGTACGAAACGTCATAAGAACGTAACCGTTAACATATTTGCCTATGCCGCTATGGGAGAACGTAGCGACACATCTAGGGATGCGATTGGAGTCGCCGGCGTGGATCGGAGCATGCGCGGGTGCCCGCATGCGCAGGAGAGAGCAGAGGCTCTTATAAAGAGCGCCGTCCAATTGAAGCGGCAGTGCGTGTGAGGACAGGATGGCGAACCATTAACTCCGATGTGTACTGTGAGACACTCCGAAGCCTACGCAGGTCCATCAAGAACAAAAGACCGGGGCTGCTCACGGAGGGTGTGGTTCTGCTCCATGATAACGCGTGTCCACACGTCTCCAGGGTAACACACGCGGAACTGGCCAAGTTCCAGTGGGAGCAGCTTGACCATCCGCCCTACAGCCCGGACATGTCGCCCTGCGATTGCCATGTGTTTGGTCCCCTGAAAAAACATCTGAAAGGGAAGCGCTTCCACTCGGACGACGAACTCATGGACGCTGTGCAGGACTGGGTCTCGTCACGGCCACAGGAATTCTGGGAACAAGGAATCCTTCGGCTCGTTAATCAATGGGATCGTTGTGCTACGGCCTATGGTGTATACTTTGAATAAAGTCTTCATTTATACCCACAGTGTCGTTTCGTACCTTTTCATTTGAACACTCCTTGTATAACATTATCTTCGGTTTACGTTTTTCAGACTATATCATTGCCATTATACAGTAGCACCCGCTTACTACGAGGAGTTCGGGACCAGCCCAAATCTTTGTTAAATCAGGGCGCTCGCTAAACTCGTTTTAGGATAAAAAATCCCACCATGTAGGAATATGCGTACGTGACCATTTTCCACCATTTTTTCATCGTTTTTAAGCTCTCTTATGATGGCTACTTTGTCATTTACAGCTTGATTTTGTCACTTATAAAAGTTGTCTATTTCCTGCTTGACAGCTTCACTGTTAAAAATTTTGTAGTACGTTGCACCCAAAAGTGGTGCTACACCAGCTGCACCACTTTGTGGAAAAGGTAAACCATCGTGCGATGCATGAAATATATAAAAACGTGATGCGAAGTTCCACCTATTGCACCATGTTTATGGATGTTTCGTGCATCACCCAATGATAACTTTGCCTCAAAGTGGTGCAGCTGGTGTACCTACTAAATTTTTAGTAGGTTGGTGCAACCTACTAAAATTTTTTTAGCAGTGTATGTGAGATTGACCGCTGCTTAACTACACATACGAAACAAAAGCAGCATCTATCCTCTCAGTGCAACTCTCACTTGGAGGGTGAAAGGGGCAATGGACACAATTCTAGGATTGTTATCTCCTGTTTTACACCTCAGGCCACAACCCCATTCAGTTATTTTCCTATTCCTCTGCAATTGTCGCCCCACACTGAGAAAAAGTTTTGTTAATTCAACAAAAAAAATTGTCGATATACAGTCAAAAACATTTTTGTTGAATTTGCAAAATTATTTTGTTGAAAATTATTGTTGATTTAACAAAATTTATTGTTATCACGACAAAACGTTTTGTTCATTTCACAAATTGATTTGTGGATTTTTGGGAATTTGTTTGATCCAACAAAACATATTGGTATCATGATAAAATGTTTTGTTGCAGCAACATTTTGTTGATTCAACAAAATTTTTGTTGAATTTTTGTTGAATTAAGAAAACGTTTTTCTCAGTGCAAAATCCACTCAATGCATGTGCGTGAACTCCACTCATCTTTTTGCTTAGAAGTAGGGCTCTTGTTTCCAACTCTGGTAACGCTATACTCCAAGACCCTTAAAGTGTGTGGCTGAGATTCTCTTGCACAACTCGCATGTTGACTATTTGATGTACTCCCCCACTGCTTTTCTATCAACATCCTTCTACTCACACCAGTAGAAGAATGTTGATGGATGCAAATTCGTCTTGTATGTCACCATTTCTGTTTCTCCATTCCAAGACAGTGCACAATAGGTTTTCTGTCTCGTTAAATATGGAAGTTCATTAAATTTTGTTGCTTTCCATGTTTAAGATTGATCATCCGTGTCGTTCTCTCCTCGTTAAATCCAGGGATTTTGTTAAAAACGAAGAAATTAGCTTTGAATTAACGTTATACCAAAGTTCCTGTTTTACTCGTGAAATCCGGGATCTCTCTAAGAATAGCTTGTTACGCAGAGATTAGAAATTTATGTAAAGGATTTTAGAAAGTGAGTGTCTGAGCTAAGGTTTTAAACAAATCTTAGAAGTAGGAAGTTAGGAGATTTGGGTAGAGTGCCTGACTGGAAAGTTACACAAAAGCGAAGTAGAAAGGGAAAGGCACACGGTCTTCTTTATAACCGGGGCAGCGGGAGGTGTAGTACCCGGAGTCCGATGCCTTAACGTGTCCATCCGACCCACGGCGCATATTTTAACGGTTCGAGCATTCGTACATACTTGGGATCGATCCTCAGACTTTTCCGTGGCAGTCACGAACGTTGACCACTAGGCCATCCGCGTCCCACGGGCTCGTTATAAGTGGGTTCTACCGTATTTATGTGAAAGTTGAAACTGAGTTACTCTGTTGTGTGTTTGTTTTAGTATCTTTGATGTAGATTCTGAATCCACATGCGCCTGAATGTAGGTTTTCTTTTATTCTGGCGAAACTTTGCATAAATTTGTTTCCGCGAAGACTTATGAGAATCACGTATGCGATTACTGAGCTTCATGATGAGGGCTCTAGAGCTGAGTTCGGGCTCAATTTTCGGAGCCTGAGCCCATCCGAGCCCGAATTTTATATTGCAAGATAGAGCCCGGGCCCGAACGAGCCCGAAAACTGGCTAAGCTGTACAACTATCAATAAAAAAACATCTCCTTTTCCACACTTCCACTCTCTTCTCCTCCTGCAATTAGCCAACGTATTTCTCAAATACGGAATGGTTCAAAGGGACCTCTATCTATTTTTACAGTGTAACTGGACGATTTGCTTTGACCGTCCGTTTCCACCTGAAAGTGCTTCGGACGGCAGGGCATCCAAAATGATCGGGAGGTGCTGCAATTGTAAGTTGCTCAAAAAATGCTAATATTATCGCGCCATAATGCGCTACAATATGTACGTTGCTAAATAGAATTAGCAGGGAGCTACTGCGTGGAGATAAAGGGTTAATGATCGTCGGCATGCTATCAACTATCCAATATCTATAGTTCTTGAAAAAGCTTTTTCTTCTCTGCAGAAACACACTAATGCGCGTCCTATGGCATTTTCTACCCAAGCCCGGAATAAATAGCCATCTCGAATGCCCGCTCCCTAATCAGAAACAGTTGTCGAAGAATTCCATTTACCGATTATAAAGTGCCTCATGTGCTAAATCATATAAAATCACATTTATATATAGAAAAAACTCTCTCGCTCTTCTTCTCTCCAAGAGCCCGAGCCCGAACCGCAGTAAATATTCTACAGGTCGAGCCCGATTCGGGCCCGGCCTGTAGCCCGAAGCTGAGCCCGAGCCCGAAAGCCCGGGCTCTGCTTCGGGCTTTCGGGCTCGGGCTCAGCCCGTCTCAGCTCTAGAGGGCTCAGAAAATGTGTAAATGATTTACCGAACCCTCACTGAAAAGGTAAATGTTCCATCTTTTAGGTTACTCGGTCCAAGGATTGGTTGTTCAGCAGATGTTCTCTGTCTCCCATTCCTGTCTATTCTCCGCCGTTATTTTCAAATCATAGTATGTCGTGGTATTTGTGTCTTGGATTAGCTGTGCCACAAAACCTTTCCTTGGCCGCCCTCTTCCTCTCTTGCACTGAAATTTTCCTTCCAAAACCTTCGGAATTGGGCCTCCATGTGTCTCATCCATAACATTCTTTTTCTCTTTAGCATGTTAGTAAGATTCCAGGATTCTCCCTCTCCCTACAGGACCTCCTCATTAGTTTTTCTATCGAGCCAACTTATTCTCTCCATTCTTCTATTGCTTCACATCTCAAATACCTCCAGCCTTTTCACTTCCTTCTTGGTCAATGCCCATGTCTCAGAACTGTAGAGAGCTACTGGCCTAACATATGCCTTTAAACTTCTCTTCCTCAGTTTTAGATCTATATTTTTGGCTGTCAGTAGTCGTTGATTCTCTCTAAAAGCCGTTTTTGCCACCCCCAGTCTCATTCTAATTTCCTTTTTACATCTCGCATCTTCAGCAATAATTTGACCCGAATAGCGAAACGATTTAACTTGTTCGGTGTATTGTCCTTCAATTTTAAGGAAAGCCAATTTTGGAACCTTCCGTATTACCATTAGTTTTGTCTTATTTTACGTTCCATCATATGAAAAATTTCCAGAGTTCAAATTATGGAGGTTTCTGCCTCCATCGAAAAAAAAAAAAAATAATAATAATAAATCCTAGTAATGAACTTGAACGGTGCTAGAAGTTTGGAAAATGTTTGTAAACGAATGACTCATTGCAGGCAGTATTAACAGGTAACTAATACCTGTTTTTAGTTCTGTTTTGACGTTAAAAACTTTGTTGGCATGACTGCTGTTTTATTTCAGGAATCAGTGATGGATTAATTATTCGTGTTAAATGAATCTTGTACACGAAAGGGATCTTTCTTAAGTTTTAGGCTCAAAAATTAGCCTTCGTACATTGTTTTGTTTGATTTTAAGCGCGATTTCTGTGTACGATATACCAGGAAGTATATATATATATAACGGAAAATTCACGCAGTATACGAGAGATTAAACTGGAACTTCGCAAAGAGACTAGGGCACCTTAAATCAAACACACATGGTTTTTCAAATCCCAGTATTATACCAGCTTGTTCAGAAGACGACGAAAACGAACTGATGAAGTCATTCGCAGTCTGTATCCATGTGGTACAGCCTTCGTCGCTGACGTTATTTAATTTTTGCGTAACGTCATTATCATCTGAAAGAGCTCTCATCAATCGAAAGGGCACCGTTTGTGGCCTTTATTTTTTACACCTGGTTGCCGCGTAACCGATTTTAGGAATGCCAGATCAACTCTTTCTCGGCATGTTCCCATTCCAAGGCTGTTTAGTTAAAAGCCTTTCTCTCTGTTTTAACATCCGCCTCTGAATCTGAAGGCCGACCTTGGTAAAAAGAGTGCTGCGGTCCTTTGCAGCGCTGCATACGAGGACCTATCTGTCTTGTTTGTGTCTTAGGTTTAAAACATCGCCGAAGTATCAGTGCATTGTCTTACGAGAAATGAATATTTAGCTAGATGCACATTGATGACAGTTATAGGAAGATTTTTTATTATTATTTTGGAGAACTTTTGGTTGTCATAAATCATCTCTTGATTGTTTTTATGAATTATGCAGAGCGGTAGCTGGGCCCACCCTACAAGGCAAGTGGGCCTGAAAGTCAAATGGATACTGTTGTTATAAATGCCGTGAATTTTTGTCATCCGTGATTTATAAAAAGTTACTGTGGCATTTCATTATAAACAGAAATCTCAGTTTGGCTTATACACTGAGTGGCCACTTTATTATGACCACCCCCTCAGTACTTCGTTGGGCCACCTTTTGCCTTTAATACTGCATCGATTCTTCGTGGCATGGACTCCACGAGATGTTAATAGGTGGTTTGTGGAATCTGAGACCATGCTTGATGACTATCACTTTCCAGGAGTGTGAGATTGCAGGGTTGTGGATTCAGCTGTCTGATGGCTCGTTCAACTTCATCCCACAAATTCTCAATGGGGTTGAGATCTGAAGATTGTGGGGGCACCTAAGCAAAGTAAACTCACCGGCATGTTCCTGAAACCAATCCTGTACAATACGAGCACTATGGCAGGACACATTATCTTGTTGAAAGTAGCCATCGCTATTGGGATAAACCATCCACATGACAAGATGCACTTGGTCCACAACGATGTTTAGATATGATGTGCCAGTCAGACGTTGATCAACACGAATTAAAGGGCCCAAAGCATGCCAGGAAAACATTCCCCAAACCATAACGTTCTCTCCACCATCTTGAAGGGTTGTAGCAATGCATTTGGGGTCCATGTTTTCGTGCTGTTTCCGCCAAATTCTCACTCGGCCATCGGCATGGTGCAACTGAAAACGTGATTCATCGGACCACATAATTTGTTTCCAATTATCGACTGTCCAATCCTTGTGCTCCTGTGCGAACTGGAGACGTTTTCTCTTGTTAACTGCAGACAGCAAAGGTGTTCGAACAGGCCGTCAGCTGCCATTTCCCATCCAATGCAGTATACGGCGAGCAGTGCGTGCACAGATTATTTGAGGGGATTCGTGATTAAGATGGTCTGTAATTTGTTGTTTGTTACCAGTCTGGACACTCTCCGTTCTGCCCGAGCAGTCACTGGTCGATGACGACCACACGTTGCACGTAGAGACCCAGTTTTTTGGCTGACAGTCCAGTCTTTAAACACTTTAACAACGGCTACTCTGGAACATTTCACGAATGCGGCGGCTTCGGTGATACTCGCTCCATCGCTCCGAGCTCCTACAATCATCCCACATTGAAAGTCCGTCAAATCGCATTTTTTACCCATCTCGTCACCCAAAAATCACTTCTACTACTGTCGCAAGCACTAAGCTTTCCCTTTTTATACTAGCCTCGCCCTCTGGCGGCAACAGCGTGCAGCCATAGCTCATTTGCTTAAAACTGCCAGGTGGTCATAATAAAGTGGCCACTCAGTGTATATGAGTCTAACTTTCTTTAAAGTAAAATTGAAAGAATGCAGAAAAAACCTGGCGTGTCAAACTCAACTGAAATTTCTCAAGGTGAATGTGCAGGGACACAGTTATGCCAGTAATTCTCATCCTCTTTGCCATGAGACTGGTTGGTATAACTGGTCAAGGGTGCGAGAAAAAGATATATTTTTTGGGCGCGGGGGGGGGGGGGGGTGGTAACCTCAGCATATTAAAAATTTAATAAGCAAATAACCGGAAATTTCCCGATATTTTTTTATATATGCAAGAGTAAATGATTTAAGTAATTTTACATTTTCTGTGCCAGAATTATTAATTGTTAACTTATTTTTTTGCTTACCTATATGTTTTGTATTTTCGTACAAATCGTAAATGTTCATTAGGCACTATCAGACGGCAGTAACGTGTTTTGTGTTTGTAATTGTGAGGCATTTCAAAAGGTTAGCGTTAGTTCTCTAAAAGAATAAAATTTGTGTGATATGATTAACTTTGGCTAAAATATTTTGTAGTACTTTGTAATGGTATATAATTAGGGCAATCATTTTAATTACAACGTGCACATTTGTGTTACACGCAATAAAGTGCAATAATGTTGATTTTACTAAAACTACCTGTAAGTTCCAAAGAATTTGAATTACTGACAAGTCCATAAATCCCAGTTAATGAAATTTAAAAATTTCAGTAATTGAAAGCTAGTAGATTTTCGCAAAAGGGCCTCGAAGAAAATCTTTGCGGGAGGCCCCATGTTTTTCCGGTACGCCACTGGTTCTAGTGTTTGGATCGTCATTTAACTCTGGTCTTGTGAAAATTCCAAATGTTGTGTATAACCGTAGCTAAATATAGTGGGTGGAAGCTATTCTTCGAGGAATGTTCCTTGGTGTGAAGCATTCTTAAATACTAAGAGCCTAACCCTTTGTTATTTCTGTGATGTGATGAAGACGGAAGAAGCACTGTAAACAACAAATTCAGTGTTGCCGGAAAACTGTCAATCATATTTAAAAGATTCAGCTTTTTTGTGTATATTTTCGAATGTCTATACGGATATAACACGGTAAAAAAAAAATTATGTAGGAGCACCTTCGTTTACCTTTGTTTGTTACAGTTAAGTTTGCCCTCATATTGATCTATTCAAAGACAATTTAAGCAAAGGTAAAACTTAATTAGCTTCTGAATATCGGTGTGAGCGATCACGGAACAGATAATTTTTCACGAAGTGTGTGTTTGTGTTTTGTTTCTAGGAAGTGCATGAATGTTGAAAGCTGTACCTATCAAGTATGGTGTTATTCATTTCGGCGACGAGATGTCATCAGTAATTATGCGTAATTTAGATCCAAAATTAGTTTGTCCAAAAAAAAAAAAAAAAAAAAGTTTTCCAGATCAGGAAGCTGTTTGCACAACGGAATATTGCATATATTTTATTTCATTATTTCATCCTCACGGAAGGATACGGAAATATGTAGTTATACATAATGCTGACGTAAAAGGTTTTATGATTTGAACGGGATACTTTTTCTGTTAGGAAGTATTACATTTTGTTCCTTTCTTGCCACATGAAAAGATATAAAAAGATTTTGTTTGGATGTATATAAGTTGGGTTATAAGTATCCTTTGTGTGTTGTGCACATACATTTTTGATTTTTTTGTCAGCCGTAGTTAAAAACAAAACGACACAGAGAAAAAAATAGTTTGTCAAAAAATGTCTATCGCTTAATTTTTTGGCACAGGAGTGGTGATTAATTGGGATTTTGGAAATTTCACCTCCGTATAGTGGAAATCGAAGCCTCATTATCAGTTTCGCCGTCCAGGACATCGAATCCCAAGAAATCGTACTGCACTGTTAAACATTAAGTGGTGTGAATTAACGGAAAATTCCCGAAAATAACGTGCAGCAAAGTTGTCAAATAGGTCTTTGAGGTTTAACGAAGTTTCCGTTTTTAACTTCAGTATTTTGGCAGATTTTTTTATCAGTAAGCCTTCCCCCCCCCAGTCAGTTTTGGGTTTTTTCGTTTTGACACAGAAAATTTCCCCAAAACTTTGATTTCAACTTTTAACAGAGATTTCTTCCTAACGTAGGAAGTGAAATAGCTTTCCCCTTTACTCTCTCCCTCTATTGGAGTTCGATCCCGGTAAGGTTTGAACGCCAGTGAAATGAGCTACCGACTGACCTAGAAAGACACCACTTGATCACGTTTAAGGTAAAAATGAAGAAGACTCGAATCGCGCAATGATAAAATACTTTTCGCTATTAATGCGGGTTAATTAGTAATTGTATTCTCTGCAGGAGCTTATTTTTTTCTTAATTAATTTGTAATAATTTTATTTTTTCTGTAGAAAAACTTATTATAAATTACATTTGTTTTTCATCGTGATTTTTCAAAGCTTCAATTATGTTTAAGAAAAGAGGAAAGCACTACTTCCTAGTATTATTTCACAAAACCTTTAAATATAAAATTTATAGTTGTATTTTTTCCTATAGGAGGAGTCATCTCAAATCGCATTTTTTTCTTCTTTTCATCATGACTTTTCTGAGCAACAGAATGTTTTGGAACTGGAGTTGTTTATAAACTGATAATTACTTTCAGTTATAGTTAAAAAAAGGTGAAATGTGTACTGCTTCGTAGTATTATTTCACAAAAACTCTAAATATAAAATTTACTCTTGATAGCTATATAGCTTTTAAAAGTTTTAAGGACTCCACAGACTGATATATAAACATAATACAATCACTCGTACGATAGATTCTTAAGTACCCATTTTCTTACGATAACACTATTCATAGTTGGTGCACAAAACGGGGAAAAAAGAAAGGAATATTGTTCGCCACATTAACCTAAATATCATGTTATATGCTATCTACAGCACCCGATCTCGTTACAGAACTTTAAAATGAGGTTCTCCTACAGATGACTGAAATTTAATCAAACCTTAAGTATTCCAGTGAACCGCTTCTATTACTGGAAAATTTCCGTCATATGGCTACGGTAAAAACGAGAAGAGAATTCGATATAACGAAAGAATTGCGGAAGGGTTTCTGGAAATCTAGAATTTTCCGTTGCACCTTAAGAACGGCATTTTCCCGTTATTAACCGGTGAAAAATGAACGAGCGTATTCCTGCCAGTTCACGTATGAAAAATCCGTAAAATTAGGTTTTTCGCCGTCATTTCAAGGAAAATGTTGAATCAGGAATATGCTTCGTTAATTCACGAAAGGAATCACGAAAAATAGCTCATAAATCTCAGAATTTTTTTATTTTTTTACAGTGTGGCGACGCATGCACTGCTATCTTGTAGCGACTGTCATTCCTAATTCACGGCCATTCTTGAGGTGGCATCATAAGAATTATAAAGAACTAATATGTTCAGATATACGTACACTGTTCGACATTGAAATTGTCCCACCAACAAAGATTAAAGCGTATCAGCATGCAAATTAGTAAGTGTGTGCAGGCAGGTGGAATATGCCGATCGTTTTCAACTGATAGAAGGCCGAATGACATAGTGTGATAACATTAGCATATATTACTTTTTTTTTCAAAAGACGGTTTAAATTGATATATACGGCGCATTTCTTGTGCTTCCATTTCTTGCTGCAGTTGAATATTTTTGGATTTTTTGATAGCCCAGGTGCGAAAAGGCTTTTTTTAAAGTAATAAAGGCCTTTTCGCACCTGGACTATCAAAAAATCTAATATTAAGAATTCGCCGCTTTCTTTTTAAATGCGCAGCTTTTGGGATACTTCAATACGAAACACATGGACCGTTATTTATTTACTTGTAGCCATTGATGCAGTAATAGTTAACAGTGCAAAATTGCGAATTTGTGTTTATTATTATTATTATTATTATTATTATTATTATTATTATTATTATTTACGCTTTCCAACCATAGGTTGAAGAAGCGTATATGATCCAGCTTTGTCCGTCTGTCCGCTCGATAACTCGCGTAAATATGGTTCGATTTCGATGAAATTTTAGTATGTGGTAGGAGACCACCTGGGGATAAACCCTACTAAAAATGGGTGAAGTGAGGTCAAAGTCAGGACATAAGAGCGGGATGCATTCCATTGCCCTTTTGCGTCATAACTTGCGTAAATATGGTTCGATTTCGATGAAATTTTAGTTTGTCGTAGAGGACCACCTGGGGATAACCCTACTGAAAATGGGTGAAGTGAGGTCAAAGGTCAGGACATAAGAGCGGGATGTATTCCATTGCCCTTTTGCGTCATAACTTGCGTAAATATGGTTCGATCTCGATGAAATTTTAGTTTGTCGTAGAGGACCACCTGGGGATAACCCTACTGAAAATGGGTGAAGTGAGGTCAAAGGTCAGGACATAAGAGCGGGATGCATTCCATTGCCCTTATGCGTCATAACGTGCGTAAAAATGGTTCGATTTCGATGAAATTTCAGTATGTAGTAGGGGACCACCTGGGAATGAACTCTATTGAAAATGGGTGAAGTGGGGTCAAAGGTCAGGGCATAAGATTGGGATCCATTCCATGGCCCTTATGCGGCTTTATAACTTAAAAATGCTTCAATTGAGACAAAACTTTATCATGTTGTTCCGGAAGTATACTTTACCGGTTCTGTTGAATATAATCGAAATAGGGTCAAAGGTCAGCTCATAGGAACGAGATTTATTGTACGGCCATTATCCTCATAACTTGGGTAATGATTTCTGGTATGTTGGAAAGCGTATCATAATCAATGGATTGCATGATTTTACTAACTTGTTATTATTATTGAAGTTTCTTAATGAAATGCAAGTTTTCCCATTCCAACTGTCTCCTCTGGATGTATAAATAGCAAGGATTTTTCTTTCTATTTTTGCAACCAGAGCAAGCATTTTCCTTTGTACTAAACGAAACTCAGGCAAAGGCAGATCCTGAAAACTTACGAGGGGAAGTCCATAGGTGGGACTTACAGTTACACAGAAATGAAATTATGATGTCGCGAGATAACGATTGCACGTCGTTTGAACAAAAGTGAATTTTACAAATAAAGAGTCTGTGCATACATAACCTGCCACAAAATTAAAGTTATTGCGTTAAGTATATACACTATATTGACAAAAGTCACCGGACACCCCTTTAAAAGCAAATGAACGGATCCGCTGCGTTGTTAAGATGCACCGTACAGCTGCAAACGGTATAAAATAAGCCTGATCATATCGCACTGTGAGGTCGAGTGATAGTCATCCAGATGTCGTCTACTGGATTGCCTGTTGGCCATATCACACGGTGGCAGCAACTCAACGTCGTTCAAACCGATGTACACCGTGCAATAGCTTTCACCGAATTGCTGAGCGTACACCGCCCGAGTGCTTTATACCCTTCGACCCCCCAACGTCATGCTGCATATATGCGCATGCCCTACCGTACCGGACCCTACCTAATCTATCTCCTGAGGGGTTTTTCAGTCTGTTCCGCTGTTATGCTATATGCTAATTTCTCCTCTTCGTCCTTAATTTTTGCACACCAGTATTTATTAAAATTTAATGCAGTAAACTCTCAAGGGGTAGGCTATGGCCTCCCCTTGCATCCGTGCCTGAACTGTTGTTCAGAATCAGCTCCTGCTTTCGTGGCTCCGCTTCAAGTTGTTTTCACGACCGAGTGAGCAGAGACAGTCTGATATTTGAACTTGTGTTTTGCTTAACATGCATTTTTTCCAATCACCAGAACAAGTTTTTTTAGTTTTCGTTAAAGCAAAATTAAAATTAAAAATCGGCATAGGTCCCCGCGCATTCTGTTGGGAAAGCAACTTTACGTATCGCATCAACATAAAATACCGTTTTAAACTTCAAACTTTTCTTTAAGAAGAAAATGCTTTACGCTATCGATTGATATGACGAACAGGCTATTTAGGTGTGGGGGAAATACATTTCATTAGGAAAATTCATTAAAAAATACGATCCCCCTCATCTGCACTATTGCCGGGTATGAAACGATGGGTGCTCAAAAAACCTATCGGATGAAACATTTTTTTTTTTTTTTTATCGATGTTTGAAGAGAAAATAAATTTCGCCAAATGCTAACGTGATTCTTTAATTAACTCTTAAGTTTTATTAAATTTCCGGTGTTCGCATCTTGGCGATTTATTTAGTGACTTTTTGGCCCAAAACTGTAATATTCGACGCGAATTACCAAATGCGAGCTTCAGCTTACACACTGGACGCGTGTCGTGGTTGGCCTATTAGTTTTTGTCAGCACGGCTTTAAGGCCAGGAGGTTCCAGATTTGTGGCTCTTTGCCACGCAATATCTGCAGTGGTTCGGAAGTCACGATACCCTGTTTGCACCGCCGTAGAGACGCCTCACTACAAAACCAATCTTAAACCCTGGCCGTTTAGCTTAGTATGTTATATAAGTAGTTTCCGCGCATGTGTTAACCAATATTTTAGCATCACTGGTACATGTGCTTGTGCAGTTACTAAGGGTGTATCTACGCATTTTAGTCCATTTTGTGGTTACCTGTGGCCTGCGTTTTTGTGAGGTCATAACACAGCTGTCTAAAAACAGCTGTCGGTTCTTTTTCTTGTTGTGGAAGTCATTCCTACCGTAATTATTTACCTTTGAAGTTTACGCTACTTCAAGGTTTCATAAACTAGGAATTTCAAATGTATTAACTGCGCTTCCTTTCAATGTAAGTTTTCATTTTTTTTTTTTTTTTTTTTTTAGAGTATTGCTGTGTGTTTTCAAGACTTGTCCTCCCTTCGGACGGAAGCCCTCCAACTATGTATAACATTTAGGTCCCGGTGGAATTGGAGGGATAGTTGGGGAGCATGGAGCGGGCCTCAGGATGAAGCACCATTTCCGTCCACTGCTCCACAAATAGCGCAAAAGTTATTTCGGTATTATTCCAAAGAGGGGGCACAACTCTAAAGTTACATTTTAAAAATCGGGAAACGGTACCGTTTGTTTATTTATTTATGACGCAGTAAAGTGATTTCCGTACATAGAACCCAGTTAAACGAACGTTTCGTGTCGTTTTAGTTGCGTTAATTCACGTAGTAATGTAGATTCTAACGATGCCGCCAGCAAAACGATATCCACCTACTGACCATATTATTAGGTCAACCCTCATGTGATATGGAAGAAATGGAATACTCACACATAGTGTAATTATTGAAATAAGAACTGCGTTTGAAGAGTATTCAAGCAGACAATATATTCAACATGCAAACATACATCGTCACTTATAATATTTCCAGAGTATAGGAACGTAAATATACTTAAGGTGTTTGTCTACGTTAAAATACCAATTTTTGGCAAAAATTGTAATTCATAAGTGATTTTCTTCGCTTATATGTTTTTTAATGCTAACAGAATTTATTTGTAATGATTTTGGATTCATTTATTTGCATTTGGCAACACTTAATCAATTAAATAATATATTTTATGTTCTGTGGAATGGCAATCAGTATTATTCTGAGATTTCGTTACATTTGCTTCGCGCTTTGTTTAGTCATAATTTCTGGTGAAATTTTGTATGTCCCGTTGCTATTTTAGTAGTGAACTTGCTTTAGATTTATTGTTCATCATTTGAAGTGAATTAAGATGCCAAAAGTAAGGTCTAAGAGATCGAAAAAACGATCCTTTCACGGCAATCACTACACTACCCCTAAGCCATGTGATAGTGACGATGTAATGACTGCAATTCAAGTAAGCTAAAAATTCCGATTATTCAAGTAAATGTATCAGACAATGAAACAGATGCGCCAAAGGCAACAGAATATTTGATATTGAGACTTTTAATATCTGTGTTGTCCAAACTATCTTGCCCAGAATGCTTTCAAACTGATTTGAAATTGTTTGAAGATTCAAAATTTGGACTGTGCTCCAACTTGTGTTTAATTTGTAAGTGTGGTTTTAAAATGTTTTTTTTTCAACTCGCAATGAACACAACAAAAATTTGATAAATTCAGCATTAGTTCTTGGATTACGATTAATTGGAAAGGGTTATTCTGCAGGGAGAAAGCTGTTATTCACTTTGAACTTGCCTTTTCTATCTAAGGCAGCTTTCAGACGGCATGAAGGCCACCTATTTGAAGCTGTACAAGCTGCAACTGAACAAAAAAATTCCAAGAAGCAGCAACAGAAGTAAAGAATTTAAAAAGGAGTACATCTAAGAAAGCAACAAAAATTACAGCTTGTGGTGTGTCAGTCGATGGCACTTGGCAGCGGCGTGGGCATACATCCCTCAATGGTTGTATGTCAGTAATTTCCATTGACACTGGGAAAGTTTTAGATTTGGAAGTTATGACACAATATTGTTACAAGTGTAAAAGAGACTATGATTCGAGTAAGGAGCACCTATGCTAAAATCACACAGGATCTGCATCAAGCATGGAATCAGTGGGCGTGTATAGAATATTTGAACGGTCTAAAAAAATCGACAACTGAAGTACACCGAATACTATGTAGATGGTGACTCCAAAGGCTATATGGAAGTAAAAGACATTTATGGGCAAGGCACAGTTCAAAAACTGGAGTGTATAGGCCATGTGCAGAAAAGAGTTGGTTCTCGCTTGAGGAATTTGAAAAAAAGCAAAAAAGGAATCGGAGGGAAAGGGAAATTAATCGATAAGTTTATAGACAAACTGCAGAATTACTATGGCATTGCTATCCGGAGCAATGTAGGAAATTTGCAGAGTATGCAAACTGCGGTTATAGCTGCATTTTTTCACTGCTGTTCCAGCGACAAGAACATAATGCATGGACAATGCCTGACAGGATCAGACAGCTGGTGTAAATACCAGCGCGCATTATCTGCTGGTAATCAGATTTGTGATAAATCTCCTGGTCTTCCAGATTCTGTCATAAAGGTTTTAAAAGCAGTGTACATGAGTCTGTGTAATCAAGCTCTACTTTCAAAATGTTTGCATGGGAAGACCCAAAACTGTAATGAAAGTTTTAACAATTTGCTATGGACTGTTTTACCAAAAGAAACATTTGTTGGACTGCAGACCATGTTTATTAGGAGCAAATATTGCAGTTTTGCTGTTTAATTCTGGTTATTTTGGACTGTTACCTGTGTTCGAAATATTAGGAATACCATTTGAACAAAAGATGGTTAATGATTACTTGAGACTGGACAATGAGCGAATAATGAATTCGAGACGTCAATCCTTACCCACTGCAAAACTTGCTCGGAAAAAAAAGAAGAGCTGCAATAAAATCAAAATTGGCGCGAAATGAAATCAAGGAAGGTTGTTCAAATAAGAGTGGTGAATTTTAAATGTGATGAATAAGTACACTGTTGGACATTTGCTAAGGACGGATCATAAACGGCTATATAGCGCATAAAAAAGTAAGTGTGGTTGGATGCCAAGTGAAATAAAATAATGTCAGAATGCCAGGACATTACAAGAAAGACAATTTATTGTGCTCTGAAATCCAGAAGGCTTTGGAACGTGTTCAAGGGACAAACAGGCCATTTTGTGCAGAATACGTAAATGTGAAAAAAATGCAATTACCATACGCAGGCGTTCCGGCGTAACAGGTCAATACGGAATATGGCCACCATGGAGGGCAATGCAAGATTCCACACGTCGTGTCATGCTTTGCACCACATTATCAAGCAGCTGTTGGGGTAATTTTTCCCATTCCTCTGTCAGTGCACGGATGAGGGTGTCCTTGTTTATTGGAGGGCATTGGCGACCAGCAAGACTCTACCCCAAAGCATCCCACACATTTTCAATGGGATTCAGACCTGGAGAACGTGCAGGTCATACGAGGCGTTGAATATCCTCGCTCTCAAGACACTCCTGGACAGCGACTGTTCGATGACATGTTGCGTTGTCGTCCATGAAAATGAATCTATCACCGACAGCACGACGGAACATGCGAACATGAGGTAGCAGTACATCATTAATGTATCGTTGGCCAGTCATAGTCCCAGTTGGAAGCACATAGAGGGACGTACGGCCATTGATCATGATGCCAGCCCATACCATTACACTACATGTCGGATATCGGTCCCTTTCCTGTATGTTTGCTGGACAATATGCAGTACCACTATCACGCCAGATCAGTTGTCGTCGACAATCAGACGATAGACTGTATCTACTCTCATCTGAGAAGAGGACAGCAGACCAGTCGTTATCAGTCCAATTGCGATGTTGATGACACCATTGCAAACAGGCGGTACGGTGACGTCTGGACAATGGGATGCACACAACAGGGCGGCGGGCATATAGTCCTCCTTCATGCAAACGTCTGGCGACAGTTTTTCGGGAGGTCCGCTTGCCAGTAGCAGCCATAAACTGATTTGCTACCTCACTAGCTGTGCTGCGCCGGTGTCTTTTTGTTGATAGCAGTAGCATTAGGTACCGATCTTCTGCAGGTGTCGTACTGCGAACACGACCTCCCCCGTGACATTTGCTACACTCTCCATTTGTTTGAAATGATTTCCAAAGCCTTGAAACAACACTGTGGCTGACGTCGAACTCCCTGGCAACATCTGTTATTTTTCGCCCTTCTTCAATCTTGCCAATAATACGGCCACGCGTAAAATCATCTAGGTGATGTCGGGAAGACATACTGAAAATTGCAAATTCGTCAATTGATTCTTTCCCTTTCAACTTTGCGTTTGAACAACAACGGTCAATACGCGTCAAATCCTTTATATCTCTTATCAGCGCTATGACGTCACGAACAAGTTAGGCAATCCAAAATTTGCATACGCACAACACGTCTTACTGTATCCCGCACTTATGTTAATTTCCACATTTTCCTGCCTTCCATTTTATGGTTGCTATCGTCATCCGTCCGTAGCAATTGTCCCGCAGTGTAGTATATAGAATTTTCTTCAAATCAAATCTTTTAACGCGTTTTCTGAAAAACTAAATTTTCAGCTATATTTCCGTACGAAACATGTGATTACTCAAAAAGTTTTCAAGATATAGTATCGAAATTTTGTTCTATTGTTTCAAATATTCTCTTCTATGCTTTGAACTAAAAGTTAAAGTGTACATGCAAATTTGGTGATATTATAAGTGTTTAAACATGATGCGATAAGATTTTTTCAATAAATTTTCAAAAAAATTTGCAGTTTTTGTTCGATTTGTTGTAATAATGTGAATTTAAGGAATATCACAAAGTTTTTAGTTCATTGTCCAGGAAAGGGTTGCAGTAATATACAGTATCAAGGAAATTGAAATATATAGAGTTTAATTGACTGTATAGTGTCTGGCGTCCGTATGAAATTTTACTTAATTTTTACTCATAATGACACGTTTCATAACATTTTAAAGAAATTTTTTCAGAGTTATATGTTTTTTTTTCATGTTTTGCTTTGCATATTAACTCGAATTGTGTGTATTTAATTAATTTTGTGTTAATTTAAAAAAAATGCTTCTAACGTAGACAAATACCTTAATCACTTCTGTTTCTGATATGTTGTTTTCCTTATCTATATATTAATTCTATTAGGTTTTTTACTGTGAGTCCCATTTTGAGAGAACGGCTGAACGTAAAGATATGGTTGAGGTATCAAAATAAAGGTCTTACCATGTAGATGTGCCAGTCGAGGAGAAAAATGAGGTTGGGGCAATGGTTCGGGCGTTGTGGGGCGGCAAAGTTCCCATGTAAAATCTATGGGAGATGCGTGCGGTTGACTCACGCGCTGTTGAAGGCGGAGCATGGAGGAACTGAGATAGTCCGCAGCCTTCTTTTTTCTGAGCGAACCGTTGCGCAAAGCAACGATGGCAGGCGTTCGTATCAAAGTTCTTCTCATTGGAACAGCGAACACTCTCGGAAACCTGATTGCATTATGCCGTTGGACTGTGTGATGTATATATACAATTTAATATTCATTCGATCCAGTTTATTCACGTAGGTAAGACGTTTCCCATTATGTAAAGATGTAAATAAACATTCCGTTGAACATTGTTAGTGAAAATATTTAGAATTTACATATTGAGTTGCGCCGTCTGTATCTTCTTTCTATAAGGTTTTTTACTGTGAGACCTATTTTGAGATAACGGCTGAACGTAAAAATATGGTTCAGGTATCAAAATAAAGGTCTTATAATGTAGATGTGCCAGTCGAAGAGAAAACTGAGATTGGGGCAAAGGTTCCCATATAAAGTCTATGGGAGAAGCGTGCGGCCTTTACACCAGGCGCTCAGTTCAGTGTCAGACTTGGTGTGTGCATGGGTGTTCTATGATCAGTCCTAAGGTAAGTAATTACTTTATTGCATACTTACTCTTAACAGAATGTCTCTCCTGCAGAAAATAAATAAATAAAACGTAAGAGCCTTACTGGAAGGCGTGAGCGATCAATGGGTCGCAACTACATGTCTCGGACAACAGAGAATGAAGAGTATTCGCGACGCAAATCTCATTCCAACAACATTTACAAACACAGTTGTGACTGAAGATGAGATCTAGTAGAATTTTTGCACACGATCGAGATGAGTGGACTTCCACCTCACATTTTACGACTGAAAAAGGGTGCAGTCGTGATGCTCATCACGAACCTGGCCGCCCCGGTGGCGCAGTGGTCTATGCGCTGGCTTATGATGATTCGTTCGGGAAGGGTCCGGGTTCGAATCCCTGTGAGGCATGGATGCTGTGTTTGTCTTACGGCACTGGCTCTCTTCCTTCCGTGGAACCAGTGACCCTGAATTACGGACGGGAGACTGCTTATTAAGTTGCTTACGGTGGTTGTCAAACCTTCAGTAAAAAAAAAAAAAAAAAAAATCACGAACCTGGACTAATGTCTTTACTGAAGTGGTTGAATGAATATGTCAATCAAATAGAGGTTACTTTGTTGTTTCATGAGTTTATTCTTTTAAAAACAAACAAACAAACAAACAAACTAACGGTCGATTCCGACGGGTTTCGTCTAGTTTGTTTTAAAATGCATAGTAAAAAATTTCCTGAAACTCACGCGCTATTTTCCACGATTCCTTTCGTGAATTAGCGAACCATAATCGTGATTCAACCTTTCCCGTAAAGTGACGGGAAAACCGAATTTCATGGATTTTTCATATGTGAATTGACAGAAATATTCTTTTTAATCTTTCCCGGTTAAGAACGGAAAATTGTCGTTTTTAAGAGTTGTTACCGAGAAATACCGAGTTTTCAGGGAACCTTACCGTGATTCTGTTTGAATATTAACGGAAAAAAAAATCACCTCTTTTTTTCATATCCATATGACGCAAAATTTCCGGTAATGATACTTGATGAGGTTTAATTAATTACGAGGGTTGTTCCGAAAGTAATGCAAAAGTTTGCATTAATATTTTATTAACTGACAGAGGTAGTTCAAATTAACATGTTGGTAGAGTAAGTCTTCCACTATACAAAGGTGCTACTCAACATAGTTTCCATCACAAGCTGTGCATTTGTGCCATCGTTGAACCCAACTCTCGAATCCTCTTTGAAAAAATTCAGGTGTGGACTGTTTTACCCACTTCTTCACAGCCACTTTCACCTCACCTGTGTCATCAAATCGTTATCTCCAAAGACTGTTCTTCATTGGACCGAACATGTGGATGTCGGAGGGCGCCAGATCTGGGATGTACGGTGGATGGAGGATAACCGACCAGCCTAATTTGCTGATCGCCTTATTTCTTGCCGAAGATGTGTGTGGTCTCGCATTGTCATGGTGAATGTAGACCCATTTCAGATTCTTGTTCGGTCTCTTTCTCCTTATGGCTTCTCTGAGCTTCTTGGGTGTCTCAATGTACCGCTCGCAGGTCACGGTGCTGCCGCGTTGCAGAAAATAAAGGAGAATGACACCCCTGTCATTCCGAAAAAACAGTCACCATGACTTTCTGTGCTGATCGCTGGTGAACAGATTCTTAGGCCTTGGTGAAGAGGTGTGACGACATTCCATGGATCGATTCTTCGTTTCCGGATCGTAAAGATACGCCCATGTTTCATCCCCTGTCACGAGATCAGAAAAAAAAAAAAAAAAAAACGTGTCTTCATTGGTTTCAAACGCTTCCAGCAGATCCGAGCAGACTTCCACCCTTCTGTCCTTCAAATCGGGTGTCAACTGTTGAGGTACCCACTTTGCGCACACTTTTTGGTACCCGAAGTCTCCCACCATCTTCTGTATGGCATTGTGACCACAGTCCATGATCCCGGAACGAAAAAGTCTTGTGGCTGGGACCCGAAGAAGTTATCAACTGCACGTTGAACCTCGTTGGCTGTCGTGAATTCTTTCCCGGACATGAAGTGGTCCAGGCGACGAAACAGATCATAGTCTGTCTTAGACGAGTCCGGGAAATGGGTAGGATGAGGCAGTGCTTCATAGCCCAAGGCACTTAGTATCAGCATCGGTCGTTGTGCAACATTAGGGCCGTCGTTGTCCTGGAGCAGAACACCACCATGTCTGTTCTTTCTGCAGAAATTTTCGGTGCATCTTGTGTAATTCAGCACATTAACGTTCTGCAGTGATGGCTTGGCCTCTTGCCAAGAAACTCCAATGAATTATCCCTGCTGTAGGACCACCAGACAATGAGCATCATCTTCTTGGTGTGTAGGGGTGGCTTAGGATGCCGTCCAGCAGGCTGTGCCTTGCTTAGCCATTGTGCAGATCGTTTCCGATTGTCATAAAGGATCCACTTCTCATCGCAAGTGACGATTTGATGCAGTAGAGATTCCTGTTTATTCCTGGCAAGCAGCGACGTGCAGACTTCCAAACGCATAGTCTTGTTGGCAGTTGTCAACTCATACGGCAGGCACATGTCCAGCTTTTTGATCCTACCCAGCGCAGCCAGACAATGAATAACTGTCGTGTTGTGGACACCTACCTCTGCCGCTATTTCACGACACGTTTTTCGGGGTCCACTTCAACCACACGTAACAGAACATCGTCAGAAACAGCAACAGGTTGGTGACCACGTGCTTCGTTCTGCAGGTCCGCATCCGGCTTCGAAACTTCACAAACCATCGCCAAATGGTTCATTCGTTTGCTGTATTCTCCCCAAACGCTTTGTTCACGTTTTGAGCGGCAATTCCTGCTGAGTGGCCCAGTTTAAATTTATACAGGAAGATGACTCTTAAATCCGGCGTCTGCGTGTTTCCTTTGCAACCCACGTTACGTCGAAATAAACCACGCCTGAAACTTGTTCTTCAGATCAGATCATATGTAGAAGATTTTAGGAAGAGAGTGTCTGACCCCAGGTCTTAAACAACCCTTAGAAATAGGAAGCTAGGAGATTTGGGCTAGAGTGCCTGATAGGAAAGTGACACTGGTGAGGTAGGAAGGGGAAGAAAGACGCCTTTATTTTTTACCGTGGGGCCAGTACCCGGGGCCCGACGGCTTAACGTGCCCATCCGACGCACGGCGAAAATTTAACGGTTGGAGCGTTCGTACCTACCTGGGATCGAACCTGAGGTCTTCTCCGTGGCAGTCACGAACGTTGACCACTAGGCTACCCGCGGCCCAAAACCTTGTTTTTCACACACGTGCTAGCTATTTATAGTGACTCCGTGATGTAATGCCCGCAACACTTGTGGGTGGTTCCATTCTGCTGTGTGTGTGTGTGGAGGGGGGGGGGTGTCTCCACTGCTCGTTCGCACTGGACATTTCATTCGCACCAACCCAATACTTCATAGTATTTTTTCAGAAAACCCCAGAATATAAAATTTCCTCTTGATAGCCATGACGGTTTTTGTGTTAAGGGGTGCGCGGGCATCAAACAGTCACTTGTAGTAAAGGCAAGTCAAGTACCCGGTTTCTTATGGCAACACGTACAACAGCATGTGCATCAACTGGGGAGGGGGGGCATATACTTTGCCACAATAACCTTAATATCATGTGGTATGGTATCCCCAGTACCCGGTCTTGCTACTGGACCTCAAAATCATGTCTGTCTGTAGATGATTGAAATTTAATCGTTAATCAAACCTTAAGTATTTCTACGAACCGGTGTTCTGACTGGAAATTTTCCGTCCTATGGATTCGAGAAAATGAGTAGAAATTTTTCCCGTTAATATACGAACAGGATCGTGGCAAACTTCCCTCAAAATACGAGATTTTCGGTCAACACCTCTTAAGAACGGCAGCTTTACTCTGTTTAACCGAAGAGAGATTAACACTGGTATTTCTGTCCATTCACGTATGAAAAATAAGTGAAACTCAGATTTTTCTTGTTGTTTCACAGAAAATAGGTCGCGAATTTCGGGAAATTTTAAACAGTGTACTGCGAATAAAACATCCAGGGAACATTCACCTCAGATAGGTAGTGCAAAATTGTTAGATTCATTACTCAATTTCCCTGCTATGTTTTGTTGGTTGATTCCCGCATTCTAAACTCTGTAATTCAACGGCATGCTTTGAAAAGGTGCATTTCTGTAATCTTCCGTGAAGAAAGTGCGTTTACATTCGTGACAAATTTTATTTTCGAACGTGTAGGCAGATTCAACTGCTTTGTAAAGCATATTTCTGCTATATGCCAGAGAGCGCCTATATCTAAATTAAAATTATCATTGATATTTCCTTAAGTAAGAACGAATGAGCATTTTTTCGTACTTTTCAGTTCAGTCTATTTCTTTTTCATGCCTGCTCGTATTGCATCGTCGCACACTTTCATTAAGGTAACTCTGACAACTTTGAAGAATGCTCGGATAAACACGATCCTTTAGCTTAACGAATTTTTATGTCTGCTAGAAACATATTCGCTTCTTCGTCGGATAATTTGTCATAACTGACAATCACTGATTCTTCAAAATGTTTCTCACAAGTAACAGAGCGAAATTCCCCACACACAGAGTCCTCTTGCGGAATTTTTCTCGAGCGCATCGCATTAATGTTACCGTAGGCACATCTATGAAAGGCGAAAGGCAAACCAACATTCATTTGTGTTTTTGTTATTGGATCCTCACGCGAGAACACGACATCGATCAGGTATTTTTTTGTTGTTCAGTTGCTACGGCTCTTGACTAGCTAAACAAAAAAGAAATTAGTACACACACACACACACACACACACGAAGAATCGCATAAATTTGAGTAAACGCTGAGGAAACATTAAGCCCCAGATAATTCAGTTTCTCACAGAATGTGTAACTGTATGGAGAGATGAGTGATGTGTCGTCGAATGATACAGTCAGTGGCTCCTGATTTTTGCCGTCACAAGGCTGCTCTGACCTGAAGTACGGGTCGCAGTACCACTTCTGCTTCATCCCTCAAAGACCTGAATTCCGGCTGGGCCAAAGCACAAAATATGGAGTTCGGACGTAAATTATGCATGTTTTATTTACTGCTGGGTGATATCAAGTCGTTCGGAAAATAATGGGCGATTGTTTTTAGGTACCACTTTCAACTCGCCCGCAATGCTTGCAGACCAACCCACTTGCAGCGCCATTCGTACGTGTTGAAAAGCGACTCAGACGCCACAAACACGCCATCATCGGTTGAGCTCCGGCCGTTGTTACTCGTGTGGGAGTGGTCTGTACTTGTTAGGAAGGAGTGAGTTGTGGATGATTCTGCTTCATGAGTTCAAATTGCGTCGTAATGTGGTCAAGAGGCATGGGGCGAAGAGGCAACATCTGAACGTACTGTTCGTCGGGGGTTTGAAAAGATTTGTTCCGGCGACACGAGCTTACAAGATGAGGAGATCCGATAACGACATTTAGTCATTGATAACGACGCTCTGTAGGCGAATGTGGAGGCAAATCCTCGCTTCATAGCCAGAGAACTTGTCAAAACAGTACAATGCGTCGGAGTCAACCATTTCCGAATATCTCCACCAAATTGGTAAGGTCAATAAGCTGGATACGTGCGTCCCACACGAAATGACGGAGCTTCAGAAACAACAACGGTTTGAGATGTACAGTAACATTCTGCTTCGCAACGCAAAGGAGCCCCTACTTGGTCGCATGATGACCTGTGATGAAAAGTGGATTCTATAGGACAACCGTAAGCGATCTAGACAGTGGCTGAACCATAATGAGCCATCGAAACAGTATCCTAAAGCAAGGTTGTTGACGCCAAAGAAGGTTTTGTTGACAGTGTGGTGGACTGTTCATGGTGCCATACACTGCAGGTTCTTGAATGCTGGTAAAAATATTACCTCAGTCACATACTGTGAAGAAATTGATCGAATGCACTAGAAGTTGTGTTCCAAACAACCATCTTTGGCTAACAGGAAGGGTCCTATCCTCCTCCATGATAACGCGAGACCATACTTTTCACAAATGACGAAACAGAAACTACACGAACTGACGTTCGAAACCCTCCCACATACGAGGTCTGACGATTAAGTAATGAGACTTATTTTGTCGCGCGCGCTGTAGCAACGCTGCAGCCTCGTACGTCACATATGTGTGACATTGTTTTTTCCCCCTACCCGTAGTCCAAGTGGCAGCACCCTGTAAGGCCTCAGTGTGTAGTAGCTGCTTGGCTCGTGAAGTTGTGTGATTTTGTCGCGCGCTGTGGCAACGCTGCAGCTTCGTATGTCACATATGTGTGACATTGGTTCTTCCCCCACCCGTAGTCCAAGTGGCAGCTCCCTGGAAGGCCTCAGTGTGTAGTAGCTGTTTGGTACGTGAAGTTGTGTGTGTGCTCCTCGTCAGGAAAATGGACTCGCGGAATATTGCGCAGCGGTATGCCATCTTTTTGTGTGTGTGTGTGTGTGTGAAACTCGGTGCAAATGCGGCGGTAACGTACGGAAAACTGCAGCAGGCTTTCGGCAATGAGGTAATGTCACGAGCATAGGCCTTCCGCTGGCACAAAATGTTTTGTGAGGGCAGAACCATAATGTGGAAGACGAACACTGAAGTGGGCGACCAACAACAACACGGACAGAGGACAACACAGCCCGGGTGAGTGAAGTTGTGCGACGTGAAAAGCGATTAACAGTGAGAATGATAGCGGAAGAACTGAACAGGAATCGCGAAAGTGTTCGCCGAATGCTGACTGAAGATCTGGGAATGAGAAAAATTTGTGCGAAATTGGTTCCAAAAAATCTCACGCAGCGAGAAGAACGGCGAAATGCAACACTATACCGCTTCCTCCTTATTCACCCGACATGGCTCCCTGCGACTTTTTTTTTATTCCTAAAACTGAAATCAGTTGTGAAAGGACGCCATTTTGACACAGCAGCAGACGTCCAAAAGGCTGTGACACAGGCCTTGAACAGTGTCGCAGCTGTTCAAGGCCTTGATCTTATGAGCGTATGAATGAAAGGAAGCCGGGCGCAGTGGTCTAAGCGATGGCCTCTGATCATTCGTTCGAAAGGGGTCCGGGTTCGAATCCCGGTGAGGCATGGATGTTGTGTTTGTCTTACGGCACTAGCTCTCTCCCTTCCCTGGAACTAGTAACCCTCAATTAGAGACGGACGACTGCTTATAGCCCATTAAGTTGCTCACGGTGGTCGTTAAACCTCCAACACAAAAAAAAAAAAAAAACAGAAACCTGCTTTAACGGACTTCTTGGACAATGGTGACCTCCTAATAACGGTAGGTTTTGATTGGTACAAAACAGGTAGGATTAACATTAGCTAAACCTCTAAACTGCAGAACCGTTTAACAGCGGACAACGGACACTCCCAATCGTTCTGGTATACGGTCTAACGAATACCTTGTGCCTTAAGAATTCACTCAACTCCTTCGATACTACGGCGGAAGAGTAAAAAGGGGGAAAATAATGTTGCTAAAGGAACTGTGTCACGGGCAAGATGACATGCGTAAGTGAAAAGAAAGGAATTAAAGTTTATTTTGACGTGTGACTAATTATTTGAGACGAGCTCCAGCTTCCTGTCATGCCCCAATACCATACTGCCGGCGGGGGTGGGTGCTGGTGCTTGGAATATTGCCCAGCTCGCGGGGATGTCTCGTGGTTTGGTTCCTGTGGGTTCTGTATCTGCTTCCCAGGCTCGCTCTCCAAACTGCGCAGTTACACTTCACTGTCGCCAGAACTGTTCTGTTTTTCATTCCTATAAAAGATTACTGTAAACCTAACTTCTTAGCTTGCTATTTCTAAGGGCTCTTTAAGATCAGGGGTCTGAAACTGCCTTGTTAAAAAATCCCTACCAGAGGATTTTAACAAGCTCTTTCCACCCGTGGGTTGTAAATCGTTAACTTCTACAATTTTCAGAGGAGGAAAAAAAGAAGTTTATATACATAAATCTGTAGTGGATATCAGTCACGTTATGTATTTATCTTTAAACGACCCACCGGTGTGTCGTACAGCACTGTATTGAAACAGTTAGGACCCTTCCCCGGTGGGTCGTAACGCACTACAAAAAGTTGCCTAAAAACGTCGCCGCAGCGAACGTGTTTTAAACTGCTGGTACTGCTTCCAAAACTGAGCTATAAACAATCAGCTAGCTGTCTTTACTGTTCTAAATCTGGATATTTTCGCTCTTCAACTAAGTACAGATTTCTGTAGGCTAACATTATGCAGTTTGCGTTCTGATCTTGGCATCGCTACAATCGCTGACCACGTCTACCTCTAGGGTGTGAGCAAGCTTTTCTTCTAAAAAAGCAAAAATTAAAGCTCCTTTTTAAAAAACTCAAAGATTACGCCCCTTTGAGTTAAAAAGTCCCCACCCCCTTCCACTTAAATAGTATGCAACTTTTACTTTCCATGCTTCCGTTATAGGAATGTATTATCGTTCACAAATTTATTATAATTACAAATTTTAATTAAGTATACTCCTCGGAAGGAAAAGCCGGGCTGTGAACTGGAAAATCAGATCCGGGCTGGGCTTCCCCAATTAAGTAAGACCTGTGCAGACCTCTATTCCTGCGACCTTGGTGCAAATGGAATGACAATACACCGCTTCATGCGGTAATTAATACATTTACATAGGATTGCATTAAGGATGCATTAACATAGGATCAAGTTGTGCGTAGGGATCTGTTCAAGATTGAAATCTGGGACAATTCTTGTTAGGGTTTTTAGGCATTAGCAGCCTTTGTAGAAGTCGTACAGAAAACCTGTTGCTCATTTTGGTGATTCTCACACAGAGCTTCATGATAAGTACTTATATCTGTACTTGATAATTTGTACAAGTTGGTGTTTGTCTTCTTTTAATTTCCCTTTAATTATAAGATGAAATTATTTGCTGGCAGAATTCATTTTAATTTGCCTATACAACGATGAGCCACTACATTATGACCACCTACCTAATAAACTGCAGAACCCCCTTTTGCCTGCAAAACAGCAGCCACTCGGCGAGGCATCGATTCGATGAGGTGGAGATAGGTATCCTGGGGTATCAGGTACCATAATTTCAACAGCAGATCCTCCAGTTCTCGTACATTTCGGGGTGGTGGTGATTCTGCGCGAGCGCGCTTTTCCAAGTCTAACCACAAATGTTCGATTGGGTTCATGTCAGGTGAATTTTGAGGCTAGGGCATTAACGGAAAGTCACCAGCATGTTCCTCGAACCACTCCTTGACGAATCTGGTAGTGTATCATGGCGTATTGGCCATCACCAGCAGGGAACACAGTTGCCATGAATGGGTGAACTTGGTCCGCAACGATGTTCAGGTACCTGACAGCTGTCAGGGATTGTGCTATTGGGATAACGGGGCCTAAAGTGCCCCAAGAAAACATCGCCCACAGCATAACACCGCCCCGCCGGCCTGTTTCCACTCAACAGTGCATCCAGGTGCCATAGCCTCCGTTGGTAATTGGCGTATCCGTGCTCGGCCGTCTACGTGATGCACCGGGAATCTTGATTCGTCAGACCAGGCCGTTTTCTTCCAATCTCGATGATCTTGGGCCCATTTCATGCGTTGTTGGCGATGACGTGCAGTGAGCATGGAGACCCGGCTGGGTCTTCGGCTACGCAGGCCCATTCGCAGAAGGCTGCGATGAACTGTGTGCTGTGACACATTGCCCTGATCACCACTATTGTAGCTGCTGGTGATTTGTCGCACTGTGGCCCTGCGGTCGCTGTGAACAATGCGCGACAGTCTCCTCTCCCCCTCTGGCATCAATGAGCTGCGGATGACGGTCCGTCGTTTGGCCTTCTGTGCACCACTTTTGATACGTACTGAGTACAACGGAACTTGAACAATCCACAAGTTGCGCCGTTTCCGAGATCGTAGTTCCGAGGCTATTGTCCTTTATCAAACTCCCATAAATCGGCAGCTTTTCTCATTCTGACTCCGAGCACTGTACTAACCGAAAGCCGGTCCTCGGGTTGTATATATACTGCTCTGTGAACTTGACCTGCGCCACCGTTCGGTCTTCAAGCAAGCGCGGTCATTTTTCTACGCTGGGCGTGGTCATAATGGCGTGGCTCATCGATGTTTGTGTTCTTAAAATTCGGCTGGGTAATCTGATGGTGTGCTTTCATATCTGTAAAAAGCTTTGAACTCTTCTTAGTCTCAAATACTGTTTTGTGGAAGAACTGCAGCTTTCTTTGTCAACAGCAAAAATAAGTGTTCGTTACACAAAGACAAACAGACCCCCCCCCCACACACACACCGAATTCTTTCTTATAACGTTCCTTATTTTATTAACACAATCGTAAAACGTTGTGCTTAAATAATAAATCGGAGGTGTAGTTCATAAATTACATTAGTTTACTTTTGTTGTAGTCTTTTTCCGTTTTGTCTGCCTGTTGTTTGAAAGGAATTCTTTATAGAGGATGTTTGTATATACGGAATCCACGTTTCAGGTAGCCATGAGGGAATTGATTTACCAGAAAAAGATCGTTTGTTTTATTTTGAAGCCCTTCGATTTTTTTTTTTGTAAGTATATGTAGAACAAGGGAAGGAATGACTGAGAAAAAAATTTTTGAAGACGCAAAGGAAAGTAGCGTAGCATCTTCAAATTGAAAAGCAGGGAGGTTTCAGTGTCTATAAATATGTCTTATTCATTTTTTCTACTTGGGATTTTTTCAATTCTTTTGAAATTATTTTAGAGCGGGCTTTTGGTTTTTAGCTATTTAATTAAGTTGGGACGATTTGTTGCCATTAACAACAGATTACCTTAATTCTTTGTAAAGGAGCAGTCTCATTTCTCCCCCCTCCCCCATTTTTCTGTTTCTTCGCCAATAAGACAATGACTCATGTGTGTGCATTGCCACAGTTTTTCGTCAGATCGAAATTTTCAGTGAACATTGGCCCCCAAAAAGTATTTTGCAACAAATTCTTGAGGAGAAAATTACTTGTCGAATTTTCATTGTCGAATTTTCAGAATAAAGCTTACAAAATATGACAAGCAATTTATTTATTTTCCAAGCAACAGAAAATCCTGGCCAGAGAAGAAATTCGGCCTCACACTGGACAAAAATCTTTCAAGCAAACCTGACGATCAGCAGTGAGGGATCCTTAGTTGTTGCTCCTTCGTTTAGTCAAGCGCCATCAAAAGAAATTAAAAAAAAAAAAAAAAAAAAATACAGGAAAAACCATCTTCGTTTGTCTTTGCGCAGACATCAGATCAGATCATATGTAGAGGATTTTAGGAAGGAAGTGTCTGACCCAGGTCTTAAACAACGCTTAGAAATAGAAAGCTTGGAGATTAGGGGTAGAGTGCCCGATAGGAAAGTGACACGAAACCGAGGTAGAAAGGGGGAGGAAGACGCCCTTATTTATTACCGGGGAGCCAGTACTCGGGGTCCGACGGCTTAACGTACCCATCCGATGCACGGCGGATGTTTAGTGGTTCGAGCGTTCGTACCTGCCTGGGATCGAACCGAGGTCTTCTCCGTGGCAATCACGAACGTTGACCACTATGCCACCTCTGAATATTTCTGACATTTGATGACATTTTCTTTTATAGTTGACCAGTGGCGGCTGATGCTACGTGACCACAGCCACCCAACCCCCCACCCAAAAGAGGTGTTTTTCTTCATGAGGTACGGAAGTTTTCTAAACTCAGCTGGGAGTTTTTCCTGCATGCCTCGCCATGTGCCTGTGTTGGAGATGAACAACGGTACTGAACTGGTCACAGACTCTGAAGGCTGTTGAAACCAACTCATGTGGAAATCTCGGCCTATTCCAACATCTGTTAGTTTACATGGGAGGAAACCTCCATCCAGCTGACTTTATTGCTGCCCCGGCTCTGGCTGATACAGCAGATTGGCTGTCTTCCCAGTGCGACAAATGACATAGCTGGAATCATCGAGATCAACGATGCATCGCTGTTTTACTCTATTCTGTGACCTTTGTTGATAAATACAATTGTGCTGCCGAATATGAAGTCAAATGGTGAAATGAATTTAAAACCACAAAATGTCAAATATATTAATTGATAAGAGGGTGAGTCGAAAGTGTTGCAATATTTGGATCAATCACTTTGTCTTCATACGTACATTTACCTTCAAAGCATAGGCCATTGTGTCGATTCTTCGATTCCGCGGCGGTACCAATTCTTGTCCTTCGAGGTGAAGAACTCCTTCACCCCAGCTGTCACCTCCTCCTGGTTGTTGAAGTGCCGCCCGCAAAGGAAATGGGCCATGGACAAGTAATAATCCGACGGAGCAAGATCCGGACTATATGAGTGTGGCATCAGTTCGATGCCCTCAAGTTCCTGGAGTTTTGTCCGGGTCGTTAGCGCGGTAAGAAGCCGAGCATTGTCCTGCTGTAGTAGAGCGCGCTTTCTGTTCACCAGTGTCGGGTACTTCTCCTCCAAAACGGCATACATCCGCTCCAGCTGTTCAGAGTAGAGGTTGGCGTTGATGGTCCGACCGTCTGGAACAAATTCGTAATGAATCATCCCATCGAAATTCCACCAGACGCAAAGCATCACATTGTGCTCGAAGCGCCCACGTTTGGCAACAGGTTCAACCACTGCCGTTGTGTGTTAGGATTGCTGAAATAGACCCACTTTTCATCGCACGTAACAATTATCTTGATGAAACGTACATCGCGCGGGTGTTCTAAGAGTTTCATGCACACTTCCACTCGGCGGTTTGTTTCAGATAGCGTCAGTTCGTGAGGGACAATGCGGCAGCTCCTGAAGACCTTGCCAAAGTCCTGAAGGTGACGAACCACGGTGGTGTGTGATATGCCCAGCTCGCCTGATAATATCTGAGTACTGGTTGTTGGATTTTCTTCTACAGCCTGGCGCACGGTCTCTGAATCCACGGTTCGCGGCCTACGTGGCTTTGGTTGATCGTCGAGGTTTCTGTCATCTGAGCGAAATTTCTTGAACCATCTGGTTGCGATGCTGTGGTCCACGGAACCTTCCCCTTTCGCGTGACAAATGTTTCGTGCTGATTTTGCAGCGTTATGGCCGAGTTCAAACTAGGAAAGAAAAAGTTGCCTAGTTAGCCGATTGTGGCTGTCATTTTTGAAGCGTTCCAAGCACAGACAGAACGACGACATGCAATGCTGTTCACAGCAACGACTACCACGTTATATCAATAAAATACGTTTTCCGAATGGGGGGAGGGGTGATAAGCTCAAAGAAAACTCAGGTGGGCTCACAGCGTAGCGCGTGGGACACATGGCACACACATTAAGATGTTGTTGTTTTTTTCCCAGGTGTGTGTCACACGAAGCAAAACGAGTTCCTTGAATTGGGTGTTGCTATTATTACGTCGGTGGTTGCAATCTTTGGTGGTCACGAGTGTACGTCATTCTCACGAAACATTCAGTGTTCCACAATCGGCTTCAAGTTGGGGTAAATTATTCTACCTACGATTCACAAAAAATATACATGGTGTGTTTGTTGAACTCAATTTTCTTTACATTCCTTCAAAAAAGGGGTACTCATGGCTGCAGCTAGATCTCTATGGAAGAAGAGAAAATCAACAATTCAGCATCTAATATGGAAAGGCGAATAACGTAGGTTATAAAAAGATGTTATGAAAGGAGATTTTTGTGTTTGTGTATTTCAAAGATGGTGTTACTGCACTGCGAACAACGTTTGTAGACATGGAATGCATGCGAAGCTAATAGTTTCCGCGACTAGAGGGTTCGGGGGTAAAAAAGCAGTACTACAGGTTGCATCTTAAATTGTATACCCAGGCTGCGCCGAGTGCGATTCAGTTAGTTAGCAGTCATCCAAAAATTCAATTGTAGTGATGATAGAGGAGTAAAAGAAAACGTTAAACGAGTGGAATAAAGCAATACCGGTACTCTTTAAATAACTTGAAACTTATATATCAGGATTTCGTTTAGTCAACACCCTGACATCATAAATCCACTGAAACACTTCATTGTGTATAATAGACACTATTAAAAACAAAAAGAAACCCTTAGAGCACTAACAGATCGGCTTACAGTAATTTAGCTTTAGAAGTGATGTCTACAGAACTGGGATCCCCCCCCCCCAACACCACACACACACCAATCTCAGCTGATCACGAGCCGCTACTGTAAAAGCTGACGTACTTCGAGTAACGTTCTCGCGTGTTTCATTTCTGTATGATTCCCAAAAATTTTCCTGAAGCGTCGTTTTAGCAACAAAAAAGCAGCAACAAAAAAACTCATTTACATGGAGTTCATTTACCTTTGTTATAAACGCAAAGAAAACTGTGCCTCTCCTCAGTGGACTTCTGACCATTCGTCCGGTTTCAAAACCCGCTGATGCATGGATGTTGTGTTTGCCTTACGGCACTGGTTCTCTCCCTTCCCTGGAGCCAGCGGCTTTTAATTAGGGACGGTCGACTGCTTTTAGCCCGTCCAGTGACTCACGGTGGTCGATACCCCCCCCCTCCCTCCTCCCACTCCACCCAAAAAAGGAAATAAAAGAAAAGAAAACTGTATAACGCAGATAAACAGAGTGGACCAAAAGTAGTCGCCGATTTCTAAAAAAAAGCTCGTGAGCTAGGAATGAAGGCAACAATTAACATGGAACAAATGATATAAGTGCGAATCCGAATTTTTTTTCAAGCCACAGTTTCACATATGCTGTATGTGGCTGGCACGTGTTAAGCGACAAACGTCCGACCCATAACAATTTCATTCCGTACCTTGAAAAGCATATTATTTACAGTTGTAGCAGCTGCTATAGTCCTCTCTTTAGGATTTCTAATGGTAGTTGTTAGGAGTAATAAACACAGTTGATCCTTAATGTAGCCCCATAACAATAAAATCAGGTAGATTCAAATCTAGTTATAGTTGGGTTTTTTTTTTTACTTGGCACTTGATGATAATGGAATAGCCTATTTTCGGGGGTGCAATAATTTTGGGTACGACGTGTCGAAGAAGCTGATTTCCGACGCTCAGAGACAACAGGCGAAAACTTCCCCAGTCACTTGTTCCCTGCGGGGCTAAGATTTTAAGACCCATTACCACGACTGTCCCACCGTTTGGTTCATCCATCAGCCGCTGTGTCCATTGCTATCTCCCCCACTGTCTCACATTGCTCGCTAGAGACATAATCGCTGGGGAGAGAGAACCCACTGTTCCCTTAAGAAAGATCATTTAAGAGACAAAGAAGTCCCCTTTCAGATCAAGCAATGTTTACTGCCACACTTTCCCCAAGAATTCCGCCCTAGGGTGAGACTATTATACTTCGATTCACCCTAAGATGACACTGAAAGGGAAGGTACGTGAAACTTATCGCCGCGACTAAAAGTAGTTCCCAAAAATTTTCCGTGAAAACCAACGTATTTATTGCCCAGAATCATACTTTATATTGTCCTAGCTGTTTACTCATAAGTACATATAGTTATTTTAGACATAAATCTAAAAATGATATATTTTCTGAAATTAAGTTTTAAAATCGGACCAACACACGCATGCGTAGATATGTAGTGTTTTTGAGACAAGGACGCCAATGAGTTGATGTACCATGTGATTGACAGCTGCTAACAGCTTTGGCAGGGCACAGTGGGGAGTGACGCAGATGAACATAACTCTCGGCAGTCCCCGAAAGCTCAGTGAGTGCATAGGCTCTTGTACCTTAAACTGTAGTGTCATCTTAGGGTGAATCGAAGTATAGGAACCCTTCGCCAAATTACATCTGTTTAGACCTGGAAAGTGCTTGCTGCACCCCCAAAATCAGGTGATTCCATTATCGTCAAGTGCCAAGAAAAAAAAATCCGACTATACTTTGAACGCCACCAAATTGGTTCTTCTTAACCCCTCCAAGCATTTGGGGATCTTCAGGTCAAGATAATCCCTCATTTCTAAGAGTAAGTTAGGTGGTCCGTCTTGCTGAAAAATGGTTCATGGGGCATGTTAATCGGCATCCTCCTCCAGTTGTTGGGTAAATGATACCGCAGACCGTTTTCTCTGCAAAGAAAAACGGCCCGTTAATCTTCTTACTTTCGGGACAAAACATTTTCACTTTGGGGATACGGTGTTGGTGTTGGGTTGCCAGCCACAACGTGAGTTTTTCATTTTCCATATTCCCACTTTAAGCTTGTTTGTACCTTGACTTAAAATGTAGCCTCGTCGCTAAAGGCAACTCGTGTGAGAAAGAGTTCTTCCGACCCAATCAGTTCGCTCATGTTGTTACAGAA
Organism: Macrothele yani; assembly: GCA_039090855.1. Lineage (NCBI taxonomy): Eukaryota > Metazoa > Arthropoda > Arachnida > Araneae > Macrothelidae > Macrothele > Macrothele yani. The sequence goes on along the minus strand of CM076993.1, from coordinate 137,823,667 downwards.
TTTATGCAGGCACTTCTGATCGCTGTCTGACAGTGCACGAAGTAACTGCAGTTTGTATGGCTTGATTGAATCCATCATCAAGCCATACAAACTTGAGTCGTTTACTCAAGGTACGCCACATAGTTGTTTTGAGTCGTTTACTCAAGGTACGCCACATAGTTGTTTTGGGGACCTGAAGTTCCATGCTCGCTCGTCTAGTCGATTTACGCGGAGATCTTAGCCATGCTTCCCGCACACGTTCCCTTTAGTTTCGGAAGGATCTGGCCGACCTTCACCTGATTCATGGTGCAAAATGTATCCTGTTCATACGAAGCGTGAATGCCATTCAGTGATGGAAGAACGTTCAGGCGACTTCTTTTGATATTTTCGTTTAAAACTTCTCTGTACGGAGGGTCTCATTATGCGATAAAACTCTTACTGCTCGGTCGCTGCCGGTGAAGTCCGCCATTTTGGGTTTCTAACTGCACTAGCACCATCTGTTTCAGATCGTGACAGCCAAATGGTGTTGTCAAAAGAATTTAGTTTCTTTTTTTCAGTATAATATTATTGGTTTTATGTAAATTGAAGCATTCATTCCAAAGTTGTGATTTTGTATCTAAATTAGCGGGTTAGTTTTTGCTCATCCTTCGCTGTTGAAAATTGGTAATTAGAAATAAGCATAATGTACTCGTTTTTGAGTACATTCTGGGCTTATGATGCTCCGAGTACTTGTGCGTCATTTTTGGAAAAGACGTACTCATTTTTGAGTACACACAGGGAATCAATTGTGAGTATATCTGGTTTTTCAAATATGTGCACTCAAAAAATCCATATATTTCAATATACAAACTTCCTTCAGTTTCTGTGCCCTTTCGGGCAGAACACAGAAACTGAAGGAAGTTAGAGCGAATCTAGCGATTCTGACAGGATTGTTTGTAAGTGAGAAGAGCACACTTGATGGCGCCACCATACAAAATCGTGGCGCCACGATTTTGCACATAGAAGGCAGAGAGAAATTAGGGACGGAGGGTTAGGAATGAACACCTTTATATGTACCCGGTGGTCGTCACTTAACGTGCTCTTCCGGTGCACGGCGGATATTCAGTGATTGTTAGAAATTCACACTACCAGGCTAGGTTTGAACCTGGGGTCCCTCCATCAGTAGTCTGAATCTCTAACCACTAAGCCATACGCGGCTCGCTTTCAAATTTGGAATATGTGTACTCCATACATACTCATTTATTCATAGAATCAACTGGAAGTATATTATTCGATGGTACATTAGAGATAATAGATATACTCGTTGTCACATGCTGGGTAAATTGACCACACAATTTTATGACAATATATTATTTATGAAATTGACACGAATATAGTTAATGTAAAAACGTACACAAAGATACTTTATGCATAATTAAATTACTTGTGATTAGTGACTTTGTTATACTAATTATTTATGTGTGTCACTTTGCACGTTTATTAAATAATTTCTCTTGAAATCTACAATATAATATCTAAAATGAAGTAATACGAGATTATATTTATTGACGCAGTTATTTGTAATTAAGTATGGTTACTTATAATTGAGCATGTCATGTACTCGTTTACGATACGATTGTACTTTTTAAAAAAACCTGAGTAGGTTCAGGTTTTCATTTTTAAGTAGATTTTTTTTAACAGTGTGCATAAAAAAATATCCACTTACGGAAAGGTAAAATTTGTGGAACATGTAAAAGAATTGAGACTATAATATGAAGCCTACTTAAATTTAATCCTGTTTTAAAAGAATTACCCCTCTCCTGTATTAAAAGAAAAAATCTATATGATAAATAAATGCACCTGAGAAATACAAAAATATAACGTTTAGAAGACTTAACAGTAGGTTACAAGAAAGGCCTGTGCCGGGTCTACAGGTCTAAATAACAAAAGAGTTTCCCCCGAGCGGTACGCTGGTAGAAATATTTTGTTGCAAAGTGCACCTCTTGTGCAACGTTGGAAAAATAGGGCGGCAATTGAAGATATGACTAGCAGAGCTGTAAGATATGATTTATAAAGTAATACAGCGAATGAAGAAAGCACATAAAGATTTTCAGACATGCCTTGGCAAGTGGGACTCTTTAAAAGTCTTAGCACGTTAGTGGCACATCCTGAAACGAAGGTTGACATGACAGGACTTGAAAAATTGGTAGAAAAGACTACAACAAATGACCATGTGGGTTGGCCATTACCTTGTACGGGACAAATCCTACCAGTGGCTGGATTCCGACGAGGTGCTTGCTCGTTTTTAGCTTAGAAATTCGTCTAATAAACTTCCTTTTGCAGTAATCGCTATGAATAGTCTGCTCTTCCAAGTAATTAAAAAAATCTTAGTTCTGCCGTGTTTTCTGTCACAGATGAAGATTATTAGTATTCTTGTTTCATGTGCAGTTCCGCTAATCTGCTATAGCTAACAAGAGAATCAAAAACGCCCATAACTTTCTGGTACATAGGCCGAGGATTTGGGGAATGAGTACACCCGCCGGGGCTTGATCCACGGAAGCAAGAAAAGAATTGAAATCGAAATGAAATCAGTTGCAGGTTGGCGTTTCGTCGAAGGAGAACACAATGTTCGAGCAGGAGCGTATACTATTGGTTCATCAGCAGATGGAATTCGAATTATGGATAATAAATTATCATGATTTAAGGTGAATTATTGAGGCGAAAAGTGCTTTTGTTAGGGAAATTGTTGAAATTTGATCTTTGTAATTTTCAGAAGGAAATTATGAGGACAGTTTCCCACGTTGTGTAACACTGAAGTACAAAAGTTATGTATTTTGTCATATCCTCTGCGGACTTTTTTAAATGAGTGATGTGTCCGTTTGTCTTTAACGAAATGTGGAGAGTTCGGTACAATCTGTAGCATCAGGTTTGAGAGGGAAGTTTTTTCTTTTCTGTTTGAGGGGGATAATGGGAGAATCTTAAAGTAAAATTGGAAGGAAAACTAGTGTCAGTAATACCTTGTTCTTTTGTTGATTGAGTGTGCGTATACTCTTTTGAACTAAATAAAGCTTGTAATGATATATATATCTTGCTCTACATGAAATGGAGCATTGACATTTTCAGCATTGTCCAGGTGTATGGACCATGTATAGATCGGAACACCATTCGCGTAAAGGACCAGGACTATACAGAGAAAGCAGGACATGTACAGTGTGGAAGAGGATTTAAAACAAAACCTCATGGAACTACTGAGAATATTTGTGTTTATATTTTCCTTTTCTGTATTTGAAAAAATATAATGGAGAACACAGAAGCAAGAAATTTTATGTTTTTTTTTTTAAACTGCATTTTTTTAGACAGCTGCATTGGTGTGAAAAGCAAAACAAAAAAATCGCGAGCTGTTTATGACTGTCACTTTGTCCGTTTGTCTGTGTGCGCGCCGTATCTCCGTATCTTTGAGGCGGATGGGGAAAATCATTTTCGTCGTGTAGTAAGTAAGTATCTCTGCGCACTCAAGTTCCTTCTTGTAGTACGGTTTTCCTGCTAGGCGGTGTAAATGTGTGCTTCATACGATATATGCCTGTCTTAAGATTTGATTGAGAAAACCCTTTTTGCGCGATAGGTTTTAACCTCAAGCAAGGTTTTCCTTGTGTTTCTGATAATAATAATAAATCCCTTTTTCCGATGCATGCTGTGATCAAACCCAATATTTTCTCATGTGTTCACCGCCCGGTTAACACACAGCCTTGCAATTTAATGTAGGTCCAACACTGAGCCACCGTTTTCTAAGAATAGAACGGTGGCTCAGTGTTGGGCCTCAAAGTAAACGGAGGTACTGTGAAATGTTTTTATCTTGCCCGATTATGATTTTTATTGAATTAAAACAGATTAGAACGAAATTCGAAACAAAGAATAACCGAGCTGGATTAAATAATCTCAGTAGAACCGCTGTTTACTTAGAAAAAGAATTTAAAAAGGAAATTGACGGGAAGTGTGACGTCACCTAATTAACTGTCGTAGTCTTTTTACTTATGGAAGGCTTGGCTCGGTACCACCGCTGTTAGAAGTTACATTGAAAAAATACTTTTCCCATCCAGTAGCTGTGAACATTGTTCGAGATCGCTTACATAATTACCGATTTTCAGGATAGACAAACTTTTTGTTAGGTGGAGTGAGCGTATATATGTAGCTCAAGAACGAGTGTTCTTAATGGAGTGAGCGTATGTTTGTATTTGGTGGCGAACACACACATATTTTCGCCGTCGAAGAAGAAGTTACGGGAAGTGTAGTAAACGAAAGAGAAAGATGAAAACATCCGTGTTTCAGCATCCGATACTAGATTTGAGACATTCAAAGAACGTGCTCACATTATATATTCCAGAATTTGGTGCCATCTTCTTATTGTGTCAAGTACTTAACAATAATAATAGAATCCTTGCAGGTCTCCGGGAGATGCATGAAAATTGTGGATCGCCTCGTTGAAGACAAGGCGTTCTGTTAAGGACTTAGAGGAAAGAAGACGAAAATTGTTGTTGTTAGGTTCTATTGAGCTGTGTTCAACTCTTGGTGACTGTATGAACAAAAGCCCGTCATCTCAATCTATTCTCAGCAAGATCTCGCAGCTCTTCCATGGTCTGTCTATGCTCTATGCATACCTGTGACTGAATTAGAAACTTTTATTCAAAACCAGGTTGGACATCCTTTTGCTTGAATTACAGCACGTATATATACCGTTTGGCATAGATTCGGCGAGGTGTTGGAATACATCTACATCTACAGCACACCAGGCGTTCACTAGACAGCTCTTTAACCGGCTCACATTTGGTGGACAAGGACTTTCCTCCCAGATCTGTTTTTCTAATATGCCCCAAGCATTTTTAATGTGGTTCAGATCCCGGCTTTGTGGTGGTCAGGGAAGATGGTGGAAGTCACTGTCATGCTCGCTGAACCACTGCTGAATACATCTTGCGCGATGTACAGTAGCACTATTATTCATGAAACAGCCATCACCTGCTGGAAAAAAAGTCAACATTGCACAATGGACTTGATCGGAAACAATGTTGAGATAATCCTTGAAGGACACCCGACCTTCCAGCACTATCAGGGGTCCCGTTTTGTAAACTGTTAAAAATTTTGTGATTGGTTGCGCCAAAAAGTGGTACTGCACCAGCTGAACCACTTTTTGAGAAAAGATACACCACTAAACCCAACAACATGGTGCAAATTTGCACCATGTTATGGTACAGCACATTATGGTAGAAGGTTGCACCATGTTGTTGGTTTTGTTTGCACCACACAGTAGTGTATCTTTTCTCGTAAAGTGGTGCAGCTGGAGTAGTGTCGCGCCGGTGGCGCAGTGGTCTAAGCGATGGCTTCTGACCAATCATCCGAGGTGGGTCCGGGTTCGAATCCATGTGAGGCATGGCTGTTGTGTTTACCTTACGGCACTGGCTCTCTTGCTTCCCTGGAACCAGTGACCCTAAATTAGGGACGGGCGACTGCTTATAGCCCAATGAGTTGCTCACGGTGGTCGTTAAACATCCAATAAAAAAAGCAAAAAAAAAAAGCTGGTGTAGCACCGCTTTTTGATGAAACCTACCACAAAATTTTAACTGTATACCAACAGAACGTGCTCCACACCATGACACCACGTCCAGAACCTTGAGTTGTGTTGAAGGCAAGCCAGGTCCATTGCTTCGTGGAGGTTCCCTCCAGACTGTCTGCCTAACGTCGGTACAGAACAAGGTGTACTGCTATTCGTTGGACCATATGACTTTTTCTGACCTCCGTTGACCAGTCACGGTGTTCCAAACACCACTGTAGACGAACTTTCCGGTTCTTCGCAAAAATCAGTGGTTTCCGTATATGAGCCGTCGGATCACATGACTTTTTTCGGTGTCCAGTCACGGTGTTCCTGACATCACTGCAGACGAACTTTCCTGTTCTTCGCAGAAATCAGGGGTTTCCTTATAGGACTCGTCGGACCACATGATTATTTTCCAGTGTCCAATCACTGTGTTCCTGACACCACTGTAGACGAACTTACCGGTTCTTCGCAGAAATCAGTGGTTTCCGTGTAGGCATGCGACTGTCAGTATAGATCCTCTTCAATTCCCTGCGCATAGTTTGCAGAGATATGGGTCGAGACGGCCTTCGTTGAATGCATCGGTCATTTGTTGCGCACAGAAAGTTCCGTTTCTCCATACAAGCCTTCTCAGACGACGGCGATCTCGTTCCTGACAGATTGTTATCGCGCCACGGTTACGCCTCTTAGACAAGTAATATGGGTTATTTTTCCACTGATTAAAGACCCGCGATAATCTCACCTTTTGAGAAAGCAGTCAGCTCTGCAGTTTTCAAAATCGTCGCTCCAGCCAAAACGGGCAGCCAACCATTCATCCTATTGTAATCAACACTACTGAAGTTTTAGTTTCCTAGATCACGCGGTGACTCACGTGACCACATATTTTGCATATACGCCGTGTAAGTGACGTTTACGTACCTCTGCATAAAGGTTTCTAATTCAGCGACCGGTGTGTTTTCAAGCATCATTGATTCCATCCAGCATTCTGCTTCCTCCAACCTTGCCAAGCATATTCATTGAGTTTTTTTCTTACTGACCATTTTCTCAAGGGAGCAACTGTGCTTCAATTGGGCAAGTACTGATGTATTAGTTCTTCTTGCAGTCCATGGAATTCTACAATAAGTAGTTGTCTCTAGGTCCATAATTCAAAAGCATATATCTTCTTACTCTCACTTATCCTCAATGTCCAGCTTTCACAACCATACATTAATACAGGAAATGCCATTGCTTTAACAATTCTGATCTTTGTTTCCATTGAAAAATTCATAATCTCCTCTAAATTTGTCATTGCCTTTCTCCCTACGGTTAATCTTCTTATTTTTCCAGCACACTTCATCTCGTTATCTATTCTGGAGTCTAAGAGAATAAAATTGTCTTATGAACCTCCACTTCATTCCCGTCAAATATAAAATCTGTGAGGTTGGAAGTTGTCCCTTTGCCTTCTTAATGTTTAATATTAAACCTGATTTTGCACTCTCCATTTTTACTTTCTTTCTGAGGTCATCTAGGTCTTCTCTACTTTCTGCCAAAAGAGTAGTGTCATCTGCATATCTTAAATTGTTGATGGTTTGACCTTCAAAATGAATAATCAGCCATCATTTCATCCCAGCTTGCTGTTCTAAAAATATACTCGCTGTACAAGTTAAACAGGCGAAAATTGTGATAAATAAATAAAGAGGTTATATGTCATGATAAAAAAGTACTCTGAATAAATTTCCGACCAAGAAAGTGAAGCAGTAGAAACGACATCTCTATTTCAAGCTGTCTGGTCCGCCTGTTGATAACAATTCCAATATTTTAAGGTTAATGCTTCAGGGTTTATTAACCCATTGCACCTAGTAGGTCAGAAATATAATTTTCATCAACTCCTTCACAATTTTAATTTAACACAGCTCCCCTTTATGCGAAGAACGGGAATTTTAATTTTGAACCATCCGGTAGGTCCCCTTCAAAATTGTTTAGAACATTCGCGCTGCGATATTTAAAACAAAAAAAAAAAAAAATGGACTACAGAAAATTCTTCCCATTGACTGGGTGGATTTTCTGTGGTCTAATTTTCCGCAAGTAGAACGAGTTCTGTGCGAGTGAGTTCATTGTAGCTGAATTTTCCTGTGGTTATCGTGGATATTTGTTTTAGAAGCATAATTATGTTTGAAATTAATCTGAAATGTTGAATTCCGTTCACGTGGAACCTATGTGATGTCCACAGTTATGCATGAAATATTATTTTAGTACAAATTTCGCTTTTCAAGGTTTCCCAAGATTTAACGTGGATTGAATTACTTAAGGTGCGAACATATTCCAATTACATAACTTTATTTTTTTGCAACATGTATTTTTCTCCAGATTTTTGTTATGTAATTTTGTGTTGAAAGGAATACTTCAATGTGTAATTCAGATTTGTAGTTCATCAGTCTCGTAAGAAATCAGATAAATATTTTATTCGAATTAGTTTTCCAGTTGGGCAGAATTTCTGTCCTGTCCGGCGATATGAAATCAGACATTGCCCGTGTTGAAAGCGCAATTTCTGACTGCCCTGCCTCAAAGAAATAACTTGCTCTCAGTGAGAGCTGTTCTAGTGTTTCTTTGAATCTTATTTACATGTGCGTGTGTGGTGTCGATAGTTGCTATTTCGTTGGCGGCTGTATTGGCCTTTGTGCTACATCTTGTGTCTTGTACTTTTGTGTGGAAAGGCCGTGAGGGGAGCTAGCCTAGGTTCGTTAGCCCAAATACCATCTGTTGGCTCTGTTAGTGCAGGCAGAGCGTAGAGGCCCCTTCGGGGTTGTTGGTGGTGTGTGTGCGTCCGCTGCTGCTCAATGGCTGGATCTCACCTCCAAATGGGGGAGCTTTTGGGGGCCATAGATTGGCATTGGATAGTGCCTAATGTCTACCACGTTGGGGCCGTGGGTGATGGAGGGAGAGAGGGAGGGTGGAGGAAGCGTGTGTGCGTGTGTTACGAAGGCTTGGGATGGGGGTAGGAAATAGAGGAAGAGGAGAACGGCCTTGCCTCTCTCTCTCTCTCTCTCTCTCTCTCTCTCTCTCTCTCTCTCTCTCTCTCTCTCTCTCTCTCTCTCTCTCTCTCTCTCTCTCTCTCTCTCTCTGCCTATCCGATAGCTTAAATTCGACTGGATATTGATCGGCTTTCGGAAAAGAAGTGTCTTCTCCCAAACATGCTGGAATTCAGAATCTAGTTATGTCTGGTTTCCGGTTTGACTCCTATCCTCAGAATTAATATTGTGTGTACTTTAGCAACCAGAAATTTGGTTATTGTGACTGAGCAATTCACTCTTATCATGGAACTGCACTTTAATATACAGACTGAGCAGAATGAACGTCGATAAGATTTTATATAGTGTGAATGTTTCATTTAATGGCACGCAGCATCTGCGTGATTGTTAAAAATCGTCTGAGGACTACTTAAAATATTAGTGGCTCAACAAGCGCTGTAAGTACATGATTTAATTTATTCCTTTTCAGTCGAAAATTTATATGTGCCATTGTGTGCTTGTACATGTTATGTTAGTACAGGTGCACAGTGTTTCAAGTATCATATACTCCAATAATGTTGACAGCTTTACGCAGGAATGCGTTAATTTAAGAATACGTGCTGTTTAGATTTCTCAAATTCAGGTGTTGAGTCCAACCGTATTGATTAAACTGAACCGGAACTACCGCAAGACAACTGTTTGTGTCTGCATCAACATTGCCCAAAGGGAATTCAACATATAGTTGCTCTAACCAAGCGAAACGAACCTGGTGAATGGAAATGTCTAATATTCTGCTCAAATCTTGTTCACTCTAAACTGACATTAAGATAACGTAAACCAATTATCAGAATCAGCGCCCATTTTTCGAGAGTAAATGCGAAGATATGCAGAGACTGCAACGTAATTTGTTGTTATCTTAGGAAACCTACGAAGGTGCAGTGTTATAATAAGTTGCACATACTTGTAGCATTTTAATCACAGCTTTTGATAGCTGTTAAGAATTATCGTGAAATGTCGATTTTGGGTTAGCTTGGATTAGAGCAGAATTAAAAATCGTAATTAAGTGTAGAATTAGTATAAAATCAATCTTCTCTTCTTACAATACGGTGATGTACATATGTACCGATAGCTCACTTGATTTCGAAACTGGCGAATCGTAGTTGAAAGTTGTATTTGCTACAAAGCAGCACTTACTCGCCAATCGCCATGCATCTACAAAAAGGTTCAATGAGTGATATAGTTAGGACCATTCCGCCTTTGGTATATTGCGCTTACAGCTTTTGGCGGTTGTATGTGTCATTTACACTTCCAACTCATAGATCTGAATGTCGTTTTTGTGACAGTCGGGTATACGACTTCTATTTTCTGTAAGCTCCTGCGCTAAAGATCACCAGTGGATTGTTTGTGCATGATTAATAAATATCGCCCTATCATGTTCTTGATCCACAAATGTATTTCCCTAGATTTCTTCGCAATTGCGTGGCTTTATTAGCTGATCTGATCTCATTTCTCTCTCTCTCTCTCCAACATGGTGGTCTTCGCAACATTTGCATGAAGACCTTCCCAAGTCTTCTACAAATCTGTCTTGGGCACTTGACTTCTATGTCATTCCCGCATGGTTTCGAGTCGCATCCACCCATCTCCCACTTAACTTTTTTTTTTTTTTTTTATGTGCTCCGTTATCTTGGTATTGTAGTTTCAGCAAGTCTTTTTCGAGTCCCTTCGTCGAATGCATGTTCTTATTGTGTGCAAGAGAGAAGGAAGGAGTTGTTGCCGAACGATTACAGTCAGTTATTGCCTTATCTGTAATATGTTTATGAGAATTGATTGGATGAAATAATTGAACATTTTCCTGTCATAACTTCAGTTCGTTTCGGAAAAATGACGATGTAACATGTAAGCACACACCATCTATTTTCTTCTTTGATTGGTGCCTTACTTAAGGATGCCGACAGATGATACTTTTGGCGTAACTGGATGCCAGTGTTATCTCCGTAATTTCAGTTTCAACTCATAGGTCTCGATATCGGCCTTGTAGCAGTTTAGTACAAGAGTTTTATTTACTGTAAGCTCTAGATCGATTTCATTTACCCCCCCTCCTCCCTCTTCCCTCTCCTTTAATGTTGGTTAATCATAATTTGCAGTTGAGGCATTTTCATTTGTTTTAATAGCATTGTTCCTAGTAACATGGAAGTGTGCTGAACGATCTGATTTTAAAACATCCACAAAACAGACTGGAGGAAAGCACACAACTGACTGTCGAAGAGCATACCATACAATACATGAAAGAGTGAAGTAGGGAATATCATCTTTCAAAGTGCTACTACATTGCAAAACATATTATCACTCATTTAATTAAAATGACAACGGGAGCACAGCTCGTTCAGCAGATTGTATGTATGGTATGCTCTTCGACAGTCAATTGTGTGCTTTCCTCCAGTCTGTTTTGTGGATGTTTTCAATAACGTTAATATAAAAGTCTTCAATACTGCAACATTTCAAATATTTGATGATGTTTGCTCTGTGTCAGAGGCGTCGTTCCAATTTCTGTGTGTTAGCTCTTTTACGTAGTTCTGTTATTCCTACCTACTTAATGTTAGTTATATGTTATCCACTCCTGAATATTACTTACTCTCTTGGTTTAGCACTCAGGTACGATGTTTCGCATAAGCGTTTGCAAAAGGATTTCTCAAACAACAAAGAATAAGCTAATAGTTTGTGTGTGTGTGTGGGTGTGGGGGTGTGTGACAAATATTACTATTATACGAGAGGGGCAGACGTCTTGTTTTATGAAAACTTTCACACGTTTTTTGGTTCGATATTCACTTCTAAAGCGTCTCTAATGTCTCTAATGATGCTGTAAGAATAATAGCGAAAGTCGTAAGGTCTTTTGGCTTTTTTCTGTTTTTGTTTTTTGTTCCCTCTCAGATTTAGAATTATATAATTTCTTTAAAATCTGATTTCTGTAATGTTTCCTTGTGTTTCAAGGATTTAACTAATAAAGAGCCAACAACGACGTGGTGAACTTGAAATTGAAAACCTTGCGCCAAAAGAACACGAACGGGGAAAGGGGGTGAGAAAAAGCTGAAAACAAAACTAAATTTGCAAGCCCTCCAACTATTAAACGTGTGAAACAACAAAAAATACGTAATTTTTTTCTAAACATCACGTTTTTTTTTTAGATTTTTATAAAAATAAGTGGCATTTCTTAAATGGAATTATCAACGTTGATCAAACTTTTTCTCCTTTTTTTTCCCCGCGAAATTATTAGAATTCGGAGGTTTTAGATCTCTTGCGAACTTTAGAATATGTGTTAAGAGAATTATGGTTAAGTTGCGGCAATACTGACGACTTATCCCTTCGTTGAGGTGTTTGGTAATGTGTACTGTTATGTTTTTGGGAACAAATTTTTTTAGGGTTATGTTCAGTTAAAGCAAAGTACGACTCATTATTATCACTATTTCGTTTCGGTTTGGGATTATTTGTGTTGTAATAGCACCAAAAATGACTCAAACTATTGTATGGGGTTTCTATTGATATTGATACGTGGAGCGCATCTATGTTTTATGAGAGTTTCCAGTGCGATTAGACAAAGTTCTGCAGTACTGCATAAAAGAAGAAAATTCAATCACTATATTTCCGACTCCCCTATCGTAGCATGATCAATAAGTCAAACATATAGCTACTGAATATCAAGCAGTTTGGACAAACCCCTTGTTAATGTGTAGCAATTAAATTTGTTAGTATGTTTGTTTACCAGATTGTGATTCAGAGTTGCAGTAATAGATTAATCTATTTTGAAAAACAACAGTTCATGTGTAATATTAGGTTGAGCAGAAAGTTTCTCTTTCGGTAGATCACAGTGAACGAAAGCATGTTAGTTTAGCCAGAAATTTTAGCAAACGTTTGTAACACGGTGGCTTAAAATTTGCGGGATCAATTTCTCGTGTTGTTTACCATGTAGAATTGAAAGCTAAGCACATTGTGGTAATGTAAAACTTAAACAATATACTGGCTGTAAGAAAAAAAAATGTGTGCCATCAAAATAATAATTCATTGTTAATTTAGGGAAAATTCTGAAATTCTGATTTAGTTTTTCAGTTGTAGCTTTTGAATGCACGAATTAAGAATTGTGTTTTGTGAAACCCGAAAATATTGCGAAAAAGAGTAGGAACATGCGCTTACTGTTTGCTAAATTTTTTAAATCTAATTTTGCAGAAACTGACGCAGGATGATTTTAATCATCACTTTATTTTCCCTTACTTTGAGGACAAAAACTTTGTTAATTGTTAAAATCAATAATGGCATCGTGAACTTTGAGTAAATATAGCTGTTTTTCTTTAACCAATTCTTTAAGGGGGTGGAAAGACGGTGGCATACGAATTGAAATACTCTCTTAGAAACGTGATGTAGTGACATCATGAGCATGCGTCTACTTTAGGGATATGTTAATTCATTTGGTAAAGAAAAAAGAAGTTGTTAGTTCATTTGATAAGAAAAAGGAGTTCATTTTGTAAAAGTTTGTAGCTTCGTGCTGTGACACGAAGCTACAAACTTTTTAGGTGTTATGCCATAGTTGTCAGATTAATACTTGCGCAAGTTGAGTTCTACATTTTTCACATCGCTCTGTGTGTCGCATGCAGACTTAACAACCCTCTTCACCTTTTTTTTCGGTGATTCGACGATTCCCACGAGCATCTAAATGTATAAGGAGTATAAAGAGTCGTCCATCTGTACTGTAGGACTTACAGGACTTACTGGTACCTTGCAGGTGACAGAACGAGCACGGTAGGGCTAACACACAGCCCATTTTTCATCCGGGACGCGAACTTGAACTCAACTGGAACGATTATTCGGTAGCCAGCGACTATGACCACTCAGCCATCGGGTGGGGATGGCGTAGCAGAATTGCTCCTAACCCCCACTTAATTACATTCGAAGAAACAGTTACCCAACATCCCTGTTATATCTGAAGAGCTACTCGGACTGGAGCCCAAATGGGATGATTAACCGGTTGCCAGCGGCAGTGACCACCAGTGATCGAAAAGGGCAGGGTCCGGAACCCGAAACAGAGCCTGGGCCTGAACCCGGCTCGGGCTGCATGATATTTACTACGGTTCGGGCTCAGGCAGGCTCCGGCTCACATTGGCAGAGAGAAAGAGAACGTTTTTTTTTTTTAAATGTAATTCTGTATGATTTAGAATACGGGACTATTTTTAAACTTTCTAATTGGTAAAGGAAATTTTTCGGCAACTGGGGCTGGGAGCGCGGACTGGAGGGATATTTGTTCCGGGCTTGGGCAGCAAGTATCATAGGCTGCGTATTCGTAGATTTCTGCTGAGAATGAAAAGCTTTTAGATGAACTACAGGTACTAGATAGCATGCCAACGAAATTTTGCCCCTTATCTCCACGAGCAGGTTATTCTATTGCTTATTCTATTGAGCAAAGTAGTAGATTGCAGTACCTCTCGAACTTTCCGGTTTTCCGAAACATTTCAGGAAGAAATGAATGGTAAAAACAAAACAAAACCGTGCAACTGTACTATAGAAACAGATCGAGATCCCTTCCACCTCGCCGATTGAGAAAGACACCAGCTAATTGTAGAGGAGATAATTGCAAGGGGTGGAGAAAGTGAAAGTCTGGAAGAGGAGATTCTTTTAATTAATGCCTAATCAGGCTAGTAATAGTTTCGGGGCTCCTTCGGGCCCGAGCTCTGTCTTGCAATATAAAATTCGGGCTCGGGCCGGCACGGGCTCTATCTTGCAATATAGAATTCCGGCTCAGGCTGAAATATTTTTTGCTCGGACTGGCCCAGGCTCTATCGTGCAATATGTAATTCGGGTTCGGGTCGGCTCATGCTGACATACTTCTGGCTCGGACTAACATGGGCTCTAAATATTGAGTCCGAACTCACCACTGGTGAGCAGCACTCAGTCATGGGGGAAGGGAGGGGGAGAGAATTTCTCCCGTTCCCCGCTTAATTAACTTAATTACATCCGAAGAAACAACACTGCCATCCAATATCCGTATCTTCCGAAGAGCTAAGCCTTGTGATATCTTTTCCTTGTTCAGATATCGTGTGGCCGTATTGCTTCATTTATTTGAGTAATAATAAAAATGATAAATTGTTCCGCAGACCGTTATTTATCCAGTGCCCAATGTAATAATATTCCCTTGACGCTGAACTGTGTGTGTATTGTGCCGTGATTCATTTCTTTAACATGTTCGATTTATGACACTCGTGAGAATCGATAAATTGGAAAGGCGAATACTGTCGAGTACTACTCAGGACATGTAGTCAAGTGTGCGCTGCCGTGTGCATCTTTTTCGTTTGAATACTTCTTGGCAAGCACGTGTGCATGTTACGAATGTATGAAAGAATGCCCACAGAAAAAACTCCTACAGAAAAAACGCCCACGGGAAAAATGCCAACTTTTCGAAAATAGGAAAAAATGCCCACGAGAAAAATATGTCAGCTGTCGACTGATAAGTTTTTTATGTCTGTTATAAGCGGAGTTCGGACAACTGGCCACAAATATTGCGGTTTCTTGGCCACTTCACCTACATAACGAAAATGGGTGTAGGAGAAGTGGCTCGGGAGAACTGGCCACAAAAAGTTTAAGGGGCCGTATAGGAATTGCGTTTTGACCGCTTCGTAGCCACGTCTACAGTGGTTGGTTATCTGAGTTACGTAAAGTTGCCGTAATTTCGCATTTTCTTAATTGTGATATTTAACGTAATTTTTTATAAAAAAATTTATAATCTACAACTCAACAACAAAAACAAAAAAAATTCAGGGTTTATAAACTGCCGGTCAACAAATTCTTTGCGGGCATCTGCTACCGCAGAAAACCTTCTGTGGAAGGGGGGGGGGGGGGTTAATGCTAGAAATATTAAATATGAAAAAATTGGCCAGTTCTTCTACACCCCTGTGGTGCATCCTGACACCAGTACTTAGCCTATGCGATGCCTCGTTTGTGAGTTCATTTTATTTTATCCTGTGTGTTTGAGCCTCATACAGTCCAAGGACTTCGTTAAAGTTGCTTTCCCTGTTATGCGCCACTCCCTAATCCCGCGTGAAAAGAATGCTGGAGTTTCTTTGCCTTACGCGTAGTCACTCCTCTTGAAAAAGCCAAGCATACCCCACACTCACAAATGTTCATTTGAACAAAGGACGCCTTCCGCCATTTTGAAAACAAACTACGATGGCCTTATAATGTTAGATAACGATATGTAGTTGAGCGGAGGAAGCATTCTGATTACTTTTCTCTATTGATTAATTGAAATTAAGAAAGGCCACTTTTCTTCTGTGGGCATTTTTTCGGTATGAGGAAAGAATGCCCACGGAAAAAACGCCCACGGAAAAAAAACGCCCACGGAAAAAACGCCCACGGAAAAAACGCCCACTTTTCGAAAATAGGAAAAAACGCCCACGGAAAAATCGCCCACAGACAAAATGCTCACGGGAAAAATATGTGATCGACTGATAAGTTTATATGTCTGTTATAAACGGTGTTCGGACAACTGGTCACAGACTGCTGGCCGAAAAAGCCTTAGGGGTCATATAAAAATTGCGGTTTCTTGGCCACCTCACCTACATAACGCGAATATGGGAATGACGGAATGAAAACTTTTAGAAGGGCCTAAACGTTAGTTCTAATATTATTTTCTGCCTGAGTAATACAGCAATATTAATAATTTGATGTGTAAAATATTTTCTGCAAACCTTACAAATACGAGAGGAAAGTTCGGATTGCACTGATGAACTGTTTTAAGGGGCCGTATAAAAATTGCGTTCTGGGCTGCTCCGGGGGCTACGTTTCCCCGAGATTGGTTATTCTGACACACATAAAATATCCATAATTTCGGTATTTTCTTATTTACGATATTTTTTTAGAAACTACAACTAAACAAATTCTCTGCGAGTATGTGCAAACCCAGGAAACTTGTCGGGAGAGGGGGGTGGGTGCTTAAAACCTAAAATATAAAGAATTTTTGGTCCGATCGGAAGATTTCCAGCGTTTACAAGCTACAACTCGTCGAATTATCTGAGGGTATCTGCTGCCTCAGGAAACTAGTCGGGGAGGGGGGGGGTAATACCAAAATCGTAAAATATCAAGAATTTCTCTTCCGATCGGGAGATCTTCAGCATTTACAAACTGCAACTCGACAAATTTTCTTAGCGCATGTCCACTCTCTGGAAACCTGTCGGCGAGGGGAGGGGGGTGTAATAGCAAAAGTGTAGAATATGAACAATTTCGTCCGATCGGGAGATTCTCAGCAATTAGCAGCTACAACTCGACACATTATCTGAAGGCATGTGAATGATGAAACTCTCCGGGTCGGAAGAGAAGTACTTCATATTTTACATATTTGGTATTAACCCCCCCCCCCCCCGACTAGTTTCCTGAGGCAGCAGATACCCTCAGATAATTCGACGAGTTGTAGCTTGTAAACGCTGGAAATCTCCCGATCGGACCAGAAATTCTTTATATTTTAGGTTTTAAGCACCCCCCCTCCCCCGACAAGTTTCCTGGGTTTGCACATACTCTCAGAGAATTTGTTTAGTTGTAGTTTCTAGAAAAATACCGTAAATAAGAAACTACGAAATTACGGACATTTTATGTATGTCATATAACCAATCTCGGGGAGACGTAGCCACGGAGCAGCCCAGAACGCAATTTTTATACGGCCCCTTAAAAATTTTTGTGGCCAATTCTCCACTTAGTCTTAGCTCCGAAAATCATGGAAATGTCTACATTTCTTACTGAAAATGAAATATTAAAAAAAAAAAATATGAACAATAGTTGCTGAAGTAGTGGGGAATATAGCCACACGAAATTTGTTTATGCAGAACAATTTTATGGCACTGAAATTGCAATGTGTCCAGTTCTACGTACCCGCCACATGACAACACAAAATGGCACCACATTTTTAATTTTTTGGTCCCTACAAAATATATACACAACTTCTGCTGTAGAATCGCAGTTAATTTTGGGTGTTTAAGTCGTGAGGAGTTGTTGATCCAAAGTGCATGTTGTTCGCAAATATAACAAACAGATGTCAGAACTACAGAGGTATTGATGTATAGCAGTTAGCTTGAAGACAACGGTGAATCATTAGTATGTTTTTAAATAAATGTTGCATAAGACTACCACTGCTTTCAGGCCAACACCATACAACCTCTACAGTCCATCAGTGCAATCTGAACTTTCCTCTCGTATTTGTAAGGTTTGCAGAAAATATTTTACGCATCAAATTATTAATATTGCGGTATTACTCAGGCAGAAAATAATATTAGGACTAACGTTTAGGCCCTTCTAAAAGTTTTCATTCCGCCATTCCCATATTCGCGCTATTTAGGTGAGGTGGCCTAGAAACCACAATTTTTATATGACCCCTAACGGTTTTTTGGCCAGCAGTCTGTGACTAGTTGTCCGAACACCGTTTATAACAGACATATAAACTTATCAGTCGATCACATATTTTTCCCGTGAGCATTTTGTCTGTGGGCGATTTTTCCGTGGGCGTTTTTTCCTATTTTCGAGAAGTGGGCGTTTTTTCCGTGGGCGTTTTTTCCGTGGGCGATTTTTCCGTGGGCGATTTTTCCGTGGGCGTTTTTTCCGTGGGCATTCTTTCATACAATCATTTTTTCCTATTTTCGAGAAGTGAGCCATTTTTCCGTGGACATTTTCCCCGTGGGCATTATTTCCTCATACCGCACGTTACACGAACTACAAAGGAATATCGTACAAGCACGATCTGTAAGACATATTTGGCGTTTTGTGCAATAATGTAAAATATATTTGCCGTTTCTTGCAGTGTTATTTCTGTTGTCTAAGTCCTTTATAAGTTTTCCAGTTGTGGTGGATTCCGTTGCAGTTTTCATTCACAGACAGAATTCTTCGAATACACTTCGACTTCTCAGTGTACTTTGATTAAAAACCATATTGGGCTTCACTTGTTCCTAGAAGTATTTTGACTCTTACGATCACGCTACACGCATTCCCTCAGCTGATATTCTTCTGTCCAGTTGCCAAATCCAAACATTGAATGCATGTTGAAGTGGTGTTTTTTATGGCCATTCCTGTCAGACCTGGTCTTTTAAGATTTATGGGAAGGTATTCGAATTTCCAACTTCTTAAACCATTGTCGCATAAACGTTCTAGTTTATATTTCCTCTGTACTCGATGAATGCCAGCAAATGGTAAAGAATCAGTACGACAGTGTAGCGGTTTCTTCAAAATCGGCTGTTCTCTTTTTATTTCGGAACTATAGTTGTTGGCGTTTGGACATTTATTTCTGATTTTCTGCATGACACCTAATTCTGCAATCACTTGCTTTAAATGTGCGGTAAGCTTAATCAACGCCGTGGTTATTTATTATCTCACAGTAATATCGGTTTCAGTTCAATATGCTTCGGCGGAATTGATTTAGTCTCTCTGAAATTAATTTGTACTCTAGATGAAGGTTGAAGTTTGGTTTTGTTGAAACACTTGAGAGTTTATCGAAAACAGTTGGAGCTCTTTGTGTAACAGTTAACGAAATTAAAGCCACAACGACATTCAGGTGGTTCCGACGTGTTGAAAGAATGGGTTAAGAGCAAAAAGGCACAGGTATTTCGAATGAGATCGACTGGATTCGGAAAATGTAAAAAGGAGCAAATTATTTAAAGTGTCACGGTCCGATTAGGGGTCATTTCTGATCCTGTGTGCAGTTGCGGAGTCAGATTACAGAACTTACTAATATCGATGTTTAGTTACAGCCCTTGCAGGATTATGGTTTGAACATGGGCATTGTCACAAAATTGTGGGTTTGCAAGCATTGTAAAGAATAAAATGTTAAGGCAAACACAACGTTTAATCACAACTATTTTATTTTTCTAGTCGACCAAGGTTTAGCTGTGCTTTGGCCCAGTTTTTTTCAACACGAATCATTCGTGTTAAAGAAACTGGGCACAGTGAAACAAGAAAAATTAAATATTTGTGATTAGACGTTATTTTCTTTAATCTGAATGGGCATGATATTTGTTTAAGTTGTTTAACGGTAATATTTCTAAATAAAGAACGGGCGATTATGAATTAGTCTTTTGGAGTCATCGACACTACCGCAACCACCCCACCCCGTTCCGAAAAAAACAAAAAGAGGGCAGTACATACAGCAGAAGATTTCAGCTGCTTGTGATATTTTTCCAATTAATTTTAAATGAGTTAGGAATGTATTTAACCGAACCTCATTATTAAAATGAAATGCAGGAAGAAGTTTCATTCATAAAACAAATTCTATATAAAACTTTATCGTTTTTCACGAATAATCTCTCACAAAATCCCAGTACTGCAGACCTACACAGCATCCTTAACGAACATAGCATAATAATCTGTTTTAATTGGTTAAAAACCTCATGTTTACTTCTGTTTCACTGGCTGATGCCTTCAGGGATTGCTGGCGACCTCAGGAACAGCGATGACTAGTCAAAGTCTCCTTTCGTGTGCCGCTTAGCATCACGGGTGATCTCAACGTGCTTGTGTGTTGCAGAATGCCAAAACTTCTTTTGCGGCTGACCGCAATTCATGACGTAACATCGGAACTGCTGACGCCTTGTGACGTCACGCACATAAGTCTACCGCTGTAACATACCTAAGTCCATTGTTTTTGTGATATCTGATCCGCAAAAGCTTATGAATAAAATTCCTTTTGGTGAATCATTTCTTGAATGGGAATTACATTGTGGTCAGTGCTTTCGTAATTCACAAAATAAGGCCTAACTAAATGACTGTTTTATTGGAAGCTGCATTTCCAGCAATAAATAAATCTCATTTTTCTCTATAAATTTTTTGTAGACGTTCAGCAATAATAAACCTCATATATGTCGTAATAATTCAGTAAGCTGCTCTTATGATCTTTGAGGTCTTTAATCAGTGTTTCTTTCAGGCGTAGGGGGGCAAAGCCCTCCCGGAAACGATCCTCCTTCCCCCCAGACATTTTATGATACCAAGCCAAATGTTGATAAATTCAGGCTTAATGGATAAGAAAGTTTTGTTTCTTTTGATACTACAAATATTTCTCCAATTATATATATTTTTTAATATTTGTTCAATTCAAGTACACGTATTATACTGTAGTTTATTTTGCTAAAAAGTGCATTAAGACACATTTCGTTCTTCAAAATGTAATAAGTCATACCTCATACTCAGGGAATCGCGTTTCATGATCAGGAGTGTGTTGAATGCATTTCAATATTTAAGAATTTCAAGACTGCAGAAACCAACACCCTAGAAAATCTCCCCTTCGTTTAGCTAAAGAAAATTTGTTCTTGAAATGTTTGAAGAAATAATTATATTTTACATATAGTAATTACTATATACAGTAGTTAAAAAATTATATGTATACAGTATATAACTAATGGAAAACTTGCCCCCTCTAAGTTTCTATTTGCCCCCCCCCGTCAAAAATCCTGAAAGAAACGCCGGCTTTAATTATTTGCCGCTTATAGCAACTTATTGGATGCAACTCAATTCGAAGGCCATTCTCATGTAACGTAATAGAAAACACTGACGGTATAGTAATGCAGTTGTGACGTATTTTTTTTATTTTATTTTTTTAATCGTTGAGAAAGCCCATAGTATTTCTTCAGTTTGTGAGAAAAAGTTACTTCGTATCATGCTATATCATCAGTTGCCCTACAACAAAACTGTCAGTGATCTATCTGGAGTTGCAAACGCAATTTTCGAGACACTGCTTTCTGCCCATTATCAGACCCTGCTGGATGAAGGTCTTCTCAAGATTGTTCTTCAACTGTGGTTATTCTAGTTATTTTTTGTTTTCGAAAGTTCACTTTGCTCTCGAAGTTTAAACAAGTTTAATCTTCAAAATATAGTCTCCTCCATGTCGCACCAATATGCTTTCGAATTTCATCCACCCATCTCCCACGTGGTGATCTCTTCGGCCCTTTTCTGTCCCGTGGTATCCAGTCTGATATTTCAGTTGTCCATTGGTGGTCTGTTCTTTTAGCAGTATGTCCAGCCTATTGCCATTTCAGGGACTTTACTTCGAACATGATGTCTTCTTCTCTTGTCATTTTTCTGATCCACTAGTTCTTCGTTTCTTTCTTTCCTGGTTACACCAAGCACGCCACCTCTCCATGTTTCTGTTGTCTGTAGCATATATATGTATTTTTAAGTTGAGGTCCATGTCTCTGCACCATAAGTAAGAACTAGAAGGATGCATTGGTTAAACATTTTTCGTTTAAAACATGGCGGTAAATCGCTCCCGAAAATTGTACCTTTTCTTCCAAATGTTCTCCAACCACGAATTCTACGCCGATTATTTTCTTAATTGATGCCGCCCTAGCTGGATATCTGTTATCCCAGGTAAATGTAGATATCGGCCCCATCAGCCGCTAAATATTCAGTTCTTGTAAAAGCATTGGACATCAGTTTTGTTTTCCAAAAGTTCACTTTGCTCGACAGAACAAACTTAATGTCGTATCCAAATGGTATATCTACACTGCTGGCCACCCAAAATGCAACACCAAGAAGGAAGCATCCGATTGGCCTGAAATTCGCAGCATGCGTCGCCCGCGAAAGGACATGCAAACGATTAGCATTCCAGGGCATATGCAAATCATGTGCGTCCGGCACGCCACCGAGAAGCACTATAAGAAGGGTGCACAGTGAAAGTGTGTTGTGCTGCCGGACCTGTGAGTGGGAAGCTTCCTGATGCCACGTCGCCGAATACGGCAGTCATTCCAGCACGTTTCGGAGTTCGACAGAGGACGAATAGTGGCTCATCGCGACAGCAGTTTATCGTACCGAGACATCGGCGCCCGTGTGGGACGACATCCAGCCACAGTGAGGCGAGTATGGATTCGGTGGGTGCAGGAGAGACGGACGGACCGAAGTGAGCGATTGCACCGCCACATCACGAACGTTAGCGCAGGAATTAGGGTGTGTTGCGCAACAACCTGTGTCAGCACGTACCGTTCGACGTCGTCAGCAGGAGCGGGGACTTTTCGCACGGCGCCCATTGCTCCGATTACCATTGACGTTAGACCACCGGCGAGTGCGGCGGCAGTGGGCGTTGAACGCCGCACCTGGACTACGGAATGGCATGACATTGTGTTCTCCGACGAATCCCGCTTCTGCCTGCAACACCACAATGGTCGGATCCGCGTGTGGCGGCGACAGACTGTATGACGCCTGCATTATGCATCGCCATACCGGTCCGTCGCCTGGCGTTATGGTTTGGGGCGCAATTGGATATGACACCTGCACCCCTCTGGTACGCATCGCCGGTACACTCAACAGCCACCGCTACATCTCCGACGTTTTGGAGCCTGTAGTCCTCCCTTACCTGCAGGACCTGCCAGCGGCCACGTTTCAACAGGACAATGCGCGCCCGCACGTGGCACGCATCGTGCAACAATTCTTCGCGGCCCAGCAGGTGTCACTGCTGCCGTGGCCAGCCTGTTCTCCCGATATGTTGCCCATCGAACACGTCTGGTCGCTCGCTAATCGGCAACCGAGTGCCCCGGCAGGCACCAACCGCGGCTACGCCTGATGAACTGTGGCAACGTGTGGAAACAGCCTGGACTGACATACCCCAAGCCCACTCCAAAGCCTCTTTCGTTCGATGCCGCGGCGTGTAGCGGCCGTAATTGCCAGCCATGGGGGCCACACGAACTATTGATGTCTGCGTGTTCCGCAAGTCGCACGGATCTGTAAGCTCAATCGTTTCATCTTTGTATATGTTATGTGTCCAATAAATCTGGCTTTGCTATCTCGTGTCCTTCTTGGTGTTGCATTTTGGGTGGCCAGCAGTGTATATGGAGAGGAAGCACAATGAGACTGTCTGTTTAAATGGTTTCCCCATCTGCATCAGTACGACATCTGTTTAAATGGTTTTCCCCGACCTGCATCGGTACGACATCTGTTTAGAAAATTTTCCCCGCATCTGCATCGGTAACACATCTGTTTAAATAATCCCTCCCCCCCCCCCCATCTGCATCGGTACCGCGGATCGAATGCGGTTGGAGGTCAAATTTTAATATACCAAGGTAATTAAAATTGGCTGAACATTTTATAAGCAAATTCTGTAAATTGGCAAATGATAAAGTATGGCGCGCAAGAACTGTATCTGAAACTGGTACAAAAGTTTAAATTCCAATTTTAATCAGATTGTAAGCAATGATTTTTGCGCCCTCTCTTGAGCTGTGCCTTGCCCACCTGCCCCGCCCTAGTTACTCCTCTGATGAATGTACATAATTTTCAGGAAAAATTTAACCAGTTAAGGAATTAAAAATTCTGTTGTAGCGGGGGAGGGGGGAGGAGATAGCTGTTAGTTGTTCATCCCCTATTACAATGGGCAAAGTGTTGTTCTAGGCCGATGCTTCAAGAGAAGGGAGGGAAGGTTGTTTCGAACGAGTAGCATCTGCCCCTTGGTTGTCAGCATAACGTGACTTTCGAACCATGCGAATGTTTGGTGGCAACCTGATATGCCGAAAGTCGTGAATGACCACTAGGCCACTTGTGGCCCAAAATGGCAGTTGGGAGATAGTGTTTCCTGTGGTGCTGTGGGGGACTGTATCAGGTTGGTCAAAGGCTAACAGTTTTTAAGAACAATGCCGCTTGCAAAAAAAAAAAAAAAAAAGAATAAAAAAAGCTACCGACGTCTGCCAGTGAGAAAGAGACTGAAAAGCATAAATGAGTTTACGCGCGGTTTTGGTTTTTTGTCAGTTAGATAAACTGCTGCTTTCTGTACGATAGGGAAAAGTTTCGGATTCATTTAACCAATTGCAAACATAAAAGCTACACTCCAGGGTTGAGCGAGCTTGTAAAGCTCAATAAAGAAACCATAGCTTTTGTTTCAAAGGAATTTCTGGTTATAAGAGAAGCCTGATGTTGTCAAGACAAATTGTAATTAATGTTTAGACTGGGTTGCAGTGAACAGCTCCTTGTCATAGAGTTGCATGTCATGTAAACAAAAGGAAAATTTATCCGTTTAGCTCTTAACGACAAGGCACTTGATTCTGCAGAAGTTAAACTGCACGAAGTAGTTTTAACTCCAGTGCCCCCTCTCTTCCTTCCCAACGACAAATGAGATCAGTATCACAGTTCAAGGACGAGGCACCATCTCAGTTCAACAGCTGATGTGTACGTTGATCCACATGAATAACTCGGATCATAAGATACATGGAGCGTGTCGGTCTCTGAAGTATGCTTGTTTTAAGATATGATGCATCAGAACAAAACAACACTCTTATGCAGTGGCCAGAAAGGGATCTGGAGATCCCAGTGGGGCAAAGCAGAATTAAAGCCATGCCATTTGTTTGTTTTTAAATCGTAGATGTCGCATTACAGTATGACAAAAACCTTTGTGGTGACATGTGCCAAAACACGGCAGCTTCACCAAACTTTGCCGTATCCTTTTCCTAAACATTTTTGAGATATGAAGCAATGCTACGCGTTGTTGATCGCTTTCAAGGAATGCCAGATTGATTCATTCATGTACGTTGGAAGACTCACAGTTCGTAAACAGTCTTGAAAAGTGTTTCTAGTTATTGTTTCCGAAAAATGTAAAAAGGAGCAAAATATTTAACTAAAATGTTCTCCCTGTGTCTTGCAGTAGTGAACCATGTGTAGGCAACCATCAAATCGCACGCTGCTGGCGAACAACTGATCTCTGTATTGCTCTTTAAGAAATATAATGTAGTGCAGTTTGTTCAAGAAAAGAGAGAAAGCACAAACTGGGGGCGTGAGTAACGGGGGGTATAAACCGTATCAAGGGATTTAAACCCTGATGCCATGTTGTTGAATCTACTACGAAACAAGCGATTTGATCATCTGTTCAGAGTACTTGTTTTTTGAAATTGGGGTTATCCAACAATTTCTGGTGAGTTTACACCCATAGGGAAGGTTTAGACGCAACCACCAATAACTACATAACTTTTCGAGCCGCGCATTAGAAATGAAGGGACATTAGATGGAACCTAGAGGCTCACGACAGGAAAAGTGATAGATAATTTTTTTTTTTTTTGATTGAAAGTTTAAACGACCACCTAGAGAAACTCAATGGGCTATAAGCAGTCGCCCGTCCCCAATTTAGGGCCACTGGTTTCACGGAAAAGAGAGACCCAGGGCCCGTTAGACAAACATAACATCCATGCCTCACCGGATTTGAACCCGGACCTTTCATGGACGAATGGTCATAAGCCGGCGCTTAGACCATTGGGCCACCGCAGCGGCTTACATGACATCAAAGGTACTCACTAAGAATGAGGAGAGAGAAACTGGCGGAGGAAGGAACAGACGCTCATATTGATGCTATGCATCTTTCTCGATAGTAGAAAAATGAATCCCAAGTAAAAAAAAAAAAATTGATGTAACGGAAATGGGTAACGGAAGTGGTAAAATCATTGTTAAAATCATATTTTTGAATGTTGTTCCATGAAGTGACGCAGCAGTAGTTAATTTCATTGTTACTCATCAATATATTTTACTAAACTATTGCCGAACGTTATTTCATTACGTCTTACTTAAACGAAACAATTCTCATTGCAATCTGCGTAAATTACGAGAACCCGATTCTAAATGTAATAATGATCATCATCATTAGTGTTCTGTCTCTTGACAGGTCCCACGGAAACTCAGCAAGTTCTCTTCCTCCTTTGGATGTGAAATAAAACGTTATATATGATAACATCCACAGCAAAAATGCATTTTTGGTGCTATGGAAACGGTGCGTCGTACCAAAATTCAGCTTCCTCTTGACAGTCTTCCAACCTTTACCTGCTATGGACGAGAGCTTTAATATAATGCATAACGCTAGAACGAAAGGTATCAATCCCCACTCACTGACATGCTTGCGATTCAACTTTTCGTCCTGCAATGTATATTAATTTCATATTTTAGCTTGCGCATACACAGATGGACTTTCGTAGCTACATCACATTTCATAGGTGGGTGTCAGTGTCATTTCTTACGTTCGTCTGAATCTGAGTAATATATAATAATAAACATAAATATTGTTTTTGAAAAACTAAACAGTCGAAATATACTTGCCAATACTGCCACCTCCATTAGTTTGGTAAATATTTACTTTTGTGACACACACATCTTCTTTCGTTGATTTTACAAAACAACATTCATTAATCCACCTACCTAAGTACGGCTCGGGAATTAGTAAACCTTCTTCTTTGTTGTTATGATTCAATTCCAGTTAGTATGCACTGGGCTATGGCTCTGGCTCGGTGTGGTCATGAGTGAGACCAAAAAATGCCACGTGTTGTATGTAAATAAATGTATAGTCTGTAATCACTCGTTTTATTTCACACCCACAAAGGGGCATAGCATAAATTATGTACAAAAGGTACCAGGGTACCCTCGATTTTCTAATGTGGAGAGGGGGGGCACCCGGGTTCGAGTGCTTAATGTGCCCATCCGACGTACGGAGGATATTTTATGATTCAACATACCTACGATCGAACGCAAGAAAAAGACCTTTACGTCGGTTGGCGGATGTGCTAACCACAAAGCCATCCGGTGCCAATACTTGATTTGCTGTTGAAATTCAGTTTTATTTTGCAGTGCATTTTGCTGTTTGATTGAAAACCTCGCAACCAATTGGACAATTTACAGATGCGCGATTCTGTATTACCGAACAGTTTGACTTTAGTTGACTGCATTCTACAGTCTATGGGCCCATGCTGTTTTATTAGAAATGCTGATTGGACGATGTCAGGAACTGTTTCACCGACTTTTAGTCCGTGCTGCATTCGTACCTTGTATGTCAGTAAACATGCGAAATAAAGGCGGCAGCCACACCAGCGAATGAGTGTTTTGTATGTACTATCTCAGAACACGTAACGTACAAACATTTCCAAAACCGCGTATTTTCTGTATGATATGACCGTTGCAGTCTAACAGATTTCATTAGAGGAACTGATGAAAATTCGCTGCTGAAAATGCATCCAAAAAGTTGCACAGATATAAAACATTTTTGCGCGCTGGTAATTAAAACTTTGTACCGTTTGGTTTCTTCTTCCATAGCAGGCCCTTTCCAAAAGGCAGTATGTAAAAACTGAAGATCCCACTTACGACTATAGAACATTGAATCAACTGGTTTGATGTAAGACCACTTCTCTTTTCTTTCTTTTTTTTTTTTTCAAGTAATATTATATCAGAGGAAAGAAGAGTGTGTCGACTGAAACCATCCCCAAAAATAATATTAAAAAGCAGCATAAATAAAAGCACGATTGCAATAGTACGTCATATTTTCCTCAGCGGTTTCTCCTTATTTGTGTATTTTAGTATCTGTAAAGGTAGTAACTGTTGCGACGCCTTTCTGGTAGAGACTAATCAGAAGCGAATTCCTAGTTACCTCTTTCAATCTCCGTCCCTTTTCTGCGAAATAATCCTTGGAGCTTGGCAAAAAAAGTAAGAAAGAACCCCTCCCCGTGAACAAACATTGTAGACATTGATTACTAAATAAGAATTTCAGATGAAATGCTAATACATTATTAGATTCGTTTAAGTTGATTTATAGAGGGCTGCATTATAATAAGGACCAAGCGATGAAATTACACTGGTAGTGTTACCCCCTGTACTTATTGATTTCACCTTGGCTTTCACGATCTCTATACGTTCGTTCCTCTGAGGACTTCAAGATTCGTTGTTCTGTGTTTCTGGGCTACTGGATGTAAAAAAGGGAGAACCACAGAATAAACATAACCCCACTTGCTTCGCTGGCAGTACTAGGACTTCAAAGGCGATCTTTTCCTTTGGGAACCGACGTTCGAGTACCGGGAGAGATGTCAGTGTAATGTTTGTCGAGTTGCTCTGTTTTTCTTCCTTCCCTGGCGTCAATAACCTCGTGTTGGGGATGTGCTGGAAACATGTTGTTTGTCATGCTGCAGCCACATGAGCAGATATTCGTGTGAAATTTCTGTGTTGCTTCTTAAGGTTACAGGACTACTAAACTATAAAGGACGGTAAAATGCATAAATTATCTTCCTCATGTTTTATATATCGTCATCATTGTCAACCATTATCAATCCACTGCTGGATGAAGGTCTCCCCAAGTTTCCTTCACAACTGTCTGTCTTGAGCCACTCTCCTCCATGTTACTCCGGTATGTTTTCGAATTTCATCCATCCATCTCCCGTGTGGTCTTCTTCTGGGACTTTTTCTGCTCTTTGGTTTCCAGTCTAAAATTTCGGTTGTCCGTCGGTGGCCCGTTTTCCTGGCAGCATGTCCAGCCCATTGCCATTTCAGGGATTTTACTCTGATCATGATGTCTTCCACTCTTGTCACTTTCCTTATCCACCAGTTTCTTTTCTTATCTTTCGTGGTTACACCAAGCATGCATCTCTCTCTCTCTCTCTCTCTCTCTCTCTCTCTCTCTCTCTCTCTCTCTCTCTCTCTCTCTCCATGCCTCTTTCAGTTGTTTGCAGTCTTTGCATGTTTTTTTTTAGTTATGGTCCATATTTCTGCTCCATATGTAAAAACTGGAAGGTTGCATAAACACTTTTCTTTTAAAGACATTATGGGTATATTGCACTTAAAAATTGTACTACTTCTTCCAAAAGCCCTCCAACCAAGTTTTATACGCCGATTAATTTCTTCATAAATGTGGCCTTTGCTTGATATCTGTTGTCCAAGGTAACAGGTGTCGGTTACGTCGAGCTTTTCCTCATAAATCGCAAAGTCTTCATTTCTTGTTAAAGCATCAGTTTTGTGCTTTCAAAGTTTATTTTTAATCCCACTTCTTTATTCTTGTCAGCAAGTTCCTGGATCATACTCTGCAGCTCTTAAGGGTTAGTTGCGAAAATGATTTCGTTATCAGAAAAACGAAGGTGAGTTAAATAATCTCCATTAATTTTTATCCTCTTTTTTTCCCCAGTTCAGTGATTGAAAGACACACACACGGACACACACGTATATAATCTGAAGAGCAATTGAATTACAGATACCTGTCTAGTAACGTGTAGCACCACCTTTCGTCCTGATGACGGCGGCGATTCGTCTCGGCATGGACTCTACAAGACACCGAAAGCGTTGGGAAGCCATACGGATCCACGACCCCTAAACAAGCTCCCACAGTTCACGAATATTTGATAAGGGGGGGGGGGGTTGTCGGGGCCTCGAACATCTCTCTCGGTGGCATCTCATATGTGCTCGATTGGATTGAGGTCAGGTGACCTAGCTGGCCAAGCAAGCGAGGTCACGTCGGTGGAATGTTCATCCAACCATTCGGATACAATTCGGGAGCGATGGCACGGTGCATTGTCTTGTTGCAGGATGAGGTCCCCAGTGGAATGTTGAAGACACACAAACGGGAGCAAATGGTCGTCCAGGATATCCCGGTAACGTTGACCTGTGAGAGACGATGTCACACGTACCAGGGGTCCCATTTCAGTTCACGTAAACAGTTCCCAGACGAGAATGCCACCCCCACCAGCTTGAAGAGTACATTGCTGGCAAGAAGGATTCATCGCTTTATGTGGTTTGCGCCGTACTCGTATCCTGAAATCCGCATGTACCAACGTGAATCTCGACTCATCAGTCCAGGCAACATTTTTCCACATGTCTAGGGTCCAGTGGCCATGTTCCCGCTCCCATGCTAATCTTTGCACCCTGTGATGTGCGGTCAGCAGCGATAACCTCTTGGGACGATGGCCTCCGTACCTCATAGCGAGGAGATGGTTCTGGATGGTGTGGCCGCTCACACGTTTTTGTGCACCAGCGTTAAATTGCCGAGTGATTTCTTGCACTGTGGCCCGTCTATCCGCTGTTACAATGCGAGCTAGCCGACGATGACCCCGCTCATCCACACGCTGTTGTCCACGGTAGTTGGCCCTTGCAAGGATGGTTTTACCGGATTCGATGTACTCACGGTGCACCCGTGACACAGTGGCTCGTGAAAATCCCAGTGCATGCAAGACTTCCGAGATGGAGTGACCCATTCGTCGGGCCCCGACAATTTGCCCGCGATCAAATGCACTTAGATCCTTCGTCTTACCCATACTGCGTCCGACTCTTACTGATTCCCGTCGCATCACTCTTCATATTATCGGATCGCTGCATACGTCATGTCGTTTCCGTTTATAGGGCCGCCCACAGCGCCACATTTGCATAACGCCAGCTGTCTCTAATTCAGTTGCTCTTCAGTGTAGATAACTAGGAATGGGGGCTAACGACCACTGTGAGCAAGTGGATGTGCTATAAGCAGGCAGCCGTGCTGGTTTGGTGTTACTGCTTCCAGGTAAGGGAGAGAGCCAGTGCCGTAAGACAAACACAACATCCGTTCCTCACCTAGGATTCGAACCTATGCCCTCTTGCACGAACTGTTAGAAACCAGTGCTTAGACCACTGCGTCACCGGAGTGGCTTATATCATTTCTGCTGTGCCATGACGAAAAGGCGTGCGTCAAAGAAAGGTCGCCGACTGTTTCCGTAGTGTTCCTTAAATATCACTGAAATTTTGCTTACTCGAGTATTTTCGTAATTTGCCTTTTCTCTATTAGACAGCAGTTCTTCAAATGCTAGATCAGAAGGATTTAATACCATGAAAATGCAACAGACTTTTGGACACAGCGACGTCCATCGAACTGTATTTATAATTTTTCCCCCATAGCTACGAAAAGTTGTAGTTCTTCAACAGTGCTCAGTTGTAAGAGATTGTGAAACAGTTACATTATCGAAGTAAGTTTTTTCATACTTCTACATGGTAGTTTATTCAACAATATGACCGTCACCGTGGTTTAGCCGGAGCTAACTGATTTGAGAAAGTTGGTATCTCAAGATCAATGCATTTAAAGTCCATTATTGTTCTTCCCCTATATTTTTCAGGTTCGTCCTTTCTGTGGTCAGTTATACTGAGGAACGCTCTAGTTCACATTTTTGGACAGCTAAGATCTCGAAGGAATTTTCATTGCCTCACTAAATAAGGCCATGGACTTGTGTGTTCATTTGTTTCTAAGAACATCATGTTTTACGAGCGAAAGAATGAGTTTGAAATTCGTTGCGTTTTTTAAAAAAAGGAAATGATAGTGCTTCCTCTTATGTTGCACTCCTTTCCATTGAGACTGTTGTAGACCGATCTGCATGAAATTCGGTATTCGTGCATCGTTGGTAGACGGGGTGTGGGCTGGGAAGTCGTATGTTAGTCATTGTAGTGAAAGCAAGGAAAAAAGAACTCACTTGACTGTTTTCTTCATACTTCTGTGTGTGAGTGGACCCTTGATTAATCTGTATTATCATGTTCCACTTTCTAACGGAACCATGTCATAAATTTAGCAAAAAAAGAAAAACAGATTACTATTTGTTTGTCAGTTTGCTGCCAAGAGGTCAGGTACGTGTTTTCTGAGAGATGTTTACTGATGCGCCACTTTCATGGTGAAATAAATCTCTGTTGAAGTAATGAGTGATCTCTCTCCCACATACACTTAGTTCAAGTGGTGAATATAAACATACCACCTGTAAACTGCACGTTCGTGGTTAGCAGTTGGAGAAATTGGCTACTTTGATTTTTGTGTCGGGTTAAGTTGTGTTCGTGAACTCGTGTGTATGTATGTGGGAGGAGTTGGGGGTGGGGGGCGTCATTTATATATCTAATACTAAAAGAGAATGTGTATGTCATTGTTGGTTGAATTGAATTGAAATTCGCTGTACTGTTTCTACGGGAAGCCGATATACAGTAGAACTGAGAACTTGTGTGCGGGGTGGAACGTGTGTTCGTGCCCTACCATTGGCGTTTAAAAATGTTCCTGTCTTGTGTGCATTGCGAGAAGCACAACTGCTTCCCTTGTTTGGGCATATTTGTTTCTTATGTCTTGCTAAGCACTGTATGCGTCGCTTGCAATACGTGTAGTGTCTCGATATCGGTCTTCACTAAATTATTTTTCCTATGGTTCATAAAGGAATAGTGCTCGTCAAACTCATTTACATTACATTCCTTCTGAAAGATAAAAGTTACGGCTGCAGCTAGTACTGTGAAAGTGAAATAGTAAAGAAAAGAAACAGATCAGATCTAAGATCTAATGTAGAGGATTTTAGGAAGGGAGTGTCTGACCCCAGGTCGTAAACAGCCCTTAGAAATAGGAAGCTAGGAGATTTGGGATAGAGTTCCCGATAGGGAAGTGACACGAAAGCGAGGTAGAAAGGGGGAGGAAGACGTCCTTATTTATTACCGAGGGGCCAGTACCCGGGGTCCGACGGCTTAACGTGCCCATCCGACGCACGGCGGGTATTTAGTGGTTCGAACGTTCGTACCTGCCCAGGATCGAACCTGAGGTTATATCCATGGCAGTCAAGAACGCTGACCACTAGGCCACCCGCGGCCCAAGAAAAGAAACATCTTAGAGGGACCTGTTAAATAAGAGGACGCCTGCGGGCGAGTGCGGTAATCAGGTCCTGGTTCCCTTAAATTATTTCTGTGAATTGAAGTCCCATTTTTAGCAACGTTCTTATTTAAATGCGATTAAAATCTTTCCATCACTGCAATATCTCAAGAAATGTGTTACAAAAGATTTTTTATTTGAGTTCTAATGCTGATGTCAGTAAGCTCTGTAAAGCCGACCGGAGCGTGCAGTTAAATGGTAATCGCTTAATCTGGTGGAGGATCACTGTTGTTAGAAGTCTTGCTCCATTTCCTGTTTTCTTGTGTGTTTTTTTTTAAGTTTGTTTTGAAAATCTTGTTCGTTATTACCTGAGGGGAAAGCTGTGCGATTTTTATTGTTTTCAATATTTGGCGACTTCCATAAGCATCATGCTTATACAGCATCGCCCGTCCTTAATTTAGAGCCCGTGGCTCGAGAGAAGGGTGAGAAGCAGCTCCGGAAAGCCCGAACAAATCTGTCTCCTGCTTAGGAATTCAAACACAGCAAAACTATTAGTTAACATTTCCCCCCAAACTTTTCCCAAAGAAACAACATGTTTATTAAATACGTAGAGCGTCAATACGAGAGGTCAGATGCACCCTAAAGCATCTCGCCCACTGACCCTTACGATTTTCACCTAATTAGGCTCTTGAAACCAATTTTTTAATCATTTATTGATTTCCAAGTCGATGCATTCCAAAATGAAATCTGGTACTGCTCTTGCTTATATCCATAGTGACAGTCACTATTGAACTGCTGAAGTTTTTTTTGTTATTATTAGAAGATTGCATTGTGTGTGTTTTTTGAAACAATGAATGCTTCGAAACATATTCTGCGTACGAGAAGACACAATCTAAAAGCTAGTGAGATCTGTTCTGCAGCTAATGGTGCTGAACACAAAATGACTACATTATTTAAGAGTTTGCAGGATTTGTATCAAACGTAATTCCTTGAACATGTTAAAAATATGTAGTTTGAATGAACTTATTGATATTTGTTTCTGCTGTCGTTTATCAGCATTCGTGACGCTACGGGTGGGCGCCGCCTACCCACCCCTAAAAAAGTATTTAAACGCAGTTCGAACACGTCGCGAGATAAACCGTCTAAGTTTTTAGAAAACTTCTGTAAACGTGCGTGAATTTTTCCAATTCACAGAAATTTTGTTACGTGAACTTATATAAAGTGAATTTTTTGTTAAATTTAGTTGTACTGCTTGGAAATGGAGGGAGTCTTCTGGGCGAATGTCTAGAAATACACTATTTCAATAATTATAATTTAAAAAAGAGAGACAGAGGGAGGTATTCCTTCTCAAGCTACAAACTGAATTCATAATAGCCTTATGACAGCAATATTAAAGAAAAGACTAAAAAACAAAACAAAAAAGAAACCATAAGTAAATTAAAATTGCGAAGAAATAACTTGTTTAAAAGCCGTGGAGATTCGTATTCATTAGTTCTACATCCATTGAATAAATTCTACGTACAGTATGTACCTTCGAATTCATTTTTATTTGGCTGGACATCATCAGCGTTGGGTAAATTCTTTTTATGGGGCTGAACATCATCAGCGTCGGGAAATTTCTTTTTATGGGGCTCAACATCATCAGCGTCGGGCAAAATAAACTTGAACGGAATTTTTAGCCACAATTTTTGCGAAGCAGTTAAAAAGTTCTGCCCCCTCCCTCCCCCTTTCCTGTATGCTGCTTTGGCCCCAGTTCTGAGCTGCTGGCGTCTTATTAGTACTCATCTGTCTTTCTCTCCTGTTACAAATTTATCACATTTTATTATGTAAGTGTTTTATTCCTTCAGAAAAATATGTGGGTAAAAATGTTAAGTAATATTTTTTTTGCTTGCTATTTTACACACACTCACTCACTCACTCACGCAGCACACGTGTAGGTAAACTCTGTTAAGAGTTTTTTTTTCTGAAATGTTATTCCTGTCATGATAGTTCAGAAAAATAATCCTTGTGTGGTAGAAATTTCAATTTGATTTTTAAATTTCTACACTTTTTAATTTCTTCCTGTCTAAATCTTCTACACGGATTTGTTTAACAGATGTAAATCTAGCAATAGGGCTGCAAAGTGGTGTGTTCAGGGGAACCAAAAGTTTTCCACTTCATTAATTTTCTGTCGGGCGTCATCAAATTTATGAATGTACAGAACTTTAAAAAAAGAAGTTTAAAGGGTAAAAAAAAGCGGCTTCACACACACACACACACACACACACCGTGGATTCGGGGAAGCATTAATTCCAGCTCACTAGTTCTCGAGTCTGCCAAGGACCGTAGCAAAAATTGTAATTTTTGCCAGAAATATGAAGAATTTTTAATTATGGTACCCGTAAAAAAATTTCATGTTAACTGACAAGAAAAAAATTGTGCTCTTTAGCAGCGATGAAACTAAAAGTTACGGTGTGTAAATTTTCTCGCACTTGGTGTCTAGAACCAGTAGTGTAAAAATATATATTTTTGTTAATTTGCAAGACCTATTTTTTTTTTCTTCCACGCAGTTTTCTTTTTCAGTTCGTCAGGGGTTTCACCAATGGAAGGGGGAGAGCCAGCACCGTGAGACAAGCGTACCACCCATGCCTCATGGGGACTCGAACCCAGGCCCAGCTTGAATTCACCAGAAACCTGCGTGTCAGATGACTCTGTCAATGGAGCAGCATATTCCGTTAAGCTGCTTTGACCATAATTTGTTTGCAGTGTTATCGGAATATCATTGTTGATCATTTTTAAAAGTGCAGTATCGATTTAAATGCTAGCTTTCACGAGTGGAAGGATACTAGTAATGTCTTCAAAAGCATGTCTCTGATGTTGCCCCCCTCTATCATTGGAAATTCGGTTCTTATGGTAAAGGCGATATTTGTTTTATGTCATTAATTTCGTTATTCCTTC
Source organism: Macrothele yani (assembly GCA_039090855.1). Classification (NCBI taxonomy): domain Eukaryota; kingdom Metazoa; phylum Arthropoda; class Arachnida; order Araneae; family Macrothelidae; genus Macrothele; species Macrothele yani. The sequence goes on along the minus strand of CM076993.1, from coordinate 137,787,864 downwards.
CTTGAATTCCAATTTAGCACCCTTTGAGAAATACATAGGAACTTGCAGGTGACAATGTGTGTGAGCTCGTGGCTGCGTCCAAGGTGTGATCTTACTATCCGCGCTACTTACACACCGTAGGTTATGGGTGTGTGCTGTGTAAAGTGGTCACTCAGTGCCGATGCACGGACCACACAGTTTTCTCGAAATTGGCTCAAAGACAGAGGCTGTGTCTGTCCTGGTTAAATTAAGTGTTTTCAAGTTCGAAGACTTAGATCTTGGCAAGGTAAAGACACTATTAAAGTAACTGAGTCTAGCGCCAGTTTTACACCTACAGCGAGAGGCGGAAGGCAGGCAGTCCGTGAAATGTTTCTAGGCCATGACGTCATATGACACCGGGTGTTTTGTCTGTAGCTTTTTCGAGGCTAAAGTCGGCATTACCCCGTCTTGTTTTCTAACCCATGAAGAACTGTTGATTCTTATTTGTGTAGCTTTGGGAATGAAAGAAAGGACAGAACAACCTTGCGAGTGTGGGGCCTCGGTAGATTCGTATCCCCCCCTTTCCCGAAACTTGGGTTTTCTATGTTTTAAAAGATTCCGTGAGAGAATGCATCATCATCTAAGAATTACATACTGTAAATAAAGAATCTTTAAGAAAAATTATATAATTTGCTTGAAAAATAGTGTTTCAGAAATAAACAAGAAAGATGACACCGAATTTTCGGGTGTAATAAGCACGTTTTTTGAATCCGTTCTGACGCAAATTACATTTATCAAAGCTATTCAAAGTCAATGAAACCCTTATGGAAAACAGTGTATCTGACGGAAAAAAGAAGTTTTTCAATCTGTTTTTTAATCCCTTAGACATTGCTGTAAACAGAATCGTGAGCTTACGCCTTCTGGTTGCAGACTTGTGCTTTAAGAAAAACATGAATTCATATGAGAAACATTTCGCCCCGGAAACGCTCTCCAACACCGAAATAATTTTTCAAATCGGACTCTTAGAAACAGAGATATCGACAAAAATAAGATGTGACTTTACGTCCCCTGGTGGGAAAACCATGCATTATTTTAGGAAGAAAGTATTCTCAAAAGGTTTTTCCATATGAGCGGTATCGGTCTAAGAAAAAAATTTAGTTGAGTTTTCAGGAGCCCAGATTTTGCTACAAATACATCAGAAGCAGAAATTAACACTTATGCCCCCTAGTGGCCAATTCTTTACCAAACATTAGAAATTATGTAAAAAATATTTTCCATCAGGTCTTGTATGCGATACAGGAAGAATTTTTCAAATCGGAGTTTTAGAAGCAGAAATAACGTAGAAAACGCAATTTACCTTTGTGTCCCCTAGCGGAAAGTCTATGATTTACTTGAAAATTTTTAATTTATAGGAAAAACATTTCGCATCGGAAACACTATCCAACAAAGAAGGAATATTTCAAATCGGACTCCTAGAAGTAGAGATATTGACAAAAATAAGATATAAAACTACGCCCCTGGCGTAGAACCCATGCATTATTTCAAGAAGAAAATGTTCCTAAAAGGTTTGTCGACATGAGTAGTATCGGTCAACAAACGACTTTTTTTTGCAGTCGAGAATTTAGAAGCTCATATTTTGCTGCAAATACATCAGAGGCGGAAATTAAGACTTTCGCCACCTGGTGGCCAAACCATTTTTTACAAAAATTAGAAATTACATTCAAAGGATTTCCCATCAGGAGCTGTATACGGTGCAGAAAAAAAAAAATTTTTTTTTCAAATCGGAGATTTAGAAGTAAAGATGCAGGGGAAGGCAATTTACCTTTACGCCCGCTAGCGGAAAGTCTACGAATTACTTGAAAATTTTGAAATTATATGAAAAACGTGTCACACTGGCATAGATGCCAACTAGTACGGATTTTCCGTAATTTTACGGATTTTTGGTTGCTGTGACGGAAGTACGGAAACACCGCTGAAATTACGGAAAATCGCCATTTGATTTAATTTTCTGAGATAGAAAGCAAATTTTCATCAACTTAAAATTTTTTGTTGGTTCTTCAAGTTTTTCTGGGGAAAAAAAAATGAAATGCTACATTCAGGGCTGCCAGACCTGCGCCAATTGCGCCAGCCCGCGCCAAAACGTTGTTCTTGCGCCATTCTGCTAAAAAATCGCCATTTCGACGAAATCTGCGCCGAAAGTTAAAATTTACCGCTCATCGATATTTTAGCGTTTACTTACGACATTCGAAATCGATTCAGCGGTTAATTCGTACGTGAGATTCTTCCGCGGATTCCCCTCCGGTTTTTTTTGTTGTTGTTGTTTTTTGTCATTTTCGAGATCTATGCAAAAGTGAAGAAATTTTCGGGATATTAGTTGGGGGAGGGGGTCGTATTCCGTCTGGGGACGTTGTTTTGTCTTTTTAAACGTTCGGAAACGGAAGTTAAACGAAGTGCCGATTTTTCCCGTAATCGAATTTTTTTTCTCTCGCGATGTTGCTTCTGTTCAGTATTGTTAAATATAATTTCATTGCATAATTTCAGCTTGAAATTGTAGGCAACGATTTCCGAAAACGGAAATTTGGCCGCCCGAAAATTTCCCCGTAATCTTCGGCGACGAGATTCTCACGCTGATTCGAGGAATTCCGTCTTTTTTTGTTATCATTTGGACCATGTACGAAATCGATGCATAACTGAACTTAAATTTTGGGAGGATTGGTGGGGGGGTGGGGGGTCGTTTTCTCCGTCGAAGGACGGAATTTCATCCTTCGAAAACGGAAAGTCGACGGAGGTAAGATTTCTCTGGTAATCGTAAATTTTTTTTCTCGCGATGTTTCCTCTACCCAGTATTGTTAGATATAATTTTATTCCATAAATATTTGTATTTCAGCTTGAAAATGTTGGATAAATTTCCGAAAACTGAAAGCTTGAAAAACCTTTATTTCAAGCCATGTTTCCCGATTCAGCGATCGCAAAAAAATATTCGTGTTTAAGAACTGTGCTGTTACTTCTGGGAGAATGGATAAAGTGTGGCACAGAATTTCTTTAATGAAAAATAAAAGTGGCCAGTTGAAGTATGAATCATTAAGCAAAATTATGAAAATTATTTTAATAGTCCCTCATAGCAATGAGAGTACAGAAAGAATTTTCAGTACTGTGAAAAAAACCACGAATGAATTCAGACCTAATTTAAGTACTCATGTGCTGTCTTCTTTATTAGTAGAAAAAATAAACAGCATTGCACACAGTGAACTATGCTATTAGAAGAAGTTTTCGCAAATTGAACTAAGGAAGGCCAAAATGGCAACTACAGCCAGTTTATTATAATAATTTGGCCAACATTCCAAGGAATAATTTTTCTTCATGTCTGGAGGTAATTTATTATATTTTTCTGGTAGACAGTATTTTAAATTTTTCCACTAGCAAATTATTTTTTATTGTATTATTATTATTAGTATTATTATAATTATTTTGTTAATAGTTCTGACAGATTAACATGTGTTGCAGTGTTAAATACCCAAATTTGCCACTGTAGACTTGGATTACTGAAAATTACTGAAAAAAAAATTGTTACTGAAAATTACTGAAAAATGAACATGTTGGTTACTGAAAACTACTTTTAGAGGTTGGCATCTATGCACTGGAAACACTATCCAACAAAGAAAGAATTTTTCAAATCGGACCCCTAGAAGTAGAGATATTGACAAAAATAAGATATACATCTACGCCTCCAGGCGGAGAAACTGTGGAATATTTTAAGAAGAAAATATTCCGAAAAGGTTTATTGATGTGAGTGACATCAGTCCACGAAAGAATGTTTTCAATCGATATTTTAGAAGCTCAGATTTTATGGCAAATACATCAGAAGCAAAATTTAACACTTACGCCCCCTGGTAGCCAAAGTATTCTTTACCAAAAATTTGAAAGTATATGCAAAAGAATTTCCATTAGGAGGTGTATCCGCTGAAGAATTTTTTTTTTCAAATCGGAGTTTTAGAAGAAGAGTTATCGGGAAAAATGTAATTTACTTTTACACCCCCTAGCGGAAAATCTATGCGTAGTTTGAAAAAGTAACTATATCTAAAATACTTTTCTTCATAAATGGGATCGAAAGATAAAATATTTTTTTCAATCGGATGTTCAGAAGCTAATATGTGGAATAAAACGTATTTTTGAATTCGACATCATCTGCATTTTTACGCCCTCTAGCGGCGAAATTGTACATCGTAAAAAAAAAAAAAGACGAAAGGAAGGAACATCATTTGCATATTTCAAGCTTCCCAATGCAAAAAGAATTTTTCAAATCGGACAATAGTTGCAGAGATATCGTGGGTACAGAGGGTCGGACAAACCGGTAACATAAGCACGATCTTTTTTTACAAAAGACGTGCTAAAAGTGATTTAAGTATTATTTTTCTGTATTTGTTTCCAAACTTACAAAACACCCGTGATATAGGCTTATTCCTATTTAAATATGCCTATGTATCACTGCGATAAACCATGGTAGATTACTGTAGGGAATGATAGCTTAAGGTAGATCTTGGTTCCTCAAAGTTTGGCCACCCCCGCCTTACATGGTAAATAAAAGCTAGCCAAACTGTTTACTTGGTAGTCTTCTCAGTCAGCCTGCAAAGACGGTACGAGACGGTCGAACTAGCGGTTTTATTCAGGAACCCTGGTTGCGAAATTCGATCCTCTTAGTCAAAGGTAATATATTCGCAGATATTTCTTGATATAGTTTTTATTTGAATGCCCTGGGCTTCACAGCTCGTCTGGATAATCAGGAATATATGCCACTGAATATCTTACAATGTGTTACATACGTTTCATAAGAGCTGGGATTAATGCAAAAAATAAATCATTTGTGTAATTCACCTTTTTGTATATGTGCAGTCCTGAATGTCATGCTGAGAATGAAGATATACAGATCATCCTCAGAATTTAAGTCTTAAAAAAAAAAGTGGCTACGTTTCAGAAAAAGTAGCTGCAGTAAGCTATTTTTTCAAGAATGTAGTTGTAGTTAACTGCTTTTAAAAAGTAGCTTTCCATTTACTGCTATCTTGGCAGAAGTTGACAGGAAGCTGATGCAGTGACTTACCTGGAACGTGAAGGTTCGTCCGCTGCGCCGGTGGCGTATTGGTCTAAGCGATGGCCTCTGATCATTCGTCCGAAAGGGGTCCGGGTTCGAATCCCGGTGAGGCATGGATGTTGTGTTTGTCTTACGGCCCTGTCTCTCTACCTTTCCTAGAATCAGTATCCCTAAATTAAAGACTGGAGTTGCTCACGGTGGTCGTTAAACCTCCAATCAAAAAAAAAAAAAAAAAAGAAAAAGGTACGTCCAGCTAATATGTCAGATTTTCGTATATGCAGACCAGCTAGCTAGCGGTATGTGCGCACACGACAAAAGAGGGAGACAAAAAAAAAAAAAAAAAAAAAACAAGAAGAAAAAACGAAAGCTCATGATACGGTCAAAGAATATAAGCACCAATATATGCAACTGTAGCAGCCACGTGAGCTAATGGCGGTTTGCCTTGTCCTTTGTAAAGGGTGTGCAGATTATTCGGCTGCGATACTCATGTAAACATGGGGAAAACGAAGAATTTGTTGGATTCGAGTACGGCCAAATCCTAGGTTCGATTTGACTTTTCCGCTAAACATGCGCCTAGTCGCCACGTTTAATGAAACAAAAGAAATTACTGGTTTCTTTCTCAAAAATAACCATTTTAAAGGTGTTTAGCGACTGGAAGACAAGCAGATCTCCCTCTCCCTTACATCTAAAAGGAATACATGTGGCCCAAAAAGCAGACTTAAAGAGTATGACCGTCGTGCAGCGAAAACTGTAAGGAAGAACAGGTCTTACAGTGTGCAGCAACTGACTGCTGAACCCATTTAAGGCCACGAACGGCTCATTTCGACGCAAAGAAATTGGGCCTTGAGAGTTGCCCATTCGGTAGCTACTAACTTCAGCAAAAAATACCAGTAAAATCCGTTTACGGTGGTGCAGAAAGAGCCGTTAACAGCCAGTAGAGTAATGGAAGAAAGTGGTGTATTCACATAATCAAGATGTACATTGTTTTGCACTGATAGTCTGCCGAGTGTGTGGCGAGAGCTTCATGAAGGTATATGGACCCAGCATACCACGTGAACATAATCCAAGCATCTGCAGGTGGCACCAATCTATGGGGGGACGCTCTGTTGGCACGAACTGGGTCCTCTGATACCAGTGGAAGGTATGATGACGGCCAGAGAATACCTGAGTCTTGTAGCAGACCAATCACACCCTGCAAAGTTGCTTTTTTCCTACATGTGATAGCATCTTGACGGATGACAGTGCAACAGCACATTGTGCTAGAGTCGTGCAAGAATGGTTTGATGAGCACAAGCTGGACTTCCCTTGTCTACCTTGACCTGCAGTGTCCTCTGAGCTTAATCCTCTTGAAAATGTATGAGGCCTGCTGTAAAGAGTTGTTCAGCGTCGATATCCGCTTCCGTACACTAACAAAGTTGCACGATGTTTTGCTGTGCAAAATGGCTATCTTTGGGCCAAAACAAACTCGAGCAGCTCTGAGAATCCATGCCGCGTCGCATACTTGTTGTCATTCGGAATAAAGATGGCCGTATTTGATACTAAATAGAGGTTCGTATTTTTTTTTTAGCAGTGTGTGTATATTACAATAATATGTACAATAATATTTAATTGTACATCTTTTCGAGACAAAACGTTGATATGTGAATACATACTAATAAATTATGAAATCTCAAATAGCTTTTTAATAAGATCCTTACTCTGGTAATCTGTTCTTGGTCGCAGTAATACGCCTTTTAACTTTTCACGACCTAAAAACACGGCTTGGGGAAACTGCTTCTGAGAAGGGCAGGGACTGAATACCGCACGTGCCCAGGCCTTGCCTTCCCCACCTTAGCAGGACACCCTTTTCAAAAATTGTTTGTAGAAACGATCTAACCGTTATAGAACTTCTTTTCATTATTTAATGGTGAAGGCAATATTTAATGTGTAGTTTTGCAGCACCCTCTTAGAGGTCAATCCCCAAAGCTTAGGAATAGTGTCGGTTTCCACAAAACCCTTTGTTACTATTATCTAAAATTGCTGCCTTACTTTCAGACCACAGTCGGTTTTGATTTAGAATTTAGATTATTAAAAGCACAATCAATTGTTCTTTAGAATTTAGAGTACTTGATTATTAAAAATTATTACGAATTCGTAAATTTTTAATCAAACTGTACAACTTTTCAGCTATTACACAATCAAGTTTGTAGGATGAAATATGAAACAGCTTCTTCATTTGATGCAAAGATTGATAAAGGAAATATACATATATCATGTCGGCATCACGTGACATCTGCGTCAAACATTAGTGAAAAATTTGTTTCGATGGAGGCGTCGCCCTTTTCCTGGCCTCGGGCCCCCGGGTGTCTCGAATAGGCCCTGGTTATGTGTGCATGCTTACTGCCATTAACAGGTTTGCGACTCCAACAAACTTGTAACTAAATGTTTAGCAAATTATTTTGTTTGGCGCAATATATATGTTAATACCGGGTATTCCCACCAAGCAAATACGTTTTGCTACACGAACTATGCGCCGCCCCGGTGGCGCAGTGGTCTAAGCGATGGCCTCTGATCATTAGTCCGAAATGGGTCCGGGTTCGAATCCCGTGAGGCATGGATGTTGTGTTTGTCTTACGGCACTGGCTCTCTCCCTTCCCTGGAACCAGTGGCCCTAAATTAGGGACGGGCAACTGCTTATAGCCCATTGAGTTGCTCACGGTGGTCGTTAAACCTCCAATAAAAAAAAAAAACAAAAAAAAACACGGACTATGCACGACCGTATGCCTTTGTCTTTCCTGCGCATTGCCGTTCCATTTCCCACGTGCAGCATCAGGCCATTTCGACATCCATATTGGAGTTGTAGGTTACGACTTAGAAGTCTGGCCGGCTCTGGCCTTTGCTCATTTCTAAGTTGGGAAAACGGGCCGGGCGTTCAATATTTAATGTAAAACAGACACGGGCCAAACAGGGTTATTGAGCCACCCGCTCGCAGACAAGGGCTGTCGCAGACGATCTTTTTATTGTTCTGGTCGGCAGCACTTTGTTCTCTAGATGTGTGAAAAGCTTTTAAGTTGTCTTAAATGGCACGGGAGATATGGGCTGAGAGAAACTTACTTCTGTGTATAAATATGTGCCGTATTTTCCCCATTTGTATTATCAGGCAGCCGTTTTCAAAACTTTTGTGACACTATTTAGCTGGGCAGTCTGTCGTTGTTTTCCCTTAGCATATGCTCAGTTCAGTGTTGCTGATAAATACTCTTCCATGCTTATTATGGAGTTTAAGAAAGCGAAAGATTTTCGCGAAAAAATCGCTCCCATAGAATATGTGCTTGTAGACAATATAAAGGGGAAAAGCGATATTTGGAAGTATTTTAAATTACTGTCCCGTTCTGAAACTAGTCGGCCGGTAAACGTTGTGCAGTGCACATAATGCAAAAACTTTTTGAGTTACGATAGTACAAAGTCTGGAACATCGCATCTTAAGCGGCACAAATGTGCTCTCCCCCCCCCCTCCCACACACACACACGAGAGACATATAGGGTTCCAGCGATATTATATGCCAGTATAGAGAACATTCTGGTCCGGCACTAGGGAATGACAATTTGAAAACCCAGAAAATTTGAAAGGCATTGAAATTGTCCTTTTCATGCAATATTTTTTAGTATAGTATACAAGCCCCCCCCGTCCCTCCTCGGACGTCACGTGACTTATACAGCGTCTCAGAAATATTCTGAATTAACGTTTTTTGTAATAGAATACGTGTAGCAATTAAGAAAACGAAAACTCTTCAGAAGTCGAATGACCGAGTGCACCAGGTGCCAAATTCGTGTTTTGGTCATTGTCGAAATTTTACGGGCCGGCCTGGGCCTTGAAAACAGGAGAAATATACGAGCCGGGCCGGGCTTTAATTAAAAAAATTGAAACTGACCGGGTCTTGGACGTGCGGGCTTGGGCCGGGCTTTCCAAATTAAGGCCCAACCTCTAGGTTGCGTTGGGGATTATTTGTTCTGTATGTTCGTTTCGTTATAGTAATTATAGAGTTTTCAGGTGCAACACAGAGTTGGCCTTGCCAAGTGAGATTATTCAGGTTTTTGAAGGTAGAAGTCCAGATGCATATAATTACATAAGTTATTTTACGATGCAGCAAATGTTTTATGTCCGCGTTAAGTAAAACTTTTGTGGTGAGTTTTCGCGCAGGTTCGTAAACTTGTTGCAGTATCGTATTTGGGGTTGTTGAAAACGATTAAGCCTATGACTGTGCATATGTCTCGTTTCACCGAAATGAGATTTTCGTGTAGGTTTTTTGAGCAGATTTGAATATTTGTTGCCATATTGTTTTGAAAGTTCCTGAAAATTAAGCTAATGTCTGTACGTATTTCACGTTTCAGAAAAAAGAGGTACTTCGCGTGATTTCGGTAATTTTTAGTTGAAAATTAGTCGTGTTAATAACAATCACCAGAACAGGAAAGATTTCTTACTTTGCTACATGATAATAGGGTAGGTTTTTTACCTTACATGTTATTCTACCAGTGCACTTTAAACCAGCTAGTAATCTTTGTTGAAGTACGTTTATTTGCTAGAATATTGTCTGGAGCAAAAAACATGTTGAGTTAGACCAAGCAAAACTGTTCCTAGGGCAGCAAGAACTGCTTGCCATAGGAACCAGAAATCTTTTGCTGTTGCAATCTATTATAGAACTTAGCGAATCCAGTTTGTACGCATAGCATGGCTATTTGCTGTGCCTAATTTCATTAGCGAAATTTGCTACCGCTGCAGTTTTTTGTTGTTGTAGCAAAGTTTTTTTTTTTTTTGGTCTAAGTCAACTCCGCGAATAGTATGGGGCGACTTACCGCCGACCGCTTGTGACGAAAATAGGTCCCAGTTGAAATCATTATAGCGTTAAAAATGCGTGCCGCGCACTTATCATATTAGCATATTCGTAAACAGCATGGAGTCCAATTCGCGTACTGCGCAATACATCGTGCGCGCGACGCTCTCCCCTCGCTCCCTGTGTGCGGGGGAGATGATGCAATATTTCTGGGTGTGCCACCGCGTTTGACCATCACCCCTAATAGCTAAGCTATTAGGGGGTGATGGTTTGACACGGTCTATCTCGGCAACCGTGAGCGCAACACGACTGTGCGTGGTATCGTTTTAAAGCTCTCGACGATATCTATTCAAATATACGAAGAATATTTCGCAGTGGGGTGAACTGAAAATTTAAAAAATTGTTTTTTGTGAACCGGTGAACACTTTTGACAATATCGCGGTTTACTTGGACAACTGTGAGTGCAAAACGACTGTGCGTGATATCGTTTTAAAGCTCTCGACGAGATCTATTCAAATATACGGAGAACATTTAAAAAATTGTTTTCGTGTGAACGGGTTAACATTTTCGGCAGTGCCGCGGAATTTGTAGAAGGAACGCAAGCAAAAGTGGAAAAAATCAAAACGAGGGGCAAGAGCAAGTGATGAGGAATTTAAGAATCCCAAGAAGACAGAGCACCACGTTTTGTAATTCGTGTATCGGTCCGCTTTGTGTTCGCAATGTATCCAGCATTATTCGTAAAAATTATGTAAAGCTACTTTTCATATCATAGACCTGTGTTGGTTATAACAAATTAAATAAACGCTTTGAAACCATACTCGACTAGCTCTTTTCAGCTCTCCGATCTGCAAAGCAGCTTTACATAATTTTACATTCCAAACTGACGGCTGAATCAAAACTGAGCCTACTTGGTTTTTTTTTGGTTTTTTTTTCAGTGTAAGTTTGATCTTTTGCAGTTTGAATTTGAACTGGAACCATCTGGATGGTGGTATCGCTATAATGTGTGCTGTGTTAGTAACACTTTCGATTATTTAGAAAGACGACTATGTGAAATATTAAACTCCCAGGTACCGAACCATTCAGGTTGAGTTTTTTTTGTTTTTTTAAGAGACTATTTACGGAAGCAACGTAGCATCAGAATTGAATTCAATTAACAAACAAGCATCCCGACATTGGAACGTTCTGGATTATTCTGATGAGATTGTGTCGCATGACATGCATAAAATGAATTCAGCGTAGTAGTTACTCTGAACCAAGTAAAATGCTTTGTATTTCAGTGTTTTACTTGTTAATACTGTGCGCATTCTTCTGCTTAATGTCTGCGCCATATTGATCAGTGGTTGTGCTTCGTCGTTCAATTGGCAGTCATCACGATCAAAACGAAATACTGTGCAGAAAATTAACCACCTGACCCTCCGCAGTGTATTTCGGCGGCCCTTTTGAAGCATGGTATGGGCCCGAAAATCGCCGCAGGTAATGGCGGGAATTTGGCGCTTTGTTCCCCAGGAACTCGAGAAAATCTTCAGCTTGGTACGTCGAAATAACATAAGACTTATCAATGCCGGCGTTTCTGTTTTCATTTCTCTCTCTCTCTCTCTCTCTTTTCTTTTCTTTTCTTTTCTTTTCTTTTCTTTTTTTGTAGCCTATTTTTTAGCTCCTGTTGCTTTTTAACTAATTCGTCCGTGAACGATATTACTTCGTAAGTGGCGAATGCCGTTAACTGGAGATAATTAGGTTTGCTTTAAACCGCTATGCGATGACAAGTAACTGCGGAGTGAAAAAAAGGCGCATTTGCGACTCAGGTTAATGAACCATGTTTACAGGTTGGAGACAACAATAAAAGAAGCGAAAGGGAAGTCTTGATCTCAGACGCGCCACCCGACGCACGCAGGCACGTGACAGTTTGCCAGCTATTGTTAAGTGATAAGTGATCTCCGTGTGTCCCAAGTTAAAACCAACTTCACCACCATCATCATCAAATACCTTCTCGGATAAAAAGAGCTGAACTAAAATAAAGGTGTTCCATCTTTTCTAATAAAGCCCTTCCGTATATGCAGTATTCCACGGAATACCCATTAGTTGGCTCTCTCTCTCTATAACGTGGCACTTCAACCTATCTGGTAACTACTCCTATCGCAACTCGTGTTCCATCCCGAAACAAGAGCTCGTTCGTCACATGGGGTAGCATAAATCTCTCGATTATAGCTGCTGTAAAAATCTGCTTTTTCCTTTCTACTTCCGTCTTTTTTGACTGTAATTACCTACCTGATCACGAATTCACACCTTTCTTTCTTTTGTAGTTTACGTTTCCCCCACCCCCTTCTGATTTTCTTTAAACCAACATGTTGAACACAGTGCCCCGAAGTTTGTAGGGATTTTGCTTAGTTAGTAGCTTATGTGGTTCATTTATTTTTGTACGTGAAAACAATTACGCGTGTTGTGATTTCTGCTTTATCTGAACCCAGTCAGACATTTTACCTAAGTCGGCTTTTATATACATATTTACTTCAAAAATTGTCGTTACTGTCAAGGTTTTGCAGTTTGTCGGAGGTGTTCTGTGATTTGTGAATATGTGCATGCAGGAAAACTGTTGCTATCGGGTATCTGTATGATATTTTTGCTTTTATAAATTTAGCTCTGCAAATTTATGGAAGTGTGTGTCTGAAAGCAAAATCAGTTTACCCTCATCTGTAATTTAAATTCATCTCTGTATCATGTTTAGATAATCGTTCCTTTTCGTATTTCCCGTATACAGATATTCATTTAGTTTCTATTTTCATTCTTTGGAGCTGTTTCAAAGAATTTTCTCGTGCCTCTCTCGAAGTTTCCTATTTTTCTGTTGGACGTTTGTTTAATTGGATATTCTTAGGAAATTGTGAAATCATGTTGCATTTTATGTACCAAGAAACCTTCCCCCACCCCCATTTTTTTAATCTATTTTGTTTGTGTTTTGGCGCGTTGCATTCGTGGTACCGGTCTGTAAAGAAGTGCTGCTTTATTCACCAGTTTTGAAATATAGCTTTTTTATTTCAGATTGGAATACTGTAATTCTGTTTGCTAAAATTGTATACTGTAGTAGTAGTAGTAAGTGGTAGTAGTATTTTGTAATGGTTTTGTAGTCACCGATACGCATACGGTAGTTAAATGGTACCTACGCCGTTGGGATTAGTATGGCATATTCATCAGAACAGTTAGTTTTTTCGATAATCCGTAACAGTAGTTTGAAGTCGAGCATTGTCTTGCTGGATTTTGGCATCGTCTCCCCGATGCTCGAGTGGTGTGAAACGCGGGCTTCGGATCAGTCGCCCAAAATGGGCCCGGATTCAAGTCCTATATGAGGCATAGGTGATGTGCTTGTCCCCCTCGCTGCCTGCGTCCCTTTCCTGGAGCCACTGGTTCTAAATTAGTGACCGGCGACTACTTGTTGCTTATAGCGCCTTTCAGTTAGTTGCACATGGCAGGCGTTGAAACCTGAAAAAAGATTAAAGAAAAATAATCGATATTGTCACATGTGACTGCAGATGTCTTATTAGTCTGTCTGCGACACTCCGTGTCACAGTTGACGGGTCACTGTTCCCATAGCTCTTCCAAGTGGCTGATATTAAATATGCTTCCGAAATTCATAAAGTTTTTTAGCTTAGTCTTGCTGGACGTGGGCTCATATCTCGGGTAACACATTAATGGTCGTGTTACCCGAGATATGAACCCACGTCCTGAGAAAGACTAGAATGGATCTCACCATTCTCTAAATCAACGTCGGGCGATTCTGTTTTTTTTTTTTTTGTTTTTTTTTTCTTTTCTATTCATTATCTAGGCTTACATGGGAACAGTTAATTAAAAAACAAGTAGTCTTACCATTGGTGTGACTGGTAATAGTGGCGTGACTTCGTAAAACAAACTATTAAACTAACAAAAAAAAAGCAGATGTAAAGTAAAGAAAATGCCAACACTTCTGGAAACTATTACTGTATTTCCGCGTTTCTTTTCTGGTGTGCGACAAAAATAAGTTAATATTTCTTTCCCGGAATCATTCTTGCGGTCAAACGAAGATCCTGCGAATTGACAATCATGTTTTTGTTTGCATGACGAATAATTCTGGGAAGGTCGTAAAAAAAAGATATTTCCCGAGAGGTATTAACCGATCTAAGATATGGGGTGTTTGGAACTTTAGGCAGAAGTTGCGTCCTTTAAAGGGCGGAGTGGCAATTTAATGGCATTAGTTGCAATACGAACTGAGATTCTCATTCATTTTTTTTTAGTTCCATAATTAAGCCTATTCTACAAATAATAGTTAAGTCCTGAATCACACATAATTCATACCTGGTTCGAGTAGTGCGGAAGCAGGACGCACTGGATGTCAACTCTGAGTAAAGACGTTATACAGTAGTCTTTTTCTTGGTTACCCAGTCCAAGGACTGGTTGTTCAGTAGATGCACTCTGTCTCTCCATTCCTTTCTATTCTCCGCCGTTCTCTTCAAGTCATAGTATGTCCTAGGATTGGTGTCTTGGAGTAATTGTGCCACAAAACCATTCCTTGGCCGTCCTCTTCCTTTCTTGCCTTGAATTTTCCCTTCCGAAACTTTCAGAATCGGGCCTCCATCGCGCAATGTGTGTCCTATCCATAACATTCTTCTTCTTTTTAACACGTTGATCAGTTTCCTGGGTTCTCCCGCTCTCTCCAAGACCTCTTCATTAGTCTTTCTATCGAGCCAGCTTATTATTCTCTCCATTCTTCTATACCTCCACATCTCAAATGCCTCCAGCCTTTTCACTTCCCTCTTGGTCATTGTCTATGTCTCAGAACCTTAGAGAGCTACTGGCCAAACATATGTCTTTAAAATTCTCTTCCTCAGTTTTAGATCTATGTTTTTGGCTGTCAGTAGTCTGTGTTTCTCTCTAAAAGCCTTTTTTGCCATCCCCAGTCTCATTCTAATTTCCTTTTGACATCTCGCATCTTCAGTAATAATTTGACTCAAATAGCAAAGTGATTTAACTTGTTCGATGTATTGTCCTTCAATTTTAAGGAAAGCCTGTTTTGGATCTTTCCCTATTACCATTAGTTTTGTCTAATTTTTATTTATCTTCATTCCATAGATATCCGCATTTTTTAGTATTTTTGACATCATGCGCATTGATTTGATCCTGAAACCATTATTGCCTGGTCATCAGCAAACTTAATGGCCTGAATTCTCTTTCCATTAACCCAAACTCCTTCACTGGCGCTCCCAAAGGCCTGATCCATCATAACTTCGGCATAAATACCAAAAAGGCCAGGTGACAACAAGCATCCCTGCCTTACACCTTTATTTATTGAGACTGGATCAGTCATTCCCTCTTGAATTGAAATCAATGCTTCCTGTTTTACATAGGGATTTTTGATAAGCTGGATACTGTTATCATCTATGCCGAGTCACTCTAGGATTGGAAAAATTTTGTCCAAGGCACTCTGTCGAAGGCCTTCTCATAATCAATGAAACATATATAAAGTGAGCACCCCCTGTCGATCATTCTTTCAGCCAAGAATCTGAGGGTGCCAACCGCACCCCTAGTACCCTTTCCTCTTCTACAGTAAATCCAAATCGGTACTCTCCCAACGCCTCTTCCACCTTAAAATCCAATCTCTTTTTAATAATCTTCAGCAGAATCTTGGATGCATGCGAAATTGAACTTATGGTTCTGTATTGTTCACACTCTGTTGCCTTAGGTTTCTTTGGTATAGGAATAATTATGAAGGTTGTATGGTCAGCAGGCCAAATTTCTTTTTGATAGCAACAATTTACAAAGACGAATAATTATTTAACTAAAGCTTCTCCAGATGCTTTAAGTAGTTCGATGGGTATCTCATCTACTCCTGGAGCTTTGTTGTTTGGAATTGATCTAAACGCGTCCTCAAATTCTTCTCTTGTAATTTTCTGAACCCTCTCCATTCCATCATTGACTAAGTCTGAATTTGACCGATGTCATTCTTGTTCCTTCTCCTCATTATATAGTTCTGACACATATTCTTTCCACCTATCTTTTTTCTGCTTTGGGTCAGTCAGGTGCTTTTCCTGTTTGTTTCGGGTGGTACGGGATTGCATTGCTCTCTTCCTCTGTGCCGTGCTTTTGATAGCCTTGTGAACAAGGTGGTTTTCCATTTCCTCTATTTCTTCACAACGATCCATCTACCATTTTTCTCTCGCCTCGCATTTTTACATTCCCTATCCACTTCATTTTTTAATTTCTTATGCATGAATACTCCTTGCTCTGTGTTAAAAATTTTTCATTTGCGTCTTTCTTCCGTTTTGATTATCACCTCCGTTGTCAGCCATTTCCATCTAATTTCTAAGTTTTGTCTTCCGATTGTTTCCTTAGCAGCATCTATTAGTATATTTTTTATCATCTTTCAATGCTGTTCAGGTTCTTGAATGTCCATTTGAACTGCTTCAATACCATTTAAAATCTTGGTCTGATAATTAAGCCTTATATTTTTATGTCTTAACGCCTCCAGATTAAATTTCATTCTTCTCTGTTTTTTTCTATCGTCTTCCATTTAAAATGATAAGTCATCATAAGGAGGTTATGATCGGGATCAACATCTGCTCCCGGGTAGGCTATCGACTTTTTCACCTGATTTCTATAACTTCTCTTAACCACAATGTAATCAATTTGTTACCTATTCCTATCCCCGGGCTTTTCCATGTGTATCTTCTCCGTCTATGAACTTGATTCCACGTATTTGTAATTACTAATTTTTCTTGTTCACAGAAGTTGATCAACCTTTGACCTCTCTCATTTCTCAGTCCCAATCCGTATCTTCGTAGGATATCTCCTTTCGGACCTGTCCCCAGCACAGCGTTCCAGTCTCCCATTATGATTACATTTTCAAATGATTTTGTCAAACTCAGTAGTTCTTCCAAACATTCATACATGTTTTCCACTTCTTGGTCATCATGTCCTGTACTCGGCATGTAGATTTAGACTATCACCGTATGAACAGTTCTTGTGAAAAGCCTGATCATAATCGCTCTGTGGCTCAATACTCTTAACATCCTTTAAGGCAACCACAGACTGCTTACGAAACACCAGAGCCACTCCTCCTTGGAGTAGTATACACAAAAAAACTTTTTCATATGGAATTATTTGAAGAGTTTTGTTGAGACCTACCAAAAAGATGCAGTATTTTATTTATTTATTTTTTGAAAATATCCCTTTTTGTTATCCAATAGTTTTAGCTGCTCTCTCTTGTTAGCACTACGATTTTGAAATCCGTGGACTTGTGCGTGCAAAGGCTTCGGAGGAAATGGTCAAAGTAAATAAACTGCTCGGTATAGAAAATGCCATACCGCGAAGAAATGCACGAAATGAAGCAGAGTTTACCTCACATATGTACAAGTAGGTGGGATAGAAGTGATTTTGATTTCTGACGGGTTACGTGAATGCGATGGGCGAAAAGACCGTATAGTGCGGCTTAAGTCAGTAGGTCGTATGACGCCATGCTTAGCTATACATACGGCGCAACACGGTGTGGAAAGTCCCCGGATGATGCCCTAAGGTATCGCTGGCCATGCATCTTTGACCTGTGTCCACAATTCATCGATATTGCAAGGGGGTCATGCAGAGACGTTAAGTGTAGCTGTCAGTGACGTCCCACACGTTCCTATTGAAGAGATGTCTGGGGATCATAGCTGGGCAGGACCAGTAGTGCAGCACTGAAAAAAGAAGTGGCCTCGCGCTCAGAAGACCCGGCGCAGGGTGTTATCGACTCCAGCAGATATGATGAGGAGGGGGGGATCACCAAGAAACCTTTGAAATTGAATATAAATATACTGTCGTGTACCTACTTCAATGGCTATTTCTGAGGTGGATTTAGTAAACAAAAGATATACGGATTTATTCATAGCTACAATGAAAGTAAATAAATAAAGTGAGAAAGAGCAAAGAAGAAGAAAGAGAAAAAAACTCGGTTAAGCTTACCTGTGTTTAAGAAATGTCGATTTCAATGTGGCCACGATTGAATAAAGAAATTTGAAAAAGTTCGATTCAGTCAGGTAAAAAAGTAGCCTGGTGCCTCCATGCCTGGAAAATAAGTGGCCTGGCGGAGGCAGGCCTCGACTGTACCCTTGGGCTAGGCAGCACTTGGATACCTGGTAGACGCAGTCCTTTGATGTTGGCCGTGTGTAGTCGGACGTTATCAAACGGGGCATCAAGGATATCACGCCAGGCCTTGACTGTACCCTTGGGCTAGGCAGCACTTGGACACCTGGTAGACGCAGTCCTTTGATGTTGACCGTGTGAGGCGAGACGTTATCAAATGGGGAATCAGCGGTACCACACGGATTCAGCAACAAAACGGGCTGTTGCACCTCATGGGCTTAACGTCGTGGTGTCATTGTAGCCACTATGCATACGAGCAGTTAATGGCTGTTAAAACTGATAGCGTCCTAAACCATGACACCAGGCTGAGGAGCTCACAGACGGCCGCGTGATCAGCCTGGTAACCACATCGTCTCCACACTCTCAATGGGCGGTCGTGGGCGCTAAGACAGAAGCGAGACTCGTCGCTGAATAAGACATGGTTCCATTCATTCCGCCGCTGATGTTTGGTACGACACCACTGCAACTTTGTGCAACAATGCGCTGCGGTGAGTGGCAGCCCCCGCACTGGTTGACGAAAGTGCAGACCTGTCTTAGCCAATCTTCTTTGTCCTTGTCAATACGGGGATGTCCATAGCTGCGTGTACACCTCGTCGAATGTCGTCCGCTGTGGAATGCGGCGATCAAAGCGTTAGGACGTCAGCTTACGTGCACCTGTCCCACTACGGAAACAAAACGGGCTATTGCAACCAATAAAAAAACAACAAAGAAACAAAAAAACCCGGGCTAAAACAACCAAACCCACTAATCCTGCTAGGCGCACTCTGCCATGTGGTTTGGCAGTTAGTCGTATGTGAGTCTCGAGAATTCGAGGCCGCTGTGGTAGCATGTCCGGCGCGTAACTGGAAGACCCTGAGTTCGATTCCCGGTGGCAGCCGATGAAAATTTTTCCGTGACTCACTTATAAACGTGGAAAGAGCGATGACTTCTGTTTGATGTTCCTAATCCACGTCAGTTGTGTGTATTAATTATTCATTCGCCTCCTAGTTATTTATTCGGTTGCTGTTTACCATCTTTGATGAATCCCCAGCATTGTGCGGGGGATTCACCAAAGAAACAACCTACCATGTGGTTTGCCAGTTAGTCGTATGTGAGTCTGGATAATTGGTGAAGTGGTAGCATGTCCGGTGCGTAACTGGAATTCCCTGGGTTCGATTCCCGGTGGCGGACGATGAGAATATTTCCGTGACTCACTTATAAACGTGGAAAAAAGTGATGACTTCTGTTTGATGTTCCTAATCCACGTCAATTGTGTGCATTAATTAATTGGTGGGTTCGGTTATTGCACCAATCCACCCATCAGGAAACACTTCATCCAAATATTCCCGAACGCGATGAGCTGAAGCGCCGTGTCGCTGGAACCAGCTGTCTGCTACAAGACCATGTCTTTGCAGCTCGGGAACAAACCAGTTCCTCAGCATGGCGAGATACGAATGCTGATCGACCGAGCCGTCGGAAAAATAGGGGCCTGTCAAGTGCCTACTGGACAGTGCAGCCCAAACCATCACACGTGGTGGACTGTGATCCTACCTGTCATAATGATGTGGGTTTTCTTTGCCCCCAAAATAAGCATTCCTAGCACGGCTACTTCAGTAGATGGCACATTCATCACTGAAGAACACCGCCGCACGTTGAGGGAGCGTTGCTCATGCTACACTCCGTTCCAAATCAGCATCAGTAAGCTCGTTGATAAACACAGAACGATAGGACTTCAACTGAAAATATGTTTTCATGTGATTCAATGTGGCGGTCTTCGGGATTCCAAGTTCCGCCGATCATTTCTCAGAGATTGTTTGGGAAATCTCAGCACATTTTCTTGCCTCGATTGTGGTCGTCGAGTCCTCTTCTTATCCAGTATTGATCCAGTTGTGAACAACTTATGTTCCCATCTCAATTATGTCTGTTTCGGTGGGGCTTCTTTGTTAAATCTTGCAGTAAAGTCACGTTGCACTTCCCTTATTGTTTTACCAGTCCGTGGGCGTTCATGTGTCCATACACTTGCTACTGACCATTCTTTCACACTACAGTTGCTTGTGTCAGCCGTCTGATAGCAGAGAACAAATTTAATTAGTTCCACTGTAATACCATCAAAAGGAGAAAAAAATGGAACTGAGAAAACGCAAAAGAAGGGGTGATAAAGAATCGACGTTGCAAAATTTGAAGTATGTGTGGGTGTGCTACAAATTGTGTTTTAGCTAAGTCACTGTCAACGTCTTCACGGAGTCCTGGAGGTTGAGAAGTGGTGCGTCACCAATGAATGTCGAATATCAGGACAAAAAAAGGGGGGGGGGATATTTTGCAGTTTATGTATTTTTCGGACAGTGACGTCAGTGAGAACACAGATTCGCGACCAAGTTGAGCGCTTTTCGAAACTGTTCGCTGAAAGTCAAGAGCAAAGGATCCGATGTTCAACAGGAAATATTTTTATTTTATTTTCATGTTCCGTATCATTGGTTTTAGGCAGAAAAGTGTTCACGTTTTCGATATAGAAGGAGTTAAGTAGAAATTGTGGGGGAAAAGGGAGTTGAATTTTATAGTTCGACATGTGACGCTCAATACTTGAACAGAGTTCCAGATCCCGTGTATGTCTCAGTTCACCATCTATATTTCGAATCACCCTAAGATGACGCTGCAGTTTAACGTACAAGAGCCTATGCACTCACTGTGCCTTCCGGGACGGCCGAGAGTTATGTTCATCCGCGTCACTCCCCACTGTGTCCTGCTGTTAGCAGCTGTCAATAACTTCCCCCATCAACTCATTGACATCCTTGTCTCCCAAACACTGCATATCTATGCATGCGTGTGTTGGACTAATTTCTGAAAATAGATCACTTTTAGATTTATAAGTAAACTGCTAGGGCAATATAAAGTATGATTCTGGGCAATAAATGCGTTGGTTTTCACGGAAAATGTTGGGAACTACTTTTAGTCGCGGCGATAGGTTTCACGTACCTTTCCTTTTAGTGTCATCTTAGGGTGAATCGAAGTATAGTCCGGCGGCGATAGATTCTGGTGCGTAAAATATAGCCCTTTGGTGGCGGTATCTCGAGGTTTGGTTCCTGTGGGTTCTGTTCCTGCTCATTCTCCCCGCGGCCGCCTTACTGAGCAGTAACACTTCGTGCCTCTTGAAATTGCGAAAAGGTTTCTCAGAATTTTCCTGGCGTACGAAAAATTGGTGAAATTCAGGTTTCTTTCCGTCATTTCATCGAAAAGGCTGTATCAGAAATGTGCTTCGTTAATTCACGGAAAGTTCCTCGTGGATTTCAGAAATTTTTTTAGTGTGCAGACTGCATAATGTTATCCTACAGAAAATTGCGCTTAGTTCAAGAGCGAAAAATGTCCAGTTTGGGAAAAGTAAATACAACTGATATTTTGCAGTTGTATTTTTGAACCATCATAATGAATAACAAGCATGACTTCAGCAGTGGAAATGCAAGTTCACCTCGTTAGTTTCACCTGTTGTTCAACAGAACTGGATGATCTCCAGCTAAATATCAACAAATAACCAGGTGTTCTGAATATTAAGGAAGGCGGTGTCTCACCCATGGACTTTACGGTCATGGTGCCCTATAGGAAAGAAAAACAGAACAATTTCAGGGACAGTGAACTTTTACTGCACAGTAAGGCAGCCAATGGGGGGGGGACCCCGGGTCTAAACCAATAGACAGTGCCGCCAACTGCCAATATTCTTGGCACCAGAACTAACTGCCTCCGGCCTAGATGGAGAACTGAGAGATACACTGGAGCTGGAACTCGCCTCAAGTAATGACCGTCACGTGTCGAACTAAAATTTAACTCTCACTTAAGCACGCCGTTATACTCGATGTAATGCAACCCATCCGGCCAAAGGCACAGTTACTTTGCCAAGTTCTTTGTCTATATCTTACCCGCCGAATTATCGAAGGTGATAAATAAAATTCCAAGGGACAAGGTGCCCGTTAAGGACTCCTTTGGGACTGTTTGGAATGTGGAGGTTTAACACTATTAAGGTGGTTCCAACTAAAATCTCTGCCTTTTGTTTCCAATGGGAAAACTTATTTACATATTTTCTTCGCAATTAATGTACTCCCAAGGATGAAAATTTGCACATCGATAAAACTAACTTTAAGTTATAGCATGGAATACTTAATACTTGCTAAAACATAACCATAATTAAGCAATCCAACTTTGGTTGTCCACTGACATCATCAATGTATAGGTTGCGCCATCTATTAACAGGTCTGAACATTACTCAAAGAAAAATGATTGATTTTTTTAATATAATTATGATTATGTTTGAGCAAGTATTAAGTATCCCATGCTATAACTTAAAGTTAGTTTTATCGATGTGCAAATTTTTCGGAGGCTATCGCTGATGTTAATCGTACCGCAGCTGTTCTATATTCATCAGCACTTTTAGTTTTTGAAGGTTATCGTTGTTCGGAAATGCCCATTAATGAGGTTTCACTATAGTAATAAATAGTTTGGTGCCTTCTTGGGCACAGGTACATAGATCAGTGGACTTAAAGCACGCTGCAGACCATGATAAACTTCCGCAAACGTTACTGAGGTGGTTCCAATAAGCACACTTGTAATGCCATACTGAAGGTTACGCAACAGAATGTGGCTTAAGCACACTGTACTGTATAGTAAAGATTCTTTGATAAGGGAATGATCATACTGTATATTCCAAAAGTGAAAAAACACGTTTGGTTTGCGTGCTTTGATATCTTCCTCGAAATTGTTTGATAACTAATATTTTATGAAGTTTATATCACGCCCAGCTTTATCCCCATAGTACAGCTGTTGACGGCTGCCAACCTGGATTCAGTCACTGAGTCACACCTTGGTTGTGTACAGGGACGTCACTAGACTTCGAAATCAGGATGGGTGACGGGTGAGTGAGCATTATTTTTCGTGGGGCAAGATTGATAGCAACTTTCTATTATAATTTTTTTTTTAGAGGTTTAACGACCGCCGTGAGCAGCTCAATAGGCTATAAGCAGTCGCCTGTTCCTAATTTAAGGTCACTGGTTCCAGGGAAGTTTGAAAGCCCGTGCCGTAAGACAAACACAACATCCATTCCTCACCGTGGTTCGAACCCGGACTCTTCTCGGACGAATGGTCATAAGCCAGGTCTTAGACCATTGCGCTTTTCACTACCTGCTACAAAGGAATTCGTGCAATCTTCACCACTTCCACCTGAGTACAAATATATACACGGATCTGACTATAGTTACCACACTGATGTAAGATAGAAGTGTTGGTAAAATGTCGCCTTCAACTCTTTGCTTGTTCTGAATGCATTGCCTTAAAGTTTGGCATTTTTGCTTACGAAAATAGTACTGTACTGTACTTGAACAATTTATTTAAAAGAAAATGTCGTTTTTGTTTATTTAAATCAAATTTTAACGTCGTGCCACGGATACGCAATATCTCCCCTCTTTTTAACTTCCTTGCTTTCAGCCAGCGACTTTGCCTTGCACTCCTCTCCTACAAAGCAGTTGTCAACCACTTTCTGCACTTTTTCACTGTCCCGGAGAGCCTTAAGAGCGCTAGTGTAGCTTTAGACTCCACTTTCCGTGTTGGAATCCCATATTTAGTAACTAAAACAAAACAGCAGAGCAATTAGTAATGATCTCCCTCAGTGAATTCATGCCCACTCTCTTCATTCTCCCCTGGCCATACAACCAAGAAAAAGAGACTTATGTTTAGAAGAGTGGAGAACAATTGAATTTGCATGGCCCTGCGGATGATGTATTTCGATAACCTTTCTACGGAGAAGTATACAACTCGCTCCTTAGAGAAAAATACGTAGGGCTGCATGAAATAAAACACAAGACTTGACAAAATGTAGATTATACTTTAAAGTTAAATATACTGAAAAATGGCACGTTTTGAACTGGGCGGGCGGCAGGGTAGGCAAGGCAAATTTCAAACCACCCTCGCACTCCCTTGGCGACGTCCCTGGTTGTGTACATCTTTTAGTCTTTTATTGAGCGAACAACCCTGCGTTGGGGATGAGCAACTTTTGATGTCCACGGGAATACCATGAAAAATAAAAGCAAGGCACACCTTTTATGCGGAAACCAGGCAAAGAAGTGCTTATTGTTTTTGTGTTCAGGAATAATGGGCAAAGCGGTTTTTTTTGCTTAGAGCTTTAGGATTTCAACTTTATCGGTCCAGTTTGTACCTATGCGTTCACATCGCCGAGGAATGCGCTTTGCTCTGCGGTCGGCTGAACCATACGTCCGTTTCATATTATCTTTTCATTAATAATTACGTATTAATACTGATCATATATTAATGGGGGAGGGGTAAAAGAGAAGCACCATCGCCATGCTAAGAGATGAATAACTAATGGGGAAAAGGTTTGCCAGACTTCTATGACATTTCTCTGTCGTGGCCACAAACAAAATGTTTGTGATCTTTGTGGAATTGATGTAGAGAGCGCTGGGGCGCCGTGCGTTTCTCGATCTCCCATTGTCTGATAGGTAGATGTGCATGAGGACTACTAAAGCACTGACAGCACGACACGTATAATTTAGTTGATCCAGGAGTAACCGATTTCACGATGCTTGCCCCGAAGCGGGAATGAATGAATTAGTTAATGCAAAGCATTCATTTAACCAAGCTTATTAGGTATGGCTCATTCTTTCTTTGTGTGTACGCATGTATACGTAGTTGCTTCGCTTTTATGTAGACTGTATATATATACACGGTTGAGTCACATTATTGTGACCACCAGCTAATATCCAGAGTAACGGCCGTATGCAGCGCGGGCAGCAGCTAAACGGGCTAGAAGTGACTCAATAAGGTACTGGAAGGTGTTCGCAGGTATGTGACTGCAGTGCTTCTTACAGCTGCTGGAGGGTGCGTAGTGGAGGATCCATAGAGCGAACAACACGGTCGAGGTGGTCCCACAAATGCTCAATTGGGTTTAAGTCTGGGGAATTAGGGGCCAGGGAAGTACTTTGAAGTCTTCATCGTGCTCTTCTTCCAACCAGTCTCTGCCATTTCTGGCTATATGATTCGTCGCATTGTCGTGCTGAAAGATCCCATCCGCCCCAAGGAAGACAAGCAGCATGTATGGGTGGGTGTACGTGGACGGCAAGGATGGATTCATAACGAATTCAGTCTATAGTGCCTTCCACAGGTATGAGTGGACCCAGAGAATGCCACAAAAACATTCCTCAGACCATAACGCTGCCCCCACCAGCGTTTGTTCTTCCATCAATGGCTGAAGAGTGTTCTCCGATGTTTCTCTCCTTATACGCCAACGTCCATCCGTTCGATGAAGCAGAAAACGTGACTCATCGCAGAAAGCAATCCTTTGCCAATCAGCGGGGGGTCCAGTTCCGTTACTGCCGTGCAAATGTGAGCTTTTTCTGCCGATGCACCTTCGTTAGCATAGGTGCAGTAACCATCCGTCTGCATCGGAGCCCCATACACAGTAGGGTTCGCTGAACTGTTGTTTTAGACACACTACCGGTAGCCCCCTGGTTCATTCTGCCAGTGAGTTGCTCCACTGTAGCGTGTCGATCGGCCCTTACGCACCTTCGAAAACCGACTTTCACCTCTCACATCAATGGCACGTGGTGCTCCGCAGTTTGCACGTGGCTTATTCTTCGCATTGGTGCCATTTCTCCAATCACGATACAATTTAACTACAGCAGCACGCGAACAGTTAGTTCACAAACTACTCGACCCTATTTGGTACCTCCGGTTGAAGAAGGGGATGGAGGCAGTGCCATCCGACAAAAAACACCACCCGTTCTTCATTCGGGGCTCGAACCTCGGCGCATTCTGTACAAATGGCCAGATGTAATCGCCGCAGACTCCTCAGCCACCGCGGTCAATTTTCTATTTTTGTTTTTAATGTTCCATTTTGTTAGGTGCTAAACGTTTTTCGTGGCCCTTGATTCTGCCCTGCTCAGATTCCTATCGTACTCTCGTTTCGCTGTCTAGTTTAAGTTAAAGTGAATGGTTTTTAAGGTATCGTGATACCAAATTAAAAAAATTGCTTTGCATAAACTTTCTCAGAATACATTGAGTGCAGAAAGTGAACAAACTTTTCTTGGATAGGTTCTTACCGATATCCACGTCCTCAATCGTCCGCGTTGTTGTTTCCCAATGGGACGCAAATTATTTATCTTACACCCGTGCGCCCGCCACCTTCGCTACTTCACTGGATATGGCACCGCTTTCGTTTGGTGTAAATCACTCTTGCTTTCTGTTCTCATCACAATACGGAGCTAATTCCTTTCTGTAGAAGAGTTTTTTCGTTTTAAGGCACTTCCTAGTCTCAGGAAAGTTGTATCTGCTGAGAGCAGTGCTACCTGTTCTTTCTTCCTTCTTTCTTCAAGAGCACATCGGTTTCCTACCTGTTGGGCACACTACTGGCTTCGGCCTCATATTTGTCACTCACGAAGTTACTGCATCGTTATTTTCCATTAGGCTTATTGCGTAATTAGGCCTACTGTTCATCCAACCACAATGGGCCAGTAGGCTTCCCCGTGACTGTTGTGTTCTAAAACAGGAGTGACCGCCAGTACACTGCAAAAAATTATTTGTATGATTTACTTCTGAAAATGACATACAGCAAAGTTTCCGGTAGGTCTCCGACTTTTAAAGAAATTTCCGTTTTAAAGAGTTTCCGTTGTCAATGATCCCCCCCCCCAATAATAATGTCAGTTTCGAGGGTTTTCGTCTTCATACAGAAATTTCCCTAGTTTCCGTAAAGATTTTGAGTTTTCAATTCTTATTCAGAAATTACTTGTGTGCCCTCTTGTAAAAAGACGATGTTCTTACTCTGTTCACGTTATTTTATAAACAATGCATAGCAACTGAAAAGTTGTTCGTCCGACACCGCTGGATTCGAACCCCAGATCTCTCGATAACAACTGAGTGCGTTCACTTAACGCTACGGTGCCAACAATTCACAGCACTATGCGTGGTTTATCAGTCACTTTCTGACTACACAAATCCGTATTGATGGGTTCAGCAACTGATGTGTCGCCATCTGGTGGCATTCAACTGAGCAAGCTATTTAATTACAGCTGATAAATCCAAAGGGCGATAGAAATGGTGAATATATTTCAAATACGTGGAGATAATGTAAATAGACGATGTCGTAGCGCTGTTCACGTTATTTTATAAAAAACGCATAGCAACTGAAAAATTGTTCTTCCGACACCGCTGGGATCGAATCCCAGATCTGTCGATAACTAGCCGAGTGCGTTCGCTTTACGCCTCGGTGCCAACAATTCACAGCGTTATGTGTGGTTTATTAGTCAGTATCTAACTACACAAATCCGTATTGATGGGCTCAGCAACTGATGCGTCGCCATCTGGTGACATTTAGCAGAGCAAGCTACTTAATTACAGCTGCATTTGAAATATATTCACCATTTCTATTGCCCACGAACTTTTATGCTCAAATGCGCGTTGCGTTGTATGACTTTTACTGCAGTACGAAATGAAAGAATCCATCCCCTTGCAGGAAGTGGGGATCAAGCGCGTGATGGTTTGCTCCACAGTGAGAATCGCTATCGACTGAGCTAGAATAGAAGGACTTTTACCACCAGATCACATTTAAGGCAGAAACGATGACAGGAAATGCGGGAAGATTAAATGTTTTTCGCTATGAGTGCGGGTTAATTAGTCATTTCATTTTCTGAAGGAGCTTATTTTTTTACGAATAGGTTTATAATAATTTTATTTTTTGTAGGAGAACCTATCACAAATTACATGTTTATCATGATTTTTCAAATCAACGGAATGTTTTGGACTCGAGATTTTTTTAAAACTGATAACTATTGTCAGTTATATTTAAGGATAGGTGAAATGTACTAACTACAAGGCTTGTCCGAAAAGTTATGAGACCACTTTTCCTGGGCCAATAGAAGGGCCGGAGGGCGTAGTCTTCGGGCGTGACGGGTGGCGGGGTATGTTAGGTAAACGATCGATGTCTCGTCAGTTGGGTCTGAGGTTTTACAGAGTGAGGATCGCTTGCGAAGTAGACATCTGTGTGAGCGTCCCATACGAGCACCGCCATACCGTCTCTTTCGGTAATGTTAGCCGGTCGATAACGTGTTCCCACCTATTTCCAGATCAGCTGACGTATAGAACAGAATCGCTCGTGGTGCTGAAACGACTCTCATCCGTGAAGAGTACTCTACCCCATTGCTCTATGGTCCAATCCTTGTGGTCCTTACACCATTGTAATTGATGTCTCCGATGGGTAGGCTTTTATTGGATGCAACGTTCAGGTTGTCGGGCAAATAGTCCACCTTTATGTAGACGTCTGGCAACGGTGAACCGCGGTACGGCGCATCCTGTGGTCATCCGCAGTTGCTTCGCGATATTGTCAGTTGTCTGGCTACTATGACGTTTGGGTTTGGCCTGTAGGACCATATGTCGGTCATCTCTTGCTGTTGTTTTCCGTGGCCGACAGCCACTGACCTTTCTAACAGCTATTCCTGGCGTTTGGAAGGTCTTCGATGCACGTGAAACAATGCTATGTTCCACGCCGAACTCGTCGGCAACACTCGTTACGGTTAGCCCCTCCTCCAGCTTTCCGATTATTCGATCACGTGTAAAGTCATCTAAATGTCTCCGCGTGGACATTTTCTCGTGTGCGACACACTAACAAACCATTCGAACTTCTTTACAACGCCGCACACTTTCGCTTTCCATGTCCTGCCTTGCTGCGAGATGCTCCTTATATCCATTTCAGCGCTGTCATGTGACCTGTGACATCACATTTCGGAAATTTGCATACGCATCGTCTTTCTGCTGATCCGCTTGCGTTATGCAAATCGCCTCAAGCTTGTGTGTTTCCCTGTGCGGCTGTAATCTGCGGCACTAATGTCCGTCCTTAAGTTTTGCACCCCAGTGTATTGTCCTGTACTGTACCCTGCTTGTTTTATAACTGACTTACGGAAACCTTCTGCAGATCATTATTTAATCTATTCTATTATATAATTTTGACTGCTTATGAATGCTACAATATTTTGGCTTACATAATATTATTTCTGGGAAGTAAGTTTTTGTCATAGTCTGTCATCATCATCATCATCATTGTCAACCATTATCAATCCACTGCTGGACGAAGGTCTCCCCGAGTTTCCTCCACAACGGTCTGTCTTGTGCCAGTCTCCTCCATGTCACTCCCGCATATTTACGAATTTCATCCACCCATCTCCCATGTGGTCTTTTTCTGGGTCTTTTCCTGTCCCTTGGAATCCAATCTAAAATTTCGGCTGTCCATCTATGGTCTGTCCTTCTGGCAGTATGTCCAGCCCATTGCCATTTCAGGGATTTAACTCTGATCATGATGTCTTCCACTCTCGTCATTTTTCGGATCCACGAGTTCCTCTTCTTATCTCTCCTGGTTACACCAAGCATGCACCTCTCCATGCTTCTTTGAGTCGTCTGCAGCCTTTGTATGTCTCTTTTAGTTAAG
Organism: Macrothele yani; assembly: GCA_039090855.1. Lineage (NCBI taxonomy): Eukaryota > Metazoa > Arthropoda > Arachnida > Araneae > Macrothelidae > Macrothele > Macrothele yani. The sequence goes on along the minus strand of CM076993.1, from coordinate 137,758,430 downwards.
GTCCACGTCTCTGCACCATACGTAAGCACTGGAAGGATGCATTGATCAAACACTTTTCTTTTAAGATATAATGGCATATTGCTCTTGAAAATTATGCTGTTTCTTCCAAAAGCTCTCCAGGCAAGTTTTGTACGCCGATTAATTTCTTCATCAATGTGACCCTCACTTGATATCTGCTGTCCAAGATAAACATACGTATCTGTTATCTCCAGTTTTTCTCCATCAATCGATAAATCTTCATTTCTTGTAAAAGCATTGAACATCACTTTTGTCTTCTGAAAGTTCATTTTTAATCCCACTTCTTTACTCTTGTCAGCAAGTTCCTGGATCATACTCTGCAGCTCTGATGGGGTAGTTGCAAAAATGACTACGTCATCAGCAAAACGAAGGTGGGTTAGGTAATCTCCATTAATCTTTATCCCTTTGTTTTCCCAGTTCAGTGATTGAAAGACATTTTCCAATGTGGCATTAAAGAGCTTCGGAGATATGGTGTCACCTTGTCTCACTCCCTTTCCAATTTTTATGTGTGTTGTATTTTCAAACAGCCGAATCTTTGCACTTGCATTTTCATAGATGTTATTAATAATATTAATGTATGCATCTTCAATACCGCAGGATTTCAGAGCCGTGGTAACTACTGATGGTTTCACCGAATCAAAGGCTTTTTCATAATCGATAAAAGCCATGCACAATGGAAGTTCATATTCCCTCGCTCTTTCAATTAGTTCTCTTAGTACATGGATATGATCTATTGTGCTGTAGCCACTCCTGAATCCAGCTTGTTCTCTCGGTTGAGCCATGTCCAGTGTTACCTTCAAGCGGTGTGAAAGAACTTTAGTGAAGATTTTATAAACCACTGATAGGAGGCTGATAGGTCTGTAGTTCCTGAGATCCTCAATGTCACCTTTTTTATGTAGCAGGATCATTGTAGCATTGTTCCAATCCTCAGGAATCTTCCCTTCATTAAGGCATCGAGTGAAAATTTGGGCGAGTACTGTTTCAATTTCTCCACTTGCTTCTTGTATGATGTCTATAGTAATTCCATCTTCTCCTGGAGCTTTTCCCCGCTTCATGTTCTTGATTGCATGAGCAACTTCTGCTTGGGAGGATTGGAAGAACTCTGGTACCTTTCATGATGTCTGGAGTACATGTATCATCCCTTTCATATAATTTGGAGTAGAAATCTTTCACTCTTGTCAAAATTTCGCCTCTATTTCTTGTTATAGAACCATCTTCTTTTCTCAGAGCCATAATCTGTTTTCTTCCCTTACTGAGATGTCCCTTTGCTATCTTTAGGCTTTGGTTGTTTTCAATTGCTTTCCTCACTAGCTCACAGTTGAATTTCCTTACGTCTTCAGTGATACTTTTTCGTGCTGTCTTGCATAGCTCTATATATTCCACTTTGGAAGTCACATCTTCTTTAGTTGTCCTCATCTCTCTTCTTTTTTGCATCAACATTTTGGTTTTTCCTGATAATTTGTTCACATGCAACTTGTTCTTAGACCCAGCTAATTTTGTTGCTGTTTCCATAAGAGCTTTGGTTACTTTTCTGTTAACTTCCGAAATATCCACTTCTTCCGATGTTAGGCCTTCTAAAGCAGAGAATCTGTTCTTCAGTTCCAACTTGAAAGTATTATGGTGTTTTTTAAGGTTGGTTATGTCAATACATTTTGTTTGTCTTATGAGCTTGCCACGTTCCAGTTTAGTGTTGAGGTGCATCTTACATCTCACCAATCTATGGTCACTACCTGTGTTGAACTTGTTTAGCACACTGCAGTCTTCGATGACGAATTTTTTGTTACACATAATAAAATCAATTTCACTTGTCGTCCCAATTGGATGTCTCCATGTCCATTTCCTGTGTGGCTTTTTCTTGAAAAAGGAATTCAAGATGAAAAATCCTTCTGCCTCTGCAAACTCAACGAGAGTATTTCCACGCTGGTTTCTGTTGCCGTGACCGAATTTACCTACTGAAGTTTCATTCTGTTGCCGGTGTCCTATTTTTGCATTGAAATCTCCCATAATTATCTTCAAGTGCTGCTTACCTTTATTATTTAGATGACGAATTTCCTCATAAAATTCTTCAATTTCTTCTTCAGGATGACTTGTGGTGGGTGCATAAGTTTGAATAATCTGAGCCTGGTATCTTCTCGCTAGTTGGATAACGAGTCGTGCAGCTCTGTCAGAGGAACTTTCAACTTCTACCACTTTATCCTTCAGTTTCTTGTTTATTATAAATCCAACACCACTAGTTCTGCCAGTATCTGTCCCACGATAATAGAAGAGATGTCCACTTTTCAGTTCAATGAGATCTTCTCCTTTTCTCCTTACCTCACTTAGCCCGACGATGTCCCACTTGATCCTTTGTAGTTCCTCTTCCAATTCAAGAAGCCTTGAATCAGAAGATAGGGAGCGTCCGTTGTAGGTAGCCAAGGTCAGCATCAAATGGCAGCCTAGTCCGGTCCTCCGGGGATTCTTAGCACCCTCTGCCTTCATGTCGCACTGGCCGCTGCCTTGGCCAGGTACATTCCAGCTGGAGCCATTTCATTATGTAAATAAATCAATACACCGCTCTTTCCACGTTCCAGAAACACACAGCAACCGAAAAATTGTTTGTTTACAGCCGCCGTGTGTTTCTGGAACGTGGAAAGAGCGATGTATTTATTTATTTACTGACGTCACGTATTTGGAGGATTTTCAAATTTCATTATGACCACCTACCTAATAAGCTGTAGGACCCCCTTTAGCCTGCAAAACAACTGCCGCTCGGTGAGGTATTCATTCGATGAGGTGGCGGTATGTATCCTGGGGTATCTGGTACCATAATGTCAACAGCAGGTCCTCCAGTTCCCGTACATTTCTGGGCGGTGGTGATTTAGTACGAACCCACTTTTCCAAATCGAACCGCAAATGTTCGATTGGGTTCATGGCGCATGAATTTGAAGGCTGGGTGTTACCAGAAAGTCACCAGCATGTTCCTCGAACCACTGCATGATTATTCTGGCAGTGTGGCATGGCGCATTATCCTGTTGGTAATGGCCATCACCCGCAGGGAACACACAGTTGCCATGAATGGGTAAATTTGGTCTCGACGAAGTTCAGATACCTGAGAGCTGTCAGGGATTGTGCTCTTGGGATAATGGGGCCTAAAGTGTCCCAAGAAAACATCGCCCACAGCATAACATCGTCGCCGCCGGCCTGTTTCCGCCCAACAGTGCATCCAGGTGCCATAGCCTCTGTTGGTAATTGGCGTATCCGCCCTCGGCCGTCTACGCGATTTTCCAGGAATTTTACTTCGTCAGACAAGGCCACTTTCTTCCAATCATCCACGGTCCCATCTCGATGAACTTGGGCCCATTTCACACGTTGTTGGCGATGACGTGCAGTGAGCATGGGGACCCGGCTGGGTCTTCGGCTACGCAGGCCCATGCGCAGAAGGCTGCGATGAACTGTGTGCTGTGACACATTGCCCTAATCACCACTGTTGTAGCTGCGGGTGATTTGTCGCACTGTGGCCGTGCTGTCGCTATGAACAATGCGCGACGGTCTCCGCTACCTTCTGGCATCAGTAAGCAGCGGACGACGGTTTGTCGTTTGGCCTTTTTTCCCCCTTTTTTGATACGTACTCACAACGGCACGTGAACAACCCGCTAGTCGCGCCGTTTCCGAGATCGTAGTTCGGAGGCGCCGTTCAATCACAATTTATCCTTTATTAAACTCCACTAAATCGGCAGCTTTTCCCATTCTTACTCCGAGCACTGTACTAACCAAAAGCCGGTCCTCGGGTTGTATATATATACTGCTTTGTGAATTCCACATGCGCCACCGCTCGGTCTCCATGCGCGCTGATTTCTCTAAACTGGGGGGTGGTCATAATGGAATGGTTCATCTGTGTATACTCGTATTTATCGTTATATATAAATACTGCTGTATTACTTGCGTAATGTTGCTATGACTCCAAATTAGGAGCTTTCAACTACACCCTGCCGCCCCGGTGGCGCAGTGTTCTAAGCGAGGGCTTCTGATCATTCGTCCGAAAGGGGTCCGGGTTCGAATCCCGGTGAGACATGGATGTTGTGTTTGTCTTACGGCGCTGGCTCTCTCCTTTCCCTGGAACCAGTGACCCTATATTAGGGACGGGTGACTGTTTGTTTATAGCCCATTGAGTTGCTCACGGTTTTCGTTAAACCTCCAATAAAAAAAATGTACTATAATGGAATTTTTCATCCTGAAAAGCTGTAACACATTCATAATTTTGAGTGGTGTGCTCGGTGTGTAGTTTTCAAAGCACTTCGTCTTTTGCCTTGTAATTTGTTACGTTGACTAGATATATTAGATTCCTTTTTTTTTTTTTTTCTGACTGCAGTTTTCATTCTTGCGTGCGGAAGCGTTTTTTTTTTTTTTAGCAATATTCGAAATCTAGCTGACGTTTGAACGCAATTCGAGGTACATAGACAATGTTTTGTGCTTTCGACTCTTGCTGAAAGAAACAACGTTTCTGTATCAACTCGTATGTGTCCCATGCATCAAATCATTGTACTTTGAAGGAATTTTTCTTGAGAAAGTTCAACTGTTGTTGAGTGAAAGATCGAAGTTTCTGTACTTGAGTTACTTTTATAAGCAGACGAATTAAATGTTTTACTTTGCTAGGGCAATAATCTCGTCTATCCCATAACTATTCTTTTTTATTGACCTTAATACTTTTTTGCCTGGTACTTTCAAACTGAATCATAGGAGAAATGTAATACATTTTATTTATTCTTACACATCACGGTACAACGTATTAGCCATATCAGGATTTGCGTTTTCTTTGGTACATCTTTCATTGCTGACCTGTGAAAACTTAGTCCCTTGAGAGCTTGCTTCCCTTATGTGAAAACGTAGACGCTGTGAGTTGCCTGTTGCCGCAGAGGCCAAAAACAAACAAATAATATTTCTGTATTTCCTTTTCTATGCGACTGAATTCGAGTACAATAATGATGTCTCCAGCTTTGTCTCCTGCGACTGTTTGACAGCAGATTATCTTTAAGACAATGCAGGATGCAGCATACACTAGTCGTCTCTTGTTGCAATGGCCATCTGTTTTGCACATGTTTTGTGATCAGTATTACGATCCCTCCACCCTCATCTTGCAACAATTACTGAATCGGCACGCCAGAGGGCGTTAATGACACCAGATATTCCGTGGGTGCTCCATCTGCACCAGTGTTGCCAACTTGGGGAAAAGTCGCTAAATTTACGGCATTTTAAATTGGAGTCAGCGGCAGAAATATTGTTTTGGAATTAGCGATTTTTTTAGCGGATTTTGTTATGTTTTTAACGATTTCAGCGACTTTTTATGTTTAAGGTTTCAAATGTTTTGAAGTACGATTTTTAAATCGGGAGAATAGCTTCTTCATTTTCCGTAGGACTCATAACCGTGAGTCTTTAACTTAGTGCATGTAGAATGCAATTTACCCCAGCAAAAACACAGGTGTTGGGGAACTGCTGACCACCAGCTGGCAGTGCTGGGTCACTGCTGGCTGAAATCTGCCGCTCACGGCCCGGTAGCAGTCCATTGGTGGCAGCGTTATCAGTTGGCGAGCCATTGATGGCCCTGCAGCATCGCCGTGAATTGTGGGCCTCCAAGCAAGTGCCACTAGTGGCCCGTTGCTGGCAACCAATGCAATCCCAACAGCAGGTGGAAGCAACGGAACTGCGCATGCGCAGAAGCAACACTTGCTGTGCCTCTCATGATACCAGTTAGTTGAACACAACGCTATCGCCATCGTGTTGTTATAGTGGATGTTAAGGAAAAAAATTCATATCTAGAGAGGCGAATTAATTTCCTATGAAATTCTACGTCGACGAAGATATCAGATTAAGCCATGAAATACACCCACTCCATTCCCATGAATAACAATTCATGGAATGGAGTGGGTAAATGACAAGAAAAAATTTGAAACCGCTTGAAACAAATGTCCTGGAAAACCATTAAGAAAACGCTTGTTGGAAAAACAAACAAACAAAAAAAGAATTATACGCGTACAAAATTTTTTAATTATTTGAAAGAAAGAAAAAAGCGACGCTATGTGGTATAATGTACTCATCCATGGGAGGAATTCGAAGTAAAATAAAATATATTTCCTCTTTAAAACAAATGTAGCTTCGGACAACGGAAAGGAAAAATACAATGTTAAAAATGTAACAGAATGTGACATGAACCCGGGTAAGTATATATTAATTCAACAATCTCCTTTCAAGACGACAAGGACAGTACAAAACTTTGAAAAGCGACTCTAAGTATGTACACTCCTTGAAAATTATTTATTGACGGTTCGGCAGCGGCAAGGTCTTGCTGGCCCAGCACTATGTTGCCGCTGCCGAACCGTCAATAAACTGTCCGGGCGGCCAACAGAAGGGCCAGCAGTTCAGGCCAACAGTTGGCACCCCATCAGTTGTCATATGCTACAACAGGGCCATCAGTTGTCCATCACAGGCAGTAGCTGCCACAAGTGGCCCTTCAATGGCCCTGCAAGCACGTGCCAGAAATGATGGCTAGCCTAATGTGGTCCGCAAGTTTGCCGCTAGTGGCAGCCGGCAACCACGTGACATAACTGATGGCTTGCCGAATCTTGTCCGCCAATTTCCCAGTAGTAGCCATAAAAAAAAAAAATACAAGGATAACCGCAGTTTTCCAAAGGTACAATTTTCCTTACAAAACTTGTGAATTACAGCCCTGCGCTGGGGAAATTTCCTCAACAGACCAGAAAAACGCCCATTTTAATCTGAGTGGATTTTAACCAGGGCCTTTGGCGTGGGAGCCGAGTTCTCTACCGACCGGACTAATTTGCCATGCTCGGGCATGTGCTTGAAGCTGTCTGTTTCGTACGGAATGCGTAATCGAATGGTTCCCTCTTTCATTTTACAATATTGTGAGGTATTTTTTATAAAAGTCAGTTTCATATAATTCATAAATTTATTTTTTCAACGTAACGATAGTTTTTTTTTTTTACCTTAAGGAATTTAACTCACTTTCAAGGAGTGTACATACTTTAAACTTTCCAAAGTTTTTTACTGTCCTTTTCGTCTTGAAAGGAGATTGTTGAATTAATATATATATACCCGGGTTCATGTCACCTTCTGTTACATTTTTAACGTTTTCTTTCCTTTCCGTTGTCCCAAGCTACATTTGTTTTAAAGAGCAAAGACATTTTATTTTACTTCTCGTTATTTTTAAAAGCGAATTCCTCCCAGTCTTATGTATTCAACCCATGGATGAGTGCATTATATCCACATAGCGTTGCTTTTTTCTTTCTTTCAAATAATTAATAAATTTTGTACGCGTATAATTCTTTTTTTTTTTTTCCAACAAACGTATTTTTAATGGTTTTCCAGGACATTTGTTTCAAGCGGTTTCAAATATTTTCTTTTATTCACCCACGCCATTCCATGAATTATTATTCATGGGAATGGAGTGGGTGTATTTATTCATGGCTTAATCTGAAATCTTCGTGGACGTTGAATTTCATTAGGAAATTAATTCGCCTCTCTACATATGGATTTTTTTCTCGACATCCACTAAAATAACACGATGGCGATAGCGTCGTCTTCAACTAACTGGTAACATGAGAGAGACAACAAGTGTTGCTTCTGCGCATGTGCAGTCCCGTTGCTTCCACCTGCTGTTTGGGTTGTATTGGTTGCCAGCAACGGGCTGCTAGTTGCACTTGCTTGGTGGCCCACAATTCACGGCGTTGCTGCAGGGCCATCAATGGCTCGCCAACTGAAAGCACTGCCACCAACGGACCGCTACCGGGACGTGAGCGGCAGATTTCAGCAGTTTCCCAGCACTTGTGTTTTTGCTGGGTAGGACTTAATTAATGTTCCCAATTGCAGATATATTTTATCATTAAACCAAAAGTTCTGTTTTATATTAAAATGCTAGTAACACAGAATTTGATCTTTAAGATTTCTATTTATTGGTCATTAATTCCACCACATTTTACCGACTAAATATGTTTAAGCTAGTTTTTTAGTCATTTTAAAACTGCTGCTGTACCCCCCCCCCTTCAGTGTACAGATCAAAAACCGAAGGTTCTGAATTTCGAAGCACACACTTCGACAATTTTGAAATAACTCCTTCTGGTTACTGGTTCCCTAAGAGGTTTAGTCGCCAACGCACAATCCCTACACTAGTCGTCTCTTGACGACTAGTGTAAGGACGGGAAAAGATGTGACACCGCAGGTCCATCCCCGGTACGGAGAACTGGCCACACGGAGAACTGGACACATTGGAATTTCAGTGCCATAAAATTGTTCTGCATAAACAAATTTCGTCTATATTCCCCAGTACTTAAGCAACTATTATTCATAAAAAAATTAATAATTCATTTTCAGTTAGAAATTTATACATTTCCATTATTTTGGGGCAAAAGACAAAGCGGAGAACTGACCACAAAAAATTTAAGGGGCCGTATGAAAATTGCGTTTTGGACTGCTCCATAGCTACGTCTCCCGAATTTGGTTATCTGACACGCGGGTGGCCTAGTGGGCAACGTTTGTGACTGCCGCGGAAAGGACCTTATATTCTATCCCAGCCAGGTACGAACGCTCGATCCACTAAATATCCGCCGTACGCCGGATGGGCATGTTAAGCCGTCAGACTCCGGGTACTGCCCCCCCCCAGTAATAAGTAAGGGCGTCTTCCTCCCCCTTTGTACTTCGCTTCCGTGCACTTCCCTATCGGGCACTCTAGCCCAAATCTCCTAGCTTCCTATTTCTAAGGGTTGTTTAAAACCTGGGGTAAGACATTCCCTTCCTAAAATCCTCTGCATAAGATCATTTGATCCGTAATTTCGTATTTTCTTATTTTCGATATTTTTCTATAAACTACAGCTAAACAATTCTCTGCGAGTATGTGCAAATCCGAGAAACTTGTCAGAGGGGGGGTACTTAAAACCTAAAATATGAAATATAAAGAATTTCGCGTCCGATCGGGAGATTTTCAGCATTTACAAACCCTCAGAAAATGTGTCGAGTTGTAACTTGTAAATGCTGATAATCTTCCGATCGGACGAGAAATTCTTCATATTTTACAATTTTGGTAATACCCCCCCCCTCCCCGACAGATTTGCTGAGTAAGCACATGCCCCAGTTAATGTGTCGTGTTGTGGGTTGTAAATGCTAAAAATCTCCCTGCAATCGGACGAGAAATTTTTCATATTTCACACTTTTGGGATTTACACCCCCTCCACAGATAGGTTTCCTGAGGCAGCACATGCCCTCAGATATAATTAATTGCAGACTTGCACTTTGTAAATCCTGAAATCTTTTGTTGAGTTGCGGATCATAAACTATTTTTTATAAAAAAAATGACATTAGTAATAGCAATTAAGAAAAGACGAAATTACGGAAACTTTATATGACTCAGATAACCAACCTCTGGGGGTCGTGGCCACGAAGCGGCCAAAAATGCAATTTTTTATATGCCCCTTAAAATTTTTGTGGCCAGTTCTCTGGGTGGTGGTCGCTTCTCCGGGTGGCCAGTTCTCCTACACCCGGGCCAGCCGCCTTGAAATGAGGAATGAACAGGTAGTTCGGATAGAAAAGAAATAAAGTCAAAGTGATGAAAAATTAAAGTTTAAGAGAATATGCGTTACCTTAACTGGCTGTACATGTTAAATCTGAGAAAAGCTGATTTTGCTGCTGTAACTTGCTCACCCATAAGACCTATGATTTTGAGTTTTAGTCGGACATTTTAATATTATTTTATTGTATTCAGTCTTGCAGGGCAATTTTATTTTTAGCTCAATCGCAGGTTCAATGGTGATGTATAGTATTTAGTCATGGTGGTGCGCATTGCTGTAAGGTTTGTTACCAAGTACCAAAATAATTTGTAATTTCTATATTTTCAATATTTTCAGTAGTTTTAGGGACACACAATTTTTATTGATAAATCATGAAAGAAATACGGGATTACACCATATAATGCAAATTTTGAAGATGACAATCCGATTTTTGGTGTAAATGTGACAAGGATGGTAAGTCAGATAATGTCCGAAAACTTGAAAATTTCATCGTCCTGGAGCGGGACTCGAACCCGCGTCTCCCAGATAGCGGCCGGGTATACTAACACTACACCACCCAGAACGACAAAGATCAATTGAATATAACATCACAGGGTTAGCATGCCCGGGTACTATCTGGGAGACGCGGGTTCGAGTCCCGCTCCAGGGCGATGAAGTTTTCGGACATTATCTGACTTACCATCCTTGTCACATTTACACCAAAAGTCGGATTGTCATCTTCAAAATTAGCATTATATTTTGTAATCCCGTATTTCTTTCATGAATTTATCTGCTCCTCCCAGCAATCGCCTCCAGATTCGCTAAACATGAATGCCATTTACACCAAAAATCGGATTGTCATCTTCAAAAATTGCATTTTATTGATAATTTTTGTTTATTATGTTAAAATGCTGCAAATACTGAAGTAATTTTATAGTTTTGCATACTGTACATTTGCCTTTCTTGAAAATATAGTTATTATTATTATTTAATAACCTTGCTGCTTCTTGTAATTGTAATTCTGTTCTCTGTGCAAGAAATAGATTTAGCCTTGAAAACTCCCCTTGAGTGTACTATGAAGCCATTATTAAGTACAGGAGCTAGGGAAGAGGAAACAGTATATCATATTATTGTTAAAAGTGCTTTTAAAAAAGGTTTCATATATTTTAGTGTTTTAAATTTATCGAAAATTTGGCTGTACCATACCAACGGGGTGGGGGGCTCTAGCCCTTTCCCCTTATGAGCGCCCTTGGTTGAATTATTTGTGGTGTATGGTCAAATACGTACAAAAGTTGGAAAATGGCTGTGTATGAGTGGGAGACCTGTATCAGCTGCTCCTTGTGGTTTAGTACTTTTTCAAGCACTAATCCATGCTATCTTCCTTTTTGTTGTACGAATTTACAATTATTCTTCGTTTACTGCGGCGTAGACGCTTCTCTTTGATGAAGAAAGCAATATTTTAATCCCCTCTGGATAGAAATGCAACATTCACTCACTTCTTGAATACCTCTGAAGCTTCCATTATTTAATAAGTACTCAGAGTTCGAAGTGCAATTTTCATATCTTCATAACTTATATTTATGGAAGGGTTTCTCGTAGATAAATTCTGTGTGCTGTAAATTATCGTTGAAGGATTTTTCGGGTGGAGTGTGCGAATTTCTCATGAGTAAATTATCTGAAAAGTACGGGCAACCATGACGTCACGTTAAACATTATAATTGAGTCGTTAATCGTTTAAGCGACAAGCATGGAAAACTCCTCGGTTTGCTGGTTAAAAGTTTTATGTTGCCCGCGCTTGAGATTCACAAATGCGCCATTTTGGTATTTTTCTACGACGAAGGAGAAATAAAAAAATGTATGCACTATTTTTGTGTACACATTTTGTTTTTTGGTTCTTCGCTGTTTCTGCGACGTATGTAACAGGTCACAGATGCAGCTGTCGTTTCGACTGAAGTGTGTGCAACGTGATCGATAAAAGGGGTAGGGGTGAAACGTGATTGCGATAAGTAATTCTTTTATACATTTTCAATAAACTAAATGTCTGTCTTAATTCTGTGGGCGCCTTTGTACTTCTGTTATTTCACGTAAACTGCATATTCCTCAAATAAAATATACGTTTATAGGCGATTCTGTTATAATCGTTTTGCGAAATCTGTCATCCTGGCGGCCTCTTTGCATATTTTTTTTTCGTTTGTGTGTAAAAAAAGGGGGGATAGAGAAAGATGAAACAAAGGTAAAAGAAAGAAGTTGATAAAAAAATCCCGTTGAAAATATAGAATAGTTTCAGCTTTCCAGAAGACAAATGGAAGTTTCTAAAGGTGCGTTTATTCTCAATGGTTGAGCTTCTTTCTGAAGATTTCGGGCAATTACGACTATTGAAGTCACTCCTTGTTTTAAAAGCTGGTTGATCAGCAATATTCAGTTGAATGTATCATCATCAACAGCTATTATCAATCCACTCCTGGATGAAGGTAGGGGTGCCTTCGTCGAGCAGCTGGCGCCACCAGACCCCTTTTTTCAAGTCCCGGTGGCGCTAGGCTATTTTTTACCTAACTGAATCGACTGTTGTAAATTTACATATTTACTCAATCGTCGCCCATCGAAGTGGACATTATTTTTTTACACAAATAATCATAACAGGTTTTTTCTCTTTCTCTCTCTCTCGCTTCACGTTTTTTTTTTTTCTCGTGGTGGCTATACACAGATTCGTAGATGTTTTGTTTACCGAAACCACCCCAGAAATAGCCAGTGAAGTGGGTGCCAGACTGTACAAACCTTTGAAATCGAATATATTTATGTTTTCGTTTTCCAAGGTTTGTTGCCGCGCCTCCCCCTGCATACCTACTGGAGTTGATAACGTCTGGGCCGGTCTTCGGAGCACCAGATCACTTTTTTAGGACAGCACCACTGGATGTAGGTCACCCCAAGTTTCTCCCACAACTTTCAGTCTTGAGCCAGCCACCTTCATGTCACACAGGCATGCTTTTGAATTCCATCCGCTGATATCCCACCAGGTCTTCTGTCCCTGGTCGGGTACGGAGAAGTGGCCACCGAAGAACTAACTGGCCACACGGAGAACTGGACGCAGCAATTTCAGTGCCATAAAATTGTTCTGCATAAACAAATATCATGTAGCTGTATTTCCCACTACTTGAGCAACTATTAATTCACAAAATATTTTTAATGCTTCATTTTCAATAAGAAATGCAGACATTTCCATGATTTTCGGGCCAAAGACAAAGCAGAGAACTGACCACCGGACAACTGGCCACGTTTCTTAATAAAGCTTATTTTAATTCGCAGAAGTGATGCGTGATGGTGCGCCAGCTTGGGAAACCGGTTTCTCCTCAAAAGAAATTGGACAGCGAATGCCGTGAGTCATAACATCCGGGCACAGTGCGCTTAACGAGAAACACGAGGTAAGAAGCCGCAAGCCTGGTAGAATGATTTTCCCAAACGTTGTGTGAAAAGATAGGCAGGGTAAGAGTCGCATGTGCCTCGCGAGCTGCCGCTTAGCCAATTGCTGCCGTAGGTCCAAGGGAGAACACGGGAAGCCGTGTTTCCGCGGAGCTGTTAGGAGAGTTCTAGAGGGAGAAAACTGAGTTTGAATACAATAGTTAATCGTTTTAATTAGGTTAGCGTTAAAATATTATTCGAGAGATGTGTATAAATTTTTGACAAATCGAACTTTAAAACACAAAACAAAATCGATAGCTCACAGGGCTGTCGATTTTCAGCTGGCGAATGAGATACAATGGCTGGTGAACCAGCATGAAAATTTTCAAGCCCTGGTTATCTGATTCACACAGTTTCCGTAATTGCGTATTTCCTTAATTGCGATATTCAATGTAGTTCTTTATAAAAAAAAAATTATAATCTACACCTCAACAAAAGAATTTCAGGTTTAGCTCGCTCAACACAGGAATCCTGTCGACTGTGGAGTGTGTGTGTGTGGGGGGTATAAAGTTTATCCGATCGGGAGATTTTGGGCGTTTATATACTACAACATAACAAATTCTCTGCGGGCATGTGCAAACGTAGGAAACCTGTGTGTGGGGGGGGGGGGGGGGTTAATACCGAAAATATAAAGAATTTCTGATACGGTCGAAAAATCTGCTCCCGAATGGGCTACAAATTCTTCATATTTTCGGCATTTACACACACACACACACGCGCGCGCGCGTGTTTCCTGCGGAAATTTTGCAGAGTTGTAGTTTGTAAACGCAGAAAATCTGCTCCCGATTGGTCAAGAAATTGTTTATATTTTCGGTATTTAGCTCCCCCCGTACACATAGGTTTGGCACGGCAGCGGATGCTCGCAGAAAAACCGCTGAATTGTGTAGTTTGTACGCCCTAAAAATCTGTTGCCGGTAGGCTTTTTTTTTTTTTTTTAAGATTTGACGACCCCCGTGAGCAACTCAATAGGTTATAAGCGTCGCGTATCCCTAATTTAGGGCCACTGGTTCCAGGGAAGGGAGAGAGCCAGGGCCGTAAGACAAACACAACATCCATGCCTCATCGGGATACGAACCCGGACCCTTTGGGGCGAATGATCAGAAGCCATCGCTTTGACCACTACGCCACTGGGGCGGCGTGATGGGCTTGAAATTCTTTATATTGTTTATTTTGGTATTACCCCAAACCCCCGACACACAACACAATTTCCATTAGTAGGTACCCAATGTTCGTAAGGAATTTGTTGAGTTTTACTTGATAAAGCCATAAAATATGCCCCGAATCAGAATGCTTAGCCCCCTCCCCCGCTTGCCGATCTTCAAAGGTTGCGAAATCGAATGTATGGGACACTCTGGCGCTTTGTGGAGTTGCGCTTTGAAAACCCTCAAAATCTGGCAGAGATGAGACTTTTTTTTTCCCCCTTTGTATTTTACATTTTTGGGACAAACCGCATGGTAATAATACAGGAAAAAGAACTGAGCAAGAATCTCAAAACTGTGTAATACTCTAAATATCTCCATTAAAAGAAACGCGAAATTAGGTATGAGAAAATAATGCCCACTTCTCGAAAATAGGAAAAAATGCCCACAGAAAAAGTGAGGCCTTTCTTAATTTTAATTAAGCAATAGAGAAAAGTAATCGGAATACTTCCTCCGCTTAACTATATAACGTTATCTAACATTATAAGGCCATCGTAGTTTGTTTTCAAAATGGCGGAAAGCGTCCTTTGTTCAAATGAACATTTGTGAGTGTGGTGTTTGCTTGGCTTTTTCAAGAGGAGTGACTACGCGTAAGGCAAAGAATCTCCAGCATTCTTTTCACGCGGGATTAGGGAGGGCGCCTGACAGGGAAAGCAACTTTAACGAAGTCCTTGGATTGTATGAGGCTCAAACACACGATAAAATAAAATGAACTCACAAATGAGGCATCGCATAAACTAAGTACTGGTGCCAGGATGCACCAGAGGGGTGTAGAAGAACTGGCCACAAAAAATTTAAGAGGCCGTATAAAAATGTCGTTTTTGACCGCTTCGTAGCGACGTTGTTAGAGGTTGGTTATATGAGTCACGTAAAGAATCCGTAATTTTGTATTTCTTTAATTGTGATATTTAATGAAATTCTTTTTAAAAAAATGTATAATCTGCAACTCAACAAAAGAACTTCAGGGTTTATAATACAGCAAAACAAATTATCTGCAGGCATGTGCAAACTGAGGAAACCTGTCGGAGGGAGAAGGGGGACGGTTAATACCAAAAATATAAAATATAAAAAATTCCTGACCCGATCTGGAGATTTTTACCGTTTACAAACTACAACTCTACAAATCCTCTGTATTTTATATTTTCGGTATTAGGCCTCCCTCCCCTCCCCCTACAGGCTTCCTTCGTTTGCACGTGCCCTCACAGAATTTGTTGAGGTGTACCTCGAAAACACTGAAAATCTGCTCCTAGTTGGGTTACAAATTTTTCATATTTAATATTTCTATCATTAACCCCCTTCCACAGAAGGTTTTCTGCGGTAGCAGATGCCCGCAAAGAATTTGTTGACCTGTAATTTACAAACCCTGAATTTTTTTTGTTGAGTTGTAGTTTATAAACATTTTTTATAAAAAATTACGTTAAATATCACAATTAAGAAAATGCGAACTGACGGCAACTTTATGTGACTCAGATAACCAACCACTCTAAACGTGGCCACGAAGCGGTCAAAAACGCAATTTCTATGCGGCTCCCTTAAATTTCTGTTGGATGTAAGTTTGGGGGAAAAAAAAAACAGTGAAAAAAAAAGTCAATTTTTGTACGGCCCCTCAAGATTTGTGCCCAAATGTCCTAAACTCGAAAGACCGGACATTTGGGCACAATGCTTAAGGGGCCGTATAACAATTGCCGTTTCTTGGCCCGAGTTTGACCGAGAAAATGTTCGCCGTAAGTTACTTAGGCGCTAAATATTTACATAACTTTTCAAGTTATTAATATTTGTCTTTTACTTAATTAGGCACTAAATTACTATGCCTCATTCGTAGGCCCTTTCGACAGCCTTTTTTCTACCGATGTCATATTCATAACGTTTACGTATCAAATCAAGTTAATAGCATTGCGCTTTTACTTTAGCACTAAATATTAATTCATAGGCCCTAGGCCTTTTTAACAGTTTTTGTTCTAAAAATTTATCGTCCCATCGGAAGATTTTCGACATTTACAAGCTACAACTCGACAGATTATTTGAGGGCACGTGCCTACTCCGCAAACCTGACGGGGGGGGGGGGGGTTAATATCAAAAGTGTAAAATATGAAGAATTTCTAGTCCGATCGGGAGATTTTCAGCATTTACAAACTACAACTGGAGACATTATCTCAGGGCATGAACCTACTGAGCAAACCTGTCGGGGGGGGGGGGGGGGGCTGGCTAAGGAAAATCCTTACCTCCTTCAAGGCTGTCAAACGTTTGGGGGGTCCGCCGGGCGCCCTTGGTGCTATCCCAGCAAAAACAGTCTTGCTGGGCCAGCACTAGGCAGTGCTGCTGCCGAACCGTCAATAAAATGTCCAGGCGGCCAACAGAAGGGCCAGCAGTTCAGGCCAACAGCTGGCACCCCATCAGTGGTCCATCACAGGCAGTAGCTGCCACAAGTGGCCCTTCAAGCACGTGTCAGAAATGATGGCTAGCCTAATGTGGTCCGCTAGTGTGCCGTTAATGGCAGCCAGCAACCACGTGACGTAACTGGTGGCTTGCCGAATCTTGTTCGCCAATTTCCCACTAGTAGCCATAATAATAAAAAAAAAGTAAGTATAACCGCAGTTTCCCATAGCTACAATTTTTTTTTTCTACCCTTACGAAGCTTGTGAAATAACAGACTGCGCGGAGGAAATTTTCTCAACAGTCCGGAAAATCGCCCGCTTGCATCTGACTAGATTTGAACCTGGGCCGTTCACGTGGAAGCTGAGCTCTCAGCCGACCGGATTAATTTGCCACGCTCAAGCGCATGCTTGAACTGTTTGTTTTGTACACAATGTGTAACCGAATGCTTCCCTCTTTTATTTTATAATATTGAGAGGTATTTTTCATAAAAGTAAGTTTCATATAATCCATAAATTTATTTTTTCAACGAAACGATAGTTTGTTTTTTTTTACCTTAAGGGAACTTCACTCATTTTCAAGGCCTGTACATATTTAGAGTCGCTTTCCAAAGTTTTGTACTGTCCTTGGCTTCTTGAAAAGAGATTGTTGAATTAATATACACTATCTACCAACAAGTAATTGGACATCTGTGATATCAAAGGAAAACGAAGTTTATTCACCTTCAATAGTTGGTGGAGCCTCCACGAGCGGCGATTACAGCTGCGACCCTTCGGGGCATACTCTCAACCAGGCGTTGTACGACGGCTAGCGGTATTTTCTTCCACTCGGCTTGCAGAAGACAGGTCAGTTCCTTCACCGATTTCGGACGGTACCCCTTAAGTCGACGCTCCAACTCGTCCCAGAAGTGCTCGATAGGGTTAAGGTCCGGGCTCAGCGCAGACCAGTCCATTCCATTAACCCCATTGTCACCATACCAAGCCATGGTGGACTTCGCAACATGACAGGTGGCATTGTCATCCTGAAAGTAACATGGGTCCACCCCGTAAAACTGCCACAACGCAGGAAGCGCATGGTCATCCAAAATGGTGCAGTAGGTCTTGGCGTTGAGTCTACCAGGAATCGCGACCAAGGGTCCCATGCCATACCAGGAGAAACACCCCCATAGCATAATTCCACCGACGCCGAACTTCACAGTTGGCACAATACATTTCGGCAGGAGGCGTTCTCCAGGCAGATGCCAAACCCAGACCCTGCCATCTGAACGGTAGAGGGTGAACCTTGATTCGTCGCTCCAGAGAACCTGTTTCCACTGTTCAACTGTCCACTGTCGACGTTCTTTGCACCACGTTAGCCGAGCAGAGCTATTAGACTTGGTGATCAAAGGCTTGTGGGCAGCAGTACGTCCATGATAACCGAGCAGATGGGCTTCCTTACAGATGGTATTCATCGAAAGAACACTCCCGGATGCCTGTTGAAACTCCTCGCGAATGTGGACCATCAATTTGGTGCGGTTCTTCCGAATTTCTCTTACCAGCACCCGTTGGTCTCTAACTCCCAGTTTTGTGGGTCTGCTGGGTCGGGGCACATTTCGACAGTCACCTCTCATCTTCCACTTGTTAATCACGTAGGCCACTGTCGATTTTGGGTACTTCAACTCGCTGGATATGCCACGTATGGATCGGCCGTTTCTGTGATACCCGACGATTAGACCTTTCTCGAAATCAGAGAGCTCCGAACTGCATGGCATCTTGCATGCGACTGGTTGCGTTGTTGTTTCCCACACGATATTTAAAGGCGGCGGCCGTGACGTGTATCAGGACCGAAGATATCGTCGATTGCAGGGGTGTCCAATTACTTGTTGGTAGATAGTGTAATATTTACCCGGGTTCATGTCACATTCTGTTACATTTTTAACGTTGTGTCTTTCCTTTCCGTTGTCGAAAGCTACATTTGTTTTAAAGAGTAAAATATATTTTATTTTACTTCTCGTTATTTTTAGAAGCGAATTCCTCCCAGTCTTGTGTATTCAACCCATGGATGAGTACACCACATATAGCGTTGCTTTTTTTTTCTTTCAAATAATTAATAAATTTTGTACGCGTATAAATCTTTTTTTTTTTTCCAACAAACGTTGTTTTAATGGTTTTGCAGGATATTTGTTTCAAGCGGTTTCAAATTTTTCTTGTTATTCATCCACTCCATTCCATGAATTGTTATTCATGGGAATGGAGTGGGTGTATTTCATGGCTGTAATCTAGTATTTCACGGCTTAATCTGATATCTTCGTCGACGTAAAATTTCATTAGGAAATTAATTCGCCTCTCCAAATATGGATTTTTTTCTTAACTTAATCCACTAAAATAACACGATGGCGATAGCGTCGTCTTCAATTAACTGGTACCATGAGAGACACATCAAGTGTTGTTTCTGCACATGCGCAGTCCCATGCTTCCACCTGCTGTTGGGGGGTTGCATTGGTTGCCAGCAACGGGCCACTAGTGGCACTTGCTTGGAGGCCCACAATTCACAGCGATGCTGCAGGGCCATCAATGGCTCGCCAACTGTGATAGCGCTGCCACCAACGGACCATTACCGGGCCGTGAGCGGCAGATTTCAGCCAGCAGTGACCCATCACTGCCAGCTGGTGGCCAGCAGTTTCCCAGCACTTGTGTTTTTGCTGGGATGTAATAATGAATGTGATGTAATCCATATTCATGATTATGAGCTATGTAATCCGAGTTTAGGACATTTGGGCACCCAAACATGTTGGCACAAATCATGAGAGGGCCGTACAAAAATTGCCGTTTTTATTTCGCTGTGAGGGGAATTGAATGGAGAAAACGTTTCCAGTAAGACAAACGACAATTATAATTGAATTTAAAAAACTATTACAATGTACAAATTTTGAAGATGACAATAGGTTTTTTTGGGTGTAAATATGACAAGCATAATATCCGAAAACTTGACAATATCATCGTCCTGGATCGGGATTACATAGCTCATAATCATGAATATGGATTACATCATATTCATGATTACATAGCACCAAGGGTGCCCATGGGGGAACCCCTTCCGTTAATTATAGCCAAATTTTTGATAAATTTAAAACACTAAAATAGACGAAACCTTTTTTTTAAATGTTTGACAGCCTTGAAGGAAGTAAGGATTTTTCCTAGCCCCCCCCCCCCTAGCACACATAAAATGTACGTACTTTCGTATTTACGATATTTTGCTATAAACTATAACTAAACAAATTCTCTGCGAGTATGAGCAAACCCAGGAAACTTGTCGGGTGGGAGCTTAAAACCTAAAATATGAAATATAAAGAATTTCTGGTCCAATCAGGAGATTTTCAGCCATTACAAGCTACAAGTCATCGAATTGCCTGAGGGCATCTGCTGCCTCAGGAAACTAGTGGTGGTGGGGGGTGAGATACCAAAAGCGTAAAATATCAAAAATTTCTCATTTCTCTTCTGATCGTGAAATCTTCAGCATTTGCAAGCTGCAACTCGACAAATTTTCTCAGCGCACGTGCACCCTCTGGAAACCTGTCGGCGATGGGGGGGGGGGGGGTAATACCCAAAGTGTGTAAAATGTGAAAAATTCCTTGTCCGATCGGGAAAAATTTGGCATTTACAAGCTACAACTTGATCACATTATTTGAAGGCATGTGCCTACTCAGCAATCCTGTGTATGTGGGGGATACCAAAAGTGTAAATTATGAAGACTTTCTCATCCGATCGGAAGATTTTCAGTATTTACAAGCTGCAGCTCGACAAACTTTCTGTTCTGAGGGCATGTGCCTGCGCAGCAAACGCGCACGGGGGGGGGGGTAATTTCAAATGTGTAAAATATGAAGAATTTTTCCGATCGGCAGATTTTTGGCATTTACAACTGGACACATTATTTGAGGGTATGTGCCTACTCAGCAAACATGTGTGTGTGTGTGTGGGGGGGGGATACCAAAAGTGTAAAATATAATGAATTTTTCGTCCGATCGGGAGATTTTCAGCATTTAGCAGCTACAACTCGACACATTATCTGAAGGCATGTGAATGATAAAAATCTCCGGGTAGGAAGAGAAATTCTTCATATTTTACACTTTTGGAAATCCCCCTACGACAGGTTTGCTGAGTAAGCACATGCCTTCAAATAATGTGTCGACTTGTAGTGCTGAAAATCTCCCGATTGAACGAGAAAATGTTCGTATTTTACACTTTTGGTATTAACCCCCCCCATTGGGTTTACTAAGTAAGCACATGCCCTGAGTTAGTGTCTCGAGTTGAAGTTTGTAAATGATGAAAATCTCCCGGTCGGACGAGGCATTTTTCATATTCTACACTTTTAGTATTAACCCCCCCCCTCCCCAACAGGTTTTGGTATTATTTGGTATTAACCCCCTCCCACGTTTTCAGTGTAGGCACGTGCGCTCAGATAATGTGTCGAGTTGTGGTTTGTAAATGCGGAAAATCTGATTGGACGATGCACTTTTCATATTAAAAACTATTAGTATTACCCCCCCCCCCCCAACAGGTTTCGTCAGTAGGTTCATGCCCTGATATAATGTCTCCAGTTGTAGCTTGAAAATGCTGAAAATCTCCCGATTGGACGATAAATGTTTCAAATTTTACAGTTTTTGTGTTAACCCCCCCCCCCCCCACGTTTTCAGAGTAGGCACGTGCGCTGAGATGATGTGTCGAGTTGTAGCTTGTAAATGCTGAAAATCTCCTGATCGGACGAGAAAATTTTCATATTCTACACTTTTAGACTTCCCCCGCCCCTCCCCCAACAGGTTTCGTCAGTAGGTTCATGCCCTGATATAATGTCACCAGTTTTAGTTTGTAAATGCTGAAAATCTCCCGATCGGACGAGAATTTTTCATATTTTACACTCTTGATTTACCCCAACTGGTTTGCTGAGTAGGCACGTGCCCGTAAATATTTAGTGCCTAAGTAACTTACGGCGAACATTTTCACGGTCACACTCTTACTAGTGATCCAAGAAACGGCAATTGTTATACGGCCCCTTAAACAAAGACGGGGGACGGACATTGTGCCCAAATGTCCGTCCCCCCGTCTTTCAGACAGAAAATCATAAATATGCCTCAATTTCTTAATGATTGTGAGATATAAGTGAAAAATTTTTTGTGCACACCACTTGCTCAATCAAGTAGGGAGAAATATAGGAACCCTATAATTTTTAACGCAGCGCAATTTCATTGTTTTAAAAATGAATGTTCCCAAATGTCTGAACCCCATGTAATCCCGATGTAGGACGACGAAATTGTCAAGTATTATGTTTGTCATCTTTACACCCAAAAAAAAGTATTGTCATCTTCAAAATTTGTGCATTGTAATATTTTTTTAAATTGAATTATAATTGTCGTTTGTCTTACTGGAAACGTTTTCTCCATTCAATTTCCCTCACAGCGCCAAGAAACGGCAATTTTTGTACGGCCCCTAAAGATTTGTGCCAAAATGTCCGGTGCCCAAATGTCCTAAACTCTGTAAATGGATAACTGTTTCGTTGGAGTTGGATTTTATTTCCCTGGATTTTTTTATCCGTTTGCTTTTTTACCCGTGGAATTTTTTCGGTGGCTTCTTTTTTCCTTAGATTTTTTTTCCTAGATTCAGGTGTCGTAGCCACGAAGCAGTCAAAAATGCAATTTTTATACGGCCCCTTAAATTTTTTTGGGCCAGTTCTGCTGCTTATTTTTTTTTTTTTTTTTTTTTTTTGGTAATCACGAATGTACTTTTGTTTCCCTAAATTCAATTGTAATTGTCGTTTGTCTATGGGAACGTTATCTCTATCAAATTCTCATCAGAGTGCCAAGAAACGGCAATTTCTATACGGCCCCATTTGTGCCCAAATGCCCGGTACCTAAACGTCCGGGTGCCGAAATGTCCGCCCTGTCTTCCTGACAGAAAATCCGCCCTGTCTTCCTGACAGAAAATAGCAAATATTTCTGAAAGATAATGAGATATGGGGGGGGGGGGGATTTGTGCACACCACGTGCTCAACTGATTGCATGAAAGAATGCCCACGGAAAAAACGCCCACGGAAAAATCGCCCACGGAAAAAACGCCCACGGAAAAAACGCCCACTTTTCGAAAGTAGGAAAAAACGCCCACGGAAAAATCGCCCACAGACAAAATGCTCACGGGAAAAATATGTGATCGACTGATAAGTTTATATGTCTGTTATAAACGGTGTTCGGACAACTGGTCACAGACTGCTGGCCAAAAAACCGTTAGGGGTCATATAAAAATTGCGGTTTCTTGGCCACCTCACCTACATAACGCGAATATGGGAATGACGGAATGAAAACTTTTAGAAGGGCCTGAACGTTAGTACTAATATTATTTTCTGCCTGAGTAATACCGCAATATTAATAATTTGATGTGTAAAATATTTTCTGCAAACTTTACAAATACGAGAGGAAAGTTCGGA
Source organism: Macrothele yani (assembly GCA_039090855.1). NCBI lineage: Eukaryota > Metazoa > Arthropoda > Arachnida > Araneae > Macrothelidae > Macrothele > Macrothele yani. The sequence continues at coordinate 137,735,401 of CM076993.1, read as the reverse complement.
TTGCACTGATGGACTGTAGAGGTTGTATGGTGTTGGCCTGAAAGCCGTGGTAGTCTTATGCAACAGTTATTTAAAAACATACTAATGATTCACCGTTGTCTTCAAGCCAACTGCTGTACAATATTTTTCTAGAAACTACAAATAAAAAAATTCTCTGCGAGTATGTGCAAACCCAGGGAATTTGTCTGGGGAGGGGGGTGCTTAAAATCTAAAATATGAAATATAAAGAATTTCTGGTCTGATCGGGAGATTTCCAGCGTTTACAAGCTACAACACGTCGAATTATCTGAGGGTATCTGCTGCCTCAGGAAACTAGTCCGGGGGGGGAGGTAATACCAAAATCGTAAAATATCAAGATTTCTCTTCCGATCTGGAGATCTTCAGCTTTTAGAAACTGCAACTCGACAAATTTTCTTAGCGCATGTCACTCTCTGGAAACCTGTCGGCGAAGTGGGGGGGGGGGTATAACCAAAAGTGTAAAATATGAACAATTTCTCGTCCGATCGGGAGATTCTCGGCACTTAGCAGCTACAACTCGACACATTATCTGAAGGCATGTGAATGATGAAAATCTCCGGGTCGGACAAGAAATTCTATATAATTCACAATTATCATATAACCACCCCATCCACCCCACCCCCCAGGTTTGCTGAGTAGGCACGTGCCCTCAAATAATCTGTCCAGCTGTAGCTTGTAAATGCTGAAAATCTCCCAATGGGACGATACATTTTTAAAATCTTACAGTTTTGATATTACCCCCCCCCCGACAGGTTTCCTGAGTCAGCACATGCGCTCAGATAATTTGCAGACTTGTAGTTTGAAAACCCGTAAATCTTTTGCTCAGATGTAGATCATAAACATTTCTTATAAAGAATTACATTAATTATCGCAATTAAGAAAAGACGAAATTACGGAAACTATATATGACTCTGATTACCAACCTCTGGGGGTTGTGGGCACGAAGCGGTCAAAAACTTTATTTTTATACGGCCCCTTAAAATTTTTGTGGCCAGTTCTCCTACACCCATCATGTAGAAATTAACTGTTTTAGTTGTCCTTTGGAAAACTCCCAGGAAGCTATGAGTGCGTATTTTTTTCTTTACACTGGGAAGAAAAGAAGTATGCCTGTAACTTGAGATTATACTAACGGGGAAGACACACCCCGACCGGTGGCCAACCGATAAATTTAAATGAAATATATCGCTTGTTATTTGGGGTGCGGTCGCTAGCAAACGTTCCAGCTGCAGCTGCAAAGCACCACTTTGACGAAAGACAGATGCCCCCCCCCCCCCCCTCCGCTCGCCGTATACAAAAGAGGATTTCCAAAAGAGACAAGAGTGGTAAGAAAGCACATTACACAAAGTTATATCTGTACATTGCGCCTTTTACGAAAATCGCTTTTACAATTAAATGCATTATACTTTAAAAGTATTTATAAATAAAATAATCTGACTTTTAATTATTTCCCTTTTAATTGATATAGTTAAATAACAAACATGCATAGTTTTATAAAAATTAAGACCTTACTTTAAAAAATAAGAATAGTCACAAATTTATTACAGTAAAGCCGAACTGGAATTTTTTAAAAAAGTAGCTACTCTACAGTAGTAAGTTGAAAATTAACAATCTTATTTGGTTCTTCACTAGGCCATCCGCTGCCCTTAAGTCATAAGTCCTAGGCCTTGGCCTATTTAACAGTTTTTATTCTAACGATGTTATATTCATAACGTTTACGTAACACATCAAATTATTAATATTGCGGTATTACTCAGGCAGAAAATAATATTAGGACTAACGTTTAGGCCCTCCTAAAAGTTTTCGTTCCGTCATTCCCATATTCGTAAAATTTACATTACAAGTATTGTCAAATTATCAAACAGAAGTCATCGCTCTTTCCACGTTTATAAGTGAGTCACGGAAAAATTCTCAGTGGCCGCCACCAGGAATCGAACTCAGGGTCTTCCAGTTACGCGCCGGATATGCTTCCACTGCACCACAGCTATTCCTATTCCACGTCAAATGTCTGTATTAATTGTCAATAATATTGCGCTTCTACTTATGCACCATACATTCAATCCATACATTAATTAATAGGCCGTAGGCCTAAGCCTATTCAACACTTTTTTCTTCGCCTGTGAATTAATTAAGTAAAAGAAAAATATTGCAAACTTGACATGTTATGTAAATATTTAGTACCTATGTAAAAGTGCAGCGTTATTAAAAAATCCCACCTTAGGGTCCTTTTCCGAACATTCATGAATTATGCTGTAATTCTCGCTTGGCTTACATAGAACGTTTTCCCGAAATTTGTTTGGAGTTCCTAATTCAATTCTCAATGTAGGCCAAAAATCGATAATACTTACAACTCCCCCCCCACCCTTGAACTTTTGTGGCCAGTTGTCCTGTGGCCAATTCTCCTACACCCATTTTCGTTATGTAGGTGAGGTGGCCAAGAAACCGCAATTTTTATATGACCCCTAACGGTTTTTTGGCCAGCAGTCTGTGACCAGTTGTCCGAACACCGTTTATAACAGACATATAAACTTATCAGTCGATCACATATTTTTCCCGTGAGCATTTTGTCTGTGGGCGTTTTTTCCTACTTTCGAAAAGTGGGCGTTTTTTCCGTGGGCGATTTTTCCGTGGGCGTTTTTTCCGTGGGCATTCTTTCCTCATACCGCTCAACTAGGGCGAAATATCAAAACACGATAATTTTTTACGCAGCGCAATTTCATGGTTCTAAAAATGAATATGCCCAGTTGTCCGTGTGCCCAAATGTCCTAAACTCGTTATTTTCGTAATAGTTGCTACTGCTGAGTTTTTTGAGACCGTAGGAAAAAAAAAAATCTCTGTTTTTCTCTCTCTCTTTTTTTTTTTTTTTTTTGTCCGGGAAAACCTTGTCGAAATGTTAAAATGATTAGCACAAGTTAATAAATTGATTTAATTAAATGTTCTGTTGACTTATCCGCCCGACCACCAACACTCATAAAATTGATTTGCTCTGGAAAATAGTTTGTGTCCAGGCAGCATCGTTCTTTTTTTTTTTTTTCCAGAAGTTTCGTTTCCCTCCTGTGAGGTTGTTTCTGTTCTTCATGATCGAAATTTCACCCAGCCTATCCTTTGTCACGTGGACGCTCAAATTCGCAATGTGGAGTTTTTTTTTTTACGTTTCACAAAGTAAGCAAGTTTATCATATCGTGGAGATGCGTCGAAGAAACTGTTAGAACGAAGCAGCTGGCAGGGTGCCAATTTATCGAGGTGTGTAAACACGCTTCCGTTTAAAGCGACTTCTGACGTAATCGTGCGATGCTTTATGCAATTTGAAAATAAAAGGTCACTCGTTACATTTTGCTTTCCGAAATTTGTTGAACTCGGTCACATTCCTTTTTTTCTCCCTTTCTGTCTCTCCTTACATCCCCCTCCCTCCCTGCCATTCCTTGAATTCTGTCAAGTGCGGAACGTGCCAGTTGAAATGTCGAAGGAATACTCGTAGTTATTGATTTGACCTTGGTTCCTGGAAGGGGCAGAAAAAGAGGAGAAAAAAGGTTAGAAATGGAGTGTGTTGCTATTGTAAGAATTGGTGATCCCCACTGCTTGGGTTTGGGGTAATGTGGACGCGAAAACAAGTTTCTTTGTTTCGCAAGTGGTGCAGCTGCGAGCGTCCCAGCTGTATGGAGGCTAACCCCCTATTTTCCCCTGACAACGACCGTTGCTCCTTAACACCCCTCCCTCCTTCCCCTTTACAAAAGCACACTGGACCCAGGGTAGTGCATACGCCGTCCCTCGCGTTCACAACCATCTCTCCCTCCTTTTCCGTGTGGTCTCATCCCCAGATAAGGAAGCTTACTTGCTCCAAGTGGGAGTAAACAGAAAATTTTTGGAAAACATCCTGTCATTCCTTGTGACTCATTATTTGGCTCTCCCGGTGTCCCTAAGTTAGATCAATCGTCATCTTGAGAGTCTCTTCTTGTTGAAACATATCAACCCTTGAAAACACTTCCGCTTTCCAGATCTTACGTATTTAAAGTTATTTTTAAGCATTTCACTGTATGTGTGAGTATAACACTAATGTTAATTTTAGTGAACTTCTGTAGTGGGAAACACGGTTGTAGGCTATTAATTAGCATTTTATGATCAGTGTTTATCTCGCACTATGATGTCTCGTCCATTTGCTGTATTCCAAACTATTTTAAGATATGAATAACCTGAATCTGGAGGTTATTCGTTTCGAGAAAAAAGAAAATGAAGGAATATGCGTGAAAATTTGAAATGGAGGGGGGCGAAACTGATTTTTTAATCCATGATCACAAATTCGGCGGTAATGTATTCCAGACCTGTTCTATTGCCTTTTTCTATTACTTACGTTATTTAGCTTACCTCATCCGCTCTATGGTTTGTAAGATTAACAAGAATCCATTTCTTTAGTAACAATCCCCTCCCCCTTTTAAAAAGCATATTAATTTCAGTTTTAATGACTTGCTTTTCGTAGGATCTTAAAGATACTTATTTCTCCGTGACTGTTACGCCGGAAAACTTTGAGGTTATGTGAATAATTTAATATTTTAATTATGTGATATAAATACTATAACTAAGCCAGGTTTCTTTTCGTACTCTTATATTTCAATAGTTAAATACTCTCTGCTGGATCTGATTTCTCAAAATTATTATTTTGCGTCTTTAGGTGATATTTATTAAGCACATAATTCACAAAAATTGTAAGGAGCATGCCCCATTTATCAACGCGAGTCATCATGCTACATAAAATTATATATATAATATATATATTATAGCATAAATCAAAATAATCGAGTATTATCTAACCGAATCACCCTCCCTGAGAGAGAGAGAAAGAAAGAGCTATAAATAGAGCGTGCTTCTGGGAACAAGTCCTTTTTAACTATTGTAGTGACAACATTAGAACTTTTCGTTACAGATTGAAACGTGATAAAATTAATCACGGATTTGTAAGAAATCTCATAATAGAAGTAGGGTAAGCTGCTTAAAAGCTGCGAGTTTCTGTTTGAGGAAAATCATAGTGCTTTGATCGCGGAAAGCCCATGTCAGCACGTAAGTTGTATTCTCAATTTATTCCTGTGTGTGGAGAAAAGAGGGAAATGAAAGATGGGTTAGCATTCTACATTAAGTTTTGCGACTTGAAACCGATGTGATGTGTTTTCCACATGGCTTTTGCTAAATTAGTGACAAGCTGTTTGGTAACAATTTTTTGACATTGTGCTGTATAATTACATTGTTTTCACTACTCGGATAGCACTTGATTTTTCTTTAATCACGTGCATTGATTAAGAGTGAAATACTTTGGTTATGAATAAATGCGTACCAATCTTGGAATTCCATGCCATGCACAAGCACCCCAAATTTGAGGGGGAAACGGCAGCACAGATCAATTGCAGTAGTAAGATTATTGAAACGGCAATCAGAGACTAACCTGAGTTGCGTAGTTTACTGTTTAACATGTAACATCATTTCAGAAAAGTTGAAAATTACATCTTCCCGAAGCGGGAAATTTCGCTTCTAACAAAAACTCGCCACTTTTAAAATTTTCCAATGATGTTTCATGTTAAAGTGTAAATTGGGCAGTTTAAGCTATTCTGATTGTCGTGTTAATAATCCTGTAGTTGTTTCATGCATTTGTGAAGAATATTTCTTCTATAATTTCTATATGCATTTTATAAACTTACACTGCTAGTAATTAATGCACAGTTCACGGTTCTCATCCCAAAGTGATACTACAATTGAAAATGTCACTCAGCATTCAGAGAATTCGTTTTTCTTGTTAAAAGAAGTAATAACGTAGGGATGAGAAGAAGTACACTGATTGGTTCGCTTCTGTATTGTATTTCACGCGTGGATGTTGATAATGCGCGAAATGTTTGTGCATTACCTTGATGTTTTTGTGTTAATGAAAGTATTCCATTGTTTTCACCTCATGCCCGAGTAGCTGTTTGATAAAAACGTTTTTGCGTATTCGTAAAATAAATACGATACGAACGATTCTGTGTAACATGTTCCGGTTCTGTGCTGAACAAGGTATCGAAAGTTTTTAATAGTACCACAGCAAATGTGCGCTGTCTTAACTTACTTCTTCATGTTTCTTACCATCTGGATATTTGGAATCTCACACGTGTGCAGTATAATCGGCTTGTACATTAGAGGAAAAGCAATAAACACCTTTAGCCTTTAACAAGACCAAAAACATCTCAGAAAAATTTAATTAAGTGCTCTCGATTACAGAAAATGAGCAAAATTGTTTCGGGAACTTATTTGGCTCCTAAGGTTTCTGGAATAATATTTCGTGCTGTAATTAATTTATTTCTTTCCGCATTGGCAAGTTTTGTGGTTCATTTTTTTCTCGCTCGCTTTGTTAACGTCCAGTAAAAAGAAATTCTTTTGAATATTCATATCCGCGTCGAGTTTTTAAATAGTACGTATTTCTATTATCTGCAGCATCGTAATTTAATATCGTTACAGTGACATGTACAAATGCAAAGTCAAATTGTTAATTACTTAGTGACACTTTCAAACTCAGAATCTTGCACACTATATCTCAATGTTTTTATTTTTATTCTGTAACAGACTGAAATTCTAGGAGTTAGAATCATATCCATTACCCAATAATTTTTTTAGGATAAGTCAAGAGTTTTTTTTTTTAAAGCATACGTCACATTTTGCATACCAGATTTCTTAGGTGCAATGCTTTATTTCCCTTTTTGAGCTCACATGTTTATTTGCATTTCTCTATCGATCGATCCATCCATCAAGGAACAAACAAACAACTGCGTGTTGATTAAATCTTTGTGACAGAAATCGACGTATCACCAATTTGCAGTTGACGAAATATATGTAAAATAATTACTGTAGAATTTTCTTTGTTAATAATCACTATATGACCCGGAAACACAAATTTTGGGTTCATATAAGATTTTTACACATAACGAAATATTAACATTCTAAGCTTACAGTTCGCAAATAACATCATCGTTTCAGAAAGCATTTTAACTTAATATGATCTGTCTTAAACGAACCATTGTAAAGTTCATTCCGAAGTGTTTTTTAACTCACGTATATCATGTAAAGACATTCATGCTGGGAGCCACAAAAAAAAAAAAAAAACCAAAAGTGTAAAATATGAAGAATTTCGTGACCCACACACACAGGTTTGCCACAACTTCAGCATTACAAGCCACAACTCGACACATTATCTGTCTGAGTGTATGTGCCTACTCTGGAATCCCCCCCCCCCCCCCCACACACACACAGGTTTGCTGAGTAGGCACATTCCCTCAAATAATGTGTCTAGTTGTAAATGCAAAAAATCTGCCGATCGGACGAGAAATTCTTCATATTTTACACTTTTGACATTACACCCCCCCCCTCCGTTTACTGTGTAGGCACATGCGCTCAGAACAGAAAATTTGTCGAGTTGCAGCTTGTAAATACTGAAAATCTCCCGATCGGACGAGAAATTCTTCATATTTTACACTTTTGGTATCCCCCCCCCCCCTCACATACACAGGTTTGCTGAGTAGGCACATGCCTTCAAACAATGTGTCGAGTTGTAGCTTGTAAATGCCAAAAATCTCCCAATCGGACGAAGAATTTTTCATATTTTACACTTTTGGTATTCCCCCTCGCCGACAGGTTTCCAGAGAGTGCACATGCGCTGAGAAAATTTGTCGAGTTGCAGCTTGTAAATGCTGAAGATCTCCCAATCGGAAGAGAAATGAGAAATTCTTGATATTTTACGCTTTTGGAATTGCCCCCCCCTCCCCCTCCCGACTAGTTTCCTGAGATGCCCTCAGACAATTCGATGACTTGTAGCTTGCAATGGCTGAAAATCTCCCGATCGGACCAGAAATTCTTTATATTTCATATTTTAGGTTTTAAGCCCCCCCCCCAAGTTTCCTGGGTCTGCTCATAGTCGCAGAGAATTTTAGTTATAGTTTATAGAAAAATGTCGTAAATAAGAAAATACGAAATTATGGACATTTTATGTGTGTCAGATAACCAATCTTGCATTCTGGGGCCACGGAGCAGCCCAGAACGCAATTTTTATACGGCCCTTTAAAATTTTTGTGGCCAGTTCTCCGCTTAGTCTTAGCTCCGAAAATCATGGAAATGTCTAAATTTCTTACTGAAAATGAAATATTAAAAAAATATATACATGAACAATAGTTGCTCAAGTAGTGGGGAATATAGCCACACGAAATTTGTTTATGCAGAACAATTTTATGGCACTGAAATTGCAATGTGTCCAGTTATCCGTGGTAAACGGTAAAAATACCCCCGGAGAAAATACCCCCGAAAACTGAAAAGCGGAAAAAATGCCCCTGGAAAAAATACCCCCGGAAGAAATACCCCCAGAGCAAACGGTTCACTGTAAACTGCCACACAGGAACACTGATGTGTGGCAGGGTTCCGGTGTGGCAATTTACCGGCAACCCTGCCACATATCTTTCAGCAACTTGGCTACAAATGTTAAAAGGGGGAGGGGGCTATAACGATTGCCGTTTCTGGGCCTACATTGATAAATGAATTGGGAAACGAATTTCGCGAAAACTTTCCATGTAAGCCAAGCGAGAATTGTACTTTAATTTGAAGAAATAAATTGCCGAGGATCCGAGGTACACTTGGGGGGCGCTCAACCCCCAACTTCCGTAATATTAGATTCTGGGCCGCTGGAGTCTGTCAGTGTATCCAGGCTGTTCCCCTTGAAGCGCCCGCGAGGTCCGTGAGCTTGGGGGGGGGGGATCCCCAAAATGTTGTAATGGCCGTAGAGCTGTAAACATTAGAAGCATGCTTTACATGATTCTCTACACTACCACGAATTTTCAGGAGGGTGGGGTGCAAGTTTCTAAGAGCGCAGACAAGTCTTCAAGGTAAGGGATTTGCTCGCAATTTCTATGCTTCGTGTTGTGTTCAATGGTAAATTATGTATGCTCTTCCCCCTCCCCCAGAAATTTGGTGAAGCCTGTGAGAGGGATACGAGATGCTTGGTTTGGAGGGCTCTACCCCCAACTTCCGTAATTTTATATTCTGGACCTCTAGAGTCGGTCAGTGTATCCTCGATGTTACCCCTGAATAGCTCTTAGAAACGGGGGGGGGACCCCACATTCCTGAAACTTCGTGGTCGTGTACAGAATCATTATATAAAACATGGTACTAATGTTTACAGCTCTACGTGCATTTTAACATTTTGGGGGAAAGCCCCCCAAGCTCATGGACCTCGCGGACACTTCAAGGGGAACTTCCTGGATACACTGACAGACTCCAGCGGCCCAGAATATAATATTACGGAAGTTCGGGGTAGCCCCCCCCCCAGTGTACCTCGGATCCTCGGCAATTATATTTCTTCAAATTAAAGTACAATTCTCGCTTGGCTTACATGGAACGTTTTCGCGAAATTCGTTTCCCAATTCAGTTATCAATTTAGGCCCAGAAACGGCAATCTTTATACCCCCCCCCCTTTTGAACTTTTGTAGCCAAGTTGCTGAAAGATGTGTGGTGTGTGGCAGGGTTGCCGGTAAATTGCCACACATCAGTGTTCCTGTGTGGCAGTTTACAGTGAACCGTTTGTTCTGGGGGTATTTCTTCCCGTGGTATTTTTTCCGCTTTTCAATTTTCGGGGGTATTTTCTCCTGGGGTATTCTTTCCTGGGGGTGTTTTTACCTACATCCGTTCTCCGTACCCGGTCCAAGGTAAATGTAGATATTGGTAACTTCTAGATTTGTTCCATTAATTGCTATATTTTCAGTTGTAGTAAAAGCATTGTACACCGATTTTGGTTTCTGTAACGCCATGTTTCTTAACTCTTTTTAGCAAATTTGCTTGTAAAAATGACTTTGTTGTTAAGTGAAACGGACTGTTGGTTAAACAATCCCAATTAATCCTTATCTGTTTGTTTCATAGTTCAGTGATTGAAAGACATTCTGCAATGGTTAAAGCCTGGGAGATGTGATGTCTGTTTTTGTATGTTCTGTGTCTTTGAACAGTCGAAGCTTTTACACCTGCCATTTCATAGATTTCATTAAAGACATTAACGTATTCATCTTCAATTCCGCAGAATTTCAAACACATTGTAGCTCTTATTGGTTTTCTGTAATCAAAAGACTTTTCCAAATCAACTAAAGCTATACACTGTGGGATTCAGTGGTTCCCATATGAGTGGGGGGGGGCTAAGAAAAATCCTTACGTCCTTCAATGCTGTCAAACATTTTAGTAAATGTACAAGATACTAAAATACAACAAAAATAATTGATACAATCAATCATTAATATCTTATTATTTTATTTTAAAAAAAGGTTTCGTCTATTTTAGTGTTTTAAATTTATCAAAAATTTGGTTATACCAGCGGGGGGGGAGGTCTTATGGGCGCACTTGGTGGGATTTCGTATTCACTCTTTCAATTAGTTTCCTCTATACATAAATAAGATCCACGTGAGTGCTGTAGCCACTTCTGAATTGAGCTTGTTCTCTTAGTTGAAACATGTCCAGTTTTTCCTTCATTCGATGTGAACAGTACTTTAGAGAAGATTTTATAAACAACTGATAGGAGGCTGATGGATTTGTAGTTAGTTCCTGATTTCTTCAAGGTTCTTTTTCATACAGCATGACCACTGCAGCATGGTAACATGCATGTAGTGAAAACATGCGCGAGTGTAGTTTTTGCTTCTTCACTGGCTTCCTGTACAATGGCCATGGTAATCCCATCTTCCTCTGGATGTGTTCTCATTTCATGTTCTTACTTGGATGGGCAACTTGTGCCAAGAATTCTGGCTGGAGTGACTTCAATTACTGTGTGCAGTGGTGTAGCCAGAAATTTTAGGGAGGGGGTAAATAAGATGAGCACACGTGCGCACACACATGTATCGTTTTAAATTCATACTCAATCCCTTTCTAGGGGGTCTGGACCCTCTTTGGCTACACCTATGCCTGTGTGTGTTTCATTGTTTGTAAAAGATGTATAATCTCTTTCATATAGTTTTGTGTAGGACTATTCAACTGTCCTCAAAATTTTGCCACTATTTCTTGGCAGAAAACTTCCGCACTTTATCGTGCTGCTGGGCGAAGTGTAAATGGCAGAAAACTCTCACACCCTCACAGGAGGATGCCATACCTGCCAAGTTTTACCCATAAAATTTACGGAATTCGTATTTGCTTTGCGGTTATTTTACGGATTTTTTTTTCCAGATAGATTAGGGCCATGTATTTATTACCTAAAAACTTTTCATTCATTTCTGCCTCGCCAACCCTCTCTGATCTCAGCCTATCGGGAGAAACTCGGAAATAAACTTTGTAGGATTAAAATTGGCGCTAACGAGTAAAAAACAAGAGAAAGAATTGCGTTTTTTAAGGTATTTTAGCACGCTAGCACAAACATTTTAAGTTTAAAACCACTGATTAAAGTCACTGCAATTAATCGCTTATAGCTGTTATTTCGCAGTCACAAAAAAAAAAACAAAAAAAAACCGTATATGTAACCTAATGATAGCATACTGATGACTTAGTTATGTATCGATTGCATTTTAATCTTTATGAGCGTGAAAATACTGCCCAAACATCCTGCTTGTGTTTGGGCAGTATTTCACGCTCATAACGATTGAAATGCTTCGGGAGGTGGGAATTCACACCTCCCCAAGCTGTTTCTAAAAGCGCAGACAAATGTTCAAGGTAAGGCATTGCTCGCAATTTCTATTTAGAAACTGGGAGGGTGCGTGGGTGGTGAATTCACCCCTCCCTCCTGAAAATTCGTGGTCGTGTACAGAACCATTAGATAAAAAGCATGGTACTAATGTTTACAGCCCTACGTCCATTTTAACATTTTGGGGGAAAGCCCCTCTAAAGCTCACGGACCTCGCGGACGCTTCAAGGGGAACATGCAGGATACACTGACAGACTCCAGCGGCCCAGAATATATTACAGAAGTTGGGGGTGTTTTTGTATGTTCCCTCCCAAACCAAGTGTATCTCGGATCCTCGGCAATTTATTTTTTCAAATTAAAGTACAATTCTCGCTTGGCTTACATGGAACGTTTTCTCGAAATTCGTTTGGAGTTCCCAATTCAGTTCTCAATATAATCCCAGAAACAGCAATCCTTATAGTCCCGCCAACCCTCCTTGAATTTTGCGGCCAGTTGCGCTAAACTCGTATGAATCAAATGAACATTTGTGAGTGTGGTGTGTGCTTGGCTTTTTCAAGAGGAGTGACTACGCATAAGGCAAAGAATCTCCAACATTCTTTTCACGCGGGATTAGGGAGTGGCGCATAACAGGGAAAGCAACTTTAACGAAGTCCTTGGACTGTATGAGGCTCAAACACACAGGATAAAATGAAATGAACTCACAAACGAGGCATCGCGTAGGCTAAGTACTGGTGTCAGGGTGCACCACAGGGGTGTAGAAGATCTGGCCCCAGAAATTTTAAGAGGCCGTATAAAAATTTCGTTTCGACTGCTTCGTAGCGACGTTGTTAGAGGTTGGTTATATGAGTCACGTAAAGAATCCGTAATTTCGTATTTCTTTAATTCCGATATTTAATGCAATTCTTTTTTTTTTTTTTTAATTATAATCTGCAATTCAACAAAAGAATTTCAGGATTTATAAATACAGCTCAACAAATTATCTGCAGGCATGTGCAAACTGAGGAAACCTGTCGGGGGGGGGGCTTAATACCAAAAATATCAAATATAGAGAATTTCTGGCCCGATCTGGAGATTTCCACCGTTTACAAACTACAACTCTACAAATCCTCTGGATTTTATATTTTCGGTATTAAGTCTCCCTCCCTCCCCCTACAGGTTTCCTTCGTTTACACGTGCCCTCACAGAATTTATTGAGGTGTACCTCGAAAACACTGAAAAACTGCTCCTGGTTGGGCTACAAAGTTTTCATAGAATTTTTTGACCTATAATTTATAAACCCTGAATTTTTTTTTTTGTTGAGTTGTAGATTATAAACATTTTTTTATAAAAAAATACGTTAAATATCACAATTAAGAAAATGCGAAATTACGGCAACTTTATGTGACTCAGATAACCAACCACTGTAGACGTGGCCACGAAGCGGTCAAAAACGCAATTTCTATACGGCCCTCTTAAATTTTTCGTGGCCAGTTCTCCCCAGCCACTTCTACACCCATTTTCTTTTATGTAGGTGAAGTGGCCAAGAAACCGCAATATTTATACGACCCCTAACGCCTTTGTGGCCAATTGTCCGAACTCCGTTTATAACAGACATAAAAGCTTATCAGTTGACATATTTTTCTCGTGGGCATTTTTTCCTATTTTCGAAAAGTTGGCTTTTTTTTCCGTGGGCGTTTTTTCTGTGGGCATTCTTTCCGCGGACGTTTTTTTTTTTTTCGTGGGCATTCTTTCATTCCTTATGATTTGGCTCGCTACCGTATCATTTGCCGGCATTTTGTTAAAAGTTGTAGGAATATAAATTGTTGGCCGTCAGCATTTAGTTTATCGTGTACGAAGTTACTCTCGATAGGCTAGCAGTTTGGTTAATTTTGTATGAACTTCATTTTAAAGGAAGCAGCTTCTAGAGTGTAAGGCTTTGTCTTCTAATGTGATTTTTTATTTATTTATTTAACTGTGACGAAATATCGTCACTTCTTGTTTTTAAGGTTTTGTAGGTGATGTCCAAAAAATATTTTGCTCTTGAAAGGTGTAAAATATCAATAAAAGGACGGTCATTAGCACGCCCAGATTAGAAGTGTTTTTCTTTACTTCATACGCTTATGTCTTGATGATTTTATGATTCATAAGATAGCCTGTGGCTAATGTCTGTAATTTCCTTTAGGTGGTCACGTAATATGTTTGATAACTTTCTGTCGGCAGAGGAATTGATGCTAATCTTTTTTCCGGATACCTACCATTGTCGCTTCAGTTAAGATCTGGATATACAGGAAAACCACTAGCAAACCTCACGACAGTGTCGTTTCCCTCTACCGCTGAGATCTGATACACGCGAGTAAAAAATAAAAGCACATAGACGATTCTAAAATTTGGTGTATCTCACGTTTAAGGTTAGACTAGTAGATAAGAGTGTAGTTATTATTATTATTTTTTCTTTTTATGGTGACGACTGCTTCTACAGATGTAATTATACTACGTAAACTAAATAAGAGAAGATGCTTAGATCGCTGACGGCCGGATGAAAAACAGCGCATACATATTCTAAGGAAGACAGGGTGCTGCTACTGTGAACTGTGATTAATAGTAAGTAATTTAATTACACAATTCGCGAAACAGGATTCAGTACAACCACGTCATGCATTGCGTATACATTATCCTGAACTGTTTTTACTTCCAGTTTACTTGTATTTTTGTGACCATGTGTTGGCAGGGACTAATACACACATACACCGAACATCCCCTTCCTCGATTTCTTCAGGCCCTCGTAAAATATCACCCCCTCCATTTGATGGCGCGTCGCGCGCACTCACACACATTTATGTAAGTTTTTAGTATCAGTCCGTTTTATTACCATATTACACAGTTATCAATAACAGTTAGTACTTACATGGATTCCTCAGGTAGCATTTACTTGGATTTCTCCTCAGGTGGACATTGGTGAATATTTGCTGTATTGAAAGTGTTGACTCGTGTCATGAGTGAATGATTGGTGTTCTGTGTGGTTTTTTAAACAATCGTTTAACTGGAAAATTGTCTTGTGTATCTCAGCTATCATGCATTTTAAGTGTGAATAAATATCGTCGTGCTGGGCAAATCTTTTGTCAATTCCCACGACAGTGGAATTCCAAGTATCTTAATTTGAATATTTTCATATTTTGCCACCCAGCAAAAACAGTCGTGCTGGGCCAGCACTGCCTGCAATGGCCCATCACTATGTTGCCGCAGCCGAACCGTCAATAAAATGTCCGGGCGGCCAACAGAAGAGCCAGCAGTTCAGGCCAACAGTTGGCACCCCATCAATTGTCATATACCAGAACAGGGCCATCAGTTGACCATCACAGGCAGTAGCTGCCACAAGTGGTCCTTCAGCGGCCCTGCAAGCACGTGCCAGGAATGATGGCTAGCCTAATGTGGTCCGCTAGTGTGCCGGTAGTGGCAGCCGGCAACCACGTGAGGTAACTGGTGGCTTGCCGAATCTTGTCCGCCAATTACCAGCAGTAGCCATAAAAAAAAAAAAAAAGAAAAAAAAATCAAGGATGACAGCTCTTCCCTAAAGCTGCAACTTTTTTTTTCTGCCCTTACAAAACTTGTGAACTTTAGCACTGCGCTGGGGAAATTTTCTCAACGGACCGGAAAAACGCCCGTTTGAGTCTGAGTGGTTACGAACCAGGGCCGTTTGCGTGGGAGCTGAGCTCTCTACCGACCGAACTAATTTGCCAAGCACGCACGTGTGCTTGAAGCTGTTTGCTTTGGTAAACGGTAAAAATACCCCCGGAGAAAATACCTGTGAAAACTGAAAAGCGGAAAAAATACCCCCGGAAGAAATACCCCTAGAACAAACGGTTCACTGTAACCTGCCACACAGGAACACTGATGTGTGGCAATTTACCGGTAACCCTGCCACACATCTTTCAACAACTTGGCCACAAAAGTTCAAGGGGGGGGGGGGCTATAAAGATTGCCGTTTCTGGGCCTACATTGATAACTGAATTGGGAACTCCAAACGAATTTCGAGAAAACGTTCCATGTAAGCCAAGCGAGAATTGTGCGGCCCAGAATCTAATATTACGGAAGTTGGGGGTTGAGCCCCCCCCCCTCCCCACCAAGTGTACCTCGGACCCTCGGTAATTTATTTCTTCAGATTGAAGTACAATTCTCGCTTGGCTTACATGGAACGTTTTCGCAAAATTCGTTTGGAGTTCCCAATTCATTTCAGTTATCAATGTAGGTCCTGTGTGGCGGTTTACAGTGAACCGCATTTTTTACATTCTGGTAATTTTGCGATTTTTTTTTTTTTTTTTTGTATTTTTTTTGTTTCTTCGTGGAGTTCCGTCTGAATTGAAAAGTGACTGCAGTTTCAATATTGCCCCCACAAAAGCAGCATGGCATGTTAATTTTCTGTGGAACATAACTTGACAGATTAATAATGGTTATAGTTTTCAGTTGTCGTATGTCAGGCTTTATTAAATTTGAGAATCGTTGTTAAGTGGGTTGGTTTTTAACATACTTCCATTGTCTTTCAGATCCTTATACCTTAATCCCCTGAAAACGTATCTAGGCGGCTGAAATTCGAGAACACACTGTTAATTTAGATGGTTAAATCAGATAAAATGTTTGTTCTAAATTTAGTAACGAAACCCATTCGTTGTTCACACTGTTTTGCAGCAGTACCTGACCCCTTGAACTTCTTTACCACCCCCTCCCTCCCAGTCCTTTTACGCACTTTTCTTAGAAGTCGGGCGATGTTTAGGATAGGTTTCTCTGAATTCGCCATGTTCGCCTCAGTTGTAGTTATTGCCGTATGACCTTGGACGCGGGTAGTTCTTTGTATGACAAAAGCAGCAACAGTCCCTGGAGTGTTGATCAAAAATGGTTTGTCCTCTACAAATTTTGGGAAGAAGTTCTGAGAAAGTGATTCTTAGTTGATCGTTCGTGATATGTGTCGTGATAGGGTAATAACATATAGGTTGAGCAAAATTAATGCACTTGTTTCCTTCTGTTTCTTTTTGTATAGCCACACCTATCGCATAAGGAAATTATTAAATTGGGAAAGATATTCAGAAATGTGTGAGCATTTAGTTAGTTAAGGTTAAAGGGATGGATGATCAACCTAGATTATTCAACCTTAGAATGGTTGCGCGCATTCGTATTATTTAGCAGTTCTTTTCCGTGGAATTTAGAAACTGAGCAAGCCAGTTTCCTCTCCGCAGGCCACACATTATGTACAGTCTTTTTAAGAACGTGGAAGACAAAGCAAAATACGCGGACTTTCTTCGAGACTTTTGCAGTCTGTCTAGTCTGGTATATATTGGTTGTGAAACTTCCTATCTTAAAGGCAGTGTGACGGTTCTAAAAAAAGGAGGGGGGCACAGTTCCTGCATGCGCCCGTAATTAATCAAAATTATTATATAAATTCCCCACAAAAAACGGTTACATTTGGGGGGGATAAGAGGTACATGTATATTTAAGCAGTGGTGGTTCTGCCCCCCCTCTTTTGCTTTAAAAACGGATTTTGAAACGGAAATTACTATAATTCTTAGCAACTGTGGCCGTACCCAGGGCCATTGCGATTATATCGTTATTTATCATAACAGCAGTCTGCAGATTTGAACCTCGCTGGTAGTGATTTTTTTCGAGCACTTTTAATAATTCAATATTTGTAACGCTCAGTTTTCGTACAAAATGTTGAAAAAGTGAACCGCCTTCGAGTACGTTGTACCTATTGCTCCGTTGTGGATCGTGGTCCCCGGGTGGTTTGGTCGGGTAATAACATCTTGCGAAGCGAAAGGAAAAGCTTTTGTGGAATTCATATTTAATGTTACTCAAAAAAAAAAAAAAAAAAGACGAAGTTGTTGAAGGTGTATTTTGATTTAGCGTATCATCACTTCTGGTCTTTTCACCAAAAGGATGCACGATTTTTGACGAGTTGGTGCGTGCATAAGACTATATATATATACACCATATTGACAAAAGTCACGAGACACCTAGAAGAGAAACACAACATAGCATTTATAGACATATATTAGTGCAGTGTCGGTTCACCTTTGTCCTTAGTTGCATGCACTGACCCTTCGAGAAATGCTTTCGACAAGGTTTTGGAACACAACGATAGGTCTACTCAGTACATAATGCTGCCGCTAACTGTTGCTTAGTAGTAGGCCATGGTTCCTAACTTCTTAAGCGGCGCTCTAATTCATCCCATAGGTGCTCTGTAGGATTAAGGTCAAGGCTATGTGCTGGCCAGTCCAATCACGATACGGAATTATCGTCAAACCACGCCGTAACAGTCCTTGCTTTATGGGTCTGTGTATTATCCTGCTGGTACCAACAAGGCTCGGTTCCATAGTATTACCACAGAGTTGGTAGGGCATAATTGTCCAGAATATCGAGGCAGACGTGCTGGTTAACAGGTTTGTCCACGAAAACCAATGGGCTGGTTAACAGGTTTGTCCACGAAAACCAATGCCGACCATACCGCGAGAAACACCCTCACACGAGTACACTGCGAGCTCCAGACTTGACCGTAGGAACAGTACACTGTGGTAAATAGCGTTCCCCGGCTGCCGCCAAAGCCACACAAGGCCATCAGACTGATGGATCGTATATCTGGATTCATCAGTCCATACGACCCGTTTCCATTGATCTACGGTCCACGATAAATGTTCTTTGCACCATGCTAAACGACGAGTAGCATTCCGAGTGGAGATGAAAGGCTTATGAGCAGCCGCACGACCACGGTAACCCATGGAATGAAATTCTCTGCGAATGGTACGTGTACATACCGAGGTTCCATCATTATTACTCACCTGTACACTGAGGTCTTGTTCAGTACTCCGTCGATTAGCTGTAACGACTCTCCTGAGGCTTCGACGTCCTCTATCACTGATTTTCTTTGGTCTGCCGGTACGTTTTGCCGCTTCAGGCACGCCATGTGTCTTCCACTTATTCAGTACATCCAAAACAGTTGACTTGGGTATGTTTAAACACCTCTCGGTTTCTCTTATGGACAGCCCACTAATATAACACCCAACAATCTTTCCTTTCTCAAAGTCACTTCTCTCCCAACTCGAAATTTTCCCTCAACCTCACAGGGCGATATGATCGCGGTCGGCTGCAGGTCTTGTTTTTATACCGTTTGCAGCTGTACCTCTCATCTTAACAACGCAGCGGATCCGTTCATTTGCTTTTGAATGGGGTGTGCGGTGACTTTTGTCAATATATAGTGTATATATATAACGTACAGTCATAATTCTTTTTATTTAACATTTGGGTGAAATGGGGAACTGTTTCTTTTTTTATCCAAGATGGCAAATTAGATCGCACAATAGTTAAATGGGAAATTTGATTAATAATCTACGAATTTGTATTTGAATTCGTACATTATTAATCAGATTTCCTATTTAACTATTGGAAATGTGATTAATAATGTATGAATTTGTATTAGTTTTTAATCTTTCAGTTTGTGATAAGTTCTAAAGCAAAATTGATTGATTGTGATTTTGAAATGAGGCAGAAATATCAGAGTAGGGTAACAAAGGGCTTTATGGAAATTGAAATTGACCAATAAGTAGGTGCAACACTACTCCATATAAAATATTACTATCACAATAATAATAATAATAATAATAATAATAATAATGGTGGTGACAATGATAATGATTACAGTAATAATAATGAATAGAAATTCAGTAATGATTAGGTCATTTCTAGAAACGTTTAGGAAAAGATGCCACTGTTACACAATGGGGCGTGGTGCACTAAGAGAATTTTCGTGGTTAGTTCGTTAGTGGAGCTGGGCAGGTCATTTTTTAGATGATGATATATTCGAATATTGTGTTTTATATGCAGTCATACTCACACCTTAAACGAATGTTCATCTAGTTTACTCAGCCTTTGCAATTTCTTTTCTGCAATTTTCGGGACGAAACTGCCAAATCACGCAGTAGGACTTCTCGCGAATCATAAGGGTTCTAGTGTAAAGAAAATGAGAACTTCTTTTGTGAAGGTAGTCCTCGAAGCAAATTTACATAAGGAAATGGCTTCAAGTTGGATTTTTCTCTGCTGTTTTCTCGAATGGAAAATTGCAGAATAGAAATTGCTAAGGTAACTAGAATTTTATGGTCTCAAAGAGTATTTCTACTAAAACACTCACGAGTGGCTACCGAATCCAGTAAAATTAATGCCCTGAGCTTATTCTCTTAATTCCTTATGACTATAAAACACACACACCTCATAATCTTAGGAGAAACGATGAATTAGTCTCACAGAATTTGTCACCGTATTAATTGCATCTGTTTAATGTAACCAATATGTATTATTCATAGAGAATGATTAGAACTGTGTAGATCAACAAGAGCGATATTTAAATCCGTAGGTTGGAATGTATGAAAGAATGCCCACGGAAAAAACGCCCACGGAAAAAATGCCAACTTTTCGAAAATAGGAAAAAATGCCCACGAGAAAAATATGCCAACTGTCAACTGATAAATCAGCTTTTATTTATGTCTGTTATAAACGGAGTTCGGACAACTGGTCACAAAAGCGTTAGGGGTCATATAAATATTGCGGTTTCTTGTCCACTTCACCTACATAACGAAAATGGGTGTAGGAGAAGTGGCCACCGGAGAACTGGCCGCGAAAAGTTTAAGGGAGCCGTATAGAAATTGCGATTCGTAGGTTGTGGGATTTACAAAACAGTGCAGCAAAACAACAAAAAAGTACGCATAAAGTTTGGTCAAAGAGTACCCATACCCATAATTGGGGCATCGAGATCCACACTTAATCTAATTTGTCCTGCAATTGAATAGAATTTGGACATACACAGTGTGGCAAAGAATTTTTAAGACTGGGTCTGTAAAATGAAATAGAAACAAAATTTTTTAATTTGTTTTGGTTTGTTATTCAAAATAAGTCCCTCCGGCTTCAATACACTTGTTACAGCGATTTAATAATAATTCGAATGCCTGTTCCTGTTCACTTTGCGGAATCGCCTCCAAAGCAAGCCTCGAAGCTGTTTGTATGGTCGAAATATCATCGAAATAACGCCCTTTTAACGTCATTTTAAGTTTTGGGAATAAAGAAAAGTCGCAGGGTGCTAAATCAGGCGAATACGGTGGATGATTCAACACACACACACGTTATTTTTCGCCAAAAATCTACGAACAAGAAGTGAGGTGTGACTGGGTGCATTATCGTGCAACAAACACCAACTGTTTTCATCCCGATATTCTGGACGAATGCGACGAATTCTGCCCATCAAACGCCTCAAAACATTTAAATAAAACTCACCAGTAATTGTTTGTCCACTTGGAACAAATTCTTTGTGGATAATACCCTTACTATCGAAGAATGTAATGAGCATTGTTTTGATTTTCGATGGAACTTTTCTTGTTTTTTTGGCTTGTGGTGAGTTTTTTGACTTCCATGTCGCACTTTGTCGCTTTGTTTTAGGATCATATTGAAAACACCATGTTTCATCACCTGTAACAATCGATTTTAAGAAGTTTGGATCATTTTCAGCGGCTGAAATGATGTCTCTGCAATGTGCACTTCTCCTTGATTTTTGTTCATTGGTTAACGTGTGTGGAACAAATTTAGCACAGACTTTTGTTTTGCCCAAATCTTCATGAAGGATGGTTCGAATCGTTTCTTTGTTGATGTTTAAAGACTCCATCATTCTTAGTGACGCACATCGATTGTTTTCCACGAAATCACGCACTTTTTCAATAATCTCAGGTGTCCTAGATGAACTTGGTCTTCCGGTATGCTTATCATCTTCTAGCGTCTCTCTTCCGTCTAAAAAACGTTTGTGCCACAGGAAAACATTTGATCTACTTAAACAAAACTCGCCGTAAACTTGTTTCATCATTTGGTACGTTTCCGAGGCACTTTTACCAAGTTTTGCGTTAAATTTAATAACAGCCCTTTGTTCCATCTTAATAATTCAACATGGAAAAAAATTTACTTCTCTAATGAACGGCCGTTTCGTTTGAGTTACTTTAACAACTGCGCAGTACTTTTGGCAGAAAGCAAGCAGATGGTCACGGTTTATAACGCATTCGCGATTACACTGGTGGCGCCACCGTAGACTGAAATCTAGCGCCAGTCTTAAAAATTCTTTGACGCACTGTGTATTAATGCAGGTTACAAAGGCATTGTGCTTATTCACAGAAGAAAATGATGAGCAAATATAAACTTCAACTTCGTTCAACGAAGGCTTGAAAATAAAATTGCAAAATTGCCTTACGTGCCCGGGGCTTTTAAAAATTCTGTCCAGGCATGTATTTTTTTCTCACCTACATGCCCGGGCTTATAACATACAAGATAAAATGTTTAGAAAAGGTAATTTTTTTATATATATTTTCCAGTCAGTTTTCTTACTACTCAGAGGCTCCTTCCTGTGCTTTGTTTAATAGAAAGATAAATTAAAGGTCAAAGCGAATGACCTTGAAATTAAGTTGCCCCTAATGTGATTGTGTGTCATTCAAATGGGCTCAATACCAACTATATTCATCCATTAGGTGTACAATTATTGCCATTTGTGATAGACGTGGTAGACACAAAAGTGCCTTTTTTGTGAATTTCGAAGTCCTATAACTATAGAGAATATTGTATGTAGGAAGCTGAACTTTTGCACTGATTAGTTTCTCTATAAAGCCTGCAAGTTCACCGAGTTTCATGAAAATAAAAAAGGTTTGGGTCAAAAATGTTAATTTTTGTGCAGATTTGGCATGGAATGACGCTTGGGCGGGTTCATATTTCACTGCACAATTTATGGAATGCGGTAAAAAGTACTTAATTTTATTTCTGAAATGTTTAGGAAAACAGTATGCGCACGATAGGGCATGTAATTTTTAAACAGTGTATAAACCAGTAGGGCATGTAATTTTTTGGACAACATGCCCTACTGGGTATGTTACAATTTTGAGATTTTTCTGGTCTAGCTTCGTTGTTGATATCCCGACACTCTCTTTTTTTGTTCGGGTGTTCGTTATATGAATGAGCAAATAGCTTTTTTCTCTCGTAAAAGCCGGACATGGATGAAGAATTCGAAAGAATTTTTGACTGCACAGAATTTTAAGTAATTCTGTGCAGTCAAAAATGTAGTTCCTCGGTTTTAGGTGGACAGAAATTTCTTTGTAGAAACAGTCGAAACACGGGGCTGTTTATCTCATAGTGTGTGAAGTTATTGCTCTCTCTCTCTCTATCTCTGTATCCCCCCCTCTGATTTCCGCTCGTCGTGGTTTCGATCATTCCGTGTATAGAGCCAAGAATTGTCCTTGAACACAGACCACAGAATACGTGAAAGGCCTGAGTTCAAGGTCCTCCGAATACAAACCATTTAAACGTTGCGGGTTCAAGGCCGTGAACGCAGGCCACTGTTATAAGGTCCGGGCTCGAGATTAATTGCTCTCAAGTTCTTGGCAATTATTTTACACTTTTACCACATATTTTTCAAGTGATCCTTACTTTACAGATCTCGTTTGTGGGTTTTGTGTCTGTTTAAGTTGCATGTATAAAAAAGCAAGGCTTCGCTTTTGTTTTTTTTTCTGTAGGATGGCACGTTTTGAGAATGATAGTTGAAAATAATATTTTCATGAAATAACGAGATTCTCCAGTATAGGGCCCCAAAAGGAAAAATTTAAGAGGGAGATTCCTCGTGTTTCTGTTTCGTTATTTGATTGGAGATGGCACGTTGCGGAGTATGGTACATGGCGTATTAGTGTGCGTACAGTGTTATGTTCTGCTGTAGCAGGTTGATTAGCATGCTTACTCCTTGAGTCGAACTTCAGACCCAAGGTTACCGCCCCGGTGGTCTAAGCGGTGGCTTCTGAGATGTTGTTCTCCAGTTCTTTTTCTGCTCGGTTTCCGGTTTTCCTAAATTAGGAATTGGCAGCAAATCCTAGCGTTTCATGAGCTGTTGAAATTGCCACAAGAACAGGGATAATAAACAAATAAAGGGGATATTTCTCTTGTAACCAACCAAAAATTGCGATTTGTAACTCAAGCCGTAACACCAGTTTATGAGATTAAGAGAGAGAAACATTTTTTTTTATTGTAAAACAAACATATTTTCTTTAGTTTTAAGCTAATATCTTAATGACACTGAGTAGTTTATAAGAATAACTTGTAGTTCTGGTCCATAACATGCCAAAGAAGCTTAGAAAACCAAGGGAAGCAAGAATGCTGCAAAAGTTACAAAATCTGAAAACTGATGCATCAAAAAATGATCGTGAGAGGAAGTAGATGAGTCTGATGTGAGTTTATCCCAGTGGAATGAATAAAGATATTCCATACATGCAGCGTTCGAATTCTCTGGTGGTCCAAAACTACTGAAAATTGAGTTGGACTACCAAAATCAAAATGGCGGTGATTTGATGAACTAGTAACTTTTTTTCGGGTAATGTCATTGAACCCGGTGGCTACCGCGCGTGGCTAAAGCATTGAACAATCTTTGGACCATTTTTGATGCTGTGAAATTACAATTGGAACTGCCATTTGTCATCCAGTGCACACACTGCATCGGCTGCTGATGGACTGCTGAAATTCATGACATCGAGGCCATTCATTTGCGACGCAATAGAGTTATCAAGTGTGGTCTTCTGTGTAGAAACATTTTCCTTAACTTTAGGATATCGACATACCACACTGTTTGATGAATACACTTCTGTGTGAGGATTATAGAAGCTCTCAGTGACCTGAAGAAAGACCGTGAAAATATTTGAAAAAAGAAGTGTGTTTTAGGGCCAAAAGGTAAAGGTGGTTCCAAACCAAAAATACAGGGCAGTAAACAACAAAAAGCGGGAACATGTACGAAACATTTGCCAAGGCATCTCTGTTGAATTAAAAATATTTTTCATATATGTTTTGTACGTACTGGAATGTTACTACCAATGTACATTTCCCCTGCGTAATTGTGTTCACAGAAATGCTAGAAAAGTTGAGTAAAATCGTAGCTAGGTTTTCGTTTGTACGATGCGAAAATAATTTTTCTTGAAGAAAACAGATTTTCATCTGCGCAGCCCGGTAGCGCATGCGGGTTCCATTCCCGTTCCAGGACAACGTAATTTTCAAATTTTCTGAGGCATTTCTACTGGCAACATTGGTCAGATTAACATATGCGTTACGCGAAAGGAATTGAACCAAGTTACTAGTCTTCTAGAAACGGACATCTATCATGACGAACGCAGATATACATCTTTGCCGCTTCGGGTTAAAATTTCTCAGATTTAAAGTGTACAGGAAATATTTGGCGTCTTCCTCTAACATGATCATCGTCATCAACCATTCTTTATCCACTGCTGGTTGAAGATCTCCCCCAAGCGTCTTCCACAACTCTGTCTTGAGCAATTCTCTTCCAAGTCACTCCGGCATGCTTTCGAATTTCATCCACCCATCTCCAACGCGCTCTTCTTCTGGGTCTTTTCCTGTTCCTTGGTGTCCAGTCAAGTATTTCAGTTGTCTGACGGTGGTGTGTCTGCCATTTGAGGCGCCTTTACTTTGATCATGATGCCATCCACTTTTGTCATATTCCGAATCTACAAGTTGCTTCTATCTTTCTTAGTTATGCCAAGCATGCATCATATCATGCTTCTTTGAGTCGTCGGCATTCCCTTTATGTCCTTTTTTAGTCAAAGTGTTTCAAAGTGCGACTTCTGAAATGGGAGGTATCTCATACTCAACACAAAAGAAGAGACAAAAAACGATAACGTAAGCGGTCGCTTTCCCAATATGTTAATAAGACGAGCAAAAAATGTAGCGGGATATTTTTTTCAAACTCTTAGGAGAAGCGTACGAAGTTGCTCTCCTTTTCATCTCTAGTGAGATTTTAATGAGACAAAATTGTGAATCAGATATGTTGTCTCGAAAATAACGATTTCGAGAAGTTTTGATCTTGTGTTAAAAACCACTCACTGAAATCAAGTGACCTGGTTAAATACGACGCCCAGTCGCTTTAGCCCTTAGACCTGCGTTCGTAATAAAACATAACAATAAGGCCAAAAAAAAAAAAAAAAGGCATATGAAATATAGCTACACCTTGGTTTCTTTTGTTTCCGTCTTTTTTTCTTCCTTTTTTTTTTTTTTTTTTTTCCAGATGTTTTTCAGCATGATTTTTCAGATATCGGGTATCGTAATGGAGTATGTTGCGATGTTCTAGTCTTCAGATCTGAGGTTTGAACTGGTGGAATGGATCTTACTCTTGGTTTGGAAACGTCGTGCGCGGTTACCGGAAAAAAATCCAAGGAAAAAAGATCCACGGAAAAAAAAGCCAGGAAAAAAAATCCAACGGAAAAATGATCCGGGGAAAAAAATCCAAAGGAAAGAAAAGCCAAGGAAAAAAAGTCCATGGAAATAAAATCCAACGGCTTCTTTCATGTAGGTTAACCAGTAAGAAACTTAGGGGGTTATATAAAAATTTACATTAAAAAAAAAGTTCTCACTTCTCAAAGATTACAAGGACGCCATAATGTTTCCATGGACGTTCAAGCAATTGGGGGGGGTTACAAAATACAAAAATTGCATTTTTGTTTCTTGTGTCCACTTCCATGTTGGTTGACCTTGTAAGAAATGTAGGGGTCGTACAAAAATTGCACTTTTGATTTTCTTGTGTCCACTTCCATGTTGGATGACCTTGTAGGAAATGTAGGGGTCGTATAAAAATTGCATTTCTGATTTCTTTGTGTCACTTCTATGTAGGAAGCTTAAGGGGTCGTATAAAAATTTCTTTTCTGATTTCTTTGCGTCACTTCTGTGTAAGAAGCCTAGAGGGTCGTATAAAATTTGTCATTGGATTTTTTTCCTGGCTCTCTGTTTTTTTACCTGTGGATCTTTTTTCCTAGATTGACGCCACAGAGGCAGCAGAGTTTGATTAATTAATAACCTACGAATTAATAATAATAAATATTTATAATCTTACAATTGGTAAAGCAAAACTGATTGCGATTTTGAAGTTTGGTAGCAATTTAATAGAAGATTAACACAGGGGTTTTGTGAATTTTGAAACTGCTCCTTTTATGAATGCATTGCAGATTGACCAATAAGAAGGGTGCAGTAAAACCCAACATAAATTAGTACCTTCACAGTAATAATAATAATGAAAATATTTTCAATAATGATTAGGTCATTTCTAAAAAAAAAAAAAAAAAATCAAAAAAGGAGGCCCGGGCCCAGCGGTTACCGGAAAACTGCCACACACTTTTCATTAAGGGGTCCGGCACAAATTGCTGTTCCTCCGAAGAACACTGAATGTGTGACAATTTTTCCAGTGGGGCAGTTTTCCAAATTTCCGAATTATGTGCGGCAGTTTTCCAAGGTGCCTAACGAGGGGAAGGAACTCTCTTGTTTGTCTGAATTTTCATGCCGGTTCATTTGAGTTTAGGGCAACTGGCCACAAAAGTTCAAGGGGGGGGTATAAAGATTACCGTTTCTGGGCCTATATTGAGAACTGAATTGGGAACTCCAAACAAACGAATTTCGAGAAAACGTTCCATGTAAGCCAAGCGAGAATTGTGTTTTAATTTGAAGAAATAAATTGACGAGGTCCGAGGTACACTTGGTTTGGGGGTCTACCCCCAACTTCCGTAATTTTATATTCTGGACCTCTAGAGTCGGTCAGTGTATCCTCGATGTTACCCTTGAAGAGCTCTTAGAAACCACGAATTTTCAGGAGGAGGGGGGGGGGTGAATTCACCCACCCTACTGAATATTCGTGGTTGTGTACAGAATTATTATATAAAGCATGGTACTTATGTTTACAGCTCTACGTCCATTTTAACATTTTGGGGGAAAGCCACCCCTCCAGCTCACGGACTTCGCGAACGCTTCAAGGGGAACATCCTGGATACACTGACTAATATTACGGAAGTTGGAAGTAGTGCCCCCTCCCTCCCCCAACCAAGTGTACCTCAGATCCTCGGCAATTTATTTCTTCAAATTAAAGTACAGTTCTCGCTTGGCTTACATGGAACGTTTTCTCGAAATTCGTTTGTTTGGAGTTCCCAATTCAGTTCTCAATATAGACACAGAAACGGCAATCTTTATAGCCCCCCCCCTCCTTGAACTTTTGTGGCCAGTTGCCCTAAACTCAAATGAACCGGCATGAAAATTCAGACAAACAAAAGAGTTCTTTCCCTCGTTCAGCACCGTGGAAAACTGCCCTACTGGAAAAATTGTCACACATTCCAAGTGTTCTTCGGAGGAACAGCATTTTGTGCCCGTCCCCTTAATGAAAACCATGTGGCTAGACTCCCCTCCCCCTTAATCCGGCCCTGTGTCGATCATGTAAATGGATAACTATTTCGTTAGAATTGGATTTTATTTCCATGGCTTTTTTTTTCCGTGGATTTTTTTCCATGGCTTTTTTTTTCCCCCTTGGCTTTTTTTTCCGCGGATTTTTTTTCCATGGCTTTTTTTTCCGTGGATCTTTTTTCCTTGGATTTTTTTCCTAGATTCTCGTGCGCTGCGTCCTTAACTTGTGATCTGGCTATCAGTCTTTTAGTCTTGGTTTGGAAACAGTTTGTGTCCCTTTCGTAACTTGGGATCTGGCTTTTTTTCAATTTCATGTAAAAAAAAAAAAGTAAAATAACAGACTTTAGTCTGTTATAACTTTTTTTTTTTTTTTTTTAATGTAGATGATTTTAGGAAGGGAGTGTCTGACTCCAGGTCTTAAAATAACCCTTAGAAATAGGAAATTAGGAGATTTGGGCTAGACCGCCCGATAGGAAAGTGACACGGAAGCGAAGTAGAAAGGGGGAGGAAGACGCCCTTATTTATTACCGTGGGGCCAGTACCCGGGGTCCGACGGCTTAACGTGCCCATCCGACGCATGGCGGATATTTAGTGGATCGAGCGTTCGTACCTGCCTGGGATGGAACCTGAGGCCCTTTCCGTGGCAGTCACGAACGTTGCCCACTAGGCCACCCGCAGCCCCTGTTATAACTCTAAAACTCTAGTAAATCATTAATATAAAAAAATTTTCGAGAAGTAAATGCTTTGGAATCCTTTGTGTGCACATGTTTGTTTTTTTGTTTATGTATTGTAAAAGTCTAGGTAAGATCTTCTCTTCATCTTTCCATATAATATAGGTTTTTTTTCTTTCCGTTTATTATAGGGGCAAAACACAGATACTAACATGTACTTTACCATTGTTGGAAAATGGCTTTGTGAAATTGCTTATATGTGACAAACGTTCAGTAAGTTCTAAGCACAATGCACCTGCGCTTTGCATTTTGGCGGTAGTGTTCGGCCTAGTCCACTGTCGGTTCAATACAAGGACATCGTTGTTGCAGCTCTGTCAGTTGTTTGTATTAGATGCTTTTATGTCCTGCAAACAACGCTTTTGTGGCTTTCTAGAACGCTTGACAGTGTCTGAAATATGTTCTACCGGGGAACTCCTTCAAATTTCAAAGGATAAAAACATTATCAGGGTTAAAGAGGAATTGGAAGCGGATGAAACTCACTTTTGCAAACAGCAGACTGAGAAATAGCAACAGTAGAAATATCATTTTGTCCCGTCGCTCGTGCTACCCAGCTATCACAGTTTTTTTTTTCTTGACAAGTGGAGCTTTTTCGTATAAAATTGCGTGTGTGGTTCCGGTACTCAACTCTATCTCTTTAACAACGCGTGTAACCGTCACATGGTGATCTGCTCTTAAAAGTTAGTCGACTTTTTACCGTACACTCCTTTTGTGATCACCCGGAGCATGATAATACTCCTGCGACTTCCAGCATCAACCCTTTAAGCGGCCGATGTGTATATGAACCGAGTAGTGGTCGAAATTTTCTGCCTTCCTCTAACAGAACTGTTGATATAGTTGCTGGGTTATACGAAGATTGTATGAAAGAATGCCCACGGAAAAAACGCCCACGGAAAAATCGCCCACGGAAAAAACGCCCACGGAAAAAACGCCCACGGAAAAATCGCCCACTTTTCGAAAGTAGGAAAAAACGCCCACGGAAAAATCGCCCACAGACAAAATGCTCACGGGAAAAATATGTGATCGACTGATAAGTTTTTATGTCTGTTATAAACGGTGTTCGGACAACTAGTCACAGACTGCTGGCCAAAAAATCGTTAGGGGTCATATAAAAATTGCGGTTTCTTGGCCACCTCACCTACATAACGCGAATATGGGAGTGACGGAATGAAAACTTTTAGAAGGGCCTAAACGTTAGTACTAATATTATTTTCTGCCTAAGTAATACCGCAATATTAATAATTTGATGTGTAAAATATTTTCTGCAAACCTTACAAATATGAGAGGAAAGTTCGGATTGTACTGATTGACTGTAGAGGTTGTATGGTGTTGGCCTGAAAGCCGTGGTAGTCTTATGCAACATTTATTTAAAAACATACTAATGATTCACCGTTGTCTTCAAGCCAACTGCTATACGATATTTTTCTAGAAACTACAAATAAAAAATTATCTGCGAGTATGTGCAAACCCAGGGAATTTGTCTGGGGAGGAGGGGGGGGTGCTTAAAATCTAAAATATGTAATATAAAGAATTTCTGGTCCGATCGGGAGATTTCCAGTGTTTACAAGCTACAACACGTCGAATTATCTGAGGGTATCTGCTGCCTCAGGAAACTAGTCGGGGGGGGGGGGGTAATACCAAAATCGTAAAATATCAAGAATATCTCTTCCGATCTGGAGATCTTCAGTATTTAGAAACTGCAACTCGACAAATTTTCTTAGCGCATGTCACTCTCTGGAAACCTGTCGGCGAAGAGGGAGGGGGGTAATACCAAAAGTGTAAGATATGAACAATTTCTCGTCCGATCGGGAGATTCTCGGCAATTAGCAGCTACAACTCGACACATTATCTGAAGGCATGTGAATGATGAAAATCTCCGGGTCGGAAGAGAAATTCTTCATATTCTACACTTTTGGTATTACCCCTCCCCCTCCCCCGACAGGTTTGCTCAGTAGGTTCATGCCCGGAGATAATGTCTCCAGTTGTAGTTTGTAAATGCTGAAAATCGCCCGATCGGACAAGAAATTCTATATAATTCACAATTATCATATAACCCCCCACCCCACCCCAGGTTTGCTGAGTAGGCACGTACCCTCAAATAATCTGTCCAACTGTAGCTTGTAAATGCTGAAAATCTCCCGATGGGACGATACATTTTTCAAATCTTAGAGTTTTGATATCCCCCCCCCCCCGGACAGGTTTCCTGAGTCAGCACATGCGCTCAGATATTTTGTAGTTTGAAAACCCTTAAATCTTTTGCTGAGATGTAGATCATAAACATTTCTTATAAAGAATTACATTAATTATCGCAATTAAGTAAAGACGAAATTACGGAAACTTTATATGACTCTACCAACCTCTGGGGTTCGTGGGCACGAAGCGGTCGAAAACGTTATTTTTATGAGGCCCCTTAAAATTTTTGTGGCCAGTTCTCCTACACCCGTCATGTAGAAATTAACTGTTTTAGTTGTCCTTTGGAAAACTCCCAGGAAGCTATGAGTGCGTATTTTTTTCTTTACACTGGGAAGAAAAGAAGTATGCCTGTAACTTGAGATTATACTACTCACGGGGAAGACACACCCTGACCGGTGGCCAACCGATAAATTTAAATGAAATATATCCCTTGTTATTTGGGGTGCGGTCGCTAGCAAACGTTCCAGCTGCAGCTGCAAAGCACCACTTTGACGAAAGACAGATGCTCCCCCCTCCCCTTCGGCTCGCCGTACACAAAAGAGGATTTCCAAAAGAGACAAGAGTGCAAAGAAAGCACATTACACAAAGTTATATCTGTACATTGCGCCTTTTACGAAAATCGCTTTTACAATTAAATGCTATACTTTACAAGTTTTTATAAATAAAATAATCTGACTTTTAATGATTTCCCTTTTAATTGATATAGTTAAATAACAAACATGCATAGTTTTATAAAAATTAAGACCTTACTTTAAAAAATAAGAATAGTCACAAATTTTTTACAGTAAAGCCGAACTGGATTTTTTTAAGAAAGTAGCTACTCTACAGTCATCATCATCATCATCATCAACCATTATCAATCCACTGCTGGACGAAGGTCTCCCCAAGTTTCCTCCACAACGGTCTGTCTTGTGCCAGTCTCCTCCATGTCACCCCTGCATACTTTCGAATTTCATCCACCCATCTCCCATGTGGTCTTCTTCTGGGTCTTTTCCTGTCCCTTGGAATCCAATCTAAAATTTCGGCTGTCCATCGATGATCTGTCCTTCTGGCAGTATGTCCAGCCCATTGCCATTTCAGGGATTTAACTCTGATCATGATGTCTTCCACTCTTGTCATTTTTCGGATCCACGAGTTCCTCTTCTTATCTCTCCTGGTTACACCAAGTATGCACCTCTCCATGCGTCATTGAGTTGTCTGCAGCCTTTGTATGTCTCTTTTAGTTAAGGTCCACGTCTCTGCACCATACGTAAGCACTGGAAGGATGCATTGATCAAACACTTTTCTTTTAAGACATAATGGCATATTGCTCTTGAAAATTATGCTGTTTCTTCCAAAAGCTCTCCAGGCAAGTTTTGTACGCCGATTAATTTCTTCATCAATGTGACCCTCACTTGATATCTGCTGTCCAAGATAAACGTACGTGTTCTGTTATCTCCAGCTTTTCTCCATCAATCGATAAATCTTCATTTCTTGTAAAAGCATTGAACATCACTTTTGTCTTCTGAAAGTTCATTTTTAATCCCACTTCTTTACTCTTGTCAGCAAGTTCCTGGATCATACTCTGCAGCTCTGATGGGCTAGTTGCAAAAATGACTACGTCATCAGCAAAACGAAGGTGGGTTAGATAATCTCCATTAATCTTTATCCCCTTGTTTTCCCAGCTCAGCGACTGAAAAACACCCTCCAATGTCGCATTAAAGAGCTTCGGAGATATGGTGTCACCTTGTCTCACTCCCTTTCCAATTTTTATGCGTGTTGTATTTTCAAACAGCCTAATCTTTGCACTTGCATTTTCATAGATGTTATTAATAATATTAATGTATGCATCTTCAATACCGCAGGTTTTCAGAGCCATTGTGACTGCTGATGGTTTCACCGAATCAAAGGCTTTTTCATAATCGATAAAAGCCATGCACAATGGAAGTTCATATTCCCTCGCTCTTTCAATTAGTTCTCTCAGCACATGGATATGATCTATTGTGCTGTAGCCACTCCTGAATCCAGCTTGTTCTCTCGGTTGAGCCATGTCCAGTGTTATCTTCAAGCGGTGTGAAAGAACTTTAGTGAAGATTTTATAAACTACTGATAGGAGGCTGATAGGTCTGTAGTTTCCGAGATCCTCAATGTCACCTTTCTTATGTAGCAGGATCATTGCAGCGGTGTTCCAATCCTCAGGAATCTTTCCTTCATTTAGGCATCGAGTGAAAATTTGGGCGAGTACTGTTTCGATTTCTCCACTTGCTTCTTCTATGATGTCTACAGTAATTCCATCTTCTCCTGGAGCTTTTCCCCGCTTCATGTTCTTGATTGCATGTGCAACTTCTGCTGGAAGGACTGGAGGAACTCTGGTACTGGTATCTTTCATGATGTCTGGAGTGCATGTATCATCCCTTTCATATAATTTGGAGTAGAAATCTTTCACTCTTGTCAAAATTTTGCCTCTATTTCTTGTTACAGAACCATCTCTCTTTTCTCATAATCTGTTTTCTTCCCTTACTGAGATGTCCCTTTGCTATCTTTAGGCTTTGGTTGTTTTCAATTGCTTTCCTCACTAGTTCACAGTTGAATTTTCTTACGTCTTCAGTGATACTTTTTCGTACTGTCTTGCATAGCTCTATATATTCCACTTTGGAAGTCACATCTTCTTTAGTTGTCCTCATCTCTCTTCTTTTTTGCATCAACATTTTCGTTTTTCCTGATAATTTATTTACATGCAACTTGTTCTTAGACCCAGCTAATTTTGTTGCTGTTTCCATAAGAGCTTTGGTTACTTTTCTGTTAACTTCAGAGATGTCCACTTCTTCCGATGTTAGGCTTTCTAAAGCAGAGAACCTGTTCTTCAGTTCCAACTTGAAGGTATTATGGTGTTTTATAAGGTTGGTTATGTCAATAGATTTTGTTTGTCTTATGAGCTTGCCACGTTCAAGTTTAGTGTTGAGGTGCATCTTACATCTCACCAATCTATGGTCACTACCTGTGTTGAACTTGTTTAGCACACTGCAGTCTTCTATGACGAATTTTTTTGTTACACATAATAAAATCAATTTCACTTGTCGTCCCATTTGGATGTCTCCATGTCCATTTCCTGTGTGGCTTTTTCTTGAAGAAGGAGTTCAAGATGAAAAACCCTTCTGCCTCTGCAAACTCAACGAGAGTATTTCCACGCTGGTTTCTGTTGCCGTGACCGAATTTACCTACTGAAGTTTCATTCTGTTGCCGTTGCCCTATTTTTGCATTGAAATCTCCCATAATTATTTTCAAGTGCTGCTTACCTTTATTATTTAGATGACAAATTTCCTCATAAAATTCTTCAATTTCTTCTTCAGGATGACTTGTGGTGGGTGCATAAGTTTGAATAATCTGAGCCTGGTATCTTTTCGAGAGTTGGATAACAAGCCTTGCAGCTCTGTCAGAGGAACTTTCAACTTCTACAACTTTATCCTTCAGTTTCTTGTTTATTATAAATCCAACACCACTAGTTCTGCCAGTATCTGTCCCACGATAGTAGAAGAGATGTCCACTTTTCAGTTCGATGAGATCTTCTCCTTTTCTCCTTACCTCACTTAGCCCCACGATGTCCCACTTGATCCTTTGTAGTTCCTCTTCCAATTCAAGAAGCCTTGAATCAGAAGATAGGGAGCGTCCATTGTACGTTGCCAAGGTCAGCATCAGATGGCAGCCTAGTCCGGTCCTCCGGGGATTCTTAGCACCCTTTGCCTTCATGTCGCACTGGCCGCTGCCTTGGCCAGGTACATTCCAGCTGCCGGAGACTGAGGGCCAAGATTTAAGTTGTGGAGTCATTTTGGAGGAGTTTGGCCATAACTCACCACGCTGGCCAAGCGGGTTGGTGAGTGTGGGATAGAATTTCCTCTAATCCCGATGGTATAGTTATACCGCTATTGGCGGTCGTCAGAGCCCCTTTAGTAGGAACAGGATGCACCACGAGAAGGCGGGGTTGACATTTGTCAAGGAGAGGCTGTGATGTTACGCATCACCTGACCTTACATCCCACTCTACAGTAGGAAGTTGAAAGTTAACAATCTTATTTGGTTCTTCACTTGGCCACCGGCCCTTAAGTCATAAGTCCTAGGCCTTGGCCTATTTAACAGTTTTTATTCTAACGATGTTATATTCATAACG
Source organism: Macrothele yani (assembly GCA_039090855.1). Lineage (NCBI taxonomy): Eukaryota > Metazoa > Arthropoda > Arachnida > Araneae > Macrothelidae > Macrothele > Macrothele yani. The sequence goes on along the minus strand of CM076993.1, from coordinate 137,700,433 downwards.
TTTACGTAACACATCAAATTATTAATATTGCGGTATTACTCAGGCAAAAAATAATATTAGGACTAACGTTTAGGCCCTTCTAAAAGTTTTCGTTCCGCCATTCCCATATTCGTAAATTTACATAACAAGTATTGTCAATAATCAAACAGAAGTCATCGCTCTTTCCACGTTTATAAGTGAGTCACTGAAAAATTCTCAGTGGCCGCCTCCAGGAATCGAACTCAGGGTCTTCCAGTTACGCGCCGGATATGCTTCCACGGCACCACAGCTATTCCTATTCCACGTCAAATGTCTGTATTAATTGTCAATAATATTGCGCTTCTACTTATGCACCATACATTCAATCCATACATTAATTAATAGGCCGTAGGCCTAAGCCAATTCAACACTTTTTTCTTCGCCTGTGAATTAATTAAGTGCCGCCCCGGTGGCGCTGGCCTCTGATCATTCGTCCGTAAGGGTCAGGGTTCGAATCCCGGTCAGGCATGGATTTTGTGTTTGTCTTACGGCACTGGCTCTCTCCCTTCCCTGGAACCAGTGACCCTAAATTAGGGACGGGCGACTGCTTATAGCCCATTGAGTTGCTCACGGTGGTCGTTAAACCTCCAATCAAAAAAAAAAAAAAAAAAAAAAAAAAAAGAATTAATTAAGTAAAAGAAAATATTGCAAACTTGACATGTTATGTAAATATTTAGTACCTACGTAAAAGTGCAGCGTTATTAAAAATCCCACCCCTTAGGGTCCTTTTCCGAACATACATGAATTATGCTGTAATTCTCGCTTGGCTTACATAGAACGTTTTCTCGAAATTTGTTTGGAGTTCCTAATTCAATTCTCAATGTAGGCCAAAAATCGATAAGACTTACCCCCCCCCCCCACACACACACACCCTTGAACTTTTGTGGCCAATTCTCCTACACCCATTCGCGTTATGTAGGTGAGGTGGCCAAGAAACCGCAATTTTTATATGACCCCTAACGATTTTTTGGCCAGCAGTCTGTGACCAGTTGTCCTGTCACCGTTTATAACAGACATATAAACTTATCAGTCGATCACATATTTTTCCCGTGAGCATTTTGTCTGTGGGCGATTTTTCCGTGGGCGTTTTTTCCTACTTTCGAGAAGTGGGCGTTTTTTCCGTGGGCGTTTTTTCCGTGGGCGTTTTTTCCGTGGGCGATTTTTCCGTGGGCGTTTTTTCCGTGGGCATTCTTTCCTCATACCTATACGAAAGCTATGGCAAAGGTATTTCTTTCCCTCTCTCATTTCAGCAGAATCGACTATATATTCATCGCTAGTAGTAAGTGCTCCTTCATGGTTCTTAGTCTTATAGTCTATAGTCTGATTCGCGTATAGTGCTTTATTCCCTGCTGCATGGCCCACGGAATGATTGGGAAGGGCTAATTTCCCTGACACAGACATCATGCCATGCACTGGGTAGAAGCAAGTTACTCAAACATCTTTTCTTAGGCTCTTCGCCATTTTTGTAGTATTTTCGGGAGAAAAGGTAATATGATAGGAAGGATTAAGGAAAATCATTCACCGTAAATAACCAGTTTTGAATGACAAACCTAAAGGAAAATCAACTCTTTCTGATGTGCGGGTTCACGCGTTCCTGTCGAGTTAGGCCCACTTGTTAGGCAGCGAATATATACATTCATGTGAGCTGATTTCAAATAATTTTGCTAACCCTGAGCTAATTCGTTCCAGCCGGTTAAAGTAATACTGACTTTCCTAACTGTAGCATAAAATGGTGCAGAATCGCAGAAGATTCTGTATCGATTCTGCGTTATATGCTGGTGGACATTGGTTAGTGCAATTCCTTCTTTTGTAAAACTTGAATTTTTGCCCATTTTCGGTTTTTCCCGCCATAACCGACAGACGTAATGAATCATCTTGGTGAACTCCTACGACAGATTTCTGTTGGCTTCTTTGCCGTTTTATACAACCAAACGATGTTGTGATACTGACAAGTACTGTCAATATCCATGCCATCAACAACCATGGGTACAAATCCCGTAGATGCCGTGTGGAGCATCAGATTTCATGCGTCTCACATTGTTTCACAACCAGCTCATTGACACTCATCTGTTAAACCCAGGCAAACTGAAGGAAGGAAGGGAGGGGGGGTACAAGGACAAAGCGCGTCCGCGGCTGACTTCAAAAATGCCCATGTATTATCGCGTAATGCCGGCATTTAGAACCTTTTTTGAATTCGTATTGTGTGCGGTTTATAAACAATTTCGAATGTAGTTTTTTGCATTTCCAACCTTCGTGCGATGCGTTTCTGAATTTATCCAGTTGTAACACAATGCTGTTCACATTTCATTGTGCCACCCATTTTGTTAAATCAGTCATACTTCAACAAAAGTTCCTGTTCTTGGTTCTGATAGTAAAGTAGCTTGGCATTCCATTTCCAAACGGGGTCGGAATACCGAAACAGGTAAAACCATTCGTTGTAATAAGACACGACCAAATTCCTGAGGTGTGGGAATAATGGAGCAATAAATTTCAGATTATAAAAAAAAATTGAAGAAATGGTTTCTTAATGCTGTTCGAAACAATTCTGATCCGGTTATGGAATGAGCACCATAAAAGTACATCTTTTTGGTGCATTTGTAAGCTTAGAGTATGATAATAAATCTATTTAGAAAGAGAAAAAGAGTTGATAATAGAAATAAAGGAAGACTCCATCGCTGTATGAAGTCCTTGAAATGAATTGCAGAATGGTTAAAACATTTTGTTTGTTCCCTTCGGGCTAATAAGAACGAAATTGTATGATTTCGCACCTCCGTATTACGCACACTAAAATACTGCGCGATTATGGGGTCTAAAGGAAAATCCGATCAGAAAAAAAAAAAAAAAAAGAAATATTTATGTTTTATTTTTCGTTATTGTTAGCAATTTGGGAAAAGTTGCGAAGGAAGTGGGTATAGTTTGTTTCAGCTGGAAAATAGAGAGAGTAACGAATGAATTTTATACGGCGGGATGGCTCATGAGGACAAAACGACTACGCATTCACCTATTTAGGAGTAGAAATTATGGTGGTCATAAATTAAGATAATGTATTGATGAATCATTTCCACGTACATATTACATGGAAATGATTCATCAATAATATTTCCAGTGGTCATCGTGCTTGTAAGATGAGTTCAAAACGCTGATTTGAGGCAAAGCAGTGACCTCACCTTCACAGTTATCCTCATTTCGTTCTCGTAATTTTGTTGTGCAAACGTGCGAATGATAAATAGCTAAAAAATTTAAAGCCAGCTGTAGAGGATCAATCAGAATTCTAACCACAATGATTGTGTAGTTGTTCTGAGAGAATTGTACTTATGAAGTAAAGCACGACTTGCCTCTTAGATTTAATTCAGTAACAGCCCTGTTAGAGCTGGTTAGATAAAATTTAGGTTCAATAAAACGTTCTTTATTGGGATATTCGGTAGAATATTTTCAGATCCAGGAAAATTTGTACACTTTCTCGTCCTGCTGAGCAAAGTGCAAAGGGCGGAAAACTGGTACACCTTTTGAAGTAAGGGGCTGTACACAAATTTGCGTTTCCTCACGAGATCTTGTCAAAGTGTACGAGTTTTCCTAGCTGAACAAAACGAAATGTACCAGTTTTCCTAAGGATCTCAGTAGGTACGTGAGATCAAAGTGACACAAGGTTTAGGGAGTCACAAAACCTTTGTGACTCCCTAAACCTTGAATTATGATTTTAATATTTTCCATGTAATAACAAGCAATAAAGACGGGCTCAACGAATCAATTTTCAAGTGCTGATCTTTTCCGAAGATTTTAAATTACAACCTTGATATTCCGTATTTCTAAATATCTTATAAAATCTAATAAAAGGCACTACACAGATTATTTCTCACTAATTTACGAGCCGCCCGAACAGCGGGCCTTTTTAGAAGATATTAAGTTACAACTTAAATATTTCGTATTGTAAACATTTTACGAAAGCTAGTGAAAGGCACTCAACGAATTATTCCCCAACTCTTTTCGAGCCACATAGGCCGCGGGCCTTTTTAGGAGATTTATAAATATGGAATATCTTGGTTGTAATATAAAATCTTCTAAAAAGGCCCGCAACCTAGGTGCCTTGTAAATAGCTGCGAGGTAATCCGTTGAGTGCCTTTTATTAGGTTTTATAAAATGTCTACAAGTGAGGAATATCTAGGTTGTAACTTAAATTCTTCTAAAAAGGCGCCCGCGTCCTATAGGTAGCTTGTAAATAAGTGAGAAATAATACATTGAGTGCGTTTTATTAGGTTTCATTAAATGTTTAGAAATACGGAATATCAAGGTTGTGATTTAAAATCTTCTGAAAAGATCAGCAACTGTAGATCGATTCGTTGAGCCCCTGCTAATTATTAGCCTTTATTGCTTGTTATCACATGGGAAATATGAAAATTATAACTCAAGGTTTAGGGAGTCACAAAGGTTCTTCGTAAACCTTGTGTCATTTTGATCTTACGTACCCATTGAGATCCTTAGGAAAACTAGTGCATTTCGTTTTGTTCAGCTAGAAAAACTGGTACACTTTGACAAGATCTCGCGAGGGAACGCAAATTGTGTACATCCCCTTACTTGAGAAGGTGTACGAGTTTTACCGTGTGCGAGTTTTCCTCCACCCAATATTTTCACGTAGTGACCAGTGCATGGGATTCCGTTGCAAGGAGGAACAAAAATGAACGAAAACTCCGGGCTTTTTAATCATGAGGAGGGGGAGAATTTCACTTCCATTCAGTGGGATTAAAAGAACTTTAGAAGACAAGTCGTTGAATCGAAAGTTTGATGTGGCTTCGAAAGTATGACAAATTTCAGTTAGGGGTCGCAATGTCTGGTGCAAGCTACCAGAGAACTAATGAACCCTAATATTTACTAAACTCTGATGCATGAGCTCCCCATAGCTTACTTTTCAGGAGGGGGCAAACAGAAATTGGAGCTACGAATATGAACACCATATACTTATTTCCACTGTGTCTTCCTGTTATCTAACCGTTTTTACCACACTCTCAACACATAAATTTATTTGGAAAACAGAAGACCCGAAAACTACATAAAAAGATGGATATGTGAAATCAGACAGAATGTTAGGACAATAAGGAAATTTCTTTTTCGTTCTTTTGGCCACTTGTGTCCCACGAGGGACGAACCTCACGGATCACCCAAGTGGTTACAATGAGTGAAAAAATACCCTCAAGACAAAATCGTAGGGAAAATTTTAAGAAATCTTTGTTAAGCAATAAATAGGTGGATGATATATTTTTAATTTCTTCGTCTGTCATGCTTTTTCCATACCGCATGCATGTACTCTGTTCTCCAAAATGCGATATGGAATTTCATTATTACTTTCTGCTGTAAATATGCGCTTTTTCTATTGGAAATTCCCAATTTTTTTTTTTTTTCTCTAATTTAACTGCGTTCATGCAGCTTCCAAAAGTTTTAAAGAAAAATTAGCAACCAGTATTAGTGTAATCGCGAAAATCTCTGCGATACCTTCCAAGAACAGAAAGGGCATGGCCCGATTTACAGGGGAGGGCAAATGTCCCCTTTTGGCCCCCTATGTGGGCGTTCATGCTATTATGCCTTATAACACATGCTCCGAGTTACCTAACGTCGTTGACGTCATTTCAGTTTTAAAAGTGAGTTTCAAAACGGGGGTTTTCGATACTTAGCCGAAGATAAGTTAATTGAAATTATCATAAGAATATGAACTCCGAAAGAAGAAAATAGGAGATTACAAACATTGTGCAGAGTTACGGAAGCATTCCAGTCACATTTTGTCCGATTGTTGACCCCTCCCCTCCCTAAAAAGTACGCCCTAATTCCCGAAACCTCTGTTTTTGACGACTGCTTTAAGAAGTCCGTGGTCAGATATTTAAGACCTGGGGTCAGATACTTCCTTCCTAAAATCCTCTACATATGATTAGATCAGAAATCCGTTGAGAAACAGAAAGAAAACATGTAATTATTTAAAGGAATCTTCCATATATTTGCACGTTTGCTTCAGAAAATATTTATTATTTAGGCATTAACTTATTCCCAAATGCTATCCGAACTTCATCATTCTGAAATGAAGAGCTACAAATCAACGCACGCGTTCAAGGTTGCAACACTCCCGATTATGTACAAATACGAGAACTTAATATTAATATTCTGATTTAGCTAAATATCTTCAGAAATCTGAAATATTTCATACCTTTTTTAACTATTAAAACAAGAAAGAAAAAAAAAGCAAAGAAATACCATCCACTATATTTTTGCTCCTGGACGTCCGAATTACTAAACCTCCCCCATGTCACATTTGGTCCTGCTTGTCAGGAACCCCCGCCCCCTCCCCTGTAATATCGGACGTACTTTATGGACGGCCCCCAATGGTTCTGTGGAGATGCAAGACTGTGTGTAACAGCGTTTTTTTTGTTTTGTTTTTTTCCTTTCATTTTCGCGTAACTTGCGTTTAAACCCAAAAGAAAAAGAGGATGGGAATTTCCTTTAACAAATAAAAATCATATAGTAAAATTTTATTAGGAAGCGTATTAGCGCTACCGGAACATTTAAGGACAGCATTGTGAGCCAGCATATCAGAGAAATTTACTTTAAATTTTTTTTGGAGCGGACAATTACGTGTTAAAAGGAAATATAAAACGTATCTACTGCCTATTTTTAAGTTTACAGTGCGTTTATAGTGTTTCCTTTAACGTGATTAAAATTTTTGTTGTTGGTTAGCTTGTATTGTATTAACTAGATCACTGTTATTCTCGTCCAGATAATATGCTAAACTTCCTATTTTTCCGTTAGGTTGTAATTTAGTTAGCCTGCAACTACTCTTGGTTGACATGCTTCATTGACTGTAGTTATCTGTGTGATGCATTTAATCTGTTTGTAGGGAAATGGAGATCACACGAAATCTGATATCGTCACAGGAAAAAGTTTTTCCAATAAATCGCGGGGACCAAACATAATTATTTCGTTATTGATAATCTTTAGATTCACTTCATGAAGATATATGTTTTCACTTTTATTCAGATAGTGATGAGAGTACAAAATAGTATAATCTGTTGAATTTGGTATGTTGTTTAGAACAAAAAGGACCACTCTTTGTCTTTCTTTGTGCTGTATTATATTACATTTTCCAGTAGAACAAGACTTTGTTCCTTTCAAGTGCGAAGAATTTCGTGGTTCAGGTTAACTGGATTTAGTGTTTGTTAATAAATTTTATAATTTCTGCCATTTTTTAAGCTCGGAATTTGGGAAGAAAATTATTCCCGTTGTTTTTCGATTTTCATTGGACGTTTTTTTTTTTTTTATTCTCCCCACGCAGCGGTTGTGCTTTTAAAATGCGGACGTCAAAGAGATGCTTTTGTGAAAATGAAAATTTGTATTTGACCTAAATAACGCTAACATATAAATATGCCGCAGTTTCGCAGTGAATTTTGTTTCAACTTTCTGCCATTAGGTTTTGTGTGCGACTTAATGCAGTTGATTTCTGACATTCCTGAAATACCTTAGTCGTTTGCTAGTTCAGCATTGCGGCTTCGACCAATCAGCGGGTGGCGGTAATCCCCATTAGCTCAAGCATCGAAGTGATGTGTTTTTTCTTGGCTCCGCCCACTGCTCCGGTGGACTCAATTCCTGTGCTTTGAATGGCAGTGATCACTGAGCATGGCGGCCAATGATTGGTTGCCAAGTAAGCCGTGGGTGAGGCTTGTTATCCGTTGCCTACTGCTGACGAAAGACTATGAATTGCTTTTTGAACACAATTGTGCTCTGCAGTGGTATGGCAGTTCCGGTGTCTTGCACTGTCATATTTTGGTCGGGCTCGCTGGAGATGTTTTCATGGTGCTACTTGACCCAATGGTTTCTGTAACTGTCCGACAGTTTGTCAGAAGGCATATGCTAGTTGAACGAACTGTGCCCACGTTTCTTTAATCCCATTAACAACCAACGCTCGGGGTGGATATTATAGTCTTATGTTTTCTTTAGACAAAATTTTGAGCTGATTATCATTGGCTTTACATCATTTTATATGTCGCAAAAACATAGACGTATCGTTTTTTCAGGTATTGACTCCTGAAATAAATGGCTGTTTTTGTTAACGCATCTGGGATGCGAGAGAGAGAGGGGGGGGTGCCGGGAGATAACGGTTTTTTTTTTTCTGTTCGTGAAGTGCTTTTCCATTTCTTTGGTTAATAAGCGAATGCGAAATTGAAAAATATTGAAATAATTTTCTGTAATTGGGCGTCATTCCTGTGGAGTCCCATATATGGGATTTTGCGTGCCACCCTCTCGTATTGTTAACCTATGCAAGCAATCGACAGCCAAGCAGCAGAAGCGGTAGCCTCTTCAGTTAAGGGGCATTGCTGAGACACCCTTAATACGTTGCGTACCGTTCATTCATTTGTTCTGGTTTATGTACCTCTTTGGAGCCAGAAACTGTAAATTAAATGGACAGTTTGTAGTCTTAGATGCTTATACGTGCAGTTTAACCACAAATGAAAACTTACCGCTCTTTGTAAAATGGAAACTCCCCGCTTGAGCAGATTTACTAGATCAGATCGTGGAGGTATTTGTCAGTAATTTTGAATTGTAGTATCACTATGAAACTTGAGACTGCAGTTTAAATTTCGAAGCTTGAAAGTTATTGAAATGAAAACTCACTGACGTATTCAACAGAAAATAATTTGTATGTACAGTGAAAATTGGTAGCCTTTTTTGTTCGTTGTAAATCTCATTGTACCCGTGGAACGTACCCGCAGGACTTGTTCAGAAAGATTTATCGTGCAGAGTTTTCGCTCCTCTTAGGTATTTTGGTTTTGATAAGTTAATTGTGCCTTTCACAAAAAATACTCGCACATTTTTCTCGTTGAAACAGAACGCTATTTCTAATGAAAAGACTACTCGCGTTAAGTTAATTGCATGATCTACACCACCTAAAATAATGACACTTAAATTATGACTCTTAGTCATCTTGTATCGATTTCAGAACAGATACTATTTTAATAAACCGGAAGATTTTCTTCAAAGCCATGCGCAGTTTTAGTACGTGTAACGCCGTTCCATAATTATCGCAACACTCTACATATAAAGGAATGTGTGAGTGATGATAGTCTTTACACAATACAGGTAACATGCTGTGAAGGAGGTGGGGGTTTAGTAAAAAATATGCCTGTTTTGTGCAGTGTAGAATAATGTCAGTTGTCGGCAAAGGGAATTGACCTGTTGTAGTGTCTTGTTTCCTTGCTTTTCTTTAACCGAGAGGGAAGGGAGTTGGCGCGGGATTCGGTTTACTTCCGAAAGGAACAGATCTTGACCTATACTGTGGACATAGAACTTAAAAGAATATAAATCTGCGACATCTGTCGCCGAGTTATGCGCCAACGTCCACTTGACAGGTGACCCGCTGGGAGGAAAGGACATGGTTCCCACTTTTATTTCTAAATGGTGGATTTGGAAAAAGTTATATCTTGTAGGAAACCTGCAGCCAGGGTGAACGAGAATTGAATTTGTACTTTGTGGAGATGGATGACATGTTTAGAAGATAATTTTCGTACTTTCTCCGGGGAGAATTGTAGTTCGCGTGCGGCATTGTACCCGGAGGCTCGCCGATTTGCCTACCCATTTCTCAATTACTGTTAATGTAACTTACAGCATGTGAAATGCCTTTAATGAAATGCAGTAATTTCATGGAAAGAATATAAAAAAAGAAATCGCGAAATTTTTGAGCTTCAAGTTTGAGTTCTATGTGTGTGGCAATTGTTTGGGGTTGGTGAAGCAAATGATGTTATCTTCCGACAGCGTAACGCAATCGTAGTGTCATTTACTTATCGTCTGATTTCAAAAACAGCATGGTTATTTTTATGGATTAAATTTTAAACCAGAAAGAGGAACAACGAATCAAGTGCTTTCATACAAAATATTCCCTGTTTTACATTAACTCAGGGTTGCGGGTTGTATAATAACATCAAAGCATCAAAGTTTCTTCTTTTATGTGCGTTCTGTCCTGAACACTAAAATGAGTGAGACTATCAATAATATGTTTCCCCGTACAATTGGCCTTCCAAAATTTCGTGTATCTTTCCCTAAAGGTAGACGTACATACTTTTTTGGAAGGTACACATTTCGGGGATGAACACACCGTGTACCAAAATAGTTCCATCTTTGCGATTCAAACATACTGATCGCTCATGTACCATTAGACCACTAGCTTTGGGAAAGAAGGAACAATTTTATAAATGGATGCTGTGTCTAACAGAACAACTTGATGTGTAGGTTCCAGCTTGTTTTACGAAATTTTCTGGCATATGTATGATTGTGGGCAAAATTTAAAAACGGAATTTGCAGAAGAACACACATGTAATCCCAGTTTCTCTACTCAGCTGTAAAATATGAATATGAGGGGGAAATCCAAATGAAAAGCTAATAATCTCATGTCAATGACGTTTCCAAAATGAACTGCCTTTAAAGGAAGGTCTTTAAACTTTTAAAGAAAGGTGGAGAAAATGTCAGTTGAAGGAGTTCGCAAAACACTAAACATGTTAGATTTTGAGGGACAAGCAGAGGAAAAAGTCTGATTTGCAGAATTCCACCATGGAGGAACCGCATACAAAGATGCTGCGAAGCACAAGCTGCGCTGATTTTGGTGCACTATACTTCGTGTTTCGTCTGTAAATTGGAAGGCGCATTCTAAAATTTTCCACATAACCGCCGCAGTTTAAAATACAGGCTAGCGGCAACACGTGCTGAAGGAAACTGTCGAAGCAAGACTTCTAACAACAGCTGGTAAAAACGCACTAAAGGAAAATTGGAACCCAGAAACAAGTTACTAACTGATCTGTCGTACGATTGTTCATTCCAGTTGCGTTTGAACAACAAACTTAATTGTATTTTTATTTTGCTGAGATGAAATATTTTTACATACGTTTCTGAGTATAGCGACGATCTCGCAGTGCTGCAAAACATCAGTATTCTAAATTCTTCTGCTGTATAGAACGCAGAATTGTTCTATTTTTTGCCGTCGTGATTTTTTTTTTTTTTTTTTCAGTTTAACAGGTACCGGAAAAACTTGGCCGGATGGCAAATATCTGTGCGAAAAAGAATCCTGATACAGAAGATTCAGAACTTCATTACAGAAGATGAACAAAACTTCGAGAAATATTCTTCTGTTAGGTAGTTAGAATTTCTACATGATTGGAGTTTGGGATTTAGTCAAGTTGTTCTAATGCTGACTGAAGATTTGATCAGTGAATCACATAGTACATGCAGTTTGTCATTAACGCACTCCTGTTCTTCGTTCTGCTGCTAACAGATGTGAAGGGGAGAAAGATGCAACCGTCATTGACCAAATAACTGTGCTATTTGTTTGTATTTCGTCGCTCAGTAAAAAAGAAAATTATGTTCAACTTCAGATCTTATACGGGTACAAAAGGGAACCAGAGAAAGGCATTTATAATTATTATTAGCGTATGCGCAAGTTTCCTTTTGTGGTTGAATCGTACCGTTATTGCGTATCCGTGTTGATTAAATTTATCATCTTTTCTGGGATCGGCGTCATATTGATTTCTGTGGTTCGCAAAGTACAAGGGGTAGGCACCCTAGACCTAGACTGCCTTGCTGTGTATCGCAAGATTTCAAAATATCAAAGTTTTGCAACAAACGCTACTTTATAAAACATACTAAATTCAGTTTTACGGGAACAGAAGTGTTATTTTGTGGTATTGTTGGCATAGCGCGATATCATCACCAAAATTTAAAGTAATTTTTTATAGTTCGACAGAACCGCCCTACAGACGTATGTATTGATTTGTGCACAGCTCTTGCAGCAACGCCTAAATGAATCGTATTTTTTGGACAGTAGATTATTTCGAAGCATTTCGTTATTAAGAAAAGAAGAATTATAGTCCGTTTGTTATACACTTCATACTTTGCTCTGGAGTACCATCATCATGCTTTGTCGGGCATTTTATATCCATGCTTGCCCGGAAATCACATTTTTCAAACTTCAATGCATTGCGTCTCGTAGTGATTACTACAAAAAGAAAGGAGGATATAGGCTTATGCCTTCTTACATTTAATGCATTGTACGCAATCTGCAGTAGCTGCCAATGCTTTGTTATTGTACAGTCTGTATCCATAAGCAGTAACGCTGCCTCTCAGGTTGTGCTGATGCACCCTTTCGAAGCAGTTTGACTTTAAACGGGAAATAATCGTTCTCGGTGATGCTTCTTTATTTGCTCGAGTGGTCAGAAGCGTAGGTTTCTTGCCAGTTTGTCCGAGCTGGTTGCAGGACGAAGCATACGTGGTATGCTTGTCCGACGGTGTTGGCTTTCTTCCTTCCCTGGAACCAGTGACACCAAATTAGTGACAAGCAACTGATTATAGTTTTATAGCTCCCAGATTTGCTCATTGTGATCGTAAACCTCTCCCCCCCCCCCCCATGTGTAAGAACGCACATTCAGATGTCACGGAAGTTCTTCCAAGGGATGCAGAACGAAACCTGAAATCCATAAACTCAGCTTGTTTCCTATCAAATCCTCTTTCTGTTTCGTTAAATATCCTTCACTCGTCATGTTTTTGATTTAGATCAGATTGGATCATATGTAGAGGATTTTAGGAAGGGAGTGTTTGACCCCATGTGTTCTCTTAGAAATTGGAAGCTAGGAGATTTGGGCTAGAGTGCCGGTAGGAAAGTGATACGCAAGCGAAGTAGAAAGTGGGAGGAAGACGCCCTTATTTATTACCGGGGGTCGACGGCTTAACGTGCCCATCCAACGCACGGCTGATATTTAGTGGTTCGAGCGTTCGTACCTGCTTGGGATCGAACCTGAGGTTTCTCAGTGGCAGTCACGAACGTTTACCACTAGGCCATCCGCGGCCCATTTTTGATTTATACTCTGTAGGAAGGCCTTATATTGTAGGACATGGGCGAAGGGCATTTTCACTGCTGTCACTAAACTTTTAAATCATTGCATTCAATCCCTGCATTTGACAGAATTTCGAATTACCACGCAGTTGAGTGAATAGTAGTGTGATTTTTTTTTTTGTTTTATCGTCACCGCGTGTTTATTTTTCTTGTGGTAATTGTTAGAAATTTTTCTGTTATTATGAAGACGCACGGGCGTGTTTCCATTTATGCATGAGCGGATGAAAACAGTTCTTTAAATGAGGGCAAGTTTTAAATTGATTTGCCATTTTGGTTTATATCTTAATTTCTCATAGTGGCTCAGTTTTCTTTTGCTCTAGTGTGTCGTGTTTCTTCAGTTTCGTGCCAGCAGTTCACCTATCTATCTCTTGTTGGCGTTTTCCACACATTTCGCCCATTACGAAAATGTGATTCAATAAAAGTTTCAATTTCAGGAGAAAGCTGAGAACCCACGCGAAACATAAATTTTAAACCAAACGCATTACATAATTGTAAGACCTCACTCGGATATATTTGTAGTTATTTTAATGCACTTACGTAGGTCCGTGGAAATCGATATATATGTATATATTTCATAATTTGATGGAAGTTATTAAAAAGTGTTTCAAAATTAGGCTAAGTTAACAGTATGCCATTATTTGGTGGGTTTTCTCTCTTTCTGTGTATAACGTAAAGCATTTGCCGAAGCGTAGAAAATGTCATATAAACTTGCATAACAGGCATTCTGTACTGATGCTTTAAATTGTACGAATCCTGCTAAACTGAATTAACTGCTTCATTTCTTTGCAGTTTTCCACACATTTTGTTGGATTAGCTTTAAAACAACAGCTTTCTTAGTATTGTAATTTCGTAATAGGAGCAAATGTTTATACTTCTCGTACAAACAGTTTAATTGTGCTACTATTTGTATTTTTTCTCACTTTCAGTATGCGTGCATAAAGGTGTTTTGCTGCTTTACCTTTTCCTTCTGCTTTATGAGGCAAAAGTGAGGTATCACTGTTAACATTTAGCCGAAAACTTTTGAAGATATTGTTTTGTTGTACTTAATCAAATTGACTTCAAACAGAAAGTATTGTCACCGTGATTCTAGCCTGCTGATAACCGTATCAGCACTATTCAAGGCTTTTTGTAAGCCCCTTTCCCCCGTTATAAAATAGCTGCTCAAAGGAAATCAAACAAAGTTGACGGACGAGTTTGCGCGAAAGAAGCGGATGTAGTGATTAATACGGGAAAATGTAACTGGCTGATAGTTTAAAAACCAATTGAAAATTGACACCGTTAACTGAACAGACATTACTGTAAAATAAAGTGGTATGCCTCCAGGTTTTCACAAAGGGTTTGTTTTAAAAAATTGCATGCTTGAGGATTTTCTATGGTAATGTTCACTGCAAAAAAAAAAAAAAAATATCTACTTGGTCACACACATAAGAACTTAGCCATGTCAACAATTTTGAAAGCATTATGCTAAGATCCTAACAAATGTTCCACATATTTTTAAATTCGGGAACATTGTGCCAAGTTGATCTTGTGGAATGTTCCGTAATAAACAGGGAACATTTCGAAAAAGTGGTGAGGAATGGTGCACACACGCACCTCACATCAAAGCAACTGACTTACAAGAATTCTGAAAGCCTATATAGTGAAATTCCGAAACATTGCTCAAGTCTACAGTAAACTTTTCCTAGTCCTTTTGTCAACTGCATTGAGATTCTGTGAAAAGTTGCAACTCTGAAACGTCACACAAATTCTGAAGAAAGCTTCTTATGCGCCTTACACCAAACAGATTAATAACAACAAAATCGTGAAACATATATATTACACGGACATCAGAAACATCAAATCGTGAAACATATACATAAATGTCATGGACCTCAGAAACATCATACAATTCCTAGAAAGATGCCCATGCGCCTTTCAAGCTGAAACGTTACGCACTTTCAGAAGATATTTTTCATGCTCATTGTGTCATTTGCTGTTATTGTGGAATCTTATATCATTCTCCGAAGTATGTTACACAAAGGCTTGAGTTTTTCCATGTTCCACATAACTTTTTTTTTTTTTTAAAAACCAAGGAGCAAATTTATTCACAAAATCCCAGAAACATTACACAAATTTCTAACCGTGTTGTATTCCAATTTTTCACAAACCGGATCGTGTTTACCCTCATGGTATCCTGTTTAGAATACTACTACAATGGTTAAATAATGTAAAAAAATTGGGTGATATACGTTTTCTCAGCATTTACGATTTCTTTTTAAAGGAAATCATAAATGTTCGCACTATTGCCATTCTGCTGATTTTCATTGCTGTTTGCTGATCTACTGATAAATGTTCGTAGGTGATCGGAATCTGCTGATTTTTCTGGTTTTAAACCACCTGAATTTTTTACCGGTATGCTTGACTTTCTATTTTCATGTCTTTTTACGTAATTTTTAGATATATTTTTTTTAGCAGTCTCTACTGGATTAAAATTATCGCTACTGGCAGAATTCACTTCATCAGCCTTCAGGGCATCAGACGTACGATTTGATCATTTCAAATTCTCATTTGTAGCACTTCTGAATTCTTGTGAAGTCTGCAACATTTGCGCCTAATAAGTGTTGCCCAGGTCTACTGATTTTTAGGTGCGTGTTTTGATATATTGTTCAAATTTCCTAAAGTATGAAATGCTACTGATTTCTGATGGATTAGTTTCAAACCGAGGTTTCGATTTTTTCCCTATCCGTCAATTATTTCAGTCTTTTGCTGCAATTTTCAAAGGTTGAGTGAATGGTTTTGGAGGAATCGAAGGTTTGGCATGGAGATTTGACGGAATGGTGGGCGGGTTTGTGGATAATACTTTTCATCTGAGCTACTTCACCCAGATTCTATCATTCCCAATGTTATTCCTACATCGTCTTTTAGAATGATAGATTTTATTTTTATTGCTGTTGGAGAGTTACAGTTGGTTCACAGTTCTTACGGAAGAACACGAGGTCGTTTCTTCGCTCGTTTGATACCTGCAGTTCCCAAAATGAACCAGTTACCAATTGCTAAGAGGTTTTGTTTTCCTGTATATAAGTAATTGTTCTGTATATTTTTCATATGAAGGATGTCTCTTCTGCTCAGGCTTGTGAACTGCCGTATTTTCGTAATTTCTAGGTAATGGTTGTCTTTTCCATTTCTGTATAACCTCATCTGTTGCTTGCATTTGTATGGGCACTAAATGTGCACTGTGCACACTTATTAACGTACGTACTTATCTGTGTGATTTTAAATGTACAGAAGTTACAATGTCACAAAAATGTAGTGATTGACGTTTTATAGTTTTTGTGTACTTATTTTTGATTTGAACCAACTAGAAATTGGATGAAAATATTTTTATACAATGAAAATCTGATTTGCTTGTGTCTGTCAGGAGACAAGGACATGCATAGCACCTTGCTCTGTTTGTTTTGACGTTTTTGTAATGTGCGTAGAAAATCGGTTCATTACGTGTTTCGAAGTTTCGGTCACTACTGTAAACTATGCTTATTAAGGACGAGAGACATTTAGACAGCTTTTACCCAAATGAAATGTTAATTTTTTGATTACAGAGAGCTGTGTTCTTCGGGTAATTAATATGATAAATTCATTGCAGTTTACAAAGTTGGAGTGTGCTGTTTAATTTCTTACTACTCGTTGAATTACATGTATTCAAAATACTTCATTGGAAGACGTTGTAACGTAGATTTTCATCAGAAAGTGTGGTTACTTTAGGGAAACGGAAGTTTTGTTGCTATTTTGTGGAGCATCGGATTTCAGAAAAAAAATAAAGCAGTTCCGTATATTAAGGACATACGCTTCTCACAAATGTTTTATTCCTCAAATTGAACCAAGGTTTCACTGGCTCTGGCCTAACTTCGTCAGAACGAATGGCACGTAAATATTAAAATCGTATGTGACATCCTCAACGGTGTTTACAGTCACGGGTTTTAGTTAGTTAGTTCCACGCGGCTTGATAGAAATGGTGTGGATGCCATTCATCATTTCTATCAATTCTAATATAAGCTTTCCACATATATCAGAATTCTTCGCATTTGTGAACGACATGGCATCCACACCATTTCTATCAAGTGCGTGGAAGCAACTAACTAAAACCTGTTACAGTAAACACCGTTTATGATGTCACATACGATTTGAATATTTACGATATTTACGCACCATTCGTCCTGACGAAGCTATGTCAGAGCCCAGCGAAACCTTGGTGGACTTGAAGAATAAAACATTTTAAAAAGGCCAGCGAATGGTAGGAAAGTTCCCCTTGACCGATCATGTCCGCAAAGTAACACATGTACACCCCGCAGCTCGTAGCACACGGCTCCAAAGCGAAAAACCGTGACCGCTTGTGTGAGAAACTTTGTATGTGCTTAATACACATAATCATCACAAAGACTGAATTCTCCGATTTTGTAGAATATTGCAGTTCTTGATGGTTGGAGCTTCGTGTTTTATTTAGCGTATTAGTTAAATTTGTATCTCGTGTCATATGTTGGTATTTTTTTGTGGTATCTTGTGTAGATTTGTATGCAAGCTGTTCCTTTTGGAGATGAGAGGTGTGCTTGACGGAAAGCTATTGAAACCCAGTGATGTTTATTCGAGGTAGGTAAGTAACCGTCACACACATCAGTGCATTGAGTTAGAGTGTGAATGCTTTGCACAGATGTAGATGTCTTTTGTAAAACGACAGCTGCGCAGTGCAATGCATTTAATGTGTGGTGGTCTTCTTTTACTCCATTCTGTAGCATTTCCACATTTTTTACACTAATCGATTCAGTAGATTAGATGCGTTTGATTTTACTGCAATGCAGTTTGTATAGGTTAAAACTTCATATATGGAATTGCTGTATTGGTAACGGAATGAAAAGAGTGATTGATGAGTAAATGGTTAGTAAGGACTGAATCTGAATTGAATTGGACATTTTTGTGCATACATTTCAGCTAAATTTCTAGCATTTTTCATTTTAATAGTTTCGTAATATTTATTTTTCAAAAGGGCGCTAGAAATTTTCACTAGGGGAATTTCCCTTTCCTCGCTAACCTTTTTCTGTGTAAGGCGTGCGTGCTTTTTCATTGACCTCGCAGTATTTCCGCATATTTTAAACTGATAGATCTCATTCAAATATCAAACACACATGCAGAAAATGGAATCATTGCCGTCAATTCTCGTGGTTGATATTGAAAAGATTTCTCTCTCTCTGTATGTCTTATATGTTACAAATGGTTTATCCAGTTTCGTAGTTGGATTCCGCGTGGACACACAGCTAGACTCAAAACTTTGGGCTGTTGGTTTTGCAGATTTCATTCAAAATCAGCCGTCTTATCTTTATGAGATATCAATTATAGATAAACTCGACTGAATAACAAGATGATGAGAAACTTATATCCTTGTACTTATTTATTTTGATGTTTACCTTCAGATCTAATGACAGGTGACTGGGTTTAGTCAGAGTTGAATAAGGTTTGTACGAAATAATAAATTGCTAATTAGCTCAAATCTTACCTGAATTAAAATGTACCCTCAGATCGGTATAGCGAAATATTTCGCATGAAACCGACAGTTATTTTTTGTGTAAAGTAATGAGTAAGCGAAAATCAATTGTCTGTAGCTTGCTTGTGTTGAGTAATTTGTGCATATTTGACGTTTTTTCGGAAAAGTTGTATAATTGACATCTTTTCATTCTGTTTTTCTTTCTGGTTTCTGAGCGATCTTCTTTGTTGTTCAGGTAATTGCGATTTCAAGACCTCGTACATTAGAATTGAAACACTAGTGCTGGTATGCAGTATCTGTAGAGAGAATGTCGTGGGAAGGAAGACTTCCCTTCCACCCAATCATGGGATGTATGAAAAAGTTTATACCTGACATAATAAACGTAGTAAAACGACATAGTTTGCAGTTAGAATGTTATTATTGCATATATTTTCTCGGAAACAAAACTGTCAGAAGTGTACTGGTGTTTTTTTAGGTTGGGCAAGGCTTAGTTACCAAGGGCTTGAAAGATCCAAAACTGGTTTATATGTAGTATGCTGTTACGTACGTACCACTGAGGTGAAGCATGAGTCAAAACGGCAAGTTACAGGTATAAGCATTGCCGGCGTAGTTCAGTCGGGAGAATATTCCTCTCCGAAGTAGGAAGACGGGTTCGATTCCCACCACCGGCAAAAAGTGCTTTTCTTCACAATGTCTTTAATTCACTCATATGATAGTTACAATATTTTGAGCTGTGTATGTAGATCCGAGGATTCCAGTATGTGTAATGCACTGAAATCCCATTATCATAACTAACGTACAAATTATTATAAAATGGCTAGTTCTGGAGTGTCAAATTTAAACAGCTTTTTGCTTTCAGTCACAATGTCTCTTCATCAGAGCTACGATTCTGTTACCACAGAACACATTCCTTGTGTTCTGTGGTAATAAAAATTCCTAAAGTTCACGAACCATTTTCAGATTGCTTTCGTGTGTAAACGAAACATATTTATTTCTGTTTGTCTTTTCTGTGAATTTATGGGGGAAACCTGAATTTCACGGATTTTTCGTACTCCAGGAAAATTCTTAATTTTCAGAAATCTTTCCACAATTCCTTTCGTATGCTACCGGAAAAATGCTGTCCTCACTTTCTTAGTATCCATACCACGGCATATTTCTGGTTTTAGTATCCATACGACGGCATATTTCTGGTTTTAGTATCCATACGACGGAATATTTCTGGATTTAGTATCCATACGACGGAATATTTCTGGATTTAGTATCCATACGACGGAATATTTCTGGTAATAAGGACTGTTCGCGGGAACAGTTTAAATTTGATTAAGTGTTAAATTTCAGACATCTGTTGGAGAACTTGATTTTGAAGTTCTGTAACCAGATCGGATATTGGATATATCGCATGATATTTACGTTACTGTGACAACGGATATTCTTTCCTGTCTTCTCTCGTTTGGTGCGGATGTAGGTAAAAATACCCCCGGAGGAAATACGGAAAAAATGTCCCCGGGAAAAATACCCCCAGAACAAACGTTTCACTGTAAACTGCCACACAGGAACACTGATTTGTGGCAATGTTTTGGTGTGGCAATTTGCCGGCAACCCTGCCACACATCTTTCAGCAACTTGGCCACAAAAGTTCAGGGGGGGGGTTGCTATAAAGAGTGCCGTTTTTGGGCCTATATTGAGAACTAAATTGGTAACTCCAAACGAATTTCGCGAAAACGTTCCATGTAAGCCAAGCGAAAATTGTTCTTTAATTTGAAAAAATAAATTGCCCAGGATCCGAGGTGTACTTGGGGGGGGGGGGGGTAGCTCTACCCCGAACTTCCGTAATATTATGTTCTGTGGGCCGCTGGAGTCTGTCAGTGTATCCAGGAAGTTCCCCTTAAAGTGCCCGCGAGGTCCATGAACTTGGGGGGGGGGCTTTCCCCCAAAATGTTAAAATGGACGTAGAGCAGTAAACACTAGTACCATGCTTTATATATTGATTCTGTACACGACCACGAATTTTCAGGAGGGTGTGGTGAACCCCCTCCCCTTCCCAAACCAAGTGTACCTCGTATCCTTGGCAATAATATTATTTCTTCAAATTAAAGAGTACAATTCTCGCTTGGCTTAAATGGAACGTTTTTGCGAAATTCGTTTGGAGTTCCCAATTCAGTTCTCAATATAGGCCCAGAAACGGCAATCTTTATAGACCCCCCCCCCCTGAACTTTTGTGGCCAAGTTGCTGAAAGATGTGTGGGAGTTGCCGGTAAATTGCCACACCGGAACACTGCCACACATCAGTATTCCTGTGTGGCAGTTTACAGTGAACCGTTTGTTCTGGGGGTATTTCCTCCGAAGTATTTTTTCCGGGGGCATTTTTTCCGCTTTTAAGTTTTCAGGGGTATTTTTACCGTTTGGTGCATCAGCTGTTGTACATTGTGTACCGTATGAAACCAGGTTCTTAAATAATCGCACTCGTGATTGTATAATGTCTGGCGACCCTTTAATACAAAGCTAATATAATAACTATCTAGAGTAATATATGTATTTAACGGTTTTATGCAATAATACTATGAAGTAGTATATTTCACCTTTTCTTAAACATAATTAAAGGTCATTGTCAATTAAAAAAAAATAACGAATTCCAAAAGATTCCATTGCTTCGAAAAATCATGAAAAACAAATGTAATTTGTGATCAGTCTTCCTATAGAAAAAAATAAAATTATTTTAAACCTATTCCGGAAAATAGATGACTAATTTAACCCGCACTGATAGCGAAAAACATTTCATTATTGCGCCATTCGAGTCCTCTTCCTTTCTACCTTAAACGTGGTCAAGTGGTATGTTTCTAGTTCAGTCGGTAGCGCACTTCTCTGGCGTCCACTCAATACTAGGATCCAATCCTACCGGGGACAAAGAAAGGTAGAGGATTTTTGCAGTTCGTATGTCAGGAAAGGATCTCTGCTAAAATTTAGGACTGAAAAAGTCAACATCGAAGTTTTAGGGAAATTTTTGTGTAAACACGGAAAAACCCAAAACGGTATTACTGACAACGGGAAAATCTGTCAAAATTTTGATGTTAGAAACAGAAACTTTTCGAAAAGGAAATTTCATTAAAAGGCGGAGACCTACTGGCAACTTCGCTGCGCGTTATTTTCAGAAATTCGCACCACTTGTTTTTTTACAGTGTAAGAGGAATTCTCAATTCCTGATTTAAGGTTGCTGTTTTCTTCAAATAAAGGGAAAATGGAGCAAAGTCATTCTTTGCTTAGCAGGAACTCGAATCTGGACCCTGATTGCTCAGCTGTATGGCGAAAAATTCACTGTACGTTTGCAAATTATTAGTGTGCCATGCATATCAAGGTTCATATATCGACGTTTATTTATTTGTAACTCTAGAAAAAGAAAAAAAAAAAAGAAATAGTTAGGCCGTTAGGGTCATATCCTCCGTAACTCTGAGATCGGTGAGTCAGTTGTGTTATGTACCCCATGGTTTTAATGTTCATTTTTTCGTATCTTCGATACGCATGAGCTTGGAATAGTTAAATTAATTTCCTGATTATATTTCACTGTGTATGAATGAATGCTGTCGAAACAGGGAGCCGAATTAAGATGCTGAATTAATTCAAAGTTCAAATAAATAGGAATCTGATCAAAATTCTGGTGAATTTGTTTGATGACGGAGCGTGATACGAAGTGGTTGCTATTTTAATATCGCCATGTAACACCTATGACTAAAGGGAGTTGGGGAATTATTGACCTGGGTGTTGATTCTGCGTTTGTTTAGGTTGTGTAAAAAGAATAAATGTTGTGATATATTATCACCATAAGGTAGGTGTGCTGGGTGAACTGGTAATGTTGTCGCGAGATACGAGGGGGGGGGGGTCTTAATTGCTTTCAAAACAATGCACTTTCATGGTTGGTAAAGACGAAATAGTGCATGCTGATTTCACAGAACACGACACAGCAGTGGTGGAAAAAAAATATTAATAAACAGGAATTGTACACCAACTATACTCAAAATAGTATAACTATACTAGTGATCCGAATTTCTTGGCATAATAAAAGTTTCCAAGCTTTCGCACATCAGCCAGGTGTCTTTTTCTACCTTTCTTGAAAAAGGCGTCTGGTTGATGTTCGAAAGCTTGGAAACTTTAATTTCTGTTATGCGCCTAGAAATTCGGATCACTAGTATAGTTATACTATTTTGAGCAGCGGTGGAAGTCAATATACGAAAAGGATGTACTGTAAGAAAATATTTCACATTCTTACTATAAGGACATGTGGATGCTATGCTGTGGTACTTTTCTATGTTCAGATTTTGCCCGAAGATATTAAATGCGAAGAGAAATTAAGAACTCTTCCCCAATATTTCGTTCCGTGACGTACTATGTTGTTACGAACATTTCAGAATATACAACGAAAGTTGGATCTTTGCTCGTATCACTGCGATATTTCAAATATGTTACTTCGTCTGGGTGAAGCGGTAGCGAAGTTTTGCGCCATTTTTGCAGATGTGCAACATTCGTCGCCCATGGGCTACAGCAATGACATATTCCGTTGGTCTCACGCCTGGATACAACAAGAGAAACGGCAAGTTTCAAATAACTTGACAACAAGTACAGTGTTGCTACAAATCCGTGGAGGCTAATATATGTATTAAAACGCCTTTTGGGTTCGTCTTTCATTTACATGATGTGAGATATTCCGCACCGCACAATACGCCAAACAAAAGAACTTCATCGCTTTCCGAATTACCGTGATTATCAGATATCACAGAACAGTTTAATTTCTGGAGTGCGCAGCAAAGAAAAATGCTCGAGCTGGATTGATTTACTGTATTTGTAATTCATAAGAGTGCTTATGTAAACATTTTATCTCTCGGGTGGGTCGGTTTGGAAAAAAATATTTTTGATCTGCTCTAACCCCTCACTGGTTTTAATAGGAGCTACTTTAAATATTTTTATTTTTTTCGCCGTAACATGCCTGCGGTTTAAGTGACTTTACGATATAACATTTCGTTAAGTGCTTTGGTTAACGGTTTCACCTTGAACGTTGTGATCATCATAAATAAATAAATAACACGTCACTCATTTTTTTTTTGAGCAGTTTCTTTTTCTTTTTTCGTATGACAAGTTTTCTTCATGCATTTCGTGCTACCGTGAGTAGCATATATAGATATCATCTGCGGAATTAACTGTTAAAACGCCTCTTCTATTTTATCGCTGTTCTGAACTTTGGTTTATTCATGTACAAGCGTACTACGCATTTATTAAGTTTATACGTAAAAAGTCAGTGTGAATTGCACGTTTTGTTTATTCATGAATAGATTGCTGTATTTTTTTTTTTGTAGTGTTCTCAGGGGAATAAATGGTGTTTGTGTTTCCTTTTTCAAGTGAATTTGGATTTGCTCCTTGTATTTCTTCATCCTTTAACCATAAATCAGTTAGTAGAAACTTCCAATGCCCTGTGTGCATTTTTACAATAATCATTAGTGCGCGTTGTTTTACAGAATTCACGTGTTGGCTTAGTTGATGTATATGTATGGCAAGAAAACGTGTGTAGAGTTTTAAAAGTGTTTGTTTTTAAGAAGTATATTTTGTTATATAAAGCTCGTAAAGTCCAAACTTCGTGTTTTGGGGTGTTTACGGAATTGGCATAAAGAATTCCTTATTGTCGGAATTGTTGTTTTACTGTACTGTTAAACATTTTGTAGTAATTTGCACCAAAAAGCAGTGCTACACCAGCTGCACCACTTTCTGGGAAAAAGGTAAACCACAGTGTGATGATGCATTATGTACACATAAACGTGATGCAATTATGCACCACGGTATATATAGTATTCAACCTGAATTGTGCGAAGTAGAGATGAGCACAGACTCCTTTTTAAGGCCCTAGTCAGGCCCGGGCTCGTTATATCATTATTAATGATTGGCCCGGCCGGGGTTTGAACATTTGTGCAAATTTTCCTTAAGGAAAACATGAAGCATGTTGTTTTACTCCGATTTATATTTTCATCATCAGATATGTTAGTGCTTCCCGTTAATGTCGCCCTCCCCCAAGAAAAAGAGAGAGATAAAGAATTATTACTCAAGAGACGCAAATCCGTTTAAGATTCGCCAAGCTTTCGCACTCCACTGGGAAGCTTTTTCAAGGCAATGGTAGACATAAAAATGCAGGGAATTGGAACACATAAGGAGCAAAGATGGTTTTTGAAAATAACATGGGTGACATCACGGGCATTTAACACGAATTTTTAGTGTTAGAAGAATTGCTTCCATACACGAACTTTAAAGAGACTGCCATCAGGGAAACAGTGGAAATCCTATCCAGCAAAGTAGCGTGCAAGATATAGTTTTTACTGAACTACCAAGGGTTTGGCATGCGTTATTAAAAGATGGAAACACATCGCGACTCACCGTATAATTGAGTGATAAAAATTCGTGTGATATGCCCGTGGTGTCACCCATATTATTTTCAAAAATCATCTTTGTTCCTTATGTGTTCCAATTTCTTGTATTTTTATGTCTACCATTGCCTAGAGAAAGCCTCCCAGTGGAGTGCGAAAGCTTGGCGAATCTTTGTGCTTACTACACCACAAAAAGAAACGGATTTAATACGTTATATGCATCTCTTGAGTATTCACAGTGTGGTGTATTTATAATTACGTTAAATAATTATTATTATGTACATCGTATTCAGGTAACAGAATGCTCTTCATTTTGTTTCCCAAGTGTATGAAATCAATTTGTTTACCTCGGCTCAGCTTTATGCTTTCGCCAAATGACCAGAAGTTCCCATTTTTCATATCGCAGCCAGCGTAACTTTAAATTTTAGTGGCCTGAGAACTTTATACTATCAGTTTTCATTTTATTTAGGAAATAGTACATAGTTGCTATAGATAAAACAACTGAGACGTTTTTGAGTTACGAAATGCACGCGAAACATGCAATAAACAATAATTAAGAATTTTAGGCAAAGAACAAAAGAGAGAGAGAGACTATAAACTAACCATTCAGTTGTGTGTTTTTAGTTGACGCAGTTAGCAGTGTTAAATAAAATTAATTAAGTAAAAGGGAAAATTAACTTGAGCCCGGGCCCAAAGATTTGATATAAGATCCCGTCCGGGCCCTGATCCGTTTCCGGGCTTTTTTCATAGCCCGGGCCCGTACTCATCTCTAGTGTGAAGTTGCACCCATTGTACCGTGTTTGTGTATGTTTCATGCTTCACACACAATGATTTACTTTTTCCCCAAAAAGTAGTATAGCAACACTTTTTGGTGCAACTTATAAAATTTTTAACATTGTAGCTTTCTGAAAAAACTTTTTGAACGTTATTTTTCAAGTAAATTAACATGAGGATGATATTACTGAATTTAAAGTGCGCAAATTGTAATATGCTCTATCGCTACAGTCAAATTTTTAACGTCGGACCTCGGAACTTATTAAAATTTTTTACTGCTGTTAATCTTGAGAAAATTCTTTAATTCGCTGATATTTCATTAGTATTGTTGCAACATTTGGAACTTCAGAATTTTTGCATTAAATCGGAACTCTCAAACATTCAGATCTGCTGTTTTGGGGTAAGGCTCTAAGAGAATGATAACATTTATTTAATATGTTAGTCAAATCTGTATTGTATTAATGGCAGCATAAAATGTAAGCTTGTGTCAAAAATGACTAAACGGTACCGGTATCATTTTAAGTGACTATTGAGTTCCTATATTTGCATACAGATGGTTTTTTGAAATCAAATTTCTTCGTGTATAGGGGATTTTTCATGTTTTTGCCAAACTTTTCTTAAATACTCCAAATTTTCATGCAAATTTGAAAACCCTAACATTGATAAATTTAAGCCTTGTGCACCATTTTTTGTTGTTTGGTATAATTTTGTTTTACAAAACATAATATGCAGGTGAAAGGTGAATCATGAGTTTATTTTACAGTTTTCAGCCGTTGGTGGATATACTGCACTTCCCTGTATGGCATTCCAAACATGGCTAAATTTCATAGACTGTTTGCAATTCGCCGCAAGGTGATATTGTTTTACCTTTTTTTTTTTTTTTTTTTTTACTTATCGTGAAACACACAGTCTAGTTTCGTTATTACTTTTTCGGTCGTTAAGACCATTTTTTTGTGCGTTTTTAAGGAAAACTCTCGGAAAGATGTATGCCTGTTTCATTACATTTTTTTTTTAGCATTATGACCGTTTATTTTAAGTTTCTCAGAAAGTTGTTTGCCTGTGATGTAAATAATTGAGGATTTTAATGTATAAGCAAGACTTTATCCTCTCAATTTCAAAATTTTGGTGAACATCGTCAGTTATTTAAATTTGTAAAAACAAGCTATCTCTTCGACAGTACCACGATTCAGCCCGAAATGGGCTTTGGCTAACTGCCGTTTATGTTCTTGGGGTGCGATGGAAAACATCAGGAGATGGAAGGTTTTGGTATCCCTTAAAACAAATGTGTGTATTTATGGGTAAAAGATACGCAGAACTACTGCTATTCTCCATCTTTGCGAAAAACTGCCAAACACTTTAGTGAATCGAATACTAAACTTCTGGAACTGCTGCTGTTTTCTGCCGAGCATGTGGAAGATTTGAAACTGATTTCGGTGCAGTGCTCCGGGTGTACTCCAATATTTAGCGAAATCGTAATTATTACAGTGAAAAAAACACAACGTTAAGAAACATGATGTAGCTGAAAGAGGGGAATTATTTCTTTCTTGGATGCAGATTTTGCAATGTAAGCCATATAGAGGTCATCATAGTGCAAAGAAAGTTTAGGTTAAGAGCTCACACAAGGTTGCTTCTAATCTTAGTGTGGTTTAACTTAGCAGCAAAACGAAATGAAACCAGCAACAATAATAACTCTTTGTTATTGGAAACAGGACTGGGCTTTGTGAGAATTAAACTCCGAGATTTTCCCAATTGCAGTATAAAACATGGTTAGCTTTTAAGGTGGTGAAAGTTGGGAAGATTCGAATGATCACAAAAGTAGAATGTATCGGAAATAAAGTCGTGTGCGAGAGAGAGAGAGAGAGAGAGTTTCAGCAAGCATTAAGTATCCCATGCTATAACTTAAAGTTGGCTTTATCGATGCACAAATTTTCATCCTTGAGAATACATTAATTGCAAAGAAAATATGTAAAGAAGTTTTACCATTGGAAACATAAGGCAGAGATTTTAGGTGGAACCACCTTAACGTGATTTTTCAGATGAGGCGAGCCCAAAATAACCAACCTAAGGTTCAGGTCGTATCTTTCGTGTGGTCTAACTGGACACTCTGGGTTTTGCAAATCATTCTGTTTAGACTCGTTGATGCTTTAGAATGTATCAGATTGCTGTCTACCTTCCTTGAAAAAGCTATCTGGTTGATGTGTGAAAGATCATTAGTATAGTTTATACTATTTTGATGTAGCATGTCATTTCATCTCGCTGGTGCCCCCCCCCTCTTTTTTTTATGAAGTCCAGCACTGATGCTGTGTACCTTTAGATGATGATTGCAGTTGGTTAGGTAAATTATAAAAGGCAGAGCTTTAGTGATCTGTCTCTTAGTGGCAGACACTGAGAAACTAAAACTTATTTTGTTGGAATTTTATGGAAGGAAAAGGGGAAATCAAGAAGTACAGGGCCCTTAAAAGCAAAGTGGTGCATTCAGGCTCCTACGACAACGGTCGCTGTTAGAAGTGAACCGTAATAAAATCAAGTGGTGAAATCCGAGCACCCACTGAAATAAAACATGTAATTCTGAAATGTTTATGAAGAATGCTCTCTGCCATCAGCGGGGGAATAAAAAAAAAAAAAAAGGATTCAAAACTTCTAAGCTGAACAAGAACGAAAAAGTTAATGTTTTTTATGTCAAACATTGGTAGAAAGCTTAAAATAAATACACCTAAAGAAATAAATTGAACCTTCCTTCAGTTTTAAGAGCACAAACAAAATTTCTTTCTCCCTTGATCTGATCAGCAATTATTACTTTAAGTTACATCACAACATGCATGTGTAGGTTGCAAAATGAAAATACTATACTACTACTTTCTCAAAAAACGAAGTTTGCAGGAATCTTAGCTTGATCGTGAATTTCTGTTCTGGGGAAATTTAATCTAATCTGCTATCAGTCATCTCACTATTGTCTACTCGAATTGGCCTGTAATGTGTACACTGTGTTACAAAATATCCAGACTCTCATCATAAAAGCATAAGAACATATCGGCATTTAATTTTTTTGTCGAAACATTGTCTTCGTTTGTTGTTTTAAGCTTGGTGTGATGGTCTCACATTTTTTTTTTTTTGAAGCAAGATTCTGTGTGTCTTGCACCCTAAATCAAGGCGACAGTGTTCGACTGGAGGTTCAAAACATCATCGGTGATAGAAAAATATATAGCGTCGTTCTTAAAGAAAAACAACAGCAACTACAGGCTGCTACTAGAGATTTAGGTGGACTTTAAACAGTGAAGGAATAACGAACTTTAGCGAAACGAATGCTTGCTAGCATTGTATTTCTAATCTCTTGAGAAGAATCTCAAGTTTAACTCGCTCTTCATATTTATACCATTAGTGTACCATTATCAGTGCTAATTTGAAAATCCAGGCAGCCGTCCCAGTAGCTGCGTGGTCAGAATCTAGTTTCTGGCTAGCCGTCCGAACTGGGCTCGCGTTCAAGTTCCGGATGAGGCATGGGTGTGGGGTTCGGACATTTGGGCACCGGACTTTTGGGCACCGGACATTTGGGCACCCGGACATTTGGGCACATTCCCTTTTAAAGCAATGAAATTGCGCTGCGTTAAAAATTATAGTGTTCTTATATTTCTCCCTACTTGAGCAAGTGGTGTGCACAAAAAAAAAAATTCACTTATATCTCATAATCATTAAGAAATTGAGACATATTTACGAATTTCTGTCTGAAAGACTGGGCGGACATTTGGGCACCCGGACATTTGGGCACAAATGTTTAAGGGGCCGTATAACAATTGCCGTTTCTTGGCCCAATAGTAAGAGATTGACCGAGAAAATGTTCGCCGTAAGTTACTTAGGCACTAAATATTTACGGGCACGAGCCTACTCAGCAAACCTGTCGGGGGGGGGGGAATGATAATTGTGAAATATAAAGAATTTCTTGTCCGATCGGGAGATTTTCAGCATTTACAAGCTCTACCCCCCCCCCCCTCGCCTGATAGGTTTCATGAGTAGGCACATGCCCTCAAATAATGTGTCCAGTTGTAAATGCCGAAAATCTGCCGATCGGACGAGAAATTCTTCATATTTTACACTTTTGAAATTAACCCTCCTCCCCCCGACGGGTTTGCTGCGTAGGCACATACGCTCAGAACAGAAAATTTGTCGAGCTGCAGCTTGTAAATACTGAAAATCTCCCGATCGGACGAGAAAGTCTTCATATTTTACACTTTTGGTATCCCCCCCCCTCACATGCACAGGATTGCTGAGTAGGCACATGCCTTCAAATAATGTGTCGAGTTGTAGCTTGTGAATGCCAAAAATCTCCCGATGGGAGGAGGAATTTTTCATATTTTACACTTTTGGTATTACCCCCTCCCCCCCCCATCGCCGACAGGTTTCCAGAGAGTGCACATGCGCTGAGAAAATTTGTCGAGTTGCAGCTTGTAAATGCTGAAGATCTCCCGATCGGAAGAGTAATGAGAAATCTTGATATTTTACGCTTTTGGTATCCCCCTAGTTTCCTGAGGCAGCAGATGCCCTCAGGCAATTCGATGACTTGTAGCTTGTAATGGCTGAAAATCCCCCGATCGGACCAGAATTTTTTTATATTTCATATTTTAGGTTTTAAGCCCCCCCCCCTCCACACACACACTTGACAAGAGTCCTGGGTTTCCTCATACTCGCAGAGAATTTGTTTAGTTATAGTTTATAGAAAAATATCGCTGAAAATCTCCCGATCGGACCAGAAATTTTTTATATTTCATATTTTAGGTTTTAAGCCCCCCACCCCCTCCACACACACACTCGACAAGAGTCCTGGGTTTCCTCATACTCGCAGAGAATTTGTTTAGTTATAGTTTATAGAAAAATATCGCTGAAAATCTCCCGATCGGACCAGAATTTTTTTTTATTTCATATTTTAGGTTTTAAGCCCTCCCCCCCCCCCCACACACACACACTCGACAAGAGTCCTGGGTTTCCTCATACTCGCAGAGAATTTGTAATTTGTTTAGTTATAGTTTATAGAAAAATATCGCTGAAAATCTCCCGATCGGACCAGAAATTTTTTATATTTCACATTTTAGGTTTTAAGCCCCCCCTCCACACACACACACACTCGACAAGAGCCCTGGATTTCCTCATACTCGCAGAGAATTCGTTTAGTTATAGTTTATAGAAAAATATCGTAAATACGAAATTACGGACATTTTATGTGTGCTGGGAGGGGGTAAGAAAAATCCTTACCTCCTTCAAGGCTGTCAAACATTTAAAAAGAGGTTTCGTCTATTTTAGTGTTTTAAATTTATCAAAAATTTGGCTATATTGACGGCGGGGGTGCTCCCCCCTTGTACACCCAATTGTCGTTTGTCTTACTGGAAACGTTTTCTCCATTCAATTGCCCTTACAGCGGAAAAAAAACGGCAATTTTTGTACGGCCCCTCAAGATTTGTGCCGAAATGTCCGGGTGCCCAAATGTCCGGTGCCCAAAAGTCCGGTGCCCAAATGTCCTAAACTCATGGGTGTGTATTTGCCTCACGGCGCTGAGTGTGACCCTGCTGTAGAACCGGTAGCCCCAAATAAGGGATGAGTGGCTGCTTATAATCCTTAGTGTTGCTCATGGTAGTTGTTAAACTCCAGAACAACGAAAAATAAAACTAGCTCAGTCAGTACTACTTAATCTTGAGCGCTTTTTGCATTCACAAGATGTAGTGGATCATATTGCTTTATGTCTGAAAACGTACCAGGTAACAACACTGTAATCGTGCGTGCCATTGTCGTTAGCGGGGCATTCAGAGATCAGTGAAAACGTTGTATCATGATGGCAGTTTATGAAGTTATAGGTCGGGCTGGGCTGTGACGTGCGAGAGGGGATTTAGAAACGAGGTCACCTCGCTTTTCTGTTTATTTCTATTTTATGGTTTTCTGAAAACCTGTGAAGAATGAAACAATTTTAATAAAAACTGAAATCTGTCATAATCAGGGCCCGGACTTCGATGACATTTGCATTTTTTGGGGGGTATTTTTGGGCCTTCTCTCTTTTATGGCATTTTCTGATGTATTGGGGCATTTTATATATATATATTTTTGAAGCATTTTTTTTCGTTTTAGATATATTTTTTTTGCATATTCTCTGGTTTTTTAATAAATTAATTTTTCATAATGATTGTGCTTTCGAATTGTAGCACTGAAAACCAGGATTGGCCGCCCCGGTGGCGCAGTGGTCTAAGGCGTTGGCCTCTCATCATTCGTCCGTAAGGGGTCCGGGTTCGAATCCCGGTGAGGCATGGATGTTGTGTTTGTCTTACGGCACTGGCTCTCTCCCTTCCCTGGAACCAGTGACCCTAAATTAGGGACGGGCGACTGCTTATAGCCCATTGAGTTGCTCACGGTGGTCGTTAAACCGCCAATCAAAAAAAAAAAAAAAAAAAAAAAAAACCAGGATTGCCAGATGACCAAAGCAAATG
Source organism: Macrothele yani (assembly GCA_039090855.1). Lineage (NCBI taxonomy): Eukaryota > Metazoa > Arthropoda > Arachnida > Araneae > Macrothelidae > Macrothele > Macrothele yani. The sequence goes on along the minus strand of CM076993.1, from coordinate 137,668,363 downwards.
ACCTTCAAAAGTAGCTCATTGTGGCAACCCTGTTCAAGACGCTGTTTAGTGCTATCCAGTTTTGGGGAAAGAGAATCCCCATTGTCCACTTTTGAAAGGGACTGTGAGGGAGGGTAGTGAACAAAAGAATTCAAATTCAGAGCTTCTTATCGTTTACTGTTGCTGACGTTCCAAACGCTGTAAACTAACTGCAGGTATTTACTTGCTTTTTTCTTTTCTTCTTAGGTTTTATAGTGCTTTTATGAAGAAAAGACAAAATTCTAGTTCACGAATTGTCTAAGATAATACAAACTGTTTTCTTTTTCGGGGGGGGGGGGGGGGTTAGGTAATCAACATGTGGTATTTGTGTGTATTACGAAACAATTTTAAGAGATCTTTTTGAGTAACTTAAAAGATTGTGACATTTTGTACCGTATGCTAAAGTATATAGTTTCAGTCCGAACTTTCACGTGAACGAACTAAAGAACAAATTCTGGAGAACATTTTCTGTTTAAATTTACTACAAAACACTTTCGAGCTTCTGTTTTGTGTTGAGTTCCTCGGGCGTGTTCTTTGCAGTTTTGACAACAATTTTTGAGTAATTTTGGGTTATTAATGCGGTTATAGAATATCAAATTCTGGCAGAAAAAGAAGCAACGTTTCTGTTTAAAGAGCAATCCTACACCAGGAAGTTTTCGGTGCTTTCAAGTCTAGCTTTTGCGTAAAACGTCATAGTTGAACGTGTAAGACACTTCGTATGGGAGTCTTTTGTTTTCGTTAGGTGACTCCTTCATACTCTTTCGTGACAAAGTAAATGTAATTCTTTTTTTTTTTTTTTACAATTACAGCAAACATGAGAATTAGTCTTTAAAGTTGCAAAAATGGCACAGCTGAAGTCAAAGCGGAAACTGAGGCTTAAACAAAACAAAAAACTAGAGGAAATCCTATTTAAATAGTTTATATGCTTGTTCAGAACTTCGGATTTGCTATTAACCGTATGCAAATATTAAATCTATGTAACCTTTCATGCAGTCCACTCCTGAAGCTTTTTTTTTCTCGGTTGTTGATTAGTCGACATAATAAACAGTGATGGCCAAAGATGGCATACGTGAGACATCAATAGCACACAAAGAAACAACAACAAAAAAATCATAGGTGTACTAAAGAGACAGTGATAACTGTTTACTTTTACTCTAAAACCTGGATTTCTTTACGGAAGGGTGTGTGTTGGGAGGGGGGGGGGTGAGTAATACTGTAATGGACAGCCATTAGAGTATTTCATTTCACTGTACTATCTCCCCACAAAAGTAATGCTGAGTGTTTAAATTCCACCCCTCTCCCCCCCCCCCCCTTTTTTTTTTGAGAAACGCTAGTATTAGCAAAATCGCGGGTTCATTTGGAGTGAGGAAAGCTATGTGAATATTTCGTTTTGAACCCTTTAACCGGGTGGAACGAATTAACTCGGGGTAAACAAAATGGCTGAAATCAGCTCGAACGAATACATTTGCTGCCTAAAATGTGGGCTGAAGGTGGCTGGAACGAGTGAACCTGTGCATCAGAAAGCGTTCTTTTGCCTTTAGATTTGTTATTCAAACTGCTCATTCATGGAGATGATTGTCATTAATTCTTTTTGGCTGATTACCTGCTGAAAGGGGACTATAAGAATTGCGTCGACCATAAAAGCCAGAGAAAAACAAAAACAAACATCATCAACGAGGGGCTTTCAGCTGGGTTTTCTAACCAAACACTAGATTCAATATTACGGAGAGTCCACATGTCCAAACCCAGACTCCTAATACCACAAGCAACAACAATTTAAGATATTGTGGGTCCATAACGTATTATCCTAAGTTCTCTTTCAAGTTCAAAAACATTGTAATAAAAGTAAGGAGTAAATGTGGCTATCAAATCTCCTGCGTCCATACACGACACGGTATCTACAAGGAAGAAACCGCCTGTAATTAAAGAAAACACAGCGGGAGTTTATGACATATCCCTTAATCTATGCAGACGGCAGCACAAAGTCATACGTTGGGTTAACTAAAAGGTCACTCCAGATAAGGGCCAAGGAGCATGAAAGAGACGTTAAGGACGGGAAAACTGCAACCGCTTTGTGCAAGGAAGTCATCCAAAAAGAAGAAACCCCCACTTTGGAGCATGGTAAAAAGAATAGCACCCTATACAATCTATGTTGGCACAGCCACGCGTGAAAGTCTCGAGATCATGACCCACCCACACCCATGCAATGGAAACTTATTTTATGAGATTTCAGATGCCTAGAGAAATCTCCTGAACAGGCATCAAGGAAACAACAGGTTCCTCTCCATGCTGCATTATCAGGTTTTAAAACACGGACTCTACACGTGATATATCTGAACACGGACCTCAACGTGAAATGAAACTGTTTGGTTGTATAATATCAAATTTTTGAATTGCAATAACATTGTAAATTGCTATCTCTAAGAAGGCTTTGAAAGCTTAGCCCAGACGAAGCCTCCCGGTGGAGCGCGAAAGCTCGGCTTAAATTGTGTATTAATTTTACGCCATTAAAAGGAAGTGTTTAGGTTTATAAACGGTGTAAAGTATTCGATAATTGCGTCGAACCCAACAAAGCAAAGAAAAATAGTTTGAATCACTTGTTTCTACCCTGTGGCATGATGTCCGTGTCAGAGGGACTAGCCCTTCCTATCGTGCATTGAGTCACGGAGCAGAGCATAAAGGACTAAAACTGAGCTGTTGTCCCATTGACAGATTATGGTTGGTTCTGCTGAGATAACAGGGCAAAAGGAATAATAATGAGAGAACCTGCGCACCAGAAAGCACTCTTAAAGCGCGCCGGATATGTGAAAATTTTTGTTTGCGGAGGGTATACAATGTTGTGCGCCTCTAGGTTTAGGCACGTTGGCCGCTTAAACTGTTAAAAATAAATCGTGTGTTTCTCAATGCAATCATTTCCCGCTTTTAAGGGGCAGTTCAATCATAACTAACATTAGTCGTTGAGTCTTGGAATTTGCGGCATTCGAACCTGCAAACATGAGTTAAATAAAGTATGGGTGTTTCGGCTCGAGTCATAATTTGAGCTCATAAACTCCCATGACAACGTAGGTCTGTAATATTAAACAGAAAGGGGAGGAAATTATTAAATAAACAGAAAATCACTGGACGGGCATTGAAATTCTTTTTGACTGACTGATTTGCCTCACAGATCGGTTACTGCGAAATTCGATTTTCTTGAGGTCATTTGTTTTTCGTTCGTCGTTGCACTGTATAAATTTCAAAAACTCATTCAGGCAGCAACGCACATAATTGTGGGAAGAGTCACCTACACCTTTTTATTTGAGAGTTGCCCTTTTTCCTCAGTTTTTTTTTTTTTTTAATCTACTACTCTATACTTAGAAACCAAGAAGTGAAGGAACGTAGAATAAGAATGGTTCTTGCGGAAAAAAGTGGAGAGGGAAACAAAAAAAAAAAAGAAAAAAAAAAAGCAAAAGGTCGCGTATGAACCAGAAAGATAAGTCTTGACGGATGGTGCTTTTTCGGAGGACGCGGCGTCGTCGCACGGGGTCGCTTCACCAAGGCCGCTGTGCTCGTGTGTCCGCACGCGCCTCCCCATTGTGGACGCGCGCGCGCACCTTTAGCCCTTTGAGTCCCTGAGCAGCAGCATCCCAAGGCCACTGAGGTCACGTGTTATCCCCCTATTTATCCCCCACCTCCTGTAACATCTTACGCCTCGTACCTTTCTTTCCCTTTCATTGCTTCTCTCTCTCTTTAAAAGCGTTACGATTTCTTCCCCCTGTCTTTTAATCTCTCTCTCTACCTGAGTTCAAGAACCAAAGTTTAAAGGCAGCTGGGTCTGTCTTTCACTTTCACTCGCTACTTCTTACACGACGACGGCTGTGTGACCATGGAATTGGACATGCTCCGCTACTGACGCATTTCATCCAACGGATTATGTTCGATTTCTTCCCCCCATGTTTTGACACATCCTATATTTGGAAAAAAAAAAAAAAGTAAATAAATCGAGTGAGGGTGTTGTGGGTTAGTCGAACGAGAAGTAGAAAGGTGTTCGATAATTTCACTGCTTTGCATAAATAAGATTCTTAATGCTGTCGAGGCACGATTAAAATGGAAATAATTGCAACTTTAAAAGACGATACTTTTATTTACAATTAAAACCAGCTAAAAACAGCCACCCGCGTTGATCCCACACTCATCCGCTAGCCTCACACGACATAAGTCGGCCGCCTTATCTTTCGCATTTCGTAGAGCTTATTCACACTCATCGTCCATTAGACTTCGTAATAAGGAAATTAAATTCATTTTCAATCAGGCTTCTCAATTTGGCTACCCGCGTGATTTTGTCAGTTTTAACGGTGTCAGTGCTCTATGCATACTACTTTAAGAGGTAATGAGGTTGTTACCAGGTACTTTGGATTATGTTCCTGATCTAATTCACATCTTAAAGAATGCCTGTCTTAAGCAAGGCATGGATTTTGGTATAAAGACAATCAAGTTGTTTTCACTATTAAGGAAGGATCGTGATGAAGTTAGTGTGCTTCAGAGACATGGTGTATATTCCATCCCGCTTAAAGCCACCGACCCCAATGCACATGATACTAAGTATGTGGGATCCACCCTTCAGACAATTGGTACTCGTGTATCTGAGCACAAATACAACGTTAGAACTTGTTCGAATTCCACAGCTTTTTCTAGTTTAGTTAATCTAAGGTAATCATGTCCGGGAGTGGAATAACACTTCGCTAACTGCATCAGATACTACGAAATTTGACTTGTTGTTTACAGAAAGTCTTTACATTAACATTCTTGCTGAACGCTGTTGTAACGATGACGTGCCATGGATTCTACCGATCATGGAAATATTTTATTTCAAACCATTATATACATACCATCAAAACTCATAACCGAATTTTATAGTTTATTTACATGTTTGTATGATATGTATAGATGTCAAATGCGCATGTGTAAAAATTTGAGCAACATTTCATCATGCTAATGCATTGTGGGTAATTTATTTTGCTATATAACCACGATGCTTCACCCTCACTGTGCCTGATGACGGACCCATAATGGGTCTGAAAGATCATAGCTACTTGTTTTTAGCTGGTTTTAATTGTAAATAAAAGTGTCGTCTTTTAAAGTTGCAATTATTTCCATTATTAATCGTGTCTTGACAGCATTAAGAATCTTACTTATGTTTCAACCGACACGAACTTGAAAACTTAACTACAGAAGATAAGGTTGTGCGTTTGCAGAATTGTGATTAAGGCTTTTTTTTTTTTTTTTTTTCGACGATCGCGTGGATGTGAGGAACCTGTCTGTAATTTAGAGCTACTGGTTTCAAAACTGTAGGACAAGCACACCACCCGTGCTCGAGTCGGCGCCCAACTCTCCAAGACTCGAGTCGGAGCCCAACTCTGAAGATTAGTCAGAAGCCCTCGCCTCTGACCTCTCGACCACCCGGAGTGGCCTTAAATTAGTTAGGTGCTTAAAAAATTGTTGTTGTTGGGGAAACAGCAGTTACATTACGAAAGGTGTGGCAAAACTTGTAATCCACTCAATTATTTATATGGATTTTAGATTAATTGTTAATTAACATGTAATTTGTAAACCCCTTAATATTAATATGGTTTGAATTTCAGACTATCAAAATTACACGGTGCTTTTTTTATACGTAACCTGGTGTGTTACAACTTTCAGAGAATTGAGACAGCATTGCTATGTTCTTTACTAGTTCAGCTAAAGTTGAACCTTTCATCCCATCAAAGAAGGGTATGTTGCTCATTTTCGGGGTGGTTGAAAAATTGGTTTCGCATTTCCCGGCTCACACACGTGCACTATTTAAAAACGGATAAATCTCTGGGACGTAACTTTGTGGCACCACAATTTCGTGGCGCAGTTGAATAGAATTCTAAATATATATATCTTCAATATGCAACATTCTGGTTTTAAATGGGTGCACTCAGAATCTGTAGAAAAAAAAAAAGCTCTTGATTCCTGAGTTCTGTATTGAAACACTGCTCTCAGTTTCTTAGTTGTGTGGATTTCACTTAATCTACACTATTCTACCTACAAGTAATTGGACACCCCTGCAATCGACGATATCTGCGGTCCTGATACACGTCACGGCCGCCGCCGTTAAATATCGTGTAGGAAACAACAACGCAACCAGTCGCATGCAAGATGCCACGCAGTTCGGAGCTCTCTGACTTCGAGAAAGGTGTAATCGTCGGGTATCACAGAAATGGCCGATCCATACGTGGCATATCCAGCGAGTTGAAGTACCCAAAATTGACAGTGGCCTACGTGATTGGCAAGTGGAAGATGAGAGGTGACTGTAGGAATGTGCCCCGACCCGGCAGACCCACAAAACTGGGAGTTAGAAACCGACGGGTGTTGGCCAGAGAAATTCGGAAGAACCTCACTAAATCGATGGGCCACATCCGCGAGGAGTTTCAACAGGCATCCGGGAGTGTTCTTTCGATGAGTAACATCCGTAAGGAAGCCGATCTGCTCGGTTATCATGGACGTGCTGCCGCCCACAAGCCTTTGATCACCAAGTCTAATAGCGCTGCTTGGCTAACGTGGTGCAAACAAAGAACGTCGACAGTGGACCGTTGAACAGTGGAAACAGGTTCTCTGAAGCGACGAATCAAGGTTCACCCTCTACCATTCGGATGGCAGGGTCTGGGTTTGGCGTCTGCTTGGAGAACGCCTCCTGCCGGAATGTATTGTGCCAACTGTGAAGTTCGGCGGCGGTGGAAATATGCTATGGGGGTGTTTCTCCTGGTATGGCACGGTACCCTTGGTCGCAATTCCTGGTAGACTCAACGCCGAGACCTACTGCACCATTTTCGATGACCATGCGCTTCTTACGTTGTGGCAGTTTTACGGGGTGGGCCCATGTTACTTTCAAGATGACAATGCCACCCGTCATGTTGCGAGGTCCACCCTGGCTTGGTATGGTGACAATGGGGTTAATCGAATGGACTGGCTTGAGCAGAGCCCGGACCTTAACCCTATCGAGCATCTCTGGGACGAGTTGGAGCGTCGACTTAAGGGGTGCCCCCACCGTCCGAAATCGGTGAAGGAACTGACCTGTCTTCTCCAAGCCAAGTGGAAGAAAATACCTCTAGCCGTCGTACAACGCCTGGTTGAGAGTTGAGAGTATGCCCTGGAGGGTCGCAGCTGTAATCGCCGCTCGTGGAGGCTCCACCGACTATTGAAGGTGAAAAAACTTCGTTTTCCTTTGCTATCACAGGTGTCCAATTACTTGTTGGTAGATAGTGTAGAATCGGGATTTTTGTAGACAGATATAGTAGTCGAAAGAGAAGTTTGGCTTTCGTAGGCTTTACATTTTTGCAATGCGACAAAGTATATTATAATTTGTAACGCATTTTTTTTCTAAGTACATAATTATTAACGAACATCTTATACTCTTTTAAAACGTAAATTTTACAATAGTATTTAACATTTTGAAATTTCGTTTATACGTTTTGTAAATCCATCCCGTAGAAAAACGTGTAATCGAGGTTTCATTGTATTTATATAAAGGCATTGAGCTCAGTTTCCGGGTTTTCACTTCACTATCACCCGTGAGTTATGGATGTAGGTAAAAATACCCCCGGAGGAAATACCCTCAGAACAAACGGTTCACTGTAAACTGCCACACAGGAACACTGATGTTAATTTACTGCCACACATCTTTCAGCAACTTGGCTACAAAAGTTCAACGGGGGGGGGGGGTTCCTGTAAAGATTGCTGTTTCTGGACCTATATTGAGAACTGAATAGGGAACTCCAAACGAATTTCGCGAAAACGTTCCATGTAAGCCAAGCGATCGAAAATTGTGCTTTAATTTGAAGAAATAAATTGCCTTGGATCCGAGGTTTTTTGGGGGAGGGGTCTCTATTCCGGACTTCCGTAATATTATATTCTGGGCCGCTGGAGTCTGTCAGTGTATCCAGGAAGTTCCCCTTGAAGTGTCCTCGAGGTCCATGAGCTGGGGGGATTTCCCCAAAATGTTAAAATGGACCTAGAGCTGTAAACATTAGTACCATGCATTTTATATAATGATTCTGTACACGACCACGAATTTTCAGGAGGGTGGGGTAACCCCCCCCCGTTTCTAAGAGCTATTCAGAGGTAACATCGAAGATACACTGACCGAATCTAGAGGTCCAGAATATAAAATTACGGAAGTTGGGGGTAGAGCCCTCCAAACCAAGCACCTCGTATCCCTTTCACAGGCTTCACCAAATTTCTGGGTGAGGGGGAAGGGCATGCATAGTTCACCATTAAACACAACATGAAGCATAGAAATTGCGAGCAAATCCGTTACCTTGAACACTTGTCTGCGCTCTTAGAAACTTGCACTCCACCCTCCTGAAAATTCGTGGTCGTGTACAGAATCATTACGTAAAGCATGGTTCTAATGTTTACAGCTCTACGTGCATTTTAACATTTTGGCGGACCCCTCCCCCCACCCCCAAGCTCACGGGCCTCGCGGACGCTTCAAGGGGATCAGCCTGGATACACTAACAGACTCCAGCGGCCCAGAATATAATATTACGGAAATTGGGGGGGGGGGGGGTTGTGCCCCCCCCAAACAAAAAGTACCTCGGATCCTCGGCAATTTATTTCTTCAAATTAAAGTACAATTCTCACTTGGCTTGCATGGAACGTTTTCTCGAAATTCGTTTGGAGTTCCCAATTCAGTTCTCAATATTGGCCCAGAAACGGCAATCTTTATAGCCCCCCGCCCCCTCCTCCCTTGAACTTTTGTGTGGCCAAGTTGCTGAAAGATGTGTGGCAGGGTTGCCGGTAAATTGCCACACCGGAACACTGCCACACATCAGTGTTCCTGTGTGGCAGTTTACAGTGAACCGTTTCTTCTGGGGGTATTTCTTCCAGGGGTGTTTTTTTCGGGGGTATTTTTCCCGCTTTTCAGTTTTCAGGGGTATTTTCTCCGTCCCTGGGGTATTTTTACCGTTTACCGTGAGTTATCACTAATATGATGAAATAAATAGTTATATGATATCTTTAGTTTTAGGTATATTTTTATATGACATGGTAAAATGAATTATTGATCTCCTTTATTAGTTACCTTGAATACATAAATCATTTCTGGATTTTAATGAATGCATTCGAAATTGCAATGTTAAGAGGGCCACTTAAACGTATTCGTGAAACTGTATACCACCATCAGAGTAACAACGGAAGACTTTGCAGGAATCATGATTCCATTGTTATCATGCTGCTGCTGATGTTTTATGACCTTCACTTAAAAAGCAGTTTCCTGGACTGGCAAGTTAAAGCGAATTCTTCATTTGGAGAAGGATGCTCTAATGGAAAGAGAGACAACCGGAATTATAGAAAGCAGTATTGAAACACAAGGGATTTAAATGTTGGACCCAGACTAGTGGGGTGGCCTGACCTTTTCGGTAGTTTTGCCAGATTCGAACAACGGGGAGTATTTAAGGTAATGCATAATTATAAAATGCCATTGAAATAATACTTTGTTATCGTTCTACTTCCTCTTCTTCCATTTTTTTTTTTTTTTTTTAAGTCTCTAAAGATGAGAGTCTGCTCTCTAGGATTTTATTTCTGTTGCTTCCATCCCTGTTTTTTTTTCTTTCTTTCTCCCCTCTTGCTTTTTAAGGAAAAATCTTCATTCTTGATATTTTTCTTAAACGCTGAGCTGCTGTAAGTCTCTGAAAATGTGTAAATTGTACACACAATTTTTAGTCCAAGCGTTTGTTTCTCGAGAAAATAGAACATGCCGGCCTACAGTGAAATCCGTCGTTTTTCACAGCCAAGTCGCGAATAATCAGAATACCAAGAATCGTGAAAATTGGCGGACTGCCTTTTAAGAGTTTTTCGGGATTTAGCGAAGAAATGAGTCTCTGCCTCTTTTCATTTATTTCCTTTTATTCATCATACTTTCTGACAGAAAACACTAAATTCTTCAAATTCGTTGCCACACGGGCACATTGAATCACGACACAAATATTCGATGGGTTCGACGTATATGTAGCGCTGCTGTTCATTCTGGCTCTGTGAAACACAGCTTGAAAATAGAAATAAATAAAATTAATCCGCTAAGTATTAATAAAACATTTGTCCACATGCGATAGGTAGCTCGTAAAACAGACGCGAGAAACACTGAAATGAAAAAAAAAAAAAAAAGATCACATCCTAAGAACATGACTTGTATCCAACCTCTCGACTGGTGACATTCAGAGTATGCAGTGCGAGTTACAGCCGCTCGTGTTTCCGGTTTTTCTTTCTGCTTTGTGCGCATGTGGAGCCCAGAGCCCACAGTACTCGCAGTGCTTTTGCCATTAGTACAAGAAGAGGTAACGCGCTTGGTTGTAGTGGATAATGCAGTACTCGCAGTGCTTTTATCGCCAGTACAAGAAGTGTAACCGCTGTATGCACCTTCACGAAGCAGCCAGCGCACGATATTTTTTCGCAGCCAATATGGAATGAGCGACTTGGTACATAATTTGCCTTGTCTTACCGTTCCGTATTTGAATAAATTACAGTTTTTTTGTTTCGTTTTGTTTTTGGACACTGTTACCAGTGGTAACACTATAATTCCTGGTCTGGACATAATGAATGTAATGCCTTAAACACAAAACTGAGACAACTGTGTGCATTCAGTTGCGCATGTATTTTTTTACATTTGTTATAAACCGTATAAAGTTAGAAAGAAATTGAAGCTGCATGTGTAAGTGTGTAAGGAGAGCGTACAGCAGTGTCGCAAAAATTTCTGTGCAGCCCTTGCTTTATAAATTTAACTGTGTAGGCCTTGCCATTGCTTTCTAGATTTAATTAGCAGTGATTGTCAAAGTAGCTAATTCTTATGTAAGATTCGCTAACGCCCAGTTCATAAAAAATAATTGTAAATATGTATGCATATGTTCATTCCCATGTGGAATTTCTTTGTTCGCGCTATTTTTGGGCAGAGCTGACAAAATAAGCTTGTTTCGAGGTGGTTGGTGTCTGACACACATGATTAGCCGCATTACAGTCGGCGTAGTACATAATTTTGTCTAAGTATTTGAAGGGTATTATGTGGCAATGACATTGTTTGAAGGGTGCGGTAATGAGAGAGACACGTGAGTATTAACTCCGAACCCCGATTAAGCGGGAGTGGAAATTATCTAAAGTTTTTAAGAGAGAAGGGGTACTTTGGAAGTAAAAAGAAGGCAGACGGGACCTTAGTTTTGAGAGAGAAGTCGGGTCGTGGAATTGGCGTCTGAGGAGACAATTTGTTTTCAGAGAGCGTCGTTGGTATTGCGTCAGGGTAGCTGCAGCGTCGGTTTACAGTAAGCACGAAGTTCGGGTCTAGGGATCCATATAGCACGGACGGAGACCAAGTCAATCATGCATTCCATTAACCTGCCTTTCGATAAGTCCTAAGCCACATACACTGGCGGAAAGTGAAAAAAGAACACCAAGAAGGAATTGGCGGACGATCATGAAATTTACATATGTTAAGGGGGTCGAGTTTACATAGGTGTGATGTTAGTTTCGGGAGCAACCATTGAGCGCTTACGCCACAGCACGGCATAATATGCAAATTATCGTCGGTGGTATTTAAGGAGTACGGCGAAGTGAATGTAATCAGTCGTCGGCGTACGGACACGTGCGAAGACCTTGCGGAAGCTGCAATGCCTGGACATGGAAGGCGTGTACGATTTCAGCAGTTATCGGACTTTGAACGAGGTCGTCTAGTCGGACTCCGCGAGGCCGGGTGGTCGTATCGTCGTATTGCGGAGCGAATTGGACGGGAAGTATCGGTGGTGGTACGATGGTGGCGTAGATGGTCCGAGGAACATTCCCACACGAGAAGACGTGGAACCGGGAGTCACAGACGGACTGATGAGCGGACCGATCGACGCATAAGAAGAGCGGCGTTGTCAAGCAGAACATCCACTGCGACGCAAATCCGAGCTGCCGTTGCACCTGAGGTGACTGTGCGAACAATCCGCAACCGTCTACTGGATGCTGGACTACGTGCACGTGTGCCTCTGGCATGTGTACCTCTGACTCCAGGCCACCGTCAGGAACGGCTGCAGTGGTGTCTCCAACGTCTGCACTGGAGAACACAATGACGATCTGTCGTGTTCAGCGATGAAAGCAGATTCTGCTTGGGAGCCTCCGATGGCCGTATGCGTGTTCGTAGACGCACAGGGGAGCGTCTCCACCCTTCTTGCATCCGCCAGCGACACACAGGGCCTACACCTGGTCTCCTGGTCTCCTGGTGTGGGGTGCGATCAGCTATCGCTCCCGTACACAACTAGTTTTTGTACCGGGTACGTTAAACAGCACCTCCTACATCGACAACATCATTTAGCCCGTTGTTGTGCCATTTGTAAGGTCGGTCCATCGTGGTGTTTTCCAGCAAGATAACGCACGCCCACACACGGCACGTGCAACGCAACATGCACTTCAGGGTGTTAGGCAACTTACATGGCCTGCACGTTCACCGGATTTGTCCCCCATTGAGCACGTGTGGGATTTTATGGGACAACGACTTATCCTGTCTCCACGGCCATCCCCGATTTACGCGTCCAGGGTGAGGATGTTTGGAACTCAATACCCCAAACTTACATCTAACATCTGTACGACAGACTCCATGCGAGAACTGCACAGTGTGACGCAGTTCATTGCGGTTCAACCTCGTACCAACCATGTTACATGGAAATGTTATTTTTGAGTTTACCAGCAAATACAGCTGTATTTTGCCATAATATTTTGATCACGTTATCCTCTGTATTCCGTTATTATGCTGTATAAATTTCGTTGGTATCAGACGTCTGCTTCTTGGTGTTCTTTTTTCACTTTCCGCCAGTGTAGTTTAAGGGAAAGGTGTTTTTTTTTTTTTTTTTTTTTGTACAAAGTGCCCGAATTCTATATTTTTTCAAGGAGTGATTTTATGGAACGAACCACCAAAATTATGTGACGGTTCCTTGGTGCTGCAGTTTTAAAAGTGAAATCCACATATGCCAGATGTACACTCATATTCTGATATTTCTTGCACAGCAGACGTCGTTTCTTTCTTTCTCCCCCCCCTCATGTATCGGATATGCAGCTGTTGGGGGGGGTCTATGGTTTTTTGTTTTTTTTTGCCCATATTATTGCAGTTGTGCTGTAGAAATACAGGGTATAATAGCTCTATTCAACTCTTATTACGTGTTGATATGAAGCGTGGAATTCTTTTTCTAAACTAATTCACGGCTTTATTGATGATCACAAACCTATCGCGTTTTTTTTTCTTTTTGTGTGTGAATATTGTGTGATTATAATTTTTCCAGTTGGTATGTCATGCAAGTGCGCCTGACTAAAAAAAATTGCTAAAAAATTAATCAGTTCCCTGCTCAACAGAAAACGCTATGCCTTCAGAGGTAACGTGTATCTTCTTAAGATATGCCTGGATAGCGCATTTGAAAATGCAAAAATATGTTCGTTATGGTGGATGCAGCGACCTTCCACTCGATCTTGAGACAGTGAAAATGAAAATAAATTCATACTGTGCTTCAAAATGGAAATTAATGTGTTTTCTCCTTTTTGTTTTAATTCTTCCTTGGGGGGGGGGGGGGAGGAGAAAACGAGAGTATCCGAATCTTCGGCAAATATCTGTATCGTTGATGTGTTACTTATATCAAGTAGTTTCCCACACGATTTTTTGGGAGGTGCCATCTTTCTTGTTTACAAAGTTGAGTATATTTATCATGTTGAAAATGGGTTTCCTGGTTTGTGGGAAACTCCACTCAAACTTTTTTTTTTTTTTTTTTTTTTTTGCTAAAAAATTTTTTACCTTGCACACAATTTGTAGACACAGTGAATATATGTCGTTAATTTTTTTATAAGTATATTTATTTTTCTGTTTGCCAATTTGTAGTTATTTCCTACTTGTCTGTGTAGATATGGGTATGAATAAAAACAGTCAAATGTACACTTTGAATTAGAATTTGAGTTTGAGCGCGTGTCTTTTAGTCAAATGTTCGTTAAATAAGATTCGTAGAATGCTGCACTCTTCTTAATTAAAGAGTAAATAAACAAGCAATACTGAACGCGTGTGGTAACTAAGTGAAAATTTGGCGGTGCCTTATAGAAACTTACGATAATTTACAAGTCGTTCACTAACAGAATTGTAGATAGTAAAGCAAAATTATTGTTTTTTCTCCAGGCTTGGTGTTAATTCACTTCAGTAAGAGCGAAACAGTCCAGGACTGTAAGAGAATCCTAGTGACGGCGACGAGCTCAACATCAAACGCTAGATTACAAAAAAAAAAAAAAAAAAAAAAAAAAAAAGAGAGGAAGAAAAGTCGTACGTAGAAAAGTATAGTAATGCTTAGAGGAAAAGAACTGCTGATTTACAATATGACATACACTGTCCCGTCAAAAGTGTCCGGACCACTAACTTCCTTTAATAGAAATGGATTGTCCACTAACTTCCTGTAATATAATAGAAATGGAATTAATACCGAATTGCCTCACCTTTTGCTGCAGGCACAGCCTCCTCTCTGCTAGGAAGGCTGCCAAATAAATTATGGTACGTTGCTACAGGGTTTGCCTTCCATTTTGCCGCAAGTGCATGACTCATGTCGGTCACCGTTCGATGCCCGAGGGGAGGGGGGGGGGCTATGATTCGTAGTCGGTGTTCAAGTTCATCTCAAGTCCATTGGGTTGAGATCGTTGTTCTGTGCAGACTAGTCAAGTTCTTCCACACATCTCATCAAAACCTTTCCTTTACGAACCTCGCTTTGTGCAATTGGTGGTAAAGGAAAGAGCCTTCAGCGAACTGTTTAAACAATGTTGTGTCGAGAATATCATTAATAGGCCGCAGCGTTCAGATTCTCGGACACTGGAATTACGGAGCCTAACCCAAACCATAATACAGGGCTGCTAGTGGCAACTATTGCTACTATTTTTGATGACAGGCTACTATTTCCTACAAAAAACAGCCAAAAGCAACTATTTTAAGAAAAACCCTGAACTATTTTAATTGTAAGGCTACTATTTTTAAAAAAAATAATTTGTGTTTCATATCTCGATACACGTGAATATCAACTTTGATATCGATATGTACATATCGAATAGATATGTCTTGTTCAGTTCATTGTTTTCTGCTCTATTGCAAGTATCATGGAGGAAACTCAATGTACAGACTAGACCTACATGTGATTAGAGGAACGACCTACACAAATGAAGATACTCTGCCGAAAAAGTTTCCCCTTTTTTCTGGTTGGAATACGGCAGAGATTGACTATTCGAATGAGATTCTTGATATACCTCATGTCAGATTACTACGATTATATCTACAGAACAAAACAAGTGATCATCATTGTAGGGGCGAGAAATCACGCCCCTATGTAAATTGTGTGATGGACATTAAATCCCATCGCTGTTGCAAGATATGAACATTCCAGAACTATTTCCAAGTGTATTATTTAGAAACGGATGTAAAACGTGGAAATGTACCAGACCAGGGGACATTCCGATGTGCCTATTTGTCATGACGATTGTATTCACAGAGGCACCGCTATTGTTTCTGGCCAGGGGGAAATGCAAGCTGCATGGCACACGGGAGCTCGAGGTCAGTGAAGGAGATAGTTAGCGGTTAACGAGAGAATAGCCCAAGGTCAGTGACGGAAGGCACAGGTCAGGGAGAAAAAGGTAGGGGGCACCGAGGGGGGTGGGGGGTCGCGTGCTCCGATTAGGAAGAAGAGGAGCGCCTCAGGCAAGGGAGGCAGGAGCCAATCAGAGGCGAGGAGAAGTCACGGGGGGAAAACTTCAGGATAGGAGTCAGGAACGAAGACAGCTGACGGGGAGTTAGAGCTGGGAACGGTTGAGGGGTGCTGGAAGCAGCACGGACAGCGAAAGCTGGGAACGGTTGGACAGGGCTGGGTGTCAGCGCTGGGAAAAAGAAAGTTGGTGATAGAACGTGCCAGCTAGAGCACGGGGAAAACGATCGTAGTTGGAAGCAGACACGTGGGTCTGTAACGACGTACGGAGAAAGCGATTTGAGAGGACACGTGTTCGGGACAGAACACGAGGCATAGCTTCCGAAACAAAGGAAGGGAGGTGAACGGAAGGTTACGACGATTAAAACCTTTCACGTCTGTGATAGAAAAAGATCGGACAAAGAGTATTAGCAGGAAAGAGTATTCTGTAAGGAATAGAAACTCTGATCATTTTTTCGTGGAACTGCAGTTGCAGGAACTCAGGTCAAGGAACAATATCTGCCGGAACGATTACTTCTGATTAAATGTTTTTTGTTAAGTTTTCAACAAGCCTGAGAGTGAATTCATGCTTGGAATTGTCTTGCCATTATTTTTACTTCCCCTTTCCTGAATAGCAGATTTATAGTAAAGCTGGGAGAGCAAGAACGCCGGGCTGTCTTCAACTTTTCGTTGATAGACAGTCTCCAGACAAAAAGAACCTTATAAATAGTTTTCCTTCCTGCTGTGGGAAATTTTCATCAGCGCTTGAAGCCAGTGTTGTTTGACCGAGGAGCATTAATTAACATAATGAGCTTCCACCCCTACAATCATAACACTGAATGACCACAACTATGATCTCTGAAAGAAGAAATACACATTTTTTTCAACACCGTGTATGAAGCCCACTTGGGAAATCTTATATTTTTTTACCAAACACAAAAGCAGAAAAAAGCTCTCCCTACTGGCTTGATACAAATGAGAACATCTGACCTCCAGAACAATGACAAAAAAGGAAGTGTTTTCTAATTCCAAAGTTTGTATCAGGTTAGTTTATGCAAGTAGTTTTTGATATATAATTGAATAGACTATTTTTTGTGTGTAATTTCCATAACCTTTATAGTTCTAAGTGTCTTGAATAGCATTATATTGAAACTTAGATGCCCTTTTTGTAGTGGCCATATATATATATAATTTATTTTTTTCCACCAAAATGTGAACATGTGCTAATTTTGTCACCGAACATGAGCTAATTTTTGAAATATTTTTTTTGTGGAGCACTTAACATTCTGAAACTCGTACACTTTTGGAAAACTATTTTAGTCTTTAACATAAGTTGTGAATGCTACTATTTTTACCATTAGTGGCTACTAAAGCAACTGTCTTCTTGGGTCTGATAGCCTGGCAGACCTGATAATAAATAGCCTCAGAGTGTGATGCCTCCTCCACCAAACTTCACAAATGGCACAAAACTGTTGGGTAGGTAGCGTTCAGCAGGCATTGTTCACAACCAGACCCATCCACCTGGTTGCTACATACTGAAGCGTGATTTATCACTCCAGAGAACACTGAACTTTATTAGGCCACTCCAATCAGCGTTTGGCGTTGATGATGCTGATGTTAGTGTTGTGTGCGTCTGCTTGGCCATAAAAACCCATTTCTCTTGACGAACCGTTATGCTACCGGCATTGCCTCCATAGGCATTTTGTAACTGAGTGGTGAGTATTGCAATCGAGGACAGGCGATTTTGTCTTACCACCCGCTTCAGCCGTATCTATCTGTCATTTACGCTTTCCAACCGTAGGTTGAAGAAGCGCATACGCTCCAGTTTTGTCCGCCTGTCTGTCTGTCCGCACGATAACTCGCCTAAAAATGGTTCGATTTCGATGAAATTTTAGTATGTGGTAGGGGACAACCTAGAGACGAATCCTACTAAAAATGGGCGAAATGGGTTCAAAGGTCAGGAAATATCAGCGGGATCCATTCCGTCGCCCTTATGCGTCATAACTTACGTAAAAATGCTTCGATTGAGACAAAACTTTATCATGTTGTTCCGGGGGTATGCTGAAACGGTTCTGTTGAATATAATCGAAATTGGGTCAAAGGTCAGGGCACAGGAGCGAAATTTATTCCACAGCCATTATCCTCATAATTGAGTAATGATTTCTGGTATGTTGGAAATCGTATCATAATCAATGCATTGCATGATTTTACTAACTTGTTTTACGTGTTCTCTACCAGGTCGCGATTGCGTCGTTGTTGCTCGTAGGCGTTTTCACTTCACAACAACATCTCTTACAGTTGATACGGGCAGCTGCATCTGGGCAGAAATTTCCTTGACTGAGCTGTTGCTGAGATGGTGTATCCTATGACTGTGCCACATTGAAAGTCAATCGGTTTTGCCGTATGGGCCAGGGACGTCGCCAAGGAGATGCGATTGTGGGCTGCCCACCCTGCCGCCCACCGAGTTCAAGGTGTGCTTTTTTAAACTTTAAAATATAATCTGGAATTTGGCAAGGAATAATGACTCCCGTGTTTTTCGCCGTTTAGCCCTACGTATTTTCACCTAGAAAGTGCGTTTTCCATTTTCCATAGAAAGATTATCAACATAGCATCCTTAGGGCTCTGAAAATTCAGTTGTTCTCCACTCGTCCGAATCCTAAATTTAAGCCTGTTTTCAAGTTAGTAGATCAGGGGGCGAATGAAGAGGGTGAATCGGAATTTACTGAAGTCATTAGTAATTGCTCTGCTGTTTGTTTGTGCTACTGAGCAGGGGATTCCAACATGGAAAGTGGAGACTAAAGCTATAGTAGCGCTCTTAAGCCAGCCCTTGGGTAATGAGGGAGCAGGTGGTAGCAGAGGACTACTTTGGAAGAGATTAGTGCAAGACAAGGTTGCTGGCCTGAAGGAAAGGAGTTAAGGAGAGGAAGGTATTATCTACGTGTTGGAATCATATACTAACTTGAACTGTTGAGGGGAAATGTACAAGTTAATCATACTAACGTGAACATTTCCCCCTCAACCCTAATCCACGAAAACATTTGCGTTAAGACCTCTTTCCTAGGCATGAAATTTTCTTTGTATCAGGGCGTGTGACTGGTGCTGATGGCAGTGTGTCATGTTTATTATATGGGTATACAACTCTTTAGGTTTTACTAATTTTATTAACAATGGATGGACGAGATATTAGCAAAAAATGACTCCAAACTTTAGATTCTTTCCTATTCCAAAAAGTGCAAAAACTTCAAGGCAGTTCCAAAATTAATAAATATGTATCCAGGAGGGGTGGTAGATATGACGAATGCCTTTGCTGCCTGTAGGAAAGGAAAACAAATGCTTTCTTTCAGTGTTTTTCCAGACCGTTCCAAAATTAATGAATCCAGGAGGGGTGGAGGGTATGACTAATGCCTTTGCTGCCTGTAGGAAAGGAAAACAAATGCTTTCTTTCAGTGTTTTTCCAGACAGTTTCAAAATTAATGAATATGTATCCAGAAGGGGTGGAGGGTATGACGAATACCTTTGCTGCCTGTAGGAAAAGGAAAACAAATGCTTTTTTTCAGTGTTTCGTAAATATAGTAGCTATCAAACTTGCCCCACGAAAAATAATACCCGCCCACCCTTCGCCCATACTGATTTCGAAGTGAAGCGACGTCCCTGCGTATGTCCTATTCTTCTGTTCATGCTTGTCTATGACGTTTCCCAGGCCATGCGCGTCTTTTTATACGTGTATGAACCAAGGGTGTAATAGGCACATCCACTACTCAGTTGCGTAACTACCACCCTCGCAGCTGGGGGGGGGGGGGCAGGAACGAATGGGCGTACTGCAGTTGCCAGTAATGGTTTTATGAAAAAATCCGAGCGCATACGAAAACAAACATACAAATAATTAATCCAAAAATTCATATTTTCCTTTAATACATATATAGCTTTGCCCAAATAAATGCCAAGTTTTAACTTTTAAAACATTGGATGCCCTACGGATTGAAGCTATTTGGCCCTAGGGCTCCGGGTTGTAATGCAATCACTCTGCAATGGGTTGAAATACCATCGTTCTCCAATGGATTGTAAACAATACTATCGCTGTCCAATCGCCCTCTCAGGAAAAGTACGAGACCACGTGGGGATTCCTCGTTGAGGATGTGAGAAAACAGTCAGTCACCTAGGATTACGTACACGACAGGCACAGAGACGGCGCCAGAATATTTTTAACGGGGGGGGGGACGAATTATGCTTCACATATATTGGGTATATAAATAACTTTTGAGGGATTTGAGGTGAACAAAACACGTTGTTGGAGAACAGAAACAATATTTTAATATTAATCGAAGTATGCTCCCTCTGAAGCTACAACTTTACCCCATCTTTCGGGCAGTGTTAACGTATGCCCCGAAGGAAGAATTCCGGTGTCTTGGAAGAGATCCAGTTGTCCAGCCAATTTTTGATGTCTTCATAAGAACTAAACCGTTCTCCAGAAAGTGCTTACTATACTGCATCGACCGGAACAAATGATAATCCGATGGCGCAATATCTGGCGAATATGGTGGGTGGGGTAGAACTTCCCAGTCGGATCCTTCTAAGTACTTTTTCACAGGTCGAGAAACATGTGGTCTTGCGGTGTCATGCTGTAAGATGACTTTGTTGTGTCTATTCTCCCATTCCGTCCGTTTTTGCTTGAGAGCTCGTTTTAAACGTATTAATTAGGTTCGATACCGGTCACCAGTAATAGTTTCTGACGGTTTCAGCAGTTCATAGTGGATCACACCCTTCTGGTCCCACCAGTTACGCAGCATTACCTTTGAACCATGGATATTGTGTTTTGGCGTTGAAGGACCTGGTTCACCTGGCTTCACCCATGCTTTCTGCCGTTTAGGGTTATCGTACCATATCCATTTCTCGTCGGCAGTAATAATACGATGCAAAAAACCCTTTCTTTTTTGCCTTTGAAGCAGCAATTCGCAAATGGTTTTCCGACGTTCAAGGTCTCTTTCCCACAAAGCATGTGGAACCCAATTCCCTTCTTTTTGCACCATTCCCATGGCAGCTAAACATTGTGAAATGCATGGTTGACTAACATTTAATGCTGCTGCTAGTTCTTTTTGATTCTGGCACGGATCCTCGTCGAGTAAAGCTTCCAATTCGGCATTAGCAAATTTTTTGGGTGGTCCAGAACGTTCTTTATCACTGACATCGAAATCGTTCCTTTTGAATCGTCTAAACCAATACTCACATATTTTTATGGATGGGGAATGTTCACCATAGATTTCTGACATTAAGCGATAGCTGTCGGCAGCACTTTTCTTGACAATAAAGTAATGCATTAACACTTGCCGCAAATGCTGTTTTGTCAGGACGAAGTTGCCATTTTCCATAGAGTAAAACAAATACGTCTTCGCACCTCAGTCAAACGTCGTATACTGACTCTGACAGCTGGCGTCGCGTACTGCAATATCGCAGTGTTGCCACCTTAAAATACATGCGAGCAGTAATAAGTACGACACCGAACGGAAATCGTTCAAAATTTATTTATATACCAATATATATATAATATTATACACTGTTAAACATTTTGTGGCAGGTTGCACCAAAAAGTGGTGCTACTCCTGCTTGCACCCCTTTTTTAGAAAAGATACACCATTCTGTGGTGCAAAATAAACCCAACAACATGTTTCAGCCTTGCGTACCATAACGTGGTGAAAAGCTGAACCACGTTGTTGAGTTTTGTTTGCAAAACACGATGGTGTATCTTTTCTCAGAAAGTTCTGCAGCTGGAGTAGCACCACTTTTTGGTGCAACATACCACAAAATTTTTAACAGAGTATTAACAGGGTAAATTTTTACAGAGTATTAAGTCAAGAATTAAATAAAACCGCCGTCGCTTGCCCCTAAACAAAGTTTTTCCTTGACTTCCGCTGCACATGCAGCACTTTGAAGTGTGGCAACTGATGAATCTGCCCTTCTTGATTTCATTTTCTTATAAGAGGTACACGACACTAAGTAAGTTTTGTGGGTCAAGCTGTTTTTGGTGTTTTTTAAAACCCGAATCCTTTTCAAGTGTTTTTTTCCAATTGTTGTAACCTCGCTGAGCGAAGGGGACCTCATGTTTTTCGTCGTCCGATGAAATCATTCTACACGGAAAACAAAAGGCGGAATCTCTCTTTGTACTATATGCAAGCCATGGAAACATGTTATACTATGTTTGGAAGCTTCTTTGTTCTTTACCGTATTTCTTTTGTGGGAACTGTTTTAACCCATTTATGCCTGGCGTCCTCTATGTAGGTCATTTTCAAAATTCTCGTCAGCTTAAACACCACCAGACATCAAAAATATTATAGATGGCGCCAGATATAACCTTACGGTTATTCCCCAGGAGAAACAAACCAGATGCGCCCATTGTCACCAGAAAGCCACAACTAGGTGCGAAAAGTGTGACAAAGGACTCCACGTGAAGTGTTTCAAAGATTATCACACTGCATAAACGTAGTAGAAAACATGTTATGAATTCCTGGCGTCCTACATACAGGACACACCCCTATAATGTTGTTCAAAATTATGAAAACATAAATATAAATTTTTTATTACCTTTAAGAAGGTGCAATAAGTATGATTCATGGGGATTTCTACAAAAAATTCAATATTACCACTTTAGGCATAAATGGGTTAATACAGGCTGTTTGGGTTGATCCGAAAGTGAAGTTGGTATATCAAGCTCTCCGAGTTAAACATTTTTTGTCTTGCGAGCATGTGGTCCTTCCAGTGTTTTATTTTCACAAACATTGCGTTCATAAAAAAATTTCCATTGAATCACTATACAAGCACTGAAAGAATCCTCGTTGATTCCTAATGATTCACCACACGCTGTTGATGAAGTTGAAGCCGTCTGATAATCATTATTCGCTTTGTAGAAGTCGTCTGATAATCATTATTCGCATAATTAACTTTTCTTCTGATTAACACTTGTTCGAAAAAATCATGGATTGATCGTTTTGCGGATATTTCAAACTGTTTTTTCAAACTTTGGTTTGGGAAGAAATACCTCACTTTCATGAATCAAGCACACAATACGTGCAAAAAAATAAATCAAGCAGGAAAAATCAGATTTTTCACCAGAACGAGTGTAACTAACTAGCCAAGAGAAATTTCGCTCACTCTCTGCTGGTGATTGACGCCGATCACTATCTGCTTTTTTTTTTTTTACGATCGTGATAACGCCCACTACTTGTCATAGACTGCGAGGGCGCCAGGGCGGTGATGGGATTGGCAGAGTGATGCTTCTTCAACTTTTCAACCCACTGCCATTAGCCTCGGCATCGGTTTGACGATGTTCTTTGAACTTCCGGCCGGTCTTCGACATCTGTGCGCCAAAACGGAAGCTCAACATGCAAGTAAGGTTTCCCGTCTGAATCATGGATCGTGGTTGGAGGAACATAATTGCAGAATGCTACCCTTCTCCCATTACCACAAAACATGCAGCTCCGATAGTAAAGTGTTCTACATTTTCTTCATTTATCCAAAAAATCTGGGAGGCTCACCAAAATTTTGGGTGGGCTCGCCCCCCCCTGGCGCCGTCCCTGGACAGGCACCAACATTTATTAACTGTAGCCGCAGATCTGTATATAAAAGAGGGTGATTTCTTCAAGTGATTTACAGTATTTTAGTATTGGACAAAACAATTACACATTGTTTGCTCTTAGTTCTCCTTTATAGTAAGCATGTGTATCTCATTTACTGTGTGGAAACTTTTACATACAAGCGAACGGCATCCATTTGCAAAATGTCACAAAAGCGCCCAAGTGGAGCATAGTATCGGCGAAAGAAAAAAGCTCGCGCGAAGAAACTTCCAAAGCTCGACCAACTCTTTTTGCGTAGAATATATTAAACCCAAGTGCCGTTTCTGATTAAAAGAATGATGATTTGTTTAGCATGCCAACTGTTCAAACTTTAGAGGCAGACATTTCACATAAACTAAGCACTTCAGAAACAAGTGAAAGTAAAACGGGTGATTATGAAGTCTTATAGATATTGACCTTAACCATTAAAGTATATTTTACCGAATTCTTTTCTTGCGATAGAATGTATATTCATGTTCATGTATCAGTCTGCGAAAGGTGTTAATCCTGATTGGCTGATTGATAACCTTACATTATGTACTTCTGTTCCAAAAACATTTGAAAGTTAAAACTACAGGCTTTATCTCACGTATTTACTTATTTTACTAGACATTCTCCTTGACCTCCTGCACCCTCCCCCCTCCCCATGCACACAGAGCGAAAAACACATCCTCCCTCGTGTTCGAAATCCTGAGAAAATGACTGTGCTTAGGGGTGCTGAAGTAAATCTTGCGAGGAGAGGGGGCTGGCACATTGTGCTAGTTACGCCACTACTCAGAAAAGGTATCCCGATGTTCGTGATCATGCAGTGTAATTTCGCTATCGCCTATTCCTTTTAATGCATCGGTACTTAATTTGGTGCTGGCGCCAGTAATGTAAAGTTAGATAATTAAGTTAGCATTTTGATATCTGGTTCTGTGATCCTCGCATCTTACAACCAAAGTTCTACGGTCAGATCCTCACTGGAGTATGCGGCGATCATTTGGAGCCCTAGCCTCGTAACTCTAGTAAATGAAATCGAGAAAGTTAAAAAAAAAAAAAAAAAAAAATCTTACACACCTTTTTTACAAATCGACTGGTGTTTACATAGCGGACATCCCGACGGCCAACCTTCTATCATTCTTCAAGATGACCTCTCTGCAATTGAGAAGGGAAGCTCTCCAATTCAAGTTCCTGTACGGTATCATCAATGGGGAGTTAGATGATGCTCAAATTGTAAACTAATTAAGTTTCTGTGTCCCATGTCTATCGAGGATTAGATGTGAACTATTTGCAGTGCCATTTTGCAGGACTGATGCTGAAATTTTTTTCTCCGTAATGCGAAATGCATAAACTTCCCAACTCACTTGAAGAATTCGTCCGGGTATTTTTGTTAAGTCATATTTTTTTCGTATAGCATGTTTTGCAATGTAAATATCACTATAGCAATTCCTGTAATTAGATATACCATCTGTAGGGATGTGCTTACAAATAAATAAATAAATAAATAAATAAATAAATAAATAAACAAATATACTTTCTTCATCGGACAAATTCGATTTTGCCTTTGAGTTATAAGAATTAGATCTCCTTACACATAAAAGAAATGGCTGTTCAGCCGCCCCGGTGGCACAGTGGTGTGAGGCGCTGGCTTTGCAGAGAGATAATCAAGGTCACCATTCGTCTGAGATTGGCCAGGATTCCGAGTCCCAGATGAGGTGCTGTGTTTGTTTGTTGGTACTGGTTCTCTGCCTTCCCTGGAACCAGTGGCCCTAAATTAAGAACGAGAGACTGCTTATTGCCTTTAGAGTTGCTCACAGTGATCGTTAAACCTCGAAACAGAAAAGAAAGAATGTTGTTCAATGAAGATTGAGACACTTGCACTTCTGGGTTGATTTGTGAAATACGCGTTCAAATCACTTCGGAAAGATTAAAATTAATGTAAATTCGTGTATTTCTCCGAAAGTGTGGATGTCGCAATAATTTCTATTTTGGTTACCATTAACGCCTTAAGGAAGCACGTCTATGGCACTTAAAGACGAACGATGCCAGAAAAATGATTGTTGATGCGTATAAAGTGAAATAAAATATGCTGCTGTCGGTTGTAGCATATGCTGCTAATATAATGATAGGAGCAGTTTCTAGAAACTGGGAGTTTTGTTATGTACCACACTTAGCAGTGGGAAAGCAGAGTATTCGTGTTAAGTGTTTATTAATGGATATGGTAACAGATATCTTTATCTTTCAGCTAATGCAGTTCAGCTCTGATTTTAAATTAAACTGTGGTGCTGTGGACGTATCTCCGAAGTTTTACGTTTTCGTTCAACATAGTTTTTCCGTGGAAATGTGAAAGCACGCTGAGAGCATCCTCCTCCTACATGTGTTTGGAATGGTGCTTTAATTTTGAAGATTGGTACATTATTGTTATTATCGTTATACCTCACCTTTGTTTCCTGAAAATACTCACGAGTTTTATGTTGATGGCTTCAGGTGTCGTGTTTCTGAGTTTCCAATGCTCTTAAGTAAAGCTCCGGTTCTGTAGTGAGTAATTAAAATACTGCAGCTGCTCTTCTTACGAGGCACAGCGTTTTTGCCTGTTTTAAGTTTTCTATTATCGGGTGTCACCTTCCTTGAAGTTTTATTTATTTTTATATTTTTGCTTTATGAAAATTTGTTTGTGCGTGTATTTTGCAGCCTCGTGATGGCCTTTCTTTTCTGTTTTTGAGAATTTTCCAATAGCGTAACTCGTTTTCCAGAGGAGTATGATATTCTTTAAAACGTTGCCTTGTTGGGAGTTCCAGGGCTTTGCTGTTTCATCTGTTTTAGAAATGAAACAGTTAGCTAGCAAAGAGATCTTTCCCCGCACGGGGATAACTGGTTTTCCAGTTATTTGGGGAGCGGCGCCCCCACGGCCCGAGCTGACCTTGTGACGGTTTTTTGCTTTCTTGTATTTGTGCTTTCACGTTACCGCAGGGACAGCTGTTCATCCAGCTGATGGGGAGTAGCGACCCCACGGCCCCAGCCGACATGTTATGTTTACCAAGCCTGTCTGCTCCTAATCATTTCCCCCGCCTCTAAAAAAAAAAAAAAAAAAAATCTTTAACTGATAGTTCTGTGTCTGGCGCTCTTTGGCCAAACCTGGCCCTTGCGCCACTAAAATCAATTAACTAACTAACTAACAAAGAGATCTTTACAATATCTCACTGTACTGGTGACAAATGCGTAGCGAAGATCACTGGCGCAGGGGGGGGGTGATATAACTTGCCGCCTTTTGGAAACAACTATACGGACGATTGAGAAAATGGTTTCCGGAAGTGACGAGCGTATCGGTTAAGATCCTGCTGAAGAAAATCTTGTTCTATTTCAATATTGAATATATTCTGGCGGTTTATTAAACACAAATAGAATTTCATAGTATAATATGCTTAAAATTTTAAACAGTTATGGATCAGTATCGGTCTGAATAAAAGAGCAGCGAAAAATGCATAGCACCTAACAAAAAAAAAAAAAAAAAAAATCACCGCCGCTGTTACCGAGTTGTCTAAGTCACTTGCTTCCGGTCATTCATCTCATTCGTCGTAGATGTAAGTTTGAGTCTTGGGTGTTTTTCTTTTTTTTTTTTCCGTGTGTGTGTATAGGGGGGGGGGTATTTAAGGAAATGTGACAAAAAGAGGAATTTTTAATTTGTTTGTCATAATTTTTCCAATCCGTTTGCAATATTGAACC
This sequence comes from Macrothele yani, assembly GCA_039090855.1. Lineage (NCBI taxonomy): Eukaryota > Metazoa > Arthropoda > Arachnida > Araneae > Macrothelidae > Macrothele > Macrothele yani. The sequence continues at coordinate 137,641,320 of CM076993.1, read as the reverse complement.
CTCTGTTAAAATTGCTACCATTCAGACCACAACAGAAGTGTGCAAATCAAAAGCATCGTCCATATGTGAAATATAAATACGTTGATTACAATGTTCTTTTTAATGTATTTATTTTGTCTACTACAGTTTAACTGTGCACATTGCCCCGCCCCGTCAAAACGTGAATGGCGTGTACCAGGAAGTATTGAAATTGTTCTGACATCATCAGAGATGCTGAGCGTTGTGGATTTTATCCACTCGCGCGTGAGGTAAACGGAATGGGTGCCATATCGTTAGCAAGTCGTGATGGATTTTTTTTTATATGAGACTGTTAAGACATCAGGCTTCATAAATGAGTCTGGCTTGTCAATCATTTAGCTTCTTCGAAAACGAATTTTATAATTATTCTTATGACAGCATTGCGCTATGGACTTCTTCAGTTAATAGTTACGTGTATAAGATTTGTGTTCCTTCATATAGAGTAAAATATAATTAAATTTTGTAATTAGCGTTGTCATGTTTAACCTAATTTAATTATAATCACACGTGTTGCGGCTGTCTACACAATAAAAAAAATCCTGAAGTTCACGAGCCGCTTTCCGTGGTTCATTTCTTGAATGAACGAAGCATATCCCTGATTCAACTTACTCCATGAAATGACGGGGAAAAATGAATTTCGTGTATTTTTTCATACGTGGACTGACGGAATTACTCCTGTTAATCTTTTCCGTTAATGACGGAAAATTGCCCTTTTTTAAGAGGTGATAACGGAAAATTCGGAGTTTTCAGAAACTTTTCCACAATTCCTTCCACATATTTCCAGAAAAATTCTGTTCTCACATTTTTCATATCTATATCACGGAATTTTTTTTATAGAAATAGGTGCGGCTCGCAGGAATACTTGAGGTTTGTGTAAATTTCAATTTTCTGTCGTAGAACCTGATTTTGAATTTCTCTAGATAGATTCGATATTGCGGACAGCATATGGCATGATATTCAAGTTATTGTGGCAACGGTTATCCCCCCCCCCGCCAGTTGGTGCGCCAGCTATTTCATACTGTGTTACCGCAAGAAATCGTGTGCTTAAAAGTATCGTACGGGTGATTGATTATATGATTCATCAGTCTGTGGACTCTTTAACATAAAAGCTATTATAGCAATCGGGCGTAAAATTTATATTTAAGGGTTTTGTGAAATAATACTATGAAAGTAGTACATTTCACCTTTTCTTAAACATAACTGAAATTCATTTTCAGTTTAAAAAATAAATCTCGAAATCCAAAAATTAAATCTCGAAATCCAAAAAATTATGTTGCTTTGAAAGATCATGGTGAAACAAATGTAATTTGTTATAAATCCTCCTATAAAAAATAAAATTATGAACCAATTAAAAAAAAAAAAAGGCTGTCACAGGAAATAAAATGACTAATGAACCTGCAATCATAGCGAAATTTTTAATCAACCCGTGAATCCAGTACTCATCATTTCTACCTTAAATGTGATCAAGTGGGTCTTTCTGGCACAGTCGGTAGCGCTCCTTCCTGGCGTCCAATCCATAGCGTGCTCGATCCCCACCAGGGGATAAGGAGAGGGAGACTTTCACGTTGTATGTCATGAAAAAATATCCGCTAAAAGGACGGAATAAGTCAAAATCGAAGTTTTTGGAAACTCGGGAAATTTCTGTATAAAAACGGACCCCCCAAAGAAACTGGATTTTCTCCCCCCCCATTAAAAAGACTGGATTAGCGACCGACAACGGAACATCTACCAGAATGCTAAAGTTTCCCGAATTTTTTTTCAAAATCGAATTTTCGCTAAAAGTTGGAGACCTACCGGCAACTTTGCTGCACGCTGTTTTCAGAAATTTTCCGTGACTTCACACCACTCATCTTTTATAGGGGTGTTGTGCTATGTTGGTAACTTTTTTTGACACCGTCGTTGCCTTAAAGTTCACACGACAAGAGTTAGTTACTATGCTTGTCCTATTGTGACAACAAGTACTGGGTTCCAATAAAATGATTTAACGCTAGTAAAAAGTTCATTTATTTTTCTTGTATTTATTTAAGCAATCGTAACAATGAAATGTGTCAGGGAAAAACTGTTGTCAGTCTTTCGACTTCTTTTGATTTTCCCTCATAGATTTTGTTTTGTGTAACCGACGCAAATCCTGCGTGGGTTCAGTATTCTAGGAATTGAGATAAGGAATAACAGAGAAAAATAGTCATAGCTTTTAATTAACATATTGCACCCGCCACCTTTCTTAGATTGTTCAGAGCATATTCCTGTGTAAATAATTCTTAGTGGACGGTGATAGGGTGAATAGTGTTAACCAGTGCTGCGCAGACCTCCTAATTGGCTATTTTCTGGTCTGGTGGTCACTGGCAAAGAATACTATGTTTTTGGACATGGGATGGAACAAGAACGGCGACAAAAATAGCGAACATTACTGCAGCGTCAGTGGTTCAGCTGCTTCACCATAGTTGTTATTGAGCCAACTGGGAAAATAAAGCATTCCCAGAATTGTTTAGCATGTGGGGAGATTGTGTGCTTAAGGAAACGTGCATTAATATTATTCTCATGCAAAGATATTTGCCGATATTTATGTCCCCCGTTTAAAAGCTAGTATACAAAGCAATCGTGTCAATTTTTTTTGCCCTCCTTTTTATTTATTATTTTCTTTCTATTGTACGGTCTCAAATAAAATATTTGTTCGGCTTTCTTTGCCTGTGTTGGGCAGCGTTTCCATTTTTTTAGGGTTTTTTTTCTCCACAATCTAAATGTCGAAACAAACAATCGCTTTATGTCTTTATGTTTCTTCGATAAATCTCGTGTACGGATCGGGAATTACGAATCGCCCTGAGGCCTAAGGGCAAAAGGAAATGCAAAACATTCGAGGTTTTTGAGCTCCTGATTTTCATCTTTTGACATTTTATGTGGCATATGAACTTCAATCTTCACGGGAGCATTTCAAGAAGTAAAAAAGTTGGTTTTCCAATTCAGTCCTTTTTGCAAATGAAATGCTCTTGTAGATACGTATCTGGGGCTTTAAAATTTGAAAGGAGTTACTTGTTTTATTGTTTGCGTATGTGCAAAAACGGTGCAATACACACTGAACAAATTTTTGCGTCTGTATTTGATTCGCATAAAAAATGAATTAAAAACAGCGAGATACCGTACTGACATACTGAAATTGGAGGTTTTCTAATTGTAAATATACGATATATACCTGAATCTATATATGCTATTTAGAGCGGCTACAGCATTATACATCATATCCGTGTACCGAGAGAACGAATTGAAAGAGGGAATAAATATGGACTTTCACTGTGTATGGCTATAAAAAAGGATTTTGATTCAGTGAAACCATCAGAAATTTCAATGCCTTTGAAATCCTGCCGTACGAACATTAAGATTAATAACATCTAAGAAAATGCAATTAATGCTTTCACAAGAACTGAAGATTTAGCAGCTGATGGGATCAAATCGAGAGGTGCAGAACTTGCAAAATATCTGAAAAATTAATGCAGAAATTATTTACCTGACCAGGTTGTAAAAGTTGATGTCAAGGAAAATTTATCTTTTAAGATAACAAATCAGAACCCCCCCCCCTTTTTTTTAAGTTAAAAAGTATGATGAATGCTTTTTACATGCTTTGCGTTTCCGTTCTGTATTTAAAGCGTTCAATGAATGCCCAAAGCGTGTACCTCAAGTTTTGAGATGATGATGATGCTGAAATCGGTATGAAATGGTATGATGAGGAAATTAGTATTTGAGAAATTTAGTGATTCTGCCATGTTCCTGTCGTTCAAGTTTTCGGCCTTTGTCACTAAACACCGGAGACTTGTTCTATCCATCCATGCATGCATCCCATTGCCGAATAACAACATTTGGTTTCAATTTCTGGAGTTTCCAGATGCTGTAAAACAGTAACAGTTGAAGACACGGACCACAACTGCGAACCGTTAGGTAGATGTACTCATAAAGTTTGTGTCCCGCTACTGAGGGAAGTAACGCAGGCGATAGCGCGCGTGTCACGTGACTAGTCAGTCAAAATGACAGCGTCTGCAGTGGAGAAGGCGTTTTGTGTTCTTGAATTCAGCAAAACGGAATCTGTAACTGTTGTGTAACGGCATTTTCGATCACGATTTGGAAAAGAACCTCCAACCAGAAAATGTATCTACGATTGGCATAAAAAATTTTAAACTACGGGCTGTTTGTGCAAACTTAAAAGTCCTGGATGACCGCGTGTATCGGAAGAAGTCCTCGATAGTGTTTGCACCGCCATTCAACGAAGCCCGGGAAAATCAACTCGGAATGTGAGTCGTAAAGTGCAGATTTCACAGCTCACTGTCTGGAGAATTTTGAGAAAATTCTCCAGACAGTGGGCTGAAAATGATTCCATACAAAGTGCAGATGTTGCAAGATCTCACTGACCTTGACAAGACAAAGAAAGCGCTTTGAATTTTGTGCCAAAATGCAGCACCTTTTTGAAAATGACGATTTTGCCGATTCCTTAGTTTTCACCGATGAAGCTACGTTTCACGTGAGTGGTCAGGTAAACAAGCACAATTTTCGCTTTTTGGGGAACGGAGAATCCCAGATTTACAATGCAACACGTGCAAGTTTCCCCTTATCTTACCTCGCGTTTGAGCGGAAATGGATTACCGGCTCGATGTATGTTGTGTGACTAAGGGTGCACACATAGAACATCTGTGACTGTCTCTAAAATAACTTGAAACATTCCCCTATAATTCTGTTACAGGTAACATAAAATATCTTAAATTGTTCTTCTTTTATAGTGCGTTGAAACTGTATATTTCTTTATGAATCACAATGTATAATTAAAGAAGTGATATTCTTTTGTCGTTAGGATTCCGTAACAATACTACAACTTTCGATGAGTGTAGTAGTGAATTGAAGCACAACATGCGGCGACTGTCTTTTTCCTTGTAGTTGGAAATTCTGTTCCAAACTGTATATTTAGTTGCAAGGTCTGGGCAGCTATTTTTTTTTTTTTTCTCCTACCCAAGCCAATTATTTACATGCCCGGGCATCTCGAATCGAGGGCCACATCGAAAAAGAAATTAAGAGGTGTGTAAAATTAGTCTGCGGATCGTTGGTAAAAAAAACTACAATTTTCAAGAACGATATACCAATCAGTCGCTTCCCCGGTGGCTCAGTAATCTAAGCTCTGGCTTCTTACTGTTCGTCCGAAACGGGTTCGAATCCCGGTGAGGCATGGATGTTGTTTTTTTACGCTTTCCAACCGTACGTTGAAGAAGCGTATATGCTCCAGCTTTGTCTGTCCGTCTGTCTGTCTCTCCGTACGATAATTCGCGTAAAAATGGTTCGATTTCGATGAAATTTTAGTATCTGGTAGGGGACAATCTGGGAACGAACTCTATTGAAAATGGGTGAAATGGGGTTAAAGGTCAGGACATAGGAGCGGGATCCATTCCATCGTCCTTATGTGTCATAACTTACGTAAAAATGGTTGGATTGCGACAAAACTTTGTCATGTTGTTCCGGATGTATACTGAACCGGTTCTGTTGAATATAATCGAAATGGAGTCAAAGGTCAGGGCACAGGAGCGAGATTTATTCCACAGCCATTATCCTCGTAACTTGACTAAAAATGCTTTGATTGCGACAAAACTTTGGCATGTTTCTCCAGAGGTATACTGAACCAGTTCTGTTTAATATCACCGAAATGGTGTCAAAGGTCAGGGCACAGAAGCGATATTTATTCGACAACCCTTATCCTCATAACTTGAGTAGTGATTTCTGGTAATTGGAAAGCGTATCATAATCAATGCGTTGCATGGCTTTACGAACTTGTTTCTTACGGCACTGTCTCTCCCCCTTCCCTGGAACCAGTTGCTCACGGTAGTCGTTTAAAACCCCTAAGAAAAAAATACCCCCCCCCAAAAAAAAAATACACCCCCCCCCAAAAAAAAATAGAAATGTTTAATCAAAATGCATGGTTCCGGTTCTTATGTGCTATATAGATCACCTTGACTAAAAAAGAAATGCTACAAATTGAAAAATTGAAAGAAGCATGAAGGGATGCATTCTTGGTGTAACCAGGAGATATATTAACACAGGGAGTAGGGAAACAGCAGGATGACATCGTAGGCAAAGTCAAGATCTTCACGTGGCAATAGGTTGGACATCTGCTACACTGTAAAAAATAAGTGGTGTGAATATACAGAAAAATCCTGAAAATAACATGTTAGCAACAAATTTTCCGGCAGGCCTCCGACTTTTTTTTTTTTTTTTTAGATCGGTTTTTAAAAGTTTGCGTTTGCAATAACGAAAACCAGTGTTTTAATAAATATTCTGTGGTCACTAATTCAGCTTTTTTTTTTTTCTTTACAGTAATGTCAGTTTCGGGTTTTTCCGTTTTTATACAAAAATTTCCCGTGTTCTCAAAAACTTGAATTTTGACACACTGAGTAGCTGTACAGAAGTAACTTCCGTTCCCACTTTTAACTTTTTCAGCCCAAATCAACCTGTTGTATTGCAGGACTTTTTCCAGACACAGGTGGTGGTTTGCTTACTGAAGTAAAAGTTACACGTAAATACTCAATTTCAAGGTTGTTGAGTCCGATGTAATCTGCGCAAAACGCTTAAATCGGTCATTAATTGTTAATCATATTTTATAAGAATGTGCGAGCTTAAATGTACCAGACCAGTTCTCTGTAGCACGGATGTAATTTTTTAAGCTCTCCAACCGTAGATTGAAGAAGCGTAATGCTCCAGCTTTGTCCGTTTGTCTGTCTGTTCACACGATAACTCGCGTAAAAATGGTTCGATTTCGATGAAATTTTAATAAGTGGTAGGGAACAACCTGGGGACGAACCCTACTGTTTAATGGGCGAAATGGGGTCAAAGGTCAGGTCATAAAAGCGGGATCAATTCCATCGCCCTTATGTGCCATAACTTACGTAAAAATGCTTCTATTGCGACAAAACTTTATCATGTTGTTCCGGGGGTATACTGAACGAATCAATAGTCAGGGTAGGGAGGAAGGTTTGACCGCGCGCGATTTCTGGTATGTTGGAAAGCGTATGCATTGCATGATTTTACTAGTTATATTAAAATAGGAAAAAGCCAACACGAAATCACCTGTATGATCGCGATACATGGATGTATAAAACAATGTTTTTTTTTTATTTATTTATAAGGAGAAAATCCTTGTATTGGAGAAATTGTACTATAAAAATTTGCGCCTTCATATTCTTTCAATTTAATAAATAAGGGATGTCGTATTCCAGTGCTTTTAGACATTTTAAATTCCTTTTGTCATTATGCCTTTCTTTTCTTCTTATTTCAAACTACGATGTATAAGAGGGGGATTTATTTTAGTTTTGGACAAAATAATTACGCGTATTGTTAAATGTGCGAGGATCATTTCAAAAGTTTTTACACTGTGGATTATATCTTTAAAAACGAACAACAAAACTTAGTATGTTGCTCCTATTTCACAACATACATTAAGTATGTTGTTTAGTATTTCACAACATACATTAAGTATGTTGTTTAGTATTTCACAACATACCTTTACAGGCCTTCGAAGTAATCCCCATGTTTCGTTATGGCAGCGGCCCAACGTTTGGGCAAGTCTTGTATTCCAGTCACGACGCGTCCATTGTTGAGGCGTCGGATTACTTAAGTAATGTCAATAGAAACAACGTGAATCGTTTCCCGCGGAGTGATTTCTTCAGTTTTGGGAACAAGTCATAGTCTGGTGGGCTCATGCAGCTCATGTCAGGACTGCATATCGCGTGGGAAAGTAATTCTCATTCATACTTTTCCAGATAATGTCTCTTACTGTACGGGTAATATGCGGCCTCGCGTTGTCGTGCAAAATTATGACGCAATTTCGAGCATGTCGTGCCTTCTTTGGCGAATCTTCGAGCGCAAAACGTTTTGCTGAAACCTTCTGTAGTATTCCGCTGTTACAGTCGTTCCCTCGGGCACTATGTGCTCTAACCTTCGATTGTTGGTGGCGGAATTTTTTCTGGCGAGGTAATTCTGGATGTTTCCATTGAGCTGACTGAGATTTCAGTTCTGGTTCAAAATCTCGTATCCAGGTTTCGTCTACAGCGACAATTCTGTCCAAAAACTGTTCGCCTTCTGTCTCGTACCGCTGAAGTAATTCTTCTGTGATTCCTTTACGAACTGTTAGCTGCTCTTCACTCAGCTTATGCGGAACCGATTTGGCAGCCACTTTTCTCTTCTAACCCCACAAACGTCACATTGCCGGCCCCGATAGCGCAGTGGTCTAAGCGATGGCTTTTGATCATTTGTCAGACGAGATGGGTCCGGGTTCGAATCCCGATGAGGCATGGATGTCGTGTTTGTCTTGCGGCGCTGGTTCTCTCCCTTCCCTGGAACCAGTGGCCCTAATTTAAGGACGGGCCACTGCTTATAGCTCACTGCGTTGCTCACGGTGGTCGTTAAGCTTCCAATTAAAAAAGACAAACAAAAAAAACTTCAAAGCTTTATAAATTTCGGTAGGGGATTTCTATCTCAAAGTTTCCGTTTTAATGTAGGATCGCTGAGCTACGCGATATCTGACCTGACTCACTTTCCCCCTTCATTTCTAGGCAGAAGTTTTCGGAACAGAAACAGATTAGCCAGCAAAGGTAGACACAACTTTGTGTGCTGAAGTCTGACTCCCAACTGGCGCAACGATTGGAGCGCTTGCATCATCCTACGGGCAGCACCTGCGCGGTGTGCAAAACTTTCGAAATTTTTATTTGAACATTTAAAACTACAGGGCTCTCTCCTACTTTTCAGACAGTGTTCCAGACTTCTGACATACCCCCCCCTCCAAACACACACACACACACACACACACACATACGTTCATCGCGAAAAACACATCCTCCCTCGTGTTCGAATTGCTGGAAAAATTACTGTGCTTAGGGGTGCTGAAGTAAATGTTGCAGGGGAGCGCACGGTGTGCTAGTTACGTCACTGACCACACGCGCTGTGTTGTAAACACTGCAATGTTGTCACAGTATCAACTCAGTATGTGCGAAGATTCGTATGTTGTTCAAGCCGTCAAAGAAATTGTTTATTCCTGCGTTTTAAATCGGCATTCAGTACGGCATCAGTAGTGCTAGCGATTTCAAACATAATCGGTCAAGTGAAGTTTGGTTTGAAGGAAAGTGATATTGACAGGAAAAATCCGAGCTGCAGAAATTCATTCATTATGTACGTTATACGCCTAACTCTCGTCTGTGAGAATTTTAAAATGATAATTCTAGAAATGGATGAAGTACCTCCGAAAACAGATGAACGAAACACGTGATGATGTCCGTGCTGTGTATGGATGACACACGAAAGAGGTGATGACCCAGCTTTGCTCATTCGCAAAGTAAGGCATTGGATCGAGTATTGTGGTTTACCAAGCGGTCATCATGGAAATTTTTATGTCATTGTGTTTATTTATGTCCAACAAATTAACTGATATCGCTCGTGTGAAAAAGCAGAAACGCCACAGAACAATAAAAGAAGTAAATGCTTTGATAACGCTGATGACAATATGGTCGGAAAGTGACACGTGACATTGGTGCCAAGAATTCTTTCATGCCTGTTTTTAGCTAGTAAATCTTGTGGAATGTCAACTGATACAGGCGTGACTTGTTGTATGACCTGCTCTGTCTCTCTCTCTCGCTCGCTCGCAAATGGTCCCTTAGAAGCTTTTTGTTTTGCAAGTGGCACTGGTGCTGGTGAAAGTGGCGCAAGCGAAAGGTTACCGTGAAGCAAGAATAGGAAATACAGGGTGTCTGTAAATGAAGTATACAATTTCAGTATGCTATTAAAAAAAGACACGATTGCAAAAAAAATTACTCTAAACATCCAGAGACGTGGCAAGTGTTGAAGTTTGTTAAGTCAGATAATAGATGGCGCCAGGTGTCTCATGTAATGAAAAATCTCATCAAACACGGAATACAACAGACAGGGCTTCCCCAGTGGAGAAAGTAGTGTGTATGTTTTGGTTTGCGGAGTCTAAATCTCTGACAACAGTTCGGCTAAGTTTAGAACGGAATACAATAGACAGCTGCCGGCATGAAGGAGCACCGAACAGTGGGTAAATGAATTCAAAGCAACAGGAAATGTCTTGAAAGGCAAATGCACTGGGGAGACCTTCCATTTCGGACGAAAAGATAGAAGACGTACATAAGGCTTGTCTAAGGAGCCCGAAGAGGTCCGTCCGCGTCGCCAGTCGTGAACTCGGAATACCGCGGGCAACGGTTCACAAGGTTCTGCATGAATGTCTAAGTCTATATGCATATAAAGTGCAGTTAATGCTAAAACTTCAACCAAATGATCAACCACGTCGAAACGCATTTGCGGGAGACTTGCTTAATCGCATTGACGAAGACTCCACACTCCTTTCACGGATTTGTTTCAGCGAAAAATCCCCATGTGGTCGCACCACACGAGAGAGACAGCCCGAAAGTTACTGTCTGCACTGGCCTAATGGAAGACAGAGCGATAGGGCCCTTTTTCTTAGCTGAACCAACCGTTACTGGCATAACGTACGTAGACATGTTAGAACAATTCGCAATTCCACAACTCCAGGATATTCAAGACATCATTTACCAGCAAGATGGAGCTTCTCCGCACTGGCCTTTGGATGTACGCCGATTTTTAGACCACCATTTTTTAGGGCGTTGAATTGGAGGGGGGGTCCGACGGCACGACCACCCCGATCTCCTGATATTACCCCATGGTTTTTTTTTCTTTCGGGGTTTTATTAAAGGCATTGTGTACAAGAAAAAGGTTGTATCTATCACTGAGCTCAAAGAACACATTACTGCAGCCTTCCTCCTCGTTACACCTGACATTCTGCACCGTAAATGGGTGAACTGGACTATCGTGTAGTAGCAACCAACGGAGCACATGTGAGACATACCGACATTAAAAAAAAAAAAAAAAACTTTCACAGTTACCATGTGTTTTGACATTAAAAGTAAGTTGTTATTTATTGTGGTTTTTTTTTTTTTTTTTCAATAGCATACTGAAGTTGTATACTCTACCCTCCAGCCGTTGGTATAGCCAAATTTTTGATTAATTTAAAACACTAAAATAGACGAAACCTTTTTTTAAAGCATTTTTAAAAATAATAAGATATTAATGATTGATTGTATCAATTAGCCGCCCCGGTGGCGCAGTGGCAATGGCCTCTGATCATTCGTCCGAAAGGGGTCCGGGTTCGAATCCCGGTGAGGCATGGATGTTGTGTTTGTCTTATGGCACTGGCTCTCTCCCTTCCCTGGAACCAGTGACCCTAAATTAGGGACGGGCGACTGCTTATAGCCCATTGAGTTGCTCACAATGGTCGTTAAACCTCCAATTAAAAAAAAAAAAATTGTGTCAATTATTTTTTGTTGTATTTTAGTATTTTGTACTGGAAATTGATACAGGGTTCACAGTCAGTGTATACGAAAAATGTTGTGTTCAAGAAAGTGTTGACGAAATAAAGACTAGAGGTTTTACACAACACATAACAAACAGACAGCCCGTCGTATCAAATTCCATAACCGGACTGCTCGGGAAATTTTCAGACATTTGTGAGCCAACGTCGCCATCTATTGACGTGGAACTCAAAAACTTCTGTATAATAAATTTTAAATAAAAAACTTCTGTATCATAAATTTTATTTTTCCTCGTCATTATTGACGGGCTTTTTCATCTAGTAAGTTATATTGTACAGGTGGCTGTATGATGTCTATGTATCAGTCTGTGGACCGCTTAAGAGAAAAGCTTTTCATTAATGCAATCAAGAATACATTTTATATGTAGGGGCTTTGTGAAATAATACTTTGAAGTAGTACGTACATTTCACCTTTTCTAAACATAATTGAAAGTCATTGTCAATTTAAAAAGATCGTGATCTCCAAAAACATTGTTGCTTCGAAAAATCACGATGAAAACAAACACACACGCAATTTTGAATAAGTAATACTACAGCAAAAACAAAATGATTACAAATCTTTTCAGACAAACAATGAGCTCCAACAGAATATGAAATAACTAATTCACCAGCATTAATAATCACAAAAAAAAAAAAAATTAAAAAATTATCATACGGTTATAGGTCTACCTTATACGAGACTTCGTTGCGTGTTCTTCTGCCTCAACTAGCACGTGCGGTTCCCGTTGGAAGCCCAAGCAATTTCGAAACCCACCCAAGGGAAAGGATTAACTTCGTACGTCAGAAGAGAGAAGGATCTTCCGTAAAATAGTCAAAATCTAAGTTTTTGTGAAATTCCTGTATAAGTACAGAAGAACCCGAAACGGACTGAATTGCTGACTACGCAAAATCTGTCAAAATATTGAAGAAACTGAAATTTCGTTAAAAGACGGACACTACCGGCAACTTTGCTGCACGTTATTTTCAGGAATTTTCCGTGAATACACAACATTTTTTTTTTTTTTTTCCCCAGTGTATTTTGATGATATGCGGCTAGCGTTTTACCTTATTTAATTTGATTAATGCTTTGGACTTGTTTGATCACTAAAGTCAAATTGTTGTCGAGTCGTAAGATTTAAAGAGTATTATTCTGTGGTAAGAGAGTGTTGTACTGGGATATCGAACCAAACGATTTATTTGAATACCAAATTGGAATTATAATCCCCATATAATGTTGTGTTTACAACGTGCCTAGCGTGGACTAAATAAACAAGTTGATTATTGTAAGTTCAAGACTATTTATTTACCTTACCGTTAGTTCCTAATTAAGTGCTTAATGTGTCTTAATTAAGCTATCCGGATCTCGGAAGTTAAACTTTACAGTGAAGACAAGTTCTGCAGTAGCACTGCGCTTAAGGGGGACGTCAAGTGAAAATGCACCGCCGTACTTGCAATGGTAGAAATTGAGTTAAACAAGTTCACATACATGAAATGATTCCTGACTCGTGAAAACTAGCACACGGATGAAGAAGACACTGAACTATAAGTCAGTGGCTTGCAAATTTGGGGGGGGGGGGGGAATTATAGGGAATATTTTGAAATTAAAATTTCCGCGTGTTGGAGTAGTGTTGCATATCGTTAATAGGTGGCGCTCTATGTACGCCAAGTTCTGAAAACTTGGCACTTCCTTGCCTGTTTTTCCTGAATATTAAAAGTTTTCATGCAAACAATAATAACTGAGCGGTTATAGACGACTTTTGTTTAGGATGTCAGTAATTATTTATCACTTATATTACAGTTTATTGGCTTTTCTACCCGCAAACTTAGTAAATCAAAAATAAGAGCTGGTAATCTAAGATGCTGACAAAAGCTTTTTCCGGAAATCATCCATCTGATAAGGAAAGGACCTTACAAAATTCATTCACAAAACTAAGTTAAGACTCCGACAAGAAGGGGTTGCATAAACAGCGCAATCCATGAGCAGAAGGCTGCATTGGATGTGCCTTTCTCTCCACTTTAAGTCAGGGAGTGTTTTACAGAAAAATAATGTTGGGTTTTTGATGCTACATGAACATTTTGCAGATATCTACAACCAGTTGCGCGAAAAACATTACAAGCTGACGATTTCGTTTATTTTAGTTTTAAATTGGTTCATTAAATTGATAAAAAAACAAACTGTGTTTGCATGCATTATCCAAATGCATAGCATTTAAATTTCTTTTCCGTATCTATGTGCTATCATTTGTATAACAGTATCTTCCGCATTGACGACTTTTTATTGTCAATTATTTGAATGCTAGGATCGTCTGTAGGAATCATCAGTGATATTTTTCCTTCAAAAAATCAAGTATTCATCTGAGAAAAGATGTCACATGAATCTCGGGAAAAATTTGTAGGAGCTAATAAGTTTTTCTTTTGCATGACGCTGTTAACTGGCTTTAGTTAACTTCCATATAGTCTTGCGTGGTTAACGTTGTGAAGTAAGGATAATAATAACAGCTATAAGTAATAATTTTTATGCAATCCTTTTATATCTCTTAAAAAGCACTTTATTCTTTTCTTTACTTAATCGCAGAAAGGTTGTCCTCAGCTCAGTAATTCTTCCTCCGTGTTCCTCTGAAACTCAGATTTCCTTCCCAAAATCGCTCTAAGGTCATTACTTCTTCTCCCTTTTGCGCCTGTGGAGAAAAATCTCCATTCCCAGGTCAGCTTAAGACGCGCCTCCCAACACCTAAGGCGTTTCCTCCCCCGGTCCTCCTGCGACCGCTCGCTCTCAATTCCTCGAATCGACTCTCCTAGCTATCCCCTTGTCCCCACGCAAACTCACCCCCTACTTCCACAAAAACCATGAGAAAAACGCCGGCGTCGGCTTCACAAAACTTCAAGGTTGAAATTAAGAGGGCTTGCACTTTCAGTCAGCTGCTTTGTAATTAAGAAGGCAAAAGATCAAATGAATTGGACAGTACCGATGCTTCTATGAAAAACAAAGGCCCAGACCCTAAGATGCGACAAACTGGCGTCTCTAAATAAACCGTATTTCCGATGTTTCATAGCGGGGTGAACAAGCAAAATTTTCTCACGCATCGTGGAAACAAAGGAAATGGAGCACTAAAGCGAAATAAAAGTTGCGAAATGAGATTTAATATCTATATAATATTAGAGTATTAATTCTCCGTAACAACGCACGCCGCGATTTTTTTATTTTTTTTTTCATTTTCATTTCGTCATAGAGAAAGCATGCGTTATCTCCTCTCCCTGCGAAAAAAAAAATGCTGCTGGCTTTTACTTAGGTACCAGAAATTTCTATTTTAGTGTGACTAGTAAGTTTTTCTATTCCCTCACTTGAAAAACTTTTTCTTTCTGTAGGGAATAACGCACGATAAACCATTCTTTGATTTTGTGTCGTGATTTTACGAGTGAAAGTGGTGAAGTAAGGTTTAATGCAGTGAAACATGCAACTTCACTCATTTATTGAATAGTCGGTTTTTAATACGAAGTACAATTATTTTTTTCCAATGATACGGGAGCATCTGAACAAGCAGCAGTCTCTGGATGTTTACCCGAGGTCACGCCCTTTCCCTATTTTTAGTTCTGAGGTTGCGTCTTTCGCTTATACTCTCTTATTCTACTCAACGACCGAGCATATGCCAGTTGTTTTGGTGTTCGCGAGTTGTCCCTGCGAGTTGAAAAACATGAAATGTTATCGTTAATGTATTTCTAAACGAGCCTTTGAGCCTTGAAAGGTGCGGACATGTTTGTTTTTCAGTGAGCTGATAATCTGAGGAGTCAGCATGTTCATCTGCTCATGCGTACTTGTTTTCAAGTAGTTGTTATTGGTGCGAATAAGTTCTATAGTGTATTTATTTGTCTTCAGGAATATGGGCACTGCTCTTAAAAGTCGCGGTACGTCTTTACATCCCGTAGTTTATGCTTTTTGGTTTTAGCGAAATGTTTTTTATCCAAGTTTTCATTGTGTACCTATATCTCAGATGTCATTTGCTGTCATCTCAATATTGATATATTTAACAACTTACTATCAGTATCATATCTTCATCAGAAGCAGTATGGCCCATCAAATTTTATGACGGGGAAAAGTAAACCAGTCTACAGAGTGCCTATACAGCTTTAATCCTATTCTCCCTCCCATACATCGCGTAAAGGGAGAGAGGGCAGCTGTAACTATTTAAACACGTTCCCAATTTCGTTGAAAATACTTATGGAGAAACTCATCAGAAACGAAGGATAAATATGTAATCCAGTTTTTGTTATTCGTCTGTTCAGAATAGTGAGGTGTTTTTGTCTCCATGCCAGATTGATGGATTAATACGAAAGTAGGTGGGTATATGTGTAAACGATATTCTAAAGTTTAATGGCGTTTATAATAATTTTAGTCATACAGCAAGCTATTAATATACTGGGAGTACAAGTGCAAACGTACTTTGGTTTTCGGGAGCAGCATAGGAACAGTAAGTACGAGTAGTTCCCTTGTTCGGTCGTTTCTGTTTACTGATGGAGGAATAGCTTTCTAAATAGCTGATCTTTTCGTACTTGCGCCACTGTCTTTGTATTATCCCACATGGCATTAAGTGTCACTTTTGACTAGTCCACTTCATGATTTCTTCTACACTAAAAAAGAAAAAAAAATTACTCTTTATCTCCACGTAAAATGTACTCATATTCAGCTTACACCTGTAGAATTTACAGGTATAGGGTTGGCAACACCAACTGGCCATCAGGACGAACAGATCAGGGAGATTACGCATGCTCATTGATTGGTTGAACTGTCGTGTGTGGGTCGTTAAACCTCTAATAAAAAAAAAAAACTTGTGTGGGTACTTTTCGTGAAGTATAGAGATCGAAAGAGTGGAATAGATGCTTGCAATGGAATATTTCTTTTTCATTTGACGTGGTGTTTATTTTTTGGGAGGTGGAGGGGTTTGTAGTGGGTTATGTACAGTTATGAAATTTGCCCTTTCTCCAGTAAGTTGGACTAAGGACAAAAGCTTCCCCGAAATATATATGTAACGTTGAATTTTCATGTGGCGTAACATCGTGCAGCAGAAGATATAAAAATTATAATTGGTTTAAATCTGATGTCTATAGTACAGGGTAATTCAAAATGATTGCCCCGATTACAGATGACAATAACGTGTTTATGAAGATAAATAGACATCTGATATCCCTACACAAGAAATAAATAAGTTTAGAATTTTATTGGACCCTACTGCTGTGTTGCTATGGTGACGTAGGAAAGTGAGCTGCCCATGCGCCAAAGCCAGTGGAATGAAATGGTCTTTTTCAAGGAGTAAGGTCCCCCAGGTCTCCGGATCTTACTCCTTGTGACTTCTTTTTGTGGGGGTATGTCAAAAACCATGTGACGTGTGATGCACAAACAACAATTAAAAGAATTAGTGGAACTTGGTCCAAAAAGGAAGAAAATGTATATACAAGTAGACGAACGCATTCGCAATATCATGGCGGAATTTGGAAATTCTAAAGGCCTTAAATTAAAAAATGCCTGAAAGTGTTAAGATACGTTACCAAGTTGGACTAAGGACAAAAGCTACAAATTTCAGAAGATGTAAGTACTTAATTAGATGTAAATAATTTAACTACGATTTGTATATATATTTAAGTAAAATGATTCGATTAGAAGGGTTGCTTCATCCACGATGGAATATAACAGGGTCGCTTCCCGCACGTAATAATTTTTTTATAATGTAGTCCGTGACGTAGACTGTCTGTGTTGGGATATTTATTGTCTTAAGTAGTGTATTACAGTTAGTGTTGCTTCGACCGCATCATCATAGTTCGTACGCCCCTTGTAAAAAAATTCATTTTCAGGTCCCTTGAATGTACTTGGAAAATTTAAGACTCCGTAAATAGCTCTTGAGAAAAATTTTCGTTTTGTTTTTTAAGTTATGATATGAAATGGAATGTGTAAAGTAAAAAGTTGTATAGGAGATTCCTGTGTAGTTCCGATGGAAACACCAAGCTGATCAAATAGTGCAGAACTTGCGTTCAACTGAGGGGAGTGCTTGGGCAGCTGGTACCTCGGCTATGACATCACCATTGAGTAAAATAAGTGGAATGATGTATTCGCGAATCGTGATGGGCTTCTGTTGACCCTGGTTAGAGAAGCTTTCTTGCCGAAGAATCAATACGAAACTAATGTACCCTTTCAAAATACTCCACAAAATAAAATGTCGAAACACATCAAAATCGAGGGGGCATTCTAATAAAATAAACCAGCAGGTGGTAACGGGCAGGTCACTGAAGGTGTGCCCGTCCAAGCTAAGTTAATGGTTTGAACTTAGTAAAGTACCTACCTACTGACCTACTGACTCACCGACAGCACACACATATGATAATCTGGTTTTAAAGTCCTTGTAAAGTGCTTGAAATTTATTTTCCTTTTAAGAGTACGAACCTTGATCATATGCATAGCAGTATTTGCAGCTTTATTATTGTTAATAGCTTTAGTTGGCTCCTGTGTAATATTCAGAGCTGCCCCTCTGATATTTTAGTGAGCAACTCTCAATTTATTAGTCAGACTTCCAGTATCAGTTCTGCATGCTATTTGTGTGCGTTGAGAGTTGTTCTTATGAATTCAAATAGAAACTTTGCTTTCCATAATTTTATGTGTACTTTTCTTGCGAAGTCCGTCCCACTTAGACTTTTCTAGTAATTTTATTTTGATAATTTCCAATCATACAAATTTTCATTTCTAAGTCTACAGAGAAATCATCATCTTCGAATAGTTTCGTTATCTAGCTTAACGGTTTGTGCCTCTGAAAACGGGTTAAGTGGACTTTTTTTATCTTTCCGAATAGTATTTATTATAGTCCTGTTTTTTCAAAATCCCAGAACACGGTACAGATTTCCCTGTCCATGTTGCCAGATTCTCACGTCTGTGACATGTACCTGTAATTTAACCTTCCTGTTTACTTGTGTAAATTTAGTTTCTTTTCGTTAAATATTTTTCTGATTTAGCGCCGCAGAGATTCGTCCGATGAATTTGTAGTTGGCAACTCCTGGCAGCGCCGTGTCCAATGTTCAGTTAGACAGTGTTTCGGAAACGATTCTTGAGTAATGCTTGTCAAATACTTCGCGAGTGACTGACAAGCAAGGAAAAAGCTCACGATCGTTGAAAGGGGTAAATGGTGTGAGATTGAAAAAAGTACCATTATGATTTGATTCGAAGCCAGTAAATGTTTTCTGGTTGAGTTCAACTTAGATGACCTGCCGTATAACAGCAAATAAATTAGATTATATGTACGCTAAGTTAATTCCATTTTCGTACCTTTGGATGTTCTGAAAGTGGGTCATTCCGTGTCACGTGATCTAATATTTTAACGCTTTTTAACCTTGCCGTCTTGTTTTTTTTTTCAAATTTGGCTCACCTAATGTACCCCCCAGAAACTGTAAAAAATCTAATTTTTTAGATTTCTATCTGCAGTAGTTTTTAAGTTACGGCTGTCTAAAATCTCTAATAAAACGCAATTTCCAGTTGGCATGCAATTATTACAGTTACAAAATAAGTGGTTACTTAAGCTAGAAATGAGATAGAATGCTGAGGTGAAAACCGTTTTGTAGCTTATTTTATAAGCTTTCATATGATACGTATAACATGACTAGTTTGGGGGGCAGTTTTGAATTTCAAGGTCACGTCATACAATTTTTGACCTTGGATTTCTCTAAAACCTAATTTTTTAAAATTGAAAAATCGACACATCCACATATATTTTAGCATCATTTGCGAAGTTTCATCATGGGATCATGTTTTTGTCAATTTTTTAAGAATATTATGTAAAGGGAAAATCCGGGATGTGAAAGGAAAATTGTAATTTTAATTAACAATTTTGAATTCCTTTGGACAAGGATCACTATTTTTTATTTTTATTTATTTATTGTTCAGAATAAAATAGGTCAAATAAGTTAACTCGGGGAAGGGGGAGGGATTGGCTGGGATAAGGTAGAAGAAGTGTCACTAAGTGCTGACCATAAACAAAAGCTTAGCTTAGAAAAATATTAAAAATCCTTAAAATAAAAGCTAAATTATTGAAATTTATAACAGGTTGTACGTTTCTGCTTTCTGTCAGTTAGCATTGTCGCCATCCCTTCTTACATGTTAACAACTTCAAGAATCCCGTGCAAGGTAATTTTGAGGAGCCGTGGTTGTTGCGTCCATCTCTTCCTTGCAAAGGTAGTGTGGCCAGTGGGACAGCGGCGTCGGAACCGCGGGGGCAGTTGCTCCCGCACGCAAATGAGTGTGGGGGCAAAATATCACATTTGCCCCTTCAGTTTTTTTCCTTTTCAAATTACATTTACATATGTTTGTGATTGGAAATCTGAAACATTCTTTTTTGTTTGTTTGTTTCAAGTT
This sequence comes from Macrothele yani, assembly GCA_039090855.1. Classification (NCBI taxonomy): domain Eukaryota; kingdom Metazoa; phylum Arthropoda; class Arachnida; order Araneae; family Macrothelidae; genus Macrothele; species Macrothele yani. The sequence goes on along the minus strand of CM076993.1, from coordinate 137,621,521 downwards.
CATTTTGATAGAGAATGAGTATTGCTCTTCATTTTTTACCATGAACTATCTAGAAATCTGAATATATTTTTAATGCCACTCCTGAGAGGACAAAAAATGCTAGAACCATTAAACAGTCCAGTGGGCTGGTTCCCTTTTGAAGAACAGCAACGTTTTGTGTCTCATTAGGTGTAAAAAATTAGTCTTCCTCTAAAGAATGAGTAAGAATAAATGGAAGTAGGGTACGAAATGAGATATAAGTTCCTTCAATGTTTAATTATAGCGTCTACTGCTACAATCCCTGCGGAGTTCATATCAATCCGGAAGTATCAAAATCTATAGTTTAACGCCTTTTATGTGTACAGTAAGTTTACATTTAGAAACTACATATATATGAATATAAAAGTGTTTTTTTTAATAGATGAATAATTAATCGAAAAAAAAATTCAGCAAAATTTCGTAATGAAGTCAGCACGTCTTCTTTTACTAGTAGTAGGATACATTTTATGCCATGATAAAATATTTTGTTCTGTGACATCTTGCCCCCGCTGTTAAAAAAGAGTTCCGACGCCAGTGAAGTGGGACATCTGGGTTTCACTTCTGCTAGTGTGAGCTTCTGTTTCAAACTTTCTCCAGACAAAGGAAAACTTGTATAATTGCTCACTCTTCGAAAATACCGTTCTCAGTATCTCTTTATCTGAAACTGTGGAACTTCTGGGTGCCTGGTATTGGTTTTGCAAACATAAATCGCTCTTCGAGCACTTTCTGTTCTTTGTTATTAAAAAAAACTCCATGGAGTCAATGTTGGCCTGACTCTGTGCAAACGGCTGTGATGGTGTCATAATTTGCTCTTCATAGGGTCGTTGGAGATAGATTTGCCATTGCTGCAAGTCGTTTCAGCCCCCCCCCATCCGACCATCACATACTCCTTTACCATAGGCAAGTTTTAGTTTCTAAGTGCTGACCTTGTAACACTTCTAACTAAAACTTGCATGCAGTACTACTATATATGCACACTAAATGAGCCTACACACTTAGAAATGAATAACACATAAAATCTTAATGAAGTCTCCACAGTCACTCTAGTAGAGCCAAGGCACAACTGTCTGTTGAATCCCTACCCCACATGCAGCAAGCTAGGCAGGCTTCAACATGAATTACTCAGACCTTCGGCTTGGTATTGACTCATTGTCTTGCTTGTATAGACATGACTACAGTCTGCTTAGTCATACAGGAACCATGCTGTCTTGTCCTAACTCATCATATTTTGTTGTTTTCCTTAGCTACCTCTTTACTCCTACCCCTCGAGTTAACTTATTTAACCTATTTTAGCGTGCTAGTATAGCACCACTGTTCTGAACTAGAAAAAAATAGTGGTCTTTGTCCAAAGGAATCGAAAACTGTGAATTAGTTTTTCACAATTTTCTTTTCACATCCACATGATTTTCCTTTAAAAAATTGTCAAAGACATGATCCCTTTGTGATCCCATGATAAAACTTTCCACAAATGATGTTAAATTTTATAAGTTTAAGTGTGATTTTAAAATTTTTTTTAAAAATTAGGGTTTTTCAGAAATTCTAGGTCAAAAATTTTATGGCATGATCTTGAAATTCAAAACTGTTTAAAACTTGCCATGTTGCATATCGCATGAAAGCTTGTAAAATACGCCACAAAATGGTTTTCACCCAAGCCTTCTATCTCATTTCTAGCTTGAGTAATCATTTATTTTGTAAATACATGTCATTGGAAAATTGCGTTTTTTTTTGAGATTTCAGAGGGCGGTAACTTAAAAACTACTACAGATAAAATCTAAAAATCCGGATTTTTTTATTATTTCTGGGAGTACATAGGTAAGCCAAAATTAAAAAAAAAAAAAATCCAAGCGTGCAAGGTTTTTTCATTGGATCACTTGTCACGGAATGACCCAAGCGTGAATTCATACACTCGACGTGGACCAGGAACACCAAACAGAAGTCATCGCTCTTTCCACGTTAATAAGTGAGTCACGGATAAATTCTCATTAGCCGCCACCGGGAATCGAACCCAGGGTCTTCTAGTTACGCGCCGGACATGCTACCACTGCACCACAGCGGCCTCGAATTCTCAAGATTCACAAGTGATTAACTGCCAAACCACATGGCAGGTTGCTTGATGGAGCTCCGCCCAGTGCTGGGGATTCACCAAAGATGGAAAGCAGCAACTGAACAAATAACTAGGAGGCGAATGGATAATTAATTCAAACACTCGACGTGGATCAGGAACACCAAACAGAAGTTATAGCTCTTTCCACGTAACCCAATTAATTTAGAAACACTGTAAAAAAATAAGTGGTGTGAATGAGAATTTTTCCGTGACTCACTTATTAACGTGGAAAGAGCGATGACTTCTGTTTGGTGACCCAAGTGTATTTGAAGTATAGTTAAGTATTTTTAGCTGCAACAAGCATTGAAGTTATCCGGATGCTACGGTGAAGCCAATTCACTTAGTTAAATATAAACCATACGAGAGCTAAGCTTTTGGTGCTAACGTAAAGATACAGAATAATCAAGCAACCCAATTAACTTAAAAACACTGTAAAAAATAAGTGGTGTGAATTCACGGAAAATTCCTGAAAAATAACGCGCGGCAAAGTTCCCGGTAGGTGTCCATCATTTAATGTAATTTCCGTTTATAAGTTTTTGTTTATTCTAACCAATATTTTGACAGATTTTCCGTTGTCAGTAATTCCGTTTATATCAGAAAATTCCGTTTCGTTATTTTGCGTATTTACACAAGAATTTTGACCTTTTTGTCCCGTTTATCAAAGGTATTTCTTTTCTGACGTACGAGGTTAACGAGTCCTTTCCCTTTTGCCCCTGGTACGGTTTGAACCCGGTACGTCTTCAATGACGGCCGCGCGTGCTACCGATTGAGCTAAAAAGACACGTAACCTAACGCATAGTCACGTTCACGTATAAGGTGGAAGTGAAGAGGGACTCGAATCGCGTTATGATGAAACGTTTTTCGCTATTAGTACTGGTAAATTAGTTACTTTTTTTTAGCTTATTTTTTTTCTGACTATGTAATAATTTAATTTTTTCAGCGGGAGGATTTATTTTTTTCATCGTGATTTTTCGAAGCAACTGAATGCTTTGGAACTCTAAATCTTTTTAAACTGTCAATTGCGTTTAATTATGTTTAAGAATGAGACTCCAAAAGTAATGTAGCAAGGGACTCGGGCCTCCGGCTAATAGGCAGTGTGATCATCCCAAACAGCTCACACAACAAGCCCTCATGCTGTTTACAAGGCTATGAATGAGAGTTTAGGGGAATAACTGCCATTCCACCAAGGTGCGTCGGAGTTCCGGCTGGGTTCTGAGAGGAGGGGCTGCAGGTTTGCAGTTGCTCTTTCCAGGGCATCCCAGACATGCTGTATCGGTTTCAGATCTGGAAATCTCGGGGGTCATTCCATCCTATGGATATCCTGACTTCCAGGTGTTCGTCGACTAGCCGAGCATAATGGAGACTGTTGTTATCGTCCATAAAAAATTAACTGGGAGCCAACAGCTCCCATGAAATGCTGTACATAGGGCTCTAAAATGTAATTCCCGTAGCGCGCAGTGCCCAGGGTACCACCTGGGAGCACGTCCAGCAGAGTGCGTCCATCCAACATAATGTCAGCTTAAACCAGGAATCCTCCACCATGGTAGTGGTCAATTTCTCTAATGTTGGAGGGAAGCTTTTGTCTTCTCGCTTCTCTCCAAATGTACGCACGTCGAGAATCCCATGTTTAGGCTGTACCTTGACTTGTCACTGAAGAGAAGACAGGTCCATTGATCAGGAGTCCAAGAACGATGCTCTGAGGTCCAATTCAGACGGACTTCACATTGCGATACGGCGAGTGGGAAACAGATCATTGGCCTTCTTGCATATAAGCCTCTCTCGTGGAACTTCTGTTAATTGTTTGTCCCGATATCGCGGTTCCCGTAGCAGAAGAGAGCTTCTGCTATACTCAAATTCACCCTAAAAGTGTACTGTTGGTAAAGACGGAAGAGCCTTATCATGACTCGTCGTGGAACGCAAGAACGGTATTCATCCGCATTAACGTGTTCTTCAACGGTTTCCTTTATGATACCCCCACCCACCCACACGTCGCACAAGCAGTGAGGATTGTGATTCGGGGTCTGGTGGAGGACGAACTGCTCCCCCTACTGCCTCTTTAAGTAACCTACCCTTCGAGTTTCTTCGATTGCCAATTTTATTGCCTGTGTTGTTAATGTTGGGAAAGGTCTTGCACCCCTTCCCCCTGTCCAAGTTGTATCCCAAGTGGGCAGAAACAGCGAAAGTGCGAAGTTCTTCATTCAGCAACTTCTCATAACAAATTTATTTCCAAAAGCGCACTAACTTCTGGAACTTTTTTTAGATGGCAATTTTGTCTGATAAACTGCTGAGCAAACGAAAATGGATTCTGAGCCATAATTCTACTGGTTTTCGCTCAAAACTCTAGGAACTACTTTTCGTAGCGGATGTAGCTGTTTCGCACCCTATATAGTGGCACACTCTTTCGTTGACTCGAAGTATAGAGTTGCCGGGCTGCCCACTCACTCCCTATGACGGCGAGCTGCTAAGAGACAAATATTGGTCGTTTTGACTTGTTGTGGCTTGTGGGCGTCTCCTTGTGCTTGCCTTCTGGTTATTGTTCCGGTTTCCAAGAACTATCTCCCCAGATAGAGACCACTTGCCTCGACACATTCAGCCATCTTGCTACTTCAGCTTGCGATTGCCCTACTTCCGATCTACCGACCGCACTCCACAGTAAAGAGTCTTGTTAGAGATGGTCCGGAACCATTCTTCCCCTAACAGTCCAACTCAAGCCCACACTCGCATACCCTTGGCGACGTCTCTGGTTGTTAGAGACAAATGCCGGTCGTCTTGACTTGTAGCTCGTGGGCGTCTGTGTCCCGGTCTTCTGATTGTTGCTTGTTTCCTGGAACTGTCTTCAGAGATTGGAGACCACTTGCCTCGACACATTTAGCCAACTTTCTACCTTCGCTTGCGATTGCCCTGCTTCCAATCTACCGATCGCACTCCATAGTAAGGAGTCTTCTAAGCGATGGTACGGATCCATTCTTCCACTAACAGTCCAACTCAAGCTTCAATTGCCACATTCCGTTCAGTACAACGTTTATCAAGGCCGGGTGCTTACCAGCTCGATGGCATACGGTAGTCTTTTGCATACATATTTCCATAGGAGCTACCACAATGTTGCCGGTACGTCGACTTAGCGTTTCCCTTTGCACATGTCACTGAAAAATCTTTACAATCGTTCGTCTCGTTTTGGATATATTCTCTTATTTGTATTTATCACGTTAATTTTCGCCACCAGTGTAGACGGGAATGCGACAGGGCAGGAATGTTAATCATAGCAGAGTTTACTTCCGTCTTGTGGATCATGCATAAACAAATGTTATGCAATAATTACACCTAAGCAATACTTTTGGAAGATGTAAATCTGTTTATTGCTGTAAATATGACATAGATGTTAATTCAGATAGTATCCGAAAACTTGAAAATTTCGTCGTCCTTGAGCGGGAATCGAACCCGCATCTCCCGGATAGCGCGCGAGTATGCTAACCACTACACCACACAGAACGACCAAGTTTCCGATTAATTTGAATATAACCATCACAGGATTCGTTAGTCGAAGCAACCGGCAGGACGACGAAATTTTGAAGTTTTTGGGTATTATATGACTTAACATCCATGTCATATTTACACCGATAAACGGATTCACATCTTCCAAATTTCTATTGTACAATGGTGTAATCCCTTATTTCATTCGTTGATTTCATTCATTAAGCAATACTTTTTTGCTGTTATGCATCAGGGTGAAAACTCAGGGCTTCTCAATACTCAATACTTAATTTCTTTCCAGGGTAAATGGAAATAAATATTGTCTTGTATGATATGATATGTGTGAAAAAGTATTTATTAAGTTTTGCAGTGTAAAGACAAGAGTCTGTGAATGAACGATCCATCGAATTTGATTCAAGATTGTAACTATTAAAATGATTTAGCAATTCCGCTGTTTATAATATTGAGCATTTAGTGTATTACTCTTGGAAGTAAACGTGTAAGTGAAATGAAGCGGATAATTAACTTCTGTTCTCTACTTTACTGCATTGTTTGCTAGGTCCAGGTTAGCGCACACCTTCGCTAGAGATTTAACCAATTTTCACTTCGTCTTGTCAGACATCGTTGGGCAGAAACATCTTACTGTCATTAAAAATTGAACTGTAGTCAGTATTTAACCAACGAAAATGGTCGATATGTTTGCTTTTACCATAACTTTGGCGAAATCGCTTCCTAAATGTTTTTCTTTTGGTATTTGTTCAATTAGCAGTCACTACTTCTGCTCACGATAGGACATGCAAATGGTGGGATCTTTAATAATGCTTGCCAACTAGAAATTTTTGTGTGTCTGAAAGTATTCGGTTGGCCAAAAAGTAATTTTTTTTTTTTTTTTTTTTTTGCTGTGTAAATGACAGGCGAATTTTGAAGGGGAAACAAAAACTTTACTGAACAACATATTGTCTATTTTGTTCGATGTCCTTTTGCCAGCTCGCAGGCAAGTTAGTGACTCCGCGTTCAAAAAGTTTTTTCGGCAAAAAACTGTTCCAAGAACGATTTGATAGCCTCATCAGCAGTGAAGATTTTACCATTCAATGGGTTTTTGCAAAGAACGAAACAAATGGTAGTATGATGGTGCCAGGTCTGACGAATATGGTGGATGAAATAACACATCCCATCCAAGCTGCAAAATTTTTTGACGAATAACCAAACTTGTATGTGGTCCTGTGTTATCATGGTGAAACACAACACCTTCGCGATTCACCAATTCTGGACGCTTCTATTTGACTGCATCACTTAATTTATCCAGATGATGACAGTACACGTCCGAATAAAGGTTTGGTTCCTTGGAAGCAATTCAAAGTATACAATACCTTTGAAATTCCACCAGACTGACAGCATAACCTTCCTTTGTGCATATTTGCTTTTGAAGTGCTTTGAGCAAGTTCATCACACGTGGCTCCATGACCTTTTTCGTTCGACGTTGTCGTAGACGATGCATTTTTCATCGTCTGTTATCATACGTTTCAAAAATGGATCGGTTTTTTTCACGTTCAAGAGCGAATCGCAGATGTCAACGTGCATAGTGAGGTGAATTTTTTGAGCCCATGTGGTACCCATTATATCGAGCTTACTAACGTATACCAGTTGTTTTAAATGGTTTTCAACGCTCGATTTCGATATGTTCAGATTCTCAGCAATCTCCCGTGTCGTTAAACGCCGATTGGATTCGATCAATGCCTTTATTTTGTCGTCATCAACTTCGATTGGCCTTCTTGGGCGTGGTGCAACTTTCACATCAAAATCTCCAGACCGAAATTCCGAAAACGTGTCTGATACTGCCGTAATTTTACGGAATCTTCACCATATACATCACGTAACTTTTTATGAGCTTGGACAGCGTTTTTTCCTTTTCGGAAGTACTACAGCAAAACATGACGAAAATGTTCCTTTTGATTGTCCATTTTGAAATCGACGCCAAATAAACATTTGTTAACGAAATCGTGCACTTTCTGTTTCTAAAACAAGCTTGAACTGTCAGCTGTCATGTTACGTTGTAATGAACTTGCGGTTTCAAATATCGTTAGTTACATTTAAAGACATGTTTCGCCATCTATGTGTAAAAAACGCTGTGACTTTTTGGCCAACCCAATATTTTAGGTAGCAGTGTCTAGAAAATGCTTTATGAAAGCGTTAGTGAAATGGAAGATATGTCACGTGCTGTCAGCACTGCAGGTAGTTTTATTTCGAAGTTGACTTGAGAGATTCGTCAGATTGACTTGAATATGAAGAACGTGTGAGTACTTCTTATCCGGAACTGTTTTTCTGCAGCTTCTTTTTCCAAATAAGTGTGAAGACATTCAGCTGGTCAATAACGTTTAACATGTATTTTCATTTAACTCACTGATGAAGTCGTTGCGGTTGGAATTACTATACAAGTGTGTGCCATTCATTTAAAAATTTCCTCAATGAAGTTTACTCCGTGTTTTACACGCAGATCAGTAAAGGAAATTATATCATCTTTCCCTCGTGGGACGTTACCTCCAACAAAGAAAGCCATTATCGGGAAGCTTGAATCAGTGGCATTCTAGCTGCAGGTTTAGGTTACGTGAATAATGCAAGACTGCTTTCAGTAAAAAAAAAAACAGGTAAAGATATCAATAATGAAACTTAGGTTATTTTCACTAGCGGAGAAAGTTCGAAATTTTTGATGAAGTGTTGCTTCTGTGAAACGTAATAGGGCTCTCTTATTCTGATATATTGCTTAGAAAATAAATGAAAAGCTTAATACCAAAAAAGAAAGAAGTAAATAAATAAAAAGAGGAAGTTGGATAAAAAAAAAAAAAAAAAAGAAAAAGGCGAACGAAAGAAAAGTGAGCGTTTCCTTTACTGGCCTTTTCGGTCGTGCAGTGGGGATCGTGAAACTGATTTTTTTTTTTTTTTTCTCGTGAGGAGGAAACTGTGCATGGAGTTATGGCCTTGGGTCACAGCCCCGAGGCCTACAGGACGTATTTATTCCTCCTGAGAGGCCTACTGCTGTAAATGCTTTTCCAGTTCGAAAAATGAATTTTCCTTTCTTCTAGCGTGCATGGATAGAAAGTGAGAAGCCTTGTATTTATGCCGTTCTTAACTCCGCTTTAAAAATAACGTGATGTGAAGCGAATTTTTGTGTATTCTCGTTAATTGAAGAAGTATATTAGTGAGTGACTTTTTGTTCAGTTCGACCACTAAACAGATCAGATTCAGTCCCTCCGAAGTCCAGGACTGCAGGCAGTTGCCAGAATTGCGAAATCGATGAGCCCACTAAAAATGCTCGGATGCCGATGTTGAAGATCAGTTCTCTGTAGTGTAATTGGTTGATCAGGAAACAAAGTTTTCTGTCTTTCCAACGCTTATCAGTGAAAACGAAGTATGACAACCGTTAGACAGAAAAATGAATTAAAAATAAGTTTTTAATCCAGCCTTTACTTGTTTTTTTACCGTATTTCTGTATTTTGTGCCAGTATTTAAATGCATAATGACTACTTCCCTTTAATACTCAGTAGCGACATTAGCATTAATCCGAAAACTTCCTTGAACACAGGTGGCCTTTGGTACCTGTTAACAGTTGCGTAAAACTGCATCAACTAATCATTTTGTTCATTTAGAAACATTTACAATAAAATAAGTTCCCTTCAGTATACAATATCACATAATTAGTTCGGAAACATTCATGGTGAAAAGTTCGTTTCAGCATCTAGTAAGTAATTCGGAAAGATGCGTAGTAACGAGCAGTGGCGTCATCACCATTGTCAACCATTATCGATCCACTGCTGGATGAAGGTCTCCCCAAGTTTCTTTCACAATTGTCTGTCTTGAGCCTGCCTCCTCCAAGTCACTCTGGCACGCTTTCGAATTCCATCCATCCATCTCCCACGGGGTCTTCTTCTGGGTCTTTTTCTGTCCCTCGGAATTCAGTCTAAAATTTCGGTGGTCCGTTCTTCTGGCAAAGTGTTCATATCTACACACACACGCAGGAGCAAAGCAGTTGCTGAGGCGCGATCCTCGCCCTATACACACACACACGCAGGAACAAAGCAGTTGCTGAAGCGCGATCTAACGGGCACGACATAGGCTCCTCTGTTGGCGAATTGTGGAACTTAGCGAACACAACTGTAAAACTATGATAGATGGGGCAGAAATGTAAATTACAAAGTTGTAGAACTCACTTTGCTTATTAGGAATCGATATCCCTGTTTTATTAAGTACACATTATACAAGTGTTTGCAGTCAACGAAAAATTACAATCTTATATTATTAAATTTAGTTGGTTCACATTATAAAGTGTGCATTATATTCCTGAAAAAGTTGGGGGGATCCCCGACTCTGAAAATCTAGGGGTCCTGACACCCCACCCCACCCCCAGTGTTTACGCCTATGGTAACAAGTACCATTCAGTACCCAGTAATAAACCATCGCGATCAGAGTTGGAAACAGGTGCACGTTTTTGGACCCGACCAGCATATATGTTATAGTTGAAAGTAGATTTGTGACCCAGACAAATCTATTTTGAACTATAACATACGAGTATATACAGGGCGTTCAAAAAGTATCTCCGCAGTAGATATCTTCGGTTATATGGAAATCAAACAAATGCATTAGAGGAACGTATAATTTACTTACTTACTTAGTGGAAGTATTGAAACTGTCGTCCTTCATTAGCAAAACATAATCTAACTGATTTACACATGTTTTCAAATACATCTGCGAGAGTCAAAAAGTCCCTGCACAGTAATGTCAAGGTTGTTCCACCTAATTTTTTTGATGGCGATACAGTCAAATTTTTCGAATTAAGCAACTTGTTGTATGTTTAATTTCAGCTTTTGCTGTTTTCTTGATAACATATCAAGCTTCAGAATGTTTCACGGCTACACCAATTTTCACAAGTTTATGAGTTGAAAGTTTCCAAAATGTGGATGTTGTCCAAAACGTCCGTGGTATTCGTGCCAACTGATAAACATCAATCATTTCATTGCTGTCTGTACACGATATTAAAAACGGAGATAGTTGCAAACAAAAACATAAACTTTATTTACAGTTAAAACCAAGTTAAAAAACATGCGAGATCTTTCGGACCCATTATGGGTCCATCATCGGGCACCGCATGGGTAGCATTCCAATCTTTTAAACTCGGAGATCCATACCACAATGCATCAGCATGAAGGCGCTGCTCCCAAATTCACGCATGCGCACTCGACATGTTATAAAACACCGTTATATATTTGGGCACTTCTGCAATTTAAAAAACAAAGGTATTTATTATTTTAACTGCGTTAGGCAACTATCAAATGAACTTCAGTGGAGCATTATGTTTTGAAATGACTTTAGGTTAAGTGTCTCTTAGGCGAAGCTCCACTCTATCGGCAACTGGTAGGTGGTTGCTTCACAGAGGGCGCTCTGACTCGCACACACACAGCAGAAAGACGAAGTTATTACCCTTGAACGCAAGTTTGTAATGTTCTTAGGTTCTGGGTAAAAGCTTGAAGCGAATTTTCAATTTTTTTTGCAATTTTCCGGATCTTAAGATTTACTTTTATATCCCTAACGGTTTTTTTTTTTTTGAGAGAGAGAGAAAGAGTGATCTGTCGTAGCTATTGGATGAGGATGTTAACAAAATTAGTAGAATGGCTGCTCAAAACATTAAAAAATAGCGCAGTTTCCAAGTTCTTTAGAATGCATGCCAGAAATTGTAAGGTAATTTGTAAAATTTCAACTGTACGTTTGACAGATTTTGAATCTTAACAAAAATGAAAGAATCGAATAAATGAATTATATATTCCTAACAATGGGGATGAATACAGTGATTTGAGCTGAACCTAGTTTAGTGATAGGAACTTCGATCATCACTTGGCAAAGTCTGGATTGAAATCGGCCGAATGCAGTTGTAATTTGCTGTTTGAAGTTGTGGGACGCTATCTCGTGCTTTGTTTTGCGCCTGGTATTCTGTCCTGTAGCTCTTCTCAGAGCTGTTGTTGCAGAACAGCCTGTGGCGTTTGCAGCATTGTGCTGTACGTGATCAGGAGCTATTACATTCACAAAGTGAAATATTCCATTCTTCCAGGTGGTTGCTATGTTACCTTCATTGCTTTTCCCGCAGTTTTTCCCCTTCCTGTATTGTTTTCAGTGAAAATATCCTTGAACTATGTCCGAAACGCGTACACAAGTTTCCCTCAGTTCATGTATTTTCCGTTCAGGGCAACAAGTCAGTGTTCTTTGGTAACACTACATTTCTAGTCGGTTTTCCTCAGGATCTATCGTGTAACCGTTATTAGCCACCGTGAATCTGTAATTCAGTTTCCTTTCATGATAGAGAGAGATCTCCATCGCAGTCTTTCCACATCCCAACTGAACCAGTATTATGGGAGATCAGTCTCAGCAGAGTCAGCCGTAACCATTGCAGATCCTTGGTCCAAAACAAAATTTTTATATTTCCTGTTGATTTATGGTAACTGTACGAAGGTTTGCAGCCATGTAAGTACCGCGACTTTGGGTTCACGAAATAGTTTGTTCTTTTAACTTGTTGCACAGACGAAATAGTTTGTTCTTTTAACTTATTGCACAAACTTCTTCAAATGGCTTCCATGTGCCTTTTTAAACAGCGAATGAAACATGCTGCGCCATCTACATATATTCTTTTATCACCACTATGGAAAACTTCCAGTCCTTGACCGCTGACATATTCATTTCACAAAGCGAAGAGAGAGAGAGCGTAATAAAATGCCCCTACCGAACTAATTTTCGGAATATGTATTCTACTTAATTCTTACTGTCGCTTCCTGTTGAAAGTATGGGTGTTTAATTACTTTAGCTATATGTACTACATATTCTTTGTTAGACATTTCGTTCCATACTTCGTCAGTCTTGCTACACACAACAGTGCCGTATTATTTTTCTACTTATTTTTTCCTCAAACGAACTATAAGCATAATATTTGATCACGAGTTCCTTTTTCTCACCTGAAATCTTGATTTTCCGGCATTCCGCCTTTTAGGGTTGATTAATTCACTTCTGTAATTAGCGATTTAAAGAAAGGCTCAAACCTAATTACGGGACTAATTAATTAGCAAAGCCGAAATGAGTGTTCATCAGTGATTTTGAGGTACTGTGTCCTGGGAAGAATCTGTCTCATAACTTTATTTTAAATAAATCAGGCTTGAATAATCATGATACGCATATAGCGTATTAAATCCGTTTATTTTTGTGGTGTAGTCAGCACAAATATTCGGCAAGCTTAAAAATGCAGGGAATTGGAACACGTAAAAAACGAAGATGATTTTTGAAAATGACGTGGGTGGCATACGGTGCGCCGTGATGTGTTTCCATCTTTTAACAAAGCATGCCAAACCATTGGTAGTTCAGTAGAGACCATTGCATGCCAGTTTGCTGGATAGGATATCGACTCTTTCCCTGATGGCAGACTCTTTAAAATTCGTGTAAGGGGTAATTCTTCTAATATTATTCCATACAGGAGCGGCCGATGAATGCATGACTTCTCTGGAGAGGGCTGTATTCTGGTTCACACTTCGTACGTGTTCTTTACATCTAGTTTCCAGGACATGCAGAATAAAGCATCATGATCTGCTTTGGTTTTGGGTGATGGTGTACACATGCCGAAATTTTAATTTTGTATATGCCGTGTGACCCAACGCACGTTTTAGGTATAACCCACCGGATTAAACACCCGCCAAAATTTAAAATTTGCATGCAGTGTGGACCCAACGCACCTTTTGAAAAAGAATTCGAATAGTCTCGTCTGGAGGGGGAAGGATAGATCCCAAAATAACGCACGCCGCATGCAAATCTAAAACGACACACCAGATCTCTACGGGAAAGGGTAAGTTCGTACCCTTCGGAGTCTGCGATATTACGGGGTCGTATACAAATTCCACAAATGACAATTTGCGTTTCGTTCTGAGATCTTGTCAAAGCGTGGGAGTTTTCCTAGTAGAAGAAAACGAAATGTACGAGTTTTCCTAGGGATATAAATGTTTATGTAAGATCATAACGACACAAGGTTTATGTAGAAGCTTTGCGACTCACTAAATCAACGTGCAATTTCATACGGTCCATAAATATAAATATTTACGGACCGTATAAAATTACACTTGTTTTATACATTTCTAAAACAAAGTGCAATTTTTATATGGTCCATAAATACTTATGTGATCAGTTTTCCTACACTAGATCAGAAACGTCCTCCGACGTTACGTATTATCTACAAATCATCCATAGTGAGCAAGTGTCCGGTGGGCTTTAGTCCGAACTCCCAATGAAAGAAAAAGACAAATTATTTTCGAGAAAGCAGTTTGCGTGCGTGACTGGGTGTAAATACCTTTTGCCTTACCAGAAAGTTGCCATTTTGGTATATTCAGTAGCACTTGCAGGGTTTTGAAGACGCTTCCGTAGTGAACACTCGTGGGATGAACTTGTTCCTAGCAGGTATTAGGTGTATCTACTTCCTATTGTGATGGTGAGCAAAGTAAACATGTCGGTATCGCTCAAGAAAATCTCTCCGCATAAACGCTCTCTGTTATACTTAGGAAAATTCGGCTTCGAGATTTTTTCCCTCCCCAGAAGAAAATGAAAAAAAAAAAAAAAAAAAAAAGCTTTTCGCATTTGAAAGCAACGTACGTACTTGGCTGAAGTGGGGAATGGCATCTGGTGGTGTAGTGTTGCTTAATCAGGAACCAGCCGAAGACATCACTTGTTAGAATGAATATGTGGGCTTTCAGCAAAGTTGAAAAGCCCATTGTTACCACTTGAGCGCATAGTCTCAGATAACCGATTGTCGGAGAACTGATTTCTGTAACCTGATGAGCATCGAATGTCCTTACTGTGTGTGATGGGGTCGCATTTTATTTGTTTCTGGCTCTAACATTTGCGGAAAGTCTTGATAGCGGCTGAGTGAGAGTGTATAACACATTTCTTCCGCAGGGTTTGGTAATACGGGGAACTTTCACACTCTTGTATTCGGCGACTCAAGGTCGTCAAAGCGTAAACCACTGATGTTAAGGAAAGCTGCTTAACAAGTGGCTATCTGCATACAGCAGCAGCGTTTGTGTGTGTGTGTGTGTGAGAGAGAGAGATTAAATTTATTTACACGTGGCGCTCTATGCAGAAAAGTTAATATAAGAGTCATGGGAAGAAAAATAAGATGTATTCTCAGGTGATTTTCCAAAATTTAATTACAATAATTCTTGAAAAATGTCCGCGGAGGTGATTAAATTGAGGAACATTCAGAACCGGATTCAGGCCTTAGTGGGCCCCCAAAGAACTTATGACGGAGAAACATTATGAAGTCCGTTAAAACACGAAACGCCGCCCCGGTGGCGCAGTGGTCTAAGCGATGGCCTCTGATCATTCGTCCGTAAGGGGTCTGGGTTCGAATCCCGATGAGGCATGGATGTTGTGTTTGTCTTATGGCACTGGCTCTCTCCCTTCCCTGGAACCAGTGACCCTAAATTAAAGACGGGTGACTGCTTATAGTTCATTGAGTTGCTCACGGTGGTCGTTAAACCTCCAATGAAAAAAAAAAACACGAAACTGTAGTAATATGCTTGTGAGAATTAATACTTAGTGCATTCTACAAACTAATAATTACTTGTAGGGTTTTCATAAGAAGTCACTGTACTTTCCACTGTTCTCACAAGAACATGAGTAAAAGCTTAAGATTTCCAGCAGTCGCCCGTCCCCAATTTACGGTCACTGACTCCAGGGAAGGGAGAGAGCTAGCGTCGCAAGACTAACACAACATCCATTCCTCACCGGGATTCGAACCCGGACCCATCTCGGACGAATGATCAGAAGCCATCGCTCAGACCACTGCGCCAACAGGCGGCATGCATCTTTTTTGTTATGCAATGTGTAGCCACAATGGATTACACCCATTAACAGTTATTAGTGCAAGAATAGAAGTGTAGGTGGATGGTACTACTGAAAATGCTGAGATTGTCTCGCAAACCCCGCTGTGCACAGCGACATGGAATCTTTACCCTTAGTGAGTCACTGCCTTGAAATCTGTTCGCCTTTTAACCACTGTTGTGATCGAGTGGAAATCATACCAAACAAAACGAAAACTATTTTATGTTATATTATCTTCATATATAAATATATAAGCTGTGCATTATTTGTGATGTAGACGCATACTTCCTCGGCCCTTGGTAATGACGGGCCGCCTGGCTCTAGCGCCGGAGTCTAAACTTTCTTTGTCAACATCAACAGAGTAAAAGGTAAAAAAATAAAATAAAATTTGGACGGTTTTTTTTTATTTCTTAGATTGATGACACTATAATTTCTTCTTGTCAGTACTTCTATACATCAGATGGTTATCAAAACGAGAGTGTATGTTGTGAACAAAATTTGTATTTAAGTAACTTGATATCCATTTGGGGGAGGTTGAAGGATATGTGGTTCATACAGTTATGACAGTATGGAAAGGATATGCCACTGCTGCTCATAACATTTAGAAAACCAAATTTTAGAATTATACATTAAGAGTAATGAAAGAACAGATGGAAATAACTTAATAAAAACTGCAGCTTTTGAAAAACGATATACACTGAGTGGCCACTTTATTATGACCACCCCCTCAGTACTTCGTTGGGCCACCTTTTGCCTTTAATACTGCGTCGATTCTTCGTGGCATGGACTCCACGAGATGTTAATAGGTGGTTTGTGGAATCTGAGACCATGCTTGATGAATATCACTTTCCAGGAGTGTGAGATTGCAGGGTTGTGGATTCAGCTGTCTGATGGCTCGTTCAACTTCATCCCACAAATTCTCAATGGGGTTGAGATCTGGAGATTGTGGGAGCCACCTAAGCAAAGTAAACTCGCCGGCATGTTCTTGAAACCAATCCTGTATAATACGAGCTCTATGGCAGGGCACATTATCTTGTTGAAAGTAGCCATCGCCATTGGGATAAACCATTCACATGACCGGATGCACTTGGTCCGCAACGATGTTTAGATATGATGTGCCTGTCAGACGTTCATCAACACGGGCCCAAAGCATGGCAGGAAAATATTCCCCAAACCATAACGTTGCCTCCACCAGCTTGAAGGGTTGTAGCAATGCATTTGGGGTCCATGCTTTCGTGCTGTTTCCGCCGAATTCTCACTCGGCCATCGGCATGGTGCAACTGAAAACGTGATTCATCGGACCACATAATTTGTTTCCAATTATCGACTGTCCAATCCTTGTGCTCCTGTGCGAACTGGAGACGTTTTCTCTTGTTAACTGCAGACAGCAAAGGTGTTCGAACAGGCCTTCGGCTGCCATATCCCATCCGATGCAGTGCACGGCGAACAGTGCGTGCAGAGATCATTTGAGGGGATCCTTGATTAAGATGGTCTGTAATTTGCTGCACTGTTACCCTTCTTTTGTCTGTCACAAGTCTGTACACTCTCTGTTCCCCCCGAGCAGTCAGTAGTCGATGACGACCACGCGTTGCACGTAGAGACCCAATTTTTTGGCTGACAGTCCAGTCTTTAAACACTTTAACAACGGCTGCTCTGGAACATTTCACGAATGCGACGGTTTCGGTGATACTCGCTCCATGGCTCCGAGCTCCTACAATCATCTCACGTTGAAAGTCCGTCACATCACATTTTTTACCCATCTCGTCAGCCAAAAATCACTTCTACTACTGTCGCAAGCACTAAGCTTTCCCTTTTTATATTAGCCTCGCCCTCTGGCGGCAACAGCGTGCAGCCATAGCTCATTTGCTTAAAACTGTCAGGTGGTCATAATAAAGTGGCTACTCAGTGTATACACACACAGCATACACGTAGACACACGAAAACAGAATATAGTGGCACGTTGTTTATACTGTACTTCCTATTTAGGTGACCGAAATTGAAACACATATGATTGTAAAACCGCTTAAGAATGTTCCGTATCTCGTGAAAAATAGCTCAAAACACGCATTTGCAGAACGAAATTACATATATAAAAAACAATTTAGAAATCCGGTTTTTTTTTTTTTTTTTTTTTGCCGCCCCGGTGGCGCAGTGGTCTAAGACGCTGGTCTCTGATCATTCGTCCGTAAGGGGTCCGGGTTCGAATCCCGGTGAGGCATGGATGTTGTGTTTGTCTTAAGGCACTGGCTCTCTCCCTTCCCTGGAGCCAGTGACCCAAAATTAGGGACGGGCGACTGCTTATTGCCCATTGAGTTGCTCACGGTGGTCGTTAAACCTCCAATCAAAAAAAAAAAAAAAAAAAAAAAAAAAAGAACCATCTTTTTGCGTTTCTATATTAGCGTCACTTTGCGGAGTAATTTTTAAATTATTATCCCGAAAGTGTAAAATAATGGGCAGATTGACAATTATTTAAAAAAAGTTCTAATTTTGATATCTGCTAGGGTAAAAAGCAGAAAAATAGTTTGATATTTTCTCTCGAAATATAATACTTTGGGAACTCATACGAGTGATATGATATATTGATTTTTCCATCTGCATGATGCTATATTTGTTTCAATTTCGCATTCGGCAGAACTGAAACAATAAGGGGTGTGGAGGACTCTTAAGAAACATTAAGATATATCACCTCTTAAACCATGCGTCTAATTGGCGGATGACTGGCGTTTCTCTTTAGATATTACTGTATGTATGTGGGTGCTCGCACATAAAGAGCTCCAGCACAGAAAGTGGCGTCTAAAGCTACACTAGTACTCTTAAGACTGCTCCGGGACAGTGAAAGTGTAGAAAATGGCCGACTGCTTTGTAAGAGAGTCGTGCAAGGCAAAGTCGTTGGCTGGAAGAAAGGGAGTTAAGGAGGGGGGGGGGGTATTGTGTCTGCGTGGCTACAATTTGATTTAGATAAACAAAAACGACATTTTCGTTTAAATAAATTGTTCAGGTACTATTTTCGTAAGCAAACATGCAAAATTTTGAAATTCAGAGCAAGCAAACAGTTGAAGGCAACATTCTACCAACACTTCTATCTTATACCAGTGGCGTAAAGGAATTGCTAGAGCTTGAGCACCCATTAGACTTTATATCCTGCGCTTGGGAACCACCCATTAGACTTTATATCCTATGCTTGGGAACCACCCATTAGACTTTATATCCTGCGCTTGGAAACCAAAAGGGCGTATCCAGATTTCCAGCACCCATTCAGTTTCATGTACAAAGCTCGAACACTCATTAGAGTTCTAGAAAGTCGGAGCCTATGACTGTAGCCCCACTAAATAATAAAAACAGACCAGTGGATCTCTAGTAATTATAGATTGGTACAAATGATTCTTAAGCTGCCCTGCTTTGACGATGAATATCACGCAGTCTACCTGTCAGTTCATCGTTACAGAAGTTGATATCGATATCTTTGTAAACTCTCAGTGATCATGGTTTCACAAAAAAGTGCAGTGATACTGAACTAAACGATGTTTTTTCCTCTTAAATTTATTAAATTTTTGCGCTTTCCAGATGAAACATTTTGATCGTTGGACTTGATTTATGTGAACCGAGAGAAACACTCGTATGAAAGTGGTAAAGCTCATGAAGGAGGTCTCGAACAGAAGTTTTATGTGGTACGGTCGGATGTTGCTGCATCAGCGTAAGCTGCACGCTCTTAATTTTATCAGACAGTTTCACCTCGGAATAAAGACTTCCTTAGTGGGCGTGGGCGGCTGTGTTTCACCACGCATGAGATGAATGATAGTGAAAAGGAATAGATAAGAATGATATATGAATGAGATCACTACTTCTTCTGATAGTGTCTTATTTATCTTAGTAGTCCTGCTAACTTCCTTCTATCTTTTTGTCAGGGAAATTTTAATTATCGGAAACAGGATTTCACTGCTCCGATAACTTCCTTTGTATGGTGAAAGATTTCATCAGCACAGAACTCGTCTAATGGTGTGACAATAACAGCCAAAAAGGTTCTGAACTATCCCCTAAAAGATGAGAATGTGACTTCTATTTCAGGTCTTCCATAGTGTCAGTACCAGCGCTTTTTAAGCTGTGTCGGGCACTTCTCTTTCTGACATGCTACTGAATCAGCTCATTTAATTGTGCCTGCGATGTAGCTTGATGTCGCTCATAGCTGGCTGGCTGTGCGTCGTGGGATGAGTTATCCTCACTCAAGTGACTGTCCCAGGACGAACAGCAAGCGTGCAGTGCTCTTGGTACTATCCACGAGGATAGTAACTAGAACACTACTGCGGGGGCCTTAATTTGTAAACCACGGCCCTGCTCAGAATTTCTAGTTTACGGCCCGACTCAATTTGTTTCTCAATTTGTTTCGACTCAATTTGTTTCTCAATTTGTTTCGACTCAATTTGTTTCGACTCAATTTGTTTCTCAATTTGTTTCGACTCAATTTGTTTACGAAGTGTTCTCCGCTATTTGTTGCAAATAACGCAATTCTTCCTTTAGAGCAGGGGTCTTCAACCCCGTGGCCCGCAGAGCACTTTTTAATGGCCCGCGAGACGTCCACAAAGGAAATTCTAAAAGGGGAAAAAAAAAAATTCGAAATGAAGAAATGAACACGAACCCACACAATTTAAAGAGTAATGAAAAAAGTAGGCGTATCAGGCACTTATTTCGAAATTCATTGTAACATAGATATCATATTAACTCCATTTCTTTTTCCGAAAGTAGTTAAGTTTTTAGGATTCAAAACCTGTCTCTATACGTAAATACAAACAAGGTAGTCATCAATCCTCCAAATATATGAACAAATGCTTCGTCATCAAAAGTTCGTTTTGGTTTTGAGTCGGGCCGAAAACTAAGTTGATTCATGTAAACATTTCTCGGAACAGAAAACAAGCCACGTGTTTTAGTCATTGTAACGAAGTGAAAATGGAATTTGATTTCATTCTTAAGAGAAATGAACCATCCCATTTGATACTCTCATTTTACAGCCCGGCTTCTGGGTTTCAGTTGTAATTAATGAATGAATCCGATGGCTGATGGTGTTCTTCGTTTTATTCAGTGAACTTTGCCTTGAGATCATGTAACATGTCAGTCATCATTTTGTGAGACGAAAACTATTTATTTTTAAGGAAAAACAAAATGCTTAACCTAGTGCACGCTCGGCCCCGAAAGTTACACAGCTGATAGCAAAACAGCTGAGGGCTCTCGGTCAGGCCTGGCAGTCCTGTAACCATAATCACTAAAGCTGATATTTTCTATCGCTTTGCAGGATTTTTTCGTGTTGCTTCCCTCGCATGTTTTCTTCTTTTCTTTTTTTTTTTAAAATACAAATCTCCATATTTATATTTTCAAAAACTTCATTTTTCTCTAGAATAGTACAAAATACAGCCACACAGGTATTATTAACTCACGACATTAATATTCGAAGGGTCCGACAAAGATGAAAGCACTACTGTTCATTCTGTTTGTTCTAGACACAGCTTAAAGAGTAAAATTTATAAAAATAAATAGTGCTAATAATGTAAATAATGACAATGTATAATAATAAGTCCATATGCAGTAGGTATCTCGTAAAACAAACATGAGAATTTGCCCATTCTGCTCATTTAATTTTTCCAGCTGGACGATAGGTGACAGACCGTTGTCGAGGCAAAAAAAAAAAAAAAAAAAAAGAAACTCATGCGGAATTGGGCTATCAGATTGGGGTGTGTGTAAAAATCGGTATTCTTGCGGAAATGAGCGACCTTCGCGTCAAGCTATACTCACCAGTTTGGGGGAGGGGTTACCCCGGTTCAGCACGTAGCTCGTGTCTGGGATCGATCCTGCAACTTTTCCCTTGGCAGGTAGACGTGCTAAATCACAAGACCACCCGCTGCTCCAAATATGTAGGACTTCCGTCCACAAAGAAAGTTTAGACTCCAAGCCAGATCAGATCAGATCATATGTAGAGGATTTTAGGAAGGGAGTGTCTGACGCCAGGTCTTAAACAACCCTTCGAAATAGGAAGCTACGAGATTTGGGCTAGGGTGCCCGATAGGAAAGTGACACGGAAGCGAAGTAGAAATGGGGAGGAAGACGCCCTTATTTATTACCGGGGAGCCAGTACTCGGGGCCCGACGGCTTAACGTGCCCATCAGACGCACGGTGGATATTTAGTGGTTCGAGCGTTCGTACCTGCTGGGATCGAACCCGAGGTCTTTTCCGTGGCAATCACGAGCTTCGACCACCTGGCCACCCGCTGCCCTAACTGCAAGCCAGACGGAGAACTGTAGATATAGCCACTGGAGTGCGTCAAAGGAGCGTCTGACGTCAAACTACACCCCAGTGGGTTAGGGAGGGGGAAGAACAGACGCCCTTAATTTATAACCGGGGGCGGGGGGGACAGACCCGGGGTCTATCAGCTTAACGCTCTTCTGAGGTACGGCGGATATTCAGATGAAGTTCAGCATTTGTCATCACCTAGAATCGAACGGATGTCCTTTCAACTCCCAAATGTAAGCACATGGGGGGAGGGGGTCAACCTTTAAAAGACGCAATGTAAGCAAACCATGGAATGGTGACAGGTTACGTATGCTCTCTGGGTTAATGACTGAGATCTCATGCATTTCTCTTCGGTTTCACGCTTACGGTCGACAAAACCCGTAGTGTTTCTTAACCACTATTGGAAGTGGAAACACATTGCCAATGGCTCCACTAGAGACAGGCGCGCGATATCTTCCGACCCCCAATGTGAAATGAACGGTAATTTGATTAATACTCTTATTTCATATATGAATAAATTATTTTTATTTATTTAAAACTGTTTCCAATGATAACACTGGACACTAGTACGCCTCGCGCCTGCCCGACACCTCTGTCCCTAGGTGCTGTCCCTCGTAGTTAGTAGTAAACAAAATCGAAATGTTACCGTCGTCAAATTGGAAAGCTCTCGAACCTCATTGGTTTGGCAGTTTAGCCATTAGCCCTTGCAGACAACAAACACACGCTGCGGTATCAAAATCTTTCTTCTGCTTTTGCTATTATACTACGGTGTTTAACGCGTTACCTCTGAAAAAAAAAATGTTCTTACCTGGAAACAAATAAGCTGCAATAAGAATGCTTACTTCCCCTGATTAGGGTTTCAGAAATAAAATTTTGTCGCATAATTCTGTTATTCTACCACAAACTGAAAGATTTTAATTTGCCCGACTTCACATTGAATGTTTTAATGTGTATTTCTCATTTTTGTGTCACAGTGGTATTTATTTAAGTTATTGAAAGTTTTGCTGTTATAAATGGAAAATCCAGTATTTGAATATCTGAGCCCAGTTATTGCTATTAATGGTAGTTAGTTTTCACGTATTGACATTGTAGGGGTGGAAGCTCATTATGTTAATTAATGGCTCCTTGGCCAAACACCCACTGGCTTCCAGCGTTGATCAAAATTTCCCCACAGCAGGAAGGAAAACCATTTGTAAGGTTCGTTGTCTAGAGACTGTCTATCAACGGTAGTTGAAGACAGCCCGGCGTTCTTTCTCTCCCAGCTTTACTATAAATCTGCTATTCAGGAGAGGGGAAGTAAAAATAATGGCAAAACAATTCCAAGCATGAATTCACTCTCAGGCTTGTTGCAAATTTAACAAAACTTTTAATCAACAGTAAATTGTTCCGGCAGCTATTGTTCCTTGACCTCGAGTTCCTTTAACTGCAGTTCCACGTGAAAAGGATCCGGGCATCTAATTATTCCAGAATACCCTTTCCTGCCAATACTCTTTGCCCGTTCTTTTTCTATCACCGACGTGACATGTTTCAATCGTCGTAACCTTCCGTTCGTCTCTCTTCCTTTGTTCCGGAAGATATGCTTCGTATTTCGTCCCGAACACGTGTTCTCTCCAAACGCTTTCTCCGTACGTCGTTCCAGACACACGTGTCTGATTCCAACTACGCTGGCTTTCTCCGTGCTCTAACTGGCACGTTATATCAAGAACTTTTCTTTTCTTCGTGCTAAACCCCCAGCACTATACAACCGTTTTCGCTGTCCGTGCTGTCCCCCAGCACTTCCTAACCGTCCACAGCACACGCTGTCGTCAACCGTTCTCCACGCTCGCTCCCCGTAGACTGTCTCTCATGCTCGCTCCCCGTCGACTGCGTGTTCTTTCTCTTACTCCTATCCTGAAGTCTTTCTCCCCTAACTTCACTAGCCTTCTGATTGGCTCATACCTCACTCGCCTGAGGCTCCCTCTCTCTCCCTAGTCGAAGCCCTCCAAGAGCAGGCGAACCCCCTCGCTCTTCTCGGTGCCCCCCATACTACCTTTCTCTCCTGACACGTGTCTTCTGCTGGTGACCTTCACCTAATCCCTTCGTTGACCTCCACCTCACGGTGCCCTGCAGCTTACATATCCCTCTGGCCAGGAACAATAGCTGTGCCTTCTGTGAATACAATAGACCTGTCCAACAGGCACATCGAAATGTCACCTAGTCTGGTGCATTACTACGTGTTACACTCGTTTCCAAATAATGCACATGGAAATATTTATTCTGAAATGTTAATATCCGGAATGATCGATGGGATTTAAAAGTCCATCACACAATTTATATAGGGGCGTAATTTCTCGCCCCTACAGACATTTTTTCTTACTCACGCAAAACAGATCTTAATTTCGGACTTTTCTGTCATTCTTTGGGATCACTGATAATTTGTTACAGTGGTGAGAGCGAACTCTTACACTTTTCCTCTTTTACGCTTTCCAACCGTAGGTTGAAGAAGCGTATATGCTCCAGCTTTGTCCGTCCGTCCGTCTGTCTGTCGGCACGATAACTCGCGTAAAAATGGTTCGATTTCGATGAAATTTTAGTATGTGGTAGGGGACAACCTGGGGACGAACCCTATTGAAAATGGACAAAATGGGGTCAGCCACCCCATTGGCGCAGTAGTCTAAGCGATAGCCTCTGATCATTTGTCCGAAAGGGGTCCGGGTTCGAATCCAGGTGAGGCATGGATGTTGTGTTTGTCTTACGGCACTGGCTCTCTCCCTTCCCTGGAACCAGTGACCCTAAATTAGGGACGGGTGACTACTTATAGCCCATTGAGTTGCTCACGGTGGTCGTTAAACCTTCAATAAAAAAAATGGGGTCAAAGGTCACGGCATAGGAGCGAGATCCATTCCATTGCCCTTATGCGTCATAACTTGCGTAAATATGGTTCGAAGTCGATGAAATTTTAGTATATTGTAGGGGACTACCTGGGAATGAACCGTATTGAAAATGGATGAAGTGGGGTCAAAGGTGTCAGGAAATAGGAGCGGGAGGCATTCCATTGCCTTTATGCGTCATAACGTGCGTAAAAATGGTTCGATGTCGATGAAATTTTATTATGTGGTAGGGGACCACCTGGGGACGATCTTATGACGTCTGAATCTCGCGCTTGATATGTTGGCGCGCGGTCACGCCATCTGTCTCATTACGTCACGCGTTGTGTGTGGATCCTATTAAAGTTTTATGACGTCACACTCTTGCGAGCAGATGGTCACGATTCCCATCTGCCTCATTACGTCATGCTTTGTGTGCGTATGTTCGTCCGCACGATAACTCGCGTAAAAATCGTTCAATTTCGATGAACTTTTAGTATGTGGAAGGGGATCACCTGGGAAGGAACCCTATTGAACGTGAACGAAATGGGGTCAAAGGTTAGCACATTGGAGCGGGATCCATTCCACTGTTCTTATGCGTCATAACTAACGTAAAAAATGTTCGATTTCGATTAAAATTTAGTATATGGTAGGGGACCACCTGGGGACAAACCCTATTGAAAATGGGCGAAAGGGGGTCAAAGGTCAAGACATAGGAGCGGAATCACTTCCATCGCCATTATGCACCATAACTTACGTAAAAATTCTTCGATCTGGATGAAATGTTGGTATGTTGTAGGGGCTTGCCTATTAAATGGGCGAAATGGAGTCAACGAATCCTATTGAAAATGGGCGAAATGGAGTCAAAGGTTAGGACACATGAGCATAATCTATTCCATAGCCCTTATGCATCATAACTTACGTAAAAATGCTTCCATTCCGACAAAACTTTATCATGTTATTTCGGAGGAATACTGAACCGGTTCTGTAGAATATCATCGAAATGGGATCAAAGTTCAGGGCACAAGACCGAGATTTATTCCACAGCCATTATCCTCATAACTTGAGTAATGATTTCTGGTATGTTGGAAAGCGTATCATAATCAATGCATTGCATGATTTTACCAACTTGTTTTTTTTTTTTGTGGTCCCTAAGGAGTGTTCTAATTCTTGATCATTGACCCATCGCTGGCCAATTTCTTGAAGATCACGTAATTAAAAGTTTCACTTTTGGTATAAAGAAATGAACAAAACTCCCTTTAACTTTAGTATACTTACAACAAATGTGAAGCGAAGTTTTGCATTACGCTTTGACGTTTCCTTGTTCTGTTGATTGTTCTGTGTGTGTGTGTGGGGGGGGGTTACGTAATGACGTCAACGGATTTGTCAACTTGGGAGGGAGCATCGACTGGAGCAAACATCGTTCGATCTTTAGGAGAGAGAGAGAGAGAGAGAGAGAGAGGATATCATTACTGTTCTTAGTTGATTGCCTCGTTATTGACTGGTTGTGCAAAAGGCCCCCCACCACCACCTTTGTCATGTGTGGCTGTCTAGGTAGCGTGTTGTGTTTGAATGGGAATGCTACTCCATCCCTTCTGTCCAACTGAATTTTACTGTTTGCCTATTTTTGACAAACCTAAAAGCTACTGTTTTATATTTCGCGTCGTGCAGTCAGTCATTTAAAAATAAGAACAAAGAGCTCTTAGTTTCAGCTACTGAGCTCGCCTGACTGGTGTTTCGGCTCATGTGTGCTTGCGTTCGAATCCTCAAGTTAGGCACGAATACTGTCTTCGTCCCATGGTGTTTGTTCTCTTGCTCCTCGTCCCATGGCTTAAAGTTAGGACTGTTTTTAGTTCTGAAATATGCAAGCAATCCAACCTCAGCTGCTGAATGGGCAAAATTAGTACCACAAGCAGTTCTATTTGTCTTGGTGCTTAATGGAAAATAGATTTCTGTATTCTTGTTCACAAAGACGCCTTTGATTGGGTGGCGATTTGATTTTCATTTCCGTGTACTATTTTTACTCCATGCGTCATCTAGTAAATGAAGTTGAAAAAAAAAAACTAAGTAAAAGTAAAGTAGTTTTCCTTTTTCTATCCACGTGCACATCATGTGAATATTGCCATGTATTTTCTGTTGTTTATACTCCTGAAAGGTGCCGCCAGTATTAACCAGCTGCATTCAGTTACACAGTTGTATCGCATAACCTCCACAGATGCAGAAGACTGGAACTGAAGCCTTGAAGCCATTTTGCTAAAATTATGTGTGAATGAATTTTAAATCAGTGTAATTAAGACCCTCATTTTCAAAAGACGTGGAAAATTGAAATGAATGAAAAGTAATGAAATATTATAAAAAGGGCTGTTGTTCTTGTGCACTTGTTGTATGCCGAATTCAGTATAACGTAGCAGGGCAAGTGTACACTGTAAAAAATAAGTGGTGTGAATTCACAAAATTTCTGAAAATAACGTGCAGCAAAGTTGCCGGTAGGTGTCCGTATTTTTCAGAAATTTCCGTTTTTAAAAGTGCCCGTTTATTTTAACTTCCGTATTTTCATGGATTTTCCGTAGACAGAAATTCCGTTTATTTCAGAAAAAATCCACTTCGGGTTTTCCCGTATTTAAACTGAAATTCCGCAAAATCGACGACCCTGCATTTTAGAGCCCCTACCCCAGATAATTATATAACCCTTCCGCTCCAGTCAGGTTCGAACCCCCGTTGTTTCGATTGCTTCAACAGGTAACACACGCCTTTAACAACTGAGCTACAAACACTCGGAAATTCAACTCACGTACGTCGTAAAACAAATGGCGCGTTGCGCGACGATGATTTTCTTTCTTTTTTTTTCTTTTTTTCTGTCATTAGTGCGAGTGATTTGGTCATTTTATTTTCTGTTAGAGCTTATTATTTTTCTGAATAGGTTTGTAATATTTTTTTCTGCAGGAAGTCACAAATAACGCATTTTTCATCATGATTTTTCGAAGCAGCAAAATGCTTTGAACTTGATTTTTTTAAACTGACAGGGACTTTCAGTAATCTTTAAAAAAGGTGAAATGTACTCTTTTATAGTATTATTTCACAAAAACAACTCCTAAATAAAAAATTTACTCTTGATAGCTATAATAAATTTTGTCTTAAGTTGTCCAAAGACTGATACAAAGACGTCGTATAATCATCTATACAATAAGTACCCGGTTTCTTATAGTAACGCAATCATCATCATCATCATCATTGTCAACCATTATCAATCCACTGCTGGACGAAGGTCTCCCCAAGTTTCCTCCACAACGGTCTGTCTTGTGCCAGTCTCCTCCATGTCACCCCTGCATACTTTCGAATTTCATCCACCCATCTCCCATGTGGTCTTCTTCTGGGTCTTTTCCTGTCCCTTGGAATCCAATCTAAAATTTCAGCTGTCCATCGATGATCTGTCCTTCTGGCAGTATGTCCAGCCCATTGCCATTTCAGGGATTTAACTCTGATCATGATGTCTTCCACTCTTGTCATTTTTCGGATCCACGAGTTCCTCTTCTTATCTCTCCTGGTTACACCAAGCATGCACCTCTCCATGCTACTTTGAGTTGTCTGCAGCCTTTGTATGTCTCTTTTAGTTAAGGTCCACGTCTCCGCACCATACGTAAGCACTGGAAGGATGCATTGATCAAACACTTTTCTTTTAAGACATAATGGCATATTGCTCTTGAAAATTATGCTGTTTCTTCCAAAAGCTCTCCAGGCAAGTTTTGTACGCCGATTAATTTCTTCATCAATGTGACCCTCACTTGATATCTGCTGTCCAAGATAAACGTACGTGTCTGTTATCTCCAGCTTTTCTCCATCAATCGATAAATCTTCATTTCTTGTAAAAGCATTGAACATCACTTTTGTCTTCTGAAAGTTCATTTTTAATCCCACTTCTTTACTCTTGTCAGCAAGTTCCTGGATCATACTCTGCAGCTCTGATGGGGTAGTTGCAAAAATGACTACGTCATCAGCAAAACGAAGGTGGGTTAGATAATCTCCATTAATCTTTATCCCCTTGTTTTCCCAGCTCAGTGACTGAAAAACACCCTCCAATGTGGCATTAAAGAGCTTCGGAGATATGGTGTCACCTTGTCTCACTCCCTTTCCAATTTTTACGTGTGTTGTATTTTCAAACAGCCTAATCTTTGCACTTGCATTTTCATAGATGTTATTAGTAATATTAATGTATGCATCTTCAATACCGCAGGTTTTCAGAGCCATTGTAACTGCTGATGGTTTCACCGAATCAAAGGCTTTTTCATAATCGATAAAAGCCATGCACAATGGAAGTTCATATTCCCTCGCTCTTTCAATTAGTTCTCTCAGCACGTGGATATGATCTATTGTGCTGTAGCCGCTCCTGAATCCAGCTTGTTCTCTCGGTTGAGCCATGTCCAGTGTTACCTTCAAGCGGTGTGAAAGAACTTTAGTGAAGATTTTATAAACTACTGATAGGAGGCTGATAGGTCTGTAGTTTCCGAGATCCTCAATGTCACCTTTCTTATGTAGCAGGATCATTGTAGCGGTGTTCCAATCCTCAGGAATCTTTCCTTCATTAAGGCATCGAGTGAAAATTTGGGCGAGTACTGTTTCGATTTCTCCACTTGCTTCTTGTATGATGTCTACAGTAATTCCATCTTCTCCTGGAGCTTTTCCTCGCTTCATGTTCTTGATTGCATGTGCAACTTCTGCTGGAAGGACTGGAGGAACTCTGGTACTGGTATCTTTCATGATGTCTGGAGTGCATATATCATCCCTTTCATATAATTTGGAGTAGAAATCTTTCACTCTTGTCAAAATTTCGCCTCTATTTCTTGTTACAGAACCATCTTCTTTTCTCAGTGCCATAATCTGTTTTCTTCCCTTACAGAGATGTCCCTTTGCTATCTTTAGGCTTTGGTTGTTTTCAATTGCTTTCCTCACTAGTTCACAGTTGAATTTCCTTACGTCTTCAGTGATACTTTTTCTTACTGTCTTGCATAGCTCTATATATTCCACTTTGGAAGTCACATCTTCTTTAGTTGTCCTCATCTCTCTTCTTTTTTGCATCAACATTTTGGTTTTTCCTGATAATTTGTTCACATGCAACTTGTTCTTAGACCCAGCTAATTTTGTTGCTGTTTCCATAAGAGCTTTGGTTACTTTTCTGTTAACTTCAGAGATGTCCACTTCTTCCGATGTTAGGCCTTCTAAAGCAGAGAACCTGTTCTTCAGTTCTAACTTGAAGGTATTATGGTGTTTTTTAAGGTTGGTTATGTCAATAGATTTTGTTTGTCCTATGAGCTTGCCACGTTCAAGTTTAGTGTTGAGGTGCATCTTACATCTCACCAATCTATGGTCACTACCTGTGTTGAACTTGTTTAGCACACTGCAGTCTTCTATGACGAATTTTTTGTTACACATAATAAAATCAATTTCACTTGTCGTCCCATTTGGATGTCTCCATGTCCATTTCCTGTGTGGCTTTTTCTTGAAGAAGGAGTTCAAGATGAAAAACCCTTCTGCCTCTGCAAACTCAACGAGAGTATTTCCACGCTGGTTTCTGTTGCCATGACCGAATTTACCTACCGAAGTTTCATTCTGTTGCCGTTGCCCTATTTTTGCATTGAAATCTCCCATAATTATTTTCAAGTGCTGCTTACCTTTATTATTTAGATGACAAATTTCCTCATAAAATTCTTCAATTTCTTCTTCAGGATGACTTGTGGTGGGTGCATAAGTTTGAATAATCTGAGCCTGGTATCTTTTCGAGAGTTGGATAACAAGTCGTGCAGCTCTGTCAGAGGAACTTTCAACTTCTACAACTTTATCCTTCAGTTTCTTGTTTATTATAAATCCAACACCACTAGTTCTGCCAGTATCTGTCCCACGATAGTAGAAGAGATGTCCACTTTTCAGTTCGATGAGATCTTCTCCTTTTCTCCTTACCTCACTTAGCCCCACGATGTCCCACTTGATCCTTTGTAGTTCCTCTTCCAATTCAAGAAGCCTTGAATCAGAAGATAGGGAGCGTCCATTGTAAGTAGCCAAGGTCAGCATCAGATGGCAGCCTAGTCCGGTCCTCCGGGGATTCTTAGCACCCTCTGCCTTCATGTCGCACTGGCCGCTGCCTTGGCCAGGTACATTCCAGCTGCCGGAGACTGAGGGCCAAGATTTAAGTTGTGGAATCATTTTGGAGGGGTTTGGCCATAACTCACCACGCTGGCCAAGCGGGTTGGTGAGTGTGGGATAGCATTTCCTCTGATCCCGATGGTATAGTTATACCGCTATGGGCGGTCGTCAGAGCCCCTTTAGTGGGAACAGGATGCACCACGAGAAGGCGGGGTTGACATTTGTCAAGGAGAGGCTGTGATGTTACGCATCACCTGACCTTACATCCCAGTAACGCAATATACGAGTATAATAAATAGCTGGTGCACAAAATAGGGAAGAGCGGAAGAAATATCCTATGCCACGATAAACAAAATCCATTTGATATGCTATCCATAATATCCGATCTAGCTACGGAACTTCAAAATTCGACAGACGACTGAAATTTAAATGTTAATCAAACCTCCGTTATTCTCAGCAGTCGCTACTTTTTCCGACGTAACGGATAGGGAAAAGTGAGAACGGACTTTTTCCGTTAATATACGAAAGGAATTGTGGAAAGGTTTCTGAAAATTTAGATGTTTCCGTTAACACATCTTTAAAATGCTAATTTACCTTCAATATAAGAAAGGTATTGTGGAAAGGTTTCTGAAAATTTAGATGTTTCCGTTAACACATCTTTAAAATGCTAATTTACCTTCCATATAAGAAAGGTATTGTGGAAAGGTTTCTGAAAATTTAGATGTTTCCGTTAACACATCTTTAAAATGCTAATTTACCTTCAATGTAAGAAAGGTATTGTGGAAAGTTTTCTGAAAATTTAGATGTTTCCGTTAACACATCTTTAAAATGCTAATTTACTCTCAATATAAGAAAGGTATTATAATATAAGAAATTATTTACTCTCAATATAAGAAAGGTACTCTCAATATAAGAAATTTATTATACTCGTATATTGCGTTACATCAATACGCATTCGTATAGTCAGATGCTGACTGATAAACCACGCATTGCGCTGAGAATTGTTGGCGCTGTAGCGTAAATTCGAACGCACTCGACTAGTTATCGAGAGTTCTGGGGTTCGATCCCAGCAGTGCCGAAATACAATATTTCAGTCGCTATGCGTTGTTTAAAAAATAACGTGGAAAGAGTGATTACATCGTCCATTTACATTGTCTCCACGTATTTGATATATATTAAACATTTCTATCGCCCTTTGAATTTATCAGCTACAATTAAAATAGCTGTTGCGTTAAATGCCACCAGATGACGACATCTCAGTTGCTGAGACCATCAATACGCATTCGTATAGTCAGATGCTGACTGATAAACCACGCATTGCGCTGAGAATTGTTGGCGCTGTAGCGTAAATTCGAACGCACTCGACTAGTTATCGAGAGTTCTGGGGTTCGATCCCAGCAGTGCCGAAATACAATATTTCAGTCGCTATGCGTTGTTTAAAAAATAACGTGGAAAGAGTGATTACATCGTCCATTTACATTGTCTCCACGTATTTGATATATATTAAACATAAGAAAGGTATTGCGTTAAGGTTTCTGAAAATTCAGAATTTTCGCGTGGTACGAAAATTCCGTGAAATTCGGGTTTATTTCTGTCATTTCGCGGAAAACGTTGTATCGGAAATATGCACGAAAGAAATGACGGAAAGTGGCTCATGAATTTCAGAATTTTGTTTACAGTGTAGTGTACGTGCAATTTTTCTAGTCGGTGTAGAATTTCCCAGGAAAGGAGGTTTCTTAAGCCCTTCACTCGACTTCACCCATGAGAAAATTACTAATATTTAAAATCGTGTAAAGCTTCTTCCGACGTACATGAGCGATTGTGAAATGAATAGAGTAAGAGAACTTGTTACCTTTCAGGTATCTGTGGGCGATAGAGGATCACTATCGCCCTAGTGTTCTCGTAGTTAATCGCTCGTCCCATGTCGCCTGTCTGGGTTTCAAAATCCGAAGCTGTGTATTTCTGTTCTTGAGGTTGTTTCAGCTAGTATGTGCTCTTAAATAAATATTACAAGCCCTGATAGTTCTTGTGAATATCCTAAGGCTGCCCCAGTGGTCCAAAGCGGTGGGCCTTGTACTACGTACACTGGTAGTGTCTTAATATTTTTCCGTGCGAATATCCTTACCGCTTGCAGTTGACGTATAATTCATGTAGTCTAGGGATTCATCATTTCACCTGTTCTGTAGACTTTTTTTAAAACTTTGTATCTTTTTTTATGTGTTTCGTTCACATGGTTCTCAGAACAGCGAGTAACTACGTTACTGAACTAAAATAATTCCTCCTACCAAATGGTAGTTACCCATGTTTACGAAAGTACGCACCCTAGCTTCCATTTTGCTTTCGCGTTTGCCGAAATTGTTTCAGAAAGTCACGTAGAAATTTAAGTGACGAAGAAAAATTAAGAGATTTAAAGAGAGTCGATAACATATCGAAAACTTTTAGCCAGATTGTGACAGGAACTCAGTTCACTCGTTCGATTTTTCTCTGAAGAAGGAGGGGTGCACGCACAAGTAAAATCATTTGAAATCAAATGTCAGTGAAAATGCACATGCGGTTTAGGAGCAGCGCTCTCTGAACTGTCCGGTCTTGAGTATAGAGAGCTGGCTCAAACGAGATGTGTTTTAAAAAGCCTCCCGCCACATTGAATTATTGCCCGCAGGCAAAATGATTTAACATAAAATAAATTGCATTAAACTATTTAACTGAAAGCCTCATGTTCAGGGTGTGAGACATAACTTTTCATCATACTTAGCACTTAGCCTAAGGCAATGCATATTTTCTTCAACTCTGTATTCTTCACTGCTTTGGCTTTTTGACTTTCTTGTTTGAACACCTGTTCATTCCTCTTTTCAAGGCGGTTGGGCCTACGGCGTCACGTCTTTTCCCGTCATACAGGACTCGGCTGAGCTAGCATGCTGGCGACTAAACCTTTTAGGGAAGCCGTAATCGAAGGCGTTTATCGAAATTATTGAAGCGTTCGCTTCAAAATTTCGAATCTTCGATTCGTGATGTTACAATCAGTGAAGAGCCGACATTGAGTCGAAAGGGTGTTTCTTGTGACTCACTATGCCCCAATAATTTCGACACATCAGTTGCTGAGCCCATCAATAGGGATTTGTTGTAGTCAGATGCTGACTGATAAATCACGCATAGCGCTGTGAATTGCTGGCACCGTAGCGCAAAGCGAACGCACTCGGCTAGTTATCGAGAGACCTAGGATTCGATCCCAGCGGTGTCGGATGAACAATTTGTCAGTTGCTATGCGTTGTTTATAAAATAACGTGGTCAAAGCGATGACATCGTCTATTTACATTATCTCCGGTCGCCGAAGAAGGCCGCACTATGAACAACTGTCGGACTTTGAGCGAGAAAGGATTGTTGGGATGAGAGAAGATGGATTTTCCTACCGCAAAGTTGCCACTGGTGCAGGACGAAACTCCAGTACAGAATGCGTCATTGGATAGATGAGATCACGTGGCGTCATTGGTTAAATGAGGCTCGGACGCACAGAAATCTGGGAAATGGCCCGTAAAAGCGCACGACTGCACGGGATTACAGACACCCCTACCGCATGATAGTGACAGGTCGCACAGCGACATCCACGGTATCAGCGCAGCATTGGAGTACTGCCACAGGTCAAGCTTTGTCCTCCAGCACAGTTCGACGTCGTCTGTTAAACATTGGACTGGGCGCTAACAGATCATTGTCACTACAGACGCCTCAGGCTGCAACGGGGGATGGAGGGTCTTCAACACAGAAGTTGGTGCGCTCATTGGCAATAGGTCATCTTTTCTGACTAGTCACAATTTACCTTGATGCACCATGATGGTGGCATACGTGTTCGAAGACATTGTGGTGAACGACACCTTGCAGCGTGCCTTTTGAAGCGTCAATGTTTGGGGTGCCATTGGGTTGAGTTCGCGATCTCGCCTGATACGGATTGAAGGAACCCTTACCAGCCAGCGATACGTCAGGGATGTTTTAGAGGCAGAGGTGACACCCTTCCCCTACAGAGTTTTCCTAGTGCTGTACTCCAGCAGGATAATGCTCCGCCACATGTGGCCCGGAATGTTTGAGACCTTTTCCATGCACAGCTGATACAGCTTCTTCACTGGCCTGCACGTTCGCCGGATATGTCCCCGATCAAAAATATTTGGGACATGGTAGCTAAGCGACTGCCCCGTCAAGTGTCACCCGTCAGTCACTACAAATGAACTTTAGTCTCATCTAGAAACAGCCGAACCTCTTCCATTCAGTGCCACGCCATGTAGAGGCTGTTATTGTTGCTCGAGGTGTTTTCACACTTCACCGAGTTTTGAAGTGGAGAAATGTTTTATAGCTCTACTAATGTAATCAGTTATGTCCTGTAACATGAAGAATCTGTGATATAAGTTTCAGTTGAATAGCGCGATTCTTTCTTGGTGGTGTAATTTTCACAAACAGTATTTGTACTTGTAACTAAATTTATTTTCAACGAAATTAAATCCCTTGAAAAGCAGAGCCCGGTGGCGTAGTGGTCTAAGCGATGGCTTATGACCATTCGTCTGGGAGGTGTCCAGGTTCGGATCACGGTGAGGCATGGATGCTGTGTTTGTCTTACGGCACTGGCTC